>OX376080.1:5761555-8161555 GCA_947361185.1 Charanyca ferruginea | reverse complement strand
ACGCCATATTGCTTCTGTGGCAATGACGACAGTTTGCTGTGTTGTCGAATGCGCTGATATTTTATATGATTATTATATTATAAGAATTAAAAAATAATTGTAATCATATTTTGTAATAGGTGTAATATCTAAAAAAATACGTTGGTTACGAAAATAATAAAAGTACAAAGCCTATACGCGGCAATTACTTGACTATATTTTAAAGATTTTTTCTCATATTATAGTAAAATAATAATACCTACTTATTACTTTTACGGGCTTAGGACCGTCAGAAATATTTTTTAATTAATGTTAACAATTTTTAATCGCGTCTAGGAGGTATTTTATGTCGGATACATTGAGTGGACCAGCTTTGTAAGACAATTACAATAGGGTATTACACCCATTTTTGAAAAGTGTCTTAATGAAATTCTGTAGTGCTAATATGCCACTAAAAAAAAAAAACAACATTTTTATTCAAACGATAAGTGCCATAAAAATGCATCTAACTTTAAAATTTTCAAATTTCGCACGTAGTTTGACGAAAACGCCTCTTACTGGACGCCATATTGCTCAGCGTAAATGACGTCGGTTCGTTTTGTATCAAATGAGCTCATATTAAATATGATAATTGTATATCATTTAAAAATAAATAAAAGCCTATTTTGTAATAGGTGTAATAATGAAAAAATTACGTTGGTTACGAAAATAATAAAAGTACAAAGCCTATATTACGCCAATCGGTTGACTGTGTGCGTTTCGACCGCGCGGCCACGGCGATATTTCGAAAAAAAAACTTTTCCAAGATTATGTAAAATTTTGTAAAAGTTGATTCCCAAAACCATAAATTTGTCGAAGATATGGTTAAAAAGTTATAAGGGTTTGAACGTGGCCGCGCCATTGAAACGCGGAGAACCGCGCGGCCACGGAGATCTTTAAAACTAAGCGTAGCAGAGACCTAAAATTCAGGTAAACAACAGATTGAATTTGTAAAAAAAATGTAAAAATACAGAAAAAAATCCTAGGTCTATATTTTAGGAGCTGCAAGACAAAAACCCCATGGCCGCGCCATTGAAACGGTGAATAACACTCTAGCGCCGATATCACGCTGAAAATGCATCGCAGACGTCTGAAATTCATTGTAAAATCTAGATTTTATCTATATATGTATGTATTTACAAAAAAAAATGTATTTGTGTATGTATATCAGCTGTCTGACACCCATAGTACAGGGTCTCCCTAGTTTGGGGTCAGATGGCCGTGTGTGAAAATGTCCCCACATATTATTATATTATTATTATTATTATTTGAATTTGTCGAAAATGTAAAAAATATGCAAAAAATACCTAGGTTTAGATTTTAGGAGCTGTAAGACTAAAACCCCATGGCCGCGCCATTGAAACGGTGGAAAACACGTTATCGCTGATATCTCGCTGAAAAAGCATCGCAGAGGTCTGAAGTTTTTTGTAATACCTAGATTTGAATTTGTCGAAAATGTAAAAAATATACAAAAAATACCTAGTGTGGGGGATGCCTACAGTTGGAGGTCAAATGAAAGCTTGAGAACGTTGAAAGGCACCAAGCCGTATTTATTTTCAAACTAATATGACGATATCACTGTGCGACGACTAAGTTACTAGCGACGTTCTTCGGTTCTTGAGGCTTCCACTGACCCCCTGCTCTTCACGTCCTGTAGGGTCCCGCCTTACTTCAGGGGGCTCAGTTCTTGAGCGTTCAGTTCTTCGGATCTTCAGGTAGTTCTTCTTGTTGTAGGCGCCGCAGTAGGGAACGAGTACGCTTGCCCATCGAAACCGACCTGCTTAGGTAGTTTTCTACTATAGCGCAAGTAGTGGTAGGCCTAAGAGACTTTGCATTTTTCCGATACTTCGATGTGATTTCTTCGCACACCGTATGCAACCGGGCCAATACGTAACCAGATGGGTCACGGATGCTTGCTTGCGTGGGTGTCGATGTTCACGCAGTTTTCAGGTAGGTACTCATTGTCCCTAACAGCCTCCCCCCGGCGTAGCGCTGCGAGCCCCTTTCTCTCGGTCCAGGACGATGAGTCTTCTTACAGGCCGCTTGTAGACACCCCCGCGAGTCCGCACGTCCACGTTCCGCACTACCCCGTCCGGCCCCGGCGCCGCGCGCACGACTTGGCCCCGCGGCCACACGTTACGAGGTAATAAGCCGTCGGCTATAATAACGACGTCGCCCGTTCGTATTTGTTCTACGTTCTTCCTGACGTCACCGCGCGGGGTTAACGTTGGTAGGTATTCATTCACCCACCTTGCCCAGAAACGGTCTGCCAACGCTTGCGCAGCCCTCCACGCGCGCTTATCGCCTACGTCACAAGTTCCAGAGACCGGCAGCCCTACTGCCGACCCTAGTAAAAAATGATTCGGTGTTAATGCTTCATCATCGTCCGGGCTCACTGATACGTGAGTTAACGGCCTCGAGTTTATCGTGTACTCTACTTCCGTCATAACGGTGTTCAAAACTTCTTCCCGCGGCGCGCGTTCCTTCAGCACGACCGCGAGGGCGCTCTTCACGCTTCTTATTAATCTCTCCCACGCCCCGCCTTGATTAGGCGCTCCGGGCGCAATGAAACGCCACTCCACTCCTTTTGTTAGTGCGTAGTCTTTCAACTCATGCGACCACTCTTCATATGCTTTTCGTATTTCGACGTCAGCGCCGCGGAAGTTCGTGCCGTTGTCGGACATTATTGACTTAGGCCATCCGCGGCGTGCGGCCATTCTACGCATAGCCATTATAGCTGAGTCTGTGCTTAACCCGGCTAATATTCAACGTGCACCGCTCTGGTGACGAGACAGGTGAACAGCAGTCCCCATCGTTTCTCTCTGCGCCTTCCTATGGCCACCATCATGGGCCCGAAACAATCCACTCCGCATCGTGTAAAGGGCCGCGAGTATGCGTCGAGTCGCTCGCTCGGGAGGTCTCCTTTGACTGGCGTCGGCGGCGCAGTTCTATTAAGTTTACACGTGACGCACTCGCTCAGTATCGCGCGTACCGTGGTTCGTAGTCG
Organism: Charanyca ferruginea; assembly: GCA_947361185.1. Taxonomy (NCBI): domain Eukaryota; kingdom Metazoa; phylum Arthropoda; class Insecta; order Lepidoptera; family Noctuidae; genus Charanyca; species Charanyca ferruginea. Next base: position 8,158,530 of record OX376080.1, on the reverse strand, counting down.
TAGTACCCAGTAGCGTTGTCGTATGTTGTTCACAACGTGCTCGTGTCCTGCGTGTCCGTTCGCGACATGCTCGTGACTTATGATTAGGCGCGCGAGCGGGTGCTTGCCGTCTAATATGGGCGGTCTCTTCCTGCAGTCAGGTACGTTCGCGGCGTTAATGCGCCCATTTAAACGTTTGATTCGATCGGAATCATATATCGGGTCGAGCTTGATTAGTCGGCTCGATCGTTCCAGGTTCCTTCCCAACGTAAGCCGTTCGACTTCTTGCGGGAAGCTAGCGCGCTGCGCCTCACGAATAAGCGTTAGTTCGGCTTCTTCTATGTGCTTCAGCTCTAAGGTAGTGGCGCGTTTCCTACACTTGTCTACAAATAGGTGCACGTAGGCTACGGCGCGCAACATCCTTCTATATGATGAAAAACGCGTCATGTCGATCGCGCTCTCGTTAGCCGTTACGTGGGCTGACACTTCTGTTTCTTCTTCGTTCTGTTGCTGTATCTCTGTCGGCCAAGCTTCCTCTGGCTTATTCGGGTTTGTGACCGCAAAATGCGGTAGGTACCATTCTATAGTTCTGGGATCATTATCTTCGACGGGGGTTGCGTAACCCTTTTCAAATAGATTGTTCATCTGCGTCGTGTATGCTTGACGAAACTCTGAATCTCGATCCATCTTTCGTTCTATAGATCGTAGCCTCCGTACCGCCATATCGTAGCTAGGCGGCAAGCGAGTGTCTTCCGTTCGCCAAGGCAAACCTACTTCATAGCGCCCATTTACGAGTCGCGCTGTTTTATTGAATATTTCCTTCGCGCGCTCGTCTTCCTGCACGGGTTTGCAACCCTTTGCTATTCCTAGGGCGTCGATCGCAAAATGCGCCTTTATTATTTCATCTAGTTCGTCATCGCGGTCGGTTCGCGCGCGATGTTCCGGCGCTCGTACATGGAGCACAGTGGCGCCATCTTCCGGATTTTCTTTGGCCACTATTGTCCGTGGCACCGTACCGTGCACTACCCATCCCAACTGGGTTAGCGAGGCGGCCGGTTCGTTTCTTTTTCCGATCAGGAGTTTACGCGATACTATTAGGTGCCAATTGTCTGCGCCTATGAGTACGCGCGGTCTTGCATTCGCATAGCAGACCTCGTTCTGTGGCAGTCGCTTCAGGTGTTCATAGTTCAAACAGCTTGCTGCGATTGTTTGACTTGTAATGTTGAGACTTTTGACGGTTCGCGCCTTAATTGAATGGGGGCCCGTTCGTAACCCCCGTATCTCTAGATCTACGCTCTCACTGTCAAGTTCCTCCTGCGTAGCCGTCAGGCCGTTCAATCGCAGTGCGCGCTTCGTTCCATGCGCGTTCACGGCTCTAGCGGTTTCCTCGTCGATCAGAGTAATCGTAGAACCTTCATCAAGTAGAGCGTAAGTGTCAACTTCCAATCCGTTCGGTCCCTGGATCGTGACCGGGCACACTTTCAATAATACCGCGCCTGCTGACGTCACTGTGTGAGCCGACGCGTCGATCGCTTTTTCTTGTTGAGCGCTTTCCTTAGCGGTCCGTTCTAAAGTGTGCAACAGCTTATGATGTGGGTGCCGACACTCGTCAATTCCACATTTCTTTGCTTTACAACTGGCTCGCCGATGACGATTGTTCAGACAGCGAAAGCATACGCGTGCTTCCTTAGCCCATTCCCATCGTTCAGGCACAGTCATCGCTTCCAGTTTCTTACATTCGGTTGTGTTATGTTCGAGCCCGCAACAGAGACATACTTTGTTTTCAGTAGCTGTGTACGTAGCGGCATCTCGCCTCCGCTCGCTTTGGCGGCGCGCCGGCGCATTGCTTGCTTTGGCCGATGTCGTGGCCCGCGCTGGTTCTCTATTCGCGTTGCTATTAGTAGAGTAGGCATATCTCACGGCGCGGTCCGCTTCTCCCATGAGAAAGCGAGACAGAGTCACGATCTCAGGTTCACTCGTACTTCCGTATTGATCGGCGAAGTCGCACCATCTCGCTCTGATGTGCGGACTCAGTTTTTCAATTACTTGACGTGCCAACATAGGGTTCTGTAGGTACCCTCTCTCATCTATGCTTGATAGTACACTAACAATGTTCTGTAGCTTGATTGCGAACGCGTTCAGTTCGCTAGCTGACCCTCCGGGGCGCTGTAGCTTTTTATATCATCCAATGCTTTGTCGATAATAATCTCGGGGCGACCGTAGCATTGTTCAAGGGTCCGCATAATAATTGCTGGATCCGTAGCGGTATATAGTAGGGAGGAGACCGTTTCACGCGCCTCTCCCTTCAAACATATTCTAAGTCGCGCTAGGTTCTCGGCCGGCGAGAATCCATACAATCTCGTCGAGTCCCGTATTGCTGATCTGAATAGCAGCCATTCGTTCGGTACGCCGCTGAAGTAGGGTAGTTCTTGTGCTTGCCTGGGCGGCGGGCGACGCTGAGCCATTCGTTCTATGGCTTCAGCTAGTCTGTCTATTCCTCTATCCTTTGATCGCGTCGGGGTGGGCGACCTAGCTCGTCGTGGAGTTTCTATAGTAACTCCTTTCGGTACCTCCTGCGGCGCATATTGGTAGAAAGAGTGTTGCGACGGCCGTCTTGCTAGCCCCCTCGCTGGCCCGCGGTCGGTACGCTCCCCCCGTGGTTCGCACAGGGCCGATGCGCGGACAGCCGATGACATATCTTGATCTGTTGTCGTCGGGGGTAGCTCGCGTTCCTTATGCTGGGCGTTCTTTAGCCAATCAGTAACTCGATGTTCCACTTCTGAGGCTTCGCGAGCACTGACACTTCCGTGGCCAGTCTCTTCCTGAATAGTGGCTATGTCCAATGCTAGTCGCTTCTTCACCAGGTCTGCTTCGATCTGCAGTTCTCTCCTTTGAATCTCGGCTAGACGTTCCTGGGCATCGAGCTCGGCTTGCTTGATTCGGGCTATAACGCTGGCGGCCGATCTATGCGATCGTTCGGACGCCGCTTTTGATCTTCTTTCTTCCCTATTTTGTTCAACATTAGACGCTGTTGCGGCGGTGTTTGCGGCGGCTGGTAACGCCACCTTTGTTCTATCTGTATCCATCGTTGTCTGTGCGGGTAATGTGGGCGCGCGGGCGTTCGGGTCGGGGCGCGCGCGCGGCTTTGTTCCGGCGGGTACGGACGTGGATGCGGACGCGGACGCGGACGGTTGTGCGGACGGAGACGCGGGGGGTTCTTCATAAATCTTCGCTGTCTTCGTGTCGGTGGCTGCTTGGCTTCTAGTCAGCGTCATCTTCGACTTTTGACGTCCCTAACAGCCCTAACGGTCCTAACAGTCCTTTTGGAGGGCCCGTGACCGGGATACGCTCCGCCAGGGATTGATGTGTGCAGGATCGGACAGGTTACAGGCCTACCCAGCAGAGGGCAGTGTGTCCTACGGGGCGCTCGGGAACCGGTGGGAATGTCCGGCTCCTTCGGCAGTGCCTACTGACCGGCCCCCGTACCACACACGACCTTACCGGCGTAGCGTGCAGCTTCGGTTCGCGCCTTGAAAAAGGCACTTCGTGAACCGGAGGTATTGCACGAAGATACCTCACCGCCTTGATCGGCGTTAACTCCGACCCCTACCGTTTGACACCGTTAGGTGGTAGGGATACGGAGCCGCGGTCCACCCGCTTAAAGAAACAGGATAGAAATGTGTGTACGACACTTTTCTCTTGAACACAGTTCTTGCGCGCCTGTCTTCAGCACCTGACTTGCGTCTTGAGCGGCTGACTTGCGTCTTGAGCGGCTGACTTGCGTCTTGAGCGGCTGACTTGCGTCTTGAGCGGCTGACTTGCGTCTTGAGCGGCTGACTTGCGTCTTGAGCGGCTGACTTGTTTCTTGATCCGGCTGGCGAAGGACCATCCAACTGTGGGGGATGCCTACAGTTGGAGGTCAAATGAAAGCTTGAGAACGTTGAAAGGCACCAAGCCGTATTTATTTTCAAACTAATATGACGATATCACTGTGCGACGACTAAGTTACTAGCGACGTTCTTCGGTTCTTGAGGCTTCCACTGACCCCCTGCTCTTCACGTCCTGTAGGGTCCCGCCTTACTTCAGGGGGCTCAGTTCTTGAGCGTTCAGTTCTTCGGATCTTCAGGTAGTTCTTCTTGTTGTAGGCGCCGCAGTAGGGAACGAGTACGCTTGCCCATCGAAACCGACCTGCTTAGGTAGTTTTCTACTATAGCGCAAGTAGTGGTAGGCCTAAGAGACTTTGCATTTTTCCGATACTTCGATGTGATTTCTTCGCACACCGTATGCAACCGGGCCAATACGTAACCAGATGGGTCACGGATGCTTGCTTGCGTGGGTGTCGATGTTCACGCAGTTTTCAGGTAGGTACTCATTGTCCCTAACACCTAGGTTTATATTTCAGGGGCAGTAGTGCGGTATCGTGTAAAAATAAGTTTTGATTATCTATCGAAGAAAGTAAGTATTAGTGAGTTTTTTTTTATAAACAACACCTAATAATATGTAGAACTACCGATAATATGCAAAACATATTTTTTATTCATAATACAAAGCCTTGCAATGTGTTTTGAATATTTCGATAGGGTGACCATGCCTTGTTGTGTACAGAAAACTTTCCACCTGTTGTAATAGAAATCATGTCCCAAGGATTCTAAATTGAATTAAAATGAAACGAAGAGATACTATATCTTTATTTCTTTAAAAATCACATAAATCACAGATTGTTTACTTACACTAAGATATAAACTTCTATTAAAATTACAAATCACAGATTGTTTACTTACACTAAGATAAATATTTTTTATTAATTAAGGGGACAATTGTCGAAATCATGCAAAAAAAAAATTACATTTCACACAAACCAAAACTATAAAATGAGGTTACCACCTCGTATAAAACGTCAATATTTTTGAGACTTCCACCAAGAAATCGAGGGTCAAGAAAAAAAGTGCTTGCATATTCTCACTTAGCGAGCTTATTCCCAATGTAAAGTAAAGTATAATATTACCCTGATTTTAAATATCTTAATCATCATCTATTAGAAATCTCAAAAATATTGACGTTTTATACGAGGTGGTTACCTCATTTTATAGTTTTGGTTTGTGTGAAATGTATTTTTTTTTTGCATGATTTCGACAATTGTCCCCTTAATTAATAAAAAATATTTATCTTAGTGTAAGTAAACAATCTGTGATTTGTGATTTTAATAGAAGTTTATATCTTAGTGTAAGTAAACAATCTGTGATTTATGTGATTTTTAAAGAAATAAAGATATAGTATCTCTTCGTTTTATTTTAATTCAATTTAGAATCCTTGGGACATGATTTCTATTACAACAGGTGGAAAGTTTTCTGTAAACAACAAGGCATGGTCACCCTATCGAAATATTCAAAACACTTTGCAAGGCTTTGTATTATGAATAAAAAATATGTTTTGCATATTATCGGTAGTTCTACATATTAATAGGTGTTGTTTATAAAAAAAAAAACTCACTAATACCTACTTACTTTCTTCGATAGATAATCAAAACTCATTTTTACACGATACCGCACTACTGCTCCTGAAATATAAACCTAGGTATTTTTTGTATATTTTTACATTTTCGACAAATTCAGATCTAGGTATTACTAAAAACTTCAGACCTCTGCGATGCTTTTTCAGCGAGATATCAGCGATAACGTGTTTTCCACCGTTTCAATGGCGCGGCCATGGGGTTTTAGTCTTACAGCTCCTAAAATCTAAACCTGGGTATTTTTTGTATATTTTTTACATTTTCGACAAATTCAAATCTAGATTTTACAATGAATTTCAGACGTCTGCGATGTATTTTCAGCGTGATATCGGCGCTAGAGTGTTATTCACCGTTTCAATGGCGCGGCCATGGGGTTTTTGTCTTGCAGCTCCTAAAATATAGACCTAGGATTTTTTTCTGTATTTTTACATTTTTTTTACAAATTCAATCTGTTGTTTACCTGAATTTTAGGTCTCTGCTACGCTTAGTTTTAAAGATCTCCGTGGCCGCGCGGTTCTCCGCGTTTCAATGGCGCGGCCACGTTCAAACCCTTATAACTTTTTAACCATATCTTCGACAAATTTATGGTTTTGGGAATCAACTTTTACAAAATTTTACATAATCTTGAAAAAGTTTTTTTTTTTCGAAATATCGCCGTGGCCGCGCGGTCGAAACGCACGCGGTTGACTGACAGTTGACAATTTTTTGTTTACACAGCCGTACGGCGTAATATCATGGCCGCTACTATTTCACGGTGTTTTATAACAGATTAAAAATACTGAAAACTTTGAATTGAATTTAAGAATTTGTTTTGTTATTTTATGAACTAAAACTTACATTTTTCGACTGCTTTATGCCTAAACTGTCTCAATAACATATTTATAGATTTTTTCTCGTATAGAGTAAAATACCCTATGCCACGGTGTATACATAATTTAATATTTTCGTTTTAGGGTTCCGTACCTCAAAAGGAAAAACCAGAACCCTTATACTATAGAATCACTTTGTTGTCCGTCTGTCTGTCAAGATCCTTTATCTCGAGAACGCGTAGAGGTATCGAGTTGACATTAAAACCATATACTTAGGTCCACGGTCCCTTGAAGCTGTGAAAAAATCACATACGGCCGTTTATGTCGCGTACATTTCGACATTCTCAAGGGAATCGAAATTTATAGGGTACTTTCTGTTGACCTAGAACTATGAAATTTGACTAGAAATATCGTTTTATACTGTAAATACAAAGAAAAGTCTGAAAGCTATACATTTGTAATTAAATCATAAAAAATATATTCTTTATTTATAACCAGCTTTTGCCCGCCATTTGGTCCGTGTGAATGTCGATTATCGCGGATGCAGACGAAGTCCCGGATTAAAAAGTACCCTATTTGCTTTCCCAGGGTTCAAGTTATTTTTCATACCAAATTTCATCAAAATCGGTTCAGCCGTTTCATCGTGGAAGCGTAACAGACAGAGTTACTTTCTCATTTATAATATTAGTATGGATATGTCCTACAAATTTGTACGGAACCCTCGGTGAGCGAGCCCGACTCGCACTTGTCCGGTTTTTTTTTTAATGCGCCGCTTGGCTATTACGACTGACTATTAAGTGTACACTAAATATGATTCCTATGGAAATTGATAATTAGTTTTTGTATTATAATTAATAATAAGTAAGTAAGTAGTTAAGTTTTAATTGACGACACGGTTGGCGCAGTGGTTGAGCGATTGACTGCTGCGCTGCGTGTCGCGGGTTCGATTCCCAGACGGTACAAATATTTGTATCACCTACAGATAGTTGTTCCGGGTCTGGCTGTTTGTGTATGTGTTAAATGTTTAAAAAAAAATGCTGTGAATAGGTTAAGTTGGCTTACCTACCAACAGTAAATCATTCTGTACTGTCATATTTGTTTCTTTTCTTATTAAAAATATTATTGCTGCGGTGAACATTCTTGTTGTTTGTCATATTTGTTTTTTTTTTTTTTAATTTTCTGTAACTGCAAGTACCTAATTTGCAATTTGAAATATTTGTCAAGCTACTTTAAGTTGTAAGTGATTAATTGGAAATTGATTATTTCAATTTGATTTGATCTACACATTCATGTTCTTTTTTTATTAAAAATATAATTCTGCTGTGAACATTCTTGTTGTTTGATTCCACCTGCTTTGTATTTTGCCCACTAGTAGATGAAAAGTCCAACGGCACAATTCTGCCTAGCGTTTTTCCAACTGTATTGGGGTCAGATTCTAGTCCAATCGGGTGCAGCTGAAGGCCATAGTTTTCATTTCATTAATTTGGCGCAATTATGGATCTTTTTTTCCTTTACTAATATTCTTTACAAATAACTAATATATTATGTAGATAAGCAGCTCGATTTTTGATGCGAATGGCAAATATTTCTTGGCATTCTGTGGTAATACCTCGGTAACTTATAGTCAAACTGTAATTTAAGGAAATAATATAGTTCTAGAACGCAACAATATTTAGATAATAAAAAAAAACGACATTTCTTTAATTAATTAAAAAAATACAAGAAGGAAGATATTAAGTAGCAATATTAGGGTCCTGCGAGGACCACTGGTGTCGAAGTAGAGGGAACTGTAGGTATTACTATTATTATATTTGGTGGTTCATTGTTGGACAGTGGCACAGAATACTTAATAGTACTACGTACAGAAGGGACACTCCCTTCCCCGCGCTATATCAGATACCGCACCCTCACCCCGCACTTACAGGGGCTAACCGCCGACTCTTTAGCCAGGGCGCTCAAAATCGTAAGAACTGCAGCGCTGTAGGTACTGCTGACACAAACACACAATTTTGCGATTTATTTTGTTTTAAGTTTTATTTATTAGTTTTAATCTCGATGATTCATTTATTTTCCAAGTTTTCGTCGTTTTATAATAATACAATTAAAACTTCCGTAATAATAACATACCAACATTACCAGCTATTAATATTGCTCTCTCTCTTTATTGTCTTTGTTATGTACTTATGTCCCTTTCTTTCACGTTCTATTTCTTGGAATTGAAAAGTAGTACCCTACGCACTAACTTTGTCGCGTCGCCCCATTGCGTTGCCGCGTAATGGTACGGGGCGATCGTGAATTCCATATTTTGTAATTAGGTACCTTAATTTACCATTATTGATGAATAAATAAACCTCTTTACATAATAAATGTTATAATATTACTTTTATGTCATTACAAATCCGAGTATTCATAATCAAATATCATTTATTTTATTTATTAGAAATAAATAATTGACCGCTCGGACAAGATCACTTCATAATAATGCTCGAAACGTTCGGGTAGTTCCGTCGTCGTTCGGTTCGCCCGACGCAAAGCGCTTCGCGCCATTTTGTACGCCACGACATCCAACTGATTCAACCCTACTAAAATTCACGCACACATTTGCACGTGTACAGACGTCATTTGGTTTTGTAGTAGTAATAGGTAATTATTTTGCAAGTTTTGTATGAAGTGTCCGAGGTGTGACAGTGGTCCAATGTAGGTATACAACTGTATCACTAAAGAAGGTGAATGTTTAAATTGAATTTAACATTAATACACACAAAATAAAATAAAAATCAAAGAAAATATTTGTATTTGGCACACACTAGTATGACACTTAAGAAGCTTAAAAAGTGTTCAGAACAAGTCAAATCTATTTTGGAGTCTGTTTCGTGGGAGGGATTGTAGTCTCTTTCTAATAACCCTATATGAAAGAGACAGCACCCCCGCGACCTTTTGACACAATATAAATTCCATTTTCCTTACTCTGTTTCCAAGAACCGTTTTTCATTATCATGAGCTCTCATATGCTCCCTCAACGTATAACTCCTTGCATAAGATTTACAACAGACATTACAACTAAACGGCTTCAAGCCACTATGTTTTAACATGTGTTTCTTCAAACCATGGTTAGTTATAAACGCCATCCCACACTCAGTACAATTCTTATTCTTTTGACCGTGTGTCTGGCGTATATGTGTGGCTAAATAATGCTTTATATTATATTCTCGGCCACAAATTGGACATTTGAACTTGTGCGTTATATTATGCGCCTCTGACATATGCTTAATCCTGTCATTATAATGTTTCATGGGCTTTAAACATATTTGGCACTTGATAACGCGTTTTGAATGAGCGCTTTCCATATGATTAGCTTTAGAAGTTTTCGTTTTTAATATTTTTCCACATTCCGCGCAAGGAAAATTGCCATTTTCGTGCGTCCGTTTGTGTACTTTTAAGCGTTTAGAGTTTAAAAATGATTTGCCGCAAACATCACAAATACAGTTAGCGTAGTGCTCATTCAAATGTGTCGTCAATGTCCTGAAAACGTGAAATTGTTGGCCGCATAAGTGGCAAGAGTACGGACTAGCATCAACTTTGTAGTCGGCAATGCATTCGTTGTATATAACCTTCTTGTGTACGTCAACAAAATGGCGGCACATCGAAATGACATCTGTCAAATTCAAGTTGCATTGGCGGCATTCGAGATTCGAAATTTCAATTTGTAAGGATCGCGGGTACCGTTTTATTTTTTTTATTTCTACGTCTATATCTGCGTGTGTTGTCAGCATGTGATCTCTAAGTAGGTTTATTTCCATGAAGTCTTGTTGGCAAAAGAAGCACTGGAACCAGCTCTTGTGGTGCCTGAAGGGGCAAGCGGTGGTGTCTCTAAGGACAGTGTCACACGTCAGCATGACGCGTTTGCGCTCGGAGACTTGTTTAACTCCGTTCTGTACTCTTGAGTGTTGAAAGCCTAAAAATAAAAACATGTTTAGGTTATCGGTGGTAAAAAATATATATATAATCATAAAAAAAGCATAATCATAAAATATCATACCTATTTGAACAACTGTGGTATCTATACCTGCTGTTTCATCATTTTTGAGCAAACTGTCTGTTATTTCATTTTCTTCTTTACCCTCTACTGATTTAGGTACATTTTTCTTTGACAATTCAGCAATAGGAGTATCTGAATCCATGTCTTCTTTCAAATTAATAGTTTTTCTCTTTCTTTTCCCTTTAAGAATTGTTTTCTGTCTCTTTTTCTTGGTTCTAGAAGGGATTTGGTTTGAGTCTATATTCAGTAGTTTGTTGCTTTCTAATTTTGTTGAATCTGTTTTAAAAACTTCTTTATTGTCATCTGAAATTATTCAAAATAAATTAAATATTGTGTTCATATTTTTGTTTTGTTTACTTTTTTTAAGGAGATTGTCAATTTATCTTTGTTGGATAAAATTATAAAATGTTAATAGAAATCCAAAGAAGAGAGAAAAAGAAGAGTTTGGATGTTTTTTCCATGTCTGTTTCTAATGGATAAAATAAAAAATACTCAACTGATTTAAAAAAAAATCGTTCACCGTAGACAGCTTTGTTATCCCTGTGCTATGGACTATATTTTAATATCAAACAATTTGGGATCCCTACGAAAATTGACACAGACAAAGTCTGGGGCAAAGTGTTAGTGATTAATATAGTTATATTATATAGTGTTACCTACCTTCACTATTGTCTCCGATATTCATAAAACAGGGTAAGCTATCTACATTATCTGATATTTGGTCTAATTCAGTTTTTATAGTCTCCGTTGTGTAGATATCTGGAACAGAAGAAATAATAATGGATGTGACAGTAACTGAACTAACAAAAATGGGACCACAAGGGAAGCACCAGCTTTCAAATAAAAAAAGAATCATCAAAATTGGTTCACCCAGTCCAAAGTTCTCAGGCAGGTAACAAACATAAAAAAAAATAAAAAAATATACAGACGAATTGATAACCTCCTCCTTTTTTGAAGTTGGTTGAAAATATGTCATCATCTTCAGCTGGTAGTTCAGAACACTGTTGAACAAAGGCCAAGGCAAAAAAGAAGTGTGAACGTTTAATCAGTTTTCTATACAAAAATAACCATATTCAAATCAGTTCAGTCATTTGAAAGCTATGATGACATTAACAGATACACATTCAACTTATAACACCCCTCTGTTTTCGTCAGGGGTTAAAAAAAAGGTTTTAAAAACGTTTTTAAATGTTGCATGTGTATTTGTTGCCGTGAAACTTTTAAGTGGAGAGAATGTGTCAAAGAGGGAGTGCTATTTCTTTTTAGTTACCCTAACAGAAAGAGACGGCACTCCCTGCCGCGACAGAGACAAACAGTTTCAAGGTCTCCAAAATGAGTTTCACTAGAGTTTTAGATGTTTTCTCTTCATGTTTATTAAAAACTTCTCATTTGTGGCAAATAACATTATTATCTAACAACTTTTTCTAAAAGTCATTATGATATTAGCCACAGTATATGGGAGAACTATTACCTTTCCTACTATCACAATATGTTATGAAGTGCTTCTCTGCCTCTTCTACTTGTTTGCGGAAGCTGCACGCATCCCTCAGGTGGCCCACACAGAGGGCACATACCATTCTACTTGGGCCCCACTCCAATAAATATGACAGCTGTAACGGAAAAGATAAACAATGATTTTTATTGTTTTTAATTTTCTTGTATGTCAGTAAAGACATTTATTTTTGTTTTGTAGATTCTAAGAGATAGATTAACATACTATATAATGTGTCCTATATTAATACACATATACAATAGAAGTGTCGCCTACATTTTAACGCAGAAAATAGAATTTGCCCCTTTTGCTGACTGTACAAGTTGGCAATGTTAATTACGGTAAAGTAATCTCTTGCTCAGGTGTATGGTATGATAAATGACTTGGTATTAGGTAAGCTTTTATGCCTTAAAGTATTCTACCTTTTTTCAACGTACCGAAATTCCATAGCATTCTTGTAACATTTCGGAGTAAACCTCTTTGTTTCCGGCCTTTGTAATATAAGATGCGGTGACATCCCACGTCCCACTTGCGGATAGACAGCAGCGGCATACATCGGGCTGCGACGCCCAGCTCTCAACGTTCTCTGCATCCATTGTTTTTATTTAAAAACCTTAAAAATTATGTTCTAATATAATCCCGCAATACATTGTTATTGGTTTAATCATGTCCATGACATTGACTTGACATGACAATTTGACATTCAATATTCATACAGTAAATGCTTGACAATTGACTTTTATGTACTCTGTTCAGAAATACCTATTGTCGATAGCGGTTAATTTTTATACCCTGGCCTAAAATTATGAATTAAATGAATCGGGGACACAAACACGCCATATTCTGAACAAAAATTCCCTGAGTAATTTACACTTCAGCCTACAAATAGAGACAACTTGAACAATCCATAATTTATTTTTGGTTTTTACGTGCATTCATCTAAGTTGTGCACGGCTGTGAAAAGATTTTTTTGTTAAATGAAAAAAAAAAAAAACATTTATTTTAGAACGTATTCTGTCAATCAATTTGACGTATTACCTATAGTTTGTTGTGACACTTGTGACAAAAACAAACAAGCAAGCGGGAAAACCTTCTGTGATTGTGTCTTAATATTATTGTTTTCTGGCTCATTTTCATTTCATTCTCATGGACTGATATAAACGTAACTAAAATTCTCAGATTGTTTATTTCAGTTATATATATTGAGATTCGTTGGAAGCGTAGGCGTACTTTCACATTCAAATAACCATGCGTAACGTAGAAATCAAAGCTAAAATCACCGACTATGATAACATTTGCAAAGTGGCAGAAGAATTAAGCGGTGGGCCAGCAACAATAATAAATCAAGATGATACTTTTTACAAAGTCCACGAAGGTCGGTTGAAGCTGAGGATGTACGCAGATTCCTCAGCAACGTTAGTGAGGTACGATCGAGCTGACGAAGGAGGTCCTAAGCTTAGTGACTACGAATTATTGGATTTTTCCGTCAACGAAAGTGTAAAAGCTAAACTATTGGATGACATGCTGAAGAAATGTTTGGGCATTCGTGGCAGGGTTATAAAGGAACGGTAAGTTACCTCTGAAAATTAGTAATTCATAAAATGGTGTACCTTCCTACAAATAATATTGCCTAAATAAGTATATTTTTTTAGTAAACTATTCATGGTTGACCAGACCCGCATCCACATAGACACTGTTCAAGATCTTGGGAACTACATGGAGTTAGAAGTTGTACTACTGCCTGAACAGACTTTGGAAGAAGGGCAGGCCATAGCCCGGGACCTACAAACCAAACTTGGAGTAAAGGATGAAGACCTCATTGAATGTGCCTATGTTGATCTTCTAGATAAAAAAAATAATTAAACTTGTTTTTGCTGTATTTTTACTAGTTTCCTAAGATGTAAAGAAAATGGTTACCAAGCTCAATTAATGCTAGCATTTCCATGTTGTAAATGTGCTAGGTAATTAATTGTAATACTCCGATGAGCTAAAAATGTTTATTTTTTGCTTGCATAATATGTTTGTACATACTGAACGATTATTAGCTGTACCTACATGGATGCCCATGGATACCTACATACCCAGATGATGATGATGAAATAAAATATTTGTTATTTTTTTAAGTTTTGTTTTGCTTTTTAAATAATCCATACTAAATGACATGATATTAGGTTGACTGATAAAAGTACCTACATGTTAGTTTAACCGACTTAAAAAAAAAGATAAATAGAGAGGCACGATCGGCCCAAGCCTATAATAATACATATAACCTATATCTTCATGGCTCCGCTCACCTCGACGGAAGCCATTATTTGCTTATGTTATTTAAATTATGTTAGCCATTAAAGAGATGTTATCACGTAAAACTATCGTTCGTAAACCGACTTTACAGACAACCAATTATTTTTTTATTTGACTAGGTACTCATAATTTTTTACTGTGCGGTCAATTTTGATGATTCTTTTTTTGTTCTCATAAAAAAATCATGAAAATATTGTACATAGTAAGCGTGAAAAATTACCGTCGTTACCGTTTCTTGGTTAAGAAGTAGGTACCTAATTAAAAAGCGAAAAAAGTATTATGTACTGAGACCACGAAGTAAGTAGGTATATTAGTATTATTAGTGTATTAGTATATATACTAAACGTAGTGATTATATACTCTTTGGTATATATACTTACTACGTGAATGAGACAACCACCTCCAAAAACAAAAAAAGTGAAAAATAGTTTATTTTTATCTTTCCTACAAACAAAATAATCTTTACATTCGTCACATCACTGACGCAACTAAACGGAACGTCTAAACAATGTCAAAAAAGTCAAATCTACTACATATATAAAAATAAGTCGGGTTTTCCTTCCTGACGATATAACTCCAGAACGCATGAACCGATTTCCACGGTTTTGCATTCGTTGGAAAGGTCTCGGGCTCCTTGAGGTTTAGGGTAGGTGTAGGTAAATAGGCAGGTAAGTAGGTAGATCGGGACAGGACAACGTCTGTCGGGTCAGCTAGTTGTTCATGTTACATGTTAATAATTAAATAAAATAATAATAAATAAGATAAAATTAACGGCTACTAGCTGACCCGACAGACGTCCTGTCCCGATCTACCTACTTACCTGCCTATTTACCTACACCTACCCCTACCCTACACCTACATATGTAGGTATATAAACTTATATTATTATTGTTCTTTAACCCGTTGACTGCGGGCGAACATTCGCTACGCCGATCGCCAGTGCGGCTGGCCACACAACTGGTGTGTTGGCCGCACAGCCGAAACGCTTTTTCGTAAACGAGACGAGAGTGCGGCCGCACACGCCAAGCGTGTGCGGCCGTACTTTACGCCAGTGCGGGTTTACGCGCTTGGCGTGTTTTACTACGCGTGTGCGGATAAACACATACGGTTGTGTTTCATAATTTTGCGTCGACTGTGCGGGCGCTCACATACGGTTGTGTTTTTCGATTTTGCGTCGACTGTGTGGATATTTTTTAGAAATATTCACACGATTTATATTAAATATAAATAAATAAATAATTACTTATACATTATATCAGTTATTTTTCTCTCAAGACTTAAAAATGTAAATAGTATTGCCCCCCGATTATGTAGGCAAGTATGAAAACTAAGGGTTCTAAACCAAAATTATAAATTTATCTAGGTTTGTTACCTAGTATTTATACATATTTCAAACACGTCAACATTGGGACTTAATAATACTGAACTTCTTAATGCTTGACTTGAAACTATCAACTAGCCTATTGCAAAAGTACCTCTTTTGCAATAGGCTAGTTGATAGTTTGAGAATTCGATTATTATTTTTCTTGTGACTGGTTCTTCTTTTATTCTTTCATTCATATAAATCTTATTCCCCACTAGAATCCTATTCAGTATCGTCTAAAAGAAACACTCGTCTTCGTTAGATAAAATACCAGTATAGTTCCTATAACAGTCAATAGATGGCGGTACCAGCCGTATGTTTTAAATATTTCGTGAAGGTTTTATCATTATTATATAGGGCATGGAATTAAAAAAATCAAGAGAGACAAATTTTCATCGCAGTCCTTATTCCCCACACACAACCGTATGTGTTTTGCCGCACTAGCGTACCTTCGGCCGCCACACAACCGTATGTGTTTTGCCGCACTGGCGTTTAGCAAAATACTAAAACACATACGGTTGTGTGTGCGCCGCACTCACGTATTTTTGTTGAAACACAAACGTATGTGTTTTGCCGCAGTCAACGTGTTAACTGGAAAAAGTTGCTTGCTGTCATGTCACACGTCACATCACTGACGCAACTAAACGTAACGTCGTCTATAAACAATGTCAAAAAAGTCAAATTGTTCATGTTACTTACTATTACTTTACTGTAATTTGTTCTCGTTCTCCTGTTTCTCGAAATGTTTGTTTATTTTGCAATTATTGAACAAAATAAGTTATAATGGAAACGAAAAAATGTAATACGAGCTATGGGGAGTGCCGCTGTTGCTTAACCAAGGGCCACCACCGAGATTTAATGAAGGAACACTATTTTAATGGCATACGAGAAGTTTACTTCGATCTTTTTATGGAAAGCTTGAATTTATTCGTAAGTTTTTAACAATAAACCATTGCTTTAGTTAACTCGACGTTCTGTAGGATGCCTTTGAAGGTATACCAGAAGTTCTGCCTCCGTATTCCTGAGATTTGTAAGGGAAATTATGATATGAAGTACGTTGTTTCTTACTCTCTCTCTTCTCTCTTCTTGAGTATGTGGTATGGTGTTGATAGTTGTTTACTCAACTAAATGTGTGTCTATCTGTGGCATTGCAGCTCCTAAACAGCTGAACCGATATTGATTTAGTAATTTTTGTTGGTAAGGTGATATGATCACTGTCAATTTAAAGTAATCTAAAATATTCATATGATTATAGTTGTCATGTCAGAATTTATTGATAAAAACTCGGCCAAGTTAAAAAAAAACACCTAATTTGACATCTCTAACTTAGTTCTTATCTATCGCTGTCCTTTTCTTCTGCTGCCTGGCAGTAAGAGATGCCAATTGTCTAACTTTAGTTTAATTTGTGAACAATGTCAATGGAGCTATGACAATTTTATTTAAATCTGTTTCAGTTATCAACAAATGCCCTGTTGACTACATTGATATGTTCTACTTGCGTACAACGTCTACGAGATGCAACCAGCTTCCGGATGATGGTGGTTAGTACTGAGAGACAACTGTTACAAGCCATCGCTGGAGATGACAAAGATACTGTGTTTGTTAATGGTATGTACAAGATCATTTTCATATGTAATCATTGACATTCCCACTGGTGAGAGTAAGCTATTCTATGAATGCGGAGACGAGAGGAGATTTCTTGTGAACAATCAATTGGATACGGTATTGCATTGAGCAGTGAGATGTGAAAATAATGTAAGCCAAATCTTTGTATGAGACATATCTTCTGCTCAATTTTGGAAACTAGGCCTAAGGGATTGAACTCCCTATGTTTTGGAACAGGCTAGTAACTTCAACTTTCTGATAAACTGACTGACTTCTTGATGATTCAAAAGTGCATGTAAATAGTTTAACCATCTCGAGTGTTGGTGATACTCCATATATTCATAAACAGTGGAAGTTGACCTTCAACATTCTTAGCCCCTGACAGTCAGAGTTAAATATAATAAATGATAAGACTTTGAAGGGTATAAGCAACCATGCAGGCACTGTCTTTTTACATAACAAAGAAAACTAAGTTTAATAAAAATGATACTACACAAGCAAAATCTTAATGAATCACCATCTTTTAATAGTATTATGTAAAGTTTGTTTGCCTTTTATTTTTATAGGTAATTTCTGGAACAACTGGGCCAATTACATTTGCTAAGTGCCTTAAGATATGTTTTATTTAGTATACTTAACTTCTACCCAGGTGAAGCCACAGTCAGAATCTTATTATTAATATTAGTTTTGCACTAAACCTTCATTCATATTTTGCGTATTATAATTACAATTACATTTGCTAAGTGCCTTAAGATATGTTTTATTTATTATACTTAACTTCTACCCAGGTGAAGCCACAGTCAGAATCTTATTATTAATATTAGTTTTGCACTAAACCTTCATTCATATTTTGCGTATTATAATTACAATTACATTTGCTAAGTGCCTTAAGATATGTTTTATTTAGTATACTTAACTTCTACCCAGGTGAAGCCACAGTCAGAATCTTATTATTAATATTAGTTTTGCACTAAACCTTCATTCATATTTTGCGTATTATAATTACAATTACATTTGCTAAGTGCCTTAAGATGTGTTTTATTTAGTATACTTAACTTCTACCCAGGTGAAGCCACAGTCAGAATCTTATTATTAATATTAGTTTTGCACTAAACCTTCATTCATATTTTGCGTATTATAATTACAGTAAATGTAGAAGAGAATGTATTGGACAGCCAAATAGATGTGAAAGTTGAGAAACAAACGGAAGTAAAGGTGGAGCTAGGAGAAGAATTGGATGTTGGAGATTATGAATCTGACTTTCCCAGTGGTAAGGAGATATAATAATAATAATAAGAGACTATTAACAAACTTGCTCAAGACGGATTGGTGACACGGTTGACGCAGTGGTTGAGCGATTGACTTACGCAGCAGTCAATCGATCAATCGCGTGCCACGGGTTCGTTTCTAAAATAAGATTTTTAGTTGCTTTTAACTTTTAATATTATTATTTTATCTGATTTTATGACGTCGTAATTTAAATAATGAAATTATTTATTTTCTGTTTATGTATTAATTTTTATAGTGTAATTTAGCCCAATGAAATATTTTTATTATTTATTGACCATGGAACCAGTTTTTTTAAATAAATGAATTTTTATTATTAACTGATTAATGACCAATGATGCCCCAGGCACAGTAAAGATATCTATACAGTATTGTGACTCGGCCCTGTCCTTGAAATAATTACCTACATGCGAGCGGTACCTTAACGTGCGATAGGGTTGTCCCGCGTACAGTGTTTTAATTTCTTCCTAGTGTGTGTTCTAGTTTTATGATTATAAATTTGTAGTGTTTTATTTTCCTTTTAGTTTTGTGATTGTAAATATAGGTATATAATATTTTTCATTTAATTAAAAAAAAAATGAAATAGATAAATGAAATGGGAAGTGTTCAATAAAAATGCATGTTATGTTTTTGATTAGAAGTTTAATAAAAAAAACCACTCTTATTTTGAAACTGAAAGATATTTGCGCCTCAGTCGCAGCCATTCAAGGCGTCTCAAAAAAAAAACATTTCCCTTTATTCTGCAATCCTTACAAACTTCAACACCTACTTCTTACTTAACCAAAATGCAAAACACAGCTGACAAAACCTCTAACTACCGACTACAAAATCTTACTTAAAATGTAAATCTTACTAAATAGGTAGATACCTACAGAGTCCAGCACAAGCTGGAGCAACAATCTGTCAAATTTCTTTGATAGATTTTTATTACAAAAGCGTAAGGTTCATATTCAATTGGGGAAATTTTTAATGGCCTGATGTGCTGGCGTCTGTACCTATCATTTACTGTCATAATCATTTTATAATGATATTTTGTTTAATTCAATAATATATGTAAGCAGCTAGTACATAAGTAGGTAGATAGATAGCCTAGCCTAAGAAACTACCTAGGCAGGTACTTACCAGTTCGTTTCAACGCGAGCGTAGGTAGGTCGCTTTTTCACCCTATCCACTTATTTGTTTATTAATCCAGATACCTACTTTACTCGGTAGAAAAAGCGAAATACTTACCTTTTAAAAAAAGAAACAAATTTCGTACTATAGTAGGTACCTATTACATTTTTTTATTAGTCTAGTTAGTAGGTACCTACCTGTAGTCTGGAAGTAATTTTTTATAGTCTATTAAGTTTCAGGAATAGTCTTTCGGAGTTCCCAGGTAATTTAAAAAATGTTACCTCTTGGTGCGGTATTGACGAATTCAAGCAACCAAAAACAACACAATATATTCGCTACTGAGGCGCATTCGAGACTGTCGGTATACTAATTTCCCTACTAACTTAAAAAGTGTAGGTACGACTCGCGTTCCGACCGTTTGTATGAAGATAGAATACTGTATAGATATCTTTACTGTGCCCCAGGCGCGTCATAAGCAGGCACAGAGTTTGTAGACAGGGTAGGCAGAAAAAAATTCATGCTTAACTTTCTAAATACCTACTGCAATTTGAATTTGGTTCATCGTCTTGTCTATTATTATTTATTCTATTATGAACCGCACACCACTGGTCATAAGCAAATATCACCGGAGACCCAGACCTGGTGCATCACATGGAACTTACCTAAAAACAGATTTAAAAAGATTGATATAAAGAGAACGACCACTTTTGATCCTAAATTAAACATTGAAGTTGAATATATAATTATTTTACTAGCGCAAGACGCACCTAGCGCGTCATTGTTCAATGTTCGGGGCCTTGCTAAAGTATTAATGAAAATGATGGTGGCAATAAATCGGTTAGAGTATATGGTACACATATCTATATCACAAAATATTTTTTTTTAAATGTTAAATATTTGTCTGTTTGTTCCGGCTAATATCTAAAACGGCTGGACCGATTTGGACGTGACTTTCACTGACAGATAGCTGATGTTATAAGGAGTAACTTAGGCTACTTATATTTTAGAAGTAAAATAGGGATCCGCGAAATACAATTAAAACCGCGCTGATAACCGATAATAAGTGAAATATCATTTTAAGATTAAGGGCGCGTATTCGATTTAGCGCACCTCAAAATCACGACTGCTATACCTATATGATTGCTAGAACATCGTAGCAGCATTGACGTACACTAGTACAATACAATAGTCTGTTTTTGTGTCTGAGCGAGGAAGTATGAGCACGAATCATTGAAATCGAACGACAAACGATACTGCGCGAGGTTTTATAGTGTTTTTTAAAATAATTGTCTCAAATAAATGCGTTTGTATAACGGACTGAAAAATATTCTGTTTATTAAGCATATTAACCTTTATTTTCATAAAATAAATATATCAGTTATGTTATTATTCAAGTATAAATAAAAAATGACAAAGTGAACAGATTTTGTACTTTTTTAACATTGTTTTTTTAATAACTAATAGTAATATATTCGTAACTTTGGCTCTGTAAAGTACTTTACCACTGTATATCCTGTTGGAAAAACGCATAAAACATAATATTTTGGCATACAGCAATGGTTGTATTCGTTCTGAAAGTTAACTCGACGTATTTCGTAAAACGCTATGAAGGGATTGTCTTCGCTTTAAAAAACCATAATTAAAAATTATACTTTTACTGTGTAGTTCTCTAAATCAAGACTTAATCTTTCAAAAACCGTAATTTTCTTCCAATAATCTGCTCACATCATTACGATATGGCTCTGGGAAAATCACGAAAACATGAAGTTTTCGTCACGAATCGAATACACGCTCTAAAGATTGATATTGGTACCCTGGAACATAAAAATACTTGGTTTTTCCACAGATTTTGTGTCAGATGGCCCTACCGACAACTTCGTGGACCGCGAGGCTGCCTTACTGGGTCGGTTTGCGCGTATGAAAGTGCCTCCATTGCCGACAAGACGGTTGCTGCCGGAAATATGTCCCGAGTTCTGCAGACAACTTGATATGTTGCAAAGTAAGTCGTACTTATAATATAAACGCTGGTTTATATCTGGGTTTCTGTGTAAGAAAAAACTTTTTTGACTAAAAAGACAACCACTTCCAAGAACTAAAAATGTTTTTTTTTTTTAACTGTTAACTTCAATTTCGCAAGTTGGCGTCTTTGTTTCTGTTTGTTGTTTTACCGACTTCCAAAATTAAAGTAATTTTTTAACATTTTTGTTTTTGAAGGTTTTTAGTGCCTACTTCTTATCACCCAAATTATTTAGAAACGTTAACACCAAACAAATTAAGTCATGCCTTAATTTTCCACTGTTCGAGGTGAAATATTTGAGAAGCTCCTCCTTTTTTTAAGTCGGTTAAAAAGCCAGGATTATACCAGTTGTGATAAGTAATAGCTTCAAATTGTCCCAATCAAATTATGGCTTTTTAAAATGCTATTCTATGTTTACATTTCTTTTTCTAAATTCGGTTTTGACTTTTTGAGACAAGTCATATTTTTTTAATAAGTAGAGTAGAGATATGGTCTTTTTGCATACTATGAATGTAAAAAAGATTTTTTATTTCCTGTTTCAGATATCAAAATCCTACCGAAAAACATAATAAAACTTATAGAAGACCAAGACAGCCGGCGGCTATCGACCAATCCGCGTCGAGTTTTTATATCAGAGAAACTAGCGCATATAATAAACGCGGGAACCATTTTGGAATGTTCAAACGTCACCCCCTTCAAGGGTAGAAGTCGGACCGGCTTCCCTTGTTTTTACTGCCGAAATGTTTTCGAAAATCTCGACAAACTTCGCGAGCATACGAGCCTACATAAAAAATCAGAAATAAAAAATATTTTAAAGACTTATGGAGCCGAATGTCTAGTTGTTTACGTCGATGTCACAGACCTAAAATGCACTCTATGTGACAAGAAAATACAAAGCATTAGCGAGTTAAAAACTCATCTTACAAATGTACATAAAAAGAAAATGCATCTAGAATTTACTGACAGAGTAATCCCTTTCAAATTGTCTATGGATGGTGTCTTTGAATGTCAAGTCTGTGGCTTTAATTTCGAAACATTTGGCTCAATAGAACGACACATGAATGTGCATTTCAGAAACTACGTTTGTAAAGAATGTGGTACTGGTTTTGCCACAAAATACAGATTAAAAGTTCATTCGAAAAGCATGCACAATATGGGTAACTTCCCTTGCGAATCGTGCGGTAAAGTGTTCACAACACAACAGAAACATAAGAACCACGTTAACGCAGTACACAAATTGTTAAAAAGATTCAAATGTACGAAATGCCCGGAGCGTTTCGCCGAATACTTTCGAAGACAAAAGCATTTAACTCAAGTCCACGGCGTAGCACCTTTACAATACAAATGTAACGTTTGTGACAAAAATTTCGATAGACGATACACACTCTCTAGACATATGAAGAGAGACCATTTGGAAGAACGGGATTATCAATGCGAAACTTGTTCATATAAATGTTTTACGAAAAACGAGTTGAGAGTTCATATGATCAAGCATAGTGGGGAAAGAATTTTCGAGTGTTCGGTTTGTAAAAAGTCGTATGCTAGAAAAAAAACCTTAAAGGAACATATGAGGATACATAACAACGATCGCAGGTTTGCTTGTGCGGTCTGTGGGCAGGCTTTCGTCCAGAAATGCAGCCTGAAAGGGCATTTGAAAACGCATCATTTAGAATTTAGTTTACAGTAGAATAGAAAATAAAAATAGTGGTAATGAGTTTTGTGTTTCATTTATAGACAATAATATTTTTGGAGGTCGGAAAGGAAAAAGAGTCAGGACAGAGACAAACAAAAAGTACAGAGTAAAGACAAACTCAGCCCGCGAGCTCAAAGGACATTCTATTAATCTACTACTTTTAAACCGCGACTTCATCTGCTTTTACGATAACCGACATTCACGCGAACGAACTCGCGGGCAAAAGCAAGTTCAAAATAAATCTACATGTACACTATTATTGTACTGCAATACTTTGGGAATGTCTCTAGACGGGATAACGACTCCATAGAGCGGTTGGTCGTACAGGGAAAAGTGGAGGGAGTCAGATCGCGTGGCAGATCACCAATGCGATGGACTGAACAAGTGGAAGCTGCAGTAGAATACCGCGTATCTGAATGCGCCTGACAGTCGCGTTCGGCGGGAGATCGTGCGGAGAGCTGTGTCACTGTGTCAGTAGTGCTGTCAATGTGTTCAATTTTTCCATACAAATTGGCAAAATCGAATCTTTACGTTATACGATCGAATAGGTTAAAAAACTCACACTAAGACCTCGACTATACTTTCTACGGCCTACCCTTTACAGCAATATCTACCGATCAATGTAAATAAACTTGACCAAAGAAACTGTCACTAAACTTAAAACGACTGCCACCTAGTGGCGAGTAGATTACCAATTACTTTACGGTTTTTTTACGCTGTTTATGCAGTTTATCGATCGACTGTTTCAAGATGGCCACATCACTGTCAACAGACGAAACAGACAGCTGTCAATTTGCTTGTCAAAACAAAAATCAATTTTTGTGTCTCTCCCAGAGTTTGTTTACGTTTTTTATTCAAAATGTTTTCTACAAATAATAACTCAGAAATAGACGTGGACATTTCATACACAATGTATGGAGAGTGCCGCTGTTGTCTGGGTAAGGGGCAGCACAGAGATGTGACGAAAGAATACTATTGTAATAACATAAAAGAGGTTTACAAAGATATTTTTTTCGAGTGTTTTAATTTATCGGTAAGTATTCTTAAATAATATACATTTGTTGTGTATTGGATATTGGAAAGAAGGTAATAAACTGTAGTTCCTTGCGATACAATCAGAATAATCTTATTGGCCCTTATAATCACAATATCAAATATTTTTCACACATTAAAATGTAAGTAAAAATTGTTTTAAAATATAATATAATTACCTCGCCCGCCTGCCAAATGGTTGGTACCTTCATTTGGCCAGTTAAATCCAGATTCTGGGCTGCTACTGTGAAATGTTATGATATAATAGACGCATAGCTAAGGGATAAAAATACAATAAAATGAATGAACCTAGATGCTAGTATTATAATAGCTCTTTGCCTCTTTCAGTTATCACCACACAATCTTATAAGCTGTTTAATATGTGACAGCTGCGTGCATCGTCTCCGTGATGCATCCAGTTTTCGTATGATGGTAGTCTCTACGGAGGAGCAGCTTCTGAAAGCTGTAATTTTTAAGAGTGAGCCGGACAATGATAGTGACACTGAATATTTTGATGGTATGTTTCATGAATTATATTAAGTAAATGGCTTCCTCAGGAATCGGAGAGATGAGGCACAATATCGGGAGAAGTTGACGGAAATGGGGACAGCCTTTGCCCAGGAGACACAAATAGCAAAAAAAAAAAAAAATGTCTTAAATCGTCAATCCGCGTTGAGCAACTGTGGTAATCAATGCTCGTGTCTTTTCCGTGTGAGAAAAGGTGTTTGGCTAGCATTTTGACAATAATAGGCTTTTATAAAATAAATTTCTGGAGGGATGGGAAACTGTAGAATAGAAACAAATATTAGAAAAAAATTCACTGTTACAGGTCGAAAAAAAATCACAACTGAAGTAAAGATAGAATGTAAAACAGAAAATATTGACTTTGACCCTGATGACAGCTTCCTAGATATTGAAAATATTGACACTGAGTCTGCCGATATCTTCGGAGACGATGACAATGTTGACACTGAATCTACCGATATCATCCCAGACGGTCAATGTGAATCAGAAAATATTGACACTAAGTCTGCCAATATTTCTGGAGATGTTGAATGTGGATCAAAGAAAGTTGACACTGAACCTGAAATTGAAGAACAAGATTCGGAAAGTTCTACTGATTTTAGTTCCGATGAAGAGCTTATAATTGATGAAAACGAAGAAGACGCACAAATTGAATATACAGACTATGAAACAGATTTTGATGACTGTGGTAAGTATTTAGTAGCATCACCGCTATATATATGGTTGAAGTTCCACGGTCTCGCTTTGCTTCCACATTTATTGTGCGGACTGCCAGACTGTGAGATACACTGCCCGCCTCTTTGTTCCTCGATAAATATGATCTTTTTGTATACAAGGTGTTGAAAGTAAACACTGCTATCCTTTATACCAGTGGATTGGTTTCATTTGTAGAACTTAAAATCAATGAAATATAACAACCTTTTTTATAATAAAATCTACTTTTTACCTCAAGAGCATGCTTGAGACGCGAGTGCAACATCCTTACAGTACGGTCAACGTAACTTGGCGCGTCTGAAGTTAGCCGATTAGCTGCGTAGTAGACAATTTCGTTCCTAAAAGTTCCATTGCGCAGCCAAATAGCTAACTTCAGACGCGCCAAGTTACGTTGACCGTATTGTACGTCATTACGTCCGCACGTCGTGATCCTAGTCAAGGCACAAAACGCAATTACATTACACATATAGTTCGATTCAAACTTAATGCTCTGAACACGAGGCGAGTGGCTGCGCAGTAACAATTACACGTGTCAGCGGGGGTTAGGGGTGACTGCGCAGACACTATCGCACTTCACACTTTCACTGCCGCCATTAAGTTTGAATCGAACTTGTACGTGTGATGCAGGGGCGGATCGTGGCCTAATCCTATTTGGGGCCCTGATTAATGAATCAACTAATTGCCATGATGTAAAAAAAACCTGTTTTCCATAATGATGTTTACGATACTTTTCTTTTTATATTAATAACTAGCTGACAGTCGATTCTTTATTTTCGTTGTCCTGTCCCTAACTATCTACACTATCAAACTACCTACCTACCCTACACTTACCTTACACTTACCCTACACCTCTTATTTTCTGGTCTCCTGGTACATTGGGCCACTTATGTACCAGACCAGATTGCCTGCGACTTCTTCCGGTTCCTTTTTTCAGGCAATTTTTTTAATTTTTATCTGTAGGAACCTTCCTCGGACTTCAAGGAATATTATAAAAGAAGAATTAGCGAAATCGGTCCATCCGCTCTCGAGATTTGCGCTTAGCAAGCCATTCAGCGATTCATTTTTATATTATAGATATTGTCCATTGCCTTCAACTTGGCTTGGGGCTCATATTCACGGGGCCCTGGGCTGCAGCTCAAAAAGCCTTATATAGATTCGCTCCTGCTGTGTTGCGACCTTCTCTTCGTATTTTTCCTGGCATAGAACTCCCAAAATTACTCTTATTCTGTCATGAAAAATGTTGTGATGGTCCAGTGGTCCTTGTGGGTTCGAATTCGGTTCGAAATTCACGCTGTTTGAGTTGGCTCCATAATGAAAGTTGTTCAGGTTCGTGGTCTGAGTCACTCCTTAAAAATTTGCTAATGAATTAAATTTCACCCTGTAAAATAAGGAATTGCTCGTTTAAAGGTATTAGATTACAGGTTCAGGTTTCCTCACGGTGTTTTCCTTCACCGATGTCAATGATATCCAAGATAAACTTAGAAAGTACAGACGCCAGCAGGTCAACCTACCCGAAACACAATCAATCTTGAACCATTCTTTAACCATAAAGTTAAAAATCGATTAAAGAAATGTGACGTGTGAAGATTGTAGTAGCTTGATGTGCTGGCGTCTGTACTTAATATAAGCCTGGAATCGCCAATCTGCTTTGAGCGCACGTGGTGATCAATGCTCGTACCTTCTCTGTATGAGAAGACGGCTTTGCCCTGGACTGGTATTATTATGGGTAGTCAGAAAGTCTGACAACCAGGGCCTCAAGTCTGCTATTACAATAGTGTCAGAATGGTCTATCATTGATTTCATAATTGTTGATTTTGACAAGTTTGGTAATCTACTAATATAATGACCCATTGGAAAGTCAACCACTGACACGCCATTGAAAGAAATGATATAGAATGATAATCTCGTACAAAATGACAACTGAATACCAACCCTCTCTTTCTAAGTAGGGTAACCTTTATTTTATTTTTCGCTATAAGTATTCATTTAATTAATTTAATTTTTCATTGGTAATCTGTTAAAATTTTGACAGTTCCTTTGATCAGTGTGACCTACCATTAGAACGTCATTGTGCAGTCATTGCTTTTAATTCGACCGACCAATGATTGACCATTATAAATTTAGCAAATTACGAACTTTTAGCAAAATGACAATGGGATCGTGTTGGAATGGCGAAATTATAAAAATAGCAGACTTGGCCCCCAGTTTTGCCAAGGGGTATCGTGTTCACTGGGTTGTGGAGGTCAGACTAGCAGTAGCTCTCTAAAAAACACTGGTATTCAGCTGCATCCGGTTAGACTGGAAGCCGTACCCGACATATTGGCAAAAGGTTAGGCAGATGATGATGATTCCCTGTGGGGTGTCCAGGCCAGAATACCACCCACCCGTTAAAAGCGACTAAGGGAAAATTCGGAAGTCGGGCAACAGCGGCTTCCGTGTACTTAAGAGCGCCCATCCCGTCATATTTCCCATAGAAACGCTCGAAAAACAAATTATTTCCTAAATATTTTGAACACCCAGGTATCTTGTGGTTAAAATCTAGGTTGTATGAAGCCAAAAATAAAAACAAATTCAGTAAACACGTCCAAAAATCAGCTTTTTTGCACATTTTTATCTGAACTTTGGCCGTTCATAATGCACTCATACATTAAAAAAGTAAAAAAACAGCTTCATACAAACCTTGCACATGTATTGGTGATTATAAATTACAAACATTATTACCAAAAACCTGTAAGGCTTTTTCAAAAACACGTATGTCCTGGAACAAGTTTTGTGAAATTTCCGCGCGCCAATTTTCCTGTGATGTTATCGCGTTCTCACTCACTCGTTTGTTTTCGAGCTTTGCGTTGGTTGAAACAAAAAACATTTCAATCACGCTCGCGTTGAAGTTCGTTCGATGGGGAAGGGCGCTCTTAACAACCTCATTGCGATCCCGAAGACGCCTGCCAACCGTGGGGATTATGCCCCTCCCCCTATGAGGGAGGCCCTTTTTAAATAGATGATGTCTTCTGGTTGATGATCATGATGAATATTATGTATTTCAGCAAGTAGCAGCAGTAGTAATATAACAATTAGTACTACTAGTGAATTGGACGACGAGCCGTGTGAAGTGATTGATGGAGAACCGGAGTTACTGGCCCGTTTCCCTAAATCATTGCAGCGTTTGCCAAAACGGAGTGAGCTGTCCAAGATATGCCCTGAATACTATGAGCGTTTGAAGAAGCTTGACGGTAAATTACATTTAATTAATTTAGCAATTTGCTTTTATTCCACCCACACGCACAAAACGTTTTGGGAACACATTCATTGTGCGTACTGCTAAGGAGGGGAATTCCCTGCCTGAGTCTGTGTTTCCTGATAGCTACAACCTTAGGTTACTTCCAGGCAAGCGTGCTCCATCTTAGACCGCATCATCGCTTTCCATCAGGTGAGATAGTGGTCAAACGTATGCCTATCAATAGTAAAAAAAAGCTTGCTATAAAGAATATGTTTTGACAGCTCATAAAAAGTATGTTGATGGCGGTGTCATCTACCCTATTTAAAAAATAAAATAAAATAATAATTAAGGAGCACTACCTCTGTCTATGAAAAAGTGTGCGTTAAAATGTGTCACATAAGGGGGTGTCTACAATCGCGTGCGGGTAAAAAAATCAAACTCTGCATACTTCGAACCGTCAACTGCTAGATTCACGTATCTGTGGCTACCAGGGTTGCCATTTCTAGCAAAATCCTACTTTTTTAGCATTTTTAAGAGTAAAATTTAAGCTTCAGCAGGATGTTTAGCGTTATTTACCGGAGCAAATGGGAACAAAATCCTTTGTTTTCCACTTGGTTATCGCGTCATAAGGGTGACGATAAGGAGGTTTAGCAGGATTTACCCAAAAAAATGGCAGGAACAGCGAAAAAGAAATGGTAACCCTGATGGCTACATTCATACCTAACGCCATTTTGGCGGGTTTTGGTAGGTACTGTTACTTGCTGCAAAAACCTGGATACTTTTTCAACTTTCCCCCCTAAATAAGATATAGTGCTCCTTACTTTTACCCTCCATACCCATAAGTGAGAATCACAGATAAAACAATTGAAGTGAAAACACAGTAAAGCCAAGTGGGAATTATATACAGTGTAAACTCTATATAACGACACTGAAGGGACTGTATTTATGGCGTTATAGAGAGTTGTCGTTAAATGGAGAGAAGAAAAATTAGAATTAAAAAATAAAAAGTTTATTTCAGACTAGTGTTAGTAGTAACTAAGTAGTAGCAACTAAGAATATGATAACTTCTACTTATTAGCCATGGTCAATAACAATCTGACACGTGCAAGCAATCCCAATTTGTGAACAAAATAACGAATTTCTTACAAAGTTCGGTATGGATAGTAGAGTTTATTACGGGCTAGGATAATATTAATAAAGCGACAAGAGAACATACACAGCTGCACAGTTTTTACTAATACGGAACATTACGCGAAACTCGGCGCAGAGGGCGCCACTAGCACATTCCGTAAATCATAACCTCGTATTCTTGTTATATTATGTTATTAATTGTAATAACTAGGTATTTTGTGAAAATATATCAAAGTTTTAATAAATCTTACTTACCTAACTGTACTTTAACCATATTATGGCGTCCTACGACCATTTGAAAGTGGATTCTAGGTTATGCTCAGAATAAAATCATATTTGGTTGTCTTACATGATAAATGTGAACGTTATTCTGTAAATGCGACTATCTCACCTGAATACTTAACCTGAAAATATTTTAGACTGATTTTTAGCTGCTTCCCAAAGTTTTCGAACATTTTCATCTTTTGGAAATGAATAATTCCCTTCATTTCTTCATCGAAATACACAGCACTGATACATTATTGTAGAACATAACACACTTCCCAATTTTGAACTCAATAAAGGCAGAATTTCACGCTTTGAACGACTCGTCGATAAACTGTTTACGGACTATGCTAGTGCTGCACTCTGGTGCCAGAACATTAATAATAATATAATATGTGGGGACATTTCACACACGGCCATCTGACCCCAAACTAGGAAGACCCTGTACTATGGGTGTCAGACAGCTGATATACATACACAAATATATTTTAAATACATACATATGATAAACAACACCCAGACACAAGGCAAACACAAGTGCTCATCACACATTGCAGTAAGATCCCCTATTTTGGCAACTTTAAAGGTACTTTTTATTAAATTGTTGTCGTTATGGGTGTAATGCTATATAAAGTGTATCATTGTATGGAAGACAAACTAAACCAACCCAAGCCAAGTGATTTCGGCCCTTTAGGGAGTTTATCGTTAAATCGAGTGACGTTATATGGAGTTTACACTGTATTATGTATTAAACTCCCCCGCCACGAGAAGCTATAAATATTGTAAACACACATTCAGCGGTTCGCAACCTTTTCAAATTAAAAAATACCGTTTTGTCATGATTTTTATTTTTATATAGGGATATATTTATATTAACACACACATCTAATTACTGTTGTCGGATGATTCCGAGTATTGTGTTTCAGAATCAGTTACATGGATAACAAGGCTGTCTACCGTGCTATCTATCCTTTCATCAATCCTTTCACCAAATGTTTACATTCTATGAGTCAGACGCGTTCCGGTACCACAAAACATCAGACGACAACGCTTTATAAAGCTAAAATATAACCCGACCAAGTGAAATTGCTTGTTAGTTTCGTGTTACACGGAGTTGATTGAATTTGGCATTATTTTCGTTGATTGAATTGTCGCTCCGTAACTTAGTAAAAGTTCTTTTTTATAGCTTCTCGTGGCGGGGACTTTGAAGTTGAAGGAGTAATGTTATGATGACTTTCAATTACAACTTATGCAGCCTCTATTTCAGGTATACTAATCAAGACAGATTTGAAAGATAAACTAATATCGGACAAACAAAAACTGGCTATAAACGCGGCCACCATCTTTGAATATAGTAACGCTACTGCCTTCAAAACTAAGGCGAGAAACGGATACCCTTGCTTTTACTGCCAAGAAGTTCACAAACATGACAAATTAAGAGAACATCAAGCAAAACATCCAAAATCAAGCATTTACAAGTTACTACAAAAGTTTAATGCAGATGAATTTGTAGTCTATGCCGATATCACAAATTTAAAATGCACTATTTGTAAAAAGAAAATGAAAAGTTTAAAGGTACTAAAGACTCACTTGTCAGAAAAACACGCAAAGAAAATTTACGAATGCAAAGACAGAGTGGTCCCTTTCAAATTAAAAGATTCAAACTTCAATTGTCAAATTTGTGATAAAAAATTTGAAAGTTTTGGCAGGGTGGAAAAGCATATGAATACACATTTCAGTAATTTTACGTGTGAAACGTGTGGTACTGGGTTTATAACTAAACATAGACTAGCAGTACATACTTACGCTCAGCATGCAAAAGAAAAAGTTCAATGCAGTGACTGTAAAAAATCCTTTGAGTCACAGATGAAATACCGCCTGCATTACGACGGTGTTCATAAAAACGTGAAAAAATATAAATGTACCAAATGTTCTGAGAGATTCATAAATTACTTTACAAGACAGAAACATATGGTTGATGTACACGATGAAGCCCCTCGACTTTACAAATGTAATGATTGTGAAAAAAGTTTTAATAGAAGATTTGGTTTGACTGATCACGTGAAACGTTGTCATAAGTCCGACAAAAATATTAAGTGTCAGAAATGTTCATACAAATGTTATACGAAAAGTGAGTTGAAGGATCATATGATAAAGCATGGTGGGACGGAGTCATTTGAGTGTACTATTTGTAAGAAGGTTTATAACAGAAGTAGATCACTGACTGCGCATATGAAAAAGCATAAGTAAGTGAAAAATATTAATAATGTCTCCACCGAATTTACTTGCGGCCGCACTTCAATTTTTATATGAAATCGCATGATATCAACGCACTGACTTCCGGCCAGCTGCTCCGGTTGTCTTGGAGCTGTGGCGGGCCGCACATCTATAGTTATGAATTTGTAATTGCTATCGCTTAAAGCCATCAATATAATGTAAAAGAAATAATAATCCAATATAATACAGTATAATATAATAATATATTTTCGCCCTTAATAAGACTGGGGTCGTTGTTTGCTGCACATTTTTGAAAAATATCTTAATTATGCTTATCTATATCTGTCCACATATTTTGGTGACGTAATAAAGATAATATAGCTGCGTCTGTGGTCACTCGATGATTACTATAGAAAATATATCGTAATATGCCTTGCTATGAATTATATTATATCTACGTCTGTGACGGGTTTAACCGGAATACGGCGTTACGCAAGTGCGTTTTAGGTCTTAAGTCAACTCAGAACATTTATTTGCTCAAATGCGGTGTAACAAAAGATGGTAGGTACATTATTGTTAGTGTAGTCGCATTACGCCACAAATTAGCATGCAAAAAATATTGATGCAATACTCTTCACAAAATGAACATTATTTTAATAAGCGCTGCATTTGCTGCGTTGATAAAATGCACTGTATGTGGGCAAACCCCTCTTCTTCACTCTCATAGTCCAATGGGGCGGCAATCCGACGCGATCCGGGGTAGATCAGGCTCAGGACCAACGGCTTTACGTCATTTCCGACACACGGTGTGGTGGTGTTGGGATAGCGGTTTTGCTCCAAGGACCAATATATGCGGGGTTGTAGCTTACGCTGGAGTGAATGTGGCCACTAGTTTTAAGAAGGGAACAATAAGGGACTTACTTGGAATTTCTGGAGCGCGCCGTGATGAATGATCAGCACGTAAGTAGTAAGCTCGCGTCATTGGACGTTGGCGGCGGTACTCCTTTCTCTTTCTGTCGCATGGAGGCGTAATACATCACATTACATGAAAATGTATCACGTGAGAAAAGTGTTTCGCCAACATGATAATGAGAATGTAATACGTTAGGAAGTGTTACAAAACTTGCGTAAGCACGGTGTGTCACACCCCCTGTGGGACACACCGTGTGTCACACACCCCCTGTGTGATACACCGTGTGTCACACAACTGACTTCCAACAACTCTGGCTGCTACTGAGAAATTCCTAGGCTCGCCTCCTATTACTCGGGACGTAACCATTCAAGTATTACGAAGGCAGAATATTAGGTGTGGTGACTGACACTGGCTTGGCCACCATCAGGGATTTTAATTTTGATAACACAAAAAATTTGTCGAAATTTGTCGCCAAATATCAAAATTTGGTCGGTCACTGGTTCAAAAGATAACGGTTTATAGGTGGTCGATCTGGAGTCTCCCCAGCTTGGCCACATTTATATCTCACCTCAAAACTAGGGCACCTAGCGAAGATCTGTTTTCTTCCAAATTAAATCGCTAATTAGTCGCAATTTGTCGCCAAGTCACAGATTTAATTGGGTCTTAGTTTAGAAGATATAACGAGTTCAATTAGTAAGGTAATATTAAGGTATCTAGCTCTTGGTCCTCTTGGTCCAAGAGCAAGATCGGAGAGTTCACAAAAAAAATTCGTGAACTCTACGATCTAGCTCTAGCGACAAAATATGGGAGAAAACAGATCTTCGCTAGGTGCCCTAGTTTTTGAGATATAAATGCGGCCAAGCTGGGGAGACTCTCCCCAGATCGGCCACCTATAAACCCTTATATCTTTTGAATCAGTGACCGACCAATAAATAGTCTAATTCAAAATAGTTTCGCCACAAGTGGCGCAACCCACGTCTGGCAGATGTGAAACATGAAACTTTTCAACCGACTTCAAAAAAGGAGGAGGTTATCAATTCGTCTGTAATGTTTGTTACCTGATTTCTCGGGACTGGGTGAACCGATTTTGATGATTCTTTTTTTATTTGGAAGCTAGTGCTTCCCGTGTGGTCCCATTTTAATTTGGTCCAGTTCTGACCATGGCATCCATGAGAAAACCGTATAAGTCTTAATTTTGCATTAAGTATGTGCGCGATTTGTTACGCGATTTCTCAGGCAAACGTAAACCGATTTTGAAAATTCTTTTTTTTATAGATAGGGTATGCTTCAGGGGTGGTCCCATATAAATTTTATCGAAATTGATTCAGCACTTTTTGAAAAATTAACAAATACCCAAAAATTTTACATAGACGTTTTAGTTTCATCAATCTTTGTAGTCGTTAACTTTCAATCTCTTCTTAATAGATTTGAATGAGAAGGAGGTACTAAAAAGTGGAAAATAAAAAGCTTTTTACAAAAAAGACAACCGCCTTCAAAAAGTGAAAAATAACTTTATCACTGAACACACATTGACTTTAGTTTCGGAAGTCGGTGGCAATACAAAACAACAAACAGAACAAAGCCACTGAATTTCGAAACTAAAGTCAATGTGTGTTCTGTGATAAAGTTATTTTTCACTTTTTGAAGGCGGTTGTCTTTTTTGTAAAAAGCTTTTATTTATTTTTTTTATTTTTTTTTCTTTATTTTAATAGAAAACATTTTTTTATTAAGTATTTGTTATTTTTTGTATTTATTATAACAGTTTTATTATTATTTTATCACTACCATTACGTCTGTTAATTCAATTTGTATAATAATTAAAAGACATTACTATTAAGTGAACATTTATATATGATACGCTAACTAAACCAGTGTCTTTATTGAATAATTTAAAGGTTATAACTGAGGTATTCGTACTAGTCATTAGGTTTTAAGTTAATTAAATATCATCGTCGATTTTGCACAAGTCAGTATCTGAGCCAATTGTGGGCCCAACGCGTCACACCGATTTGTGCAAGTATACTGTCTAATGCTACTTACGTGTGTAGCTACCATTAGACAGTAACACACGGTTTACTTAAGCTTTTCAATTTGGTTGAAACATCTAAATTAGTGAATTTGGTTGAGCCGTGTGTTGCTGCCATAATATCCAGTTCTATTTTCGCCTTTACTAAGCACTGTAAAATACTCATTAGGATTGAAAAATCGGAAAACAGTGTCTACTTATTATAAAATAAAACACATTTTAAACAAGCACTTGTGTATTTATTTCTATATGTACACATAACATCCAACATTTGACGGTTTGACGAACCGTGGCTATGAACTATTTTGGTACAATGCTCTTATAAAACTTACAACAAATAGGTTTTCTGAAAGAATTGGTTGAAAGTTGAGTTAATTACACGGTTCACTTATGCCTTGCAATTTGCCTTGAAAATCACTAGAGCACAAATAAAAAAAAAACAATTTCGGCCGTACCGTGCATTCTGTACCTTTCAACCAAAGTGGACCAATTTGGTTGAACCGTGAAATTGCGACATGATTTTTGCTTTGCTACTAAGAAGAACATTTTGGTTTAGTTTTGCAAAGACGAATCAACCCACATCAAAATTACTCCCATTTTTCGAACTAATTATAATGATTTTGGATAATTAACCTTTTGACCGCCGAAAAAGCATAAACGTGCCCTCGGCGTCAAGCTAAGTTACATACACTATGAAGTTATGTATAGAAGTCTGTCATATAGTTGTGACCGTGGCGTGCTGGGCACATTACCATTTGTCATCTATACATGACTGTGGCGGTCAAAAGGTTAGGCTGATCAGTTCTTAATATATACTCTACTATACCTATTCACATAGGCGACATTCGTAAATGTGTTAATTTGTGAAATCACGATGAAAACGAAAATGGGGTACAAAACGTTATTTTTGAAAATGAACGTTAAATGAACGTTATTTTTGTTTTTGATGATGATTTTTGAATGTTTTTGAAAGGTTTGTTACTTTTAAATCGAGTACTGCGCAAGTCAAATCTAGTCCGTGTCAATTCTCATCTTTCGTGGCACGGACTGTACAGATAGCGAAAATGAAGATTTATTTTTGAAAAATTTCAGTTGGGCTTCATCGGATCTGTAGTTTGGAACTTTTTTGTGGAACATACTCAACCTAAAGCTACCATCATTTTCGCTATCTGTACTATATTCAAAAATAACTTTTCGTTTTCATCGCGATTTCACAAATTGCTTGCCAGCCTTCAAACTTTGCATCCTAAACAAGTTATCATATTTTTTATAAAGGACATGTTTCATACTGGGCCCAGTCTATGTACACCACTTCAAAAAAAAAAGAGAAAAATCCGTAGAATCCGGGAAAAATACAGATAATTCATTTAAATGTATACTGTTCTGGTAGTAAATTGATAATTTAACAATAATTTTTATGGATTTTCAACATGGCGTCACTCAGATTTAACTACTCTATAAACCATAAATCGACCATTGATCATAGAAAGAGAACTGTCAGCTGTCAGTGTCACAACAGTCTCACTTCAGTCACTTTCGTCTCGTTTTGTTTCTAGTTTCTAGAGTACTTTATAACAACCTCCCTTTCGTTTTTTTTTTTTTAATTTAACGCCGTTTCTTTCCCATCTGTTTACCTGGCTATCCACAAATCGACGCAGGAAATCAGAATTATAAATGTCAAACGTCATTAATCAATCAAAATGACAGCTTACCGCCATGACTGCTTTTTGTTGTGTGTTGCAATTTCAAGTGCAATTTCTTGTGTTTTACCTGCTCACAAAGCTTTTTTAAATTAATTGGACAGTTGAGATCTTTTTAAAATGTGTTTCCCTATTATTAAGTATGGTGTACAAGGACTGGGCCCAGGCACCATACATTTTGAAACAACTCCTTTTTACATATTCATGTTTTCTATGAAAATACTTCACCTAACCCACCTAGACATGTTGATTGTTAATCTGTCTAAGTATACATTCGGGATGTACTTATATTGAACTGATTTGAACTGCTAATACTGGATAATAGTAATAAAACATTTGGCTACAAATAAGTAAAACTTAATTAATTTAATTATTGAGACATTGGGGGTTGGGTCGTTTTTGCAAAAATAAGCACACTTATTAAAAAATACATAAATTAGGATTAAAAAATTACAGTGTCTTGAATTCTATTATAATTACATAGCCTTATGATATTTACAAACTAAGTACCTACCTACTAATTAAATCATCATTTTTAAATACATCAATAACATTCTTAGTATTTGATAATTTAAAACACTAATGTCCGTTTTCAATAACACAAAAACAACACCTAAATGCAATCTAGACTACACAGAAAAGACTTGTACAAAAAAAAAGATGTTTAGAGAAGTTGAAATTCTAATTCTTATACTCTTGGGTACCTAAAGAGTGTCTTCAGGCATTTACAATATTTTTAAAACCCCGCAATAAAAATTGATGTTAAAAGTGAATAGTTTAACGAAAAGCTCATTATTTCAGAACGCATCATTTCAGAATGCAAAAAAATACATTTCGCGCGTTGTTTCTCGATAACGCCTCGTAGTGGACGCCATATTGTTCAGCGGAAATGACGTCAGCGTTGTATCAAATGCGCTGATATTAAATATGATAATTGAATATAATTTTAAAATTATTAAAATGATATTTTCTAGTAGGTGTAATAATTAAAAAATTACGTTGGTTACGAAAATAATAAAAGTACAAAGCCGAGACAGGCCAATTGGTTGACTGACAGTTGTCAATTTTCTGTTTACACAGCCCTAAGGCGTAATAACATGGCGGCTACTGTTTCATGGTGTTATAAAACAGATTAAAAATCCTGAAAACTTTGAATTGAATTTAAAAAATCATTTTGTTATTTTGTGAACTAAAATTAACATTTTCCGACTGCTTTTTGTCTAAACTATCTTAATAATATATTTATAGATTTTTTCTCACACCCTATTGAAAAAATTAGGAATCCTTGACAAAATTCACGCGGACGAAATCGCGGGCAAAGTGCTAGTAATTTATATTTAGGTGTTAATGACGCGAGTTTAGTACTGCAAGTAAGTGACGTGTGTACAAGGAGGACATGATGCTACCACTTCAAATGGCGTATTTGTGCAAATACTCGCCTTACTTGGATAATACAAAATAGACTTTATTTCAATTACCATAGGGTATACTTTGTATTATCCAAGTAAGGCGAATATTTGTACAAATACGCCATGTGAAGTGTCGGCATGACACATTATATTAGAGTTGACACCACCAATCAACTGGCATACTTTTTTATGAAGTGTATTCCTCATAGATTTTTATGGCAATCTATACTTATGACGTCACTTGTAGGTAGTCAGTTGCCAACTCAATTGACTATTTATTGATTTTAAGCAAATATAAATCTAATTTTACAGTACCTAATTTGAAAATTCATCAATTCAACATTCAATTTCAGCACTATAATCAAGTGTTTTTAGAAGAGTTTTAGAATTATTGGTTAATGGTCTATATCTACCCAATTATGGCAAATATGAGTTACGGGTCAATGAATCTCAGTGCTTTGAGACAGTTTTATCTTTCGGAAACTTGTCTTCCTTTTTCAAACATAGCGGGACTGCGCAATACTGTGGCATGCTTGATATTTTTACGGTACGGTTTTAAGGTATTAAATATGATTTGCCGTGCCGTGTGGTGCCGGCTACGAAAAGCACTATCCCATTTCTACCCGTGGGTATCGTAGAAGGCGACAGAGGGATACTGACCAGAGGATGGGCAGCAGCGTCCTTCCGAGTACCATAAAACCTACTGCCATCATGCATCGGCCAAGCATGGCGATTACGGCTGAACCCGCCCTTGGAGGAGACCTATGCCCAGTAGTGGACGTCTAAAGGTTAACGTGATGATGATGAAATATGATTTAAATGCAAACTTTGACAGCTATACTTCAGGACCTTACTCGACACTGGTGACTACAAAAACTGTAGCCTTCTTTAACCAACCTTTTATTTGTTTAAAAGTTTGGTTAAAGAAGGTTATGGTATTATAAATTCCTCATTATGCTTCTTATGCTGTTTCCCATGCTGTTTGAGCGAACTCATTGACACATATCTCTTAAAACAAACAGGACATTCATAATCCTTAGTACCGAGATGCCGAAGCACATGATCTTTCAACTCGTAGTTACTGAAAAATTTCTTGTCACACTTATCACATTCGTAAGACTTTTTATTCTCATGTTTCTTCCTTATATGGTTCATATAGTACTGTTTCCACGTGAAAACTTTCCCGCAAAATTCGCAAGTAATCGTCTTGATTTTATCTTCGTGTACTTCAAGGCAATGTAAGTGTCTCAAATACTCTCCGGTGAATCTCTCAGTGCAATACAGGCATTTGAATTTGGATAGTTGCTTGTGAACTAATTCTTCATGTTTCCGTTTATATTTTAGTAGAGTAAAAATTTTACCACAGAAACCACAGTCGAATTTACCTATGTTATGTATTTTTATGTGTTGTTTTAAACGATTGTGGGCCACAAATGTGTCCCCGCAATCGTCACAGACGTAATTGTTGTAATGGGCGTTCATATGGCCGTCAAGATGGAGATAATTAGTGAAAGATTCTTTGCATAACGCACATTTGAGGTCGGGCCTCAAAATGTACGGAATAACTCTAGTGTAGGCTTGATCTAATACAACATTATGCTTATCTCTCAAATGTTTGAACATATCGTTCCAATTGTTTATGACGCCGCAGCAAACTGTACAAAGGAGGTTGTCTATGTCTAATTTGATTACCTCGTTCATCCAATAAGGTCGCATAGCGTATTCTATTTTCTCTATTCTGTGGCCGGCGTGTTCGACTCTCGTATGGGTTCGGAGGTCGTCTGGGTCTTCAAAGTGAGGGCCATCGGTGGAGCAATAAGCGCAGTAGTACCGAATGTTTTTGGACTTGTATGGGGTCGCGTTCGTGAAGGTAAGTATGGCTTTGATTTCTTTGATGAGTTGGAACATTTTTTCTCTAGTTGAGTCGCCTTCACCTTCTGGAAAGAATTTGTTGTGTTTGGTTAGTTTAGTTTTTCAGTCCACTGTGTTCAGTCGTCAGAAGCTCCAAGTGCCACCGTGTTACTGGGTTAACTGGGTTGTGAAGGTCAGACAGGCAGTCGCTCCATGTAAAACACTGGTATTCAGATGCATAGACTGGAAGCCGACACTGACATAGTTGAGAAAAGACTAGGCAGACAGGCAATGAAATGATATTTGTTATAAAGAAAGGCGCGTCACAGCTACCAACGTTGTCGTCTATACTGCCTAGGCGATACTAGAGATTAGTCGTGGTTTCTCCGTTACTTATATAAAAATGAAATAATTTTACAGAACAGTGACACATGCGTGCATACTCCGGACAGGTCTACTCAAATCTGTGTGGTTATTTCCGGATCCATTAGCGGCTAACTTTTTGACCGCCACAGTCATGTATAGATGACAAACCACAATGTGTCTAGCACGTCACGGTCACGACTACATGACAGACGAATTACTACTCTAGAGGATTACGTGTAGAAACGTAATTCCATAGAGAAGTAATTCGTACCTTGGCGCCTCGGCGCAAAGGCACTTTTTTGCCAGCGAACCAAAGATATAAACCGCCAATGAATCACCTACATAACCGGGTCGATGACTCTTCATGCATGCTTAAAATCCTAAGAGTCGCCAGCTCGCTACTGGATCACCGCTTTATGATCTAAACGAAAAACGCCTTTTGCATTCTAAAAGAACTATGGCGATCCACAGACGGAGCAATTTTCTACTTCAGGCAATAACGACCCATAAATATATACATAATAAAACTAAAATCTACAGCACACGAAGTGACGGTGTCGTGTTGGAGTACGGTGTCGCATAATCTTCCGTGAAATCGTCGATACATGACACCCTTCGACCGAAACTTTTGTTTGAGGAAAGTCTTCATATGATGAATCGGACCCCGGATCAAAACGACTTGAAAATTGTGTTACATGTGCGTCTTCGAACTGAGGACTCTCAAAGTTTTTGGTTAACGCTTGCCAGATGTAGCAAATGCGTCTTCAACTATAGTTGCGGCGCTTTAAACATGGCAACAGCGGTCACTGACCCACCCACATTTCCTAGCATTCTTCATTTCAAAAACTTAACCAAATATCGTTAGCGTTCTGAATCGAGAACTTTCGTATTCATTGACATTTTTTTAAACCGATACTAAGTTTTGTTCACTTTCCTACGATCTTTGACAGTCCGTTAACGCCATTCAAAGCTAGAAAATCTGACAACCAGTCCTACCTGGGGGTACAGTATTACCCAGTGGCTGGGTTGTGGAAGTCAGATAGGCAGTCGCTCCATGTTAAACACTGGTATTCAGCTGCATCTGGTTAGACTGGAAACCGACCTAACATGGTTGAGGAAAAAGCTAGGCAGATGATGTTCAGTTTCCTACGAAGAGATATTATGGAAAGGGAAATGACCGCTATAGCCAGTCCCACGTTGGGCGCCAGATATCCCGAGGTGGCCGCGTGTTAGGCACGTGTTCCACCAAGGGAACTAATCATTGGAGATAAATTACATACTGAGATCACGAATAACAATGTACTTTTAAGAGAATTTATTAAGTACTAGCTTTTGCCCGCGACTTCGTCCGCGTGAATGTCGGTTATAGTGGATGCAGACGCTGATTAAAAAGTATGTATATATGTCCCTATGTCCTTCCCCAGGGCTCAAGCCATTTTCATACCAAAATTTATCAAAATCGGTTCAGCTGTTTCATCGTGAAAGCGTAACAGACAGAGTTACTTTCACATTTATAATATTAGTATGGATTTAATTAGGCACACTAGATAGGACGGTGGCTTAGGCTCAGACGGTAGAAGGGTGTGATACTCTGAAGCGTGCTCTGAAGTCCGGTGAGACATTTAACTTCGTCAGTTGCCGGCCGGGAAAGAAAGGCGGGTGTCCGGTGTACAGAGGCCTATATTCTCTCGCGGGGTGCTGACGTGAGGAGGCGCGGGGGAGGGGAACGCAGCCGCTCACCACGCGTCACAATGTTAAAACGATTTATGTATAGTCAATTATAGCCTGTTGTCTGTCGCAACACGTAGATCAAAGTTGTTTCGTCTCTGAAACCACTTGTGTACTCGGATCTAGTCTTTTGTGTTAATCTTATATATAGTTTTATTTGAATCTCTTCAGCTGTTGTTTCATTTCGATATTTCATTTGGCGGTTTATATAATGAGGTAAAGATTTACGGTTATAATACCAGCCTATAATTGTCCCACTGCAGGACTAAGGTCTCTTCTCATACAGAGAAGGCTCCAGCATTGATCACCTCGTGCGCTCAAGGCGGATTGGCGATTTCAAACCTATATCAATTATAATCTGTAAAAGAAAACATTGTAAGGAGGCCTTGGACTTAAAATTATTATACCTAAGTTTGAAATCTTCAATCCGTCTTGAGTTAGCGACTTTTGCCTTTGGAAGACTTAAACTATACATTACTGATAATAGTCAAAAATGGCGATAATAGTCAAACTATCGTTAAACCAAAAAAAATGGGTAGTTTCAAAATTGTGGCCTTAACGTACGTCAAAAAGTTACTATTACCATAACCGACCAGTCAACGTAATTTTGTGTTGTCAAACAGCTACGTCAAACATCAAAATATTATGGAATCTCTTTTTGAATAACTTTGACTGACGGATTTTTATGTCATGAAACCACCCGTTACATTTAATGCACGTTAAACATCTCACGTCATAGTAACTTTTAACCGTCCGTATATAACGTTAACAGACTGTTTGAAACAACTCGCCCTTAGTTGATATTAAAAGTGTTAAGAACAGGTAATATTGAAGCACACTTTTTTTTTCTTATGGGAAGTTTGATAAATCTTCTTAGTTTAACTATGTAACTGTTTAACTGTCTAATAACTATCACACACGGCACGATTATTTTTAATGCCAATCGAGCATTTTCAGCATTGCTTACAATTCTTCGAGCTCCAAGCTCTCCGCATGATTCGTCATGTGATTCACCCAAACATTCTTCTGTATAAACGAGTCGCCGCACCTCTCGCAGGTATAAGTCCTCTCACTGTCATGTTTCTTCATATGACCTCGAAGAGAAGATCTAGTAACGTAGAATTTTGAACAAATCGTACATTGGAACTCTTTGATCTTGGTATGTTTTACTCGATGACGTTTCAACTCGTTTTTGTTATAGAAGCCTTTGCCACATTCTGGGCACGTATGCGGTCTGATAAGCAAGTGAAATGCATTCATATGATTGTTGACAGAACGTTGACTTTCGAAACACTTCCCGCACGCTCTGCAAGCGTATTGGGGCATAGGAATTCCATGTTCTTTTACTTCGTGTTCCGTTTTTCTGACAGCATCCATGAACTTTTCTTCACAATACCCACATTTACGAGTTTTAGAACCTTTGAGGTGTAAAACTCTTTCGTGTTCCTTCATTTTGATTCTGGTGTCAAAGACTTTGGAACAAAACGCGCAGACAAATGTGCCAGTCTGATGTCGAATCGAGTGAATTCGTAATGCGCGTTTGTTGATAAAAAACCGGCTACAATTCCCGCATTTATAATTAGGGTAATGCTCGATCATGTGTTCTGACAGATGCTTGAAGTAACTAAACTGTTGATCGCAAAGAGCACATGACAGGTACTCCTTACCGAACTTAAACGGAATTATATGATTATCTATGTCTAAATGCATAGGTTGTGCGTGAACATCTTTTATATGGTTCATTATTCCTTCAAGGGTATCGATATTTTGGTCACATAGCTCACATTTAAGATTTGTGATATCTAGTTTAATGATCATATCTGACGCGTATTTCACGTTGTCAACCGCGTCAATGTTGTCCGAATGTTCTGTCAGAGTGTGCACCTTTAGTTTGGAAACTTCAGGGCTCTGATATTTGCAGTAGACGCAACCGTATCCAATTCCCCAGTAACCCCGGATTGGTGTAGCATTCGTACATCTTAGTACGGAGTGAACGTTTTCTTTAAAGTTCGCGAGTAAATCTCTGTTTTTCTTTAAATGACTCACGTCTTTCTTATCGTCGGTGTCCG
Organism: Charanyca ferruginea; assembly: GCA_947361185.1. NCBI lineage: Eukaryota > Metazoa > Arthropoda > Insecta > Lepidoptera > Noctuidae > Charanyca > Charanyca ferruginea. The sequence continues at coordinate 8,114,161 of OX376080.1, read as the reverse complement.
CAGTTTTTGCTTTTGGCTTACTTCGGGCACCTACAACAACAAGAGTTGCACTCAGTTCATGCTTTTCATGTCAAAATACAAAAAAAAAATGAAATCTTTAACGCACAAGCGAGGGTGGTGATCAAGAATCGTCGTTCTTTGCACGGCAATAGATCTTTTTCTTGCATGATCAGTCTATGTTTTCGGTGTTAGAACACAGACCTTTCTCTGAGAAGGAATGGGCCGTGAAATGGCCCTAGGACATATCGGTATCCGCACGATGTTATTCTTCACAGTATGATAACTAACAAAAGTCTACGTATTCTTTTGTTTATAGAATGAGCAGAAAATAAGGTTGTACTATTTACTAGATTTTGGCACAAAGTACGTAACTAAGGCTGCGGCGCGACCGAGCAGAGAGACCACTCAGAACAAACCGCCATTATACTCACGCATACATTGACTCTACGTTTATAGGCAATCTCTAGCAGTTTCAAGCAGACATCAGTCTCGACTGTCACGTTTTGTCTAAATGAATAAATGAGAGACATTGACATTTCACGACGAACAGAAAAAAAATGTTATAAAAAAATGCAAAGAGTTCCAACCAGTCAATAAAATTTCATATTGTCACAAATAAAACCTACAGAGTCCAGCCCTAGTGAGTCTGGCACGTTTAGGTAATTAGTTTTGAAGATGGCGGGAGCGGTCCTTCTGTACCCTTTATATTTTGTGCTTTTGGTCGCATAGAAGTAAAAGTCGAAAGTCAAATCCGTTCCTAGATGTAATCTCCTGTCTATATACTGTCAAATTTTAGCTTCACGTAGTTTTAGTGTTTAGCCATTGAGTGACTTTTCGCTTTTATAATATGTATACGATTACGATTACTAGATGTTTAAAGTTAGAAGATGCGTGATAAAAAAAAAACGGTAGTTAGAGATCCAAATTATTTATTTACCAACTTTCAGGGCAGGGAATATTTTGTATAAAAATATAATTATCTTATGCGGCCATAGTCAAAAGTAAGTAATAGTACAGTGCAGTCGGCAGTAGAAGCACAGAATAGTACCTACAGAAGGTAACACCATAAAACAAGCCCACGGGCACGTTAGACGTGTAAGAATATAAATTCCCTTGGCGCCTGCGAAGTCAACGGGGCGGGGTAGAGACCGCTTTCATCTTTTGAGTGCAAGCAAAAATGAACTTAGTGGTGGTCAGGCGGGTGTGTCCACGATAGTACGTATGGCGATCTTGGTCTATCTCGGTCGTATATCAGTGGAGAGGGCGATTGCTCATGAACCTATGCGGTATCATCGACACTCGAGTTAAAGCTATTTAGATTAAGTAACCTTACAAATAAAACTACACGCTCAGGGTTGGTCTAAGTACAATAACAGAAGTAATTAATTAAGAGTATCTTCGTAATTACCTATTATATCAGCCTATTACCGGCCACTGCTGAACGTGGGCCTCAGTCAGAGATCACCAACTAACCCGGTCTTGGACAGACTTCACTCTAAAACGTGTCTGCTCCATCTACCGTCTGTCCGTCTGCCGCATGGCCGGCCCAATTCTACTTTAGCGAACTGATTCTACGCGAAATGTCGATGACTTTAGTTCTCTGGCGAATGACTTAATTTCGAATTTTATCCAACAGAGAAACAACGAACATTGCTCTCTCTATAGCACGCTGAGCAACTTGAATTTGTGGGCAAGGACCATGGTGAGTGTCCACGTTTCGGCTCTATAATTACGAGTAGGACGAACTGGTTTAAGACCCTGGTCTTAAGGGAACGACGATTCAAAGATATCACGTAGTTTCCCGAATGCCGCTCAGCCGAAGCGTATCTTTCTGCTCGCCTTCATTTCGAAGTTGTGCCGCCCCAGTTGTATAGTTTGGCCAAGATATTATGTACTCTTTCTTGCACAACCTCGAGAATCTGCCTACAAAATTTCATCGACTCTATTGACCAAATTATGGACTACTTTTGTAAAAAACGCACTGTTAGGAAAGTCAAAGTTCTCGAACTTTTTGGATTAAAAGTGGGCAAAATAGGTCACCGAGCATTAAGTAGGTTTACTTTACTCTGCATCAAGAAGCTTATAATAAAAGTGAACAGAAGTTCAAAAAGTCTAGTCTTCTTCTTATTTTCGAATCGATGTTTGTTTTTTTTTGTTAGACTACTTGGGCCCTGTAGGTAGCCACACACAGATATAGATAGACCTAGATAACGCAAGAGCAACTACTTCGCGTGCCTATTTTCGTGCTTAACTTACGGTAAAAAATCGTAAGTAAAAAAATAAAGTAAACGTTTCCTTCCATCGGTAAGTCATTTTGTGATTAATATTATGCGTAATTAATTTAAAAAACAATTATTTTTAATCTAATACCCTCAGTAATACCTGGGAATACCAAATTTAGGAAAACAAAATATTCGTATTACATTGTGACGTCCAAAAAATGGCACGCTTAGTTTTCATACAGATCGTGATACTTGCGTTATCTAGGTCTATCTATATCTGTGGTAGCCACATTTATCGCTGCATTAATGGCGTTGTTTGAGGTCCTATAATGTACAGGTATAGGGGCACTTTGGGCACTGTAGTAAGTGGGCCATTGTCTTGTCCAGAGCACCACACTTACACTGGGTGTTTGTGGGATGTTGTAATCACCCATTTTGCTATGTTGTGTTTGCAGCGGCCTATTTGGATGTGCAGTCTATTGAGCGCTATCCATTTAGGCTACTGCAAATCACTTCAGAGTGACAGGTATTCCTGGGGTTGAACGAAGTATCTCATGAAACCTGATTTGGAATGCTGTCTTCTGGTAACCCTGCTCTCGAAAGGGACACCGGATCCCGCGAAAGAGACAAACAGTTTAAGTCTCCAAAACGCTTTGGCATCTCCACTTTCTTGATTTGCATTCCTGATAATACCTACACGATCCTACTATGTTTACTTCTCATATGAACTTTCCAAGCAGTACGATGGACAAATGTTCTTTCACAACTATCACATTTAAACCTCCTATCATCCAAATGACCTCTCACATGTTGATTAAGACTACACCGCGTCCCAAAAGACTTCATACACATAAGACATTTGAAATCCCTCGATTTTGTATGAGTAACTGTATGTGATCGCAACTCGATCTTTGAGAAAAAGGCCATTTCGCAATACGAACACTTATGAGGTCTTAACATTAAGTGGTAGCGCTTTTTATGCGTCGTCAGTGAACTCTGACTATTGTACGACTTATTACAAGCCTGGCAGGAGAAAACTGTTGGCGTAACCCCATGAACCTTAACCTCGTGGGTTTGTACCAGATCTTTGGTCGCGAATCTTTCGCTACAGAGTGTACACTTTCGCGTCTTGTTCGATAAAGCGTGTACCACCCTTTCATGCACGCTTCGTTTCGGTCGAGAGTCAAAAACTTTCGGGCAATGTGAGCATTTGAAAGCACCTAAGTTGTGTCTGTAACTATGGGTTTGCATTGATTGTTTGTTTATGAAGGCGCGTTCGCAGACCGAGCATTCGTAGTTTCTATAATGTTCGCTCATGTGTTCCGAGAGAAGTTTGAAAAATTTAAATTCTTTCTTACACATGATGCATTGTAAGTTATCCGTGTCAAATTTGAATGGAATAATGTGGTTTTTAATATCCGTATGTATACGTTTCGAATGTATTTTGGCTACGTGTGTCGTAAACTCTTCTAAAGTATTTATATTTGCGTTGCATAGTTTGCATTTGAGATCGGTAATGTCTAGTCGGATAACTAAATCTGATACATATTTTACTTTGACGGCTTCATCGCCTACGTTGCTATGAGCTTCTAAGTTATGTAGCTTCAATTCTGAAGGTAGTGTTGTCTGTTCCTCGCAAAAGTTACACGCATAACCGATTCCCCAAAATCCTTTGATTATAGTCGCGTTCGAAGTTTCTAAAATAGTCTTTATATTGTCTTTGTGCTTATTTATTTCGTTGTTTTCAATTTTGTCGATCTCTTTATTGTCTTTCTTGAATTTTTCGTTAACCATTGCCTTGTATCGGGCCCGGATCTGGTCAGCATTCACTGGGATATCAATTCTGTCAAAATCTTCGATCTTTGATTCTTTATCAATCTCAATTTCTTTAGTTTCATTGACATTTATTTCATTGTCTATTACTGATGTTATAACCTCTTTTATTAAACTTTTGGCTTTTAATTTATTCTGTTCGATTCTATTTTTAGTTTTGTTATCCAAAAATGACTGTTTTATTTTAAAGATGGTCGGTTTTGTCCTCGATTTCTTCTTAGATAGTCCCAATTTGGATTTCGTTGTATTGTCAATCAGGACATCTACAACAAGAAATTCATACATTGATTTCCACATCTTGATTAAAATAACAGTACTTATTATTCTTATTTCTTCTCCATTCGCACAGTTACAAAATTAGCATGTTCTTTAATGGTGGATTAAGTAAAACGACGATCGTTCTTCTGAAAAACATATTGTAAATAGGAAAATAGTCCGTATTTATTATTGTGTAAGCATATTCAGTTTGTATTATTATTCGATTTATTAGTTCATTCGTTGCATGATGTTTATTTTTATTTATACTCTGTCGAAAATGCTGATGATTACACATTAAACCACCTTTTGTTACTATTTCTATGCTATATGTATGAACCTCTAATAATAATCTTCTCTCGACCGAATTTCGATCACAGCTGCCAATCTCAAAGAAGACTAGACAAATACGAAGGAGATATTAAAGTGCACAAGTGTGTGCGCAAACACAGGTGCACTCATTCTTCTCCTAGCGCGATGGGACTATAATTCGACGCGACCGCGGAGAGAGGCGCAGGATCAAATGATTAACGTCCTCTCCGAGGTACAGGGGTGCCACACGACAAACTTTCAAACTTCGGGCTACTGAGAAATTTTCTAATAGAAAAACCTAACAACTCTTTGCCCAACCTCGGAATTGAACCCAGGAGCCCACGCTTAGCAGTCGTTCTTGCGACCATCACACCAACCGCGAATGGGCAAACGGTGAACCTCTAAAGTACCACGAATATACATATAAGGACCGAGGATTGAGCCCAGGGGAACCCCATAAGAATTGATGGAGTTCTAAATCTCGGTAATTTATTTTTCGACTACGTGCATTATTGGTTACTTTTGGTTACATAAAAATAGCGTACAACTTAAAGGAGCGCTTTAGATCACTGGTAATTTTTCTTGCGTTTCATGGTTAATAAAATCAAAAGCTTTAAACAAATTAGATACCTATTAATTTGTTTAACAGATGGATGGAGTTACATTAGTTATTTTTCTTATCACGGCTAGAAGATGAGTGTTATCAGAATTCATTTGCTACAACACGTTTTCAGGGAAAAATCAGGAATGGTTAAAAAATACGCTCAGAATATAGGAATTTAGTATTTTTTATTACTTCCAGAAAACAATCGAAATACAAGTCTTTCGGCACGAATTTAGCCCAGCGCTCACTGGCTGTGTAGCGTTTTAAAGGATTTTAACGTGCCAACGAATAATATACCTTAGCATTATGACATTATAGTTGAAATTTCAAACATGCACAGTCACAAAATCGCACAACATTTGTTCTTTGTGTAGCTACGAAGGATTTTCTTTCAAATTTAAACTATATTTTCATGAAGTTAAGGCAAAAGATGGATAGTCACGTAAATCCCTTGTCACAGAACAACATGAAATAAAATCAACGTAACAATCAACAAAATTAACAATGTTTACAGACAGCCCCAACACAAGTATTATCAATAACTTACTAGGGGTGTCCCATCTTAAATCCACGTTACTGTTTTGAGACAAAATAAACATTTTCATTTCATTTCACAGAATTTAAACCTTTACACTTAAAAGTCGAAGGAATTAATAATAACAATCATTATAATTCTCAACACAAAATTCAAAAAGCTGCGGTTGATATCGAGCTAACGAAACACAAAATAATAATAATAGGGAAGTCTCTTAGACTGAACTTAAACTTTACTGTTTCACTTTATTTCGTGGCGTAACCTTAAAAATCATACAATTTCTCCATGAATATCTTTCATATGCCTTCTAAAAGTAGTTCTGTGTAAAAATCTGCGATCACAGTAGTCACACAGAAACTTTTTTACACCTACATGAGTGCGCATATGCTGGTTCAAAGTGATTGGTGTACTGAACGCCTTCTTACAAATCTCACAGATATAATTCCTCGTTTTCGTGTGAGTTATGGTGTGATAACTCAACTCAATCTTTGTGCAAAAAGCCATTTCGCGAAAGGAACATTTGTGAGGTTTCTTAAAAAGATGGAATCTATTTTTGTGCATTGTTAGCGCACTTTGTGTGCTGCATGTTTTTCCACATTCATCGCATGTGTGTGTGGGTCTGGCTACTCCGTGAGTTTCAAACTCGTGGTCTACCACGCAATCCCAGTTTGGGAATCGCTCGTCGCAGTGTGCACATTTCCGATACTTACCACCGTTGACATGCACGATTCTCTCATGGTCTGAACGTTTTGGTCGAGTATCAAACTCCTTGGAACAATAAGAGCATTTAAATATGCCCCTATTATGTCTATAAATATGGGTCTGCATTGACTGTTTGTTGATAAAACTACGATTGCAAAATGTACAGTTGAAATTCTTATAATGTTCAGTCATATGTTCGGAGAAAAGCTTGAAATATCTGAATTTTTTATAGCACATGAAGCATCGAAAATCTTTGCAGTCAAATTTGAAAGGAATTATATAATTTTTGACGTCAGTATAAATAGATTTCGAATGTGATTTACCCAGATGTTCCATGCATTCTTCTAAAGTATTAATTGATTGTTTGCACAACTTGCATTTAAAATCTGTTATATCTAGCTTAATTGCCAAATCGCTAACATATTTCGTTTTAATAGCTTCATCTCCTACATTCGCGTGTATTTTAAGATTATGCCGCTTTAGTTCAAGCGGTTTTTGTGCTTGAAAGCCGCAGAAATTGCATGAAAATCCGTCTCTCCCATACGATTTTATAAGTGTCGCATTAGAATTTTGTAATATAGCCTTTAAGTTGGCTTTATGTTTGTACATGAAACGTTGTTCATCTGACTTTAATGGTTCTTTAATATTTTCGATTAAATTCGCTTCTTTCACAGGCTTGTGATCTGTAACTTTAGTCGCAGTGTTTTCAGAGGCAGTGGGTGTTTTTCTGACTTGCCTTATAATGTTGGATGTCGTTGTATTGTCATTCAGGACATCTACAACAATAAAATCAAACATTGATTTCTGTATGTACGTTACACATTCTAAATTGTTAAGATTTGAACTCCTGTGAGTGTTCTGGGCTAAAGTAAGAGAGTAAATTCAATAACTATCGCATCATTGAACCGATTTTTTTTTTTTGTAAATATTCATTTATATCGGTGATTTGACCAAGACGCCCTAAAAACTGCCAGCTGCTGCATCTCGGCGTGATTTGAGCCTAATCGCTAAACACTTGAAATTTTCGCAGAATGTGTATTATGGTGGCGACAACAAATAATAATAAAGTTTAACATTAAAAATAGGAAAAAACGGGCAGAATAATGAGTTCTAGCTTCGTGTTTCCTTACCAAATCTGCTGACGATAATTTCTCATCGCAGAACCCACATTTACGTTTTTTATTAGATAGTTTGTGAGTTACATGCTCATGTTCGCGTATTTTAATGTAACTGTCGAAGATTTTCGGACATTTTGAAAATGTATACTGCCCCTTCTTGTGTCTATATATCCATGTGTGTGCATGGATTGCTTGTTAATAAACACACGGTCGCATTCGGGACATTTGTAGTTACTAAAATGTTCGCACATATGTTCCGAGAGTGACTTGAAGTATTTGAACTTAGAGCCGCAAACTACACTTTGTAGTTCCTTTGTATCAAATTTAAAAGGTATAAAATGGTTATCTACGTCAGTATAAAGAGTTTTGTTATGATCTTCTTGTTAATGTGCCATTGATACTTCGAGACTGTCTATTTCTTCTTCACATAACCTACATTTTAGTCCAGTTACATCAAGTTTTATAACTAGATACGAAACATATTTGACTTTTATGGCATCATCGTATATGTCTCCGTGTTCGAAATTATGAATTTTTAGTTTTTCAGTACTAAAATGATTATTGCAGAAGCAGCAAGATTATCCAGCTGTTGTATTTCCTTTGATTAATGTAGCGTTAGAATATTTGAGTGTAATTTTGAGATTATTCTTATGTTTCAACATTTGGAATGTATTTACTTCGTGACTCTCAATATCTGTGTCTTGCTCTTCGTGTCTCTCAGTATCTATGTCCGGCTCTTCGTATCTCTCAGTATCTGTGTCTAGGTCTTCGTCTCTCAGTATCTTTGACTGGCTCTTCGTATCTCTCAGTATCTTTGTCTGGCTCTTCATGTATCTCAGTATATGTCTGGCTTTTCGTGTCTCTTTGGTATCCCTGTCTGTCTCTTCGTGTCTGTATCTGTATCTAGCTCTCTCAGTATCTGTGTCTAGCTCTTAGTGTCCATCAGTAACTGTGTCTAGCTCTTCATGTCTCTCAGTATCTGTGTCTGGCTTTTTGTATCTCTCAGTATCTGTGACTAGCTCTTCGTGAGAGTATTACAACTTTGCTACTAGTCACACTTTTGCAAGCCATTGCTTTGTTTGTAGAGTTCTGGATGCCATCATCCACATATACAAACAATACATTTATTTTTGAATTTTGATGCTTGCTGTTGAACGTGCAACACCAAAAAGTTGTTTTCCGACTATTATGCGACACGATAATGTCAGTCAGTAGTTTCATTCAGAACATTGTAGATTTTATGCATTTTAGTATGATAAAGTGTATGCGATTGTACTTAATAGGAATGGGTTGAACAACTCCGTTAAGTAACGAAACATTGTAATCAAACAAAAGCTTTCGACACTGTTTTGTCTATTTCACCCGCGTTTACTGCGAAAAATAACGCTTATTTCTATTTATTTTATAACCAAGGACATCTGATAAACTTTTATCCTTGTCTATCAAACAAAAGACATCGCTTATTTGAAAGTACTACAGACTTAATTACTGTTTAGTATGGGGTTCCTCATGGCAATCTCCTAGGACCTTACAGGCCACGCACCTTAAAGCAACGACGAACGGTACTGTGGAAACCGCATAGATTGCGACTGTCAGTCACGAAATAGTTGGCATGCTATAATTTGTCACCGGGTATAATGGAGGAGTTTACGGGGCGATATCAATCAATAATAATAATAATAATACCGGCCTATTATTCACCTTTTGCAGCGCAAGGGCTTCTTCTCATACAAGAGAGAGAGAAAATGCACTAGCGTTGATCTACGCTTGCTTGCTTAGGAGCGCCCATCCCGTCGTATTTCCCATACAAACGCTCGTACGCGACGGCGTTATAACAAATTATTTTCCAAATATTTTTAACACACAGGTGTCTTGCGGTTTAAATCTAGGTTTGTATGAAACCAAAAATAAACTTTTTTGAGAAACAAATTCAGTAAACACGTCCGAAAATCTGCTTTTTTGCACAATTTTATCTGAACTTTGGCGGTTCATACTGCACTCAAACATTGAAAAAGTAAAAAAACAGCTTCATAGGAACCTTGCAAATGTAATGGAGATTCTAAATTACAAACATTTTTACCAAAAACTCATAAGACTTTTTCAAAAACACGTATGTCCTGGCACAAGTTTTGTGAAATTTCCGCGCGCCAAATTTCCTGTGATGTTATCGCGTTCTCACTCACTCGTTTGTTTTCGAGCTTTGCGTTGGTTGACACAAAAAAAAATTCAATCACGCTCGCGTTGAAGTTCGTTGGATGGGGATGGGCGCTCTTAGTTTCGTTACAATGTTTTCGTTCACCAATGTCAGAGATGAACTTAGAGAATACGTCAATGTCGTGATATCCAATGGGCTATCACGACATTGTTACTATGGGCCGATGTTAGCAGTTTAAAAAATGTGTATTATCATAAGCGTGAAGGTAATAAAATCACCAGACTAGCCTTTCCCCATATTGTGGAAGATATTTCGAGTCAAGATTGTTCATTTCACTAAATATGGTATATTTAATTTCACGATTATACCACTTTTCCTGTGTTCGTTAGTAATGATAATAAAAAAAAAACTAATCAGAATAAATGAGTTTTAAGCAGTGATAAATAGTATTTAATTTTTAAGTCTCAAACTTTTTGCTTCTAGTCCTTAGACAAATGAAAGAAAAAGAAATTCCATATCCATTGCAAATATAAAAATTAATTGCTAAATGTGTTGGTAAGCGCATAACTTGCGAACGGCTGGACCAAATTGGATAATTCTTTTTTTATAATATTCCTTGAAGTACGAGGATGGCTTTTACGGAGCGAAAAATTAAAAAAAAAAACTTTTGTAGGGTAGGTGTAGGGTAAGTGTAGGGTAGGTGTAAGGTAGGTGTACGGTGGGTAGGGTAGATAGGGACAGGACAACGTCTGTCGGGTCAGCTAGTTGCAAATAAAAAAGTAAACAGTTTTAGATAACACTCACCTTTAGGACCCAATTTAATCTTGGCACAAATGGTTTTCTTCGGTATATTATACTTCGCGGCCGCTTCCGCAGCAGTGAGAACATTATTACGGACCTCTTCAAGACATTTCCGTAAATCACCTTCAGAGTATTGCTTGTAAGTCTTTTGCCTTTCAGATTTAGGTAGTTTTTTGGGCCATTTCCGTTTCGGTCCATATTCATCATCTGTATCTTGTTGTCTTGGCTGCTTTTGCCGTTTAACTGGTCTTTTTTGCTCTGATTCTTGCGAGTAATCTGAAAAAAGTAAGATGGAATGTCAAAGTTTATAAACGGGTATTGTTAATTGAAGCAGAAACTTATATGTTCGTCCTATTGGCCATTGGCTTGTTTGCAACCCAATAATAGCTCAACCAAAAAAGACAAAAAGTATGTAAATATTAATTAATGAATAGCTTTCGCCGAAGAACTAAAGCTCTCAGAATATACAAGTTGAAGTGGCAACAATACGCAGGCCACATGAGAATTCGACCCCGAACCAGAAGACTCCGCGTAGGTAGGCCTCCCACTAGATGGACCGACGACATCGTCAAGGTCGCGGGTAACCGGTGGATACAAGCGGCAGGTTTCCGCTCGATGTGGCGTTCTATTGGGGAGGCTTTTGTTCAGCAGTGGACGTCTTCTAGCTGATGATGATGAGCTTTTGCCAGCGACTTTGTCCGTGTGAACTGGGGGCCAAGTCTGCTATTTTTATAATTTCGTCATTCTAACACGATCCCATTGTCATTTTGCTAAAAATTCGTAATTTGCTAAATTCATAATGGTCGATCTTGACTGCACAATGACGTTTTAATGGTAGGTCACTGATCAAAGGAACTGTCAAAATTGTAGCAGATTACCGCCTAAGTCAGTTATTCAGTTGTCATTTTGCACGAGATTACCATTCTATATCATTTCTTTCAATGGCGTGTCAGTGGTTGACCATTGAAAGAAAGAAAGGAACCTAAGTTCTTAGCTAGTGATCATACTATACTACATTGAATTCTAAACTGGACCAATCTAGAATTCAATTTAGTAAACCACACTAAATCGGATCCAATCTGTACTAACTGCTTTTACACCTGCCGATTTATTAAATTGATTTCCTAAAAATTGTATAGTGTAATAAACCTTTAAGGCGGCTTCCTATTAGCGGAAGAATATTTAGAATTAGACCAGTAGCTCAGGACCGCTTTTAACACATTCACTCCCAAGCCAAAATGCTGATCTTACTTATATGGCCAAAATAAAGAAATTGTTGATTGTGGTATTTGCTAGGTGGCTACGCGCAGGCCACACCTACTAATAAAAAGGTAATTCTCTTCCCTAGTGGTCAAAACAAATACCAGAATTAAATACGCTCCGCCCGCTATTTAGTGGCTCGTACATAATTGTAATGCCAGCACTTAACATGGCGTATTTATGCAAATATTCGCCTTATTTGGATAATACAAAATTTACCCTATACTTAATGAAATAAAGTCGACTTTGTATTATCCAAGTATGGCGAATATTTGCACAAATACGCCATGTCATTAGACAGATCACGCGAGAAACAAACCGCCCCGCCCCGGCTTCGCCTTCGATTTCAACGTCACATTTCAACCAATTGACACAAAACCTTAACAATAAACCTGCCTCATGAACCACTCTCTATTGGTGAAAACCGCATGAAAATCCGTTCAGTAGTTTTTGAGTTTCTCTCGAACAGACAGACAGACGTGGTGTAGGATTTTTGTTTAAGTGATTAGGTTAAAAGCTTACCACTTTCTACAGCAGCATTAGTCCCATCATCTTCTTCATCTTCCAAATACTCAATCTTCTCATATATGTCAAGCTCATCTGTGACACTTGGTGCAATTTCTATAGTGTATTTGGTGTCAGCATATGCTGTGTCAGGTTCACTTTCAGGATGTTTGTACTCTATAAGGAAGTCCTCTTCAAGCGATTCTTCTTTGATGGCTTCTACGTTTTCTGTTAGATTTTGAGATGTTTTTAGGGAGGTGCTTATAAAACATACAGGTTGAATTTTTGACCTCCACAACCCAGTTACTACCATGATATCACTTGGTAAGACTTGTTCTATTTCTGACTACCCATAAGTCTTTTAAAGAAAATTGTGGACTAAATCAAAGAATAATGGGGTTGCATCTAGAACACGGAAACACGAGTTGGTAGGGGTTGGGTCCCGATTATAACACTACTACTTTCATTAAAGGAAACCGCGTAGTTTTCGAGAAATTAATAAAATAAGTTACTAACCTCAAATACCTCATACTACGTAAAAAGTGAAAACGGAATGTTAAAATGGGCGATTGAAAACCAAATCTGACAAAATATAGTATTTGTGGTGTAAAATATCGTGCAAAATTGATAAAATGGAACGTAAAAAAAAAGAAATGACATTTGTGTGTCAAACTTTTTGGACAGAAGAAAACTGTACCTATAGGTCGACATCAGGGGCACCCCGAGGTTTGGTTAGTTAGGTTCCTTTAAACCCTTCAGGCAGAAATAGGAGCCCCACGCAGCGGGGCTCTGTCGACCTGATGGCGACCGTCTTTGTGCCAATTTTCGTACCCGTTGCCGACAGTAATTATAATAATAATAACCGAATAATGATTACCAGAGTCTATCTGCTGCAACAGTTCTTCCTGTGAGTCCAGGACCACCTTCTTAAAACTATTTGCATCTCGCAACCGACAGATGCACTCCTCGCAAATCTGATCTTGTTCCATTGCTTCCTCTGACTGATCCCACTGTTGGTACATAAATAAAAAATGGGTGCGTGTACTTATGTACGAGCGTGAGAAGTTATACTTCTTTGGCATTATTAAAAAAGTATATAAGCACAATTTGAATTGTAAACAACGCCATCTCTGACGTACATGCTGAACTACTGGCAGTAAGTAGTTCAGCATGTACGTCAGAGATGGCGTTGTTTACAATTACTCCCGTGAGAATTTCGTGTGACGCTGTGCGCGCGCATGCGCGAATCGTAAAATTTCACTCTCATCATTTTTTCATAACGCGCCTAAAGAAGTATAACTTCAATAATTAAATAATAAATAACACTTTTGACAGAAAAAAATATGGGCTGGTTTAACCATGTTCAATCTAATTAAAATAGTTTCATTATAAAATTGTATGTATATATATAATGGATCAATGATCTGAATAAAAGAATTATTGTTATTATTATTATATTTAACTAGCAACCCGACCCGGCTTCGCATGGGCCTATAGCCTTCCTCGATAAATGGACTATCCAACACAAAAATAATTTTTCAATTCGAATCAGTAGATCCTGAGATTAGCGCGTTCAACCAAACAAACAAACAAACTCTTTAGCTTTATAATGTTAGTATAGATTTGAATATGAGACAAACAGTCTTCTTGGGTTTGACCGGGTTACATTTACTATCAAGTCGCCTGAATTTGAGGTCAAGGGGATTTATCTATTCCCAAATGAATATGAACCTTATAGTTTTCAAATGAAGTTGAAAATCTATCAAAGAAATTTAACAGATTGTTGTAGCATTGTAAAGAGGCCAGCCAGCACGTCAATGTGCTGGCTGGCCTCTTTACAATGCTAAACGAAGGTGTGCTTAGGTGCATTCAATGATATTTAATCATTATGTCATACTGTGTGGCATAAGGTACCTATGACAAAATTGTGAGGATAGATACCTATATTATCTAATCTGAATTGTTACAGGGTAAAGTAAGTCACTTCTTTGCCTTACTTTGAACAAAATAAAGATAAATATATACAAACGGCCACAGATTGCATCACAGGATTACATTGTTCGTGAAAGTGACGTATAATGGCGTGGCATGCGTCGGACTCAGATAAGTTTGTAAAAATATATTAAATCCAGTTCATTTGAATTTTAAAATCAAATATAATGGCGGGAAAACCATTTATCCAAAATGTCAAGTTTGAAACAAAGTCATAAACCAACAATTTTGGGCAAATAGGCTCATGATTAAACCATGAATAACACGAAAGAAAATACTCACGGTCAGAGCAAAACATTGGACGAGCATCTCGCCGTAAATTTCTGCTTCTCCTTTAAAATAATGTTCCTCCCACATATTTTTTAAATAGCCATAGGAAAGGCAACACCTACATCTACCGAAAAACGTCTTTATCTCAGCTTTTACCGCCGACATGATTGCGATTTTACATTAAATACAAGATAATATCAGAGATGAACACCGCCATTATAGCATAGCATAGACTAAAAAAATGGCGGCCTAGCCCAGTCAGTGCTGCCAGTGCCAACTCCTAAAAATATTTGTTTGGAAAATGCCAAAAATAAGTATGCTATTGAGTTATTGCTAATATTGCGTATAAAGGGCTGCTCATACATCGAAAGCAGCTGTACCACGATATCACCAATCACCATGCCAGCCAGCCATCGACTTTAGATATAAATCTATGACGACTAACCCGACTCGTGGCGTGATAAGGCTAGTGTAATAGAATAGAAATCGCAGTGTAGTTTAGCGCTATGTTGCTGTCACTCATATTCGCACGAATACGCAAACCCACAAGTGTAGGACGACATTTGCAATTAATTATGCAAAGTTTTCGCTGCATTCGCGGTTTTCCAAGGTGGGTGTCGGTTTTGGCACCAGCGCGTTGGCCCTAAAAATGGCAGTTTAGGGCCAACGGGCAATGCGACTCAGTCGACATTGTATGAGTTTTGACAGATGTCGCTACAATTACTTGTTCCATGAACGTTTGTTTATAATGTTCTAATGGGCGTATCCTCGGCGTATCCTTCCTTTTGAAATCATTGACAAAAGCAAATATTTAAAAAGTAGTCAGTAGTAGTAGTAGTTTCTAGTGTTTAGTAGTAGTTTAGTAAGTAGTTTAATACCTATTGTTGAGCCATAAAATTCGATTGAGTAACACCTATTAATTATTTTTTTAATTATAGAAATTGATGGATGGCACCTTACATTATAAAACAATAGGATGGCACCATAATTTTCGTTCGGTTTTCGGTCTTTTCTAGATAAGACTTAAGAAGACTGAGTAGATTACCTCTAATACCGTAAGTTTCAATGACTATAATATATGAGAATAGCATAATCTACAATCTACATGGTCAAAGGCCTGTGTCATGTCACTAAATAAGCCACAAACAGGTATTCGTTTGTCGACCTTCTGAATAACATTATAATAAAGTCTTAAATAGCCATATTGATAGTTCTATGTTGTCTAAATCCTTTCTGCGGGGCTATTTACTTACTCTGTTGACAGCTCATAGTGATGATCACTTGGTAAAGTGTTCAACGATTAACTGTCAAACAGCTAGTTTCGTATTCGCTATCCCCAGTGTCTAACTGGAATGACGTCATTAGCAACCGGTACGGCTGATAGTCACCGTAACACATTTTGACAGGAGTTGTTGTATCGATACTCGTAAGATTGCGATTCTCTAAGCTTTTAAAGCTTCGAGTGGACATCAAATTGAAGATCACTTCACCACTTGATAAGCACTGCTCTTGGGTAGTGTTTTATAAATTCTCGTGATAAGCACCGGTGTCTGTTTTGAGTCAACCCACGAAATTTAGCTTAATTAAGTTTATTTACCAAGTGATAGTTTGTGTTCGTCAGCGTCACATATAAGCATCGTCAAATAAAACGTTATTTTTATCCATCTAAATAGATAGTTCGCTAAAAATGTATTTCTCAAACAAAGATGAATTTCCAACTTTTTCCGTGCTTCAGTAGGTACGTATATAAAACCTGATGCCGATGCCTGTATTTTTTTAGAATAATTAATTTTTCTCACCATAAGAATTTGTATTCATTTTTGTTACTATTTTTTTCACAAAGAAATATTTTATTTTGGTAATTAGCATTTACCGGAAGGCAAGAGCGTTGCCAGGACTCGCCAGCTGATGGCCTATCCACCATATAAATCAACTTGCCCCCCGCAAGTTGATATATGGTGGATAGGAAAAGTATGAATTTTAAATACAGTCAAAGGCACATGACCCTTTTGGAATCTCTAGGGGGGGAGGGGGGGCAGCTGCCCCTATCTACCCCCGACTTGGCGACGCCCTTGCCATAAGGTTTTTGGTCAAGTCGAACACGGGGTTTTTGTTTGCAGGAAAAAGAAAAGTTGAGATTATTAAAGAAGAAGAAATAGAGACAGCTGACAAAGATGATATTACAGTTGCAATAAGTATTGAACTTGAAAGACTTGCAATTATTTTTCAGTGTAATCAATCTGAAATAAACACGTTTACGCATTAAGTATAAGGAAGTACTTACCCATGTTACAATTTTACCGTTTTTGATCCCATTAAAAAAATAGGATTTTGAAACAAACTTGATGTTTTCACGCGACGTGATTTAAAACAAGTTATTAAAAAATAATCATTTTCAGGTTTCATTAATTCGTTTTTGTGACTACCTCTTTTATTTTTGTATAGTTTCTTTGTGACTTTATTTAAATGTTATTCTTGACATTAGCATGACAAGCTAGAGACATCATAGGAAAAGCGAAGGTTGGGTCATGTTAGATGCCTCTGAGGTATCTAACATGACCCAACCTTCGCTAGTAGTAGGCAGTGACCTGTCGCTGACGGCCGTGGTCGAGTCGATGGTCGACAGCGCAGAGTCCTGGGACGCGGTGATGTCGCAGAAGGAGGCTGCGGAAAGGGCGAGGAAGATCACAACCTCCCACCCTGCCTGCAGCAGGCGCACCGGGCGTCGGCATAGGGCGGATAACACCCTCTTCCGGCCCTCCTAAATGGGTCCAGGGGCGGCAGACAGGGGGGGAGTCTAACACCAGTTTTGCAATTATCACACGTCAACAAACTGCAATGTGGCCTTGTATACTGTACATAGATAGGGTTTATTTGACTTATTTACTAAACCGGGTAATCCGAGTGTATTATTGTTCTGTGAATCCGAGTATCTGTCGGTTATTGACATTACATTTCTGTCACAGAGTATATATACCATAACCATTAAACCATTTATATTCTGTGGTTTGCCTTACCTCTGTCTATTCTGTAATCTGTTCTGTTATTGACAGAACGATCAACGATTTGGCGTGAAGGGATTTTTTTAATGAAAATATCGAAGCTTTCTTTTGAAAAAAAATCACATAAAAAGTTGAAATTATGATAAATACTGAATGTAAATAATGAGAAAGTTGTCTTAGTTATTATTTTCGAGGACAAATATACTTAAAAATGGCTACAGTTAAGAACAACGGGCCGATAATAGATCCGGCGCTATGTCGATGCTGCAGGGCTATTAAAAAATGTCGAGTGCTTACAGCGGAATATACTTGGATGGAGAATAAAGAAGTATATGCTGACATGATCATGGACTGCTTCGGGATCTTGGTCAGTAAAAAAAAACTGATCTTTGACACTAGAAACTTGAAACAAGAAATCTAGCATAAGCCATCCTGATTTGTTGTTGTATTTTTTTGTATCTTTGTTTTCGCGTTCGAATTTGATTCAAATGTTAAGTAAATAACGTTGCTAACTGTTTTTCTTTCAAGAATAATTTAATTTATGTTATTTTTTCTGTAAATATTTATTCCTTTTGACAATCAAATAGAGAATTAAGAACAATTCTTATAGTACTAAGTCAATATGATTATAGATAAAATACTATTTACTGCGATTTAAAAATATAGGAGAAATAAAACTAAGGAGGCTCTTAGTACTTTCACTACCTCTGAATAGACACTATACACCAGATAACTTCTCAACTCATATTAATCCTTCTTCCTGTTTTCAAAGTTATATTTTTTACTTTTATACTTTTAATCTGAGCTTTCAATATTATGAATGTTAAAGTAACTCTGTCTGTTACGTTTTCACACCAAACGGCTGAACCAATTTTGATAAAATTTGGCATGAAGATAGCTTAAACCCTCGGGAAAGACATAGGCTACTTTTTAATCAACTTTGTCTGCAACCAACATTCCCGCGGACTAAGCCACGAGCAACAGCTATTTAATATTATAAATACGGAAATGGGCTTGTTTAAAAAAAACAGTCAAGTGGAAGTTGGACTCTCGCATGATGGGTTCTATACAATACCTAAAGAAATAGCAAAAACATGATTCAAGTAAGAGGGCAAAAAAAATAAAAAACAGATATGTAAAACTTTTTTTTTTTCTTTATTTAATTTAGGGACTTTTAGTATAACCCGGTTCATTAAAGAAAGGAATCTTAAATGGCGGCGCGTATCATGTTCTCTCGCTCGCACACTTGTGCCGTCTATACTCACTCTCGCGCGTACCGTCAGACGAAACAACCGAGATAAAAAAAATAGGTATGGAACTTGAAAATGTGTTTTTTTGTTTGTTGGAGTTGTTGAACGACTATGCCAGTCCCATAGTTCTTTCATTGCTCCACTAACTCTCATTGACCAGCCTGTCTGTAGCCTGATAGAGCATTCTAGCTGCGCCCGAAGTTTGCGCAGCTGAAATGCTCTGGAACAGACCCACATCAAGCCAGTTTACTTCTAACATTTCAAATAAATTATCTCTCATAAATGTACTCCGGACACACTCTATCAAGATAAAACTTAAATGGGGTCTTTTAACTTTTAATTGTACTGGGTCCACCACAGTTTGTTCATCTGTCTGTTAGCAGGTTATATCTTTTGAACCATTATAGGTAGACACTTGAAATTTATGCAGTGTGTGTATTGTTATAGCCGCAATAGCAACAATAATAGGAAAAATTGCGGAGGACCCCGTATTTTTTTTTTTTTTTTTCTCTCTCTCTTTATCTTGCAATCAGTCTTCATGACTATGAGCAGATGTGGTGTAAGAATGTCAATGGCAGGGGAAGGTATTCCTCATTAGGAATTTTTGCCTTCTTTAATTACAGTGGCTTAGTTGGTGTTGCCGAGTTCAAGGATTCTGCGTCGTTTCAACCGGTTTATGCAATCAGGTAGTGTGAGCTGGACTGCCAGATAGTTAGGATGGTTTTCCAATCAGATTTTATATTTCTTTAGACATGCCTTGATTTCCCCTTTTACCCCGTATAATTTGCGACTGTAATTAATTTTTAGTATTTGTTGTTATCTCATCCCTTTACTTAGTACAATTAAAAGATACAGCCCGATAGTCACTTGTTGTTATGGGTAGTCAGAAGCCAGAAAGTTTGACAACCAGTCTTGTGAAGGGAAAACCAGTCTTGTGAAGGGAAAACCAGTCTTGTGAAGGGAAAACCAGTCTTGTGAAGGGAAATCCAGTCACTGGGTTATGGAGGTCAGACAGTCAGTCGATCCATGTAAAATACTGGTTTACAGCTGCATCCGGTTAAGACTGGAAGTCGACCCCGACATAGTTTCGATATGACTAGGCAAAAGAGATGAAACAAACACAAGTTTTAATAATTATAAATCCTTCTTCCCTAGCTGTCACACGTGGATGATAATGAGAAAGACTGCGGAGTTTGTGCGACATGTGTTGTACGTTTAAGAGACGCGTGCGCATTCAGGCAGCAAGTGCTACAGTGCGAAGAGTTGTTCCTTAGCGCTAAGCTAGAAGACAAGGATGTGCTCGCTGGTATTAATTTTTTTATAATTATTTTTTTGTGAATAAAATACTTAAGTAATTTAGCTGTAGTGGGTGTGGACTGTATGGATCTTCAAATAAAACTCTCGGTTCTTGCTTCTCGATTTATGAACGATTTACTTCTGCAAACTACAATTAATTATAGTACTGGTAATATGAATATTTTGAAACTATGAAATAAAACCTAAAAACGAAATAAAAAAAAAATCAGATATACTAAAGAGCATATAAATGTAACCAAAATAAAACACCATATGAAATATTGGTTTTCTAACTTGTGAGAAGAGCGGCAACTTGTGGCGTCATCATTTAATATTATTAATGCTCAATAAAAACAATTACACCAAAGTACCAAATCCAACCATGATTCTTTTTTGTGCTATTGCCATCCCCACCCTCTATATTCTCTGTTAATGGCTGTAAGTTTTCTGAATAAAATAAAATATCTGTTTTATCTTTTACGTATGTACTTACAGAAACGAAGATGCACAAGCCACAAATGGACATTGAGTTAAAGATTGAGCCTAAAGACGACTGTAGCGTCCACTCTGGGGGTGCTGACCACGACGATGATATGATACTGGACTACCCCATGCCAGAAGCCGTGGAAGGTAATATTTATTTACCACGTCAGACTCAAAGTCAAATAATTTATTTAATTAGACCATTAAGAGCGCCCATCCCGTCATATTTCGCATACAAACGCTCGTACGTGGTTACGACGTTATAACTCCATAATTGAGCACACGGGTATCCTGTGGTTCCTATGTAGTGAAGAAAAACTTTTTTGAGAAACAAATTCAGTAAACATGTCCGAAAATCAGTCATTAGATCATTAGATTATAAATTACAAATATTTTTACCAATAACTTACTACGCGGTCACATTAACTCGACGCATCTCTGGAATGCGAGGCCCCGCCCGCTTCCCCTCGCATTCCCTTAGCTCGCCCGGCAAGTGTCGGTCAGTATGGTCAGCATCCTTGTTACCGATACGCGCGTCGATAATTTGGCTAGTTTTCTGTTGTTGTTATATTGTTCTTGACGAATCAACTCGAAAATTACGTCATTAACGCCAAGCGTCAAGTTAAGTTAAGTTAATGTGACCGAGTTGTATAAGACTTTTACAAAAACACATTTCTGGAACAAGTTTTGCGAAATTTCCGCGCGCCAATTTTCATGCGATGTTATCGCGTTCTCACTCACTCGTTAGATCTCGAGCATTGCGTTGGTTGAAACAAAAAAAAATTCGCCCGATGGGGAAGGGCGCTCTTAAGGCCCTTTCCCGGTCTGTCTTAATTATAAACGACTCCCTAGTTAGGGCTAGGCTCCAGAACCTTGAACATCGTCGCACCATTGCCAGCCTATCGGTCTTTTTTCGGGTACATTTTGGAAAGTGTCCTTTGGAATTGCACAATTTAATTCCCCCATCCCCATTCCATCATCGGACGAGCAGAGATATGACGAAGCATTACCGCCATATGGTTGAAGTTCTACGGTCTCGAACCAAGCGCTTTGACTCCACAATAGGGTATTTTACTCTATACGAGAAAAAATCTATAAAGATGTTATCGAGACAGTTTAGGCATAAAGCAGTCGGAAAATGTAAGTTTTAGTTCATAAAATAACAAAACAAATTTTTAAATTCAATTCAAAGTTTTCAGTATTTTTAATCTGTTATAAAACACCGTGAAATAGTATCGGCCATTACGCCGTACGGCTGTGTAAACAAAAAATTGACAACTGTCAGTTAACGGATTGGCGTAATATAGGCTTTGTACTTTTATTATTTTCGTAACCAACGTAATTTTTTCATTATTACACCTATTACAAAATATGCTTTTAATTATTTTTAAATGATATACAATTATCATATTTAATATGAGCTTGTCAGATTAAAGGGTATAATTGGGAACATTACAAAGCAATTAAAATAGTTTTGTATTAATTACAAATACTTATATACTCAAAGAATATTATTATTTTAGAACAGAATAGTGAAATGAAAATACTTTGTTTAGGAAACATATATTTTATTGTAATATTTCAGACTCAAAATCATTTATTTCAATTCAACCTTTTACAGGTACTTTTGAATTGTCAGAGTCAGTTAGAAAGTTGAATCTAGTTGCTCGTTCCAAAGAGTAGATTTCTATGGAGAAGAACGAGCAAGAAACTCCATGAACACTCTTTTAAAATCAGTAATATTTTACAAATTTAGGTTACATCATTCATGTCATAACAACTAGGTACATATAATTTAATATTAAAATTATACATATACATAGCCTTTCATAGTTATCATCATAGTTATACTTATCTTATTATTTTCTTCGAGAGCTCCGTACCGATCAACGTTTCGATCAAAAGTGTCCTCCAATGAATTTTTTTTTTTTTTTTTTTTTTTTTTTTTTTTTTTTTTTTCGGATTGGCATCTCGCAGGTCAACCTAGGAGGTTGTCGGCTGCTTAACCGGACTTTCCTGTGGTGCCTTAAAAATTATTATTTTTAGGGCCTCCAGCCAGGGCATAAAAGCTTACAAACTAAGCGACTACACGCTAAGGGCACCCCCTGTGGGGTACGAGCCTCGGCTTAGGGCGTCGCTGGGAGAGGACAGCAAAGGGACAGGCTGGATCGGATTTCCATTATTTAGGGACGAATTTAAAACTACAGGCTCAGCGGCGCGGGCTGGCACGAGCAAGGGTCGGGGAGGGGACGTACGGGGTCGTCGCGGCGGGCCTCGGCGGCGAGGACGGAATGACGGCGGTCTGTGTCTGTGTTTCTTAACTGTACTGGTGGCCTTATTGCTCTCCTGGAGGAGAGTAATAGCATCGTCAGGGTCGGTCATGATCAGGGTCGGTCAGCCTCCAATGAAGTCGGAACACTCGCTTTTATAAGCGGCGATAAACAAGTATGATTCATGGGAGAAGAATGATGACAAGCAAATGTGATTCATACTTATTTGCTATCCAAAGTTTAAACACACTTTATTCTATTTAAAATGATGTTATTTACTATACTTCTACTGCATTTAATCAGAAATTAATTATTACTTTATATTACAACACGAATTACGTTGTTATATATTAATTACATCGGTATAAATCTAACACGGCCATACTGACAAGTACTTCGCTCTCGAAGTACAAACACAATATTCTTATTACATAAAGGTACATTTTGTTTACATAATATCAGTAATCGGTTTCATAATCATCATGGTATAATCAATAATCAGACCTTACTGGGTAGACCAAACACCCGCAGTCAGTGAAGCTTAATCACCCGCGACCAGTGAATGTCATAATAAACCACAGTTAAGGTTTTAATCCATCCATAATAATACAATCATGTCTTAAACTAATATTAATACAATATATACTAATATAATTACAATGTCAGTAATCGTCTCATAATCGTCATTGTATAATCAATAATCATACCTTACTGGGTAGACCAAACACCCCGCAGTCAGTGAAGCTTAATCACCCGCAGCCAGTGAATGTCATAATATACCACAGTTAAGGTTTTAATCCATCCATAATAATACAATCATGTCTTAAACGAATATTAATACAATATATACTAATATAATTACAATATCAGTAATCGTCTCATAATCGTCATTGTATAATCAATAATCAGACCTTACTGGGTAGACCAAACACCCCGCAGTCAGTGAAGCTTAATCACCCGCAGCCAGTGAATGTCATAATATACCACAGTTAAGGTTTAATCCATCCATAATACAATCATATCTTAAAATAATATTATAATAGATGTACTACAGCGTTTTGTTCAGTCCACTATCCAGGCCATAGGCGATTTTTTTTTTTTTTTTTTTTTTTTTTTCTTTTGCAACTATTATATTTCTCTGATTTCCAATACCCCTTAATGAGAACCTGTTATTATCTAATATGTTCATAATTTCGTAGGGTCCGTAAAATTTTGCTGTTAGTTTGTTATGTCGCCTATGGTCTTGATTTACATAAACAGTATCACCTACGCTATAATTTATGTTATCTCTACGCGTTTGGTCAAAGCGGTCTTTGAATGTATCGGCAACAATTTTAAGACGTTGATGTGCTAACTGACGATCGGTCGTTACGTCAATATTTATATTACTATCTTGTGTTACCTCATCTAATCGAGCTTGTATACACGGGATGTTCGAGTTTCTGCTAACAAGCAGCCTAATAGGTGAAAAACCAGTTGATTGCTGTACAGTAATGTATGGACAATTGGACTTTCCACAAAACGCTCGGCCAGTCTGACACATTACCACACCTAGTAGCCAACATATTGAT
The DNA here is from genome assembly GCA_947361185.1 of Charanyca ferruginea. Classification (NCBI taxonomy): domain Eukaryota; kingdom Metazoa; phylum Arthropoda; class Insecta; order Lepidoptera; family Noctuidae; genus Charanyca; species Charanyca ferruginea. The sequence goes on along the minus strand of OX376080.1, from coordinate 8,089,726 downwards.
TACGGTTAAGACGTAACTTTTGGCATGTGATGCTCTAAATAACGAATAAACTAAATTCAGTGCCAACTGGAAAAATATTTTTCCATGCTAGCCCTTCAGAATCTACAGTGATTTGAATGTCAGGATAATTAACCACATTCCTACCAATAAGATCATATGAAAATCTTGGTCACGGGCCACATGTAAATATAGTTATAAACAAACATCTTCAAATTTAACTGTCACTGTGATAGTTGCAAAAATATGTATTTTACCGTTACCTATTCCACTAACGTACTTATATTGAGTATGGAAAAATATATAATTTAGTCATTTGGCAATAGATTCCCGTATAATGCTACAACTTACTCCTGTGTCGACAATAGAGTCAATAGACATTTGCGAATGGTAACGTCAGTAGGCTTAAAGTTTAAAACATTGCATAAAGTATTGACTCGAACATCTAGTTGTTGATCTTTGAAAGTTTAATTGCTGTTTGGTCGAATTTACACGTTCAAAAATACAAGTTGTTACATCATGTCCTACCTTTTTATAAACTGTAACCACCGTCCTATACTTAGTATAAAATTTTTTGTTTTTGTTTTTTTTTTTTCGTGTGGGTACATTCAACTTAATTCAGCACAGAAAATTTCCTATTATCGACCTTCTTGGGGTTGCTAGGACTCGTATCATATTAAAACAGAGCCCTTGGGGGCCTTACCTCCCTTTGCGACTTTAGTTAAGTCGCTCCAACCAAACTTTTCTCCAAGCTTGTCATTGTCTGCACACCACGCCACTACGCCGCTGTCAGTGGTGGCGGGATCGAATATCGGGAGAGCCACGTCATCCTGCCGATTCTTAATGGACAACGCTTCTTTGATAGTAGTAAGCAGCTTTAGTTGAATCTCTGGTTCCATTTCGGTAGCAACAATAACCCTGAAAATATAGTAAGATTAGTTTAGCACATGGCGTCCCACTTCTGATGTCAGATTAAAGGGTATAATTGGGAACATTAAAAAGCAATTAAATGCTCTATATTAAATACACATACTTATATACTCAAAGAATATTATTATTTTAGAACAGAATAGTGAAATGAAAATACTTTGTTTAGGAAACATATATTTTATTGTAATATTTCAGACTCAAAATCATTTATTTCAATTCAACCTTTTACAGGTACTTTTGAATTGTCAGAGTCAGTTAGAAAGTTGAATCTAGTTGCTCGTTCCAAAGAGTAGATTTCTATGGAGAAGAACGAGCAAGAAACTCCATGAACACTCTTTTAAAATCAGTAATATTTTACAAATTTAGGTTACATCATTCATGTCATAACAACTAGGTACATATAATTTAATATTAAAAATTATACATATACATAGCCTTTCATAGTTATCATCATAGTTATACTTATCTTATTATTTTCTTCGAGAGCTCCGTACCGATCAACGTTTCGATCAAAAGTGTCCTCCAATGAAGTCGGAACACTCGCTTTTATAAGCGGCGATAAACAAGTATGATTCATGGGAGAAGAATGATGACAAGCAAATGTGATTCATACTTATTTGCTATCCAAAGTTTAAACACACTTTATTCTATTTAAAATGATGTTATTTACTATACTTCTACTGCATTTAATCAGAAATTAATTATTACTTTATATTACAACACGAATTACGTTGTTATATATTAATTACATCGGTATAAATCTAACAAGCTCATTTGATACAAAACGAACTGACGTCATTTACGCTGAGCAATATGGCGTCCAGTAAGAGGCGCTTTCGTCAAAATACGCGCGAAATTTGAACATTTAAAATTTAGATGCATTTTTATGGCACTTATCGATTGAATAACAAATTTGTGTTTTTTTTTGGTGGCATATTAGCACTACAGAAGTTCATTGAGACACTTTTCAAAAATGGGTGTAATACCCTATTATTGTGCGAACTGCCAGACTGGAATTCACTGCCCGCCTCTCTTTTCCCCGGTACATATAATCTGGGTATCTTCAAGGCCCAAGTGAACCGGTTTATCCTAGGCAAGAGTGCTCCACCTTAGGCCGCATCATCAATTAACATCAGGTGAGTTGCGGCCAAACGCAAGCCTATTAGAATAATAAAAAATAAAAAATAGAAAAATGTTTTGTTTCGTCCAATGCAATGTTCGAAAACAAACGAGTGAGTGAATGGCGCGGCGTTTTCACAGAACTTGTTCCTTCGCCTGATCTCACCCCGGGCATGTAAGATTATCGTCTCATCGGACTGTGAAGAGGCAGTGGACCTGCGTTTGCGCATAGTCTTGTGAACTATAATTTCTCCTGTATCCTCCATTGAGATTGGGTGCCGTGCCCGAAATTCGGTCCTACAGACCGATATTTTCTATTTTAACCCGACTTAAAAAAAAAAGGAGGTTCTCAGTTCGACCCATATGTTTGTTTGTATGTATGTTTGCTCCCGTTTGGCTGAACCGATTTTGATGCGGTTTTCAGAAAAGTGTTTGTTACATTCTGGAGAAGGTAACAAATTCTGTATACAACAAACAGAAATTTATTCAGCGCTTTTTGAAATAAACAACAAAAACCGAAAAGACGTTTTCGTTTCTTCCATCTTTTCATCTTTGGAGGACTTTCAACCTCTGTTTTAACTGTGTTGCCGTTCCTTAATGGATTTGGTTGATAAGGAGTCACTAAAAAGTGAAAAATAAAAACTTTTTTGAAAAAAGAGAACCACCTTCAAAAAAAACTAAAAAGTGACAAATAACTTTAGCAAAGAACACATGACTTTAGTTTCGGAAACTAAAGTCATTACTGAAAATCCTTGTATTGAATTTTGTAAGTATATCTCATTTTTCAGACCATCACAATATTAATGAAGAAGAACCCAAACCACCAAAAGAAGAAGAGGAAACACCAGAGAAACTGGAACTGCCCCTCGAGGAGGACTCGACGAAGTTCGAAGATGATGATGACAGCGACTGGTCTGCGTCTTCATCGGACTCCGACAAGCCTATCAAGAAGAAGGCTAAGAAGAAAGGGAAGACTAATGGAGCACAGAAGAAGAAGAAGGTCTCTGCTAAGAAGCAGAAGGCTGGTATGTTTAAATTCTGTCATTTTTTTGTAAACTATTTAGGAAGGGGGGGTTTAACAGACTTGCCTTTAACTATAATATACAGGGTAGGATTATTCTTTGGCCCAAGAAAAGGCCAGCCCTTTGGTCACGTGAAGAGTCGACCAGCCGTTTCGCAATGTCCCTAAAAACAAGGTGAGCACTCGGGCCCCATGGCCCTAATGTTTCGACCCCAAACGGCTCAAACATATAACTTTCAAGAAGGTTGTTATATTTACGCCGTTTGAGTTTTTCCGCACCTGCAGCAGCCGCCCCAGCACAACACGACGTGCTAGGAAGATGGGATGGCGCAAGGGTGTCGACACAAGTTGCATCCCACACCAAAGGCCTACCCAACTTCCACGGCATTATGGTCATTCCATCTGGTCTCTTTCCATCGTCACGTGCCAAGCCAATAGGTTAAGAAGCAGAAGCATAAGAATAAGCATTGCCATTCAACGTGGTAATGCTGCTAGCCTTTTGGGCACTTGTCCCATTGAGAGCGATGCAGACGAGTTTTTTGATGCCCTGTGAGCATTGTACATATTATGTGTTTATATTTATTTTTAAGCTTTGTATATATTATATTTAACTTTTATTAATAAACAATGGTAGGATTTGATAATTTGGTGTAATTGTTTTTATTGAGCATTAATAATATTAAATGATGACGCCACAAGTTCCCGCTCTTCTCACAAGTTAGAAAACCAATATTTCATATGGTGTTTTATTTTGGTTACATTTATATGCTCTTTAGTATATGTTTTTTTTTTTAATTTCGTTTTTATAGGATTAATTTGATACTTTCAAAATATTCTTATGAACTAGTATTACCAGTATTTTAATTTTTTGTCGTATCGTCGTCCTCACCCTGTATTAATAATAATAATAATATGTGGGGACATTTTCACACACGGCCATCTGACCCCAAACTAGGGAGACCCTGTACTATGGGTGTCAGACAGCTGATATACATACACAAATACATTTTTTTTGTAAATACATACATATATAGATAAACAACACCCAGACACAAGCCAAACACAAGTGCTCATCACACAAATGTTTACCCTGGGCGGGAATCGAACCCGCAACACGCTGCGCAGCAGTCGATCGCTCAGCCACTGCGCCAACCGTATTATCGAAGGCATACACTAAGATAGCCGCCAGATTCTATTCTAAATTCAAAGCTCCAATTTTTACTAAGGCAACATCAATAAGATCCCTAGGAAGCGAATTGTATTATTGTTACCCTGATGGAAATATGCATCTCTCCTTCCAGGTACATCAACAAAAAAATCACCAAAGACCATAAAAAAACCGCCCGTTGAAAAGAAAAATAACTACGACAGAGACCTAGACTGTATGTCTGAAGAGAATCTCCTTACTATAATACAGTACTCATACGTTTGTCCGTTCAAGAACAGACGAAATAATTACTACTGTTTCTATTGCAAAGACTATTATCCAAAACCAGAAGATTTGAGAGAACATACCGTCTCCCATGACACCAAACCATTCCAACTGCTGATGGGGTACAAGAAAATGATCAAAATTGACATAACACGGATAGACTGCAGACTATGTAGTACAAAAATTGAAGATTTAAACGTTTTTAAGGAACATATAGATCAAGTACATGGAAAAAAGATATATTTTGAAGCGCCCGACAAGATGTTACTGTATAAACTGACTTGGAATGATTTGGTGTGTGTTATGTGTAACAATGTCTTCGAAGATTTCAACACTTTAAACACACATATGGTTGAACATTTCAGTAACTATACATGTGATGTATGTGGGGTTTGTTTCCTAGAAAAACCTCGGCTAGACGCTCATTTGAAAAGACATAAAGACGATGAAAGACATACTTGTGAAATTTGCGGGAAAGTGTTCAAATCAAACCATTATAAGGACATGCATGTGGACATAGTTCATAAGAAAAAAGCTATTATTCGATGTCCTAGATGCGACGAGTGTTTCATGTCATACGCCCTGAAAAATAAGCATTTAACAGAAGCCCATGGTCAAAAACGGACTTACCCGTGCAATTTATGTGATAAAGTTTACAATAGACAAAAAACTTTAACGGAACATCAACGGAGGAATCACCAAAAAGTATTAAAGCATCAATGTGAATATTGCGATCAAAGGTTCTATCTACCTTCGCGGTTAAAAGAACACATGGCAACACATACGGGCGAGAGGAATTTTAGGTGTGAGTATTGCGAAAAAAGTTATCCTAGATTGAAATCTTTGCAGTATCATATACGGACTCATAATAATGATAGGAGATATAGGTGTCACATTTGTGGTCAGACATTTATTCAGAATGCTAGTATGAAGTCTCATATAAAGACACATCATCCGGGGTGTGAAATTGAAGGATGCTACTTTTAATTTTTAACGCTTGTAATATTAGGGTTAGCAGCAAATTAAAATATGTCAAAAATCGTCATCTATATTTCAACTTTTAATTGTATTCAGTAACTTGACAGTTGAAGGGGATACCAGAAGTTGACAAAGAAAAGGTAGTGAGGTAGTGTAAGAATGAACGAAATTGAATTAACTTAAATAATGTACTTATATGCGAACATTTTGTTTGAAATTTAATAACTTTTCTTAAAAACACGATATACACTATACACACACATCACACCCATCTATATCTTTACACTATTTAAATGAAAAAAGGAAAAAAAATAAATAATATAATTTTTATTTTGTTTCTATTAGAAGAAAAAAAAGGAAATTACTTTTATTAACAATTATTAATTGTTTTTATATTCCACATTTTGCATATGAACATTTAAAGTTTCATTTAAACCATTTTTATCATTCGTTCTTTGCGCAAAATCGTTCACTACCCCAACACTATTAGTTTTAGTATGGTATCATTATTATTCTTTGAACTGTCATTTTACTTAATAGAATTAAAAGCCGAACCTTACCTAGCCTTTTCCCAACTGTGTTGGGGTCGGCTTCCAGTCTAACCGGATGCAGCTGAATACCAGTGTTTTACATGGAGCGACTGCCTATTTCACCCTCCACAATCCAGTTACTGGGTAACACACAGTTAATGCTGATCTCGCATTGTATAGGATATCCGTACAATGCGAGGTCAGCTTATACTGGAAATTTATAGCTTGATGTGTAGCCGTGTCTACCCATAACGACTGACTGACTGAAAATATGTCACAAATAGAGTGAAAAATTGTGTGTAAGACGTAATCCCTCGCGGCTATGCTATTTTGAACTCTATTTTCGATGGGTTTTAGTTCGTTATCAATGAATAAATGAAACTTGGTCGTACCGTGTATAGCTGACCAACCAATTCTTATCGAGACCCCTTCGTGCCTCGGAAAACACGTAAAGCCGTTTGTCTCTGCTGTCATTCGTAGATCTTTGACAGTCGTTATGAGTAGTCAGACGCCAAAAACTCTAACAACCAATCTTACCAAGGGGTATCGTGTTACCCAGTAACTGGGTTGTGGAGGTCCGATAGGCAGTCGCTCCATGTAAAACACTGGTATTCAGGTGCATCTGGTTATACTGGACGCCTACCCCAACATGGTTGGGAAAAGGCTAGGTAGATCATGACTTGGTCGAACATATTATTGCACTGAAGGTTAGATTAATAAGGCTTATATGTTTAACGAACCTCCAGATATAGTAAATGACCTCCGAAAATAGTAACCAACATTTAACCCCATTTTAATGTTTAACGAACCTCCAAATATAGTAAATGACCTCCGAAAATAGTAACCAACATTTAACCCCACTTTAATGTTTAACGAACCTCCAAATATAGTAAATGACCTCCAAAAATAGTAAATGATCACCAACATTTAACTCCATTTTAATGTTTAACGAACCTCCAGATATAGTAAATGACCTCCAAAAATAGTAAATGATCACCAACATTTAACCCCATTTTAATGTTTAACGAACCTCCAAAAATAGTAAATGATCACCAACATTTAACCCCATTTTAATGTTCAACGAACCTCCAGATATAGCAAATGACCTCCAAAAATAGTAAATGATCACCAACATTTAACCAAAGTATTGTAGAAATGTATGAGTTTGACTGTAAAAAGCGATTTGGTTCCGGCGTAAGGGGTCACAGTTCTAAGATAGGAGGATCCGCCCTAGGGGCCGCTTAAGGGTCCTAAGATTTGTTGATCATTTACTATTTTTGGTGGTCATTATATTTATTTCCGATTAATAATAGGTTGGACTTCGCGCGCTCCGTTTAGATTTCAAAACCTCTTTGAATTCCAGTTACTAACACACCGCTATATTCAGTTCGAAAAATCTCGTTTCTCGATAACGTTCCGGTAACGACAGCGGTGGACAAATTGCACTATAGTACAAACGTAGCACATCAAGCCATACCAAACTGTCAAAGAATGACGAGATCCATACATTCATTTGAATGAAAAAAAAAAATGTAGAGGGTTTAAAATATTTTTCAATGCAAAAAGTTCATTACCAGAAGTAGATTGATATACTTGGCATATTTTTAAACCCCAGCATATTAAAATATTACGAAATGAAAATAACACTTTCGTTTCATCTCGATGCCCATTTTGTGTTTATAAAAAAAAGAAACTGACAAGCGACGTTAACAGATCTATCAAATTGGTAGACAAGTGAAGTGACAAGTGTGTGGAAAAATAAAAATTATTTATGACATAATTTCCCATAAAAGGATGCAATTTCTGTGTATGATCTGCGAAACGGCGACTGTCAGTGTCACAGTTACTGTCAGTCGCCGTTTCGTTCTGAAATAATGAGCTTTTCGTTAACCTATTCACTTTTTTTTGCGGGGTTTAAAAATTATTGTAAATGCCTGAAGATACTCTTTAGGTACCGAAGAGTATAAGATTTTTTTTTTTTTTTACCTAGCCTTTTCTCAACTATGTTGGAGTCGGCGTCCAGTCTAACCGGATTGGTACTTGCCCGATTTCAAACCCATAACCTCATGATCAGAGGCAGGCGCCTTAACTATTGGGCCATCATCTCATCAGTTCTTGCTACAAATTATTCATCATATAAAAAAATAGTTAGTTTATGAGAATTTAAAGGCACTTATTGTTGAAGTCAAATCATTTATTTCAATTAGATCATTAAAACGCACTTTTGAACGTCATATAAAAAAAAGTTGATTCTAGTTGCCCCTTCCAAAAGGTAGTTTCGTATGGAGAAGAATGGGCAAGAAACTCCATACCTACTTACTCTTTTAAAAAAATATGTGTACAATATTTTGCATTTACAGTTTATAGTTATATAACTATACGTGAATACGGTGGACCTTGCATAAAAACACTATATTGAAGTATGTACAAAGTATTACAAGATAAAGAATGACAGCTAAGTTGAATACATAGATACATAGTGTTCACATATTATTATTTACAATTATTGAAAAAGTAGACAACCACTCCTTACATTTCAACAAACTATGACACCAAGAGATCGTTATTAAGTCGCAGCCTTCATAACTTCGCCACCAAGTTAGTAATAAACTATTTGAGAATACTAGTTAAGAAAAATAGTCTGAAGTATTTTTTAAAGAATTATTGTACATTAATAATGTTAATATTAGCAATAATGCATCACCTTTTATTTACACAAAAAAGACAAGTTATTTTACACGGACAATCAATTTGTCTACTGCTCTATGTATTGGCACATACTTGTGCCTACTCTTTAGTAAAGTGCGCGGTTGAGTGACTCGACACGTGCGAACAATCAGTTAAGTTGGTAATTCAGCCTTTTTATGTAAATGTTAAAATATCTTGTACTAAACTATAGCTCGACCACTTCACTGAGACCGTTCCTGAGGCAGGTGCGCGGTGCGACAGGGGTGACAGTTGTCACAAGTTGACGTATCAGTGAGCTCTCGCGTCACGTCACCACACTGAGGTAGCTGCGCGGTGCGGTAGACGTGACAGTTGTCACAAGTTGACGTATCAGTGAGGTCTCGCGTCACGTCACCACACTGAGGTAGCTGCGCGGTGCGGTAGACGTGACAGTTGTCACAAGTTGACGTATCAGTGAGCTCTCGCGTCACGTCACCACACTGAGGTAGCTGCGCGGTGCGGTAGACGTGACAGTTGTCACAAGTTGACGTATCAGTGAGGTCTCGCGTCACGTCACCACACTGAGGTAGCTGCGCGGTGCGACAGGGGTGACAGTTGTCACAAGATGACGTATCAGTGAGCTCTCGCGTCACGTCACCACACTGAGGTAGCTGCGCGGTGCGACAGGGGTGACAGTTGTCACAAGTTGACGTATCAGTGAGGTCTCGCGTCAAGTCACCACAGACCACACCCCTCCCGCACCGCGCAATTACCTCAGGAACGGTCTCAGTTAAGCGGTCGGGCTTATAACACTAAATGAAAATTTCTAAGCAATTCAGAACGGTGATAATTATGCGAATGAACGTAACTTATGAATGATAATGTACCTATACCTAGATTTGATTGTAAATGTATTAATAATAAGGATTTAATTAATCATTTACTTTTTTGTAAACCAAGAAGTTTGTAATAAAAGTGGAGAGCATACGACAAAGAGTCTAGTGAAGGGTTCTCTTTCTGATAAAGGTTACCAGACAGAGATAGCATTACTTGGGTCACAAGAGGCACAGCTTAAAGCTGCGTTTTCACCCAAGACGTGTGAGGATGTGTAGCGTGTGTGTGAACCTAGCCAATTACAGCTCTAGCTTGTAGTAAACGCGTTATCAACTGAGTCGTCGGGCTATTTAAATAATTTCCCTATGTCTATCTCGCTTGCACTTACGGGCCTTATGGAGCCGCTTAGTGAAGGGCTTAACAATAAAATAAATATATCGATAAGAAACGTTTATTATCGTATCTAAGTTTTGATATTAAACTATATGGGTTTTATGTGCGTTTAATTGAGTATGATATTAGTGACTACCAGATACTAAATGAAATACCAGTCATCTGCCTAGCTTTTCCCAAATATATTGGAGTCAGCTTCTAGTCTCACCGGATGCAACCGAATACCAGTGTTTTTACATGGAACCATTGCCTATCGGACCTCAGCGCCTGGGTTGTGGATGTTAAATAGGCAGTCGCTCCATGTAAAAGCTTTTTACAAAAAAGACAACCGCCTTCAAAAAGTGAAAAATAACTTTAGCACAGAACACACATTGACTTTAGTTTCGAAATTCAGTGGCTTTGTTCTGTTTGTTATTTTGTATTGCCACCGACTTACGAAACTAAAGTCAATGTGTGTTCTGTGCTAAAGTTATTTTTCACTTTTTGAAGGCGGTTGTCTTTTTTGTAAAAAGCTTTTTATTTTCCGCTTTTTAGTACCTCCTTCTCATCCAAATCTATTAAGAAGAGATTGAAAGTTAACTACTACAAAGATTGATGAAACTAAAACGTCGTCTATGTAAAATTTTTGGGTGTTTGTTGATTTTTCAAAAAGTGCTGAATCAATTTCGATAAAGTTTGTATGGGACCACCCCTGAAGCATACCCTATTCATAAAAAAAAGAATTTTCAAAATCGGTTTACGTTTGCCGGAGAAATCGCGTAACAAATCGCGAACATACTTATTGTAAATTTAAGACTTATACGGTTTTCTCATGGATGCCATTGTCAGAACTGGACCAAATTAAAATGGGACCACACGGGAAGCACTAGCTTTCAAATAAAAAAAGAATCATCAAAATCGGTTCACCCAGTCCCAAGAAATCAAAGACGAATTGATAACCTCCTCCTTTTTTGAAGTCGGTTGAAAACACTGATATTCAGCTGCATCCGGTTAGACTGGAAGATGACCCCAATACAGTTGGCATAAGGCTATGCAGATGATGAGTCATTTTTATTTACAATACGTCTTTCGCTACGCATCCCCGGATATCTCTGGCTGAAATGCAGCCTTAAGGTTTTGAAAAATGGATCTAGACTCTGAAGCTTCTTGTTTTATACACTATCACAAATTAAAAAATAAGTACTTTAATTTGATCTCAAAAGTTATTGGAACTGCCTTATTGGAATCTCGATTTCAGTATTTTCTTTTTTACTAATTTATATTTATTAAATAAAATGAAATAAAGAATCAAGAAAAGATATATTTTGCACCGCAATTTGCGGTTTTCATTGATTTGTTGATAATGATCTAAAACTCAATAAAAATAGAGTTGAAATTCGCGTGTTGAAGTTAAACCACGCGGAATTACCTCTTCCACACAATTTTCAACTCTATTTCTACTTTTTTTAGTTTATTGTCAACTATTAAGCTAAAGAGCTAAACAGAACAATCATGGCTTTACAATTCATATTTGGCTATTGTTTTAAAGCCTGATCATTTTATTGGTGGTAATACAATACAAATTTTATTTTTCCACAAACTGGCAAAGCTATTTGACTGCATATACAATAATAGTTTTATTAAACTTAGGTAAGTACATAAATACTTAATATATTTATTGTAAGTACATAGATTGTAAGAAACTAAATTAGAATTAAATAGATGCATAATAATTATATTGATAACAGTAATTAAGTATTATTTATTAAGTTTTATAATTACATTAATGACAATGACAATTTGTTTTATTTTATTCCTTATATCTAAATTTTTTTTAAAAGGGATGGATGTATTGGCGACATGTCGCTGGAGCAACTTGCGACCCACGGAAGCCTCCAAGTTGAGGGAAAAATCTACAAATCCCAAGAGTTAAGACCCGTCGAGAAGATGGATGAAAAAAGATTGCATGCAGCGGAGATAAGAATGTTGAGATGGATGTGTGGAGTAGAGTATATTAGAGGAAGTTTGACTGAAACTCACCATTGTGAGAGACTAATGTTTTAAAAACATAAAGTACGATTTCCAAAAGAAATCTATTTGTTACAGATCACTGCAACCCAAACCTAGAAATGCTAGAAATAGTCAAATCTCCCGGTCAAATACGAACTAAACCAAGGCGTCACGAAATAGTCTAGTAACAAGTAATTAGAATTATTCAATACTGAACCCTGATGAGACCGTAGGTCTTAACTTATTTTAGACAATCGATCGATTTAAAAGTAATTTTGCTGTTTTTAGACGAAAATTCTTTGAATGGATTCCTTTGTTTCTTTCTTTTCACCTAATTAAAAAAGAGACAACATAAAGCACTGGAATGCTTTAAAATCGAAATTTGACATAACGGAAACTGGAACGTAAACGTCAAAACGGAATTGTTTCGATTTTACGATTCTCTAGTCGTTCATAGAAAATATTATTTTTAAATGGAAAGATAACATAATTGTTGTGAAATGGAGACTCCAGCGGCTCCTGCGAAAAATAAAGGTCCCATCATAGACCCCGCATTGTGCCGCTGCTGCAGATCTATTAAGAAATGTCGACTTCTTACTACCGAGTATGAATGGATGGGGACTAAAGAAGTTTACGCTGAAATGTTTATGGATTGTTTTGGTATTCTTGTAAGTATTAAACACACAGTCAGCATACTGTAGTCTATTGCTATACTAGCCTCAGCTTTTATCAAGAAATCTCTTCGTGGACGATAAGTCACAACATTTTGTGGGTCGCGCATCTTGGGAGACGTCTGTACCATGGTTGATGCCGTAGTCTCTAAATAATTATACACAGCTTTTTGAAACCGAAAAGACCTTTTATTTTTAACAAAACAACTGCTGGATATGCTGGTAAAGAGACCATCCTACAAAATTACAAAAGGAGTACAATATAATTATTTTTACCTTTGCAAAAAAAGTTATTTGTATTCCGTTGGGCTTGTGGTGGCAAGCACGACTTCTGATCGTGAGGCCCTGGTTTCGATTCCCAGGTCATTTATAAGCAAGTTTTTTCTTGATTGATATATTAAATCTAGTTGGCCTTACCAAAAGGTAGTTTCACATGGAGAAGAATGTGCAAGTATTTGCATAGGTACTTACTTTGTTTTGTTTGTACCTTGAATATAGACATAAAAACTTAATTGTCCGTTCATCATCATCATCATATTCATATTGCCTGAGTTGCTAACCAACCTGGTCTTGGGCAGACGGCATCCATCTGCCGCCAGCCACCTTCTTCAATTGTCCGTTAAGCAGACATAATAGTTAAACAATCTCAATATGACTCCAAAAGTTATATCATATCATTATTTAAAATCAACCTACCAGCTCTTAATTTATAAGGATAAATATTGTTCTAAGAAGCAGTAGAACACTGACTCCTAAGTCACAGGTATTCCTAGTTTAGGAGTCAGGGTTTAATTTATTGAACGCCTTTAATCATTGAAAACTATAGCTAGGTATTACGCATATTGTAAGGACTTGTATCAATAAACTATTATTATTATATCAAGTGGCTATCAGAATAAGATACTCCTTTTCCATAGTAACCAAGCTCTTAACTCTTGTAACAAAAATTTTCAGTTATCACACTTAGACGGAGATACCAAGGACTGCTGTGTGTGTGCAACATGCGTGGTGCGTCTACGTGATGCATGTGCATTCAGACAACAAGTATTACAGTCTCAAGAGGCTTTCCTTAGTACGAAGCTGCATCTTAAAGAAGGTAAAATTGCAGTGTTTATATCATTTCAACTGTACGCAAAGTATGCGCTGAGACATGGAGTTCCGGACACCAGCCCCTGATACTACTACTACTGCAATATCATTTCCATTAGTTCCACATTTAATTTAGCTAACAATAATGAGCGTAAAAAACAATTAACAAAGCTGAAACTTATAAAGTTTTTCCCATAATTGTGGTCAATATTTTTTGTGCTGGTCCACACTACCTCAAGATAAAAAGATTTGAAAGGAGAAGGGCAGGCTTCACCCATGCCGAGAGACCACATAGGCAGAAAAAAAGGTGTGGTAGGACACCTGGTTGGAACTAAGTTTCTTTCGCTATAAATTATGTGTTACTTAACAAGCAAAATGAAATAAAAAAGAGGATTAAATGCATGGCTGTACTAAAGCAAAAGTGTCATCCGGCTTAGCTCTCATTTGTCAAGTGTCTGGAGGAACTTTGTTGATATTATATTACGATATTTAATTTACAGATGGTATGGGTAAGGTAGAAGTGGAAATAAAGACGGAACCACACTGTGAAGACGATTCTGATGCTATAGATGACAGGGATGGCATGGCGGATGATGATATGATAGGTATGGGTCCTAAATGAATACTATTACACATTACATAATACCATTTGTTCCGGTTTCGGCCGAAACTATCGCTTGGTACAGTACGATTCAAACTTAATGGCGGCTCTGACCACGAGGCGAGTGGTTGCGCAGTGACAATAGGGTATTTTACTCTATACGAGAAAAAAACTATAAATATGTTATTGAGACAGTTTAGGCATTAAGCAGTCGGAAAATGTAAGTTTTAGTTCATAAAATAACAAAACAAATTTTTAAATTCAATTCAAATATTTCAGTATTTTTAATCTGTTATAAAACACCGTGAAATAGTAGCGGCCATGTTATTACGCCGTACGGCTGTGTAAACAAAAAATTGTCAACTGGCACTCAACCGATTGGCGTAATGTAGGCTTTGTACTTTTATTATTTTCGTAACCAACGTAATTTTTTCATTATTACACCTATTACAAAATATGCTTTTAATTATTTTTAAATAATATACAATAATCATATTTAATATGAGCTCATTTGATACAAAACGAACTGACGTCATTTACGCTGAGCAATATGGCGTCCAGTAAGAGGCGTTTTCGTCAAACTACGCGCGAAAGGACAATGCCAGAAACTCTATAGAACTTTGCCCCACTCAATAAAAGTCATGTGCAATATGTAGCATCTTAATGTTTATTTATTGCTGATAACTAAACATTAGTCTTAATGACTGTAGAACTTGCGGTTTCCGTTTAAATCTAAAAACAATAATGACATTGATTATAGGTTAAATTGTATTTTAGGTAAAATGAGTTTGTATTTTGTGGGTAGGGATTTCGTAATCCGCAAGTGCTAAAGAAAAACAATTTAGTATAGAAAGGTTCTATTCATTACAATTATTTTCATTAATTAATTTTTTCTGTACATGTGTTACTTTTTCTGTACATGGGTGGGGCAGGATCTGGCATTGTTATTTGAAAATTGAAAATTTAGTTGCATTTTTATGGCACTTATCGTTTGAATAAAAATTTTGTGTTTTTTTTTGGTGGCATATTAGCACTACAGAATTTCATTAAGACACTTTTCAAAAATGGGTGTAATACCCTATTTCACGTTACAGCGGGGGTGAGGGGCGCTGGGTACTGCGCAGCTAACCACGCACTTTACAGCCGCCATTAAGCCATTGTTTTGATACAACACTGAATACATTTTACTGTATCATTTTATTCGAATAATAGCCTGATTCGTGAATACCTATGACACTTCATCTTTGCTTGAAAAGGGATGTGTTTTTTTCGGGGTTCGGTTTCGGTCGAAACCAAACCGAATTGGTATTAATTTTGGTATCGATTGTGAACAAATAACAACACACAAATTATCCAATTTCACTCTTTTTTCTTTTTTAGGGTTCCGTACCTCAAAAGGAAAAAACAGAACCCTTATAGGATCACTTTGTTGTGCGCCTGTCTGTCAAGACCCTTTATCTCGGGAACGCGTAGAGGTATCGAGTTGAAGTTAAAACCATCTTCGTCTACGGTCCCTTGATTCTGTAAAAAAAAATCAACCCTCTATGTTAACGTAAAAAAAAGATACGCCCGTTTATGTCGCAAAAAACGCTTTTATAATATTAAGTAGATTAAAGTAGGAATAGTAGGTATGGATTAGTATAGAAGTATGGATATGTACCTACAAATATGTACGGAACCCTCGGTGGGCGAGTCCGACTCGCACTTGTCCGGTTTTTTCTTTTACGATATATGTTAACAAGAAATTTCATGTAGATGGTATTTTGTCAATACTTTCAGACGCTTTAGACACAAAAATAGATGACGTAAAAGACGAAGAACCATTAGACGAAGCCCCGGTGTCAGGACGAACGCGCGCAAAACGCGAGAAAGGCGAGCGCTCAATCAAGAGAGAGATCACCAATAAAATGAAGAAGTTACGCGCTAAGCTGGACGATATGTTGGAGAAACCTGGTAAGTGTAATAAAAAAAATAAAAAAATATATATAATTAACTAACCATGTGTGTGATTCTAAAGATAAGATGTTAGGGAGCTCAATTAAACAAAAGTAACTAAGAGAAATGAGGATCGGGCGCCAGAACTCACTAGGTAATTAAAAACAAAGGAATCCTGGATAGCGGAAAGGAAAAGATAGGACTTTTAATCTAAGGTCGGAGGGACTGAAATTAAGCTGTAATATCTTAAACAATAGCTCATTTATTTCTAACACCGCAGGCAATATGGTGAAAAACACAAGAAAGTCCCTTTCTTTAGAAGGGAAAGTTGAGTTATAACTATTAAATTTTAAATCTAAAGTTTATGCTACAGCTGTCAGTATTGCACGATTTTAAATTGAAACTACAAAAAAAACTAAAGTGACATAACACAGGCTTGGGGAAAGCTATATAAAATAAACCTGAGATGTGGATTGGAGACTCGAGGCGAAACGCATCAGCTCATCTCCATGATGAATTTAAATTTAAAGATGAAAATCCAAAGTATTAATAAGAACGCCTTTGGGGCGTTCTTATCGAAAACAAAGCATGCCAATCACTCGTGCTATGGGCACAACCAAAACGCGATGGCGATATAGGTGGATTTCCCAAAATATTAAGGTAGCACTGCTGCTATCATTGAAACAAAGAGGTCCCCACCAGCGGTGGACCTTTGAAACATTTCAATCTCGTGATTGAAACGGAAACGTCAAATTCATATCGAATGACAGCAGAAAAAAAACAATACACCTGTCAAACTAATGGTCTATGGTTTTATCGATTACTCTACTAAATCCTAGCCAATCTATAAAAATATCTAAGGTGCGTCACGGCATTACCGTGTAAACTTCCAAAAAAATGACGAGAGAGGTCGACACTATGTAGCGAGTAGAAAATACTCGTTACATAAGTTACACTACAACTATTTGGAAACGTGGAAAGCACCCAGCATTAAAAAAAAATACTAAAAATTTTGGTTGTAGCTGGGGATTGAACTCACGACCAGCAGCTTGCAAGGCAGCTATCGAAATGTTACGCAATAACAAATAAACGCAATATTAGTTTATTTTTGGTTTAATAGTTATTGGGTTTTTTTTTCGTTTATTGTACGTGTAAATATTGTATATTTGTTACTTATTAAAATGTTCATACCTAAACGAAAAAAATAAATAATAAAAATAACTTGAGAGGTGTCAAGGGACACCCGGATGGAACGAAGTTCCTTTCGATTAATTAGTGAAGGAATTGTAATAAAATTTTATTAGATAAATTTTTATTACAATTCCTTCACTAATTAATGTGATGCGTTAAAGTGAATTTGAAGTGGCTTTAAGCCAGGGCAAAAAAAAAGCGAGGAATGAAAAGTTATTATGGCTGCTTACATTGTAAGTAAGTAATTTTAAAGATTAACATTTTCTAACATGTTACTACAATGCGTAGTTATTTAGATAGAAAGACCAATAAATTATTTCTGCGCCATCTATTGGCCGTTCGTAATTCGATCTCGAAGAGCACAGTTGCGCCAATAACGTTAATAGATGGCTCTTAAATCAAATATACAAAAGTGTCGTGACAACTTTTCGTAAGATTTTTTTCCGTCTAGCCCCCTTTCACAACGCGCGATAAGGAACTTCGTTCCAATAATAATATGTGGGGACATTTTCACACACGGCCATCTGACCCCAAACCAGGGAGACCCTGTACTATGAGTGTCAGACAGCTGATATACATACACAAATACATTTTTTTTAATAATAATAAATGTCTTCGATGACAGTAAGGCTAAAATAGTTGTTCTATTTTGGCATGATCCACTGCTTAGCTCCTTGACGGTATAGCGTCCTTGTGGTGTCGGCCGCGAATGGCACCACTCCACTCCGTGGGTGTCGTAGAAGGCGACAGAGGGATGTTAAATAATAATAATAATATGTGGGGACATTTTCACACACGGCCATCTGACCCCAAAATAGGGAGACCCTGTACTATGGGTGTCAGACAGTTGATATACGTACACAAATACTTTTTTTTTTTGTAAATACATACATATATAGATAAACAACACCCAGACACAAGGCAAACACAAGTGCTCATCACACAAATATTTACCCTGGGCGGGAATCGAACCCGCAACACGCTGCGCAGCAGTCGATCGCTCAGCCACTGCGCCAACCGTGTCCGTGACCAGAGGATGGGCAGCAGCGTCCTTCTGAGTACCAAAACACCTTCTGCGATTGCCAACATGCATCTGCCAAGCATGGCGATTACGGCTGAACCCCACTTGGGGGAGACTTATGCCACAGTATAAGTACTACCGTACAGTAGCGACACGCTGCCCCCTCTGAAACACTGTTCCTCACCTCTTCTCGCGTGGAACGTGCTCTCGCTTCTGCTTTTAGTTCGAGCCGCGCGTAGACACGCACACACACGCACGGATTTGTACAGTCTTATTTTGGTAGTAGTGTAGGCAATTACATTGTTTCGTTTATATGGAGTATCTTCTTGGGTGTGCCTATACCCAGTAGTGGGCGACTAAAGGTTGACATAATGATGGTGTAGAGGTCGCTGGATGTCCTGCGCGTCCAATATAACAATGCTTTCAGGATGTTGTTGAGACTGCCTCGTTACTGTAGCGCGTCGCAGATGTTTGCGTATAATCGCGTCGTACCGACGATCTCTGCGCGATTATACGCAAAAAACAGCGTCGCTACTGAGGAGAGTGAGGGACAGTCAAAACAGCATCCTGAAAACTGTTGCTGAGAGCTTCGGCTCTCCGATTGTACAGCATTTTGTGCGGAGGTTGATTGTTACTAAAACTAAAAAAAAAAATATGCGATAAGTTTTTCTATGTTACTAACACTCTACCACCACACCTACTGCGATCGCCAACATGCATCGGCCAAGCATGGTGATTACGGCCGAACCCCCCTTGGGGGAGACCTCTGCCCAGCAGTGGGCATCCAAAGGTTGACATGATGATGATGATGACTAACACTCTATGGAAGTGTGATTGTTTGCATCCGAAATAAAACTTTATTATTATTATAAATTAATAACATAATCATTTAATAATTATTTCAGTTGTTGAAGTCCCAGTAAAGAAAGAAACGCAGAAGATCAAGAAAAAACAAGAATTGGATCACGATTTTATGGTTTATACAAACGCTTTAACGATAGTCAAGAACTCTTACGTCTGCCCTTTTCAAAACAGAATCAGTATATACTACTGTTTTTACTGCCGAGACCAGTTTACGAACCCAAACGAATTGAGAGAGCACACCCTTACACACGACCCCATAGAACTCTTCCAAAGTACAATGGAAAACCGGAAAGTACCGAAAATAGACATCACTAGAATCGATTGCAGATTGTGCAACGAAAAAATCAATGATTTGGAAATATTCAAAAAACACATCACTAGCGTCCACGGAAAAATGTTGTATCCCGTCTCTAATGAGTTCTTGAAATTTAGGTTGTCTATGGATAATTTGATTTGTACAGAATGTAACGGCGCGTTCCCGTATTTCGATGTACTTAAAAAGCATATGATTGATCACTTCGGTACTTACATATGCGATGTATGTGGCGCTTGTTTCCTGGAACGCAACTCGTTACGAACTCACATCAAGTCTCACAGTAAAGTCGAAGAGAGTTTTCCCTGTGAGATTTGCGGGAAAAACTTGAAATCAAAGTATAGTAGGTATTTACATGTAGCTACAGTTCACGAAAAGAAGCCGACGGTTAATTGTTACAAATGTGAAGCTAGTTTCCTGTCTTACGCGTTAAGAAACCGTCATTTGATCGAAGTACACGGAGATAAGCGGACGTTCGCTTGTAAATTGTGTGACAAAGTTTATAATAGGCGGAAAACTTTAATGGAACATAATCGCCGGAATCATTTAAAAGTGTACCGACACCAATGCGATTTGTGTGACCAGCGCTTTTATCTGCCTTCGAGATTAAAAGAACATATGGCAACACATACTGGAGAAAGGAATTTTCGCTGTGAATTCTGTGATAAAAGCTATCCTCGTTTACAATCTCTTCAGGAACACATTAGGTCGCATAGCAACGAGAGGAGATACAAATGTGATGTCTGTAATTCTACTTTTACACAAAATGGTAGTTTAAAAAGTCATATGAAATCTCATCATCAGGATTATGATATGGATCCTAATTACAGTTGAATGTATTGTTTTATTATTTATAATTTATTTTTATTATTGTATTTTTGTCAGTATTAAATGTGTATTAAATTAATTGGTGTTTTTGTATTTTCCGTAAATAAATACTTAAATGATTTATCGACACCTGCAAGCAAGAACATGGTAACTCACTTTTTTGCCAAATTAAGGTTCCATTTCTCTTTCTTTTCATCTAATTCACGAGAAAAGAAAAGAAGAGAAGTGTATAAAAATTGTAAGTAAGGTCCACTAAGTGTATTTTATTTAATTGTATTTTTTTAGTTACGAACTCAATTCAGCCCATTCATAATACATTAATAGCCACAATCTCCGCATGGTGTGTGCCGCGAATATTTAGAGAAAGGCGAAAAGCTTCGTACCCAAAGCTGACAGACTGCCCGCTGGCAACACTATATCTGTAACTTTAGGATTGTATCTTAGATAGGCTAGTTCTTACCACGAAGATATAAGTATATATGGAGCCAACACTTAGAACAAAAGCTTGAAACCAACTGTGGGCTGATGCTCTCTTTCTCCATGCATATATAAGAACGAGATAGTGATATGTGTTTTCTTTGATGCCTGATGCTGGGAAACTCGGTACCGGTGACCCTCCTGTTAAAATAAACTATGCGGAGGTTGATAAGGTTATCAAGCAGATGACCAGAAGGAAGTCACCGGGGCACGATGGTCTCAGCATCGAGCATCTGCAAAATGCTGGTACTCACCTGCCCAGGGTCCTGTCTATGCTGTTCACTTTCTGTCTACGTCATAACTACCTACCAGACGATATCATGGAGACCATAGTAGTGCCTGTAATTAAAAATAAGACTGGTGACTCTTCAGAAAAGGGGAATTATAGACTCATATCACAGGACACGACCCTGGGTAAGGTGCTGGATGGTGTGCTTAACAGACATTTAAGCCAACATGTCTCTCTACACCACGCTCAATTCGGATTCCGACCTGGGCTGTCCACAGAATCTGCAGTACTGTGTCTTAAGCATACTGTCCAGTACTATACTGACAGAAGGACACCAGTATACGCCTGCTTCCTGGACCTGTCAAAAGCATTTGACGTGGTGTCATACAATGTTCTGTGGAAGAAGATGAGACTTAACACCAGGCTGCCTGTAGAGATCATCAATTTGTTTGAATATTGGTATGATAACCAGAGTAATTTTGTCAGGTGGATGGGCGAATGCTCAGATGAATACAGGTTGGAGTGTGGAGTAAGGCAGGGGGGGGGTTGACTTCACCAACTCTATTTAATCTTTATGTAAATGGACTGATTGAGGAGCTCAGCAGTGCTGGTGTCGGTTGTTCAGTAGATGGTGTTTTTACGAATAATATTAGTTATGCTGATGACATGGTGCTGCTGGGCCCAATCAGTTCCGTGAGGTCACTATTGACCATATGTGAACGTTATGCAATGGCCCATGGGCTCAAGTACAATGTACAGAAGAGCGAACTGTTGGTTTTTAAGACTGGGACTAAAACCTACTCTGTTCCTCCAATAACACTAAATGGAACCGTCCTACAGCAAGTGGGTCAATGAGTCAATGAAAAACTGAATGATGATATGGACATGGATAGGGAGCGCAAGGCGTTGTCGGTAAGGGATAATATGCTTTCTCGTAGGTTTGCGCGATGCTCACGTGACGTAAAAGTCACACTATTCAAAAGCTATTGCCAAACGTTATACACGTGCAACCTGTGGAGCAATTACACCAAAAAAGCCTGCAATGCTCTGCGCGTCCAGTATAACAACGCGTTCAGGGGTTTGTTGGGGCTCACATGGCGGTGCAGTGCCTCCGGCATGTTTGCCGACCACAGCACGGACGGCTTCCAAGCGGTTCTTCGAAAGAGAACGGCCTCCCTGTGGTCTCGTGTAAAGGGTAGCACCAACACGCTTCTGAGCGTGGTGTCGGGCAGAGTCAACAGCCAAATCTTGAGGCATTGGTCGCTCATGCATGTCCAAAGTAATAAACATTTTAAATTTTACTAACATAGTTATAAGTATTTACCCACTAACATAATATGGACTTTGTATCTCATCACTGTGTGCTTGGTCTGAAATAAATATTTTCATTCATTCATTCCGTAGACAGAGAAGGCACTATAGACTGCTGATCATCTTCTATCTCGCTTACACAAGAAAAAGAAAACATATACAAGATGCTTGTAAAGAAAAGAGACAGAGCTTAATATTTTTTATCCCGCATCGCGTGCCGCGTTTTTGGCTCATGTGCCTAAACAAAGTCGTTGCATATTCCTGCAAAATAGTGAAAATACGCTGTACCGTAAGTGTTCTTGGTTGTGCTTTTCTGTCCCTTTCAGCGACACGCTGAGCAGTAGTCTAGTGTTCTATGTCTATGATTCATTCATTCATTTAACATAAGGTCGATATTTGCGGTATTTAAAAATGTTACTTTCGCGGAATTGCACGCTCGACGACAAGTATTTTGCATCAAATAAGGACGTAATTTATTAGATACCTATGACCCTACTGATTACCAATATAAAGTTGTTTCACACTAGTACTTTATATACACGTAGACTGACTATTGCAATCTTTGATGCGCTCTCCTGGAAAGTCTTAAAAAGTGAGTTACCATGTTCTTGCTTGCAGGTGTCGTTATGGTCTCAGGTTGAAACCGCATTTTTAGTCAAAGTCGGAATCGAACCCGCAACACGCAGCGAAGCAGTCAATCTCTCAACCACTGCGCCAACTCAAACCAAAGTATTTGTTAAAGTTATCTGCAGTGATTTTAATCTATGGTTGTAATATGCCTCACAGTGTGATGTCCATGTCAAACTGTTCTCTATGATTCTCTTCTCTCTATGATGGCTGACATGACATGTACAAGCGTTCCTATTTTTGTTCAATTTGTTCACCTATGTTAATAAATGTAAATCAGTATTTGCCGACTCTATTTATGATAAATAAAGTGGACAAATCAATCAGTGTGTTTTTTCTCCGCCGTGCCACCGTGGACTGACCCGCCTCTCAAATCAAGACAGTATTTAACACTGAATATGGAAGGTAGTTGGTAGGCTTTTGAACTGCCTTGAGGTAGCTTCATACATGGTAAAGTATTTCGATAACCCAGTTACCCTTCAAGACATCACCAGTGTCGCCTTTCTTTATTAGAAATTAAGCTTTGCACGAACTTTATTCAGTGAATGTTTCTTGATTGCATTAGATTTAAATAACAACATAATAATCTTGAAAACTTTATTCTCGGCACACACACAACACATTGCTACTATAGACAAGTACTGGACATAGACTTTTACAAATCACACCATAGACTAAATATCTCTAACATTCTTGTGGAACTGGGGTAGATCGAAGGATCTGCTTCCCACCCGTATTTTAAATACGAGCTGAGACGTGGAGTTGCGGACACCAGTCCGTTATACTCCATACCACTGCCCAGTGCCCACTGGTGGTATGGTGGCCATGGTGGCTCTAAAACTATACCACTGAGAAAATCGTTTGGGTTAGGTTAGAACTGTGACCAGTAAAGCGAAAAGGCGAGCGAGCGCAGCGGCAGCGGCCGCCGAGCGCAAGATTCTCTCTATTGATGGTGAATCATTTAGGTTAAGTTAGGTGAGTGGTATAGTTTTAGACCCACGATACCACCAGGGTATGGCGAGTGATAAGTTTGGTCCGCAATGTATGTACTATACTATACCATGGTAGTTCCTGGAGTGGACCATAAGAGCTCTAAGAATACTAAGGGAAATGTAAATAAAATGCTTAAAAGTTATAATAAGTTCATTATAATTAAGTAGGTATGTTTTTATACAATATTTATAGCTTTGACGTTTTGTTGCAAATCATAGACACAGATAATGGACTCTGAAGTAAATACGGGCAGTAAAGTGCGAGGGAGACGAAGCAATTGTGCGGCCAGTACTTATCTCTTTCTAGTGATTGGTTCACGTCACATAAGGAATTAATGCTTTGTCACTACAGACCTACAGAAAAGAGGTATTGGCCGCACAATCGCTTTCTCTCTTTCTAGGGAGTTGTCAATTTTGTGAAGGCGTTACCCAGTCCATTCTCTACGTCTATGTTGCAAATGTCGAGCGCGCGATATGTGACTCAAATGTCAATGTCAAATTTTGACATAAGTCAATGTGTTTTTTTAATGATTATCGTGCGTTCGAAATAATTATAACAGTTTTTAGTTCAGTATGTACAACGATTTATTACACATAATATAACCTATGTTGTTCTATAAACAATTAACAGCAACCTATACATATTTTTTTACATAGGTATTTAAAAAAAAATTACACTGTTTACTTCTTGCTCAATACCACAAACAAAAAAAGGTTTCAAAAAGTTTTCAGCAAAGAATCTACTGTCACGGTCAGCGCAGAGTTTTCAATGATTAATTGAAAATATAATTCCGTGTGTCATTTATATCTTGCTGTTATAGATAGTGGTGGTATTATTCGATCTTTGACAGTCAGTACGGATAGTCAGAAGGCCGACGACTGACCATTAATCTTACCAACGGGGAAGGGGGTCAATCGCCTCAAGGGAAGACAGTGTTCGCCAAGCTGGTCTAAATTGGCGGTCGTTCAGATGTACCCAAACCCGCAAGGGCGGTAAAATCACAATGAGAAGTTTGAACACAAGTAATTGATGAGTACCAACGGGGACAGTGACAGGGTTATCAAGTTGTGGATGTCAGATAGGCAGTCGCTCGATGTACCAGTATTCAGTTGCATCCGGTTAGATTGGCATCGGACCCCAACATAGTTGGGAAAAGGCTGGGCAGGCAGTGGTATTTTCAACTCTATTTGAGATGAATTAAAGTTCATCATCGATTAACCAATTAAAACTGCCGGAAATAATTTGACAGTAATCTTCCCCACAAAATACTATATCTTATTCAACGATATCCATCTACGCCTTCCGGTATTGGATTAGGATGTTTAGTTTTCATATGATTCTTGAAATTCGTTACCTGCGTATACGCAGACGGGCATAAAGAACACTTGTACTTTTTCTCAGCACTATGAGATTGCAAATGCACCTTCAACGCCTTAGACCTAGGGTAGTTTTTCCCACAAAACTCACATCTGAAATTCCGTTCTCCGGTGTGTGACGTCATATGGTCTCTTAAAGCGGAGGGTAGATAGAATTTTTTGTCGCAAAGTGTGCATTCGTGTCGGAAGAGCTGTAAATGCGTTCTTTGGTTGTGTTCTCGTAAAGTTTTTCTACTGTCAAAGATTTTATCGCAGCCTTCGCAAGGAAACATACGTTTTTCCCCGTGAACATTCATTTTATGCCTGTATCTCATATGGTATGAAATAAAAATTTCGTCACACTTGTTGCAAGGGTAGGCCGGTTCATTTTTATGTATACGCGATATATGAAAACTCCGACTGTTTTTAGACCTAAAAGTTTTGTCACACTCGTTACACGGAAACATTTGCACATCCTTTTTATTATGAGAGTTTTTATGAAACGTTAAATGTCTTTCTTCGAAATAATGCGCGCCACAAACGTCACAGATAAACGTACCAAAGTGTTCAGCCATATGTTTTTTTAATGCATGAAAAAAGCCTACGTTTTTTCCACACTCAACGCAGGTCAGCGTTCCAATTTTGAGTCTAAAAGGCATAAATTCATTCGTCACGTCCTTGTACAACTTTTGTCCATGGATAGTAGTGATGTGGTGTTTAAAACTATCAATATTATCGATCTTTTCATCGCATAGCCTGCAGTCAATTCTTTCTATATCGATTTGTATTAATTTCTTGGTGTCTAATACATTTTTGTATGTTTTTGGGTCGTGGGCAGTTAACGTGTGTTCTCGAAGTTGGTTCGGGTCCAAGAACATTTCTCGGCAGTATATGCAGTGATAGTCGCTAAAGACAGTGATGAACGGACAGACATATGAGTTTTCGACTATTTTGACTGCGTTTCTTAGTATGTGAAGGTCTTTATCTACAGTTACTGGTCGTCTGTAGAGAGGAGATTCAGGACGGCGGGTTTCTGAAAAAAAGGAGAATGCTTGTGTGTCAATGTCAAATTAGACATAAGGCAATGTAATTTTTTAATGATTATCGTGCGTTCGTGAATTGAAATAATTAAAACAGTTTTTAGTTCAGTATGTACAACGATTTATAAAAAATAACATAAACACAATATATACAATTATGTTGTTCCATAAACAATTAAATGCAACCTATATCATTTCTTTACAAAGGTATTTAAAAAAATTTACACTGTTTACTTGTTGCTTAATACCACAAACAAAAAAAATACGAGTGTGCCTTAGACCACACGGTTGAAGTAAAACTTCTTTAGCTCCATCTATATCTATGCATGTAGTATGTATCCGTTTGCAACTGGCTATGAGAGAAATAAAATGTGTGCTCGCACCTCTCTCTCTTGCCCCTACAGTAATATACGAAACGTATGACACGTCACGTCGCTTCGACTATGCGCCAGTGAGAGTTGAGCCTAACTCTCTCTTTCTATCTTCACTAACTTATATCTCCCTCTCAACTTCCGTTCGCCTCGCCCGATCACACTTTTCCTAACGCTGTCGACACGCATTCACCAGCTTACTCCCCAAGTCAAGCGTGCGTAAAGAAGTTTTACTTCAAAAAGTTGGAAGTTTTCCGCAAAGAATCTATTGTCACGGTCAGCGCAGTTTTCATTGATTAATTGGAGATATAAGTCCGGGTATCATTTACATCACGCCACTATAGATGGTGGTGGTATTTGTAGATCTTTGAAAGTCGTTACGGGTAGTCAGAAGGCCGAATGACTGACGACCACTCTTACCAAGGGGTATCGCGTTACCCAGTAACTGGATTGTGGAGGTCAGATAGGCAGTCGCTCCATGTAAAACACTGGTATTCAGCTGCATCCGGTTAGACTGGAAGCCGACCCCAACATAGTTGCGAAAAGGCTAGGCAGGTAGCGCTGGTCTACATTCGAATTTTCTACTCTATTCATGAAGAATTAAAGTTCATCATCAATTAATAAATTAAAACTGCCGGAACTAATTTGACAGTAATCTTTCTAATACTATATCTTATTCAACGATATCCATCTACGCCTTCCGGTTTTGGATGTTTAGTTTTCATATGATTCTTAAACTTCGTTGCCTGCGTATACGCAGACGGGCATAAAGAACACTTGTACTTTTTCTCAGCAATATGAGATTGCAAATGCACCTTCAACGCTTTAGACCTAGGGTAGTTTTTCCCACAAAACTCACATCTGAAATTCCGTTCTCCTGTGTGTGACGTCATATGGTCTCTTAAAGCGGAGGGTAGATAGAATTTTTTGTCGCAAAGTGTGCATTCGTGTCGGAAAAGCTGTAAGTGCGTTCTTTGGTTGTGTTCTCGTAAAGCTTTTCTACTGTCGAAGATTTTATCGCAGCCTTCGCAAGGAAACATACGTTTTTCGCCGTGAACATTAATTTTATGCCTGTATCTCATATGGTATGAAATAAAAATTTCGCCGCATTTCTTACAAGGGTAGGCCGGTTCATTTTTATGTATCCGGGATATATGAAAACTCCGACTGTATTTAGACTTAAAAGTTTTGTCACACTCGTTGCACGGAAACATTTGCACATCCTTTTTATTATGAGAGTTTTTATGAAGCGTCAAATGTTTTTCTTCGAAAAAATGCGCGCCACAAACGTCACAGATAAACGTACCAAAGTGTTCAGCCATATGTTTTTTTAATGCATGAAAAAAGCCTACATTTTTTCCACACTCAACACAGGTCAGCGTTCCAATTTTGAGTCTAAAAGGCATAAATTCGTTAGTTACATCTTTGTACAACTTTTGTCCATGGACAGTAGTGATGTGGTGCTTAAAAGTATCGATATTATCGATCTTTTCATCGCATAATCTGCAGTCAATTCTTTCTACATCGACTTGTATTAATTTCTTGGTGTCTAATACATCTTTGCACGTTTTTGGATCGTGGGCAGTTAACGTGTGTTCTCGAAGTAGGTTCGGGTCCAAGAACATTTCTCGACAGTATACGCAGTGAAAGTCGCTAAAGACAGTGTAAAACGGACAGACATATGAGTTTTCGACTATTTTAACTGCGTTTCTTAATATATGAAGGTCTTTATCTACAGTTACTGGTTGTCTGTAGAGAAGAGATTCAGGACGGCGGGTTTCTGAAAAAAAGGAGAATGCTTCAAGACATTAAATTTCAACTTATGTAAATGTTACAGTTTTGAGACGCCGCCACCGTTATTGCAGTCCACTGTTGGACATAAGCAGTGGCGGGATCTTCGTACAAGCCGAAAAGCCGGGCTTGCACTAATAAGATCATAAGATATAATACCTCAGCAGCGTGCTGTTTTTTCTTTGTCGTAAAAAATCTGTCGGGCTTTCCTTAGTCTTGACCCCTAGGCACGCCACTGGACATAAGCGTCACATTAGACCCCTTGTTAACGAGACGATTTTCCGCCGGGTCTAGGCACGGTTTTAAACCGTGTCGTCTATGTCCGGTTGTCAGTTAGATATGGGACGCTATGGAGGTTTGTTAACACGTTCACTGCCACCGACTCGCCCTGCGAGTTCACGTTAATTTTATTCCAGTGCCGGCGACTCGCGTGGCGACTTCAGTGGGTTTCGGTCATATTTTCAAAACGCTTCGGTATATTCTGTTCAAAATTGCAGTGTAGACTTAATATGATGTTATTTAAACATTTATATGGTGGCCTGGATGTAAATAACATATATATATTTGGAAGAAAAAAAATAATTCTGCAATGCTATGAACTCGCTAGGCGAGTTCAATGCCGTAGATTCTCAACATTTGAATGTCGTCAATATAATAGGATATTACTTATAATAATATGAACCTAAAACAGAATGAAAGTTTCACAAATATCTAGTTAGATAACAGATAAATTACAGTTTCATTAACAGATATGGTTCCACGTTTGATTTTTGATGTGGCGTTCACTGTATATTATGAATATGAAAATATTTCGTCTAATATCATGATACTATAGTCAATGTTTTTCGATTCCACCCGATTAGTAGTAGTGATATTTGATATTTTATCTTACTACAGATGAAATATTAAAAAAATAGTTACACAGTTTATAATTTCATCCATTACAAAAATTAAACTCTTCAGGTAGCTCTTCAGGTAGCACTTATTGGCAAAGTTAAATTAATGTATTAAAAAATATATCTATAATTGAAAAATACACTGTTGATTAATTTCAGTTTAAATTATTTTAAATACTTTAGCAAACATAATTGAATTCACTTCCTTTTATAGCGTCTCATTAAAAACAAAAAGTGTACATGTATTTATAGAAGTTGTTATCATATTCATAAGATTAGAAGACAGCGTTAAATATTCAGGGCGGAATTGCTGTACATAATATCATCTTAACCATAACCACTGCATAAAATATTGACAACCTCTGGCTAAATTACGAACCAAAGTTTACTTTAATTTTATTATAAAAATAAAATACTTAAAGTAAACTGGCCAGGTTTTTAAGTTGAAACACAGTGAACAATCATCAAACAATTTTTACTTCTGATCCAAATGTTACAGAGGCTGAGACGGCCACAAAAATAACAAAAATTGAACTTTATCCTTACATAGTGCCAGTGAACACACCTGGCGAGTTCATGCAATTTACATTGTAGTGCCGGCGACTCACTTGGCAACGCTGTATGCGGCATCCGCGAAGACATCATGACAATCGTAGTGGCATTGAACGTGTTAACGACACCAGCGCTAGCGTGCTCGATTACAAGCTTAGCCGGCACGGGCTCGGGTAGAAACCGTCTCGTTAACAAGGGCTCTTAGAAGCCTCGCACAACTATTCACAAACCGCTGCAACTCCTGAAAGCCAGAATCAACAGTAGCGACCATCACAAAAGCGCCGACGCAATGAAGTTCGACGAGTCCCGGAGAAACAGCCGGCTGCTGATCGCTACTATTTGTAAAAGAGCGGGTATTATCGAAGCAGCCGATAACGCATAAGTAACCGGCTAAGAACGGCTATTTACCCGACGTGAGCATAGAAAGGACGTTGTGTGACTCAAATGTCAATGTCAAATTTGACATAAGTCAATGTGATTTTTTTATGATAATCATGCGTTCGTGAATTGAAATAATTATAACAGTTTTTAGTTCAGTATGTACAACGATTTATAAAAAAATAAACATTTATGTTGTTCCATAAACAATAAAATGCAACCTATATCATATTTTTACACAGGTATTTAAAAACAAATTACACTGCTTACTTGTTGCTGAATACCACAAACAAAAAAATACGAGTGTGCTTTAGACCACACGGCTGAAGTAAAACTTCTTTAGCTCCATCTATTTGTATGTATGTATCCGTTTGCAACTGGCTATGAGAGAAATGAAGTTCGACGAGTACCGGAGTAACACGCCCACCATGCCCCACCTCATGTCATGTCCTTTGTGCCCCAAAGCATGCGATCGGAGTGAATTATGCGCTGCCACCGACGACGCCGTGGAAGTGGCTAAATTTTGGGCCAAACAAATATAGAAGACTGTCGTGCCAGCGATACGAAACAGAAGAAGAATACCGGAAAACAGCCGGCTGCTGATCGCGACTATTTGTAAAAGAGCAGGTATTATCGAAGCAGCCGATAACGGCTAAGAACGGCTATTTACCCGACGTGAGCATAGAAAGGTAGCTGTATTTTCTTTTTAATTTTTAAGCCTCGTTTGAAGACAATACAAATATTATTTTCACATAGAAAAAATTACAACTTTTATGCTGTAGACAATAAATTGTAAAACTATAAATAGATTTATACATTACAGTGTAAATTCAAGAAATATATTGATTAAATGTAAATATCTAGCCTAGCTTAAAGAATCCTTTTTATGCGCTTGGTTCAAAATTATTTCAACTAGATTTACCTTCATCAGTACCCGCGACCATTGTCGAAGCAACCAAATACTTAAAAGGGGCTTTCTGACGTCTCTAGTGAGCCGTGGAGGTTGTAATAATGAATAATGAAAATGTCTGACCTTCATTATGTTGTATTTGGTCAAGTCTTTTCTTCATACTGTTGAGTTTGTCCAACATATCCGTCTGGGCCCTGTCGACGGTGGCGACCTCACGACGCCGCGGCGACACCTGAACAACTGCGCTGTCCTGTAACTCTTCTACTTTTATTTGTACTGACACTGAAATCAAAGTTTAGAGCGTTTTGATATTTAGGTAATTTTGTATGAACATTTCGTTTACCTGTTATTTTATTTGCTTTTAGATGGGATGTTTTTTAAATTCTTTATTAGAGGTCAATGGTTCAATACCCATAATAGACAATTTAAACTTTCGACCGCCACGTCAAAAAATAAAAACGTGCCCTCGGCGCCAAGCTAAGTTACATACTTTATGGAATTACGTATAGAAGTTTGTCATGTAGTCATAACCGTGGCGTGTTGGGCACATTTTGGATTGTCATCTATACATGACTGTGGCGGTCAAAAGATTAAAAGGTCATTATCACAATTGATAATGACCTTTTGTCTGGTACCTACTCATATGAACAACTTGCTTATGCCCGCGACTTTGGTGGCGGTGGCTTTGTGTTTGTTGTTTTGTATTGCCACCGACTTCCGAAAGTAAAGTAATGTGTGTTCTGTGCTAAAGTTATTTATCACATTTTAGTTTTTGAAGGCGGTTTTCTTTTTTTTGAAAAAACTTTTTATTTTTCGCTTTTTAGTGTTGCCTTAACATCCAAATCCATTAAGAAAAGGCAACACACTTAAAAGAGATTGTAAGTCCTCCAGTGATTGAAGAAACTAAAACGTCGTCTAAGTATTTTTTTGGGAATTTGTTGATTTTCTCAAAAAGGGCTGTACCAATTTTGATAAAATTTATATGGGACCTTTTCGGAATAAACCCCTTTCGAACAAAAAACGAATTTTGCAAATCCGTCTATATATGACAGAGTTATGCCCGAACATACATAAAAAAAAATATATACAGGATGTGGCGGAAATAATGGATAACCTTGTAACTGCCAGTAGGTCATATAATGGTCTATCATATATCCCAATTTCAAATTCAGGTGGTCAGGCATTGCAAAGTTATTTTTATTTGTTTATTTTTTTTGAAAATATTGTACCTATTTTTACAAAATCAGCTGCCGTTTCAACATTTAACGTAGTTTTTTTATTCTGTTTTTTGCGTTCTACTTCTGAATGTTTGTGTAATCACACGTGTATGAAGATTTTTTGTTACACTCTAAAATGATTTCAGAAAAAAACACATAATACTTACTTTTTATTTTTTTCTGATTGATATCTGTAACTTTGACACCATACCCTGAAAAAAAAATGTATGGCACAGTTATGGCCCATTATTTTAAAAAGTTGTCCATATCATGCGGATTCTAAAATGGTATCATAGTGGCCAGTATCGTACAAGTGTGCAAAACTATTTCAGTTTGAATTCAAAAGGTCCATAATTTCAAAAAAATATTAAATTAAAAAAAATGTGATTCTGTATTTTACTAATCTTCTGTGTCATGTAAATATTTGTAAAAACGTGTTTAATTCACTATGACCTTGCTAGAACACCACTCAGGTAATAAAAAACCCAGTCTCACTTTCTTTGGGATGACAGAGCTATTGTGCTTCCAGGCTGTGGCTTTTTATTGATTTACTTTAAAGAGGTAGATAATAACGAGTTTAAGACTCCTTACTTAATTAGGTAATAATTTTACAGGTCAATTGATACAATAAAAAGCAATGTTCATGACACAAATGTATTTAAAAATCATACAAGATGTTCGAAATGAGCCCCATCGGCTGCGATGCAAGCTCTGCACCTTCTAATAAATGAACGTTTGATGCGACGTGCAAAGCCTGCCAAACTTATTTCCTGAGCAGCAGACTGCACACGTTGCCGCAATTGCTCCACAGACGTAATCTCTTCTTTGTAAACTTTTTCTTTTAAACAGCCCCAGTAAAAGAAGTCTAATGGGTTCAGGTCCGGCGAACGGGGTGGCCACAATATTGGCCCTAAGCGCCCTATCCAACGTTCTGGATATGTCTCATTCAGGTGCTCTCTCACTCTTGCCGCATAATGTGCAGGGCAGCCGTCGTTTTGCAGCCACATGTTCTCACGTGTTTCATTAGGAACGTCTTCTAACAGCTCGGGTAAATTATTTTGCAGGAAGTTCAAATAGCTTTCAGCATTAAGAGTCGGTGGCAGCTCAAACGGACCGATAATTTGGCCGTTAATTATTCCTGTCCATAAATTGATTTTCACTTGGTACTGCGATCGGTCTTGTCTAATTAAATGTGGATTTTCAAGCTGCCAACTGTGTAAATTGTGTAAATTCAAATACCCGTCCTTCCTGCATGTAGACTCGTCACTCCAGAGGATATTTTCAAAGAAATGTGGTTGTTCTCTAATTCTTCTCAACATTATACGGCAAAATTCTTTTCGTGCTTGGTAGTCCCTTGGAAGTAATGTTTGCACCCTTTGATAGTGGTAAGGGTACAATTCGTGACGTTTTAATATGCGATGTACTGTTCTGGTTGATATTCCAGTAAACCGAGATAAAACTCGAATGGATATGGTAGGATCTGCTTCTACTAACTCCATAACTTCTTCTTCGTTATTGTAGACTCGTGGTCGTCCTTCACTCGCGCCGCCCACACCTGTACCAGGTATTCTTCTCTCACAGTAGGCATTGTGTACGCGAATAAAAATTCGGTAATCAGGGTGTCGACTATTCGGGTACCTTTCTCGGTAAAGTCTTGCCGCTTCATTGGCGTTGCCTCTACATTCACCATAAATGTAGTGCATGTTGGCATATTCTACCGATGTGTAACGTTGAGGCATTGTCAACAGCGCACTTGCCACAACAGTCCGGGTACAGTAAGCAATGTCGTCGGGATCACTAAACAACGCAAGTCCAAATCACAGGCAAATCAGAGTCCGAAAAGAAATGCAGTAAGTCACGAGTTAGATTTAACGAACGAAAAACAGGGAGCAAAGGCGCGTGCGACTACGTACGACAACGAACGGGATCACACTGAATGATGTAATGAGGAACTATTGATGTGGTGATTCAAAAAAAATACAGCTTGCCTTTTTCTATTTTGCACAATAGCTCTATTGTTTCCATCGAGCCAGAATTCCAGGTAGCCCCAAACAAAGAAAGGACCGGTTTTTTTTTACCTGAGTGGTGTTTTAGCAATGTCAAAGTGAGTTAGAAACGTTTTTACAACAATTTACATGACACAGAAGATTAGTAAAATACAGAATCACATTTTTTTGAATTTAATTTTTTTTTGAAATTATGGACCTTTTGAATTCAAACTGAAATAGTTTTGCACATTCGTACGATACTGGTCACTATGATACCATTTTAGAATCCGCATGATATGGACAACTTTTTAAAGTAATGGGCCATAACTGTGCCATACATTTTTTTTTCAGGGTATGGAGTCAAAGTTACAGGATTCAATTAAAAAAAACTAAAAAGTAAGTATTATGTGTTTTTTTCTGAAATCATCTTAGAGTGTAACAAAAAATCTTCATACGCGTGTGATTACACAAACATTCAGAAGCAGACCGCAAAAAACAGAATAAAAAAACTCCGTTAAATGTTGAAACGGCAGCTGATTTTACAAAATAGGTACAATATTTTCAAAAAAAAATAAACAAATAAAAGTAACTTTGAAATGCCTGACCACCTGAGTTTGAAATTGGGATATATGATAGACCATTATATGACCTACTGGCAGTTACAGGGTTATCCATTATTTCCGCCACACCCTGTATATATAAACATTCGAATTGATAACCTCCTCCTTTTTGAAGTCAGTTAAAAAGTAGCCTATATCTTCGTCTAGATCCTAAGCAACCTTTTTATCAAAACCTCATGATTTCCTCGACTCGACTCAACCTTACACAGAAAGTTTATATTTCACCTATATGTTTAATAGTATACATTTAGGTGTATGCTGGCTATGACAAAAGTAGGTTTAGGAAAGACGTGTAAATGATATCCATTTCAAAGTTTTAAATTTTTATTTCTAAATAATGTCAACTGCAATTTAGCCACTTCTCTCTTAGCTCTGTTACAGTGCAAAAGTTCCTCTGCTGCTTGCCTCTCAACTTTCATTTTCAAATAGTTCTCCGCTGCTGCCTTTACCATCCACTCTTTCTCGGTTATTATTAGCTTGCGTAACTCCTTTTCTCTTTTTTGGGATCTTCGACTGAAAAAAATTTCTTTTTGTATCACTCGAGTTCTTACTTTTTTCGATCCTGTAATGTAACAAATAAAATCCATATTAAATGGGTGCCTATGTAAATCATAATTAAAAAATTTCAACCTACTTCAAAAAAAGGGAGGTTCTCAATTCATCACGCAATTTTTTTTGTTTGAATATTGTGTAGTCCGTTTTCAATAATTCTTTTTTTCATTGATAGTGTATCTCTCAAAGTTGGTCCCATATAAATTGCATGAAACTATTCAACTAAGGGTAGAAAATTAAGGGATGACTAAAATGTTTAGGTGTTATCTTTACGTTTATAGGCACTGAAAAGCGAAAAATAAAACAATTTCTACAAAAGACTGCCTTCAAAAAGTAAAAAATAACTTTCAATTCGCAAGTCTTTTATAAAACAATTTGAATAATAATGTTTAATATGTTGGATTAAAATTAATCTCTGAGGTGCGATTTCTTAAATCTGTTAACATTTTCTTTCCAGTTGTAGCATTTATTGTCTCCAACATTTCAGTACCAAACCGAAACAGTTTATTTGTAACTTGAAATAATGGCTGGCACACTTAAAATATATGTATACAGTGAGTTAACAGAGGGTGTTGCCTTTAACTTGACTACACCAAAAATAGAATTAAAAAATATATTAGCATAAAAAATAAGAATAAAAAATATTCAAAAATGTACAATGTTACTTTTATGTATCCGATTTTAAAAATAAAAGCTTTTTATTTTGGATAAAAATATTTATTTTTTGTATTATTTTATAGAGGATTTAGGGGAACCGGTTAAAGGAAAGCTTTCGTTATTTAATATATTGAATATTTACCTTGCGACGGAGCTACACCATAATCAGTCAGACAGGACTCAGAAAGATGAGGAGGAGTGCTGGTATTACAGTCTGTAAAAATAATTATTTTGTTAGTCTAAAATCTAATTTCATATTAATAAAATAATAAATATTTTATTATCAGGCAACTGAGGCCCATAGTAAAAAATACACAAAATAATCGTAAAGAATAATAAACTATACATACACACACATACGCTCACACACACACACACACACACACACACACGCCTACACACACATACACGCGCGCAGTATTGTTTTATAAACAGTTGATATCCTGTACCTGTTTCTATTGCAGACTCATTTATAATTTGTGTTTTGTTCTCACTGGCAGCATACGGAACTTGAGGTACGTCTGGCAATACAGATTCAATTTTCACTTCTGCTAAAACAAAAATAACATTAAAGAATCAGTAATTTTTTGTTGAATGGTACCTATAAAAAAAAGATTGATAAAAACAACATAATTTTATAAGATAGATTATTAAAACGGCTACAGGCTGCTGTAGATTATAATAAATGCGGCGTATTATTGTAACTGTAACATGTTTATTGAACCTTTTTTACAAAATGTGCATAAAATAATGCTATTGTAAATGGAGTATAGTAGGTACTTAAGTAAATTATTTACTTAACCTTTTGACCGCCACATCAATAAAGCAAAAGCGTGCCCTCGGCGGCAAGGTAAGTTACATACTCTATGGAATTACGTATAGAAGTATTGTCATGTAGTCGTGACCGTGGCGTGCTGGGCACATTTTGGTTTGACATCAACAATAATGTGTCCTCGGCGCCAAGCTAAGCTACATACTCTAAGAAATTACGTATAGAAGTGTGTCATGTAGTCATGACCGTGGCGTGTTGGGCACATTTTAGTTTTTCATCTATACATGACTGTATCAATGTCACTGAAGCACAAGCAAATGGACATGTGTATTCTTCCCATCTTGACCGATGGAACCCAGACTTGGTCTTTGACTAGCATCCAAAAGTCCAAACTCAAGGTTTGTCAACGTGCTGTGGAGCGCAGCATACTTGGGTGTTAAATTAACCGACCGCGTTCGAAACACCATACTGCGCTCCAAAACACAGATCCTTGACGTGGCTCAACAGGCTGCCTAGCTTAAATGGGTTTGAGCTGGACATTGCCGTATGCCGAACGACCTATGGGCCCGTAAATCCCAAAAATGGTACCCTGAAATGGCGAGACACGGCCGCGGTAGACCACGAAAGAGGTAGCGGGACGACTTAGATGGCTTCCTTAAGGATTGGCAAGACATAGCGAAAAGTCGAGATCGATGGAAGGAATGGAGGGAGGCCTTTGAACTGCATTGGGACTGTACGGGCTAAATTGTGGCGGCCAAAAGATAAAGGATGAGGTAGGTACAGACAGCGTCATCAACTGCTTACCCCCTATCCGAAGCAATTTTAATGCGTGAAGGGTAAGCAGTTGATGACGCTGTCTGTACCATAAGCTGTCTTATTACTATCATCATCATCATCATTTCAGCCGAAAGACGTCAACTGCTAGACATAGGCCTCCCCCAAGTGTCGCCACAATGACCGGTCCCGTGCGACTCTCGCATCCAGCGGATCCCCGCAACCTTTACCAGGTCATTGGTCCACCTAGTGGGAGGCCTTCCAACGCAACGTCTTCCGGTACAGATCACTATTAATAACTTCTAATTACTCGACATCAGTTTTCTCAGCGTTAGCGTCTTCCCAGTATTTATCTTGACTAGTAAAAATAAAGTTTAAAGAAAATAATAACTTTGATTTGCACTAGTACTTACTTTTGAATTTGCTTCAACGGTATTGTATTCCTCCGTTAGGTTAGCCCAAGCAGATTTTTTAGTTGCTGAGTTCCCCATAGTTGTGGTCACCGATTTAAATTTATTTTTTATTATTAACTTCTGAAGACCAATCTTTTCGCATTCATTAAAAACTGTCTTCCCAGATCCGGCCATTTTCAGTAAGGAAACACAATACGACACAACATCGGTAATAGTGAAACACTACTAAATAATTGTAATCCCAAGCTATCTACTTCTCAAGTATCGCCACCTGGGCGACGATTTCTTTTCGTGTTTTTAAAAAATGAAACCTAGCTAGGTCGATTTATCGCCTCGAAACCCTCTGCATACTAAATTTCATGAAAATCGTTGGAGCCGTTTCCGAGATTCAGATTATATTGTGTATACAAGAATTGCTCGTTTAAAGGTATTAGATATTTAATAGGGTTTGCTTTTTTAACCTTTTGACCCCCACGTCAAAAAAGCAAAAACGTGCCCTCGGCGCCAAGCTACAAATTACTACTCTATGGAATTACGTATAGAGGTCTATCATGTGTTCGTGACCGTAGCATGCTGGGCACATTTTGGTTTGTCATCTATACATGACTGTGGCGGTCAAAAGGTTAAAATGTTTCACTTTTGTTTGACAAATGTGACACTTCAAGTTGAATACCACAATAACGCGCTCACAGACTACTCCCCGAATAAGTTGAGTCAATATAATAACTAAATATTCCTCTAACTAATCACGTATTTGCGATGTATTACTTTGGATCACACTCATTCAAGTATGAATTTTGAGGGACTTTCGAGGCACGCCTTGAGGGGGTCCCTCAAGGCGTGCCTTGAAAGTCCCTCAAAATCCGATTAAGGTGCGAGTCGCTGGTGCGAGGTTATAACTTAGAATATGGGTGTTATTAAGTGCGAGAATAAATAAATTAGTAACTTTTTGCTTTTATATATAAGTAGAAGATTAAAGGATGATTTCCACCAAACGGCTGGCATCGCATCGGGTCGGAAAGGATACAAACGGATGCAACGACAGCCGATCGCGTCTGGCAGGATGTAGACGCATACTTTCGTTTCTCTGCGCCTAGTCAAATAGTTTCATTCATAATGTTGCCAGCCGAAAGGATCCGATCGGATACGACGATAGCCGAACGGAGCCGATCGCGTATCGCGGCAGACGCCCGCGGTCAAGCTGCTGCGCGGGGCTTGGTAATATAGACTTTAAATACTGTATACACGACTTAATATCGTTTAAAGGTTGTAAAATCCGTTCCGATACGATGCGAGTCGGAAATCAATCTTATAGAAAGAAGTTCATTGGGCATACTACCTTGAAACATACTAATACTACAAGAAACATACTAACTTGAAGCTTTCATAGTTTCTTCATCCTGTTCTGTAGTATCTTCCATGGGGTCGGTTGCGTGAGTATCGTCATCTTCATCAGAATCATTGGCTGGTTGCAAAGGTATGCCATCGACTTCCTGTTTCACTTCCACTTCCATTTTAAAATTGTTCTCGTTATCTGTTGAATAAAGAAACAATATTTTACCTTTTGAGTCATGTATAGATGACAAACCAAATTGTGCCCAGCAAGTCACGGTCACGACTACATGACAGACTTCTATATGTAATTCCATAGAGTATGTAACTTAGTTTGGCGCCGAGGGCACGATTTTGCTTTTTGACGTGGCGGTAAAAAGGTTAATTTTAATTTAAGGACGACTGAAGATTTGGTTTTGGCGAGTTTCGGTTTCAGTTTCGGATTCGGTCAAAAATGAGCCGAATCGTTATATCCCGCGTTATTAGATCACGTTGCCGGCGTCACAGCATGTTCGCTAAAACCTTCACCTCCATCCATTAAGCAACTTGTGCTAGGAGTCTAAGAGTGGGGCAACATTTAACAAAAATACTTGTGCGGTCGGGAGAAAAAAAACGCATACGTACACTCGCATTTTGTTACGTGACCATTTCTACTAATTCGCACTACCCGTAAGAAGCGTTAAGGAACTTCGTTCAAAAAAAAAAAATCTGTTTATATGTAGATTTCCAGGCTATGGAAGATTTTCAGCAAATGGAATAAATGGGACAGGTGAGGAGGCACTGTCTCGGCACACCTTGGGATCTTAATTCAGATCATGCGCGAGTGAGTGAGGGACACCCACTTCAGGCAACTGTTGTGGGTTTTCTTCAGATTCAAAAATAATTTAGTCATCAATAGGAACTAGGCACTGTGCTCCAGAACGCAAATTGTCGGCGTAGGTCAAAAAGCAACTACTAGGTGGGCCATGTCTGATGGATGCCGTGTAAGCTATGGGCCCGCATATCGCAAGACTGGAGCCCTAACACAGTCAGGTGGGATCGCGGCAGATCGAGGAGAAGATGGCGGAACGCCTTAGATGGCTTCCTCACGAATTGCCAGGATGAGGCACAACATAGGGAGGAATTGGGCCTTCGCCCAGTAGTGGAACAGTAACTCTACTTAACCTTTTGACCGCCACAGTCATGTATAGATGACAAACCAAAATGTGCCCAGCACGCCACGATCACGACTACATAACAGACATGACCGACGAATTACTACTCTATGGAATTATGTATAGAAACGTAATTCCATAGAGTAGTATTTGGTATCTAGGCACCGAGGGCACATTTATGCTTTTTTGACGTGGTGGTCAATAGGATTTAAAAAAACCGGACAAGTGCGAGTTGGACTCGCCCACCGAGGGTTCCGTACATATTTGTAGGTACATATCCATACTTCTATACTAATCCATACTTAAATCTACTTAGCTTAACTTACTTATAAATGCACATAAACGGCCGTATCTTTTTTTTACGTTAACATAGAGGGTTGATTTTACAGCATCAAGCGACCGTAGACTTGAGTATATAGTTTTAATTTCAACTGGATACCTCTACGCGTTCCAGAGATAAAGGGTCTTGACAGACAACAAAGTGATCTTATATGGGCTCCGTTTTTTCCTTTTGAGGTATGGAACCCTAAAAAGGAACTAGGCTACACTTACCATCATGTACATGCAAGTTTGCAGTAAGTAGTTTCTCTTCACAGAGCAGGACTTGCTGCCGGAAGGCGCGCGCGTCTCTCAGACGTACCACACACGTCGCACAGATCAATCTCTCAGACTCCTCGCCCTCCATGTGAGATAGCTGGAAATTATAGACAATGGTAATGGTAAACAGCTGGGAAAGTCGAAAAAATTTATGCTAAAGATACCATCTAGCCGATATCGGCCACAGCCACT
The DNA here is from genome assembly GCA_947361185.1 of Charanyca ferruginea. Classification (NCBI taxonomy): domain Eukaryota; kingdom Metazoa; phylum Arthropoda; class Insecta; order Lepidoptera; family Noctuidae; genus Charanyca; species Charanyca ferruginea. The sequence goes on along the minus strand of OX376080.1, from coordinate 8,048,125 downwards.
GCAATTCACACTTCTCATCAAGGAGGTTGGCTTTATTGTGCTGCTCATTGGTGCCCTCATGGTAACTAAAGAAATATCAGTCATGTTTAGTGATTGGAAGTGTAACTGCTGAATGCAGTAGGTTTGATAGGTGAGGTAAAGTTTTATTTGCATTTTTTCCATAACAAAATTCTCAGTTATAAAATGTTGAGGCCTATGTAACTTTGGTATAAAATATAATTTATTTCTAAAAGATTAAAGTTTTAATATAAACATGTAGGTAAACATTAACGGCCAAACCCAATTACCTATTCTATCTCCAATTTTGACATACTGGTAATAGAAAAACCTATCTGTGTGTGGTTATAATGTCCCAATTATTTGTTAGAGAGTAAGAAATCTTACCCGCACACAATCATATCTATCGATGAGGGGTGAGGGGGCTTCCTACGGATAACTATTTGCATGAAAATGCCAAAGTACATGTCCCAATGTTGTGTGTAGTGTTGACAACCATTTGTTCGATAGGATGGTAACTAAGGGTAACAGACTTGTTAATCCGCCGAATTCTAGGGATAAATGGTTTGCTTTTAAAATATACTTGATTTATAATCTCATTAAACATGTCCGACTCAAGTTAAAGTACTGATTTTGAAATAGTACCAGAGTTATCCCACTAGGAAAATGATTTTGTAGTCCAATCACATAGAACCAATAACAAACAATTGATCAAATGAGCATTTTAGCTTGTCATGAATTTACATATAGATTCCATTTAAATAAATCCACAGCAAGATATTTACTCAACGAAATAATTACAAAAAAAAATATTTTGTGAGTTTTAAACTGTTGATTAGGTATGTTTAATACCTACTCTCCAGCAATACCGTTTTGTTTAGCAAAATGCAGTCAAATCTTGTATAATTGTATGACTTACTCCCAGAGTTTTATAATTTATGTAAACTAAAACTAAATCCAGTCATTTAATACTGTAAACATACAAGTTTTTTGTAAAAATCACATTGCTTATGGTGATGTTGGTTGTAATGAAATGCACGGGAGGGCCACCCCAATCTATTGTTTCCGTCACATGGATAACCGTTATTGATGAATGTGAGACACCTGTCAAAAATAGATAGAAGCATATTGTCTTCCAGCAGTAGTGATCTACATTTCAGTGAAGGTAGGTAATTGGGTTTAGCCGTAAGTGGAGCAGACCGCTTGTCATTCAGTATTTTAAATTTTAGTTTGTATTGTTTATTAAAATTATATTTTTCTCTAGACCTTTTTTAACATGCAACACTTTGTTACATTGTTCTCACATTGTACCCCTAGATTCAACATGAATGATGTAACCTAAATTTGTATTATTTTATATTCATTTTAAAAGAGTGTTCATGGAGTTTCTTGCTTGTTCTTCTCCATAGAAACCTACTATTTGGAATGGGCAACTAGCATCAACTTTCTGACTGACTAAACCTGACAACTCAATAGTACCTATAAATGGTTTAAAGCATGTTTTTGAGTTAAGTAGTAACAAGCTATTTTAATAAATCTGGTGACATGGGTACATCTTAGTAATAGTGGTAGTAGTAGTAGTATGAGCCCGGCCCGCCAGCCCAGTCCCAGCGCGTATTTTGCGTACAGATGGGTACATCGTAATAAATAACTCGAACAACTTCAGTCAGGAACACTTTTTTTTATAAACTATGCTGGTTTACTAAGGTTCAATCTTAATGGCACACAAATTAATAAATCCAACCATAGATTAGCATCGAATTTGTACGTAAAACTGACCACTAGTCCAAAACAGTCGACAAACATATCGGCGTAAACTTCTCGTTGTCCTGACCATTCATACTCCACGTTCAATAAACGACACTTCTTGACTGCACCGCAGCATCTGCACACGCCTGGATCCACGATTGGACCCTTGCGGTTATTTGTACTCATTTTAAAAGGATAATCACATACGAATACTATTAATTTGAGCTATTTAACAGTTTTCATCAATTAAATCTCCATTGATTTGATTTGTTGATTGACAGTGACACTGACAAGTGACAGTATGTTATTTGACAATTCACATAGATTATGTCAAAGCAGCGTTTTGTTACCATCACCATCATTTATCACCACAGAACAAGCATCTTACACAAGATCACGGTTTGATTGTACCATGCTAAGCCAGTTTTCACGCTCCTACGCTATTTAATCGTTAATTGAATGGCAAAATTGTTCTTTCACCCATCCTGTTGCCAAACGATATCATAAAATATCACATTAAGTGTTTGAAGCAATGTCATCTAGCGTGGAGTAGCATAACTAATGAGTTTACGATATTGACAATAGATGTCATAATTCTAAAAGTTCGTTTTTACATGAACAGAATAAATAACAAAAGAGCAAAGCCACACCACACTGGTCACTGACTGCACCGTTGCGCTGCGTTGCGTCGTCGCAGTGTTGACGCTGCGTCATTTTTAGGGTTCCGTACCCAAAGGGTAAAAACGGGACGTCTATTACTAAGACTTCGCTGTCTGTCCGTCCGTCTGTCTGTCAATCATCATGTTTTTATTTTCACTACTAAAAACAAAATAAAATAAATATTTTTTGGTTTTTGAAGGCGGTTGTCTTTTTGTAAAAAAAATTAAATAAAAAATTTAAAAAAACCCCCAACGCAAAACATAAAAGCGATTATGTAAAAAGTAAAAAATAATACTTTTGTTGAGCCATCAAATGTTTGTTCGTTGAAATGGCGCTATAATGTCGCGGCGGGGTACCGCTTAAGTAAGTCAGTCCCTCAATTTCATTCACTGTCTATTAATTTACCAGCATTTCCGACCAATTTGCTTCGATATTATCAAATTTTTGTTGCTAATCTAGTTGTTAATATTGTTGCAAATCTAGTTACCATCAGTTCACTATTTTAGATATTTAGTTATTGCTTTAAACTTAGCGGTACCCCGCCGCGACATTATAGCGCCATTTCAACGAACAAACATTTGATGGCTCAACAAAAGTATTATTTTTTACTTTTTACATAATCGCTTTTATGTTTTGCGTTGGGGGTTTTTTTAAATTTTTAATTTAATTTTTATTTTAATTTTTTTAAATGTAATTTAGTTTGGTTTTGTGTGGTCAGTGTGGTCACCTATAATAATATGTTTGAAAGCAAAGTAAACATCCGGTATGCGTCTAAGATCCCTACCGCAGCAAACAAAAGAGCTGATAACTTTAAAACTGCTGAACCGATTTTGATGAAACATGTCTAAGAACCATCGCTAGAGAATCTACTTTCAAATAAAAAAAACCGCATTCAAATCGGTTCACCCGTTAAAGAGCTACAGTGCCACAGACAGACACACAGACACACAGACACGTCAAACTTATAACACCCCTCTTTTTCGTCGGGGGTTAAAAAAGAGAAATAATTATACAAAAAAAAAACATACAGTCGAATTGAGTTAAGGGCTCCCATACAACAAACGCGATTTTTTTGCCCTTCTTTGCTCGATGTCTAATGTTGTAAGTATAGATCAAAGACTATAAAACCAATAGATAATGGTACGGAAACCATCGTGCGCGAGTCCGACTCGCACTTGGCCAGTTTTTATCAATACATGCCACAAGGCCAAACTTCTGCGTGGCGTTCACGCAAAGACGAAGCGGGAGGAGGTGATGCAGCGCAGCATCGGAGCGACAACGCAATTACTTTGTACTGGCAGAGAGGGAATACGTGTGGCTATTAAACGTAGTGTGGAATCCTCCAATTGATATCATCAATTAGTCCTCCTTAGTTCAAGAAAGACCAAGCTTATGGGATTCTGTTAATTTTACGTTTGTATCAGTTGCGTATAATGCAGAACTTCTCTCTCTATCTATTGTTTGCTTATTGGCTAAATAATAAGGAATTCTGACTGAGAGGCCGCGCCGTCGGGCGGCGCGGTATCGCGTTCGCTCTGCTTCAAGACAGCATCCATAGATAATAGGTAGGTAAGTACACTATACTACCACTACACTACGCAACAGAGCAGTGTGGCTTCACTTTAAGCCGCATTAGCTCGATCAACATAGTAAATTGTTTAGAGCTCACACGATCAATAGATTATAAAATTACAAAAAAACTTTTTTGAAAAAAGAGTTTAGCCACCGACTTCCGAAACTAAAGTCATGTGTGTTCTGTGTTAAAGTTTTAAATCACTTTTAGTTTTTTTCTGAAGGCGGTTCTCTTTTTCAAAAAAGTTTTTTTGTAATTTTATAATCTATTGATCGTGTTTAGTGGCTCCCTATCACCCAAATCCATTATGGAATGGCAACACAGTAAAAACAGATTGAAAGTCCTCCAAAGATGGAAAGATGGAAGAAACGAAAACGTCTTCTCGGTTTTTGTTGTTTTTTTTCAAAAAGCGCTAAATAAATTTCTGTTTGTTGTATACTAAAACCTTCTCCAGAATATAACAAACACTTTTCTGAAAACCGCATTAAAATCGGTTCAGCCAAAAGGGAGATAATCGCGGACAAACATACATACATACATACAAACATACGGGTCGAACTGAGAACCTTCTTTTTTTTTTAAGTCGGTAAAAAAAAACAGGTTTGGTCTAATTATAGACACATCTAGTCGCTTTATTTGGATATACTGAAACCATTTATCCACATTTTCAATCTATTTAAAACCAAGTAGAACGTAGAAGTAGAACCCGGATCTAAAATCTTTTGAAGAGGTTACTAAAAAAGTTGAAGTGTAAGTATTGGTGGACAAGTATCATCGTTAGGTAGTAAACCCATTCTCTGGGACTGTCCCGAACAAAACTGTTGAATCTGTTATTTATAGGAACAATCAGTTACATAAACGGCAAGTTCAAGGTTCTACATAAACTACCAGTAACGTAAATGAATTAATTATTAAGCCAAATGTCAGTCGTTTGACCACGAGATGAATAACAATCATTATTTATATTTTGATGAACTTTTGTTTTTATTCTATTTGTAATGCTGTATTACGTAGGTGATCTACGTAATACAGGATTTAATAGTAAAGGGGCATCAAGGGCGTCGCCAGGGGGGGGCAGGTAGGGGCAGCTGCCCCCCCCTAGACACTCAAAAAAATGTAAAAAATAAAGTCAAAGTGATCAAAAAGAAAGATCTCGCTTGAATTCTCTAATATTAAAATCGTGCACCTAATTAAATATTTAATTGCTTCCTATTATCCTACATTTTGTCGAAAATTATTTTTATGCTAATAAATATAATAATTTTCGTTACAATTTTTATTTATTGTACACAGTGGCGTAGCTATCGGAAGGCTAGGCGGTGCAATGCATCGGGCATGCCTGGGCTCAGGGGGCCTCCAGTCCCTGGCCAGCAAACCCCGAATTGAGTTAACAAAAAATTCTTCCTCCTTCAGAATATAAATACGAATTATTTCTGTTGGGTTGTGTAGGTTTCTGTGTCTAGCCACTTCAACCAATCTATATTTATAAAAGGCAAAGGTGACTGACTGATGTATCAACGCACAGCCTAAACCGCTGATCGTAGAGACCTGAAACTTGAAGGGTGTGTTCTTTGTATGACGTAGGCATCCACTAAGAAAGGATTTTCCGAAATTCTACCCCTAAGGGTGTGAAAAACGGGGGCAAAGTTTGTATGGGACAACGTGATTCCTTGGTCCCATCTACTTCAAATTTTGCTTAAACATTCTTTAACAGAATTGATGGAAGATGGGTTTCGTATTTTATTGAAATTCACCACATAACGGAGTTGAAAATGGGTAGAAAGTTATTTTGAGGGTGATTTGCATCGAAGTTAATATCAATACTCCTTAGTGCTTTTGATTTAAATACATTTTATTTTGACACATGTCATGTTTGAAAACTCAACTCAAAATAAATATTATTACCATATTATGTATTATCTTAGAATAATAACGCACATATTCTATTACTCCGTGATTATTACATGATACTGCAGAAGAATTACATATAATATTGTTAATACATTAAATTAAACGATTATAAAAATAGTGTGGCGAAGAGAAACACTTTCAAAAATTTTCGAAAATTCCCAATCGTCAGAGACATTTGTTTGTTTTGTGGAATTGCAAACCCAGTACTTTTGTAGGAGAAATATCGGCATCATCTGTCCGAAGACTTCTTGCGAGTTTTGAGATCAACTACTAAAGGTGGCATTGAATACAATGAGAAACGTATTCTTAACAATTCTTACTTCTCTTCAAAACGTCGTCGTTTACATCGGCGTCATTCCTGTGGTCAAGTTTGGGATACCGGCCCCGCAATCATTGGCACTTTAAAATCGTGGAATACACTGCCGAAACCAATTACGATCCAGGTGCAATGAGTACTATCGTAAATAACCACGTCAGCGTGTTCAAACCAAGGCATGATGGGTAGGGTCACAGTTCTGTTTAGTGGCGATTTCCGGCAGACGCTGCCTGTGGTGACGCGAGGAACTAGGGCTGACGAGGTAAATGCATCGTTGAAACGATCAACGGTCACGAGTTTATAAATCCCGCTTGACCATCAATATGCGTGCTCAGCTTGGAGGCAATTCACGTGTTCAAGAATTCTCCGATGTTCATTTCAAAGTTGGTGAAAGCTCTCTACCAGAGGAGAGAGGGCAGGTGGATCTAACAGAGACTCTTGGTATTGTAGTATCTACAATAGAACAACTGATTCATGTTTTGTACAGCGACACCAGTCATATACCGCATCAACAGATTTTGGGTGTGTGAACAGGCTATTAAAACACCCAAAATTGATTAAGCTGCAGCGATCAATAAAAGCATTTTGTTTCTCTCAAAATGAAGGGAGAGAAGTAGTATACATCTCAATGAACACTGTAGTCGAGCAAGATGACGCCACACGTTACGCCGTAGAATTTGGAATAGATTTCGCTTACGGCAAGTGGACTTCTAGCGCACATCATCCAGCTAAAGGTCGGTGTGCCTATTATTTTGTGTAACAGGAATCGGCTCGAAGTTGTCTGTCTGCAGAGAAATATCATTGAAGCTGAAATTGTAACAGGTTGTGGGGTTGGTGAGAGTGTTTATACCACGTATACCACTGATTCCCCACAATTACCCCTTCCAATTCAAGCGTGCGCAATTCCCTGTGAGCGTGTGCTTTGGCATGACTATAAACAAGTCTCAGGTCGGTCGGTGTTTGTCACACTGAAGGCTGCGGTTGTCGATCTCAGGACCAGCTGCTTTGCCTACGGCCAACTATACGTCGCTTGCTCTCGCGGAGTCTCGCGTCACCAGTCCTGACTTTCTGTACATTTTGACTAAAGGCAAAACTACAAATATACTTAGTTTACAGAGAGGTTTTATAAATATATAGCTAAGGTTCCTTAATGTGTTTTCTTCTTTTCAAACATATTTGGGTTTGGACTTTCAACATTTGTTGTGTACGTATGTGCAATAAAATAAAAGTATATTTGCATACAGTATAATAATATTATACTGTATTATACAGGCGACGTCCGCTTAGAACGAATTTTTCGACAGGGCTGGATTAAGGAAGTCTAATGGTTCTCGCAACTTGAAATTTAGCAAGTTTATGAGTAGGAGACATTTGCTAAGAAATAATTTTGTGACAGCCTGAACTTGCTCTCGCAAGATTATATATATAAATCCTTGGCTTTTTGCATCTGTAAATTGGTAAAGAGATAGAATATAGTTAAGTTACCTATGTCACGTAGAAACCGATTTTACGACAGGGCCAGTTTAAGGGAATATAACCTAACTCTATGTGTTCAACAAACATTTATTGATGACTTATAATACAACAAATAGAAAATACAACTTAATGAAATTCAGACGAATCATGGTCTTAATATTTTTTGTTATAACATTCGTAATAAATATTTCTTTGTTTTTCCCCAGGGTACTACTGTGACGCTTTTTTGTACTTAAAAGTATCTTATAATACGTAGAACCTGGTATTCACATATTACCATATTAATTACCAAATTCCAGACAATATTTTATACATCTTTGTTTATCCCACATTGACCATCGTTTTCTGTAAAACTATAGATTTAATTTTAGAATGCTCACATTTAAACAGTTTCGAGTAGACTTAAGAGTCGGAAAAGTTTTCCTCGCAGCACACAGGCCATCCAGGACAGACCACGTACGGTCAGACGTAAGTTGTGGGAATATCACCCACCGCCACTGAACTTCTTTCAACCCAGGAACACTTGGCACTCGGAAGTGATTTGCAGTGGCCTAAATGGAAAGCAGTCAATAGAGTGTGCTCCCAAAAAGGCCGCTGTAAACACAAACTAACGAAATGGGGGATTATAGATCCCATTGATACCCAGTGTGAGTGCGGTGCTCCTGACCAGACAATGGCCCACTTACTACAGTGCCCAAAGTGACCCGTCACCTGCACCTTAGAGGATATTAAAAACGCCACTATTGCTGCGATTAATGCAGCTCCTACTGGGTCCAAGCAGTCTAACCACGGATATGAGTCTATCACAAAAAAAAGAACACAAACATCGATTCGAAACGAAGAAGACCACTGTATCATAATCACAAATGCCATCTCTTTAAATATTATAATGAATTGAAATAAACTGCAGCCTGAAAATTAAACCATAAATGTGGTGTATAGGTAAGTTGTAGGGTTTACGTAAATAACAACATCTATTTTTTTTTAATTGGTGCCTTAGTATAGTCATTTTCTGTTGACTGAAATATAAAAATAGTTTCCGTTCAATATCATTAAACTTCATATCTTCATAACCACGCGGACGAAGTCGCGGGCAACAGCTAGTATACAATATACAACCGATTTATGAATTTGTCAAGTCACTTTCTGATGTCTACGTTCACGCACACCGTTCTGATTTCTGAGAGTTGAGGTCCAAGCTCATCTTCTCTCTACAACCTACCCTCTTCCCGGTTTCGTTCTTATCCGTAATGATAGAACTGAAAAGGGAGGACATGATGTTGCTATTTGATTTGTCTTCGTAGCGATTTTCCTTTAAAAATCTTTGCTTCTTCTCCTTCACTTTACAGCTGTACTTCCGCTGATTAAGTACCTCTTTCTGGAGATCCATATCAAATGTGTTAAAACCCTACTTAAATTGGTGTTGTCTATTGTCACAGCATGCACATTGCGTCAATATGCCCCTTGTTCCCGCAAACTCCTACATATCATCGAGTCTGTTAGTCTCGATGTTCTTCCTCTGCAACCTACTTACTCATTTCAAAATCTGATGGGATGACACGTGGCTCGACTTAGTACTCCTCGGGTCAGGGAGGGGAGTGAGGTGTTAGACTCCCCCCCGGACGTCTAAGAGGGGCGCGCGTGGAACACTACGCGCCGCCATCTCTGGTCCTGATGTATGTGGGGGGGCGAAAGACGTCCCGCCCGTGGACCCATATAGGGGGGCCAGAAGAGGGCGTTGTCCGCTCTCCGCCGGTGCCTCCTGCGGGCCGGGTGGGAGGTTGTAATCTCCCTCTCCCTTTCCGCAGTCTCCTTCTGCGATATGACGTTTTCGCAGAAGGAAACCACCACGTCCCCACTCTACGCTGGCGACCATCGACTCGACCACAGCCGACCACAGCCGAAACTACTACTTCTGCAACGAGGGCACGGCGCGGCTCCTCCCAAGCCACATACTCTGCCAACATAATTGTGCCGCGCCGTATCCTCCCGGCAGTCGACGCAGTGGTGACACCGGGCTCTCTGTTCATGAGGCACAGGTACTTCCCGAAGCAACCATGCCCCGAGAGCACCTGCGTCACCCAAAACGACAGGGAGCCTTGCCTCCTCCCGAGCCAGCGCTCGACCACTGGTCGGACCACCTCGATGATAGCGAGGCCGGCGGTAGGGCGCGAAAGCCTGTCCCGCCATTCCGCCACCAGGACCTTGCGAAGCTGAGACCGACGCAGCTCCATGTGTCACTGAATCGGTCGCTCGCCCCGCGCCCGCGCTTCCTCGCTCCACCGAAATAGTGACTCGAGTACCTTCGCCAACAAATATGACCCTGTGTCAAGCTACAGGTCTGACCTAAAATAGTTGCCCATTTTCCAAAATAGTTTGCGTGCGTTGACAACGCTTTCCTCCTTGCTCCACTGTCTCTCCCCTACATCAATCTTATCTTGCTTTGCCCTTTTCATATTTCTGATTTTGTTCATTACTCCTTTTATGTCCAGTCCATTCCTTTCTGGAATGTGCTTCCTCTCGATATCAGAACGGCCTCCACTGACTGGAGGCCGTCCTATACATTGAAGCGGAAGATGTAAATTTATTTTAGCACAATTAAGCCAAGACATCTTATAAACCTCCTTTCTTTTCTTTTGTATTTTCACTTTTACTAGATAAAATGAAACGTAACCCCTTGTCGCGTAGCTAGCGTCAAGAGGTTGTGTAGCTTTACACATTGGACTTTGTACCGTTCTTAGAGCCCGTTCACACTAGCGATTGTCTAACCTACGCTGGATAACCGCTACGCATACATTCGATACGTTCATCGAACGCCTACGCGTTGAATGAACGTATGCGCAGCGCATAGTAGATACGCCGGCACGCGACGCACCGAGACCTCACACAATTTCGTTGTCGTTTAGGTATACTATAATATAATACCGCAGACGCCTGCGCCGCGTTAGCGCAGCGTTTTATTATCTGCAGAAGAAACGCCGATGCCGCGGTGTCTGCGCTACGCATATGATCATCGAATGCCTACGCTGGACAAATGCTAGTGTGAAGGGGCCCTTAGTACAAACGCTTAGTAAGGCTTCATGAGCTTTTGACTGTATTTAAAATTCATGCTATTCCCATCCTCCATATATATCAACTTGCCCCCCCCCTGGGCCATCGGCTGGCGACGCCCTTGGGCATGGCATATTTCGGTATTTCGGTAAGCATGTGTATAAGTAGGATATTATTAAAATCATGCCCGTATATTCCCTAAAGGAGACCCCATTTCAGTCTTCCTAAGGATGTCACCTGGCAGGCGTTGCACAGGGACAGTTTTGCGTCGGCGTTTAAATAGGAGACAGAACCCTCTTCATGAGCTGATAGTGACCACCGGAGTGGTTTTAGTGAGGTAAGAATCCTACAGTCCTCGGTCCTATCCCCAAAGAACAGGGAGTTTTTGAAGATTGCCCCAGAGAACAAAAAAAAGGCATTCCCTGAAATTGGATTTCATAATAGATTCATTATATTTTAGGTTTGAAAGTAAAAGTATTAGATGCGAGTCGATTTTCGAATTCTAAATACGACCAGTAGGTATAGCATTTTGGATTATGATGTACGACCAGTATATAAAGCAAGCAAGTTATGTTAGGTAAAGATACGGGGCAGACTTTTTGCCATCAACCGTAGGTACATAAATTCTAATTAACACTGTCATTTACCTGACCTGTGAATTGAATCCTGAGTTCTGGGTTCAATTCATAACATTGTTCAACATCAGTTAGTAGTGCTTTAGATCGAATAAGACATAACATATTTTCTAAAAAAAACCGGGAAACAGGTTATTTAATCAACATAAATCAGTGATAGGTACATCTTACCTATAACCTGTTTAGTTGAGCGTCATGAACTCGTATGGAAAACCTGGTACTATTGGAGGTCGGTTAGTAGCTCTGTGCGGTATTTAGCGTAATCCATATTTTAAATGCGAAAGTTTTTCTGTTTGCCTGTCTGTTACGCTTACACGCCAAACCACTGAACCGATTTTTATGAAATTTGGTGAGGGAAGAGAGAGTGGACCTGTGTTTATGCACATGTTTGTGCACTATAATATCTCTTGCGTGAGTTCTTGGCTAGTCTCTATTCGATGGGGAGAATATTATTATTAACCCCAAGAAAGAACAGAGCCTACCTACTTTTTATGGCTTATGTTTAACGAACCTCCAGATTTAGTAAATGACCTCCAAAAATAGTAAATAATCACCAACATTTAACCCCATTTTAATGTTTAACGTACCTCCAGAATACTTAGTAAATAACCTTCAAAAATAGTACCTAAATGATCACCAACGTTTAACCAAAGTATTGTAGAAATGTATGAGTTTGACTGTAAAAAAGCGATTTGGTTCTGGCGTAGCGTAAGGGGTCACGTGTGGGGTATCTATGGATAGGTCTTCAAAAATGATATTGAGGTTTCTAATATTTTTTTTTTCTAAACTGAATAGTGTGCACGAGAGACACTTCCAAAGTGGTAAAATGTGTCCCTCCCCCCTGTAACTTCTAAAATAAGAGAATGATAAAACTAAAAAAAAAATATTACCAAAACTTCCACAGAAAATTGGTTTGAACGAGATCTAGTAAGTAGTTTTTTTTTAATACGTCATAAATCGTAAACCGCAATTTACCTTTCATTCAATCAACTCAAATATAAAAATAAAATCTTTTATAATATGTTACTTGCTGCTACGGAACCCTTCATGGGCGAGACCGACTCGCACTTGGCCGCTTTTTGCGTTCGCGATGAACGACATTACGCGGAGAAAGTCAAAGTTTAAAGCATTTATTTCGATTAAAACATTTACAGGTACTTTTGAATTATAAGAGTCAGTTATTTAAAGTAGTCGCTCGTTCCAAAACGTAGGGTAGGTACTTAGGTCTCTATGAAGGAGAACGAGCACGAAACTCCACGGAAACTTAGTCGAAAAAAAATAAAGTTTAAAAACTAAAACCCGACCACAACAAAAAGTGACCTAAAAAGTACGAAACAAGAAAATATTTCACACAGAAATCAAGACATAGGTACAAAATGGTCAAGGTAAGCCGTGGTTGCATGCCATTATATTCATGTTCATCACACTCATATGGGATACAGCCACTCGGGTTTCGGCTTCGGGTTTTTAGCCACTCAGTTATTAACTTTTTGCATACGTGTGAGACCTCAGGGTGGAATTTTACTTTAGCGTTTATTTTATTATAAATGTAGGCTGACTGGGTTGCATACTGACGCCTAGTAAAAACGGTTCGGACCATTGGGGAGTGAGCCACTAAATCCTTTCGTATAGTATAATATTATAATATTTGGTGGTGGTTCTTCCCCAGACGATCTGCTTCACACAGAGGTCTAGGTACTGTAGAGATCGGGTTGACCCGGTTCATCCTTCTCTTCCTCGTGTTCCCCTTGGAACCAGACCGACTTCTGTGCCTCATTGTCATCTAGGCTGCTCTCTAGCCAGCTAGACACCGCAACAACATCATTTTCAATACTGCCTTCCTTGCCGCCATCTTTTTCATTTCTATGGGAAAACGTATCATTAAAAAACATAGAATTATCTTCCTTCGCCGATTCCACTACTGGAATTACGGTTTTCTGCTGTAAAAGCTGCTGCTTTCTTCTAGCGGGCCAGCTTCCAGCGAATTCTTCCCTTAACTTCTCGCAAATATCTGTGTAACTCATATTATTTTCAAATATGTAGTGGAAATATGCTTAAGCAGTGCTTTGCAAAAAAAGCAGGCAATATTACTGCGTAATCGCATTGACGCCATTCTTTGCGGATGGCAACCATTTCAAACTCTTCGATAAAATCATCGAAGCCCATACCCCTAGTGTCATAGTAAAAGGGCATATTTTCACCCAGAAAAATCTCACGACCAGTAGGTCAATTCTGTAAAATTCAAACAACATCTCGCATCTCACATCGCTATTCACTCTCACTTCGCATAAGGATCAAAATTATATTTTGACATTTTGAATCGGGTTCGAGTGCGAAGTGACGGGGAAATTACCTTACAGAATGCCACTTCTTACGTCATCTCATACTTTATCTGTCAATTTAGTTCAACTCGCTGACACGCTCGCAAGGGTGGCGCTAGTGTAAATTCAAATTATCAACCGAGTTTATAGAATGCCAATCAAGAAACTCACAGCGGATTCAGATTCGAAATTTAGAATGAGGTCTTACAGAATCACACCCCAGTAGTATGATACATCGCGGTTTATACAGTAAGTACTAAGCTACTGGGCATCGGTGGTCACTTAAAAAAATTAAACTACGTAGTTAAGTAGACACTTAAGTGATTCTACGTTACGAATTGGGTAATTCCAATTAAATAACAGAAATGTACATATAAAGTACAATCACCAAAAGAGATAAATATGCAGGTCATTGGAAATACTTGAAGTTAACTTAGAAACCGATAGATGTTTTCGAATGAAAGATCTTCCCTTGTTAACTATGTGTTTTCTAGCAAGTAAACATAATTTGTATTTGAATGAAATTTAATTAAATTATTGAACTGTTTTTCTCTATTTATTTAGAGGAGCTCGTGGCGAAGTTAAAGCCGATCGATTAAATAGAAAAAAAGAAGATCGATGAAGATCGATCGGTCAAAGGTTAAGCTACGCTAGCCGCGGTTGGTCTGTGGATGGGTGGCCATCCCTTTCATACCAAGTTCCCTCCGTGCCTCGGAAAGCACGTAAAGCCGTTGGTACCGGCTATCAATTGTAGATCTCTGGCAGACGTTATGGGTAGTCAGAAACCAGAAAGTCTTACAAGCAGTCTTACCAAGGGGTATCGTGTTACTCAGTAACTGGGTTGTGGAGGTCCGTTAAGTAGGAAGTCGCTCCATGTAAAACACTGGTATTCAGCTGCATCCGGTTAGACTGAAAGCCGACCCCAATATAGTTGGGAAAAGGCTAAGCAGAAGATGATTGAAGTGTTTATTCTCTATCAATTTAATTTTACTTTGTTCAAATACATCCGAAGAAAACTTCAACTATATCAGACGAACCTGGCTACATATCTCCTTTGGTTACTGTACTTACGTCTAAAGTCGAATGATGACCTAGCACACTGGAGTTATTAGACAACCAATTAATACAAAAAACGATTGAACTTCACGAGCTTTTTATACATATTTTTTATCATAAAATCCTGATCAAAATAATAATTTAGGAATCCATATATTTAAGGCAAGAAATATCAGTTTCGTTGGAAGCATTTGCGGCGATGCCCGTCCGTGACGCGTGTAGATAGTTTTACTTATTAGCTTAATTTATTTAATAATGTTAAACAAGTATGTTATTATTATTTTAAATGTGTTCGTATTTAATTACTATTCCTCTAAGTGTGATTTTGACGTGGAAGAAGGTAAGTAGATGTAATATGTGGATCTTTAATAAATAATGAAGTATGGAGTTTATGTATACTTAGGTAGTAATTTGCGGTTTTTCATGACATTTAGTGCTTGCACAGCACTATGTTCACTTACCGTGACTGCAGACTGCATATACCTAGGTACATATAATAATTTTCTATACTAATAATTATTAAGTTGAAGTCTTTGTTGGTTTGTGTTCTGTTTAAACGCTGTAGATAATCTACGTACTTAACACTTTAGTGTTAGGAGGCTATGTTGTCCCTGACAATATTTTATTGACAAAATATTAGGTATCTGTAAGAACAATCATGCGGGCTATGTCGCGGACGACAGCTAGTGTAGGTAATGCAGTTTTTCGTGATTTTCACTTACCGTGACTGCAGCGTGCGAAATTTATATAAATAGTGAGAAATATAATGAAAAATGCTTTAAATAATGGTTCTCTACTATATTTTAATGAAGACAGGTATTGGTTGCATATGATGTGGTATATTTTTTTTGTAAATAAACTAGATTTTGCCTGCGAATTCGTTCTCGTGATTTTTTACACATCCCTCTTCTTTTTATAGTTCCGTATCTCAAAAGGAATAACGGAACCCTTATAGGATCACTTTGTTGTCCGTCTATCTGTCAAGACCCTTTATCTCGGGAACGCGTGGAGGTATCGAGTTGAAATTAAAACAATATAGTCAAGTCTACGGTCCCTTGAAGCTGCGAGAAAATCAAACTTCTAAGTTAACGTGAAAAATGACACGGCCGTTTATGCCGCAATAAATGTGTATTTCGCCACTCGCAAAGGAATCAAAATTTATAGGGTACTTCCCGCTGACCTAGAACTATGAAATTAAAAAGAAACTAATGTGTGATGAAAAGTGAAGTAAACTGTACCTACTTAAAAAAAAAAATTTTTTAAAATTGTTGCCTGCCTGTCTGTTCCGGCTCATTCCTGAAACGGCTGGACCGATTTTGATAGGACTTTCACTGGCAGATAGCTGATGTTTTATAAGGAACAACATGGGCTTTTATTATAGAAATAAAAAACAGGGTGCCGCGCAAAAACAAATTAAAACCCCGTTGACAACCGACAATCACTCGAACGAAGTTATAATGGGTTTATATTTAACGAACCTGACCCAGAAATAGTAAATGACCTCCAAAAAAAGTAATTGATCACCAACATTTAACCATAGTATTTTAAGTAGAAATGTATGAGTTTGACTGTAAAAAGCGATTTGGTTCTGGCATTCGGCGGCCGCTGCCGCGGCACGCTCGCTCCGTTTGCTCGCCTCGTGGTTAGGGGGTCACAGTTCTAACCTAACCTAACGATGTCGGATCTGCCCCAGGGGGGACTTAAGGGTCCTAAGATTTGGTGATTAAAATTGGTGATCATTTACTATTTTTGGTTGTCAATTGTCATTATATTTATTCTCCTTATAATGTAGTGACGATAGTGAAGAAAGTAGACATACGATGATTTTTGTGAAAAAATTTTTAGATTCTCATTATGCCTAACATGCCGAGTTTACATTACGTAAAATACGAACGTTTTTCGAACAGGAAATACCCGTTCCGCACATAATTTTATTTTGATTGAAGAATTTATTCGTATCAATGGGAACAGGTTGTTCTGTTTAAATCGTAATAATTTTATTAAACCAGAATGATATAGGCTAGAGTCGTATTTTTTAATTGGCTAGTATATAAGCTAATATACAGTATTTAACAAATAGATCATACAATAGGGAACATTACGCGAAACTCGGCGCAGAGGGCGCCACTAGCACATTCTGTAAATCATAACCTCGTACCTAATCTTTTTATATTATGTTATTAATTGTAATAACTAGGTATTTTGTGAAAATATATCAAAGTTTTAATAAATCTTACTTAGTTACCTAACTGTACTTTAACCATATTATGGCGTCCTATGACCATTTGAAAGTGGATTCTAGGTTATGCTCAGAATAAAATAATATTTGATTGTCTTATCTTACATGATAAATGTGAACGTTATTCTGTAAATGCGACTATCTCACCTGAGTTAACCTGAACATGAGTACTTAAGCTTCCCAAAGTTTTCGAACATTTTCTTCTTTTGGAAATGAATAATTCCCTTCATTTCTTCATCGAAATACACAGCACTGATACATTATTGTATAATATAACACACTTCCCAATTTTGAACTCAATAAAAGGCTGAATTTCACGCTTTGAACGAGTCGTCGATAAACTGTTTACGGACTATGCTAGTGCTGCACTCTGGTGCCAGAACATTGCAGTAATATCCCCTATTATTATGACGACACGGTTGGCGCAGTGGTTCAGCGATCGACTGCTGTGCAGCGTATTGCGGGTTCGATTCCCGCCCAGGATAAATATTTGTGTGATGAGCACTTGTGTTTGCCTTGTGTCTGGGTGTTGTTTATCTAAATATGTATGTATTTAAAAATGTATTTGTGTATGTATATCAGCTGTCTGACACCCATATACAGGGTCTCCCTAGTTTGGGGTCAGATGGCCATGTGTGAAATGTCCCCACATTATTATATTATTAATATAGATGTCATTTCAGAACGTATTGATCAATTAAAAACACGGTGAAGTTTAATGAAAAAACTAATTTGACATCTCTAACTTAGTTCTTTTCTGTCGCCGTCCTTTTCTTCAGCTGCCTGGTAGTAAGAGATGCCAATTGTCTAATTTTAGTTTAGGTTTTGAACAAGGGTATCGGCACCACTGTTTATATTGCAACTAGCGGCCCGCCCCGCCTTCGCGCGGGTGCAATGTACCTAGATCAAACTAACTACTTATACGTATAAACCTTCCTCTTGAATCACTCCATCTATTGATGTAAACCGCATTAAAATTCGTTGCGCAATTTATAAGATTTAAGCGGACAGACAGCGGGAACGACTTTAATAATACTATGTAAAGAAGTAGTATAAGAACTTTTTAGGTTGCTGCCCAGCTGACAGCTCCGTAAATATATAGGGCCCCAACCCAAATTGAAGACAGTGGACAATATTATAATTATAACAAAAAACTTTTTTGACTTAAAAGAGAACCGCTTTCAAAAACTAAAAAGTGATAAATAACTTTAACACAGAACACACATGACTTTAGTTTCGGAACCCAGTGGCTTTGTTCTGTTTGTTGTTTTGTATTGCCACGGACTTCCGAAACTAAAGTCATGTGTGTTCTGTGCTAAAGTTATTTATCACTTTTTAGTTTTTAAAGGCGGTTCTCTTTTTTCAAAAATGTTTTCCAAACAAAACCTAAACCTTCTCCAGAATGTAACAAACACTTTTCTGAAAACCGCATCAAAATCGGTTCAGCCAAACGGGTGATAATCGCGGACAAACATACATACATACATACGGGTCGAACTGAGAACCTCCTTTTTTTTTTGAAGTCAGATAATAATAATAAATAAATAGTATCAAGACCGATGGGCAAGAATGGTTCTCGAGTGGCAACCACGAACCGGAAGACGTAGCGTTGGTAGGCCTCCCACCAGAATGGACCGACGACATCGATAAGGTCGCGGGTAGCCGGTGAATGCAAGCGGCAGGTTGCCGCTCGTTGGGGCGTTCTAATGGGGGAGGCCTATGTTCAACAGTGGACGTCTTCCGGCTGATGATGATGACAAGTATCAAGATTAATTAAAATCAGTGCATTAATTTCCAAGACTTGGGACAGTGTCTACATATGAGATATGTGGAGTTTCAAATGCTTATATTATAAAATTCCGTCACAGGATCGCAGTGTTTCGACGGTCGGGGTCAAAATGGCACCTGTGTCAATGCATGTCAGTGTCTGTCAATGATTGGAGACGTCAAGAAACGGGAGTATCCTCAGGTCAGTCATATAGTTACCTCTTCTTTCATCTATTAGGAAACACAATTTCCCCATCATATCAACCTTTAGATGCGCACTGTTGGGCATAGGTCTCCCCCCAAGACCTCCACCTGTGGCAGCCAGCGGCATCCCGGGGCTTGGACCAGGTCATCGGTCCACCTCGTGGGATGCCTGCCGATTCTGCGTTTGCCGGTGCGCGGCCGCAACTCCAGGATCTTTGTGCCCTATCGGTCATCGGCTCTACGGGCAATGTGCCCAGTCCACTGCCACTTGAGCTCGGCCATTCTTTTTGCTATGTCGGTGACTCTGATTCTCCTGCGGATATCCTCATTCCTGACGAATCAGGAATGAGGAATCGAAATCCCGCAGAGAAACCCCAAGCATAGGTCTTTCCATTGCCCTCTGAGCGACCTTTAGGCGTGTTACGAGGCCAGAAGTGAGTGACCATGTTTCCCTAAGTCATCACTTTTCACAATTTCCCCATATTGAATGAAAAACGTTACCCAATTTGTTACGATCCAAAAGCTTAGTGATCATCAGCGGTGACCATCAGAAAAGCGCCGAGGCATTGAATCCCGGAGAAACGATTAACTGTCTTGAACATCACAACAAATTTAATAAAAAAATAAATAAGTAGCAGAGCAGCGATTTCCACTTTCCTCCATATCAAACACGATAGAACAGAGCTAAGCCAATAGGCACAAAGGGACGTTCACAACTAGGAAGCACCCATACTTGTCTATAGATTAAAATTAAACTATTTGAGAGCTGTCAAGTGCTGTGATTGGTTGATCGACATAACAACGGCCAATGAAATCACTTGGCATGAGATTTGACAGCCATTAAATTTTAGGGGCTTTCAGATATCGCGGTGATTATAAATCAAACCGGGATCCTTACTATTATTTTTAAACGTGAAAGTTTGAAACCATGAAAATAGAGAGATGTTTGTTTACTCTTTCACACTTAAACGACTAATGGCATACAATATAGATATTGATCCAGCTGAACACATAAAGATTTATCCCGTTTTTAAGTTTCTATAGGAGACAAAGTCGCAGCTTTTATTACACTAAATATTTGCCTCTACATGTTACAGATCTGCTCATTTCAAGGGAATACTCCCATCGTGTGCTGTACCGACTGTGAAAAAGTTGAACACATAAAGTAAGTAAGTATTACACGAGACGAAATAGAGTTAAGAAAACCTAGAAGTAATAGGGGATATTACCTACTGCAATGTGCTGGCACCAGAGTGCAGCACAAGCATAATCCGTAAACAGTTTTTCGACGAGTCGTTCAAAGCGTGAAATTCTGCCTTTAATTGAGTTCAACATTAGGAAGTGTACTATATTATACAATAATGCATCAGTGCTGTGTATTTCGATGTAGAAATGAAGGGAATTATTCATTTTCAAAAGAAGAAAATGTTCGAAAACTTTGGGAAGCAGCTAAAAATCACTCTAAAATATGTTCAGGTTAAGTATTCAGGTGAGATAGACCTATTTACAGAATAACGTTCACTTTTGTCATGTAAGGCAACCAAATATGATTTTATTCTGAGCATAACCTAGAATCCACTTTGAAATGGCCGTAGGATGCCATATATAGTTAAAAGTACAGTTACTTAAGTAAGATTAATTAAAACTTTGATATATTTTCACAAAATACCTAGCTATTATGCTTCACAAAATACCTAGCTATTATACCTAATAACATAATTAAACAAGAATACGAGGTTATGCTCGTGGGTATGTGCTAGTGGCGCCCTCTGCGCTGAGTTTCGCGTAATGTTCCCTATTGGTGCCGTGTGGTGCCGGCCGTGAATAGTACCACCACATTTCTACCCGTGGGTGTCGTAGAAGGCGACAGAGAGATTTTGACCAGAGGATGGGCAGCAGCATCCTTCTGAGTACCATAACACCTACTACGATCGCCAACATGTATCGGCCAAGCATGGCGATTACAGCTGAGTCCCTCCTCGAGGGGGACCTATGCCCAGCAGTGGGAGTCTAAAGGATATGGAGATCAGCCAGGCAGTCGCTGGCATTCGGTCAGACAAAGCCGACCTCAACATCAAGGAAAAGGCTAGGCATATGATATGATCACAGAGTATAATTAACGTGTCTACTTTAATATTTGCATAGTACTTGTCAAATTATGTACAATGGGATGAATGGGATGGGGGAACATTTGATGCGTGGGGGGTAAGCAGTTGATGACTCTGTCTGTACGTGCTTGGTAAATAAACGTGTTTAAACCGAAGTATTCAACATTACTTGTTCTCACGTACCTATTTATGTTTACCTAGGGCTTACTTACCTAACTAAGGTTTCTATTTTTGTAGCAAAGCCATCGTCGACAAAGCTGGAGGAATACATTTCAGGACAGGCAGAAAAGCTTATGATGGTACGTTTATAGTTACAGTAATTCAGGGTCGACTTTGAACTGCTTGACTTATCTGTTAGGTACATTATACCTATACTCCATTATTTATAACATTAGACCAAAAAACTTTTCTAATCGGCTTTGGCGGACGTTGGTGTTTAGTGGCGTGTTAGACACTTTTTCGTTTGTCGGCTTATATCCTACCGTGGTGCTTATTATATTATATTTATATTATTATATTTAGCCCATAGGAAGCCATCCAAGTCGTCTCGCCATCTGTTTCGTGGTGTACCGCGGTCCCGTCTCGCCATTTCAGGGCACCAATGTTGGAATTTACGGGCCCTTATGTCGTTCGGCATGCGGCTGACATGTCCGGCCCAGTCCCATTTAAGCTGGGCAGCCTTTTGAACCACATCAACGATCTGTGTTTTGGAGCGAGTATGGTGTTTCGAACGCGGTCGGTTATTTAATTTAACACCAAGTATGCTGCGCTCCACAGCACGTTGGCAAACCTTGAGTTTGGACTTTTGGATGTTAGTCAAAGTCCAAGTCTGTGCTCCATAGGCCAAGATGGGAAGAAGCTTGCGCTACAGTGATATTGGTAGAGTAAAAAGTACTTTTGAAGCGTTCCTTTAAGGACCTCTGCTCTTCCAGGCGTTTTCTGTGCGGCGTGCTATTTCCTTATCTTGCCTGCCTGCCTTGCCTGGAAAGAGACTACTTGGCCCAAGTAGAGGGTTAAAAAGTTCCCGCACAGTAATAAGTTCAAAATGTGTTCTTATTTTTAAGGCGTGAAATTATGTAATTTTAATGATAGTACACTTATGTCTGATGTACAGGCAGTACAGGTGTCTACATTTTAACAAGTAATAAACCGTTTCTGCTTGATTTTCTTTTCCCACAGTATGTCTGGAGCATCTAGCCAACCTGCCGTACGAAGGATGCGGTCCTTCGTCAGGGCTGGTGAAGCGGTGGCATCAGGAGGAGCAATGCTACCAGTACTCGCATGGCGGAGCTCACATCTCCTACGGCGTATACGCTGCACATATCGGACAAGACGCCAGGAGAGGACAGTTTCCGCATATGGTAAGTTTGTGCTTTTGAACCTATTTAGTAGATTAAGTACCAACGATAAGAACGGGATGAATCATGCTATTATTGTTGGTATTAAAGAACGGGAGCTTGTTAGTTATATTTATTGCAATCCATATGTATTATATAGGTGGTACTTATAACAAGAAAGTGAGCAATATGGACCCTGTTGGGCACAGCAAAATTAGGAGAGAGATAGACGGCTAAAGGTGCACAATATCAACGCGGAAACGTATCGTAACCGTATCAACTCGTGCCGTTCAGTATTCTATGAAACTTCGTTCTGCAAAGCAAACTAATCGGGATCGTAACGTTAATGACCCGCCTCGGGACAAGCTCACGAACCGCGGTGCGGCGCGACGTCAACTAGTTGTAGGTCGATTCTGTACAATTCAAACAACAACTCACATCTCACATCGCATAAGGTTCAAAATTACCTTGATATATTTGACACTTTGAATCGGGTTCGAGTGCGAAGTGAGCGTCAAAGTGACGGGGAAATTACCTTACAGTATGTTTATTCTGTTACAATCTCCCTCGGTGAACATCTAGGTAAAGTGAGCTATCATCCGTCCGTCTGCTTTGTCAATCCTAGCATCGGGACAGATTACTATAGAATAGCTCTATTGAATGCCACTTCTTACGTCATCTCATACTTTATCTGTCTAAATCTCCCTATTAGTTTAGTTCAACTCGCTGACACGCTTACAAGGGTGGCGCTAGTAAAAATTCGAATTATCAACAGCGGATTCAGATTCGAAGTTTAGAACGAGGTCTTACAGAATCACACCCCTGTCCCGCGCCTATGGCTCGTCGTCCATGCGCATATTTTACGCCTCTCCGTCGCCGCGCTTGCGTCTCTTCGTCCACCCTTGCCCATCTCATCCCTCCCGCAACCGATCAAACTGATCTGGTGCCAGCCAGGTCAACCAGCGGTCGGTGAGAAGCGCGGCGTCGCCTAGCCGTAGCCGAGTCGACGTATGCGCTGCGGATCCGCTTCGGTTACGTGCTTAGGTTAGGTTGACACATGTTTGTCGGCGGCACGACTTAAAAACAAAACGTTAATCCACGTTAATCCAATACAAGTACTACTAATACTTGTACAGGCTACATTAACGCACCCGTGATTGGCCCCCAAAACTACTGTGCTACTTACATTTTTCTATATAAATATTTCCAGGCGCTCCTAGGCTACGGTGGTGGCATAGATACAGCTCACTGGCTGTGCGGAGGGTCCCTCATCAGCGACAAGTTTATTCTGACAGCAGGACATTGCATTTCCAGCGCTGTGCTGTAAGTTAAGTACCTGTTAAACATTCTAACGTTATTCTCTATTCTTTCATCGCATCGCGTCGTCGTTCAAGCTTTTTTGCCATAACTTTTTTGAAAAAAAAAAAATGTATTTGTGTATGTATATCAGCTGTCTGACACCCATAGTACAGGGTCTCCCTAGTTTGGGGTCAGATGGCCGTGTGTGAAAATGTCCCCACATATTATTATTATTTTATTATTATAACTATTGGAATCTAATGTAACAACTTACTTTTTAGGACCCATTAACTATGTTAATTGTAATCCTGCTCGGCAACTGGGGTTCGCCCAGTTGTAAACGTCCCTTTGTTCCTATTGGCCTATTTCTGTTCTGTCTCCTGCTTGATAATGAGGTTAGTGGAACATATATTTTTTGTTACTCCTTCGCAGTTCTCTTCTGATTAATTTCGTTGCGGGATCCAAGACAGTTGAATTGTTTCTCCTGGACTCGTAGAGTTTCATTGCTTTGGCGTATTTTTGGTGGTCGCCACTGTTGATTCTGGCTTACAGGAGTTTAATGGTTCTAGATTTACAAATATTTACCTGTGGCTTTGTAGGCGTGTTAAGTAAAGCTGCCTCGTTGGTCTCGTGGTCGCAAGCGCGACTGCTGAGCATGGGGTCCTGGGTTCGATTCCCAGGTCGGGCAAAGTGTTATTTGGTTTTTCTGTAAAGATTTTCTCAGTAACCGCCCGGAGTTTGGAAGTTGGCGGTGTAACACCCCCGTGCCTCGGAAAGCACGTAAAGCCGTTGGTCCTGCGCCTGATCTCTCTCCGGTCGTGTCGGATTGCTGTCCCACCGGACTATGAGCATGAGGGAAGAGGGAGTGCTCCTGTGTTTGCGCACACACTTGTGCACTATAATATCTTCTGCGTACTTGGCTGATCTCCATTGAGATTGGCCGCCGTGTAAAGTAAAGCTGGACTCTGTAGTCTCGTGCCTAAAACTTTTCTACCTACCTGCTAAATTTCAACCTGATAAGTCTATAGATTTCGAGGTTTTTATTGTTTCGTCAACCAGTGAATTCGTAATCTTTCGAATCGCTTTACTATCTACACTAGCTTAGCCCACGATTTCATGTGCGATTGAGTTGTACAGTTGTTAGCAATGACGTGAAGGTTCCTATATAAAAAAAAACGAATTAAAAACATACTTGCATACACTTTTCTACGTGTCATTGCAAATTACAACGCATCTGTGCATGGTACAATTAGCACTGCTAATAATTAATTTATAAATAAGGTGATGAAGAAGATTTGTTTGTTTGGTTGAACGCGCTAATCTCAGGATTACTGGTTCGAATTGAAAAAATCTTTTTGTGTTGGATAGTCCATTTATCGAGGAAGGCTATAGGCCCATGCGAAGCCGGGTCGGGTTGCTAGTTTTTAATAAATCAAAGTCTTTATTTCCAGAGGTAAAGTCCGTTTCGTAGCAATGGGTATCCTGAAGCGCACGGATCCTCCAGAGCGCTGGCATCGGTACCACGTGACACGTATAGTGCCGCACCCGGAGTACCACGCGCCCTCCAAGTACCACGACATAGCCCTGCTTGAGACTAACACTAGGTGAGAGACCGTTCATAAGAATCGTCAGCTTGGTTTCTAACACAGATATAGATAGACCTAGATAACGCAAGTATCACGATCTGTATGAAAACCAAGCGTGCCATTTTTTGGACGTCACAATGTAATACGAATGTTTTGTTTTTCCTTATTATTCCTTATTTCCTTATTACCAGGTATTACTAGGAGGGTAGTAGATTAAAGATAATTGTTTTCTAAATTAATTACGCATAATATTTATAATCACAAAATGACTTACCGATGGAAGGAAACATTTACTTTATTTTTTTTACTTACGATTTTTTATCGTAAGTTAGGCACGAAAATAGGCACGCGAAGTAGTTGCTCTTGCGTTATCTAGGTCTATCTATATCTGTGGTTTGTAAGCTATGACGAAAAATACGAGCTAAGATAAATGTAAAAAAACACCGGACAAGTACGAGTCGGACTCGCTCACCGAGGGGGGGGGGGGGGGAGTAAAAATTAAAAAGAAAATGAAAATTCTCTTCTTAATCTTTTGATCGCCACAGTCATGTATAGATGACAAACCAGCATGTGCCCAGCACGCTATGGTCACACTTAGTACATGACAGACTTCTATACGTAATTCCATAGAGTAGTATTCACAGTTTGGCGCCGAGGGCACGTTTTTGCATTTTTGACGTGGGGGTCAAAAATGTAGTGTCCAGAAATGGCGGTAACATAATTAAGAGAAGCTGCAGGGCATTTTGAAGCGCTATGCGATTGAAAACTCGTTCGAGACTCCATACTGCGCTCCAGTTGACGTGGCTCAAAAAGCTACCCAGCTCAAATGGAACTGTTTGCCGCATGACAAACGACCCATGGGCCCGTAAATCCCAAAATTGGTGCCCTGAAATGGCTAGACTGGGCCGCGGTAGACCACGACGGTGATGGCGATACGGCTTCCTTAAGAATTGGCAAAACATAGTGTTTCGGGCGGCTGGGGTATGGTCAGTACCCGCAGGCACCCTGGGACAATCTCCCAAACGTTTGTTTGACGTACGTTTTTTGACGAACTGTTTGCTGGTGACGTACGTCACCACGCACCCCTGAATGCGTATGTGTTCGTGGGCACCACCCACAAGGACCACGGGAGAGACGGGGAGTTGAAGAGGCGGCGCAGGCAAATAAAACGCAGATATTCTTCTTGAACCTTTCTTGTCCGCAGTTTTCGGCTTGCTTCCCTTTTTTTGATGTTGCCTCTTCAACGGCTGAGCTGCGACTGACTTGAACCGAAAAATGGCTCGCCTTATATACCGGCCTGCCTTACCGGACAGAGGTCCGCGTAATTTGGGCCTGTTTTGCTCGTCAATTTTCCCTTAGCCGAAAACTTTGGACCCCTTATTTTATTTATTTATACCAATAAATCCTTACAATTTTTATCTTATTAACTAATTATGAACCTAATTAATAAAATAAAACACAAATCTTAACTATTTAATAACTAAATAAAAAAATCCTAGAACAAAAACTCGTAAAAATGTGTGATTCGCAATTTTCACTTTACATTTTTTGCTATAACTTTAAATTGGTAAGTTCTATCCTTATGAAACCTTTTGTTTATACATTTTTAAATCAATATCTAACTTTTAAGACCAAAATCAAATCGCTATGTACACAAACAAAAAATCACTTTTTCAAGTTACGTAATTATTTGGACAAAGTTACTTGAGAACAAACTTTACTTTACAACTATCAAATAACCAGTCTTATTAGAATGAATCGCTAAAATATTACGTAAATACACCCTTATATACTAATTAGAACCTTATAAGAAAAATATCAAACATTTAAATCTAATTAGCGCCCTATATTATTTACATTATTGTTGTTCGTGGATCTCGTCGCCGACAGTCTCCCCCTCGTGCGTCGCACCATCCCTCTGGCTCGGCGATACTCCCGGCACCAACAGCACCACTCTCGAACTGGGTCTTCGCAGCACACCTCCTCGCGTCTCGACGTCGACGATCCTTGTCCGCCCGTCCGGTCCAGGATACACCCGCTGAATTCTGCCGCGTGGCCAGGTGCATCTCGGTAGGCTGTGGTCGACGATCAACACGATGTCTCCGACTTGCAGGTCTGCGGCGTTGGGTCTTCCCTTCGTCTTCCTCGGCAGTAGAGTGGGCAGGTATTCGCGCAGCCAACGTTGCCAGAAGTGATCGGCAAGTCGCTGCGTGGCCTTCCAGGTGTGTTTGCCCACGAGCTCGTTGTCCTCGAAGCTGCCGATTCTCGCTGCGCCGCATGATCGCCCAATGAGGAAGTGGTTAGGCGTGAGTGCTTCTTCTTCAGGGTTCTCGGAGATGTGGGTGAGAGGCCGGGAGTTGACTATGTGTTCGGCCTCTAGTAGGAGGGTGTGAAGTACCTCCTCACGTGGATGCTTCTCGTTGAGTGTGGCGCCTAGTGCGGTTTTTATTGATCGCACCAGACGCTCCCATGCACCGCCCATGTTTGGTGCACCAGGAGGGATGAATTTCCACTGCACGCCGATCTTCTCTGCTTCTGAGGTGAGGTCTTCTTGTTTCATTGTTTCTAGCGCCTCTTTCAGTTCTTTGTTGGCGCCGACGAAGTTGGTCCCGTTGTCGGTGTAGATGGTCTTCGGCATTCCTCTTCTCGCGGCGAATCGTCGTAGCGCCATTATCATACTGTCGGTGGAGAGTGATGGAGTTATCTCAATGTGCACAGCTCTAGTTGTTAAGCATGTGAACAGCACACCCCATCTTTTCTCGTGACGTCTTGCTACGGTGATTGTCATCGGGCCGAAGTAGTCTACGCCGGTGCACGTAAATGGAGGGTTTCCGTGCATCAAACGCTCAGCAGGTAAGTTGCCCGTCGGCAGTTCTTGCGGTCTTCCTTTTCTTATCTTGCACCATTGACATTGATGTTGAACCGCCTTTATTGCTGACCTCAGTCCCAGTATCCAGAAGCGTTGCCTTACTTCGTTCATTACTGTTGCATGATTCCCGTGATTGAAGCGGCAGTGGAATTCTTCTATGATGAGTCGTGTTGTCTTGTCCTTGCTGTCGAGCACGATGGGTCGTTTGTAGTCTCTGGTGACACCCTGTATCGCGTCGATTCTTCCTTTCAGTCGTAGGAGTCCTTCTTCCAGTACTACGTCGAGCTTCTTCAACTTGCTGCTGCCCTCTAATTGCTTCCCTTGCTGCAGACACCTCATGTCTTCCTTGAAGCTTCTATCTTGACTTCTTTGTAGCAATAGGGTTTCAGCTTGCTCTAGTAGTTCTGCGCCCAACGGGATGTAGTTCCTTGCTGGTATGTCTGACGGTCGAAGTCGCTTCTCGATAATCTTCGCCTTCTTTCCTTTCGTTATCTTCCAGGTGGGATCTTCTTTACTGACGTTGACCTTCTCTTTTCTTCTGCAGAGTTGTATAAACTGCAGTACTCTCGCTGTGGCTCGCCAAAGTCTCTTCCATGACGAAAACCTCTCAGGATCTGGTGATGGGTGAGTAGTGCTTGCTGTCGCCACGGCGTCCGCTGCTTTTTCTTCTCCGGTGGTTTCTTTCTTGAAGGTTCTTGCCGCTGGCCAATGAACTTCTTCTCTTTTTAGAAACTCCGGTCCGGTGTACCATCGGTGATTGCAGCTGAAGTGTTCCGGTACGTCGCGCGTTGCGTCATCTGCAGGGTTCTGCGCCGTAGGCACCCACCGCCAGTCTTGTGGTTTGGTGAGATCTTCTATCTCCGCCAAGCGATGAGCCACGAACGTCTTGAATGTTCTCGAGTCCGTCTTGATCCAGGAAAGTACGATGCTGGAGTCCGTCCAATAAGTCTTCTTCTTCACCTTAAGGTCCATTTCTTCTTCCACCGAATGTGCCAGTCTGCTTCCAAGGAGGGCCGCCTGCAGTTCGAGTCTCGGGATCGACACCGGCTTCAGTGGAGTGACTCTTACTTTCGCCGCCACTAAGCTGACGTGGTAAGTTCCATCTTCATCTTCTGTCCTCCAATAAACCGTCGCTGCATACGCTGTCTCGCTTGCATCCGTAAACGTGTGCAGCTCCCCCTCGGTGCGATGTGGCGCCAGGCATCTAGGAACCTGCAGGTCTTGAAGTAGCTTCATCTTCTCCAGGTAAGTCTTCCATGCCTCGTACTCCCTTTCTTCTATCTCGTCATCCCAACCGACACCGCTCCGCCATATGTTCTGAAGCAGCTTCTTGCCCTGGACGAGAACTGGTGATGCTAATCCTAGTGGGTCGAAAGTTGACATCACGGCGCTGGTGACTTCCCTCTTCGTAGGCACTTTGAATCCCTGAGCTATTTCTTCTGGCGTGTTTCTGAGGTTTGCCCTGAAGCCGATGGAGTCCCTTTCTGTGAACCAGCGTAGTCCCAGTGTCTTCTCTTCCTTCTCGCCCAAGTTTACTTCTGTCTTCTCGGTCGTTTCAGTCTTCACGTCTTGCAGCAACTCGGGTTGATTTGATGCCCATCCTCTTAGTTCGAAGCCCGCCTTCTTGTGTATGTAGTCTACTTGAGCTGTCACTCTTCTGAAGGTCTCTTCTGAATGGAAACTGTGCAGGTAGTCGTCCATATAGTGGTTCAGCTCGATCGCTCTTACTGCCTCTGGATACTGGTCCCTGTAGTCCGCTGCGTTCCGGTTCTTGACGTAGATCGCTGTGCTCGGAGATGATGTCGCGCCGAAGATGACCGATGTCATCCTGTACTCCTTCGGCGACACGTCGCGTCGATCCCCGCGCCACAGGAACCTCAAGCTATCTCTATCTTCATGTCGAATGCGGACTTGCAGGAACATTTATTTTATGTCGGCTGCCACTGCTAACGGTCCCTGTCGAAATCTTAATAATACCCCGAAGAGTGACTGTAATAGATCTGGTCCTGGTAGCAATGCGTCATTGAGGCTTCTTCCTTTTGATTTCGCTGCAGCGTCGAAGACAATCCTTATCTTCTTTTTCAATGGATGTACCACGGAGAAGTGAGGGAGGAACCATTTCTTCTTGGAGTCTTCTTGTCCTTCAGGTGCTTCTTCTGCGTACTTGCTGTCGATTAGATGCTGAATCTGCTTGCTGTACTCTGCCTTCAACTGAGGGTCTTTGTCGATCTTCTTCTCGATGTTGATCAACCGGTTCCTGGCAGACGTGTAGCTTTCTGGCATCTGTTCTTCTTCGTTCTTCCACAGAAGTCCAGCTTCGAATCGACCATCTTTAAGTCTTCTGCAAGTCTTCTCTAGGATGGCGAGTGCTCTTCCTTCAGAGTCCGTAGTAGGTCTTCGTGGTTGCACACCCAGCGCCTCGATCGCAAAGTGATCCTTGATGGCTTGATGCATTTCTTCTTCTGGTGTGCTGACATGTAGACACGTGTTGAGGAAGTGTACCACTCTTGCGCCTCCGGTGTCTGACCCGTGGAGTACCCATCCAAGTCCTGTTCTTGAAGCAACTGGTTCTCCTGGTTTCCCTCTTCTTACTTCTCGAGTCACGATCAGCTCCCAATTATCTTGCCCGATGAGCAGCTGTGGTGACTCCCCTTCATAGTATATCGAGTCGGCGATCTTCTTCAAGTGTCGACATTCTTCGATCCTTTTCTTTTCTAGGAACTGTGGCGCAAGCTTCAACTCGTCGATGGTTCGAACTCTCTTCAGGGTCTTCTTGCTTCCCCGATGAACCCCCTTCACCGTCAGGTCCAGCATCTGAGAGTCCGTCTTCCTTATGAGCCTGCCCCCCACTGTTTCGATGACTAGTTCTTCCTTATTTCCTTGAGCGCCGACTTCTTCTGCCACCTTCTGATCCAGAAGTGACACTGTTGACCCTTCATCCATTAAGGCCAATATCTTCTTTGATCCTTTTGACCCGAAGACTTCAACTGGAACGATCTTCAGGTATGCCCTTGCGTTATTCACTGCGTTTACCGATGCCATGACGTTTGCCACCTCTTGTGTCTCCGTCTTCTTTTCTCCCGAGGTCCTTTCTTCTGACTCGACGTGCAGCAGATGATGATGCCACCTTTTGCATTCCTTGCACGGTGGTTTTCTGCAGCTCTCCTTCCTGTGTTTCCCTTGAAGACATTTGAAGCAAACGCGACTCTTCTTTACCATTGCCCAACGATCTTGCACTGACGCCTTCTGGAACTTCTGACATTCGATGATGAAGTGTTCGCCTTCACACACGGGGCAAGTCTTCTCTGGTTGTCTTGAGTCCTTTTCCCTTTCTTTCGTTGAATGCGTCGCCTGTCGTTGAGTCCTTTTGAATCCACTCTTCTCTTCTGAAGTCGCGAAGGCTCCACACTTGTCTGCTTCTATGTTCAGGAACCTGGATACCATCGTCAGGTCGGAGAACTCGCCTTCTTCTGATGCTGCAGTGAAGTCGTACCATCGGAACTTGAGAATCGTAGGCATCTTCTCTATGATTTGCTTCACCATCTCAGGCGAATGCAGGTACTGCGGTTTCTTCAATCCTTTTATTGCTGCTACGCTGTTGTTGATCTGGCTCGCGAAGACGCATATATCCCTGGGATTTTCAGAGATCTTCGATAACGCCTTTACCTTATCCAATTCTGCCAGCACCAGCGCATCAGGTCTTCCATATCTTCTTCTGAGGGCTTGCATGACTTCCAACGGAGATGCTTCAGAGTACAGCAGGCTCTTGATAGCTTCTCTTGCGTTGCCCTTCAGTGCTCTTCTTAGTCGAGCCATGTTTTGAACTTCGTTGAACATCGGTGCGGTATCTTCGTAGACCACCTTGAAGGCCAGCCATTCGCTGCTGTTGCCGTCGAAGTAGGGTAACTCGTGGATGTACTTCGGTTGCGCTGCTGGTCCTCCTTTCGTGGTGAAGGCTTCTTTCAACGCCGTCGCCAACGCTTGAATCTCGATCGTAGCCCTTCCCGCTGAAGAGTTCTCTTCTGGCTTCACCTTCTGTGGCTCTTCTGGTGGGCGCTGATCTCGTAGCTCTGGCTGTTCTTTGTTCCCATCATCCAGCACGGATGTCTCGATCCAGTTCTGCACCTGTGCTGTTCTATCTTCCTGGTCTTCATCCACGGAGTCCTCATCTTCACATTGCGCCAGCTCTAATCTGACACGGGCCAGCTTCGCCTCAGCTTGTGCTTGCTTCAGCTCCAAGCGTGCAACCTCTTCTCTGGCTGCCAGCTCGCGTCTTCTGGCCGAGGAACTCGTGGTCTTCGTGGACCTGGCACGACGACCGACCCCCTTCGGCTTCAGGGTCGTGGCGGAGCCATAATCACCCTTTTCCGGAACATCTTCTGGGGTCTTCTTGGCCATCTTCTTTCTTGCGGCATCTTCCTTCTTCTTATCAGAAGCCGCCGTGGTTTCAGTCGCAGTCGTGGTCTCTGTTTCTGTAGTACCTTCCGTCGTCGCGGTGCCTGAAGAAGTGTTCGTATCGGTTGTAGTTGCAGTTCCCGATGACGCCGACGCAGACGTGACCCCTTCTGACCCCGACGTTCCTTCTGTCGCGTCCTTTTCAGAGGGACGGGACCCGGGGCGTGAGGGGGCATCCTTCTGCGACCTGGTTACCGGCATCTTGAACGCAGTCTTCTGATTCTTCTGAACTCTTCTGTACTCTTCTCGCAGGGATCCGGCTCGAAGGACCAACTGTTTCGGGCGGCTGGGGTATGGTCAGTACCCGCAGGCACCCTGGGACAATCTCCCAAACGTTTGTTTGACGTACGTTTTTTGACGAACTGTTTGCTGGTGACGTACGTCACCACGCACCCCTGAATGCGTATGTGTTCGTGGGCACCACCCACAAGGACCACGGGAGAGACGGGGAGTTGAAGAGGCGGCGCAGGCAAATAAAACGCAGATATTCTTCTTGAACCTTTCTTGTCCGCAGTTTTCGGCTTGCTTCCCTTTTTTTGATGTTGCCTCTTCAACGGCTGAGCTGCGACTGACTTGAACCGAAAAATGGCTCGCCTTATATACCGGCCTGCCTTACCGGACAGAGGTCCGCGTAATTTGGGCCTGTTTTGCTCGTCAATTTTCCCTTAGCCGAAAACTTTGGACCCCTTATTTTATTTATTTATACCAATAAATCCTTACAATTTTTATCTTATTAACTAATTATGAACCTAATTAATAAAATAAAACACAAATCTTAACTATTTAATAACTTAATAAAAAAATCCTAGAACAAAAACTCGTAAAAATGTGTGATTCGCAATTTTCACTTTACATTTTTTGCTATAACTTTAAATTGGTAAGTTCTATCCTTATGAAACCTTTTGTATATACATTTTTAAATCAATATCTAACTTTTAAGACCAAAATCAAATCGCTATGTACACAAACAAAAAATCACTTTTTCAAGTTACGTAATTATTTGGACAAAGTTACTTGAGAACAAACTTTACTTTACAACTATCAAATAACCAGTCTTATTAGAATGAATCGCTAAAATATTACGTAAATACACCCTTATATACTAATTAGAACCTTATAAGAAAAATATCAAACATTTAAATCTAATTAGCGCCCTATATTATTTACATTATTGTTGTTCGTGGATCTCGTCGCCGACACATAGCGAAAAGTCGAGATCGATGGAAGTAATAGAGGGACGCCTTTGCCCAGCTTTGAAACAGCACGGGCTAAATAAAATAATACTATAATCTTAGATTATTGATAGGTCTCAGCGCGAATAATCTAAGACTACAATCATAAATAACACATAAATCACCACAATAAATAGATACACATACAAGCTATGCCCACATCTGTTATTCCAGGGTGACATTCAACTTGCACGTGTTTCCTGCATGCCTGAACATTGATGATCAGTTCCTAGGAGTGGTGACTGCCACAGGATGGGGAGCGCTGGGACATAATATGCAATTAGCTGATACACTGCAAGCTGTAAGTAATAAATATCTACCTATTTTCGCCATATTTGTGATACTTGGAAATCGGCTCGTAGAAATGTACAAGTGAGATGTGGAGTCAGTGGGTGGGTGATGTGTGTGTGTATTTTTTCATGGTCTATGCTATTCTGTTACAATCTCCATCAGTGAACACCTAGGTGAAGTGAGCTGTAATCCGTCCCGATACTAGGGATAATTTACACAGCATTACAGACTTGCGTTTGGCCGTAACTCACCTGATCGTAAGTGATGATGCGGCCTAGGGTGGAGCACGCTTGCCTAGAATAAACCGGTTGACTCGTGCCTTGAAGATGCCCTGATTATATGAGTCAGGGAATAGAGAGGCGGGCAGTGAATTTCACAGTCCGGCAGTTCGCACAATAAATGTGGATGCAAAGCGGTTAGTTCAAGACCGTGGACCGTGGTTCACCCGTATAGCGTCCGATGATGGAAAGGGGATGGGGGAATTAAGTTATGCTGTTCCAAAGCACCCTCTCCGCAATTTACCCGATAAAAGACCGATAGGCTGGCAACGGGTGTATGCGTTGTTTGGATCTGAGAAGAGCAAATCTTACTCTTGAGATCGTCTTTCGTCATTTCAGTTCAAGCTCCTACCGATTTATTAAAATAAACCTCTATGTATATTTTACGGAATACGGAAATATTTTAGAATAGGTGAAGTGAGTTTTAGAGGGCCCTTAGGTGAAGTGAGTGTATCGTCAAAGCGATTAATTTTTTTTTGTCATTCTGAATGAATGACAAAAAAAAATTAATCGCAATCAATGTTCGAACTCAAACAAGCGAGTGAGAACGTGATAACATCGCACGAAAATTACTTACATGTCCAAGGTTTGTATAACGACGGTTTCTTTAATATTTTCTTAATGTATGGGTGATGGAAGTACCGTCAAAATTCAGATAAAATTTGTGCAAAAAAAACTGATTTTCAGCCGTCTTTCTTTACAGAATTCGTTTCTCAAAAAGTTAACGTTTTATTACATAGAAACCTAGATATAAACCATAAGATACCTGTGTGTTCGTAATATCTGGAGGAACATTTTCCGCCATAATAATGTACGAGTGTTTGTATGGGAATAATGAGGACACTCACTTAAATTCGCCGAGGATTTTTCCTAAGGTGGTAGTCTAAAATATAGCACACAGGAAACTGTTTGCTGATATTCTATTGACGAATTTCAGGTATCTCTCCAGTCGTACTATGAAGAAGCGTGCGCAGTGCATTACCCTCCACATCGACACCTGCGAACTGGCTTCAACGGCACTATTCAAATGTGCTACGGAGATGAAGTGGGAGGGAAAGATACTTGTGAGGTGGGTTTATATGTGAGCAGTAGGGACCTTAAAAATACTATACCCGTCTGCAATATACGCTGCATGCTGAGAAAGACTGTTATCTCATCACCACGCATGCTCAGTGCATGTTGGGGATTCCAGTCACTTTTTGCCAGAAAAAGATGTCTCAAATTAACAGTCTTCATCATGTCAACCTTTAGACACCCATGGGTGGTTCAGCCGTAATCGCCATGCTTGGCCGATGCATGTTGGTGATCGCAGTAGGTGTTATGGTACTCAGAAGGACGCTGCTGCACATCCTCTAGTCATATCCCTCTGACGCCTTCTACGATACCCACGGGTAGAAATGGGGTAGTGCTATTTGCGGCCGGCACCACACGGCTTAATATCTTATATATAAAAATCTTCTGTGCGTGTGTATGAAAGTGAACTCCTCCTAAACGACTGGACCGACTTTGACAAAATTTTTGTGTGTGCTTCAGTGGATTCGAGAATGGTTTAGATTTACAATTGGACCCGATAGGTGGCGCTGCAGTCGAGTTGTAGGACTTTTTTATTTTAAGGGCAGGACAACGTCTGCCTGGCCCGCTAGTATTATATTAAAAAAATCGTACTTAGTAATGTCCCGTGTATCGTTTTCTCGTCGGCTATAGCGATGGTGGCGTCTTGAGCACGTTTTCATTAATTTGTCGGCTATGACCGGTACCTACTTACAGGCCTGTCATTTTAAAACAACTTGTTAACTACCTACGTATTCCTGCAGGGCGACAGCGGAGGTCCCCTACAAGCGAAGCCCTATCTCTCCAAATGCTTGCACACGGTCATAGGAGTAACATCCTACGGCCGCAACTGCGGGTACTCCGGCCAGCCTGGCATCTACACTCGAGTGAAGTTCTATGTGCCTTGGATTGAGAGCATCGTGTGGCCTTGAAGAAGTAGCAAAGCTAAACATGAAACAAAAGACGATAAGACCGCGCAGAACACTGAGAGTGAAGCCACTAAAGCAAATACAAATTCAAAAGCGAATACCTACAATCTCGTGATTGTATTCGCTTTTGAATTTGAGTTTATATTTTTATTTGTTTTTTTTTAACGATGCGTTTCGTGCTATACTGACAGCATGAAGCGCGTTATAGGTATTCGCTTTTGAATTTGTATTTGCTTTTTTGATTTCACTCTCAGTGTTCCGTGCGGTCTACCTGCCTTTTGTTTCATAATCTGAGTAGCAAACATTCTGGAGATTTCTTTGTTTGAATGCTATCTAAAACTGTGGTGGAAACTTGTAGACGAATCATTGGATTATGGATAACCTATTGACCGCCAAGTAAAAACAAAACAACAAAAAAAACTGGCCAACTGCGAGTTGGACTCGGGCACGAAGCGTGCGTGATCTATACAACATTAGATATCGAGCAAAAAAACGGCAAAAAATCACGTTTATTGTATCTATGGGATAAAATATTTATTTTGTATTCTGTTTTTAGTATTTGTTGTTAGCGCGGCAACAGAAATGCTTACATCATCTGTGAACATTTGAAATGTCTAACTATCACGGTTCATGAGATAAAACCTGGTGACAGAGAGACGGACAGTGGAGTCAGTAATACTAATAGGGTCCCGTTTTTACCCTTTGGGTACGGAACTGTAATAATGTGCCCTCGGCGACAAGCTACGAATTACTAGTACGTAACTAAACGTTCCTAAACGTAATACCATAGAGTAGTAATTCGACTGTCATGTAGTCGAGATCATGGCGTCAAGAAGCTTATAGATAAAAGTGGAGGTAACACTCTGAATAGGTACCTAATTGAAACCAACTGCGGGCAGACGCTCTCTTTCTGAATGCATACATAAGAACGAGACAGTGATATGTGTTTTCTTTATCTTATGTATGCATTCAGAAAGAGAGCGTCTGCCCACAGTTGGTTTCACTTGGTGTTTAGTGTGTTGCCTCCACTATTATCTATAAGCATCTTGCGCTGGGCACATTTTGGTTTGTCTCGTATGACTGTGGCGGTCAGGAGGTTAATCCCCGATCTCCTGAATGAAAAATGAATGCGACACACCACTAATCAATTGACTTACTCTTTATGGGTGTGTATATTTGTAATCCTGCCATTACTGTGATGCTCATGTGATTTTATCATGTAAATAATTTAGTAAATAATAATAAGACATACAAATTACTGTAGTTTTTATTTATTTTTGTACTGCGTACCTAGGACATAAAGTCCTCTCTATAATCTATAAGTATAATAAAAATGAATCGTTGTTCGTTAGTCTCGCTAAAACTCAAGAACGGCTGGACCGATTTGCTAATTTTGGTCTTGAAATATTTCTGGAAGTCCAGTGAAGGTAAAAACATTTTTCATCCCACCATCTCGGAAAGAGTATTTTTAATCTTCAATATCTGAGTGGAAAAGCCGTTTTTATTCTCTAGAGGATAAAGTAAATTTATCTTCAATATCTGAGTGGAAAAGCCGTTTTTATTCTCTAGAGGATAAAGTAAATTGAATTTAGAACATCGTGTGCACTAAGTTTGTGAATTAAAAAAAAACATTAAACCTATTTACTGCTACCTCTATGGTGCCGAATATATCATACAACTTTTTTTTAATTTGTTAAAAACTCAGACTTTGTAAACGTTTTTTTTTTGCATTTAGTCATTTCCTCGCTGAGGTGGAATGAAAAGTTACGTGTTGCACTCGAGTGCAAAGATTTTTCACCTCGTGCTCTTTTGATTCCCTCGCTAACGCTCAGGATTCTAATTTTGAATCACTCGCTGCGCTCGTGATTCAATTTTAGAATCCTTCGCTTGCTCGGTCATCAAAATTGAACACGCGGTTAAAAAGCAACTTTGCACTCTTGTATAACAAATAACTATTGACACACGGTTGACATTTATGGCCTCACGACTTCCGTGCATTTGTATCCTAACACCGTTTCGTGAGTTCTCATATGTTTATTCAAAGTAGTTTTATGCATATAAGCATTTTTACATACAGGACAAATGAAATTCTTTTCCCCAGTATGTCCGTGCATGTGCTGTTTTAATCTCGACTCTATGCTGAAGCATTTAGAGCAGACGTCGCATTTGTATTTCTCAGTGTGATGTCTCGTTAGGTGTTCGGTCACCGCTCGTCTTGTTGTGAAAGTATTTTTACAGATGTGGCAAGGGAAGGTTCTTGTTATTCCATGGGCTTTTTTTAAATGCATCATTTTGCTGTAATGCTCTTTAAAAGTTTGGGGACACTTTGGACATTTTTTCGCCTTAGTTCGTTCCTTTCCATTATGCACTATTTCTGTGTGATATTTCAACTGGCTATTCTTCAAGAAACTTTTGTCGCATTGTTTGCAATTAAACGGTTTTGTCAAATGAGTTTCTTTGTGTTTCGTGAGATAATGTTGGTTTAAAAATCCTGCTCCACAGTTCTCACAAACTACTTTTCCCACATGACTGTTCATATGAGAATTTAATAGGCTAAAATTATGGAAACTTTCCTCACAAATGTGACAAATGAACATATTATTAACAAGCTCTAAGTTATATTCTGTTATACCATTGCTAGCTAAATAGAATTGTGTTCCATGAGTGCTTATAAGATGTGCTCTAATAGTGTTAAGATCGGAGTAATTTTGGTCACACAACCGACATTTTAATCTCGAAATATCTACTTGTAAGCTTCTTTTGCCTTTAGTTACATATTTTTCGAAGATTTCATCTCTATTATCGATCTTATGGGTTGTAGTAGTGTGGTCTAGTAAAGTTGTCGGTTCAGAATAGTATTCCGTGCAGAAGAAACATTTGAAGCTTGACCCCATGAAAATGAATGGTCTAACAGTTGTACAATGAATAAATGTGGCTGCATTTTTTCTTTCTGTTACTGTTAACTGCCATATACTTGTTTCGAGAACCGCGTTGTCATCTGTGAAATAAAGAAAGTGATTTTAAGGATTGGAAAAAACATATTGCCGTCTTAAAAAACCTAGAAGATACAGACCGCGAGGCCTAAGCTAAGCTTTGCATTTATGTGAGTATACATAGATAGTGTAGGTGTCACGTCGGCCTAAAGCGCAACCCTTGCTTGGCTTAAACCACTTTATACTGTTTTTTGGCAACCGGCCTGAGGCGCGGTGCGTCCTCTTGTCATCATCGTCATCATTTCAGCCGAAAGACGTCCACTGCTGGACATAGGCCTCCCCAAGGAGGGGTTTTGCCATAATCGCCACGCTTGAGACGCGGATTGGCCATCGCAGTATGGTTGTTACAAAGGCACAGAGAACGCTGCTGCCCATACTCTGGTAAGTCCCTTAGTCGCCTCTTACCTACGACACCCACGGGAAGATACGGGTCCTCTTGTACTGTTGCGTAAAGAAGTGTTGATGATATAACGGAACGATTAATTATTAACCCTAACGACACATTAGACGAGAGTGAGAAAGAGATAATGGAAATGATGAAAATGCAATGTCCGGTGTAGAAGAATTGTTATAATTTCTTTATGTTTGAATTTTATTTATTATTCACTAATAATAAAATCTATTTTTAAAAGCTTTTTGGCTGACTATACTTTTGGTGATCACTCAAACAAAATGTAAAGCTGACCTTTGGCCTCGCGAACTGAAATAATAATCGTGGAGAGAACACGAACAAAAAGGGAGGGAATGCTGTCTCTTTCTGCTAACCCTACTAGAAAGAGAGAGCAATCCCTCTCGTGGAAAGACAAACAGTTTCAAGGTCTCCAAAACGAGTTTCATTAGTCTCCTTGGCGTGTATCTCCACTTTTAATATAAGTTTCTTGCTAAAAACTATTGTAATACTTACCTACTTACTTTGGTCAATGACAGTACGATTGCATATTAACTGAGATTATTGAGTGACCATTTTTTCAGGATTCAAAGACATACATGAAGGTAATATTTGTGATGAAAAGAAACAATCACAAAAGCTTTTGCATACTCATTTTATACTCAATAAAATTTATACCTAAACTTAGTTCTACAAGAGATCCATTAAATCAGTCTCACAGCTGGTACATAGCTGTTATATATGAATATGGCATGGGAATCAGTGTAAACTCTTTAAAACGAAGCATGTTTTTCGTTATTGAGTTTTCGATAGGTCGTGGAGTGACCTTTACTCCATTTACAATAAGATTAGACTTTAAAACAAACCTTTTTTACAGTCCCTTCAACCGATTTTGATTTCTATTCCGTAGGCCGGTTGACATTAGAGGCAAAAAAGTGGTTACAATAACAACTGTTTACTGCAGCTGCCATTTGTCATGCCACCAACGCAATATAAGTCAAAATCGGTTGAACGGACTGTAAAACGGTTTGTGTATATGTCTAATCTTATTGTAAATGGAGTATAGTGTGTTTCGTAACTGTGGTTAACATTGATAAACACAATATTCAAGCGGCCGAGATCGTATAAACTAGTCCGTAAATATATCAATGACCAGAATATTCGAAAAAGGTCCTTGGATGCCATTCTTTTACGTGTCTGTTAAAGTCGTTCCTATTAGGAAACCCATTACCGCAAACCGAGCAATTAAATTTTATATATTGTTCTCCTTGTACATGCGTTCTCATGTGCAGTTTTAAACTCTTCTGATGCCTGTAAGCTTTCTGACAAAGGGAACAAATGAAATTCCTTTCTCCAGTGTGAGAAACCATGTGTTTCTTTAAAGAAGTAATGCAGCTAAAACTTTTTTTACAAACTTCGCATTGAGTTTTCTCAGTATGCAATTTATTTGTGTGCATTGTTAGTGCTCTACGGCTTGGGAACACCGAATGACATACTTCGCAATCAAATGTAAAAGTAATTCCATGTGCTTCTTTTAAATGTTTCAACTTCCGAAAATGTTCAGTAAATCTTTCGGGACAATGTGGGCATCTCAACATTCTCATCTTCGTCGTTCCTTCGTGAGCTTTTTCCATGTGATATTTTAAGTTAGAATTAGTTGTGTATACTTTGTTACATTTATTGCAAGGGTAGCCTCCAGGTAGGTGAATTTCTTTGTGTTGTATCAACCGCTGGTGTGTCATAAATCCAGCTCCACAAGTTTCACAAACCGCATTACTAAAATGCACATTCATATGCCTGTTTAAAAGTATAAATGTTTGGAAAATCTTATTGCATATATGGCAGGCAAACTGGCCATTTTTGGAAGACAAGTCATAAGCTACCAAACCATTTCCGGATTCAGTGAAAAACTTTTTATGATCCAAAGCCAAATGCTTGCGTGTTTCATCAAGGTCCTTGTAATTTTGATCACAAATTCTGCATTTTAGCTCTGATATGTCTACTTTTACTGTCCGTTTGCCTTTCGGAAGGTATTCTTTAAGGATGATAGCATTTTCTGGTGTCTCATGTGTCAGTGTGTGTTGTAAGAGTGTTTTTATTTCTGAATATTGTTCTCTGCAGAAAAAGCATTTGAAATAGTATCTGCAGTACACGAAAGGTGTCGCCGTGGTATTTTCGAGAAGTATCGAGGCGTTCTGTCTTTCCGAGAGTGTCAGTTCCCAGATACTGGTCAGTGCTCCTTGTCGTCGCTTCACTTCAGATCCTGGGGAGATAAAATGTTCATGTTTTAATGTGTTGTCCGATCCTTTGTTAGTCCACATATACAATGCGTTACATAGATAAGGTTCTCTTCTTTATAACCGATTCCATCTTTCATTATTAACCAGTCATTGCGGGGCACCAAATATTTCAATCCTCGTCCATTTATGTGGTGATATTAATCTATAGATACTAATATTATAAAGAGGAAAAGTGTGAGGCAAGATGTAATCCCTCTCTACTTGTCCGATTAAAGAAATTATGTCACTAATCAAAAGCGAGAATCTTGCATAGTATCATAGGATATCTCAAGTGTATTATTCTACGCGGAAGTCGCGGAAAGAAGTTTGTGTGGAATAGGATAATAGGAATAGCGGTTATTCTATAGCGAAGAGCGCGAAGAGTTGTGTCTCACCAGGTAAGAAACAAAGTCAAAATATACAAGCTTTGAGGTACTTCCGTCAATAAATAATGAGAGTATTACGATATAAAATACTATTTATTGACATTCTCACACACATAACTCATTAAAGCAAATACATTTGATTATTACAAATGCTGCTGCCAATCGGTTTTTTATACATACCTACCTAGTTAAGCTGTTACTGTAAGAGCATTAATTTAGCTTTTATTTTTTATCAAAACGGTACGTAACAACTGGAATAATGTATAATCATTACCACTCAAAGTACGTAAATACTGTAAAATTAATGTTTAGCACATAATTTATGTTATATAAATAAAATATAATGACTAGAAACCCGTAAGTATGGAGTTTAAATCAAATAACTTCTATTTAAAAGTTTAAACATATTTGGACTACGGAAAATTACTCCCATTTTGACAGAAGTTCAATTCTACACAACCATCAGTGTAAGGCTTATTTATTTGTAGCGAAAACTAATCCGAAATCCTTTATCTTAAAGTGTGACTAAGCAAGTCTGGATATAAAGGTAGTTTTTGACTGACTCAGTGTCATTCTCTATTGAAAATGAGAGTACAGTAAGGGCGGGTTGCTTCAACTAACCTATCGACAAATAAAAAAAAATGGGTTGTTTCACAAAATCATACGTCAAAAGTTACTATTACCATAACCGACCAGTCATCGTAATTTTGTGTTGTCAAACAGCTACTTCAAAATATTATGGAATCTCTTTTTGAATAACTTTAACTGACGGATTTTTATGTCATGAAACAACCCGTTACATTTAACGTACGCTAAACATCGCGCGTAATAGTAACTTTTTAACCGTCCGTATGTAACGTTAACCGACTGTTTGAAACAACCCGCCCTTAGTTCTCAGTGTTGTTAAATGATGATATTCCTAATGGTAGCCCTTTACGATATGCTTCGACTAGCACAAGACAGCACATATCAATTATCATACCATGTGCAAGTCCAAATTAGTGTCTGTTTAAAAAGTCTCTCACATATCAATTCATAAGTTCACTTCCAAAATTCTTAACGATAGTCTTAAACTGCCACTGTGGATGCCATTGCTTCATATGTTTGTTATAATCGTTTC
The DNA here is from genome assembly GCA_947361185.1 of Charanyca ferruginea. NCBI lineage: Eukaryota > Metazoa > Arthropoda > Insecta > Lepidoptera > Noctuidae > Charanyca > Charanyca ferruginea. Next base: position 8,004,570 of record OX376080.1, on the reverse strand, counting down.
TATTATGAAAACCGCTGCCGCATTCCGAACATGTAAACTTCCAGACTGGACCATGTACCCTCATATGCTGTCGTAAAGTCCTTTCATGCATGTAAGCCTTCTGGCAAATCGCGCAGAAGAAGTTTCTCTCGCCTGTATGACCCCTCATATGCATTTTCAGCAAAGATTTCGTTCCAAAACACTTCCCGCAAACTTTACATTGAATTTTCTGTGTGTGCAGCTTAGTTGTGTGTTCTGTCAAAGCTCTTCGTGTTGGCAAGACTGCTTTGCAAGCGCTGCATTCGAATGTAAACGATATTCCATGGACTTCTTTCAAATGAGTCATCTTTCTGTAGTGCTCCGCAAATCTCTCTAAGCAATGTGGGCATTTCAATGGTTTTATTTTCTTTGCGTTAGTTACTTCGTGTTTTTTGAACAAGTGGTAACGTAGTTTTAGCTTTGTAGGGAATACTTCTTGACATTTATCGCATTTGTGGACTCCTGTTTGGTGAACTATTCGATGGTTTATCAAGCGTTGATGTGACATAAATCCCAAGCCACAGGTCTCGCACACTACACTAAAATGTACGTTCATATGTCTGTTTAGAAGGAAGAAAGAATTGAAAGTTTTTGAACACTTGTGGCAAGTCAGTTGACCGTTATTTGTATTTAAATCATACGCCATTAATCCGTTTCCTGCTGAATTGAACTCTTTTTTATGTGACAGTGTTAAATGTTTTCTTATATCATCGAGATCCGAATACTTTTGCTCGCAAAGTCTGCATTTGAGACCAGATATATCTACTTTTATTACTCTTTTCCCTTTTCTTAAATACTGTTTTAGTAAACAGCATCTTTCTGGAGTAACGTGGAAGGCGGTGTGTTGTAAGACGGAATGTATTTCTGGGAACACCTCGTTGCAATAGAAGCATTTAAAATTCGCTTGCTGGTAAAAGAACGGCTTGATGGTTGTGAACTCAAGGAAGGTAGCTGCGTTCTGTCTCTCTGATATAGTCATTTGCCAGATACTGGTTCTTGGTCCCGTTCGTTGTCTTGCTGTCAGCCCTGAGGAAAATAAAATATGGCCTTTTTAAAATGGCTTCTGCAAACTAGCTAAAATGTCAACATTATTTTAAAATACCAACCTAATAACAACTTTTGTCGATTCTAAGGTAAACGGGGTATTGAAATGTTTTACTGCCTTGATTAAAATAAAAAAGTGAGTTCGTAAATTATGCAGAATTTATTTGCTATTTCTAAAAAGTAACATTAATTGTGTAGATTATAGCAAATATTATATCGTGATGATTTACTAACAACCATAATACTAGGTATAACAAAGGAATGTGACACAATCACAGGTTTTTGAGATAAATGGCATGCAAAAGGCTAATGACAAAGCTAAGTTATGTGTTTTTCTTCCACTACACCTACGTAAAGCTTCCTCCTATATATGCATAATTGGTCCAAAGATTGTTCCTTGAGGAACGCCAAACAAATTTACTATGTTTTCGTTGATTACTTCAGAATGTAAAAACGTTCACAATCCTCCATGTACGCTATTAACATGAGTGACAAGATTATTATGGTCCCCACAGTTCACTCCACAAACTGCACACAATCCAACTTCATGGGACCTGCAGTGGTCTCGAAGATTCTTCCTCCTTGCATAAGCCTTACCACAAACTTCACATTTGAAATTCTTCTCTCCGGTATGTATAACCATATGCCTCGAGAGACAGTGCTTGGAGAAAAATCTCGAATTACACATTGGACACTCATGGTTTCTCTCTTGAAGGTGGACAGACCTTATGTGTACGAGAAGATGGTATTTCAAGTCGTATTCGCGTCCACAAGTGTCACATCTATACAATCCTGTCGATTGATTATGTACTACACGTAAATGTTTGGTCCTTTGGTAATTAGAATTGAATCTTTCAGGACAAATGGGACACCTTCGCGGGAACTGCTTCAGATGAACCCCTTTGTAGTGGATTGCTCTTTTAGAAGAGTTCGCGAATACTTTATCACATTTACTGCAGGGAAAACTCCCTGATTCGTGAACCTGTAAATGTGATTTAAGTAAATGCAATGATATGAATACAGCACCGCATATCTCACAGCTGTAATTGTTAAAATGTTTACTCATATGAATAACTAAGAGTCGTAGTTTGAGAAACTTTACCCCGCATATTTGACATTCGAAATCATCACCTCCCAACTTGTAAGGAATTATATTATCTTGAAAATTCGGGTCTATTTTCTTGTCATGTTCTTTTAAATGTATTTTTAGGTTCTGCAGATTAGGTAGTGTTTGCAAACAGAGCTTGCACTGAAGATATGTGACATCAACTTTAAGATTCTTATCTCTTACTTTATTATTTAACGCTCGTTTCATGTCTTTGATTGTATGTTCGATAATAGTGTGTTCTTTCAATAGATGCGAATCTAGAAATGGCTTGGAACATATAAAACACTTGTATTTGTTAGCCGCGTGTATAAATGGATAAACGTATGAGTATTCAAAGATGACTATAGCATTCTGTTTCCAGGCACCATACTCAAAGTTCTCGTTTCGTTTTCTCATGGGTCCCCGGATATATCCTTGCACAGTTTTCACATTGAATGTCACGGAGTTTTCTAGTTCACTAGTATTGTCTTCCCAATTGACATTATTTATTGATATTGGTTGTTTTAGCAAAGATATGTTTTCTAACTTGATGTTACGCTTCTTAATCTTTTTTGTTTTGCTAATTTTCTCTTTCACCTTATCCTTAAATTTATCTTTAGCAGCAAAATCTTGAGTTTCATATTCAAGAGCATCTAAAGATATTGGATATTTGAGAATTGTAAGTTTAATTTCTGTTCCGTCTTCATCTTTAAGAGTGATTGTTGAGTTTGATTTCTGGATTATACCTAAAAGAAAAAAAAGGATGTCATTTTCTTTTTAACGACAATTGCTTGTGAATGCATCTTAGATTATAATCGTTAAGCGGGATGTAAACAGACACATCGCATAGCTGTAACATCGAGCAAAAATTAGTGTTGGTAGTTAAACGATTATTTTTTTGGTATGAAATATCACTGATTATGCTTTTGTGCTATGTAACGTACACAAAACAGTATGCTTACGGGTGCATTTAAAGTTAAGCTGTAATATTTATAACTGGTTTTCACAAAAACCGTTAATCGTTGGAACTTTGACCTTAAATAACTGCGATAAAATAAGGTTCCCAGATATGACTTAAAAATTCAGTGTGTACTTATGTACGCGCGTGAGAAGTAATACTTCTTCGAGTCACAAAATAGCAACGAAGGCAGTAAGTAGTTCAGCATGTACGTCAGAGATGGCGTTGTTTACAATTACTCCCGTGAGAATTTTGTGTGACGCTGTGCGCGCGCATCGTAAAATTTCACTCTCATCATTTTTTCATAACGCGCCTAAAGAAGTATAACTTCAACAAAAAAAAATTGCAATGATGGGTATATAGTAAATGTAAGATTCGATGATTCGACGTCATTACGTGTATTTTTAAAGAAGGAAGATGGTAACTCACAGAGGTCGAGCAAGGAATGTATCGTTAGTACTTACTGAAAAACGTAGAAAGAATGGGAAAAAATATTTTCCGTACAATAACGAGGTGTTGAAACGACATGGACAGTCAATCACAAACATAGTTTCTTACTTTTATTGCAGTATGAGTGATTTTCGTAATTCCGTAGGTTTTAGAAATCAGTGGCATAAAAAACTCAACGAGACAGAATTTTTGTTATTTTCAAGCTAGTGTATTCTCTGAACTTGTCCTCCCAGTTTCTGTTCTGTTCTACATTTATTAAATAAAAAATAGTGGTAAATTATGCAACGATTTTAATGTGTAAGTATTCAACATACTAGTTCGTTTCACATTTGTTACAAATATCGTAGTATTCTTAAAAAAACCTAATATAATTAGTGCAATCCTAAAATAAATTCAATTATTTAGCTTGTTCTTATCATAGTCAAAATTATTTGGGTTTCTTTCTTGATGTTCCTGGATTGGTTTAACAAAATGTAGGGCATAGTCACACAACTACTAAGTATTATGCAAAAAATTAGCCTAAGTACAGTTGCCATCGTTAAATTGTTCTTAAAAATTATATCTAGCGTACTGTATGAGTTCGTCTGCAATGCTCAGAGTATTCCATGTTTACAGTATATTCATCTCTTTTCAAATTAAGAACTAACTAATATCATGCAAACGCAAATGGTCCTTTAAATTCTTCCTCCTCAAAAACGCCATCCCACAAACATCACATTTATGATTCTTCTCCCCAGTATGTATCACCATGTGACGTTTTAAAGACTCTTTGTTACAAAACCGTTGGTGACATACATCGCACTGCTGGTTCCTCTCCTGAAGATGAACCGAGCGCACGTGACAGACCAGATGATACTTGAGATTGAACCCTCGACCGCATGTCTTACATTTATGCACTCTAGTCTCCTGATTGTGAACATCTTGTAAGTGAATTGTCCTTTTATAATTTGAATTGAATTTCTCCGGACACATTGGGCATCTTCTCGGACACTGCTTTAAGTGCACGCCTCGAATGTGCAAAGTTCGTTTATAAGGAGTACTAAAAACTTTATTGCATCTATCGCAAGGAAAGTTACCAGAGTCATGAACTTCTAAATGTTTTTTTAAAAGCCGCAAAGTCATGAAGACTGATCCACAAATCTCGCAGCTGTAATTATTAAAATGTTCACTCATGTGTATCACTAAAATTCGCACTTTAATGAAGTTCTGTTCGCATAAAACGCATCTGTATGCGTCGTCTACAAGCTCAAGATTGAACGGTATCATGTTGTCTTGAACGTCTAAATCCAAAGGTTTATCGTGCACATCTTTGAGGTGCCGTTTCAATTCAACCAGGTTGGGCGGTTTTTCTGCACATATCTTGCACGTTATATCACTTACATCGACTTTCAAGACATTTTCTCTGCGGTTATTCACAAGTCTCTTTAGAGGAGCAAAAGAATGGGAAAAATGCATGTGGAGTTTCAATTCATTTAAGTCTAAAAACGGTTGTGAACAAACGAAGCATTTGAATTTGTTGCTGCCATAAATGAATGGGTACACTGTTGAAAATTCAAACACTGCCAAAGCATTCTGTCTGATGTCTGGAGATGTCTTCACTTTTTTTGCAGGTTTTACAGTATGGATGGGCAATATTTCTGTATTATCTATAGAAGGTGATGGATCGGTAGCAAAGTAAACGGGCGATGGACTACGAGATGGAGAGAAATCTCTTGGTGGAGTTGAAGAGGTTGTTATACTCTTTTGTCGAAGGCTACTGAAGTTCACTAAGGTCCCAAGAGGTCTACACAAGCTCCTGTCGTAAGCTACTTGGAATAACGGGACGATTCTTCGCTTCATGTCCGGTATTTCGGAGTCCGATCCTAGAAAAACAGAAATAAAATTGTAATACCTAGTCTTTTTGTTGTCTTGGTGGTTATATCTAAGTGTTTTAAGTGAAGGTTAGCGTACCATTTCCCAATATGTGCACCAGTAATGTTATCATTAAAAATAAAAGTAAATGTTTAGAAAAATCACATTTTATTCTGTTCAGATCCATGATTTTGTATAAGTCAGTACTTTTTAATGATTGACAGCACAAACAAATTAAGGCGATTTATTCGAAATTAGAAAATAAACGAACCTACTGGCTCTTTTTATTATTATGTAAGTACATAAAGTCCTAAGCCAAAAGCTGTGTGATGGGCGAATGACAAACATCTTACTGATAAACAAATGATGTTAATTAGTTTTTCGACCTCAAGCGACGAATTAAGTTGTTTAGCACAATAATATATTTATTTCCAAAATCAGTCTTTTTATTGGAAGCCATTAACAAAAAAGAAAATATTAATCACGAAACAAACGCATCTTTATCAAGTTGCCCTACATTAGGGTGATGTATCTTCGTATGATGTTTCAGACTACAGTTCTGGATAAAAGATCTTCCGCAAATTGTGCACACGAAACGACGATCATTTTCATGGATCCTCATGTGTTCACGAAGCGTGTATTTTCTTGCATACGCCTTCTTGCAGATACTGCATTGGTATTTCCTCTCCCCTCCATGTTTGACCATGTGATCTTTCAACTCAGATTTCGAATAAAACTTCCATTCGCATACGTCACATGAATATCTTTTTAATTTCAAATGCACTGTCCTCACATGTACACCAAGTTTACCACTTATCGTGAAAACTTTTGGACACATAGTACATTTGAATTCTTTTAACTTCAAACCATGTACAGCGGATATATGTTTGTTTCTTTGGAAGTAGTTCCTAAATGCTTCGGGACAGTGTGGACATCTGTGGCGTTTTACTTTCATATGTACAGTGGCATAATGTTCGTTTTTCGCGTTAGTAGATCGGAAGACTTTGTTGCAGCTGTCGCAAGCAAAGGATCCTGTTTCGTGTGAAAACGCGTGAGTTCTTAAACGTTCCGGAGTAATAAAGCCCGTACCACATTGCTCGCAAATGAAATTTTGGAAATGTACGTTCATATGTTGGTTTAAAGATTTGAACTCCGTGTAGTTTTCTAAACAAAGTGAGCAGGGGAATTCGTTTTGGGTAATTTTGAAGGGTAGGACACCATCGCCAGATTTTGGGTCTAGATTCTTTTTATGTTTCTCTAGAAGATGCCGTTTAAGGGATGGAAAATCTGGGATTAGATCATCGCAGAGCTTGCAACCAACATCTGTAATATCCACTTTGACTAACTCATACTTCTTTAACTTAGACAAAGCGTATTTGACTTGCGAATTTGTCAGAAAACCGTGTTCTTTATTATGATTCCTCAATGATGCTGGGTCAGAGAATTGTTGATGGCAATAGAAACAAATGTATAGGTTTTTCATCCATTTGAAAGGACATATTTTCGTCGATTCCAGCAGTATTATTGCGTGCCTTGTCCTAGCTTTAATGTCGTCAGTAAAGTTTTTCTTGTGCTGTGCGATCCGTGCCTTCAATTCTGCTCTATTTTCTACAAGGCATCCTTCGTCAGATAGTGCATCACCTAAAAATGAGAAATGATCTTGTTATCTGCTTTGAAATGCTTGTCATGCTGTAAGTTAATTTGTTTCCAATAATGCTTCACCTATTATAACCCAGAACATGCTTTAATATTAACGTTTTCTGTGTTGTATGTTATTTAATACCTTATTTCTCGATAGCTTTCAAAAAATCCCTACCTGATTGTTGATAGTCAACGTAACTATAAAGGTAAATAAGATATCGATAATATTTAAAAAAAGTCACGATTTGTTAATAATGAATTGAGATTGATTTATGACGAACCACAGGAGCGTGGATACTGGTAAGAGCATAGAGAGGTTTTACGCCCAGCTGTGGGTTACGAAGTCGAGCTGTGGATGATAAATTAACAATTTGGTTTCATTAACATATGGTGTCAGTAATACCAGCATAATTATTATTGTAGGATAAATGTTATTGAATTTTTCCAAAAGAAACTCAGTAGCAGTTCAAAGTTTGGAAGTTGGCGTTGTAGGTCCCATGAGCGTCGGAAAATATGTAAATATGTCGGATTGCCGTCTAATGGGATAATGACAGTGAGAAAAGCGGAAATTCACCTGTGTTTGCGCACGCACTTGTGCACTATAATATTTCCTATTTAATTGTGTGTGTATTAGCCGCCGTGATCAAAATTCGATCGGGAGAAAATTCAGGTAATAAAATTAGATGCAAAAAGTTAAAGCAAAACTCCAAAATTTGAATACATAATTTATTAATGTTAAAACACATCTTTTAAATGAGCCGGATGATGTACTCTCATATGTTGCTTGAGGCTACAATTTTGTATAAAAGACTGACCGCAAACTGGGCATATAAATCTTCTATCATTGTTGTGTATCCGCATATGTTCTCTTAAAGTCTTTAACCGCGCGTAAGATTTCTTACAAACATCACATTGATATATCCTCTCGCCTCCATGCTTGATTGAATGCTCTTGCAATTCGTAATTGGTGAAAAACTTCATTCCACATATCGAACACACGTGATTTCGTTCTTGCAAATGCTGGAAACGTATGTGAGATGTCCTACGACTGCATAAGTCAAACACTCTAGGACATGACGGACAGGGAAAGACCGCAGTCTTTTCTCCGTGTATGGTATTTAAATGTTTGAGTCTATGTTTGTAGGAAGCAAATTTTTCATCGCATATAGGACACTTGTACCTTTTATTTGATCTATGAATTTTAGCGTTGTGTGCGTATAGTGAAGCATAAGAAGGAAAGGTTTCTGTGCACCGTTTGCATGGGAAATCTCCTCTTTCATGAGTCCTAGCGTGGTTCACCATTCGTTGAGAAGTAGCGAATCTTTTACCACAGGTTTCACAAATAAAATGTTCGTAATGATCATTCATATGTTTGTGTAAGCTCAAGAACATTTCGTATGTTTTTCCACATATTTGACAACTGTGTTCTTCTTTGCTTAGTTTGTATGGAAGCACGCTGTCTCCGTAACTGCAGTCTATGATTTTTCCATGTTCTACAGTCAGGTGGATTTTTAGTTCAGCATAATCACCGATTCCTGTGCCACATATTTTGCAAATCGTTGTGGCAAAATCCATTTTAAGAGGTTCATACTTTCTAGGTTTTAATAGCTGTTTCACTTCTGAGTGTTGGAGTTGGTTATGTTCTCTCAATTTCTCTGGTTCTAAGAAAGTGTTTTTACAGAAGAAACATAGGTATGTTCCTTTCCTATACTTGAAGGGGTACGCGGTGCAAGATTCCATGATGATAGCGATATTATTTCTGAAGATAGCTCGTCTTTGGTAGCCCTCTCGTACTGTTGAGATCAAAGGAGCTCTGTTATTTTCAGTATCGGATTCCACTTCCTGCTTTATCACTGTTTCCTCAGTTTTTCTTCCTAAAAATAGAAAAATTCCGATATAGGCTCTTCATTTTCATTCCATTTTGCTATCCTTTACATTATTCGTAGGTACTACAGCTACTTTATGATAATTATTTTGTTATTCCGGTTATTGGGTTGAGCATGCTTTTAAAATTTCATTGGTTATAAAAGCGGCCTTATGAAGCTTAAGAGGTATTAGGAGCAGCGTGGAAAGTTCCTCATCCTCCATTGAAAAAGGAGGATCCTCCGACCAGACGGGGGTTGCGTCTGGTGGGCTAAGGCTCAACGGTTGTTATCAAGATTTTGTATACTTATGTTGCGGAGAACTTTGACTATCGCGATGTAGAATACGTCAGTTGTAGTTCACATGAGCAATAAATGTGTCACAAAACCAATAAGATCGGTGTAGCCAGTTTAGAATGTGGGTATTTCAACAAAAACCAAAAGTCTTTCATTTAATGAATATTTATTTGCAATTAATATTTATTTACGCTTCACTTTAACAATATACCTGCACCTTAGGTAGGTAGGTATTAACAAGGAAGAAAATACTATTAGGTTTACAAAGAAAAACACATTGAACATTTATTAAAATATATATTCGCTTCGGTTTCAACGGACTCGAAGAGTCAATTGGTAAAATAGGCGTATGTTAATACAGATTGGATAGCTTAATCTTTTTCAAAGGTTCTGCCGTAGGATGGTGAGTTCTCATATGACTTTGCAAACTGCATTTCTGAACATACGCATTATTGCAATACTGACAAACGAATCTCTTATCATTATTATGTATCCTCATATGTTCTCTTAAAGTTTTAGTCCTAGCATACGATTTCTTACACACCTGACATTGAAACTTTCTCTCCCCAACGTGTTTTATCATATGATTCCTCAGTTGAGCAGCAGTCACAAATTTGTACGCGCAAAAATTACACGCGAATGACTTAATACCTAAATGAACTTGTTTCATATGTTTGGTTCTTTGATTGCACATGGCGAAAACTGCAGAGCACAATTTGCAAGGGTACTCGACTTTAATGTCATGTATAGTTTTCAAATGCTTTACTCTGCCAGCGTAGCTTTTAAAGGATTCTCTGCAATAAGGACACCTGTACCTATATTCCGGGCCGTGTGCTACAGTAATATGGTTATTTCTCGAGACACGTGTTGTAAAAACCAGTTCACATTTAGTGCATTTGTATTGCTCTGTCGCTGCCGAATCGTGGATGACCAAATGGGATTTTAACCTGTCTACGGAAGAGAATGCTTTCCCACATTGAAAACAGATGCTGTTAGGATAATGTTTGTTCAAATGTGTATTCAATTTAGAGAACAGCTCAAATGATTCATCGCAATGAGTACAATTGTATTCTTTTCTTGTTAAATAGAAAGGCGTAACTCCTATACCGTGTTTGGTGATTATTGGTTTATTGTGATTATTAATTAAATGTTCGCAAAGTGCATCTACGTTCGTCATCCGCGTGCGACATATTTCGCATCGTAGGTCAGTGACTTCTATTTTGACGTTTGAGAACGTTCTAGCAAAGCGAAGAGCTTCGACCCTATCGGGATGTTCTACGGTATGGTCCTTGACACCATTGAAATCTCCGAACGAGAGCGGGCAGTACGCGCAAGTGAAGGCCCCTCGCTTCCACCTAAAGGGGCAAGCATTGGAAGATTCGAGAATGATAGCGGCATTATCTCTGTGATCGTTATACTTGCGTTTCGGTCTCCATTTTACTGTGAGTTCGACGGGCCCTAAAAACAAAAAGAAAATAATCACTATGGAGCGCAGGATACGGTTACATTGATTTGTTATCTGAGAAATGTTTTCGCAAAAAATATATGAGAAGAAATAAGATAACCGTATATCAGGTATCCTTATATATTCCTTTAAAATTTTGGCTCTAGCATATGATTTGTTACACACCTGACATTAAAATTCCTCTCCCCAACTTGTTTTATGATATGAATCCTCAGGACATGAGTCATACCCTCCCTGGGTATAAGTCAAATTGGAACAGGAATTCATTTGCTGCATGAAATTTATCTGAATCCGAAGAAATTTATGAGAGTTTTGAATTTCGGACGAACTCAAAATTGTGACCCGTCGACCCATGTCTATCTACTTAATTACCGTAGTGATCCAGAAACTTAAGAGCGCCACTGGTCATGAAGGAGGCCTAGACTAAGATAGTAGAAAGTAAGCTAAGAAAAGAGAAATAGAGAGAAGGGAGCCACTATCTAAACAGTCCGCCGGGTGGCCACACACTAACCGATCTGAGACTGTGGTCGGTTCTTAAATGTGTGTCGGTGGCATATGACAAACCGTGGCCTCAAAGCCGAGTCACATACGCATTAACAGGTTGTCAGATGTAAGTATGAGCTGCCGATTGTGGACCAGGAGGATCGATGACTTAGTAAAAGCCGCGGAAAATCTCTGGAAGCGAAAGGTGTAGGACCGGTTCGTTTAAAAAATCTTCGAGAAGATGAAGTTAATGATCATTGCAGACTGTTAGTGAAAAACTTAACAGTGTAAAGATTAGCCTGTTACGATCATTACCTTTATAATTATCGCCGTAGTATGTAGACTTTGGTTTGCAGGCCGCCTGATTAGACAGTGGCCTGCAGTCACACTGTAAATCAATGGGATCTTTTACAGATTTGTAGATATTTATCGAAACCAATAACAGTAAATGAATGGTAAAATTTGTACTTTTGAAATTATCATGAATTCAATAGTGTTTCATGGATCATAATTTGTTAAATGGTTGTTAGGGATCTTAAATACCTGGGCAGGGGTAGCATGCATCTTAAATAAGACAATGCGATTTTTAATATCTTATCCCATGTAATTAGGTAGTTAATATCTATCATAATAAAAATAATATCCCTATCATAGATAAAATAATTATCCTAACCTTTTACTGAGAATGTCTAAAGTTTTGCTCTTGCACAGCGACAAAAAAACTAAATCTATTCTCCCTTTTCGTCGCATGCGCCTTTTTCAAATGCATCAGTCTTAAACGGTAATGACTAAAATGTTCATTACAAATAGGACATCTATGTCGTCTTTTCTTCCATGTTTTGTTGCGAGGTGTCGATTCTTCGCTGCATGACTAGGAAAAACCGAATTACATTTGGGACAATGGAATTGACCAAATTCGTGGGTGGCTAAGTGACTTCGAAGCTTGAAGTGTTTCTCGGCTAAATGTGCCTTCAGAATATCTATATCTTTATCTATTTTATTGCACAAAGTACAAGCTAGATCTGTGATATCAATTCGTAGAGGGAACGAGTTCCTCACAGCAGGGATTTCAAATATATCGAGTTTCTCATGAATAAGTGAATGTTCACGAATTTCCAGTTACGTTTAAATATATTTTTGGGCAATAAGCGCACATAAATATTCCTCTATGCCATCTGAATACTACTGCATTTGAGCATTGTATTATAGTAGCTGCATTTGCTGCGTCTTCCCAAACGCGGCGTTTTTTCTTCCAAAGAATTTTAGTGGACTTATCAGCAGCAATGTCTTCTATCGCCCCTATAAAAAGAAATACACGTTTGTAATCTTCAAAAATCAGTTGTACTTCATTCTGTGTGTTCTTAGATGTCGCAGCAATTTCGATTTGCTAACAAATATCGAAGGGCAGTTAGGGCAGAAGTGTCGTTTCTCAACATTTGCATGTGTCACACGTATATGACCAGCTCTTTTGGAGCTTGTTTCAAATGTTTTGTCGCAAGCATTACAATAGTATTCTTTTCTCATTTGGTCGTGGGTTTCGGCTAAATGTTTCGCCCTCGTGTGGTAGGTAGTGAAGACTTCAGGGCATCTCGGGCATGCGTAACGGACACCTTTCCGGTGTATTCTCATAGTGTGGCACATACGAGACGCTCGCGTTTCTAAGACTTCACCACATTCACGGCAAGGAAAGCTCCCTTTTTCATGAGACTGTACATGTTTTCTAAACCTTGATTTGGAAACAAATGCTTTCCCGCAAGAATCGCAAATATAATTTTGGAAATGAGTATTCATATGCTCGTTCATTTTGGCGAAAGTCTGGAATTGGGCGAAGCACAGCTGGCAGGTGAAGCCTTCTTCGTCTAATTTGAATGGTAGAACTCCATCACTATATTCTACGTTTAAAGTCTTGCCGTGTATCAGTAGATGGTCTTTTAAAGCGTCAATGCTATTTAAAATCCTGCTACATAGCCTACAGCTAAGCTCAGCGACATCTACTTTAACCATATTATTTTCTTTCAACTTGGAGAAGATTCTGTCAGTGGGTAACTCGTTTAGGTGATGAACTTTAACATGTGCACGAAGCGGGGGAACATCAACGAACTTAGCGTCACAGTATGAGCAGTAGAAAGCGCTATGAAACCATCTAAAGGCCCAGGCCGTAGAACATTCTAGAAGGATCATAGCGTTTCTACGCATCATAGTTTTAGATATTCTTTTCTCTGATTCTTCAGGGAGCTGATTGTTAGCGCGCCGTCGCCTGCGCATCTGTCGATCGCTAACGTTTTCCTTCAACTTTCTAATGCGTCTAACGCCTAGATTTCCCTCCGCTTCGTTAGCGGAACCTAAAAGCAAGAAACACTACGTTATTTTGTTAAATCGTCAAAGTACCAGCTCCCCAAAACATGCATTTAGTGCTACAGTATATTTTCAACGCTTAAGTGGCATTGGGTTTTTCCAATAAGAATGTTTCAGTATCATCTCGGGTGGTGCGGTACTGTGCTTCAGAAAGTGCTTTAAAGCTTTAGTGCCTGCGTACGATCTCTCTCCGGTCGTGTCAGATTCCCGTCCGAAGAGAGAGTGCACCGCTGTTTGTGCACACATTTGCACTTTTATAACCCCGTTGACTTTGCTCTTCATCGAGATTGGGCGCCGAAATTAAAAATATTAGTTATAATCTAAAATTGAATGGATTCTTTGAAGTTTTATTCACAGTTGCAAGTTAGATGCTTCAGTTATCGGCTTAATCTTGAACTAGGCAAATCACAAATGTTATACGTATATGCATATGCACATTCAGAAATACTTCGTCGTTCGTTTAGCAATTTCTTCTGCCAATTTAGTACCTAAGTATTTTAATGAAAGAAAAATATCTCAGTTAAAAAACGTTTATTCAAAAAAATAATAATACTGGAAAAGGCAATTTAAGTTAAACGAGATAGTCCATACTAAATCCTAACATCAGTAGGAATTAATTCAGTCAAATCATGCGCATTGATCGAAGGCAGCCTTTGCGTTCTCTCCTTAAAAAGCGACGTCCGCCATTTGCTATTCACGTCCTGGTGAGTTTTTAGATGGGTCGTCAGTGCCCTATTTCTTGGGAAAGACTTCCCACACACAGTGCAATGGAAATTCTTTTCCCCAGTATGACGAACCATGTGTCTTTTCAACTCGTAATTAGTCTTAAATTGCCATTCGCAGTAACTGCAGCCGTAGTTCAGCTGTGGAGGAAAATGAACCGTACGGACGTGTATCGCGCGTTTTCCGCTAGTTTTAAATGACATCTCGCAGTGGGCGCAGTTGTAGGAAACTTCTCGCTCGCTATGAGCATTCTTCATATGGTCTATTCTTTCGTAATAATTGTCGAAACGTATATTGCAGTGTGGGCATTCGTATCTAGGCGCTTTTGGGTGAACTGAGGCTTTATGGGAGTCCCTAGCCGCTCTCATGATAAAAATCCTTCCACATTTATTGCAAGGGAATGACCCGGATACATGGACTTCCAAATGTTTTCTTAATCGAGGAGCAGTCATAAATCCTTTGCCGCAAGTAGCACATATGTAATGCTGATAGTGTACGTTCATGTGCTCATAAAGTTTAAGAAAGTTATTGAACTTCTCTGGACAAATGACACATCTCCAAGACTGTTTGTCTAACGAAAATGGTAAAACACCGTCAGGATGGTAAGGGTTAAAATCTAAACCGTGATGAATGACATGTTCTCTTATTTGCGTTGCATTTGTAAGTGGCAGGGAACACAGAGCGCAAACAGCGTCAGTGATATCAACGTTGATAAGAGGCATTTCTTTAAATTTGCTATAGATATCTTTAATGCTGTGACTTGTGGAACAGATACGGACATGGTCTCTTAATTCAGAGCATTCGGTAAAGTTATCTTCGCAGTAGGCACATTTGAATCTGTTCTTCCGCCATCTAAAAGGTAGGAGTGACCAACACTCAAGGATGGATGAAGCGTTATTCTTTGTGATAATCCTCGCTTCAGCTCTAGCGCTTCGGGTATATTTCGGCTTGGATAACTTTTCTAATTCGTAATCACCTTCGTTTTGGTCGCCCGTTTGCCAGCTTAGTCCTAAAAATAGAAAATGTTCGTCAGATTCCTTAGCAATGTTTCTGTGCCCCATCTTTCCTCCGTTCTTCTTGTACACAATTCGATGTTCTGATGCTGTTTTATTATAATATCTTTGGACGTTTGTCACAGGTCTAAAAAGACCCCCGTTGCCTTAAGATTTGTAGTTTTTCAACATCCAGAGATATAAATAGCTTACGGGACCTCAAAACGGTCTTAAATTACATAAAAACATACTATACAGTGAATGAACACTAACAAACAAATAACTATCTGTAACAGTTACAAGTAATTGTAACTGTAACTAAACTGCGATGTTCTTATTTTTAACCGATTTAAAAAAAAAGGAAGAGTATAACTCTTTGAAGCTCTGAACTCTCTAAAGAAGTTGGCGAAAATAAAAAAACTTTTTCTCAAAAAAACACTACCGCTTTCAATGACTACAGAATATAAAATAACTAATGGCAGAAGTCGGCGGTTTTCGTTCCGTTTGATGGTTAGCGTCAGGACCCCTGGACCAAGAAAGATATTTGATGTTTAGAAAATACCAAAATTTACTACCTTTTTGCTACTATTTGATACCTAACTTCAAATATTTAGTACCTCAACTGATAGAGAAAAAACACGTAAAGAAAGTGGTCAGCCATTCTGACATCAGGATGTCTGGACCATTTTTTTTTTTCATAGGTCGAGACAACACACCTAATTTATGTTTGATGTATTGCCAGCGATTTCTGAAATTAAAGTATTTTTTTATTCAAGCAAGACAGTTTTCAATAATATTAATTTTAAGGGTATCTGACTTCTGTTTTCGACATAATATTATGTTTTTCAAAGAAAGATTATGTATTTGTAACACGGTTTTTTTTTAAACTCGAGCTGGCACAGAAAAGCTAAAAATGATTGTTTAATTTGGATTATTAATAAAATTGCAATGAAAAACAATGTAAACTATAATCTCTTTATTGGACTTTAACTAAATAATAAATTACATACGTACTCACTACGTAATATCTAGTTTACATTTGAGAACTATGCTGAAAATGGATAGTTTTAAGTGAGAATATGTGACAGTAAAGACACCGTAAAATATTATTAAAATATTGGATGATTGTTGTCGAGAAAAAATTAAGATATTTTGGAAGACATTATTACTGTACAAGACAGGCAATACGGCAGAAGGGTAGTTATCAAAAATATATCCGTGGAAAATCAAAATGGCGGAATGGACTTAGAGATAGATAACTAATTATTTACAAGTTCGGTTGAAGTTTGTCGTAGCATGTAGGTATATTAGCCAAACTTACAGGGTTGTTTACTAATTACTTAATCCTAAATTGCTGATTCTCATTCTTCATCAAAATTCATATAAGAAGTACAATGTTGACAAATGCCAATTTTTTGTGACTAAGGTTGAATTTCACCAACTTTTCAACCTAGTACAAATTTTAATCTGTTTTAAGCATTTCCCTACCAAAACTGTGACGACACTTTTATTCCACGGACAAAATTAACCATTTTCAGCTTATTTCTAAATAGCTCTATTTGGAGCTATTAAAACATTGCATTTTAGAGAGCATCTTCGCTTATTATTTTCGTTGCGTCTGTTTACAGTACTTTTTGAATACAACCGTTTTCATGAGATCCTAAGTTTACTTAAATTACCCACAGATGGCGTGATACGCTACCGAAACTACCCTCTGAACATCATAATTTAATTCTATAACGCCATCTATTGTATTATTAAATGCAACATGAATGGATCATAGGAGAATGTAGTTAGTATTTTTAATTCAATTCCATTTTTTTTTTATTTCAAATCTTATCTAGTTAAGGAACGTCTTGTAGCCGGTTTCAGCAAGTCTGGTTAGATTTGACGATGGCTTTTTTGAATGGTGGACAAAAAAAAACCATAGCCAATCAGCCTGGTCATAGAATTCGGAAAGATTCAATGAGGGCTATCGCGCATGAATCTCGAAAACGTCAAATGTCACTGATATTTGGTGGGCTACGCGGGTTTTTGTCTAATTAGAGTAACGTTGTGAATATTTTGCGATACCTGAGATTTATTATGGGAAATACAAGTTACGGGTCAATGAATATCGGTGCTTTGAGACAGTTTCATTGTTCGGAAACTTAAGTCCGCCTTTTTAAGGTATTAAATATGATTTCACGAGTTTTCACGATATGTTTTTGCGCTCATAATAACAAACTTTGGGTCCTTACTCGACAGTGGCGCCAACTAGCGAGCACAAAAACGGTAGCCCTCATTGGATTGCCTTCCAAAAACCGGAGGTAAGTGTTCTACTCTATGCCTTGCTTTGATTTATTTTTAATAAAATATAAATAGATCTAACGAGTCATTGCCTAGGAATCTTAAATAGACGGCACTTGCCTTTTCAGCAATTAAATGATATACACATTTGCAAATATAAAAAAAACAACCGATGGAGACGTACAAAAAAATTCTAAATAAGTATAAAATCAGTCAAAACTATTCGAGAAATGTTTAATTAAGATTTTAAGGCTGAGTTTTCACCTGACATTATGCTAGCGTAGTCAAGTATGTGTGTGTTAATTACCAATAACATTGCTTCATTTTCAAAGCTCAAGCTGAGTTAGCGTTGTAATTAGTCAGTTATACAGTTTTAAAAGAGCGGATGTTCATCAAAAGTATTAACGCATAGATAAACAGCCGGCTTAAAACAGCTGTTTATACGACGCGCGACGTAAGCAAAGAAACGAAGTAACGTTATTAAGCTTATCTTTGAAATACAGTTAAATACTTTTTAGAAATGTATCTTTCTTCTTTGTAAGAAATAAAGATATTCTTTATTATTCTTAATTCCAAGCTATAGATAATAAAACAACTGTAAAACTATAATAAATGTTTCCATTACAATTTAAATTAAAGAAATATTTGATTAAATGAATATACGTATTATAAGCCGGCCAAAACGGGTAAAAATACTTGTGTGCGAAAAGAGTTGTTTTTATTCATTTGCTTAAAGATTTTCAATCGGTTTTACATAATGTAGTTAGTTCACACATCCCTCGCTACGCATCCTAACTCATATCTTGTGGAAGCCCAGCCTAAATGAAAACAAGTGACATCATACATGGAAATGCTTTTTCGCGATATGTTTATCCAAAGACAACCTGGAAGCGAAAGCCCTAGAACAACTTCCGCAAGGATAACTATATTCCGTCTCTTTCTTCGTCCGATGAGCTTTCACATTATGGTGGTACTTCTGGGACCGAGTTTTAAAAGTCATATGGCAAGTCGTGCATTCATACATTTCAGCACCAGGTTTGTAGTTATGAAACTCCATGAGGTGTCGCTTTCTGAGCTCCCAGGTTGCAAATCTGGGTTTTTCTTTACAGTAGACACACATATAAGGTAGCGTGGTGTGCTGTGTTTTAATATGGATGTTCCGTTCTTCTAAAGTAGTGAATGTAGCAACACAACGACTGCAAGTGTATTTGTTATCGTGTGGTATCTTCGTGTGGGCTTTCAAAGCCGATTCGGTAATAAAACCCTCGCCACAAGTGTCGCAGACGTAATTCTGGAAGTGTTCTGCTGTATGTTTCTTTAGAGATATGAAATCTGAGAACTGTAGCTTGCATATTGCACATTTCCAGTTAGAGCCATCATTCAGTTTGAATGGTAGTACTCCTGGCTGGACATCGGCGTTCAGAGGTTGTTTGTGATCATTCTTCAAATGTGTCATCAACTCGTCTAATGTTTCTATAGGTTTATAACAAAGTTTACATTGCAGGTCTGTTATATCAACTTTTAAGAATTCTTTTCGTATCTTTCTACTGAAGACTAATTGTATATCGAAATTCGCGTGACGAGACGCCATATGGGCTCTCAAACCTATTGGATCATTTGATTGAACCCGACAAAAAACGCAGTTGAAATTCTGCCCCCAAGTCCTGAAAGGACAGGCGGTAGAACATTCTAGAATAATCTCAGTATTGCTTTTATATTTCAAGGCTTTTCCAAAACGAGGGTTATAGGAAGACTTGTAGCATTTAAAGTTACGTTCGTGTTGCCTCAAACCATGATCTGATAGAAAGGTAGCACTACATTTATCACAAGTAAAAATATTCATGTGCGTTCTTAAATGAACGTTAATTTGTGAAAATTTTGGAAAAGTTTTATCACATTCGAGGCACGTCCAACGCCCTGAGGACCCTTGTCTATAAGGGAGAACTCCAAAAGGCGCGTCAAAGTTCACTTTTATTTTGTGATCTCGAGAAATATGGGACATAAAACTATCGATATTAGGAATATCTTGTGAACACATGGTGCACTTTAAGTCGGTAATTTCAACTTTTAGGGCATCGTAGACCTTATAGAAAGCGCTGTTGTAGTCAGCAGTGGAATGATCAGCTTTCATATGTTCCCTCAACGCAGCCATGGGCTCAAACTCGTCATGGCAGTAGGAACAGACGATCCTATTGAACCGCGTCTTAAAAGGGAATGCTGTCGAGTGTTTTAGCACAAGAACAGCGTTTTGCCTTTGCGGGTTCTGTCCAACGGATCTTTCGAACAATCTTTGTTTTGGTTTACTTTCGTTCTGATTAAGTCCGTCAATATCCTTTGTGGACCCTAAAAAAGAAAAGAATTTTCATCATTATTATATTCTAACACAACTTCTTGTCTTCGGAGAGGAATTATGGCATCCCGGCTTACATCGATTAGTTATGTTATGCTGTACGGCTTCTAGAGATCTTTACGTGGATATATAAATTACGTTATATTTGCATAGTTACTACTTCAGTACAAATTAATAATATGTACGTTAATTAATGCACCCCCGGTGACTGCCCTGTTGGTCCCGGCTGTCATTCGTAGATCTTTGACAGTCGTTACGAGTAGTCAGACAGCCAGTTTTAGCATAGTACCCAGTAACTGGGTCGTGGAAGTCAGATAGGCATTACCTTCGTGTGAAACCTGGTATTCAGCTGCGTTCGGCTAGACTAGAAGCCGATCCCAACATGGTTGGGAGAAGAGGCTATGCAGATGATTTTCGTTAATTAATGAAGACGAGTACCTTAAAAACTTCAAACATCAAAGTGCTTTTTAGCGATATGTTTATCCAAGAACAGTTTCGTCGTAAACGCCTTAGGACAGCTCGGACAAGGGTAGCTAAGTTCCGTATCCTTTTTTATTCGATGTACTCTCGCCATATGGTTGTACTTCCCCGATCTAGTCTTGAAAGACTTCTGGCATGTCGTACAATCGTACTTATCAGCCCCGGTCTTATAGTTATGGACTGTCATCAAATGTTTTTTGCGAACCTCCCAGTTTGCAAAGCGAGGCTTATCTTTGCAATACACACAGACGTATGGCAATGATGTGTGCTGTGTTTTCACGTGTAAATTCCTTTCATCTAGCGACGAGAATGTGGCAATACACCGGCTGCAGTTATATTTATTCTCGTGTGGTATTTTTGTATGAGCGATCATTGCTGATTCAGTAATAAAACCTTCACCACATGTGTCACAGACATAGTTTTGAAAATGTTCTGAAGTATGTTTTTTAAGAGAAACGAAATCTTTGAACTGATTCGGACATATCGTGCATTTCCATATTGAGCCATCGTTTAGTCTAAAAGGTAGGACCCCGATTTGTGCGTCAGTATTTAAAGGTTGCTGATGATCGTTCTTTAGGTGGTAAATCAAATTGTCAAAGGAGTCTATAGGCATAAAACATAGTTTACATTGAAGATCTGTGATATCAACATTGAGAAATTCTTTACCTAATTTCTTATAGAAGGCGGCTTTGACGTCGTAATTGGCATGAATTGTGATGACATGCATACGAAGACCGCTAGGGTCATTGCTTTGGACCCTACAGAAGACACAGTTAAAGTTACTCTTCCAAGTTCTAAAGGGACTAGCAGTAGAACATTGTAGAATAATTTCTGCATTAGACCTAGGTTTCAAAACCCTTCCATTTCGAGCCTTGTAAGCCGTTCGGAAGCACTTGACTTGCCGATGGTGGTCTTTCAAAGCGTAGTCCGACACGAAAGTTGTTCCGCATTTGTCACAACTGTAATTCATGAAATGGGTAACAATATGACGATTGAAGGCTATGAATGATATGAAAACTTTGCTACAATACACACAAGTCCAATGGTTATCGGAATTTTGTTTATAAGGTAAGACCCCATAACGAGCATTGAACTTTACAGGTTTATTATGTTCCCTATACAAATGACTCATTAGACCGTCAACATCTTGGATTTCTTCAGAGCAAATTTTACATTTTAAATTAGTAATATCGATTTTGATTAAATTATCTCTTGCTCTATAGAAAACGTTTTTAAAACCAGAGTTTATGTGTTCCGTTTTCATGTGATACCTGAGATCTGCTAAGGTGTTAAATTCTTCGTGACAGTACGAGCAAAGTATTTGACTAAAGCGAGTTTTGAATGGATACGCGGTTGAATAAGTTAGTATAAGTTCAGCGTTACGTCTTTGTGGTGTCTGGTAGACCAGAACTATTTTCTTTTTTGTTTCATTCTCAGTCTCACTACGTCCGTGAATTTCCAATGTGGTCCCTAAAAACAAAAAAGAAAATGATCAGTGTCATACCGTGGCGACAAAACTTTACTAATTACTTTCAAAACATCGATCTAACATGACAAAAACAATAAATAAAATGATTATACCTTTTTATATCGCCGTATTTTTCTCGAGTTTAAACGGTAGTTGGGAATTTAAATAAAAATATATTAACACAATCATCGAAGTATACAAATTTTTATTACTATTCGATATTTGAAGTGTACAAGGTAATACTGGAAGTGTCATTTTGATGACTATTCAAAACAATTGAATACAATTGTAACACATACATAAATTTCTAAGTTCTTTAATGTAGGTAATTAATGAAGTTTTGCATAAATGTTAATTAAATACACAGACTGTTAATCAGAAATTTAAATATCAATATTTAGATCAGGATGAATGTTCTTGTTATGAGCTTTCAAGCTAATTTTTTGTGTGAACTGCTTATCGCACAGCAAGCAGACGAATCTCTTAGTTTCACTGTGCGTCCACATGTGCTGGTCCAAATACTTCTTCTTTACGAAAGATTTAGAGCAAACATTGCACATGAACTGTCTCTCTCCAGTATGTCCGAGAGAGTGATCATCTAAGCGAGATTGTGTGTTAAACTTGAGTCCACAGCAAGCGCATTGGAAACCTTCATCAGTATGAGCCAATTTGTAATGTGTATAAAAATACTTTCTAGAAGTGAACACTCCTTTACAATCAGGACAATTGTAGACTAACTTTTCATACCCATGTACTGATTGGAGGTGTTTCCGCTTCTGTTCCCAGGACTGAAATCTTTCCGCGCAGACTATGCAACAGAAACTCCAGCATGATTTTGATGTTCTAATGTGATCCTTCCTTTCTTCCGGTGTCGCGAAATTCTTCCAACATTTCCGACACACGTGTGTTTTTTCCGAATGGATACATTTGATATGGTAATTTAAGGCGTCTTGCGACAGGTAATTTCGACCACAAGTTACGCATGTAAATCGATGGTAATGTATGATCGTATGACGGCAAAGTTTAATGAGTGTGGGCATTTTTTTACCGCAATGATAGCAGCTATAATTGTTATATACCAATTTATAAGGTTGCATGCCCACATCGTATTCGAGGTTCAGTTTCTTAGTCAAATCTGTGTGAGATTCCTTCAAGTGTTGAGCGACGTCATCAATTTTCTCGAAAGGTTTTAAGCATACTCTGCATTTTAAGTCAAAGATATCGACTTTGATGTATTCTTTTAAGCTGCTTAAGTGGTGGAACGCGGTGGCAATGTTGAACTCTTGGTGGTGGACGTCGACGTGTCTTCGGAAATGCGTCGGGTCCTCATAGCCTTCACAGCAGTAGACGCAAGTTATAGCTTGCCCTCGCAATCTGAATGGATACATGGTCGCATATTGCAACACAATCTCCGCATTCTCTTTCGCCCATAAATGTGGTTCTAGAAACAAAAAGAAATATCGCAGTGAAAGGTCGGCTCACTTCTTCGTTTCTTTGACGGAAACTTAAGGGATGGGGGCAAGAGTGCAAGAGTTATTGGACAGGTTACTAATATCACAAAAACAACAAATAGTGTGTAACCATAATTTATTTAAAAAATAACCTAACCTTAACATTTAAAAACAGAACAACATTTTATGACAAGTAACAAAATACAGTACACCAAAAATGAAGTATATGTATAGTTGCCTCATTCCTCTGTCAAGTTGGCTACCTACTAGGGACGTCAGAGGACTGAGAATTTGTATAAAAACAGTTTTTCAACAGGATTTTAAACAAAAGATGGGATAATTTTGAAAAGGTACTATTCATTAGACGTAAAACAGATTATAGATAAAGTATGATTTCATAGTTATGTATTTCACAGTCACTGTCCTGTAGGCAGCACAAAAAAGGTAGACTCGGGGTCAATTTCAGCAATATTTTTCTTTTACATTTCATGTTTAGGAGGATGCCAGGGCAGCCCGCGAAATTCAAGCAGTTCAAGCAATTTATTCAGTCATGATTTCATTAGAGGTACATTTACGAGCATTTTTAACTTGGAGAGTAATAATGATAATTTTATTATTATAATTCTGTAAATACGTATTTGTTACATCCGTAAATATTTTTTTAGTACTAAACAACTAGATACTGGGCTGATAATTACAAAAAACGTAAGAATATTTTAATTTCACGGGTTACCCTGACGCTTTCAATTCAGTATTTTGACACTGTTTTGAGTCTTAACTCAAAATCAATATCATACGTATAGTGCGTGCCACGAAAGATGAGACTTGACACAGACTTGATTCGACTTGCGCAGTACTCGATTTAAAGGTAAATTTCGATAAATCGAGTACTGCTCAAGTCAAATCAAGTCTGTGTCAAGTCTCATCTTTCGTGGCACGCACTATAACAGTTTTTAAAAGAATATCGAAAGTGGTCCAAAGAGCCAGCTAGTAAATTTAAGTTTCTCAATATTAAAATAAACGTGTTTTAAGAAAGTTAAAATAAAAACTAGCCTTTTCAAGGCAAAGGGAGTTCTTATTCTGAACTTTGAAATGAATGACTTAGAACTCCATACATCAGAGACCAAGAAACAGGCAGATTACTGAGAATTTCAGTAAAAACATAATATTTATTTAAATTCTAACATTAACATTTATTTTTTAAATATTAATTCACAGAATTACCTGCGTAGGTAAATAATATATCGGGTGGAAAAACATCGACGTACAACCTTTTATCACAGATTCAGCACATGATTCTAGAACCAGGAGAAATATTTGGCGCCTATTCAAAACCACCGCTGTTAAACGGTAGCAAATCTTTATTTAACTTACATTAGGTAATAATGAAATGTAATTTAGAAATAAAAAACTTCTATCTGTGGTAACGAACAAATATTTCGTGACCCGCCTGTCGTGTCAAGCACCACAAAAGTTAATATTCAGAAACGATGGCTGTAGGCATGAACTATGTACTTGAAAAATAATGAATATTTTTCTCTGGATAAATCTTCCAAGAACGCAATTTGAGCGAGTTATACCGATTTCAAAATAACACGACTCGCGTGTCAGACGCCACACAGACACATTGATGGTTCGCCTGTCGTGCCATTCGCAACGAAACGATTAATAAGCGACTATATATTTCAACTCTTGGGTGTCTAGAATCGGCTACTGGATACATAGTAACAGGTAGCGATAGCAGTCGATATCCCACCGTGTATAATGTTAAGGCTTATTTATTTAGAAACAAAACAACATAAATAACGTTTTTATAGAATACAACAGATTTTTCAAAGCTATCGGAGTTTATTTACAAATATTTAAAACGATTTCTATCAAATACGCGACAGAAATTGCGCGTTCTTACCTTTTCTATAAAAATTACGCAACGTAATTTCGGCACGATATGTCATAATAATACGTTGCACAAAACGAACGTACGTACGTTATGAAGGCATTGTTGGTGATACGCGCAACTTTCCGTCACGTAATTTCGGCTACAGATCTGGAGTTGCTAAAATTCTTTATCATCATGATCTTTATTTCCGCTTGGAATCGCCCTTCATAAATAAACCTTCTTTCCTTTTTGCTAAACTTATAAACCTGGAAGTTTGGCGTCCGTCGTCCAGATGTTACCCGCGATGTTGACGGTATCGGTAACTTTGCCTGTCTTAGTTATAAAATATTTTCACATCTCGAATATGGAATAAAGAATTCTTAAAGATATTTACAGAACTGTGATAGTGTGAGGTCTACAGCCGATTAAAACCATTTCTCCTCGGGTATCTCCGGATGATGAACCTTCATATGCGCCTTATAAGTACATCTTTGATTGAACTGCTTCTTACAAAACCTGCACTCGAATCGCTTATGGTCACTGTGGACCCACATGTGCTGTACGAGATTCCTTTTCCTAGGAAAAGATTTAGAGCACACATTACAGTGAAACGTTTTGATGCCTGTATGGACCAATGTGTGCTGTTCCAAATATTTCTCGGACGCGAATTTCCTTCCGCAGAACGCGCAAGTAAAGTGTATTTTGGCGTGGGTTTTATTAAAATGACCTCTATATGCATTTCTAGTTATAAAAGATTGACCGCATTCAGGACATGTGTAGGATCTCCTGGTTTGTCCATGAGCTTCTACTAAATGATCTCCTTTCGCACCCCAAGTCATAAATCGTTGTTGACATGAACAGCACTGGTACATCCAGCAACTGGGAGAGTTAACTGTGTGATCCCTTTTGGCTTTTAAAGAACTAAAGGTCTGTTTGCATTTTCTGCAGATTCTCTCGCCAGCTATGTGTGAGAATCGAATATGCTGCTGTAAAGATGTGTTAGTTGTGTAAGACTTGCCACATGTGTCGCAGGTAAAGTTCTGGTAATGCGAAGACATATGACGACTAAGCTGTCTTAAACAAGGAAAGTTTATACCACAATTCCCGCACATAATTCTGTCTTGCGGGAATTTATAAGGATGCAGTCCAAGTTGGAAATTAAAGTCGATTTTGGCTAAGTGTGTCTCGTCCAAATGGCGGGCAACTTCTTCGATACTTTCAAAGGTTTCCAAGCACCTTCTACAGGACATTTCGGTGCAGTCGACTTTCAGGTAGCTCTCGTACGAGCAATGAGCGAAGGCGTTACGAACTTTAAATAAGGGGTGCTCTTCTTTCATGTGTTGTCGAAACAATTTGGGGTCGGTGTAAGATTCGCAGCAATATACGCACATGAGGGATGTATCCGGCAGTCGGAAGGGATAAACCGTTGTGTTCAGGATGATAGTCTCTGCATTCCGTCGCGCGATGGACAACGGACGCATCACGTCTAGAACAGACAAATGTCTTTGGTCATATTTCGGTGTGCTCCTGTTAATGCTATTGATTCGTAAATAGTATAATATGACACAAGAGAGTTAAGTTTGTCATTACATTCGAGGCTGCATTGGCGTAATGGAGCCGAGAGTGTAATGATAAATGCTCAAGCGTTTCATATAACGTTTTTCAACATTTATGGAGGGAAAAAAGTGAATAAAATTGTATATAGTAAAATTGTATATAGTAGTATTTTAGACAAATATTTGAGAAAAATGATGCGCGTATCTCATTATTCGAACTACGAACATGTCGGTAGCCGGATCCTGTTGTTCAGTCCGCTAGCGCACGAAAAAGGCACTGACAGCTGTCAAACAGCCAGATCAAATAGTTATATAAATACTTTTGTTTATAAATAAATATCTTGGGACAACTCACACACGGTCATCTGGTCCCAAGCTAAGCAGAGCTTGTGTTATGGTAACCAGACAACTGATATACATACTTATATAATTTATAAATACATACATATGATAGATAAACACCCAGACACAGAACAAACAATCATGCTCATCACACAAAGTTTGTCCTGGGTGGGAATCGAACCCACGACCTCCGGCTTAGCAGTCAGGGTCAGTGACCACTAGACCAACAGGCCCGTCAAAAAAAATATATTTATAAAAAACAAAATGATTAATCTGCTGGCAAAAAAAAAACATTTTCATTTCATTGAATAATGTTTTCAGAACATATTTATTTTATGGCAATTTCTTACACATAAAACCACGTTACTGACATTTTGAAAAATTACGCACTATTGCGTACTCTTGCGGAAATGTAAAGTAAAATGCACGCGTGCGTAATACGCTGAATTAGGCACCAAAATGCGGTACAATAAGAGTCACTTTAGGAGCAAATGTATTGTAAATAATGTGCATGATCGTTTTGTTATCATTCTAAAATTCAGTGAAGAGAATATTATAATATAATTTTGGCCGCAACTTATCCTGTTGGTCTTTTCCCTTTTTCGCCCGTGGTCCCGGTCCCTTAGTCCTTGGAAGGGATCACGAGTATTTTTTCGCCCGTGGTTCCTTCTAGAAATATATACTCCCAAATTAAATTGTACTTAGATATTTGAGTCATCGATATGCCTGCCAGAATGGATAAATGCTCACCAAATTGTGTTTCCTAAAATATTGTTGAAATGTATGAGTTTGACTGTAAAAAGCGATTTGGTTCTGACGGTAAGCTGGGGTAAAGTAGGGGGTCACAGTTCTAACCTAACCTTATCATGTCGGATCCGCCCCAGGGGAGACTTAAGGATCAAAAAGATTTTGGCTAGGTATCCATTGTGGTAAGCAAAAAGCCAAGGCGGGAAAAGATTTATTTAGATGTTTTTATTCGTCCAGGGAATACAAAAAGGGACCACGGATTTTTTTAGTATTATAGGGACCACGACGAAAAGAAGCTCCGTGGTCCCTTCCAGGGACTACGAGAAGGGACCACGGGCGACTGACTATCTTTTCTTTGTATATTGTTATAGGATCTGTAATTCTGTACCGACAGCGCACTCTATAGAGGTCTAGTCAGTCTAATCATATTTTGGTCATTAAACTCGTAACATTTTGTAGAAAGGATAACCTCACTAATTTTTAATTTTTTACTTTTAATTTTTTTTTTTAGGGATTAGCCCGCCTCTCTATTCTTAAACCACTGCAACTGTTGATTCTGAAAGCCAGAATCAACAGTGGCGACCGCCAGAATAGCGCCAAGGCAACGAAGCTCGACGAGTCCCGGAAAAACGGTTTTGTTTTGTGTCGCTGATGGTGGCGAACTGTGCTCATGTTCGTGAACAGGCACCGTCGGTTGAGACTGGTCATCTCTTAGCTGAATCGGTTATTTTAAATTTATTTTGAACTAGCTTTTACCCGCGCCTTTGTCCGTGTTAATGTCGGTTATCGCGGATGCAGATGAAGTTACGGAAAAAGTAGCTCATGTCCTTCCCCAGGGTTCTAGCTATTTTCATACCAAATTTCATCACAATCGGTTCAGCCGTTCCATCGTGAAAGCGTAACAGACAGAGTTACTTTCGCATTTATAATATTAAGTATGAATTATTTTCGTTCAAGGAGTTCTTTTCCATTGAAACCTACTGTTTGGAGCGAGCAACTACTAGCTTCAACTTTCTGACTGACTGACTCCTAGACAATTCAAAAGTGACTGCAAATGGTTTATCTTCTATATATATAAAAGAAAGTCGTGTTAGTGTTACACTATTTATAACTCAAGAACAGCTGAACCGATTTGGATGAAAATTGGTGGGGGAGGTAGCTTAGAACCAGGAGACGGACATGGGATACTTTTTTTTTTTTTTTTAGTTTTTTTTTTAGTAGGTGTAGGGTAGGTAAATAGGCAGGTAAGTAGGTAGTTAAAAGTTTGAAATAAATTATTTAAGTTTGATGTTTCAACTGTCTTTAATCCCGCTACGAAATTAATCAGGAAAGTACAGCGGAGGACGGGAGGAGTATGGAATACATATTTTCCACTTCCCTCTTACGTAAATATCTAGTGTGAGTGTGAGTCTATACTTGTGTCATTTACGGTAAAATCACTTGGACTCATCGGTAATATTGTACGTATATTGTTTGATAAATAAATAGAAAGAAAGGTATTACTTCTGATTTCTAGGAAATTCCGGCCTTACTCTTGGGCATAACCTGGGTAAAGAATTCTTAGGTATAAAAGGTATGTCTAATAAGACAAAAACATCAAATATTAATCAATTGATTAAATACTAGCAACTAGCTTCAACTTTCTGACTGACTGACTTCTAGACAATTCAAAAGTGACTGTAAATGGTTTATTTGAAATAAATAGGAGTATGGAATACATATTTTCCACTTCTCTCCTACGTAAATATCTAGATACTTGTGTTTTTTATGGTAAAATCACTTGGACTCATCGGTAATATTGTACATGTATTGTTTGATAAATAAATAGAAAGAAAGGTATTACTACAGATTTCTAGGAAATTCCAGCCTTACTTTTGAGCATGACCTGGGTAAAGAATTCTTAGGTATAAAAGGTATGTATAATAAGACAAAAAGATCAAATTTTAATCAATTTATTAAATACTATACCTAGCTACACAAAATATTACAAAACAAGTAACGAAATATAAACGTATATATTAATTATAAATGTAATTTATTAAACTATGTCAAAAATTAACAGATATATTGGGTATTAAGTATCGTTAATTTAGAGCGTATTTGGATGAATGTAGTTTACGACTGATAAAAAAAGTACTTCACTTTTGACACAAGATAGATGGGGTTAGTTAAAAATGTGGTTTAATACTTTAAATTCATCATATCAGCCGTCCACTGCTGAACGTAGGCCTCCCCCAGAGATCGCCAACCAACCCGGTCATACTTCAAATGATGTACTAAATCTTAATTATTAACATTTAGAAACTTGGTCCGCGTGGAAGCCAAAGAGTCGTTTTTTAGGGTCTACTTCAAATCCAAATTAGTTTAGAAACGGTAACACTTAAGTCCTTTAATTTTTCACTCCCAAGTGGAATATTTTCATGAATTTATATGGGACCAACTTTGAGGTATACACTGACCATTAAAAAAAAAAAATGTGAGCCGTCACGGGACGCCTGGCAGATGTGAAACATCGACATTATTTTGTAAAAGTAATATGCAGAAAAGAACAGATTGTGATAGGAACTAAATATGTCATAATGATAAAATAAAATCATACGATTTTTTTTCCAGATAACGATGAATATTTATTGAATAAACATTTATTTTCATTAAATACAAAAATTTACGAATTTATTTCAAATCGTGACTACTTAATTCGTTTAATCAGTGACTTCGGTAATCGCACAATCGATTGCGCATGGCGACGCGTCACCACACCGTACACACTACTGCATATAGACTGTATATATATACCATCATAAAGCGTGGCGACGCGTCGCCACGGCGTGCGTAGTCACGGCATGCGTCGCCACGCCAGAAATCGGTTTTACGTGCGGCTATAGATGTTTCACATCAAAAAGAATCATCAAAATCGGACTACACTGTAAAAATGTAAAGTCAAGTATAAAAAAAGTGTCACAATGAGAACCTCCTTCTTTTTTTAAAGTCGGTTAAAAAACATAATTCCTATTGTCACAGGATATGTTTTAAAGCGCTACCTCGAAAATAAATCGTCGGCCACTGATCTACTAAGCGAGCGAAAGTGATGCAATTACTTTTGAAACGCAAAAGCAGAGATGGCTATAATGTGCGTGCGCTCGGAATAAAGCGACTCATTTTTTAACAAAATAAATGAACTAAATTTAAAACTACTTTAAGTAAACTTTGATATGATAATTCTCTGTTTTAAAGTAAATTCCATTCACTACCTACCTCTAAAGCGTTACGCCGTGATATCGAAAAAAGTAAAAACTTTGCAATTTTTTTGTATCGAGAAAATTTCATTGAATCGTGTCTTCCTTTTACATGATACTAGATCAAAGATTCAAAAAACATATACAATACGGTCAACGTAACTTGGCGCGTCTGAAGTTAGCTGTTTGGCTGCGCAATGGAACTTTTAGGAACGAAATTGTCTACTGCGCAGCTAATCGGCTAACTTCAGACGCGCCAAGTTACGTTGACCGTACTGTACCAAAATGTTAAATCCCTATTCCACATACTTAACAAGTTACACTAAATTGAAA
This sequence comes from Charanyca ferruginea, assembly GCA_947361185.1. NCBI lineage: Eukaryota > Metazoa > Arthropoda > Insecta > Lepidoptera > Noctuidae > Charanyca > Charanyca ferruginea. The sequence goes on along the minus strand of OX376080.1, from coordinate 7,973,213 downwards.
AACCACATTTTTTTTCAATATATCGCCTTAAGGTATGTTGGACGTCCACGTGGACCAAGTCGCAGACAAAAGCTAGTTAATGATATACACCTGAATCGTTTTTAGGGAAGAAGAAGAGTTACTCACATACCAAACACGCTCCAAATAAGAACCAGTTACAAATAATATTACCGTTAACTGATATAAATTTTTTAACATGATAATGCTTCAAACTGCACAAAGTATCTAACAAAGAAATCTTATGATTTAACGAATAAAAAAATGCAGTTCGGTTCATAAAATACAATTTTTGCTAACCCAAGTAAGAACGTGATAACTATTATTACATAAAGGAGCGATATTCGTAGCCTCCGCACATATATTGCCCCCGGAAACGCAACAGTAATCCTGGCATTAACTACCGTGCCGAGATTGGCTTCAACTATACTTTACTGACGGGTAATAGTCAAAAATGGCGCTAACTATCGTCAAATAAAAAAAATGGGTTGTTTAACAAAATCGTACGTCAAAAAGTTACTATTACCATAACCGACCAGTCAACGTAATTTTGTGTTTTCAAACAACAGCTAGGTCAAACGTCAAAATATTATGGAATCTCTTTTATGTCATGAAACAACCCGTTACATTTAAAGGTGCGTACGGATTAGAGGCAGCCTCGGGGTGCGCAGCCTCGCCACGCACGGCTCGTGTGTGGGCTGCCTCGGTACAAAATTAAAACAACACGAGGCAGCAGGCCGAGGCAACTTGCCTCGGGTCGAACCACGACGGCGCGACATTCAAAATGGCGCCGGATCGTCTTTACAGCTGATTTACTTCTGCGTCTGTCATAGTAAAAAAACCGTCAATTGCGCGAGGCACGCCTCGGGCTGAGGCGCGTACGCACTTGAGGCAACAGGGCGAGCCGTGCGTGCCTCGGACGAGGCTGCCTCTAATCCGTACGCACCTTAACGTACGTTAAACACCTCACGTCATAGTAACTTTTAACCGTCCCTATGTAACGTTAACAGACTGTTTGAAACAACCCGCCCTTAGCCTAGAAGGTCACCCACACACACACAAAATGTGTGGACACGCCGCTCCTGTCGTAGGCAACATACGAGTTCGTTTGTTTGTGGTGTTGGGGATGTGACCCAAGTGTAGTCAGTCAATCGCATTGCGAACTCACCATACCACTGGCCATACCCCCTGGTGGTACGGTGGGTCTAAATCTATACCACTCACCTAACCTAAGATTCACCAACAAAGAGTGAATCTGGCGCTCGGCGGCCGCTACTGCGGCACCGCTCACTTAGCTAACTCGCCTTCGCGCTTTAATGGTCACAGTTCTAACCTAACCCAAACGATTTTCTCAGTGGTATTTTAGACCCACCATACCACCAGGGGTATGGTGGGACCGCCTCTGGTCAATTTTAACAGACTATTTTGAGTAATAAAATCACACACAAAACTACTCTACATAGAGTGAAGATCTTGAATGAAGTGATAGCAATATGAAACATTGAGTGAGAACATACAACGTTTTTAAAACTGTACCGAAATCACTGAAAGAAAACATAATTTTGTATTCATTCGGCTTATAATTTAGTAATACTAAAATAGTACTTTTGTAGAAATTGTTTGATTAAAAGAAAACTTTATTTTGTATTGATTGCGCTTATAAATTACTAATATTAAAATAGTATTTTTGTAGAAAATATCATTTTGTCACAGACTTGTCAAAAACAATAAGTATACAACTATTAAAATCATTGAATAAGGGTCAACGCAACAGAACAGTATAAGCTCAACCAGTTTTCATTGATTTAAAACGCAAATACAAAAAAAAAAAACGGATGAAAATTGCTTGCAAAACATAACTTCGCGCGGCATTTTTATCACGCATTTTTAAACTCTATTACTGCTGCGTTTTAACTCATTCTCAATAAGTCAATATAAACAGTTTACTCCGATGATATAATTATGGATGCTTAAAAAGAGTGAAGTATTTACAACGACTAATACTTAGATTTAAGAGCGCCCATCCCCATCGAGCGAACTTCGACGCGAGCGTGATTGAAACATTTTTTGTTTCAACTAACGCAAAGTTCGAAAACAAACGAGTGAGTGAGAACGCGTTAACATCGCAGGAAAATTGGCGCGCGGAGGTTTCACAAAACTTGCTCCAGGAAATGCGTGATTTTGAAAAAGCCTTAGAAGTTTTTGGTAATAACGTTTGTAATTTAGAATCTCCATTACATGTGCAAGGTTTCTATTAAGCTGTTTTTTTTAATTTTTCAATGTATGAGTGCATTATAACGAAGAACAACGAACAACAAAGTTCAGTTAAAAACCGTGCAAAAAAATCTGTTTTTCAGACGGGGTTACTGAATTTGTTTCTCAAAAATTTTTATTTTTGGCTTCATACAAACCTACATTTAAACCACAAGACACCTGTGTGTTAAAAATATATGGAGGATAATTTGTTATGACGCCGTATCACGTACGAGCGTTTGTATGAGAAATATGACGGGATGGGCGCTCTTAAAATGAAACCTTTTTTATTATTCAATTGGATGGTAAACAAGCCGGACGGCCCACAAGCAACACCGCTACCTATAAACGTCCGCAATACCAGATACCTTGCAGCTTGAAATGTTCCATGCGCTTGTAACCACACCGTAACATTTGAAGAAAGAAAGAGTGAGACGGCATTAGAATGATGATTGAGAGAAACCCTATGCCTAGATGATGTGCAGATAGAAAATTACCCTAAAAATCGCCTAAATCCGGATGGTACGATTTCATATGCGACTTCCAACTGACTTTCTGATTAAACTGCTTATCGCACATCTTACACTCGAACCGTTTAACATCACTATGAATCCACATATGCTGCCTCAGAGTAGATTTCCTTGGAAACTTTTTCGAACAAATATCACAAGAAAACAGCCTTTCATTGGAATGAACAACCATATGTCTATCTAAAACATACTTGGTGTCAAATAATCTGTCGCAACTAGGACACTTGAAATGTTGATCCGTATGCTGTATTCTGAAATGAGATCTGAATTTGTTGGGTTTTTTGAAAACGAGTCCGCATTCGGGACAAGGATAGACCTTCTTCGGTATTGCGTGAAATTGTTCCATGTGAATGCGTTTTAATTTCCAAGTACTAAATCTATCACCGCAAACTGAGCATAAGTGTTGTCGACACCGGTTGGAGACCTCGAAGTGCTTTCTTTGATCTTCGCTTGAGTATAAAACTATTTTACACTTCCTACATCGCCGCTCTTTTGGTACATGAGGACAGGAGAACTGTAGATGTTTTTGCAAGGAGGCGGACGATGCAAAAGACTTGCCACAAAGTTCACACGTGCATTGAGAGAAGTGTTTCTGGATATGACGACTCAAACTCCGAATATTGGACGATTTGTCGTGGCATATAGCACAGGATAACTTGTCATTTTCTATGTTAAAAGGCTGAAGGCCAATATCGTGATTTAAATCTATATTTTGTTTATGGACTGTGTTTAAGTGTACAGCTGCGTCTTCGATCTTGTTGAGAGATTCAAAGCATATTCTGCAGCGGAGATCGGTGCAATCGGCTTTAATGTAACCTTCGTGGAGATGCGAGAATGCAATTCTGACATTGACTACATCGTGTTCATCATCCATGTGCTTCCTGAAGAGAGGGGGGTCGTCAAAAGTCTCGCAGCAGTAAACACATACGATGGCACTCTCCGGGAGTCTAAACGGATGAGCAGTGGTATATTGTATAACGGTCTGGGCGTTCCTTTTTGCGATGTGCATCGGATTTATTTCTAGAACAAAAGAGACATTGGTCACTTTTTTTGGTGAATTAGTGCTACTATATTTCACTTACATATTTAGTTGTATTCAATTAACTTTATTTTGCTATTCTGGTATGAAAAGTGCGTAAAAGAGGAAAAGGCAGAGCATAGAAACTTGAAGTACGAAAAGAGACTACAAATTGTTGAAAAAGAATGATTCTGATGCCGTGGTTTAAGGCTGGCTAGTACCAATGTAGCTTTCAATTCTTACAGTTTTTTCCAACATCAGAGAATAGGCCATTGCACTGCAGGAGCGTAGTGATGGCGTGGTGGAGCTAGTATTGTTATTATTCCAACAAACATACATTTTTAACCGTATTTTCTTCGACCCATTCACCTAAATAAGAGTGGACCACGGAACATTAAACACAATCACCATTTAGTTCTCCATATGTCAGTCACATAACACTACAATAAAATTCTACTTATTGCTTAAGCAATAATGTATCTATGCAGTATTCTGTGATTGTTTTGGTGTCAATGGTAGAGCCGCCATTTTATTCACCCAGAGACCTAAAAAGCTTTTGTCACTTTGACGTTAGCTTGTGGCACTTTTTTTGCTATCTCTGGGTGTTTTACGTCAAAATGCTACAGTGCCATTTTAAAAAATACGCATTTCAGGATGCCTCGCCTTCATATGTGTCCTCCAGCTCACCCTCTGGTTGAACGTTTTATTACAAATTTTACACTCATGTTTTTTCTTTTCACTGTGTATCCACATATGCTGTCCTAACGTAGCTTTCCTTGGAAACGCCTTAGAACACACTGTGCAAATGAAATTCCTCTCTCCTGTATGGATTACGATGTGTTTTTTCAAATTCCTTTCAGTGTCGAATTTCTTTTCGCAATAGGAACATTTAACATAGTCATTTGTGTGGTTGGTTTTGAAATGCATCCGAAGGGCATCGCGTTTGCTGAACACTATGTGACATTCTGGACAATTGTAGGTCTTGTGTGGCACACCATGGGTCTCTTTCAGATGATTCTGCTTCATATTCCACGTAATAAACCGGTCTCCACAAAAATTGCACACGTGCTGACGACATCTAACAGATTTCTCTAAATGGATCATTCGATCCGTTGTAGACGTGAAAACTTGTTGGCATCTTCTGCATCTATTTCTACAAATTTGTTTGGTGCCACAGTTGTACCTGAGGTGGCATTGTAGTGAGGTTAACGCCGCATAGGACTTCCCACAAGTGTCGCAGGTATATTGTACGAAATGCGTATGTGTGTGTTTACTCAACAAGGTCAACGTCGAAAATTTATCTGTACAAATCGCGCATGAAAATTTATCCTTATAAATTTTAAAAGGATGCATGCCTAAGTCGTGTTTTGGATTGATTTTTTTCTTGTGTTTTTCGATCAGGTGTTCTGCGGCTAGTACTAAATTAGGTAGTGGTTCAAAGCAAATCCTACATTTGAGATCGGTACAGTCGACTTTTACGTAAGTATCGGCGACGTGAACGAATGCCATGCGGACTTTAAAGTCCTGGTGTTCTAAATGCATGTGTTCCCTAAACTCCGCGGGGTCCACGAAACCATCGCAGCAGTACACGCAAACCATCGAGGCTTCTGGCAGCTTGAAGGGGTAAGCTGTTGTATATTCTATCATCATTTTGGCGTTCTGTCGCGCGATGAGCATCGGATTTCGTTCTAGAACAAAAAGAAACGACCGATCACTTATTCTGTGTTGTGGACTGGTAAGTTCGATACGGTATAACTAATACTGGACTTCACAATAAACTATGCACTAGTGATTAACACGAAATGAAAACTTGCTTACTGCTCCTTCGTTGCTGTAATTGAGCAAAATATGAAAGTCAGTGAATTTATGAAAGAAATTTGCTTCGTAATAAATGAGTAACTACAAATTCATCTAGATACGAATACAATCAAAATTATTGTATACTTATCTTGAGTTGATTCTCGATTAGTTTGAAATTAAAAGCTTTTTATTGTCCATCACTTTAATAAAAGTACATTTATCTTTTTGCCAAAAGAACCAACCTTTGTCAAATAAAACACTTGCAGGCGCATACTCTAACCCGACACAGGCATATTCCATCCATTTTTGTTATATCCAAGTTTCACCGCCGCGCGCCGGTCACTTTGCTTAACGAGCGAAAAGACGTATTCACGTGAATAAAAACAAAACTATTTTGCACCCTAAATGCACTTACGCGAAGTAGGAAGACTTTAGATATAATACAACAAAGAAAACATAATTACTTAAAATTAAACCTACTCATTAAAGACGCTATTTATAATAAACGGACAAACAAAAAAAACTGGCCCAAGATTGCAACGACTAGTTACCAAAACAAAACTACCCCTCATTTAACCAATTAACATTAAAACTATGAATTTAAGCCCATACTGGCCAACTGTTGGGTATAGGCCTCGAAGGCCACAAGGGATCTACTCATTCCATTTCTCTTGGCTATTTACTGTTATATTCCAATTTATATTCCAATCCTTCATGAAGCAGTTTAATTTCATCTCGCCATCTTCGCCTTGGTCTGACACGGCACCACTTTCTCCACCTTTCCACCACATTTTCTATTTACACTGGCATCGGTGAAGGAAAACATTGTGAGGAAACCAGGGCTTATAATAAATAAAAGAGGAATCGCCAATCCGTCTTGTGCAAGCGTAGTGATCAGTGCTAGTGCCTTCACTGTTCACTGACCTTCGCATTGCAGTGGGACCATTTATGCTGGTATCATTAATCCCTTCAACATCAATTTTGTAAACAGTCACCAGAGGGCTCTTGGAGTGGTATGTTCTCTGTATCTGAATTCTGAGTGTGATCATTGCCAGTGTTAACTTATGGCGCTGTCAATGTAGTATGTAGTATACCAATGACTGATTTAGTTGTCCCTGTAGTAGTCCCCAGGATTTAGTACATTTCTCTCGACCGAATTTCTGTCACGGTGGCCTATCTGGAGATTTTTGCAAAAGCGTGTGCGTAAATACAGGTGCCAGGTACTTCCTCTTCCCTCACTCTACTCTGTTAGGACGGTAATACAACAGGGCTGGAGAGAGATCAGGCGCAGGACCAACGAATTAACGTGCTTTTCGAGGCACGGGGTGCTTCACCGCCAACTTCCAATTTCCGAGCGGTTACGGGTCCCCACGCTCAGCAGTTGAACTTCCAACCACGAGACCCATGAGTCCTACTTCAATATTATAATAATAAATATCTAAACTTTTAACTGTTAATCGTTTAAAACGGAAAACATAAGTTTTAAATTGTTATTTTTTCCTTCAAAATCTTCCAATTCGGGATGGTACGATTTCATATGAGTTTTCCAGCTGACTTTTTGATTAAACTTTTTGTTACAGAGTTTGCATTCGAAGCGTTTATGTTCCATATGTATCCACATGTGCTGTGCCAAATTCTTCTTTCTAGGAAACGATTTAGAGCACACTGTACAAGGGAAGAGTTTCTCCATTGTATGTGAAACTCTATGCTCTTCTAAAGTCTTTTTGGTAACAAATTTCATGCCACAGCAAGAGCAGACATAATTGTCGTCTGTATGGGACAGCCTGAAGTGTGTCCTATATTTTTTTCTCTCATGGAAAATGTTTCCACATTCTGGGCACACGTAAACTTTTTTTTCAACTCCGTGGCATTCGGATAGATGTAGTTGCTTGGCGTGCCAAGACATGAACCTCTCACCGCATACGCAGCACAAATGTGACCAGCATCTTTGGGACTCAAGCATATGTTTTCTCTTCTCTTCTAAGGAACTAAAAGTACATTTACATTTGCGGCATATCTTCTCGGTGCCAATGTGTGAAAATCTTATATGGCTGCGAAGTGCTGTGTTCGTCGCGTAGGATTTACCGCAGGCTTCGCACGTGTATCTCCAGAAATGGCTTTGTGTATGTCTGCTGAGTTGCCGCAAGCTTATAGCTTTGTAAGGACACATTGCGCAAAATAGCTTATTGTTTTCCAATTTGAACGGTTGTAGACCTAATGCCACGGTTAGATCGAGGGGTTTCTTGTGTTCGGAGTAGAGGTGATCAGCGATTTGATCCAAATTCTGACAGTGTTTGAAACAGAGTCTGCAATTAATGTGAGTGCAGTCAACTTTTATGTACCCTTCAGAACAATGGACGAAGGCCATTTTGGGGTTAAAAGTATCATGTTCCTCGGTCATGTGGGTCCTAAATTCGGCGGGATCTGGGATAGTCTCGCAACAGTAAACACAAACCATGTTCTCTTCGGGCAGCTTGAAGGGGTATACGGTAGAATATTTCACTATAATCTCGGCGTTCCTTTTAGAGATGAAATTCGGGTCATTTTGCTTCTCTAGAACAAAAAGAAATGCCCAGTCATTCAACTGTTCTTCAGTTTTCCTTCTGTCGTTGTGTTCATGATTCTTTCTAAGGATATGGAAGTTATGGTATGGTTAGACAAGGTTTTCTGTTATTTTTCAAGTTTAAGGTAGAAATGAGTTATGGAGAGATCGAAAATGGAGCACCGAGAATGGTCATAACAAATTGATATCCGACGAGTTAGATTCTTGTAGGTACTACTCCTTGGGTTAATTTGAATCGTATAGGAACTGTACATACATGTAAAAAAGTAAACAAAAACATATTGTTTTTAAGTTATTTAATCTAACTTATTTTTAGTGTTCGTGAAATAAGTTCAGAATTGTACTACTAATAGTACGCCAAGAAGAAGAATGAAAGCAAAATATTTCATTTAAAGACCTCAGAAGATGAAACTTAATTAAAAAGATGTTAAATGTATTTTAACATTTTTAAATAATAAAAACTGCAGCGCAATTTGCCCCCCAAACTTTATACTCTTCTGATATAACAGCTGTTTATACTTGACATGTATACCGCTGATACGCACGACTTGTATTAAAATATATTTTTATCGGTTTTTGGTGTTTATTAATTAGATATTTGAATATTCACTGAGATGTTGAAACATCTCAGGCGTCCCGTGACGGCTAACTTTTTTTAAATATCGATTATTAATGCCAAATCGAGCGCAAGAATTATTTCTCGCAGCTGAACTGAAGACAACAACTTATTCTACTCGTATAAAATGTAGAAATACCTCTTCTGTTTTAAACATTACTAAAAGTAAAAAAATAACGGCAATATCTACATTGTTTACTGTATAACTCTGGTTAATGATCATTTTCACCTGAGACTGTCGAGTGTCGAGCGAAAAATATTATCGATTAAAAATATGATGGACTTATCTTTGTTTACAGAGCAATAACCAAGAAGTAAACATAGGCACGAGACAGCTGCCCCTGCGCTTCTCAACTGTCCTGAGGTTGCTACGTACAGCGCATAGTACTTCAGTTACCTAAGATACTCCAAAAGATCGCCAGTAACGTCAAGGCATTGCTGACCTTTCTTGTGAGGTTGATCGAATTATCTACTTCTCACCCCATACCTACGCTAAATACGCGCTGAGACGTGGAGTTGCGGACACGTCTATAATACTATATGTTTGGTTACAAATCATATATTCCTCCTCAAAAATCAACCAACTCCGGATGGTAAGATCTCATATGAGTCTTCCAACTAACCCTCTGATTAAACGGCTTATTGCACAAGGTACAGTGAAACCTCTTATGCTCGCTGTGAATCCACATATGTTGAATCAAATTCTTCTTCCTAAGAAACGATTTGGTGCAAGAAGTGCAATGGAAAAGCTTCTCCTTCGTATGCATCAACTTATGATTGTCCAAACGGCTTTTGCGATCGAATTTTATGCCGCAAAATTGACAAACGTAGTTGTCGTCAGTGTGGGTAATGATGTAATGTGTTCTGTATAATCGGTACTCTGGGAAACATTCCTGGCATTCGGGACATGTGTGGAGTTTGCTCTTGTTTTCTACGTTGTGGACTTCAGTCATGTGGTCGCGTCTGAGCTTTTTGGAGACGAATCGATGGCCACATACTGTGCAACAGTACGGCCAGCATCGTTTGTTCGCTAAAACATGTTCGCGACGCTCTCGAATATTAGGAAAGGACTTCCTACATTTAGTACATATCTTTTCCTCGGTATGACTAAAGAGGATATGCTTCTTTAAATTATCTCGACTGATGTACGATTTGCCACAAGTTTCGCACGTGTATTTGTGATAATGTCCGCTGTTATGTCGCGACAAATTTCTGAGTGACGGAAATTTTTGGAAGCAAGTAGCACACACCCATCTTTCGGAACCTAATTTGAATATCTGTAATCCAAACTCTGCGTTAAGGTTTAATTTCTTGTCATGCTCTAAAACGAGATGTTCAGCTATGGAAAGTAGTGTATCAAATTTTTTTGCGCAGAGCTTACACCCTAAGTCTGTGCAATCAACTTTGAGGAATTCCTCTGCTCCCATGGTGTGCGCAAACGCATGTCTGACGTTGGACTGGTAGTGTTGTTTTTTCATGTGTTCCCTGTACACTTCTGGATCTTCGAATGCTTCGCCGCAGTATACACACATCATGTCATTAGCGGGGATCCTGAATGGATAAGCCGTAGTGTACCTCAAAATTTGCTTAGCGTTTTGCCTCGCTTCGACCAATGGATCGAACTCTAGAACAAAAAGAAATGGGCCTTTGTCACAAGAAATGGTATTTTGGTAGGAGACGCGTTTAACCGCGCTTGGGGATGATGCTGCACTGCATAATGGTTTCACGAGGATTTTCTGCTTAGTTTTATTGGCCGTTAAATTTAGTTCACTGATGCATTTGAATTCGACCTTGTGGGTAAGTTTGGCGAATTCGATAAACCGCGCACATCACTAACGGTAAACTGTCTGAAAAATTAAGTTTGTAAATGGAACCTTCGTTTATGAGTTCAGAACGAAAGTGCCTATTATGAGAGATTAAAATGTGGATTCACGTAAAGCATCATAGTATAGATATTCGATATCTATGTTCATTAGTAGGTTATTGTATGACAATTCATTTAGTGAGTAGTGTAGTGATCTATTCATTATTTTGTTTGTTCATTCTTAACGTTTTCTTTGGTGTAAATTATTCATCCCGCTCTCAGCTCGGTAACATTATAAAAGATTTTTCATATTTATAGGAAGAACTTATATTCTAAGCAAGTTAGAAGTTTTTATCTTATAATTCTTGTAACTCAAAGGCGAAAAATAATACAGAAAATTGGTAATCATAGTTAGTTTAATGTGATAATTAAAACATTCAATACAAATTCCATATTCAAGTGTGTTATATCTTAAAATAGTTAAAATTACCAACTACCCTCATTCTACGAAACTATTACAACGAACATGACAAAATAATTTTTTTCGAAATGCAAAAATTTAAATAACGTCTAAACACATATGGTCCGGTACTTAACGAATTGCTTTATTTTGAAATAGCATCTTGCAGGTTTACCATGGAGATTGTCGGCTGATTAAATAAACTTTCCTGTGGTGTAAATTAAGGCTTCCAGCCATAAAGGATAACGCTTATAAACTAAGCTAATTTCAGTCCTTCGAGTGCTATTTTTTGAATTCGACCATAAGTCGTAATTACATATGGAAAAAACCGACAAAGCGCCCAGGCCACGCGCAGTGTTAGGGTTCCGCAATTGCCCATCACAATATGCGAACTTAGAAGGGTCTTTTTATTTGACACTATGAAAGTATTCATTGAGTTTAAGCTCAATATTAATAACGTCTAAAAACGGGCCCACAGAGGACGATGGTAACTGAAGGAGTTATAAAATCCAACTTCACAAGAGAAGTTAAAAAAAATATTATCTATTTGAGTACCACGCGGTGGTAGAGGCAACCGGTTGTAACAACGATTGATAACCAGCCTCACGTAATAACTCAACGAGTGTCGGGCGAAAGTGTTGAAAGTCAAACCTCCGCTGCTTATGTCGGACTGTGTAACATAAGACATTCGAAAGGTTAATTTGTAAACTGCACAATATTATATGCCTATGGAAGTGTATGGATATTTCTACGTGTTCATTGTTACGTGTCAATCACGCCGCCACACGTGGCCCTTAGAGTTTTAGAAGAAAAACAATTAGTTTGGAGTCTTCGTCTCTGTCACTCATAGAAGAGTGTCTCCCTCTAAAGTCGATGTGGTAATACATTAAAAATCAATTTCTACACATAAAAATCGAGTTTCTTTTCACAATAGTTTCGCTTCAGTCACTCATACATTATGCTTCGCAATATGCCGCTTCAACCGGTAAACTGACACGAATTTCAAACCACAATGCTTACAAACCGCACAGTTATCCGAATGATGTAATTTAAAATGATCATAATACGCATTCTCAGTCGTAAACATTATATTACAGTCAGCACAACGGTACGTGCGTCTCGACTGTCCATGTGCAACTTCCATGTGTTTCTTCCTAGTTTTATGATCGAGGAACCTTTCCTGGCATTTCGGACAGCAGTACGGCATGCAAGATTTTTCAGTTCTCCTATGTTTCTCTTTGGCTTCCATATTTGGGAAGACTTTCTTGCATCTCTTGCATGATACTTCGTAAATCTGATGTTTAGATCGGACATGTCTTAATAGGCCAGTTGTGGCTACGTAACTTGCTCCACAAACGTGACAAACATAGCTTAGAAAATGTGTGATCGTATGCCTGTTTAGGTGTAATAACGACGGAAAGTTCTTGTCACAAACTGCGCAATTGAAAACATTCTTCTGTAATAAATAAGGCATCACACCGAATTTACCATCAGGATCAATTTTCCTGTCATGTTCAGAATCAAGGTGAGCCAAAACCGTCTCTAGGTTTGGAAAACCGGTGTTACAAAGGCGACAACGCAAATTCGTGAGGTCTGCTTTAATGAACTCTGTTTTTGGGAGGTGGTGGAATGCGACTTTGATGCTAAAGTAGTCGTGTTCCACATCCATGTGTCTCCGGAACTCGTCTGGATCTTCGTACAACTCCTGGCAGTAGACGCAGAGTATGGACTTATCATTTACTCTGAATGGGTAAGCAGTAGTGCTACTGATTATCGTCTCGGCGTTAGAGCGCGTCGCATCATAACTTTCGGCTAAAAAAGAAAAAGTTTTGTTTGTAGACCATCATAGTTTTAAACTTCTTCTATCTTCTAGATATTCGGTTATCTTGAGGCGGTGTTAATGTATCTTCTAGGAGACGATGTAATTGGAATAAATTGCTTTATTTATTCTTGTTGAGTCTTGAATAAAAGTAATGATCCGGGGGATTAAAGATGGAATACAGTCAACTGAAGCGAAAATATTGCGAAAGTACCTCAAATGGGTACCTATACCCTGTCCATTGGGTTATTGGTTTTTTAACAGCTGCCTTATAATGTAATTATTCCCGATTACCTTAAGTTAACTTTAAAATGTGTTATAAAATAAATATATAAACTGCCTAATCTTGTTGAATTATCTTATTTATGGCCTCTTACAGACATTATAATACAAGTATACGTATCAGTTTTTACAAAAAACATAAATATTGTTCACTAGTTGCAGCTGTCAAAAAACGATTAAACCAGTGGACAGTGTAATTGGTAAATTTTGATAAAATGTTATAGATAATTTACCTAATCATAAAAACGCATCAATAGTATCTACAACATGACAACCTAATTTATCATTGAACAAGACGGCGAGAGATAATTACGTCGAATACGTTTTCATAAGATATTTTTTTAAATAAAATGCCCAAGTATTTTAAACGACCAATATTTAAAAATCTATTTGTAAAAATCTCCTAAATGTATATATTTTACGAACAGTAATACCCAGTGTAAAACATTTAAAAGGATTTAATAGTACTCGTGACAATGAACTATTTATTCTGTGGGAACTTTTTCAAAAAATTAATCACCATAATAACTCCAATATTAATCACTCCAATATTAATTACTCAATATTTTAACTTGGTTTCAAAGTTGGTCACAGATTAAAAAGTTATGTGACAACTTTTTAATTTGGGACCAACTTTGAAACCCAGTCAAATTATAAAAGTTCCCACAGAAAAAACAGTTCATATTCGTGAGTCCCTGATTCCTTAACATATTTTACACTACTATTGCTATTAGAAATATCACGTCGATTATTAACTCAACGACTCCCGGGCGAAATATGTTAAAGGTCAAAACCTCCACTGTTTATGAACCTATGCGGTAACATCGACACTCGAGAGAATCAATAAGGTGAAAGCAAGGTTCAAAAACAAGTTTATAGTATTTAGGTAAAGATTAGAAAACAGTAACACGGGCAAGAAAACCCGGAATTTATTGTGATTGGGAATAATTTCCACAGAGAATAAATATGACATAATAATTTAATGTTTACGGTAAAAAAGAGTTTAATTAAGACTTAAAACTTAAGTGCATTATTGTATGCAATATCAAAAATCAATTCTAACATTTTATTTGTTTCAATATTTAAATAATTTGATAAAAATATTAAAATTGATTTTTGAGGTACTAAAACATTGAAAATGACGCCGAAGAACTTGGGTGAGCTTAAATAGTATTCCATATTATTTTTTTAATAATTGTTAAGTAATATGGAATACGACTCGGAATACTGCATTTTTATTACATATATACACTATTTTACGTTCATTATTCTTCCACGCTATTTTCAAATGCTGATTGGCAGAAATACCTACATATGGATATGTCTCAAATATTTATAAAATTCCTTCATAGTATATTTATTGATGATTAAAAATACTTACATTCAATCAGAGCTTATTTACCTATATTTAAAATTTCACAACCAAACTTATGAACGTTGTTATCAAGCAATTATAACATCTATACAAATAGTAAAACGAGGTAAAATTGTCTGTTCCTACGAGGTAGTCAATCTCTGGAAATACAGAGACATTATAATAATATTAGTAATAGAAAGAAAATCAACGTTCATAAACAAGGCACACACAAGGACATACCTGCATTCTCGAAGTGAAGGGTAGAACACAATTGAATAAGCTAGGATTTGAACCCAGGCATTTTATCTTCGTTGCCAACCCCGCTGCACTGCACGCTGGTATCTTGCGACGATTCTATTTTTACCCGACTACGGCAAAGCCAAAGGAGGGTTATGAGTTTGACAGGCTATGTATGTATGTATGTATGTTCATCTGTTCGCTCATAGCTCCTAAACTACTTATCAGAACTGAACAAATGAGGTATCGTTAGAAGCGTCTTGATCGTCCGCTGGTTATAGGCTATATGACGTGTCACCGAATTCAATGTGGCGCCCTCTGGCGGACAAAAAAACCAAGATTAAATAAAAAAATGAAGACAAGCATACCGTGTTTGGTATCATTGGAAAGGGGTTCACTAGTACCATTCAAATATATAATATTTAGTTGTGACTTGTCACAAATTATTTAAAAAAAGGAAAGATTACCAAATAAATTAAGATACGCATACCGGTTTAGTATCATTAGAAAGGGGTTCACTAGTACCTTTTAAATATATAATACTTAGCTGTGACTCCAAAATGGTTTAAATAAAAAAAATCAGTTTAAAAACTAAAACCCGACTACAACAAAAAGTGATCTAAAAAGTACGAAACAAGAAAATATTTCACACAGAAATCAAGACATAGGTACAAAATGGTCAAGGTAAGCCGTGGTTGCATGCCATTATAATTCATGTTTATCGCACTCATAAGGGATACAGGCATGCCACGGCTTACCTTGACCATTTTGTACCTATGTCTTGATTTCTGTGTGAAATATTTTCTTGTTTCGTACTTTTTAGATCACTTTTTGTTGTAGTCGGGTTTTAGTTTTTAAACTGATTTTTTTTATATAAAACATTGCCCCAAACTAGGAATTTCTGTTGTATCGTGGGTGCGTTAACAAACGTATAATTTCACATACAAACAGCCAGACCCGAAACAATTACCTGTAGGCCATTTAAATATTTGTTCCGTGCGGGAATCGAACCCGCGACACGCGGCGCATTAGCTAACCACTCAGTGCGCCAAATCTTTATTTTAAGGACTATTTTTATCTTTTTTGATTCCTACCACCTAAACTGTAGGGCTGAATGATTAAAAAAAAATTCAGTCCAAGGAAATTGGAGTAAGTAAAACGTACATAAAGGTGCGTCAACACTATGTAAAAAATATGTACAATATTTTATATGTAAAAATATGTAATAATTTTTATGGTTTTCACCTTGGTCTAAGGCTAAATATTGCCATCCAACGTGGCAATGCCGCCAGTCTCTTGAATACATTCCCTGATGACGGCGATGCAGAGGATTTTTTTTATGCCTTTTTTATTTAGTTTTTCATTTGTATTTTCTCTTCCATTTTGCATTGTTAAATAATATGAAGTGGACGTGTGTTATATTTATGACAGTTTTTTTTTGGACGCACCATTATTAGATAACCTGATATTTTTAAATGAAAGATTTAGTAAAATAAGACGCCTACAATCGTATGGTGCATACACAATACTCGTAAAGATGCGGTGTTGCCTGGGACGTGGACTCTCAGGAATCGAACCCAAGGAGTAAGGACTGACATCTTTTCGAAATCCTAAATACAAAACACGTAACCTGGAGAATTAAACTTATTAAAAAAAATTGTTGCTGGGGTACCTAAATCCTAAATTTTTAAATTAAAAATCAAAGCAGGTTTATTTACATTTCTATCAAAATTAATTGAAGTCAGAAACAGTCAGTCAGATCAGAGTCAGTTCTTCAGAATAATTATCCAGTTATTGGTCGTCTTCAACAAAATTGTGGCGTTCCTAAATGCTAAAAGGAAAAACATAGAAAATATACACAAAAAAATAGGATCAACTACACTAAAAAAATATTAAATTCAAATAGCTCTGTGTACTTTCGTTTTGCAAACCGAATGACAGTTCCACCAATATGGCGTCTTGTTGGTAGTACAACAGGTTAATAATAGATGGCGCTGTTACCAAAATTACATTGTGCTTAATAATTTGAACCAATGAGATCACTGTATCATGAAAATAAGTAATCTCATTGGCCACTAGCGGTCAATGACCGTTAAAGATCGGCAACGGGCAATCAATATTTCCAGCTAAAATTAAAGAACCTACACCTCCTTATTGATCAATCTCTTATCCCATTATTTGCAAAACGAAGTTTTTACGAGACATATCCATATGTTATCTTATATCTAATCATGCATTGCAATAGTTGTATGTTAATTCACAAATTATGTACTGGAATTTTAATAATTCATTGTTTATTTTTTAATGAATCTGTGTTTAATTATGAACTAAGTCAGAGATGGAGCCATAAAATGTGAGAACGGATAGGATGATATAGCACTCTCGCTCGGTCTGTTTTACAGAACTGTGAAAGCATATTTTATTCATCATTATCATGATCAGTCGGAAGGCGTCCACTGTTGAACAAAGGCCTCTCCCATAGAACGCCACAACGAGCGTCAACCTGCCGCTTGCATCCACCGGTAGATCGAAACCTTAACGATGTTGTCAGTCCATCTGGGGGCCAAGTCTGCTATTTTTATAATTTCGTCATTCCAACCCGATCCCATTGTCATTTTGCTAAAAGTTCGTAATCTGCTAAATTCATAATGGTCGATCATGACGATCATTGGTCGGTCGAATTAAAAGCAATGACTGCACAATGACGTTTTATTGGTAGGTCACTGATCAAAGGAACTGTCAACATTTTAGCAGATTACCGCCCAAGTCAGCCATTCATTTGTCATTTTGTACGAGATTACCATTCTATATCATTTCTTTCAATGGCGTGTCAGTGGTTGACCATTGCCAGGTCATAATGACACCATTATATTAGTAGATTACCAAACTTGTCAAAATCAACAATTATGAAATCAATGATAGACCATTCTGATACTAGACTTGAGGCCCTGGTGTGAGGCCTACCAACGCTGCGTGATTTTTTATCTACACTATATTGTAAAGAGGTAATAAACTTCGAAACTACTCATTCGATTTCAAAAGTTCTTTACTAATATAAAGCTACTCTGTTCTCGAGTGCTTTTGGGTGGGTGTCTTTTATAGCATAAACTTATACTTGGCTTAGTAGAAGAAGTAGTGACCAGAAGGTAGTCTATCTATACTAATATTAAATAAAAACCGGCCAAGTGCGAGTTGAACTCGCGTGGAGACGGTTCCGTACAATGCCAAAATTTCAATTGATATAATTCTTATAGGTTTTCCTGTACAAGAAATGAACTATATTTTGTATTTTTTTAGGCTCAGTAGTTTCGGAGATCAGGGAGAGTCAATGGTCAATTTTCGTCTTCTTTCATTAATAAAATCCAGAGATCCTCAGCCCTCTCATTTGATATATGCCACAGTAAGGATTACAAAACTTTTTATTTTAATTTCCTAATTTGCCCCCGAAAATTACCCTTATTTAAAAAAATAATATTTTGCACATCTGTTTGGGTCCTAGGATTATACCATCCTACCAAATTGCATCTTATGTGGTCCAGTGGATTCAGAGCAAATTGGCTGTGACAGACGGCCGGACACAGCCCGACGCACGAGTGATTCTGTAAGGGTTCCGTTTTTTTTTTACGGAACCCTAAAAACTAAAGGCTTTGTTTGTTTCAACGCGCAAATCTCCAGAACTGCTGATCCTGAAAATTCTTTCGCTAATAGGTAGGGTACATTTTTCTCGAGTGCCCTAGGCTATATTTAATTATCAAATAAAAGTGATGACATTTTTATTCTTTTCTCCTTTTTAAGTTTTGAAGAGGACGAAGTCGCAGTCTTTGCTCTAGTTCTTAGATACAGAAAGATAAATAATCTAAAAGACATTAGTGCGTGTGTGTGTGTGTGTGTTATGTCATTATTCCAGTACATAATCTGCCAATTGAAAGGTCAGTAAATTGAGTTGCCAATGATTAGTTATTGTCAAAGGTAATTTAAAAAAATGGCCCCTATTTTTTCAGAACGGTAAACAATTTTTTCGTGTAAGAAACGGGTATTCCACTTGCAGATGGGATGCAGTCACCACTGTCAGAGAACCTTTGTAATATTTCTGTGAAGCTTCACACGTGCGTCGTCTCATAGAGGCAACGCTAAAAAAGTTGCAGCATGTGCATTTATAATACACTCCTTGGACACTTAAATCGAGCTACTGTGCGTTCTAAATTTCATGGTCTTCCTTTTATTTAGATACTATGTTATTAAGAAGAAATAAATGTATTTATGATAGAGCCTTTCAATCACTACGATCAAATTACAGGTTTTCTTTCTCATTTAACAGGTTAGATTCCCGGTTCAGACAGGTGATTATTTAAAATTCCTTGAATGCAGTTCCTTTTGTTTTTAAATTAAAAATGAAGTCCTAATTCAGTTTTGCTATCTACAGTATTTAAGGTACTTTCTCTCCATGTGGAAAAGTCGTGGGACGCCGTGTAGAGCGAAATTTATATCTTAAAAAAAGGAGTTCTCTGTGTCATTTTTTTATAGCGATACAGAGAACCGTCAGTGCCCTGGGGGTCCAAAATAACAATGCCTTCAGGTTGCTGATGGGATTATCTTACTACTGCATTGCTTCAGCGATGTTTGCTGAAGCTTATGTGGACGGCTTTCACGCCATTATACGAAAGAGAGCAGCATCGCTGATGCGAAGGGTGAGGGGCAGTCCCAACAGCTACCTGTGGGCTAATTCACGTTACTAAAAAAGTGCTGTTGCAGTGCAGTTGCAGTTAAGTTTCGATCAAAACAACGCTTTTCGTATTCAGTACAGCTGTCAGACACGCTCGCGTCCAGTTCGCGTCACGTGAGCGCAATAACGGCATTCTACAGTTGCGCGTCTTTGATACGTGCTTCAGAACGCAACATGGTCGTTATTTTATTATTCGTTTCACGTCTTAAAATGACATTAAAAAGCACTAATATCTGTACTGGGGTATCATTTTAAAATTACATATAATGTCATATTCTTTGAAATGTAATCGATTCTATTCAATTATTTAGTGATTCATATTTTTTCTCTCATGTGGCTACAATAAGTAAGTTTGGTAGAGTTTGGTTGTCGTACAGTTGACGTGCAGTTCACGCGCAGCTTACGCGCAGTTCAAAGGTTACAAGAATACCGTTTATCACTCAAACTTGAACTTAATTGCAACTGCACTACAACTTCATCGGCGCGTCATTAAATTACGAGAATTAGCTTTCGAGTGTAATTGCAGAGTCCTATTCGGGCGGCATTGATTAGATTGGATGCATATATTGTAGGATTGTGTGTAAGTTACTAACACAGCTTTAAGTCATCTCAATATACCTACTACTAACATTCTAAAAACCGAAAAGTTAGAAATATATGTTTTGAATTGAATTGTATAACGCTATTCAAAGATTAATTACTCCACAAATCTTCAGCAACTCAACTTTCCAACCGTAACAGATCTCAAAATGGATGCCTACCTTTTTTCTTCTTCTCAGTCTTGGCGGCCACCTTACTGGCACCCGCTTTGACAGGTTCTTTCTTCACAGTCTTAGTCTTTTTAGCGGGAACCGACTTGGTTTTAGTGGAAGATTTTCGTTTTTCTGTTGCCTTTGTGTTATCGAGGAGGTCTAGTAAGTCAACGGATTCCTTTTTAGGTATTTTGCTTGCCAATTTCGTAAGAGGTTCGTCGTCAACTGAAAGTGGAATATAAGTTACATGATTTAAAACAAGCAAGTCTGATGATTGGTTTTGTTAAGGACAATAAAAGGCACTTGAACATTCGAATCTAGAAGTAGAAAAAAAATTAACGTTATACAAAAAAAAACAAATTTCTTGTCCATTCTTCTCCATATAAAACTACCTTTTAAAAGTGACAACTAGATTCAAAATCACAAAACTCATTTTAATTTCACGGCGCACGCACAATGATACAACTATCAAGCGCTCATAAGTAGACAAAACAAATAATCATTCCAATAATAAATTAAATAATAGTATTGTCAGGACATCTTTTTCAGGAGTCCTGACCACCGGTATTGTGAACAGGGTCCAAGCTACAGTACGGTCAACGTAACTTGGCGCGTCTGAAGTTAGCCGATTAGCTGCGCAGTAGACAATTTCGTTCCTAAAAGTTCCATTGCGCAGCCAAACAGCTAACTTCAGACGCGCCAAGTTACGTTGACCGTATTGTACCGGTGGTCAGTTCTCCTAAAAAAAAAAATGAAATTTTTTTTTACTAATTACTGCAGCACAATCTTTCCGGACTATCTTAACAGTTACCTGTATTTTATTATTTTAATTTTGTTTTTTGCAAAGTTAATTTTTGGAAAATAAATTATATTTTGAACATATTATTTCATCATCATGAATGATGATGATGATGATGTCATTTGATGAATGAATATTCATCATCAACATCATCATCATCATTCATCCGTCATCATTCATTTTTTTCGTCATCTTTTTTATCATTTCATTTTTTCATTTTCATTTCATATATATCTTTTTTTAATCATTTATTTTCCAAAAATTTACTTAACACAACTTTTTTTTACACTCAACACAGAACGACAGCCTGACGGACCTCCACAACCCAGTTACTGGTTGTCAGCTTTTCTAGCTTCTGACTACCTTTAACAACTGTCAAAGATCAACGTATTGTATTACAAATATTGTTAAAATCGTTTTTAAAAGAGTAAGTATGGAGTTTCTTGCCCATTCTTCTCCATACAAAACTACCTTTTGGAATGGGCAACTAGAATCAATATTTTTGTCATTTGACTTTCAAAAGTGCCTTATAATGGTCTAATTGAAATAAATGATTTGACTTTGACTTTGAACGAATGACAGCCTGTACCTACCTACGGCTTCACGAGCATTGAGTCATTTTTTATTTTTCTTTATTTAATTTAGGGACTGAGTCGTCGCGAATCATGCAAGGTTCTTTGTATTTGGCGCGGGCGCGGTGCATGTGCGAGCGAATCCCGTACCCCCGCCCATAGGTCAGTCGAGGAACACCGTGGTGGTTTTAGCCGGTAAGGGTCCGGCACACTCCCCTGTCTTCCTCGGACGGCGGACAGTACAAGAGGATTTCCCCATGTTAAAAAAAAAATTGGTTGTCTGTAAAATCGGTTTACGGACGATAGTTTGACGTGATAACGTCATAAAGAAACATAATTGATAACATAAGCAAATAATGGCTTCCGTCGAGGTGGGCGGAGCTTATTGTAGTCGCTTGGGCCGATCGTGCCTCTGACGGGGGACAGTACACGAGGATTACCCCATGTGAAAAAAAAATTTGGTTGTCTGTAAAATCGGTTTACGGACGATAGTTTGACGTGATAACGTCATAAAGAAACATAATTGATAACATAAGCAAATAATGGCTTCCGTCGAGGTGGGCGGAGCTTATTGTAGTCGCTTGGGCCGATCGTGCCTCTCTATCGCTTGTTCCACGCTCTCGCTTGCACGCTCACGCTCAGGCGGAAATTACAAAATATGTAATTAAAACATTAAAAATATATTCTTTATTTATAGCGAACTTTTGTAATGTACTTTTCAGACTTTTCCCTGTATTTATAGTATAAGACGAAATTATTTGCCAAATTTCATAGTTCTAGGTCAACGGAAGTACCCTATAAATTTTGATTCCCTTGAGAGTGGCGAAATATAAGACGAAATTACTTGCCAAAGGACAATGCCAGAAACTCTATAGAACTTTGCCCCACTCAATAAAAGTCATGTGCAATATGTAGCATCTTACTGTTTATTTATTGCTGAAAACTAAACATTAGTCTTAGTGACTGTAGAACTTGCGGTTTCCGTTTAAATCTAAAAACAATAATGACATTGATTATAGGTTAAGTTGTATTTTAGGTAAAATGAGTTTGTATTTTGTGGGTAGGTATTCCGTAATCCGCAATTTCTAAAGAAAAACAATTTACTATAGAAAGGTTCTATATTCATTACAATTATTTTCATTAATTTACCTTTCTGTATATGGGTGGGGCAGGATCTGGCATTGTCATTTCATAGTTCTAGGTCAACGGAAAGTACCCTATAAATTTTGATTCCCTTGAGTGTCGTACGTTTTTGCGACATAAACGGCCATATCTTTTTTTCGCGGGCAAATGCTAGTAGTATACATATAACTAAGGTAGTACTCACGGTCATCATCATCGTCGTCGAAGCCGCATCGCTCGTCAAAGTCGTCATCATCATCGCTCAGTTGCTTCTCCTGCTTTACTCGTTCCAATTTGACGTCAGAGTCTATTTGCTCCACTGGCACTGCTTTGAAGAGAAATATAATATTGAACATATTTTTTTTTATTTGCAAATAGGCTTGCGTTTCACCACAATCCACCTGCTCTTAAGAGCGCGTATTCGATTCGTGACGAAAACTTCATGTTTTTGCGTTTTGCCCAGAGCAATATCGTAATTATGTGAGCAGATTATTTAAAGACAATTTACAGTTTTAGAAAGATTGAGTCTTGATTTAGATAGCTACAGAGTAAAAGTATAATTTTTAATTATGGTTTTTTAAAGCGAAGACAATTCTTTCATATCGTTTTACGAAAATAGACGTCAGAGTTAACTTTCAGGACGAATACAACCATTACAATATGCCAAAATATTTTGTTTTATGCGTTTTTCCAACAGTATATAGTCATAAAGACAGCTACACAGCAAAAATTACAAAAATATTACTATTATGTATTGTTGAAAAAGTAGAAAATCGGTTCACTTTGACAATTTTTTTCACCAGTATTTGAATAAAAACATAACTGATATATTTATTTTATGAAAGTAAATGTTATGCTTAATATACAGAATATTTTTCAGTCCGTTATACGAGCTCATTTATTTTAGACAATTATTTTAAAAAGCCCTGTAAAACATCGCGCGCTGTCGTTTGCCGATCAATTTCAATGATTCGTGCTTATTTCGTGCGTATTTCTTTTTCTGATGCACACAAACCGACCATTGTGTTGTACTAGTGTGTGTCAATGCTGCTACGCCATTCTAGCAATCATTTAGATTTTGAGTTGCGCTAAATCGAATACGCGCCCTTAAGAGGAAACACAAGGGCCGTTTTTCCATACAAACTTAGTCCCCTGTTTCCTCCCTGGATAATGCCAGTAGATCAATTTTTTTTTTTTTAATATCCATGGCTACTATTGGCATGTCCCTATTTTTTCCTTTTTCTCATAAATTTATTATTAAAAGAGATATGAATATTCAAAAACCTAAAAAATTGGCATTTTCCGCTGTGTTCTAACATTCAGAAAACAAATTTGACTTGATTATATAAAAAATAGAAAACATAGGATCACGGCAAAAGCCTTTCTTTATTTTTTAATGAAAAAAGCAGTTAAATCGGTTAAGTTTTGGAGAAGAAATCAGGGGACTACGAATCATTGATTTTGTGTACTTTTAATAGGTATTTTCGGTCAAAGCTGCAGTTGTCTCTATCGCGCTCTGCGGTTCGTGTTCGGGCATCGCGCGACAGCAATAGATTTTACAAATACCTAATTTTCAATTCTCTAGCCCCGTAGTATTTCCTCTTAAGTGATAATGCGTCCTAAGTTGGAACACGCTTGCCAAGGATGAACCGGTTCACTCGTGCCTTGAATTATACTTATCAGGGAACAGAGAGGCGGGCAGGGGATTCCACAGTCTGGCAGTTCGCACAATAAATGTGGAGTCAAAGCTCTTGGTTCGAGACCAACAACATTTACCCTCTATCATGTGTTAGCGGATTCGATACCGGGCAACCACCAATGTGCTTTTCCAATTGATATTATTGTGTACTCTCTAACTTAATTTTGAACATAGCTGATATTGGTGAAGGAAAACTCCGAGATGAAACCAGGACTTAAGCCTAACAAGCGACTTTTGCAGATTTTAAACTGACAATCACGTCAAAATGTGTAGTGTAAATGATTTGAAAAAAATATATGTTAAACTAGAACATTCTCTTAATCATTTAGTATGTGAATATTTTTGATTAAGTTCATATTAAATAGTTTAATTAAATCGTGAAGTTGTGTCTGACGCGGACAAACATTGATAATTCACACAAAATCTACCAGGAATATTTAAACGAAACTTTTACTATCTTACAGACAATTTTATTATCTACTAGCGACCCGACCCGGATTCGCATGGGCCTATAGCCTTCCTCGATAAATGGACTATCCAACACAAAAATAATTTTTCAATTCGAACCAGTAGATCCTGAGATTAGCGCGTTCAACCAAACAAACAAACAAACTCTTTAGCTTTATAATATTAGTATAGATCTTTTAGTATACGCCTTTTTTTAAAGTTAATGAATACTATCTTTTATTTAATTTTTTCGACTAAACTTTAAGAGTTTTGGACGCAGCGCATACGATTCTCTGGTCGCTCAAGGTCGCCACATATAATGTTTTTTTTTCGCTTTTTAGAGCCTATTTCTTATCACACAAACTAATAACGAAATGGTGACACCAAAAAAATTCAGCCGTCCCTTAATTTTCTACATTTAGGAGTGGAATATTTTTTTGTATTGTCATCGTACATCAAATTTGATGTATATACTATCAATTAATCATGGAATCGGACTACACTGAAAAAATTTATGCGTGGTAAAACATAAAATAAAAAAATATAATATAAAGTACATACATTAAAAAAAATACCAATCGAATTGAGAACCTCCTCTTTTTTAAGTCGGTTAAAAAGGTGACTGGTTGCGGGCTGAGCGAACCGTCACCTTTTTTAACCGATTTTTACCTCTTGTCATTAAATACACAACATTTTAAGTTCTAACTTGAATGGCAAATTAATTGCTGTCAGAATAAAGATAATTATTATGAAAAATTGTGGCTCCCCAACGTGTACAAATCCTAGGAACATCGAGATTGCTCCGTTTGCTTTGGAATCCCCAAAAAGATTTTGTGCTTCTGGGTGGCTCAAACTTGGCTTTGTTAGCCAGGACCCATCACACACAATAGACCAAATAAAAGTTAATACTTTGAATTTTAATTTTATTCTATTCATAATTCAATTAATAGTATAGTTGTCAATCTGTTAAAAGGCTTATTACACCATACAATTTGTAGAAAATCTATTTAGGAACCAAGGTAGTTAGCTAGTGATCACAAAATTCTCTTTGCACTACACTAAATTGAATTCTAAACAGGACTAGTTTAGAATTCCATTTAGGTAGTAAACCACCAATTTACACTAAATCGGATCCAATTCACTGCCTGCCTCTCTGTTCCCCGATACATATAATCTGGGTATCTTCAAGGCACGAGTGAACCGGTTTATTCTAGGCAAGCGTGCTCCACCTTAGGCCGCATCATCACTTAGGATCAGGTGAGTTGCGGTCAAACGCAAGACTATATCAATATAAAAAAAAAAAAAAAAAAAAAAAAAAAATATTTTAACTGCCATTACACCTGCCGATTTTCTAAATAGATTTTTCTACAAATTGTATAGTGTAATAAGCCTTTAGGGGGATGTAGTTTGCAACTTAATAACCTAAACGATTTTCAATACCATTTTTTTTCTGTTGCATCCCCAAAAACATAAAATGTATAATTACTGTGGATTACATACATTATTCTAGTTTTTCCTTTTGATTAAAACTAAAATTCTCAAGGGAACATTGTAGTTTATAAAAAAAAGGTTAGAAGCTTTAAAAAATTACCATCCAGTTCCGCTAGCGACGAGCTGGCAGCATCCAAGTGCTGCATGAAAGTCTTCTCGCACTCAAGCACCTGCCGCTTAAAGTCTGCTGCATCTCGCAACCGAGATATGCATAGTTCACAGATGAGACGACTATTGCTGTTTGGGCCACCGGACTGGGAGTATGCAATCTGGTGAAGAAGAAATAGATTTGGTAAGAGATTCCAGTTCCTAGATGGACCAAAGATTAGATTTGGTAGAAAATAAATTTAGCTTTAACTAGCTATTGCCCAAGACTTCGTCCGCATGTCAGTTATAGCGGATGCAGAGGAAGTCGCGGATTAACACGTTGAACGCCATGTAGGTCACCGGTGACCTACGCTAGTGGAGGTTTTACCTTCAACGTTTTTGGCCCGGCAGTTAAAGGCTTAAAAAGTAGCCAATGTTCTTCCCTAGGGTTTGGGCAATTTTTTATGGCGACTGCCAGTAACAGTGACACTGACAGCTGCCGTTTCCCAGTTCTTACTTTGAAATTGCATTGTTTTATGGGAAATAATATCACAAATAATGATAAAAATAAAAATCCACACACGTCACATCACTTGTCTGCCAATTTGATTGATCCATTAACGTTGCTTGTCACTTTCTTTTTTGTAAAAACACAAAATGGGCATCGAGATGAAACGAAAAAGTGTTATTTTCAATTCGTAATATTTTAATTATGCAGGGGTTTAAAAATATGATAAGTATATCAATGTGCTCCTGGTAATGTTTTCTTCATTTTTTTTTTCATACAAATGAATGTATGGATCACGCCATGATTCTTTCATCAAAATCTGTTCAACCGTTTCATCGAGAAAGCGTAACAGACAGAGTTACTTTCGCATTTATAAAATTAAAGTATGGGAAGTATGGACATGGAATCAGAAAATAAACTTTTCCTAACTGAATTTCGGTCATGTTGACTAATCTCAATGGAGACTTCTCAAGTATTCAAAAGATATAGTGTATGAGGGTGTGGGGAAACAGGTGTCCTGTCTCTACACTTATAATTATATAGTCCAAAGAGACAGCATTCCAGTGTGACCAGGTTAATGTGTTTTCCGAGGCACAGGGTATCACACCACCAACTTCCAAACTTCGATTTGCTACTGAGAAATTGCTAAAGGAAAATTCCAATACACTGCCCATCCTGGGAATCGAACCCACAACCCCCTGCTTAGCAATTACGCTTTCGACAACAACGCTGTAGTAAGACAATGCCACACAATTGTTTCGAGGATTTGGGTGTAAACAAAGGTCAATGATAAAAATAAACAAAGGACTGAAGCCTCGATTACTCCATTCTAGATTATTTGTAAGCTGTACAATTCAATTAAAAGCTATGTAAGTTTAAACAGTATTCAATTTCCAAAAATAAAAAAAATTATCACTACTCGATCGATTTTAAAACACGACCAACTAAAGCAGTCCCAATCAAAGAATTATAACAAAACAAAACACAAGACTACACAAATAGGTCGGGTTATAGAAAAACTTGTTCTCTTCGAAGAAAATGGATGCCGTGGCGTCTTCACGAAGATGGATCGATAAATAGGCAAAATAATACTTACTGAAAGACTGAGGGTTTCTGAAAGCATTTCAGCGTACACCTCACGCTTTCCCATCCAAAAATACTCGGTGGAAATGTCTTTGTAGCACCCCTCCGTCAAGCAACAACGACAAACAGTTGGCCCGGCTCGCCATTCCGTACTTTTAGGATCCATTGTCACGTATATTAACTTATTTTCACGGGATATATATTTGACATACTAATTATTAACAACTAACTTAGATTACTAGGCGCAATTATATTAAAACTATTTATTTTCTTGAAGCAAACGCAAAGCGACGCCATCGAACTTACGGCGGCAGTGCGCGCTAGTGTTGGGCAACGAGCATGCGCGATGCGCGCGCAATCGAATCGTATACGTTTTTCTATTATCGATATTTCATTTATATTTATTTTACATTGATAGACTATCAGCTTAATTATGTAACTTGGGTGGGAGCCATATTTGACATTTTCTGTCTGTTGAATAAAGTGTACATTAACGTTAATAAGTATACAGTTTGAAAACGTAAGACTTTCCATTATCTACAGTAATTTTGATTTGAAGTGAAAATGTGCAACAATATTTGAACTGCTAGTACTTTTGCCTGCAAATACCTACCTGAGTACCTACCTACAACAGTTTTTTTGTTAATAGTGTAAGGTATCTACCTAGGTACTCATATTATTGTGCTAAGTGTTTTTTAGTTAAGTCTGATTTGTCGACTGAACTGAGAAGAAAACGATTGAAACCATACACTTAGACACTTAAGTATTAACAATGAGGAGCTTGCTTGAATTCACAAAGGAAAAACTTATTACCACTCAACTACTTATAGGTGAAACGTTCGACAGAATGGATTATTTAATTATAACTAATTTCGCAGAATTAGGCGAACTAAAAGAGGTTTACACGCAAACTTCTATTAATGCTCTTCAACTATTATGGAAAAATTTCGAAGATAACAATTATCTTCTAATCGAAGCTCAAATCAAAGATGACAATTATTTCACCGAGAAAATGTTTGATAAAGTCAAAGGAAAGTATTCGTCTGTGATGGCAGTATTGCGCGAGATTGTCCCTGACGAGATCCCGAACGCAGATTTCCCAGTGGGACCTTCTACGAACGTTCCACCATCGCAACGAAAAAGATTAATCGACCTTCAGCGATTCCGTTTCCTTGCCATGAAAGAAGAGATCATAAGTATAAATATAGACGACATTCAGGATGTAGACAAAATGGAAGATTGGCAAACAATTCTTAAACGACAATGGGGCATTATAGAGAAATTTCATAAGATAGTTAGGGAGAAATACTTTGATATGTGGCCCGATCTTACATATGAATTGGATTACGTGCGGTATAAAAACATGTACGAGACTACATACTCCCTATTTAATTTCAAGATTGATGCATGCCTTTATCCTGGTGTCCGTGTCATCCCGCTTATTGGTATACCTACCTGGAGGATGTTCGACGACGCTTCCGATGTCTATGCTTTTGCAGTAAATTCAGTTGTATGGCACAAGTTTCATCTTCTTGGTAATATGATGCGTAACAGCGAAATATCGGAAGGGGAACGACGAGATATTTTGATTAGAATTTTCTTGTCATATCAGAAATACCCCGATGAGACCACCCTTGAAACGGAAGGTTACCTGAAAGAGTTACATCCCTTTGCTAATGAAGCATTCATGAGGTGGATAAAATAAAAATAAACCATTTTCCTTTACCCGACTGCGACGATGCTCAAAAGAAGGGAAATATTTGTAGCAGTTTTTAACCAATGTCTATTAATTTTAAGCTAAACAATAAAATAAAATGTCTGAAGGTTCGAAGTGATGTGCAGGGTATTGAAAAGACTGTGAGGGTATAATAATTGCCTATTTTTGTGGGACGGTGTATTTTAATGTATTAGCAGCAAATTATTATTTTTTAATTAAGTAGGTACCTATTTCTATGTATAATATTAACGACTGATTTTATTCAGATCCTTGCCAAATTTTTGAAGTATTAATTAAATGAATGATTTAGATGTTTTAATTCTAATTGAATTGTAGTTGTTAGTAGCCAAGCGGATGGTGCTCAATTACAAAGTAATCATAATATCACAGCTGTACCTATTTACTAAAGAACTAGCTAATAATACACAAAAAAATTGCTAGCAGGGTTTAAGCCCCATGAAACTGGCGGCAAGCGTTTCGCAAGGATACATACTAGCAAAAGGCTTGCACTCTTTCTGTGTTAATTATCACCAGATATAACTATTAATGTTAACAGAGCACTTTCTACTCTACCATAATTTCGTGTTATCCATATTATGTATGAAATAATGGAAAAAAATTACACGTACAATATTTACGCACTCAGAAAATAACTACACTAAAAATTTAAATAATATGATAAGCTGTATTATCACAATTTTAACAAAGTGGTATCTCCAAATAATCTTCAAAGCACCCATTTAGCTCATCGGCTCTAATAACTGTACTTGGTATCAGTATTACTCAAGAAGCTTATAGATAAAAGTGGAGGCAACACTCTAAATACCTTAGTGAAGCCAACTGTGGGCAGACGCTCTCTTTCTGAATGCATACATAAGATAAAGAATACACATATCACTGTCTCGTTCTTATGTATGTATTCAGAAAGAGAGCATCAGCCCACAGTTGGTTTCAAGCTTTTGTTCTAAGTGTTGGCTCCATTTATACCTATATCTTCATGGTATTACTTGTTGATACAATATATCCATAGAAATGTATAACAAGCTATTAGTAGAATCTAGAAGAGTTTTATTCCGGTTTCTTGAATGACAAATTAAGCGGCTGCTGTCAGTTCTGTTGATAATTGAGTCAACCAATCATAGCAGGTTCTGTGTGCCGTGCCGTGCTTGACAATTTGTATGTTTGTATGGTTAGGTATAGTAATCCCTTCGTCCTACTGTGACGGATCTTAGGGGGAAGTCTTTCAGTAGGTAGGTTGTTTTAAAATGACTGTTAGTAATTATATACGGAATAAATATTTTATTAAATTGATGTATCTTAGTATTTATATTAGAGTATATATTTAATTGCGAATTTGCGATAGGGATAGATGAATACATAAGTATAGTTACTTATATAATATTATTTTTTATTGTCAGCATGTTCAACTCAATGTTAGTTTGATTTGACGTTCTTGTAATTTGATGTGCAGACAAAATGTATGTCTACTTACTTAATTAAAACGCGACCAGCGCAAAATAAAACATTATTATAACTATGTTAACTTGTTCTTTCAATAACACTTTTTTATTAGGCTCCCTCAACAATAGATGAAACTTTGCATGCGCTACTTATTATGTATGGCCTATCGGGATATAAAGGGATCATTTAACTACATTAAATGGTCCCCGAGCGCCATCTATTATCGAGTGGTACAACCATAGAAATAACGCTTAGGATAACCGTAAAATGTAGCATCACTAAGCATCACTGCTTCTGTCAAAGTCAAAAGTCGATAAACATTGGAATATGGAATGGATACTTGGGTCTGTCAAAATATTATCAAGTCCGAAAATGCTGGATGTAAATATTTATTAGAAAATTGTTATTCGGTAATAAAATGAGCACTAACAGCCGCAAGGGTCCTATCGTGGACCCTGGTCTGTGTAGATGCTGCGGTACACTAAAGAAATGTCGCTTGTTGAACGTAGAATACGAGTGGTTTGGTCAAAAGGAGGTGTATTCAGAGATGTTTGTCGAATGCTTTGGTTTACTCGTAAGTTCTTATTTTTAATACTATTAACGCTTTTCCTATGACTATGAAGATAAATAAAACCCTGTGGGCATTGATATACCTGACCAAAAACCTATATCATTACCTGTTCTGTAGGATGTTAACAATCTTTATTTTCAATAATTTTGAGAAGGATGCTAGAAAATATAGGTAGGTCAATGACCGCTATTGTATCATAAAAACGATTTTTCTATTTAACAACTTGTTTGAAAAGTAATAATCCATCAGAAATTTTCTAGGAAATCCTTTTTATTAAAGGATTTTCTGATGGATTATTACTTTTCAAACAAGTTGTTAAAAGTAAACTTAAACGGTTTCAAAGTAAACTTAATCTATTTCCCACAACTTGGTCACTTATCTCTTTGGGTGACTATACAACTGAGAAGTAGAAGACCACTTTAAATATTTTTTTCTATCCTTTCCAATGTCCGGGCTGCCGCAGCCGCATAACGTGAGGTAGCCCGGAAAATATTTGACGCACGCTCGTATGTTTGAGTACCTATATTAAGTATCTTGTCATTCCAGCTATCTCATTTGGAGGGCGAGGAGTCTGAGCGAGTGATCTGTGCGACGTGTGTGGTACGTCTGAGAGACGCGCGGGCATTCAGGCAGCAAGTCCTGCTCTGTGAGGAGAAACTGTTACATGCTAACATACAGGTGCATGAAGGTATGTTAAGAGTTTCTATACATAAAGGCTATTGGGATTCCAAGATGTGTCTGATTTGTCTTTTGCCATTGATTGCACCAGAGCACTGAGGGCCAGTATTTACATTACAGTGTTGTAGGTGTGTGCTTACATTAATTGTAAATATGTTAAAAATAATACTTATTAAAAAAATGTTGTGGAGTGAGCAACTTACACTAGTAATTACTAGTGTAGTGCAGGAATTCCTGCTGTTTAATGGGTGTATTTACAAACATACAAACTAAAATAACCTGATCCAACCATAAATACAACCTTTAATATAAATAACTACAAAAAGAATTTAAAATCATGAAAATATATACAAAATAGGAGCCCATCCGTAATAGGAACAGGGTCCAACTTCCAAGCTACTGGTGGTCAGGGGTCCTAAGAGGGAATCTCTCTTTCTACAATACACTCCGTGTCCAGAAGCACCGGCTTATGCTATATTATATACTAGCTGACCCGACAGACATTGTCCTGTACCTACCCTACCCTACCCTACCCTACCCTACCTACCTACCTATCTACCTACCTACCTGCCTACCTACCTACCTACCTACCTACCTACCACCCTACCCTTTTATACAAACCTTCTCACAATAACGAACACAACAAAAAAGAATTATCCAATAGGGTATTTTACTCTAAACGAAAAAAAATCTATAAATATGTTATTGAGACGGTTTAGGCATAAAGCAGTCGGAAAATGTAAGTTTTAGTTCATAAAATAACTAAACAAATTTTTAAAGTCAATTCAAAGTTTTCAGTATTTTTAATCTGTTCTAAAACACCGTGAAATAGTAGCGGCCATGTTATTACGCCATAAGGCTGTGTAAACAAAAAAATGTCAACTGTCAGTCAACCGATTAGCGTAATATAGGCTTTGTACTTTTATTATTTTCGTAACCAACGTAATTTTTTCATTATTATTATTTACTACAAAATATGCTTTTAATTATTTTTAAATGATATACAATTATCATATTTAATATGAGCTCATTTGATACAAAACGAACTGACGTCATTTACGCTAAGCAATATGGCGTCCAGTATGAGGCGTTTTCGTAAACTACGCGCGAAATTTGAAAATGTAAAATTTAGATGCATTTTTAAGGCACGTACCGATTGAATAAAAATTTTGTTTCTTTTTTGGTGGCATATTAGCACTACAGAATTTCATTGAGACACTTTTCAAAAATGTGTGTAATACCCTATTGGTCCAGCCGTTCGGAAGTTATGCGCTTACATACATTTCGGCGATTCATTTTTATATATATAGATAGACTAGCGGCCCACCCCAGCTTCGCGTGGGTCCCATATTTTATTGATTTCCGAAGTTTCCTTCCTTACAAACCTTGTCCTGTCCCTAACACACAAAAAAAAGATTTATTCAGTCAGTCAGTTCAATTATTCGGAAGTTAAGGCCGGGCCAGACTGTTATAAACAAGGTTCCAACAGTGGTCACCTTGGTGTAGGTGACCTCTCGCTCCCGAACATCATTCTTTCGATGGTCCGGAGCGAGAGTGCGTGGGAGGCTGTCGCCTCTTTTTGCGAGCAAGTCATGCACGCAAAAGAGCAGAGAGGGTGAGGGAAGCAACTGCCTCGCTTCCCTCCAGGAGTAGACGCACCGGGCGCCGGAGGGCGCTTAATGACCTCCGGCCTCTATGAGTTGCCGGCCTGCGGGTGGTCGACTTAGGGGCAGTCCACCACCCGACCAGATGCAGGCCCGTGTAGGCGGCGCGCCGTGTTCCGCGCGCGCCTCACTAGAGGATTCGGCGGCAATTAGACCGCCGAGGTCGACGGGACCCACCTACGTTGTTGGCGGGTCATAGCCTGGTGGGGGCGAGGTGCATGCGCGAGCGAATCCCGTACCCCCGCCCATAGGTCAGTCGAGGAACACCGTGGTGGTTTTAGCCGGTACGAGTCCGGCACACCCCCCCGTCTTCCCCGGACGGGGGATAGTCCATGAGGACTTCCCCAAGATAAAAAAAAGGGGTCACCTTGGTGGACGGTTGTGGAGCCGAGGGTTGGTTTTGTTGCAAACAAGTGTTTACACTGTTGTAAACCGCCGGTGGAGACCGATGTGGAGGGCGTGTTTACATCTGTCTGGCAGGGGTTTTATACGTGTACAGACCATAATAAAAACGGCCGGTATCCCACAATACACTATAAGAGCCATATATTTAAATTAAGCGAATAACTGCTTTGTTGTCCATATCGCTTGTTAAATTAAATTAAAACCCAAACACAATCACCGACAAACGAATAGTAACAGTTTGTTACTGCCGCGCTGTGTTTGGACACACCTTTAGGATAGCAATAACTATAAAATCTATAATATTACAGATGGTCAACCAGATAGAGATATGAAGAATAAAATGGAAGTGAAGGTAGAACTTGAAGAATATATTCCTGATGGTAAAGTACCGGATGATTTGTCTGAGCAGGATGTGGATATGAACGATGATGATAACGATGTGGATTATGGTGAGTTTCCAGTTTACATCTTGCCTCCCTACATCCCTGCCTGGGTCCCTAAGGGCTCTAGCCACAGATATAGATAGACCTAGATAACGCAAGAGCAACTACTTCGACGATTTTTTATCGTAAGTAAAAAAATGTAAGTCATTTTGTGATTAATATTATGCGTAATTAATTTTAAAAAAACTATTATTTTTAATCTAATACCCTCAGTAATACCTGGGAATACCAAATTTAGGAAAAACAAAACATTCGTATTACATTGTGACGTCCAAAAAATGGCACGCTTGGTTTTCATACAGATCGTGATACTTGCGTTATCTAGGTCTATCTATATCTGTGGCTCTAACATACTGGGATGCCATGGCGACGTTGCTGGCTACATAACAATGGCTACCTCTAGCTCTGGGCTGTTCCGGGGGTGGAAAATCTTCTTGAATGGCTTCCGCCCTGGGGCGGGCGGAGGGGTCTATTAGATTCTTACAGACTAGAAACCATCCCGGTGTTCCATCTCACACCTACGTCGGGGGGGAATGCGGGAATTAGAGATACTTCCGCAAATTTCGTTTTTAGTTTCGGAAGTCGGTGGCAATACAAAATAACAAACACAAAGCCACCGCCACCGACTTCCGAAACTAAAGTAATGTGTGTTCTGTGCTAAAGTTATTTTTCACTTTTTAGTTTTTGAAGTCTTTTTTTTGTTAACCGTCTTCAAAAAAAGGAAGGTATGATTGCTTGAATTGTTTTATTATGTGCTATTTCAGATGTTGAAAGCATAAAAAGTGGGCCCTCACCGGAACCAGTAAAAAAATCACAAAGGAAAAAGAAACTTACGGCGAAAGCAAAGGGTTCAAAGCGCAAGAAGACCGTAAACGGTCAGTGTGCTGAAGAGAAGACCAGCAAACGACGTACAAGGAGTCAGGACTGCGAGTATTTACAAGAAATAGGTATTTATGTCATTTATATTCTTGCTTTGGGATAAATAAACTTAGTTACTTTGGATTAAAGTTCAGTGTCTATTGTAACTAGGGTTACCATTTATAAATGAAGAGATAGAAGTCTGTCTTAGGTGCCTAAAATACCAGATTTTTCAGAAAAATGCCTTGCGTAAATGCTTTAAGTAGGTAGTTGGTTAGATGACACCATTAACCATAAATTCGGGTGCGGACCCAACATACCACTGACCATACCCCTGGTGGTATGGTAGATCTAAAACAATTATTTATTTATTCCGTTTCGGACAACAATAAATTATACCACTGACAAAATAGTTTGGGTTAGGTTAGAACTGTGACCGTTAAAGCACGAAAGCGAGTGGGCGAAGCGAGCGGTGCCGCAGTAGCGGCCGCCAAGCGCCAGATCCCTTCTATTGTTGGTGAATCATTTAGGTTAGGTGAGTAGTTTCAGACCCACCTTATTGTATGGCCAGTGGTATGG
Organism: Charanyca ferruginea; assembly: GCA_947361185.1. Lineage (NCBI taxonomy): Eukaryota > Metazoa > Arthropoda > Insecta > Lepidoptera > Noctuidae > Charanyca > Charanyca ferruginea. The sequence continues at coordinate 7,936,818 of OX376080.1, read as the reverse complement.
TGAATCCGCAATTAATAAAGACAGAACTCCTCTAAAAGAACAATTGATCTTAGCCCTGAAATCCTGATTAGTTTCCAATTAACTGTACATTTTGATTTTTACTTGCTTTGAAACCAATAAATAGTCAATTGAGTTGGCAAGTGACAAACTAGAAGTGACGTCATAAGTATAAAATGGCACACAAAATCTATTTGGGAATCTGAGAGCACACAATAAGTATGTCAAAATGGTGGTGTCATCTACCTTATTGTTTGGTTAAAGACAGTAGCTATAATAACTAAGGGAGCTCTAGGATCTTGAACTGTATTAACATACTTTGGTGGTGGGGTTAAAAATATACACGACACATAATACTGTAAGTATATAATAATAATATTCCTGACTACTTTCGGTCATGGCGGCCAATATCGGCGGAGGCTAGCCAAGTACGCAGGAGTTATTATAGTTCACAAGTGTGTGCGCAAACACCAAGGGCGTCACCAAGGGGGGGGGGGATCACTAACTTCCTAACTCCTGGCTGCTACTGAGAGATTTTTAATGGAAAACCCAGGCCCCCATGCTACTGGGTAGTCAACAATACCCTCTTCGCCAATGATAATAATGCTTAAAATTCAACGGCTATTTTCAAACTCAGTTATATACACGGATATATTTTACATGAATAATCTAGCAGGACTATGTTACTAACATAATAAATAACAACTTCAAGACCGGGTTAATGAACTGATCGTAATGAAATTTGACCAAAGAGGGTAGCTTATGATCTACATGCAATAGGGTTGCTTACGCAAAGCTAGTATTAGAGGGCGCCACCGAACTAAAACTTAAACACTATTAGCGCGGTAAATTTTTTTTTATAGATGTGTGTTACGAGGCTTTTGTTATAACATACTATAAAAAAATCCAACTGCGTAAAAAGTGAAAAGAAATAAACAAGTCCTAGAATAATGTTTAGTAATATTGAATAACTACACCATTGAAATAAAAACCACGCCAATAGCGATTTGATCAGTCGGGGCCATTATAGGGAAGATTTGAGCCGGTCTAGATTTTAATGGGTCCTGACTGATCAAATCGCTATTGGCGTGGTTTTTTTACCCTTGCGCAACAATCGCGACTGGGTAAAGATTTTCTAACTCGGCAAACTTCAATCCGTCAACAACTGCTAAATTCATACCATACTCTGTGGCTACGCTAGCGCCATTTTGGTGGGTTTTGGAACCGTTATTTACTGCTTAGATAGGTAGTTCTCCTTACCTCTACCGTCCATAGGTAGTAAGTTTGTTTGCCATTTAATGACATAAAAAAATATACGATTCTTAGATGTTTCGTGTACAATATACATAGATCTGGACACGGCTAGGCTACTATTTAATTCGCGACTTCGTCTGCGTTGGCGTTAACCGACATTCACGCGGTAAAAGATGGTGTGGTATAAATTGGCACATCTTTTTCTTTCAGAACCGGAGCTCCTGCCTCAACAAATACCGAAAAAACATATCGATAACGAACAGAAATGTTTTGCCAACACTATTACCTTAGTCGAGAATTCGTTCGTCTGTCCTTTCGACACTTCGTTCAGCGATTATTACTGTATCTACTGCCGTGAAGTCTTCACAGATCCTAACAAACTTCGAGAACATACCCTCACACACGACCCGACTACTTTTAAAGATCACATCGCCAATAAAAAGTTGCTATTAGTCGATACTTTCAGAATCGATTGTCGACTGTGCACGACCGCAATCGATAATGTAGACTCGCTAAAATGTCACCTCACTACAATACACGGGAAAGAACTATACGAAACGTCAAATGACTTTTTAAAATTCCGTTTAACTGTCAATAATTTGACGTGTACAGAATGTAGTAGCAGTTTTAGTTTTTTTCACGCGTTAAAAAAACATATGGCCAATCATTTTGGTACTTGCATTTGTGATGTCTGTGGCGCGCATTATTTTGAAGAAAGAATGTTAATATTACATCAGAAAACACATAAAAAGGTCGAAGAATCATTTCCTTGTAAGGATTGCGGAAAAATATTTAAATCTAAACATAGTAGGTATTTGCATGAGGCGAAACTACATAAAAAGGAGCCTGCCTACCAGTGTTACAAATGCGATGAAGTATTCTTCTCGTATTCGTTAAGGTATCGACACATGATTGAGACGCACGGCGAACAAAGAATGTTCCCTTGCGATCATTGCGACAGGGCCTACGATAGTCGAAAATCTTTGAGAGAACACAACAGGAGATACCATTTGAAAATATTTAAACATCAGTGCGATTTGTGTGATAAACGATTCTACCTACCGTCTCGATTAAAGGAACATATGGCAACACACACGGGTGAAAGGAATTTCCGATGTGAATTTTGTGGGAAAAGTTACCCTAGGTTACGCGGTTTGAAGGTTCATTTACAATCACACGTTAACGAGAAAAAGTTTAAATGTGTTATGTGTAATGCATCTTTTACTCAAAATGTAAACTTAAGGAATCATATGAAGCGACAACATCAGAGCTTAGATTTGGAAGACGTGTATCCTGAGTAGGTAGTCTGCATGGTAATAAAACTGCCCGCAGCAAGTAAAAACGTGTAGATAAGTTACAGCGCTCCGCGAGTGACACGTCGAGACTTGGCTAATTAGCTTACTTGGAGTCGCGTCGAAGTCGCGTTGAAGAAGTATGTTGTGTCTCGATTGTCGGAATGCGCTCAAAAACAACTGAAAATGACGTTTCACGGCAGGGCCGGATAAAGCCTTTACGGGCTGCAGCCCAGCCCCTATTAAAAACAGTGGACAAAAATGAATGAATATAAAAAGAAAGCTATCGGAAACCTGTGATGGTATACTTGTGTAAAAGAATAGACTTAAGAGAATCCCCTTCAGGGGTGACAACTGAACCCCACTGTAACTAAAAACAGAATTTCCCCTTTTTTCATTATGGATTTTTACACTTATACTCCATTGTAATTTTAACGCTCTCTTATTGCGCATTTTAGTTTGTATGCTCTTGAAAGATATTATATAAACGACTTAGAACTTTAAAATTTGTTGCAAGTTAGGTACCTGTATACCAAGCAGCTTTTTCAACTATATTTTTCCATTTTAAAATCTCAGTAGCAGCACGGATATTGGGTCAGTTTCCAGTTAATAGGAAAAGTTCACCCTCTATAACTTGGGATTGATAGAACTAGTGAATTGTGTGTGTACTAAACACCTCTGCTTACTAATACTAGCGTGATGTATGTTAGAGGCCATCCTTAAATGACGTCACACGTTAAGGCGTGGGGAAGGGGTCAACGAAGTCTGACATGACAAGGGGTGGGAGGAGTCAAAATCTTCCTGGCGTCACATGTCAAAATCTAAAGTATTCAAACGCGAAACTTAAAAAAAAATGGGAATAAGAATAGTTGTTTTCGGACTGTTGTTTTGACCCTTTCCCTTTGCGATTCTTTAACTATTGTGTCTACTTGACGCACAGACATAATCTTTTGTAGACGTAAATTTGCAAAATATGGGAAGGTCTCACAAATGTGACAAGGACTGGGGGGATAAAAAAATCATGAAATTCGTGTGAAGTAATTTATGGAAGGTGTAAAAGACCCTTGACCTTTTACCCGCCACGTCGAAAAAGTAAAAACTTGCCCTCGGCGCCAAGCTACGAAGACATTAGTTTTTGTCAACCTAAGTTATTATAGATGAAATATAATAAGCAAAAAAAAATAAAAAATAATGTTGAGCTTCATTCACGTATAAAAGTCTGTCTGTCATGTATTCGTGACTATGGCAGGGCACATTTTGGTTTGTCATCTATTCATGACTGGCGGTCAAAAAGTTAAAGTAACCTGCCTAAAAACGTAATAAATATAGCAATAAAATATTGGCCTAAATGAGTACTCTACCTCTTTCTAAAATACCTATAGGAGTTTAATGTATAAAATATAATAGCTTAGATTTTAGTATAACCGTTAAACTAAAATAAAAAGAATAATATGAATAACCATAGTTATATGTCAGGCAACACTACTGCCACTACACCGCTTGCCGATATAATAGAACTGCATTTTTTTTTATGTGGCTACTCTGGTCTAAGGAGATACCCACCGTAGTGTTGTGCTTAGTAAATTATAGATTGAATGCACTTGCTCTTCAAGTGGATTTTATTGCATCGCTTTTAGATTAGGTTTGCAGTGAATTACGCATGCGTGCTTTTTTAATTCACTAGCACTGGTGCGGTTATCGATTTTTTTTAAATCTCAACAAAGGGTTTCTACGCCTAACTATATTGTAAATAAATAATGAAATGCCTAACTATATATGTATAATATTAATAAAATTATGATCAATAAACATAAGGTACTTATTTCATCAAATCAAAAACATTCCCAAAAAAATATGCCAATAGCAAAAAACTCATCGTTGAGAAATCACGCATACTTATACATGCATACGGTTCAAACAGGGAACCAACTTTTTTGAAATGAGAAAACGAAATAATTTTTCAAAAATATTTTTCACATACCTATTTTGTTTGCTTCTCATTTAAAGATACGACGTCTCCAGAAATCCTAATTGAGCCAGAAAATCCGAGCGATAGACTACTGCCAGAAAAATCAAAGGAAAAATACATGTTAGCATACGAAAATTTTATCCAATGGAGAACTGAGAATAGTCAGGATCACTCATTATCGGAAAACGTACTTCTGACTTATTTCAATGAGCTCAAGCATAAGTATAAACCCAGCTCTCTATGGTGTATCTACTCAATGATTAAAAACATTATTATCACCAAACATGGTCTCGACATTAAAACTTACCGAAATCTGACAGCGTTTTTAAAGACACGATCGGACGGCTTCATTGGTCGGAAATCTAAAATATTATCGCCACAGGACGTCGAGAAATTTTTAAAAGAAGCTCCGGATATCCAATATCTGGCGACTAAGGTGAGTTACTACTTAATAAGCACACAAAGCTCCACAACCTATCAAACTTCTTTTATGGTTTTTCAACTTAATTGGTTTCATGTTGGATTGGGTAAATTTTACAGTTTGTGATAGTTTGATGTGCTGACCGTCTGTACGTCTATACTACATTCATTATAACATTAGACAATCGTTATTTTAATATTACCATGTAATCAGTTATTACAATTTGTTATTTTACGATTAATACGAAGCAATGTAGGTAAACTATTTGCAATTTACATTTAAAAAATATCACTGAAATGCCGTTTTTTCAACAATGTAAAAAACGTTTCGATCTTCAGGGTTCACTGCGGGACTTATCAGGAATAATCTTTACTGAACGGTAATAATCGAAAAAAGTCTCGTCGTTCGTCAACACTGAACGAATAGATTTTTTTACCCGATCGTCAACCTTGTTAACGACAGGGTGTTACTGATTGGGAATTATCATATTTTTAGATAGATGGCGCGGCGCCCTAAGCAGTTATCTACGTTTAAGTTTTATCACTTTCCAGGTTGCGCTAATATTTGGTATAACTGGTGCATGTGGCCGTCAAGACCTACTTAATATTACAACAAAAGACATTGAAAACCACGGAAAAATGCTTCTAGTCAAAGTAACGAATACAAAAAGCAAAATACCACGTTCTTTTGTAATCCACGGCCCGTTTTACGATATAGTAAAAAAATACGAAGCATTACGTTCGAAGAAATCAAAGAGTTTACGCTTTTTTCAAAACTATCAAAAAGGTAGATGTACATGTCAACCGATTGGTGTGAACAAATTCGGTGGTATGCCGAAGGAGATCGCAAAATTTTTAGGGTTACCAGACGCTGAATTTTATACAGGGCATAGTTTCCGACGGACTTCAGCAACATTGTTGGTTGATTCGGGAGCCGATGTAGTGACCTTGAAACGCCAATGCAAGAGATCTAAACCAGTTCAAGAATTAAATGTCGAAGACTCCATTCAAAATAAAACAACCGAAAGTGCTAACATTGATATTGAACCAGATCCTAAAAAGTTGTGTCCTGAAACTTCTACTCCTAATGATCCTAATTATATTTTGGAGCCTACTCCTTCTACTGGACTAGGTCATACCTATTCAGATTCTATTCAATTATTTAGTGAGTAATATATTTTCTCATGTGGCTACACCATTAGTAAGTTTGGTAGTTTGGTTCTCGTACAGTTGACGTGCAGTTCACGCGCAGCTTACGCGCAGTTCAAAGATTACAAGAATACCGTTTGTCACTCAAACTTGAACTTAACTGCAACTGCACTTCAACTTCACTTCAAAATTACGTGAATTAGCCCTCTGGACTTCAAGCAAATAAGTCTGTAAACGCCAATCCGCCTTGAGTTGAGCAAGCGCGGTGATCAATGCTCGTGGCTTCTCTGTATGAGAAGTAGGGTTGCCAACTCTTTGTCGGTCAAATATAGTAGTTCTAAAAATTTTACCCATAAAATATAGATGACAAAAAGGTGAAAAAAAAAAAATAGTATTTAATAGTAGTTTTTTTTTTAAGAATATTTTGTAAATTATTGAACGCATCGATCTGTCAACTTGACATTCCAGAATGGTTAAAAATTGGTATTGACGTTTTGTTTTACGCTTACATATTTTGTAACGAATAAGTATTAATGCTAAGAGTTTGATGCCTAATAAAATTAAAATATAATAGTTTCGCCTAGTAGTAGTCGGGCCTCTAATATAGAAGGATACTATATTATATAGTAGGGTTGGCAACCCTAATGAGAAGAGGCACAAGGAGTATTGTTACTATAACACTGTTAAAGTGCCAACGACAACTGTTGTTTATTTATTTTAATAAAAATTGTAGTTTCAATAATTGCTAATTACGAAGTTGGATTATGTTTATTTTATATTTTTCTCACTCAGTGAGTACAAAAACGAAGTTAGACACGCGTGAGCCTATTTAAAATGTAAGCGAGTGGTGTTACCCAAAAAGCTTAATATAGCTGCGGAGAGAACATTTCAGAGTCTCGTGAGACCCATGCCAGGTATTGCTGTCTTTTTCTGGTAACAGCATTTACTGGAGACAGCAGTCCCTGCCTCGAAAGAGACACGAAGCGAGTGTAGCATGATTGTACACGTACACTCGCTTCGTCTGTTTTTGTCTCACCTCGCCTCGTTGTTCCGTGTCGGTTTATTGTGCGCGAGTTAATGGGTTTCGCTTACCCTCGCGACGGACGCTCAAGTGTTTTGCTGGCTGTACACTCTCTTCGTGCAAGGCATGACGAGTCCGGGAGTGTACTGGGTCTTAAGTCAAAGCATTTATTTAAATTAAACCATTTACAGGCACTTTTGAATTGTCAAGGAGTCAGTCAGTTAGTCAGAAGGTTGAAGCTAGTTGCTCGCTCTAAAATGTAGGTAAGTCTCTATGGAGAAGAACGAGCAAGAAACTCCACGGAAAATCAAAATCATTTATTTCAATTAAACCATTTACAGATACTTTTGAATTGTCAGAGTCAGTCAGTCAGAAAGTTGAAGCTAGTTGCTCGTTCCAAACAGTAGGTTTCTATGGAGAAGAACGAGCAAGATACTCCATGAACACTCTTTTAAAATCAGTTATATTTTACAAATTTAGATTACATCATTCATGTTGAATCTAAGGGTACAATGTGACAACAATGTAACAAGTATTGCATGTTCAAAGAGGTCTAGAGAAAAATATAGATAAAATAACAATTCAAACCAAAATTTAAAATAACCCGAGGCAGCTAAGAGATGACCAGTCCCAACCGACGGCGTCCGTTCACGAACATGACACTCTTTGAAATCAAGTTTTTACAAAAATACTGGTTACATTATTCTTGTTGCTTCTATATGTGAAAACGATGTGAGTAAAGAGCAATACAAAACATTAAAAAGAAAAAAAAGAATGAATCTTATCTGGAGTAAGTGCATTCAGCGAAACATGCCGAGTGCACTCGCGGTAGAGTGAATAGCCAGCATCCAAAAGGGGTTTTACTACTCTTTGATTTGTGTTGTCCACTTTTCTCTATTTAAAATGCAATGATCTGAAATATTGTATTTAGGTACTTACTGTTAATTTTAATTTTTTACTATATTGTGTAAATAAGTTGGATGAAAAATGTCGTTTTATTTTATTCAATGTAGAAAGTATTTATTGTCATTTGTCCTAGCATAATTGTGTCAGGTTTTACAGTAGAACAAAACTGTAAGCGTTTTAATACAGGTGGCGTTTCATTTCAGGGGTAAAAGTAGTCTTGAAATCGATCACTTTTTATTATGGGACCCATCCAAAAATATATGAAAGAAAATCTGCCTCTGTCTTCCATATAGTTTGATCGAATTGTAGTAGATTTTTGTAGTCCCATCATAAAAGTTGTTCGTACAGAAATGTACATATCTGTGTAATGGCAATTTTTGTAACCAATATTTTGTAAGACAGAATGTCGTCTTTTGTTTGAACTTTTAAGTTTATTGACGAACAGCATCAGTATTTATTTCACATTTAACTTATATAACCTGACCGCTTAACTGATACCGTTCTTGATATAGCTGCGCGGTGCGGGGGGGGGGGGGGGGTGACAGCTATCACAAGTTGACGTATCAGTGAGCTCTCGCGTCACGTCACCACACTGAGGTAGCTGCGCGGTGCGACAGGGGCGACAGTTGTCACAAGTTGACGTATCAGTAAGCTCTCGCATCACGTCACCACACTGAGGTAGCTGCGCGGTGCGACAGGGGTGACAGTTGTCACAAGTTGACGTATCAGTGAGCTCTCGCGTCACGTCACCACACAGGTAGCTGCGCGGTGCGACAGGGGTGACAGTTGTCACAAGTTGACGTATCAGTGAGCTCTCGCGTCACGTCACCACACTGAGGTAGCTGCGCGGTGCGTGCGACAGGGGTGACAGTTGTCACAAGTTGACGTATCAGTGAGCTCTCGCGTCACGTCACCACAACCCTCCCGCACCGCACAGATACCTTAAAAACGGTCTAATTAAGCGGTCAGGCTTTAGTTGTACTGTACTCATGAGTATTTTCACCCCTTGATAAATACGTAGCGAATTAAATCACTCGGTACTGTACTGTCTGTTTTGTACATAAAAGCTACAAACCAATACTTTGCCACAGCGTAATGTTATCTTTCACGCTTCAGAATTGGACCTGGTTTTACTTATATTAAGCGTAATAGACATTATAATATATATATATATATATTAGAATATACATTCATATGTACTTAATTCAAGTTATAAAAATAAACATTTTATAATAATGTTACTGTTTTTTTACTACTTTTTTTAAAAAGCTTGCGTTCGGCCCAACTCCAGGCGAGTTGCGGCCAAACGCAAGCTATCCAAATCTTAAGTGATGATGCGACCTAAGGTGGAACACGCTTGCCTAGAATAAACCGGTTCACTTGTGCCTTGAAGATACCCAGATTATATTTATCGGGGAATAGAGCACAATAAATGTGGAAGAAAAGCGCTTTGACATTCTCAATGGTGAAATACGCAGGGTGTTACAAATAGTGCACAAGTATGTGCGCAAACATAGGTTCACTCTCTCTTCCATCACTCTCATAGTCTAATGGTACGGCAATCCGACACGACCGGAGAGATCAGGGCCTCAAGTCTGCTATTACAATAGTGTCAGAATGGTCTATCATTGATTTCATGTTTGATTTTGACAAGTTTGGTAATCTACTAATATAATGGCGTCATTATGACTTTCCATTGGTCAACCACTGACACGCCATTGAAAGAAATGAAGAAATGATCTCGTTATCTCGTGCAAAATGACAAATGAATAACTGACTTAGGCGGTAATCTGCTAAAATTTTGACAGTTCCTTTGATCAGTGACCTACCATTAGAACGTCATTGTGCAGTCATTGCTTTTAATTCGACCGACCAATGATCGACCATTATGAATTTAGCAGATTACGAACTTTTAGCAACAGACAATGGGTTCGTGTAGGAATGACGAAATTATAAAAATAACAGACTTGGGTGTGCGTTACCCCAGCAAAATAATGTCGAAAATAGTAATTTAAATGTTACAGGCAATTAGTTCTCCAGGTTCTGTAATTGTTGCGCACATTTTTAAATTTGTTGCACATATAGATTTTGAGTTATTCCACAAAAACATTTCCTGCTGGGGTAACGTTACCGCAGCCAGACATTTTCTTTTATAATGGGAATATTGAAATAAATATTGGCCATATAATTAGTAGTCTAGACGAGGTAAATGTTGCAACTTATTTTGTATTTGTTCTTCCTTCGACTGCGATGTTATTCAAGATTTTGCTGGAGTAACGTTTGTGGTTTTGCTGGATCTCTGAAACGGATAAGCAGATTCTTATCATCTTTTTTACATGATTTCTTAAGAATTAGTTTGAATTAGTTGCGTAATAAAAAAACAAAATTAATGCACCATTCAAAGGTTATTTAATTAAATATAAAAACACTTCAATAGGTCCTAACACTTTGAATAAGAGCTCGAAAGACTTACTTTAAACGTGGTTTTGTAGCTTGTATCTGTCTTCAAATGTATGTGAAGTTTCATTATTATCCTGTTAGTAATAAACCAATTATGATGAAATTCAGTTCTCCACTTTGACGGTCATAATGCGCGCTTAGTTATTTGGCCTCCGATAACCCTGTATGTGAATATATAAACTAAATGATATATCAATAATTAGTTCCTTAGTTCAGTTATATTCCTGTAAAATTTCAGCGTAGTACGGACAATAATTAACGAGATAATAAAATAAAAGCCATTAGGAAGCGCAACACCGTGATAACCCGACTATATTAAGGTGGTTACAAAAAAGCGACCGCGCAGTACATTATGCTACCTTCTAAAATGTTTAGTATAATACACCTTACAAGTTCGGTACAGACGCGTACACTGTTCAATATTCGATGTGATTTTGAAATAATTTAAGTCATTTTTAGAATACAACTATCCGTATTTAGCTAGGAAAAACTATTGTGATATTTGAAATTAGACTATAAAACAGTGGCGCTTACTGTAAGCACTTTACTACTTACATTGTGATGTTATATTATACTACCATCACTTTGTGATTTTTAAACGATATATGTAAGTATTAGTAGGCATAATGTGAACTTAAAACATTTATTCTATATCAGTTATTTTCTGCGATGGTTTTAAATCTTAATTTATATTTTAAAAGTGAAGATTTGTATTACTAAAGACAAAGTGTAAAGTAAAATTTAAAAAGTAATGGAAAATGCCATAAGAACAGTATTGCTACCTGTGATTGTTTTAAAGTTTTATCAATATTTTGAAAGTTTTATTGAAATGATTATTTTACCTGTAAATAAAATTTAATAACACAAATTCAAAACACTTGTGTACACATCCGTACAAAACTTGTAAACCTATCCTACATATTTAAGAAGGTAGCATAATGTACTGCGCGGTCGCTTTTTTGTAACCACCTTAATATGGTCGGGTTATCACGGTGTTGCGCTTCCTATTGGCTTTTATTTTATAATCTCGTTAATTATTGTATGTACTGCGCTGAACTTTTACAGGAATATAACTGAAGTAAGTAACTAATTATTGATATATCATTTAGTTTATATATTCACATACAGGGTTATCGGAGGCCAAATAACTAAGCGCGCATTATGACCGTCAAAGTGGAGAACTGAATTTCATCATAATTTGTTTATTACTAACAGGATAATAATGAAACTTCACATACATTTGAAGACAGATACAAGCTACAAAACCACGTTTAAAGTGAGTCTTTCGAGCTCTTATTCAAAGTGTTAGGACCTATTGAAGTGTTTTTATATTTAATTAAATAACCTTTGAATGGTGTATTAATTTTGTTTTTTTATTACGCAACTAATTCAAACTAATTCTTAAGAAATCATGTAAAAAAGATGATAAGAATCTGCTTATCCGTTTCAGAGATCCAGCAAAACCACAAACGTTACTCCAGCAAAATCTTGAATAACATCGCAGTCGAAGGAAGAACAAATACAAAATAAGTTGCAACATTTACCTCGTCTAGACTACTAATTATATGGCTAATATTTATTTCAATATTCCCATTATAAAAGAAAATGTCTGGCTGCGGTAACGTTACCCCAGCAGGAAATGTTTATGTGGAATAACTCAAAATCTATATGTGCAACAAATTTAAAAATGTGCGCAACAATTACAGAAGCTGGACAACTAATTGCCTGTAACATTTAAATTACTATTTTCGACATTATTTTGCTGGGGTAACGCACACCAGACTTGGCCCCCAGGCGCAGGACCAACGACTACACGTGCGTACCGAGACACGCAGGTGTCACCACTTTCAAACTCCGGGCTGCTAGCCGTTGCCACCCCTAGAGATTCCATGTCGTGTGTGTTGACTGTTAAAATTGGCTTATGTTTAACGAACCTCCAGATATAGTAAATGACCTCCAAAAATAGTAAATAACTAAAGTATTGTAGAGAAATGTATGAGTTTGACTGTAAAAAGCAATTTGGTTCTGGCAGTAGGGAGGGGGTCACAGTTCAAACCTAACCTAACCATGTCAGATCCGCCCCAGGCCCCCCTGAACTTAAGGGTCCTATCATTTCGTGATCATTTACTATTTTTGGTGGTCATTATATTTATTCCCTTTAAAATTCATTATTTTCCTATCCTCCATATATCATACCCCCCCCCCCCCCCCCCCTCTCAGCTGGCAAAACTTGCTGCTTCTACAAAAGCCTTTTCGCCAACGACATAACTAAGAGCTAAGAGGTATCTTGGAAGTATGCAGTAACTAATATAATAAATTTTGTTTATTTGTTTGAACGCGCTATTCTCCGAAACTACAGGGCCGATTCAGAATTTTTTTGCCATTTTTTCTAATTTCCGAACCGATTTTTTTATTTAATCGCCAATTGAAAGCTAAGTTATCACTAAGTGCTATTTTGTTAAAAAAATAAATAGGGATCAATAACAAAAATCACGCGAACTAAGTCGCGGGAAAAGTGCTAGTTAAAGGTATAAATAAAATGTATTTGAAAATTTAAAAATCTATTTAATTGTCGATATTTATACACAGTTTTTCATTGCGATGAAAATAAAAATTAATTTAATTGTAGATTGATAAAATATTTACACTATTTACAGTTTTCTATTGCGTCGATTGTATCCACATATTTCTATGAATGGCAAAAAGTAACTTTGTCTGTTTGTTTTTTACGTCATTGCAGCAAAAACACTAAACCGATAATGAAAGACAACTTTATTTCAACTTTTAATTCTATTCAGTAACTTGACAGTTCAAAGAATAATAATGATACCATACTAAAACTAAAAGTGTTGGGGTAGTGAACGATTTCGCGTAAAGAACGAATAATAACAATGGTAAAAAAAATGGTAAAAATGGTAAATAAAACTTTAAATTTAAAGTATTTTCCTTTCTTTTTCTTTTAATAGAAACTAAATAAAAAACATGTTATTATTTTTACTATAGTCATTTTAATAGTGTATAGATATAGATGGGTGTGATGTGTATAGATTTTTAATAGTGTTTATCGTATTTTTATGAAAAGTGATAAAATTTAAAATATAACTTTTGCATATAAGTACATTATTTAAGTTCATTCAATTTCGTTAATTCTTACACCACCTCACTACATTTTCTTTGTCAATTTCTGGTATCCCTTCAACTGTCAAGTTACTGAATAGAATTATAAGTCGAAATATAGTTAGCTTGGAATCTGGATAAAGACATATTAGGCAACTTTTTAAGGCTCAGTCGCAAAATGTCTCTTTCGCATAATGTCACGTTAGTAACTTAGAATAAAATTTAGCTAGGTTTAAAACCAGACTTCGTCAGCGCGTACACGATATACATTATTCATGTTTCACGCGGACGAAGTCGCGGGCAAAAGCTAGTAACTAATTTATAAATATTATAAAGTGAAGTGAGTGTATACAATATAAACAATAATATTTTATATTTACTTATTATTACTATTTACAAAATATGAGTAAAAATTGGGTAGGTGTCACCAGCAATAATTCCAAGATGAGCTTTTCTTGATTTAGCCTTGAAAACCAGATTAATTTTCAATTTACTGTAAAATTCGATTTTTAGTTCCTTCGAAACCAATAAATAGATTGTCAACTAAGTTGGCAAATGACTACCTACAAGTGACGTCATATGTATAAATTGCCGTACAAAATCTACGGGCAAATCGCGTTTTGACAGCTCATAAAAAGTATGTCAATTGATTGGTGGTGTCATCTACCCAAATTGTAATATAGTCATTGATAGTCCAATTCCGCCAATTTCAACCTTATTTTAAATCTGCGAAAGTGTACATTCGCAGTATTTAACAATGTCAGTTATGCAGAATTTGACTATCAACGAGGTCATGTATTATACCGGGTGTATAAAGAGTGTTCACAAAGCCGAACGATACATGTTCTTCCCATCATTACGATATATTTTTTGTTCTAGACCATACCTGGGAACTTCTTGGTTACGGAGATATTAAGTTCTTTTCTTAACAAATTCAAATTTTAAATGTTCTATCTAAATTTTAAATACTCTTACGACCCTTGTACTGTTTCATGCTCCCGTAACCAGCAAAAATTTCTGCTCAATAGTAGTAGTAGTATAATGACGGGCTGGTCTCCGCAACTCTACGTCTCAGTGCGTATTTTGCTCAATACTTAGTTTGATAAAAAATATTTTTTATTAATTTCAATTATTGTACACATTTTAGAAACGTTATGAGCATTACAACTATAGAAAAGAGTGTTTTAGATGAACTCTGGCACCCAGAATAAGATTTAACTTGTGTTTAGGGTGACAACGTCCTCGCCTATGATATGGAACATATAGCAGTAGTTGTAAGATGAGCAAAGTATGTTATTATAACATTATGTCTGGCGAGTAATTTAACTTAAGGGGCTATTAAACGACTTTTACAGATTTTAAACTGACAATCACGTCAAAATGTGCAGCGTAAATGATTTGAAAAAAATATATGTTAAACTAGAACATTCTCTTAATCATATAGAAAGTGAATATTTTTGATTAAGTTCATATTAAATAGTTTAATTAACTCGTGAAGTTGTGTCTGACGCGGACAAAACATTGACAATCACACAAAATCTACCAGGTATAATTATCCGAAACTTACACTATCTTACAGACAATTTTATTATCTATCTTTTAATAAACGCCTTTTTTAAAATTTTTAAAGAATACTACTTTTATTTAATTTTTTCGACTAAATTTTGAAAGTTTTGGACGCAGACTGCGTCCGTTCTGCATCAGTTTTGCGTCCAAAACTCTCAAAGTTTAGTCGAAAAAATTAAATAAAAGTACCATTCTTTCAAAATTAAAAAAAAAGGCGTATACTAAAAGATAGATAATAAAATTGTCTGTAAGACGGTGTAAGTTTCGTTTAATTATACCTGGTAGATTTTGTGTGATTGTCAATGTTTTGTCCGTGTCAGACACAACTTCACGTATTAATTAAACTATATAATATGAATATAAATAAAAATATTCACTTACTAAGTGATTAAGAGAATGTTCTAGTTTAACATATATTTTTTTCAAATCATTTACACTGCACATTTTGACGTGATTGTCAGTTTAAAATCTGTAAAAGTCGTTTAATAGCCCCTTAATAAGTTAATTAAGTTAAGCTAAGCAGTATAGTATTATTGAGGCAGCGACTTTTATTGTATTTTATTTTTTATCACTTGTATTGTACTTCTTTTTACCTTTAATTAAATCGTGGACAATGGTGTGGGTTACATGTTTGTTAAATGTTAGTTAAGTATTTCTCTGCATGTAAGTTTTTGTCTTTAATAAATAAAATAAAATTAAAAATGTACTTGATAATGCAACTGAGGTGTTACCTATTAAAGTACCAATTGATGGGCAGTATATGCGTAGTTAACAGCTATGTGATGCTTCTTTTACACCCTGTATACAACTCTGTACGATATTTTAAGATAATTATACCTACAACATAAATGAGTTTTTAAATAAGACATAGCATTTATAAAATTGAGATAATATACATATTATAATTATCTGTTGTAGAGCTGGCAATACTGCTGTGTGTACTGAGATGCCTCCAATTAAATAAACCTATAAATCTTGAAATACATAAGATATATAATTAGCTTTCGTTCTGCTAAAGCTAAGAAACCGCTTCAATATTTCTGCTATTTTTCGAAGACATTGTAATTATTTTACATATTAATCGGTGAATAATGTTAAAGCTAATGTTTTAGATGTACAGAGGCCATCCCATCAAACTACCCCAACCAGCCAAAGAATCATGGCACGATTTGCACAAAAATAAAGATGTTTAGAGAAGTAGAAATTCTAATTCTTACACTCTTGGGTACCTAAAGAGTATCTTCAGGCATTTACAATATTTTTAAAAACCCGCAAAATAAAAGGGAATAATTTAACGAAAAGCTCATTATTTCAGAACGAAAACGACTGACAGTAACAGTGACACTGACAGTCGCCGTTTCGCAGATCTTACACTGCAATTGCATCGTTTTAAGGAAAATAATGTCACAAATAATGATTATTTGTTACCACACACTTGTCACATAACTTGTCTGCCTATTTGATAGATCCGTTAACGTCGCTGGTCACTTTCTTTTTTTTATAAACACAAAATGGGCACCGAGATGAAACGAAAGTGTTATTTTAATTTCGTATTATTTTAATTATGCGGGGGTTTAAAAATATGGTAAGTGTATCAATCTACTCCTGGTAATATATTCTTTACATTGGAAAATATTTTAAACCCTCTAAATTATTATTTTTTTCATACAAATGAATGTATGGATCACGCCATGATTCTTTCTAGGTTCATGTTCAATTGGAAAAAAAAATACAGTTTGGGATAGCTTGAAGCGCTAGCGTCTGTACATAGACCTGCTTTTGTAATTTAACACTTTTGTGCATACAACATGCATTTGTTTGACGTAATTAATAGAATTATTGAGAGATTTTGAGGTGCTTTGTTTTTAATTGAACTATGTTCAATTCAGGCCCCTTATTGACAATCATTCGATTCGATTCCGTACTGAATCAAAAGTCAAAAGATATCGAAGATGTCCTTCAAACGCAATTCACTAATCCGAAATCGAATAATTTTGACAGTTCATATTCGATACGAAGACTGAAGTCGGAAATGAGATTGTCGAATACGGTTCCCTACCGACACGAAAACGTATCGAATGGTTGTGAATAAGGGGCCAGATCTGTCTGAAATTACCAATACGCAATGAACGAGTGTACTTGTTAATTTTGTTTTTTTTTTAATGGGACAACCCCGTCACACATTTTCCAAACCACTGCAACTCCTGAAAACCAGAATCAACAGTGACGACCACTAGAAAAGCGTCGAGGCACTGAAGCTCGACGAGTCCCGGAGGAACATTACAACTGTCTTGGATCCCGCAACGAAATTAACAGAAAAGAACAGCGGAGGAGTAAAAAAAACAAATTTTCCGCTTCCCTCCAAATCAAGCAGGAGACAGAACAGAACTAGGCCAATAGGACCAAAGGGACGTTTACAACTGGGAGAGGCCCAGTTGCCAAGCACCACGGGTTACAAATTAACATTATTGAATGGGTTCTAAAAATGTGAGCTACATTTGATTCCAATAATTAGCGAGTGAGAGGCGAACGAGTGTACTGTCAAACATCTGCGACTTATGACGGGATCAACGGCTTTACGTGCTTTCCGAGACACGGGTAGGTCTCATGATATGGATGGTCACCCATCCTCGGCAAGGAATCGAGTTGTAAGGAGTCCTCGCCACTGGTTTTAAACTTGTTTTTTTCGTCTTTGGATGAGAAACAAGCCGGCGACCCTGCTTACCTGATGGTAAGTGGTCACCGCTACTTTAACATCTGCGATACAAATCCTTGCAGATACGTTGCCGAAACAAAGTTGAAACATCTTACCTTACCCTAAGCCGTGTGGTGCCGGCCACGAATAGCACCACCCCATTTCTACCCGTGGATGTCGTGAAAGCGACAGAGGGATATTGACCAGAGGATGGGCAGCAGCGTCCTTCTGAGTACCATCACACCTACTGCGATCGCCAACATGCATCGGCCGAGCATGTCGATTCCGGCTGAACCTATGCTCAGCAGTGGGCGTCTAAAGGTTGACATGATGATGATGACTTGAAAACTTCTAAATCCTTAACTCATATTCTGGATGCTGACTCTTCATATGCCCTTTTAGACTACAGTTCTGTATAAAAGCCTGTCCACACACATGACACCGGTACCTTCTGTCGTTCGTGTGTATTCTCATATGGTCTTTTAATGTTTTTAGTCTGGGGTAGCTTTTCTCGCAAACTTTGCATTTGAAGTTGCGTTCACCCGTGTGGGTAGGCATATGATTGTTTAGAGCGAATCGTGTGAAGAACTTTTGGCCGCAACATTGGCATTCGTACCTGGAGAAAGAGACATGACATTAAAAAAAAAAGAAAGTATGGCGGGTCTAAAACTATACCACTGAGAAGATCGTTTGGGTTATCAACTGAATCCGCCATACTGGCTCTAGCAGACTGTCAAGTATTATACTGAAAGAAAGACACCGGTTTTTGCAGCTTTTCTCGACCTCTCCAAGGCTTTTGATCTGGTCTGTTATAACAGGCTTTGGTCGAAGCTGAAGCTTTTGGGGGTACCTGAGGAGCTTATTGGCTTGTTGAGGTACTGGTACAGCTCGCAGACTAATAGTGTTAGGTGGGCGGACGCTCATTCTGAGGAGTATACATTGGGGTGTGGTGTTAGACAGGGTGGACTGACATTCCCAGCCCTGTTTAATGTGTACTTTATTAACCAGTTAATTGAGGAACTCAGCAACACCAATGTCGGGTGCTCGATAGATGGCACTATGGTGAATAATCTCAGTTATGCGGACGACATGCCCTTAGAAAATTGCTGTATGTGAGTCCTATGCTGCGTCACATGGGCTTACATATAACGTGAGTAAGAGCGAGTTTATGATTTTTAAATGTAAGGAAGGCGCGTTGGATAATTTCCCTCCGGTGACTTTGAGTGGTGCACCTCTTCGGAGAGTTGCAAAGTTTAAATATTTAGGGCATATGCCCTCAGCATCAGCATCGTCGTCGAATCAGCATCGTCAGATAAGTCCTCCGTGACTATATAGTCACGGAGGACTTATCTGACGATGCTGATATCAATTCGCAAGTCGGCGGCTTTGGTTTTGCTTGTTGTTTTGTATTGCCACCGACTTGCGAATTGAAAGTTATTTTATACTTTTTTAAGGCGGTTGTCTTTTTTGTTATATTTTTTTTCTTTTTTGTACCTATGTTTGTTTTTAGCTTTAGTGTTTTACTAATATAGTTTTAAGTCATATACTAATACTATGGATTGTACTGAATCTGAAATAAATGTATTATTATTATTGTTAATGCGCGAAGGCGAGCGAGCGAAGACAGTGGTGCCGCGGTAGCGGCCGCCGAGCGCCAGATCCCCTCTATTGTTGGTGAATCATTTGGGTTAGGTGAGTGGTATAGTTTAAGACCCACTATACCATCAGTGGTATGGCCAGTGGCATGGTGGCCGCAATGAAAAAATCAAATTCACGGTGGAAGGGACATCTTGACACAAACTTCACCATAGATGGATATGATTTTAGAAGTTAAAACTTTCAGTATAAAGTTACCTGAAGTCTTTTAGATGGTCTTTCCGTTTGTGAATGGTGAGCATTCTTCTTGTATCGAATATTCGCTCGCACATTGTACAGGGAAAACTCAGAGGCTCCTCACCATGTACCTGCCAACAAAACAGCGTAAATGTAGCATGAACCATTCACGAATGTTGGCAACACCAACAAAAATTATACTATTTTTGGTGAAAGCACTAGGGTTGCCAGCGGCATTATAAAAAATCACGGCAGTATTTGTACAAAAAAAAATTAAGATGTTAAGAGAAGTTGAAATTCTAATTCTTGGGTACCTACCTAAAGAGTATCTTTAGGCATTTACAACATTTTTAAAACCCCGCAAAAAAAAGTGAATAGTTTAACGAAAAGGTCATTATTTCAGAACGAAACAGCGACTGACAGTAACAGTGACACTGACAGTCGCCGTTTCGCAGTTCTTACACTGAAATTGCATCGTTTTATGGGAAATAATGTCACAAATAACGATTATTTTTTTCCACACACATGACACATCCCTTGTCTGCCGATTTGATTGATCCGTTAACATCGCTTGCCACTTTCTTATTTTTATAAACACAAAATGGACATCGAGATGAATCGAAAAAGTGTTATTTTCATTTCGTAATATTTTAATTATGCGGGGTTTAAAAATATGGTAAGTATATCAATCTACACCTGCTAATGTATTCTTCACATTAAAAAATATTTTAAACTCTAATTTTTTTTTTGTTTTTGTTTTCTTACAATTGAATGTTATTGTTGCGTACAGCACGCAGTACGTGATTAGTCGGGTAAAAGAAAACAGTTTAAAAACGTTTAAGTGTTTGAGACCCTGCGGCGGCGACGACTAGCATAACGGGAGTTGTAGGTCCTATCATGCGCACGGCGGGAAACGAACTAACTCGCTGACCCGCTCGGTGCCGTGGGTAGCGCGTGGGCAATGTGCGTTCAACATCTTACGGCCAAGCGAATTTGAACCCACATTACGCGGTGTTGTAGCCTGACGACGCGATGTCAGCATCGCGGATGTACTTATGAAAATATATTATTTCGCTGTTGCGGGGCCTCAAAACTCATTTATTTAAAAAATACACGATACGATAAATGTAATCAAATTAACAAACTTCTCCCATACGTAACATTCTCCCCCTCAGTGTCGACACGACACTCAAAACGGTAAACTAAATTACAAATATACATAAATCTAAATATAAATCTAGAATATTGCTAGCCTAGCTGCAGGACGTTTAAGTATGCCATTTTTTGTTTTAACGTCGACAACCCTTACACGTCCGTCAGCACCGGGGTACACGGATTGTACGATGCCTTTAGGCCAGCAGTTACGGGGGGAGTTAGGATCCACTATAATTACCATATCCCCGATCTTTAATTGAGCGCCCTCTTCTCTCCATTTTCGGCGTGGCACTAGATCGGGAAGCACCTCCTTTACCCATCTGGCCCAAAAATGGTCAGCCAAGCGTTGAGAAATACGCCATTGTTTACGCAGACATAAATCTTTGTCCGTAAATACTCCTGCGCTAGGTAAATTAGACGACGAACCAATGAGGAAGTGATTTGGCGTTAATGTCTCGTCGTCACGAGGGTCCACGGAAACATGACCGAGGGGGCGACTGTTGATCATATTCTCCACTTCAGCTATTAACGTAATGAGAGTTTCTTCGTGCGGAGCTCTCTCCTTTAGGATCACCCTGAGGGCGGTCTTGACACTGCGCACGAGACGCTCCCACGCTCCTCCCATGTGCGGGCTAGCCGGCGAAATAAAACTCCAACAAACTCCATTGTTCAGAGCTTCGTTCGTAACAGTACTTTTGTCTATGGCGTCGTAGGCTTTCTTCAGTTCAACTTCTGCCCCGCGCATGTTGGTTCCGTTGTCAGAATAGATCTTCTTTGGCCAGCCTCTACGCGCAGCCATTCTGCGTAAAGCCATTATCAACGAATCTGCTGTTAGAGACGGTACGACTTCAATATGCACGGCACGTACTGTCAAGCACGTGAATAAGACACCATATCGTTTTGGTCTTGATCTTCCAACTGTGACCTCTATTGGTCCAAATAAATCGACTCCGGTAACAGTAAAGGGTCTTTGGTGATGTGTCAGTCTACCTTCGGGCAGGTCACCCATTCGTGGCGGCTTTGGGTTAGCTTTCCTGATGCGACACATCAAGCACTGTGTCGCAATTGTACGAACTGTAGGTCGTAAACGTAACAACCAATATTTTTGACGCAGTTCATTGACCACCAATTCGTTGCATCCGTGGCCTGCGCGAATGTGATAATGCTTGACAATGAGTCTAGCCACGTGGTCATGTCCATCCAAGATCACAGGTGATTTTGTGTCCATCGCTACATCCTTAGCTGCTCCAATTCTTCCACCAACACGTAGTAGTCCAGTATCATCCAATATGGGTGTCAAAGCGCGTAGTCTACTATCGCGTTTAATTTCTTTATTTTGTTTCAACAGCAAAATATCGCTGAAGAAAGCTGTAGCTTGTGAGTGCTGAAGCAATAATGTTTCAGCTCGTTTCATCAACTCGTCGGTAAGTCCATTTATTTTTATCTTCTTACATTTATCTATGAACAACAAGACAGTTCCAGCAGTTCGAAGCAATCGCAACCAACTGGAGAAGCGCGTCGGCTCCGGTACAGGTAAGTTGTTTACACTATTATTTTCATTAATTATATTTATTTTTTCTAATATTTCTTCATTAATTTTTATTTTATTTTGAGGTTCCTGAGGCCAGCAAGAGCGTGATTGATGTAAAAACGACGGACCGGTAAACCACGATGAATTGCTGTTAAGTTCGTAGTCGGTACTTTTAGTACCTAAATCTGCCACGTTGACGTCAGTCGGCACATAGTGCCACTCGTCAGCCTTACTTAGTTCGTCAATTTCCCCTAGACGATTAGCGATGAAAACTTTATATGTTCTACAATTATTTCTGATCCAGTGTAAAACAGTTGTGGAATCCGTCCAATAATAAACTGAATTTGGTTTTATGCGATGTTCTTTTTTAATATTATTTGCTAATTTACATCCTAATAAAGCACCCTGTAGTTCCAGGCGCGGTATAGAAACCGATTTCGTAGGTGTAACTTTAGATTTACTAGCAATAAATGCTACAATAATATTTCCACTGCTCATTTCTTTGCGCCAGTACGCAACGGTCGCGTAGGCGCTCGGCGACGCATCGCAAAATACGTGTAGTTCTAAGTTTTCGTTACTCTCGCTGTTATTACTATCGCAATAATACCAACGAGGTATCCTAATATTATTTATCTTTTTAGCTTGAATTATCCAACACTTAAATAAATTATTTAACTCGTCATTTAATTGCTCATCCCATTTTATATTTGTTTTCCAAGTTTCGCGCATTATTATTTTTCCTTTAATTGTAAATGGCATCAGATAACCATGAATATCAAAAATAGACATAACAATACATAACAGTTCGCGTTTAGTTGGTTTTCTTTTTAAGTTGAGAACATCATGTGGTATACGCTTCAAGGTCAAATCGAATCCTAACTCGTCGCTAGCGGGATACCATAATAAACCCAGTGTCCTTTCCGATGGATCTTTATCGAGGGCGCAACAAACACTGTCACTCAAGACTTCTTTGGGTAGGCTTTCTACAACTTCCGGGACGTTGCTAGCCCAGTTCCGTATTTCGAATCCACCCTGCTGGTGAACAATGGAGACTTCTTTAATCATCTGTTTCGTAAGGTCGACTTCGGGTAAACTATCGATATAGTCGTCCATATAATGTTGCTTGCATATAGCGTCGACAGCCGTCGGATAGGTATCCTGATAACGTAATGCGTTTTTATTTTTAATATGTTGCGCGATAAAAGGCGAGCAGTTCGCGCCAAATATTAATGACGTCATTGCATATTTATTAACGTCCCCAGTGGCCTTATCTCTAAATAAAAACCTAAGTGAATGTTGATCCTTTTCTTTAATTTTAATTCGAAGGAACATATCTTTGATATCTGCAATAATTCCTATTTTATTTTCTCTAAACCTAAACATAATTCCAAATAAAGACTGCAAAAGGTCCGGGCCTGTCAATAAAAAATCATTAAGGGAACATCCCTGTGTTTTCGCAGCCGCGTCGAACACCAAACGTAACTTTTTCTTATTGGGGTTATCGACCCCGAAGTGCGGTAGGTACCAAACGTGGTCGCTAGACTCCCCCTCGTTTAGCCTCCTGGCATAATTATTAGAAAATAAATGCTGGATACGTTCTTGATAACGTGACGCGTAAGTGTTGTCGGCTGACATTTTTCTCTCGACAGATTTTAAACGATTATAGGCATTTTGATATGAATCAGGCATAATAAAGTTATCATATTTCCAAGGCAATTCTACAAACCATTGATTATCAACTAATTCACATGTGTTATTTAGTATGGTGATAGCACGTAACTCGTCCGCATTCTGTCGCGGTTGTGCTGATATACCTATTGACTCTAACGCGAATGATTTTCTTACAATCTCGTTCAACTTAGAATCACAACAATGTTGCGCGCTGTCATCAATAGGAATACCATCAGCTGCCACGTTCATAACATTTATATTGTTTACAACACCGTGTATACACCAGCCAAGCGGTGTCTTTGTAATATAAGGGTCATTTTTCCTATTACCTTTTAAACACATTAAAGGAGCAATAAGGTCGTAATTATCTTGTCCGATTAATAGTTTAGGTTGTGTGTCACATTTACACAAGTCGTAGTTTATATAATCCGAATAATTGGTAAAGTCCACACACGATAAGCTTTGAGTAGGCAAATTAAGTTCGTTCATTTTTCGGGCACTCAAATTAAAACGATCGCCTGTGTTATTAGAAATGTCAAAACTTACATTTTCCGTTTGGCACACGAGCTCACCGGAGTCCCATGCACCGCGGGCGCGCATGGTGACGGTCTTACCGTGGAGTCCCGCCTGATCAGCGAGGTCAGCAGCTATCAGCGTCACAGTGGCGCCGTCGTCGAGCAACGCATGTGTGTGTATATTGTCTTTAGGTCCATGAACGGTAACCGGCACAATTTTTAACAACACTTTAGGCACTGGTACACTAACACTAGTGGACGCACTGGTGTGGGCGTGGGCGACGGTATCCTCGCGGTGCGGCTCGTCGGGCGTTGAAACGTGCACGCGGGCTGCGTCAGCCACCGGGCGCGCAGTCTCAGGCCGCGCGGTCGCTGTCAGTGCAGCCGGTGGCGCGGCTGCGGGTGCCGCAGTCGCGGTTGGTTTCGTCCAGTGTAGGAGATGATGATGTGGATGTCCACACTCGCTGCAGTCGGGAGCGCTGCACGCGCTGGGTACATTATGCCGTGCGCTCAAGCACTTGTAGCACAGATGTCTAGAACGTACAAACTGCCAGCGATCTCGCCTCATAGCGCGTTTGAACTTGCCGCACTTGTCTAAGGTGTGCGTCGGAGAGGCACGACAAAACATACATTTATTCTCTGATGTCGTAGTACACGCTAACACTGAATGAGTTTTTATATTATGATCGTATTTCTTTCTTATGTCATTCTGACTGTGTATAAAACTCACACCTGAGGTTGCGACGATTGTTGCTTCTCTGTATAAAAACTCCGATAATATTTCCAGTTTAGGTATAGAACTATCCTGTCTCTCGTAGGTATACTCGGCCCATTTATTGATAAGAGCGGGCGGTAACTTTGAAAGTATTATTGACGTCGTTTCCGGACTTTGTAGGTATTCCGGCAACTTAATAGCTTTAACAGCTGTGACGTAGTTTTTGACTTTTATCGAGAAATTCACGATCTCCGTGTGGTATGCAGTCGGAAGTGGGTGAATTTTCTTGAGTTGAGTGAATATTTTATTGATTATACACTCGGGTCTACCAAATCGTAATTCTAAGGTGTCAATTATAGCTTGCGGTGTTGTGTTGCCGATGAGGAGCGATGACACGGCTTCTTTTGCGTCACCACGTAGACATTTTCGTAACCGCCAGATGTTTTCTGCATCGCTATAACTGCACAGGTGTGACGATTCTTTATATGACTCCTTGAACTGCAGCCACTGCATAGGGTCACCGTCGAATACCGGTAAATCTTTTGATGTTGCTAGGCGCGCAAGGAGTTCTCTGTTGTTATCATGAACGTTACTTCTGGTAAGTACTTGTTGCAGCGCCTTCGTCAGCTGGTTGATGCCGTCGTTACGTTGAGGCGGACGCTCACTGACGAAGTGCTGTTGCGGTATCGAATAAAGTGGGCAGACATTTTCTTCGTACTCACTTTTAGCGATGGACTCGACGCCATCTTGTTTGTCGAACCATGAATCGACTTTTCTCGAACTTTTCGAGGCCGAGCCGCGGTCTTCTTCTTGCAAGTCTGCAATGTCGACTTCTAGTTTCTTCGAAACCAAGTCTTTCTTTATTTGCGCACTTCTTTCTGCTAAATCGAGGTCTATTTGCGCTTGATGTTGAGCCGCTTCATATTCAAGCCTTTTACGGGCCGCCGCTGACGAACACGAGGTTTTAACACTTTTTCCACTTTTCACTGATTTTAACTGGTCACTTTTATTGGTAGCCAGCTGCTCCGTGGCACGTTTGCTACGTGTTGTAACACCCTTAGGGGGTGTGCGAAGCAGCGACATCCCTGCACTACAGGTTTTAGTTACGACTAACACGTGGCCGAGATCCTAAATCCGGCTCGAAGGACCAGCTTAATGTTGCGTACAGCACGCAGTACGTGATTAGTCGGGTAAAAGAAAACAGTTTAAAAACGTTTAAGTGTTTGAGACCCTGCGGCGGCGACGACTAGCATAACGGGAGTTGTAGGTCCTATCATGCGCACGGCGGGAAACGAACTAACTCGCTGACCCGCTCGGTGCCGTGGGTAGCGCGTGGGCAATGTGCGTTCAACATCTTACGGCCAAGCGAATTTGAACCCACATTACGCGGTGTTGTAGCCTGACGACGCGATGTCAGCATCGCGGATGTACTTATGAAAATATATTATTTCGCTGTTGCGGGGCCTCAAAACTCATTTATTTAAAAAATACACGATACGATAAATGTAATCAAATTAACAAACTTCTCCCATACGTAACAGTTATGGATCTCGCCATGATTATTTCTTACGTTTGTGCCTACTTTATGAAAATATGACGTTTACGAACTTGGTGAGTTTATGATTTTAATTATTATGATTCTGTTAATGCTTATTTGTTTTTTATTACAATACAACCTGATACTGAACTGCAAAAACGTAAGAAAATTTAAATTTCGTGGGTTTCAAAGTCATAGTCAAACCATTTATTTCAATTAAACCATTTGCAGGCACTTTTGAATAGTCAAAGAGTCAGTTAGTTAGTCAGAAAGTTGAAGCTAGTTGCTCGCTCCAAAACGTAGGGTAGGTCTCTATGGAGAAGAACGAGCAAGAAATCCACGGACACTCTTTTCAATCAAGCTTTTACAAAATCCTGATTACATTATTCTTGTTGCTTCTTCTATATGTGAAAACAATGTAAGAGAAGAGAAATCCAAAACATTCTAATTAAAAATAAATTAATATATAAGCCATGGCAGTTAAGAGATGACCAATCTCAACTGACAGCGCCCGTTCATGAACATGACGCGCGGATCAGCACCACTTAGCTCAACCATTTTAAAGGGAACCGAATGATCTAACCCACACGCCACCATCAGCGAGACATTTGAACGAGCATGACAATGCTCTCAACTGCTATGCTCATTTATGTCAAACACATTGAATAAATAAATGGCTCCATAGTTCTCACATTTACATAATAATTGAAATAGTGCTATTAATTTATACAAAGCTAAAATTTCAAATGTATGTATGTCATTCGACAGATAAAATATAATAAGTAAATAATAATAACGGTACACGTTATTCATGTCAATAATAAGGGGTGAGCAACATAATTTTCTTGCAATTAAGAAATTCCCTAAAGTGGCTGTGAAGCATGACCAGCATTATGCCAAGCATTTTTATCATTGATATAATCTTCCAACTTATAATATGCTTGCCTACATAGTGTTGTTTAATGCATGTTTTAAATTGCCTTTCATTTAGTTGCAAAATATCGAGCGGTTTTCTGGAGCATCTCCCCTAAAGAGATCTTACCTCGACCAAATGCTTCAACTTCTGGGGATACGACATAAGTTTAACGTCACACTTGGGACAGTACACTCTTCCCTTCTTCCGATGCACCCTGTCTATATGCAAGTCCCTATTGTACAGCGCTTTGAAGACTTTGCCGCAGTCAGGGCATGGGAAGTCCCCTACTTCGTGGCGTTGTTGATGCATTACGAAGCGACCTTTGTCGACAAAACCTGAAATGGATAATGAATAAGACATTTTGAAGCTGCTTTCGCAACCACTGCAACTCGAGCCAGAACCAACAGTGGCGACCACTAGAAAAAAATGAAGCTCGACATCCCGGAGTAACGATACAACTGGCTTAGATCCATTTCAACTTACGTCTCTGAGATGGTAACCGGTCTGCAATACCAGAGGTCATGCAGATGTGTTACCATCCCAGAGACTAAGTTGAAATGTCTCATATGACATTCTCATTTGTAAGAATCACACCACAGTCGAAATAACCCCGTCATTCTCATTCGTATGAATTACTCCATAGTCGAAATAACCCCGTCATTCCCATTCGTATGAATTACCCCACAGTCGAAATAACCCCGTCATTCTCATTCGTAAGAATTACCCCACAGTCGAAATAGCCCCGTCATTCTCATTCGTATGAATTACTCCATAGTCGAAATAACCGCGTCATTCCCATTCGTATGAATTACCCCACAGTCGAAATAACCCCGTCATTCTCATTCGTAAGAATTACCCCACAGTCGAAATAGCCCCGTCATTCTCATTCGTAAGAATTACCCCATAGTCGAAATAACCCCGTCATTGTCATGAATTACTCCATAGTCAAAATAACCCTATCATTCCCATTTGTAAAAATTACACCACAGTTTCGACTGGGGTCATTCTTACGAATGAGAATGGCGGGGTTATTTCCTTACGAATGACCCCACTGTCGAAAAACGCTTACAAAATGTTAAACTAAAAGTATTGTATAAATATTATAAAATATAACTCACCCAACCCACACGTCTCACACACATAATTACTGAAATGCTCGTTCATATGCTTATTCAAAGCATGAAAGTAAGGGAACAAAACATCACAAATAGCACACTTCAACTCATGCCGGGTTAACCGGAACGGTAACACAGAATCTTTATAATTAAAATAGTACTTCTTATTATGAACACTAGATATATGTCTTTTAAACTCATCTAAATCATTAATCTTTGTACCACATAACCGACAATCGATTCTTGTCAGATCAATTTTCACCATTTTCTTATGCTCGGTCACTTTGAATTTCTTCGGATGATGGCTTTCTGTTGTATGGTGTCTTAGTAATGCAGGATCGGAGTACAACTCGCCGCAATAGTAACATAGGAGATGGTTGTGTCTACATTTGAAAGGGCAGACAAAGGAATATTCTACAATAGTAAGTATGTTTGTCTCTGTCATGTATGATGTGTCTCTTTCTCGCATTAACTGCTGGACTTTTGACATCGGGAGTTCTGTGGGCAAAAATATTGTTATTTGAATTGGTGTCGTTTTTGGTCTGATTTATACTGGTCGAGACACTACCCAACAATGTTGACCACATTGTTGGGTAGTGTCTCGACCAGTTGGGCCACTATTGAGTAGGGTCCTGAAGTTTAGCTGTCAAAATTTTTAATTGCGGACGTGAAAACAAAGTTCGGTACCTATTGAGTTATGGGAAAGTAAACGATGACCATTGAACATTACAGCCGCATTAATCCCAACACACAACGGCCGGCCGACATCGGCTTGAAAAATCCAACGATTAAAAGTGCTAATTTGAATGGTAATTTATTATCCGTGTGCTGTTGTAACGGGGTCATTGGCCTGGGTCTAAATATGACATATCAAGGTGTAGAAAGAGACTGTCACGCAGCAATGAGTGACAGAGATGACGGAGTGGAACGTTTATTGCATTTTTTTTCTAAAGTAAGGAATGTTCATGCATCATATTCTTAAATAAAAACTATATTATTATTTCTAAATTCCAAAAAACGATTAACACGAATTTGCTGTGTACACGTAACGCCTTAAGTCGCTGAACACCATGACAAAAATCGCTGAAAACCGTTGTCCCAAAAATCGCTGAACGTAACGTTTGTATAATATGTATTTTTAATGCTACTTTGTTTATTTTTTAAATTTTAGTTATTATAGTTTATCTTATTTATTAAGTGTTTAAATATTGTACTATATTTCTTTCTAATAAAATAAAAATGATAATGGTGCCAATTCTGTTGTGCACGAGCTAAACTTATTTTAAGCTATTTATATCTCTTTCTCTCCATTAAAACAAAAAAGAGACAGATATTAATAAGAGCTGTCAATTGAAGTTGATCTAAAGTGTTCATACAATTATAGTTGTCATGTCAAAAGTCATTGATTAAAAACACGGTGAAGTTCAAGAAAAAGCCAATTTGACATCTCTAACTTAGTTCTTATCTGTCGCCGTCCTTTTCTTCAGTTGCCTGGTAGTAAGATATGCCAATTGTCTAATTTTAGTTCAGTTTGAGAACAAGGGAATAGGCGCCACTATTTTATTGTATTCTTTAAAAAGATACCCACTTCTTTAAGACGCCGTCTCACAGTCCCTGTAGACACATTATTGGCCAAGGCTAATATGCTTGTTCGTACGGATTTCTTGTCCTTGTCTCTTAAACTTTTAATAATTTTGGCATCCTGTTCCAGAGACGTTTTCCTTGGCCTTCCGGATTTTTTTAATTCTTTTAAATTTCCTGAATTAGCCCACCGTCGAAGCCATAAGTAGACTGTATTACGCTGAAATAATTCAATAATTTAATGATTTTTTTTCTAATTATTATTGACCCTAAATGACGTGATGGCCCCATGCACAAAATTGTAGATTCGGGCACGAGCAAGTACCGTACTAAGTACCCTTGGAGTTTCATGCTCGTTCTACTCCATAGAGAAATACCTACATTTTGGGACGAGCAACTAGCTTCAACTTTCTGAATAACTGACAGACTCCTTAACAATTAAAAAGTGCCTGTAAATGGTTTAATTGACATTTCAATTTCATAGGTACTTTCTAAGTTTATCTTGGACATCACTGACTCCGGTTGAAAACATCGTCAGGAAATCTGCAGCTCTGTGATTAAGTATCAGGTTGTTTTGTAATAAAAACAAATATTTGCGCAAGTATCAAATATACTTTTACAGAATTATAATCATTAGGACAATCGTCAACATAACAAGTTAAAAAAAGCTCA
Organism: Charanyca ferruginea; assembly: GCA_947361185.1. Lineage (NCBI taxonomy): Eukaryota > Metazoa > Arthropoda > Insecta > Lepidoptera > Noctuidae > Charanyca > Charanyca ferruginea. The sequence continues at coordinate 7,905,731 of OX376080.1, read as the reverse complement.
TAGATGTCATATTTTCATTAAATAGGCACATTTACGAGTTTTTATAATTGGAGAGTATTGTAATATAAATAATTATAATATTACAAGTAAAAAGGTGTAGATTTGTTATAAGCGCTTCGCGAGTGGCACGCTCAAACTAAGCTAATTAGCGCATTTGAGCTTTGCTAGCGCGATCTAGGAATCAGTAGTACGCATCATGTGCGATAGATGTCGCTACAAGGTCATAAAAAAATGGGACACTAATGACATGCAATGACAGTGCGTTAGTGTACCATTTTTGAAATTCGAATATTGTTTAGGTAACGTATCTACGTACCTTTTTACATGTAACATCATTTCATACAACATGATACTGAGCTGCAAATGTCAAAGAACGTAAATGTGAATTACGCAGACTATAATAGCGTATCCCCCTTCACTTTAATCGTCTCTGCTAAAGCCTGACTAGATACTAAATAGCCATCAAAACTTACTACTTACCGCAACTCCTATTTCTTTTGCTATTTCTGACACAGTATACCCTTGTTCTTTTAGCAGCACAATCCTGCACCGCTCATGCTCTTCAATATGCAAATTATGACTTTGATTAAGCGCTACCGGTCTATCTACCATTTGGCCTATGACAATAACAGATATAGATTAATCTAAGTGTATATTGGACATCACTGACATTGGTTAAGGAGAATATCGTGAGGAAACCTGGACTTAATGAATAAAAGTCTGAAATCGTCAATCCGCCTTGAACGCACGTGGTGATCAACGCTCGTGCCTTCTCTGTATGAGAAGACGCCTTTGCCCTGCAGTGGGACAATAACAGGCTGGTATTATTATCCGTGGCATTTTATATTCGTCTTATAAAGGTGATCCACTCAATATATCGGACATAAAATACCTCTAGACGCAATTAAAAAAATTGTGTAAAGTCGGTTAACGGACGATAGTTTTATTTACGTGATAACGTCATAAATATAATGGCTAACATTTATAACATAAGCAAATATTGGCTTCCGTCGAGGTGGGCGGAGCTTATTGCTCGGGCCGATCGTGACTCTCTATAGCTTGTTCCGCGCTCAGGCTTGCACGCTCAGGCGGAACGTGACACATTTTCGTGCGTGCACTCCGTGCTCATCGATTTATAAAACGTTATCACGTCAAAAATTGTTAACATTAATCAGAAAATTCTTTCTGACGGTCCTAAGCCCGAAAAAATATGACGGGAGAATTGGAATGAAAAATACTTACAAACTACTACATACTGAGAACAATAAAATTAATAAGAATAGTAAGAAACATATTTTTGCGCTAGGTTGAATGAACTCTGATAAAGATGTTGTCTCTCCATTCCGCGCCGCCCTTGGAACGCGAGGCTTGGACAGCTCGTAGCAGGGAGTTTCATGTTCATAATTTTTTATATATGATTTAAAGTCATTGGATATATGAAGTGGGCTGCGTTAGAAGACGATTAAAATACCACGGTGTATAGATTAATGTAAATTTTAAACAAAGATTCCTTTATTCTTTGTTTAAACATATATGTTTTTAAAGAAATGATAAGGCATTTTGTTCCTTTTCCCCACTGTATTACAGTAGGGTCACTAGAAAGAGACAGCATTTCCTCCTGTGAAAGAGACAAACAGCTTCAAGGACTACAAAATGGGCTTCACTAGACGCTTTGACGTGTTTTCTCCACTTAAATGGACTAGATGACACCACCAACCAATTGACATACACTTTATGAGCTGTCAAAACACGACACCCCCAAAGACTTTGTATGGTAACTTGTACTTATGACGTTACTTGTAGGTAGTCATTTGCCAACTCTGTTGACTAACTATTTATTGATTTCAAAGCAACACCAAATAACTCATTTGATAGTAAATTGAAATTGAATCAAGTCTTCAGGGCTAAAATCCAGTGTTTTTTTTTTAGAGAAGTTCTGTTTTGGAATTATTGGTTAACACGAAGATGAGCGTCATGTAGGTCACCGGTGGACGGACGCTAGTGGAGGTTTTACCATCGACATTTTTGGCCAAGCAGTCAATGACTTAATGGTGTGATGGTGTCATTTACCCAATTATTAGCTTCTTGGCTACCAATGACTGGGCAATACTCAATATACGCACTAAAAAGGCAGTGTGCCACATCATGCGCATTGGAAGGACTTTTTAGAGTGGCAAACTTACTTAACGCGAACTGTAAGTATAGTTTGATAAAACGGTTTTGCACATTAGTAAATTGGCCATGACGATCCATGTTCAGCGACTTTTGTATTCATTTATTTGATTTAAAAAATATGGTAAAGTCAGCGACAAAAGTCGATTAACACTGTTACTTTTACATATCTTCAAAATTTCATGTAAGAGCTAAGAGTTTATTTTGTCTTGATTTTACATCCATTCTGTATTTCGCTTAATATTGTGCTCAATAATTAGGATTTTTAAATCTCCAGTATCAAGCGACTTTCATCGTTGACCGTACGAAGGTGTTCAGCGATTTTTGTAGATTTAAGGTGAGAAAGTGGTTACAATGAGTGAAACCACCACCGCGCGCGGTCGTGGGTTTTGGTGGTTGCCATAGCAATCGACTAACACTCGTGTATAATAGTAAATGTTGTAACATTTACTATTATACACAACTGGTAAAATGTGGGTACTACCACTTCTGTCTTTGAACAGAACACTGCTACTGAAAAATTGCTAATGGAAAACCCAAAAACACTTTGCCCGATCTGTGAATCGAACAAGGAATGTGTAGTGACTTTGTAGATATCAATGTACCAACACATTTTATGATATATTTTATATGTATATATAATTTGTTCATAGATATTCAGCGTAGCTATGACAACAAAAATATCAGGTCTGTCAATATAAAGAAAATTAAAAGTCAATCTATTGAATTAATTTTTTGGACTGAATTGTACGCCTCGCTTCATCTTCATCGTGCTTTTTACTCTTTCTCCTTCTCTATTGTTAACGCAGCATATCATTCAGTTATAAAATTAAATTTCATTCTTTCAAGTACTTCCCGTTTACTTTATTACATATTCTTATACGTTCTACAAATGGGATTCCACACTCGGCAGTCGCGCTCGCGACCACACGAAACCAACGAGGCAATAAATAGCTTAGAATCATGAACTGGTAAAACATGGTAAAAATCTGTCACATTGTCCCTTACCCTATGTTGTCATTATCTATACTAATAATATTAAGAGGTAAAATTTGTTTGTTAGTTTGTAAAGAATCATGGCGAGATCGATACATTCATTTTACGACAAAAATAATAATTTAGAGGGCTTCAAATATTTTTCAATGTGAAGATAATACTTACCTTATTTTTAAACCCCCGCATAATTAAAATATAACGAAATGAAAATAAAACTTTTTCGTTTCATCTTGATGCCCATTCTGTGTTTATAAAAAAAGAAAGTTACAAGCGACGTTAACGGATATCGAATTGGGAGACAAGTGATGCGACAAGTGTGTGGAAAAAAAAAACATTATTTGTGATATTATTTCCCATAATACGATGCAATTTCAGTGTAAGAACAGCAAAACGGCGGCTGTCAGTGGCACTGTTACTGTCAATCGCCGTTTCGTTCTGAAATAATGAATTATTCGTTAAACTTTTCACTTTTTTTGCGGGATTTTAAAAATATTGAAAATGTCTGAAGATAGTCTTCAGGTACCCAAGAATATAAAATTTAGAATTTCGACTTCTCTAAACGTCTTTATTATTTTTTGTACAAATTCTGCCATGATTCTTTGTATGTAGGGGGTAATCTCCAAAATTCTCATCCAATTTCAAAAATTCTTTCACCAATATGAACCTACATTATCCCTGAGTGCTATAGGCTATATTGCATTTTTTTTTTAAATTAGGGATCCTTGAGACACTTGAGACACTACCACACACACGCGGACGAAGTCGCGGGCAAATTGCTAGTTGTATTAATAAAATTAAATATGATAGAGTAGTCGGCCGCCATGGCTCACGTACAATGGTCCATATTTACGGACTAAGTGCGGAAACCAAACCCCCCTAACATAGAACATAGATATGATAAAAAAAAATACTTACTAGAGGTCAACGATAGAGGTGGATCAATAGGTTTTGGTACTTCTTGTTTTCGTTTGACCGGCTCGGCTATCTCTTTTGGTATGCTAATATGTTCTTTAGTCTGCGAGACATGATGTTTAAGAGGTAAGTCATCAGGATCCTCGTCCATTTTATCAGGTTTTAAGTCGTCTTCTGGAATAGGTTTAGATTTTTTTTCATTGACTTTGTAACTGTAAAAACGATCAGTTTGCCGTCACGGCATGACGTTCTCAAATGCCGTCATGCCTGATGTTGAAGATGAATGTAAATTTTTCCTTATTCCTTATTTAAACATTTTTTTTTTAAATTACAAGTCATCATCTTCCTAGCCTTTTCCCAACTATTTTGGGGTCGGCTTCCAGTCTAACCAGTTGCAGCTGAATACCAGTGTTTTACATGGAGCGACTGCCTATCGGACCTCCACAACCCAGTTACTAGGTAACACAATACCCCTTGGTAAGACTGGTTGTCAAACTTTCTGGCTTCTGACTATCCATAGCGACTATCAAAGATCTTCGAGTGACAGCTGGGACCAACAGCTTTACGTGCTTTCCGAGGCACAGAGGAGTCTCGATATGAAAAGGTTGGTCACCCATTGCCAATCGATCGGCTTCTACATAGCCATGGGACCAAGGGTATTTTAATAAAAACATACATATAAATTACATAACAGTATATCACAAAAAAAAGACAATTGCATTAAAAAAAAAGTAAAAAATAAAGTCGGCGGCTTTGGTTTTGTTTGTTGTTTTGTATTGCAATTTGTGAATTTTAAGATATTTAAAAAAGAAAAAAAAAATTTTTTTCTCTTTTTAGTGTCAACTTCTTATCATACAAATTAATTACGAAACGGGACACCAAAAAATTTGAGTCATGCCTTAATTTTCCACCCTTATGGATGAAATATTTTCATTGAATTTATATGGGACAAACTTTGAGGTATACACTACACAAAAAGTTATGGGTGGTCAAAAATAAATAAAAAAACGTGTCACATTGAGATTCTCCTTCTTTTTTAGACGTCGGTTGAAAAGATTGGAAAGAAGGGATATGAGAGACTTACTTACTATTGATTCTGATTAAGAATCCGCAACTTCCGCTTGAATGCATACCGATACTGGCAGGCGACTGTCCTGACATCAAGAAGGAGTGCATAGTAGGGACACTATATCAATATTTCTTACCTGGGACATCAGCCAATGAGTCCTCGCAATGATCATCATCACTCTCAGGCTCTTCTGACCTCGGTTCATTCTTCACAACTACTTCTTCAGTAGACTTGGATTGACAATGATTTTCCATTTTCGAATCTGAAAAAATAGCTGGTTTGTTGTTGGGTTTGCTGCCTACTGGACAAAGCCTGACCAGGGACCACCTATCTGAACTTTTACAGTTAATTGACAATGATTCAGGTTTTCAGTGTTTTTAGGAGAAGTTGTGTCTTTAAATTATTGGGTGTCTACTGTCCAATAGTCATAATATATTAGATCTATAATAATTATATTCTTATTACTGATAATTAACATATAATATCTATTTATATAAAAATGAATCACCGAAATGTATGTAAGTACATAACTTTCGAAACGCTGGACCTGGACCAAATTGGATAATTCTTTTTTTTGTGATCGATATTATATTCTAGGTAGTTAGGGTAGAGTGGGTAGGTAGGTAGGTAGGACAACGGAAAACCGCCGGGTGGGCAGCTAGTAATATAATAAACATGAAAGTGACTCTATTACTTTTGAAGACGAAATGGCTTCACAGATTTTGATGAAATATGGTATAAAGATAGGTCTGCCCTAGGAAAGCTGGGCTCGTTTTGAATCCACAACTGCATCGGCAATAACGGTCATTCACCCGAACAAAGTTGCAGGCATCGGCTAGAACTATCTGATTTATCAAAGTATTCCACTACTCACCATCGCTCCCAGCATCATATATCTTCATCTGCAAGAACGCTTCCTCACACCGCAACACTTGACGTTTGAAGCTCAATGCGTCTCGTATTCGAGTAACACATGTTGCACAAATGAGTCTCTCAGATGGTACACCATCTAAATGTGATAACTGAAGAAATGGAAAAGAAATAATAATAATACGTGGGACATTTCACACATGGCGATCTGACCCTAAACTAGGGAGACCCTGTACTATGGGTGTCAGACAGCTGATATACATATAGAAATACAAACCTTATAGATAAAAAACGACACAAGGCAAATACAAGTGCTCATTACACAAATATTTACCTTGGGCGGGAATCGAACCCGCAACACGATACGCAGCTGTCAATTGCTCAGCCACTGTGCCAACTGAGTCGTCAGAAATCAAAGATGCGATTCTTTGATTTTTCTTAAATGTTGCAGCTTGTTAGGTCTAAAAACCTTAAGCTCTGTTAAGAAAGACTTTGCAAAGTTGGTTTCAGTTTTTCCTGACAGGCAAGAGTTATCATATTTGACAACAGCCATTCCATGATAATGAGTACCGTTTTGGTGTGCTGATATAAAAATATTTAACTCGTGTCGATTTTCGAATTGGAAAGACAAGCATAATAAAATTAGTATTCATATGAATAAAATATCCAAAAAAATGAAATGTGATACAGACCTAAGGGTCCTATTTAAAATATATAGGTCCTATTTATTAAAAATCTATTGAATTTATGTCACGCGGGCTCTCCGATAGGACTCCAAAGCAATAGGAAAGAAACGGTGGATTTCTCGCTCAGAATACATTCACAAAAAGCTAGGTTAGCGTAATATCTTACCAGTAAACTGAAGCAATCCATTATCATATCCGAATAAACCTCTTTATGTCCTAAACTTTCATATTCTATGTTCAAAACACGACACTTTTTCATATTTCCACAACATCTACACAATCCCGAATCAAATACTGGACCTTTGCCTTTTTTTGCACTCATTTTTATTGTTTTCCGTACCAGAAGATTAAAACCACACCGTACAAGGTACAATTGAAATGAAAAGATGATAAATTATAACATTACTTGTTGTTTTAGTACCATTTTAATTGATGTAATTTTTTACAAATTACAACAAACAAAAATCGACATCGCATCGATACTTTTTTGACACTTTTGACAGTACCAAACCAACAGTGATGCAATGTTGCCAGTGGCCGATAGTCAAAAGTAACCTAAGATAAGACAGCTCAAAAAGTGTAACATTTTCATTTAGAAAAGTAACGTTCCGGCACGTAAGTTGGCCCGAAATTTTGTAGTGCGGGAAGTTCGCGCATGTAAAAATGTATGAAATTGTGCGTGCGCGAACTTCTCCCACTACAACATCTGTAGCCAACATACGTGCTGGTAATTATACCAATTTTGTTGTGCATGAGCTAAACTTATTTTTAATCGACTTCAAAAAGGAGGAGGATGTCAATTCGGATGTTTTTTTTATGTAGGTATGTTCGGGTTCACAACCTAACATCACGCCTGTACACTCGAAACGGTTACGCAGGCTTACAGGTTATTTTTCGCGACTGGAAGTTAGTAGTTGTAATACTTATTACCTATTTAAGAAACATGAAAATATTCCACTAAGGGTGGGAAATTAAGGAATCAATTTTTTTTTTTTTTTTGTTACAGTTAATTAATTTATTTGGATGATATTATTAAGAAGTAGGCACAACAAAGCGATTTTTTTTTTACATTATAGGCAGGCCTTCCAAACAAATAGTTAATAATAACTTACATTTCGGAAGTCGGTGGCAAAACAAACAGGAGCAAAGTCGACGACCTTATGGTGGCACTTCACATGGCTATTTGTGTTTGCTATTGGGCGTTGGCTGTATTTGGCAAAATATATGACGAACACGCAAATATACAAATACAGGCAAATATGACCATCCACACATGGCAGCCAAATAACAAACACGCAAACATTTGGCAGAAGCAGGCAGTGTGTTTAGCAAAACTATGGACGTGTTTTAACTTGCAGCTGGATTTTATTATTTACATATTACATAATACACAAATTATTTTGGTATAAGTCATTTTGACACTGTTTCATTGTCCCAACTCATTTTGAATAGCTGTTCCAGTTCGCGCTCGCAACACAGACATCTGAACATGGCCATTGTGTGGACGGCTTATTTGCGTATTCGCCTATTTGACCTCTTTGATGTGCGTCGAGAAACCGACAAGAGCGCGGTAACGCGTATTTGGTATTGGCCATATTTGTCAAATAGGCGAACAGGGCAAATAATTTGTCAAATATACTGTCCACACATGGTAATTGTTTGCCAAATATGCCAAATACGCCAATACAAATAGCCATGTGAAGTGCCAGCATTAGAATAATAACGCATAGAAGGACAGTCTCTATACGCTGTCTATGAAAAATTTACGCTACAATAGTAGGTTATTGTGTGAGTGATCGGCATGTAATTACGACCGCTGACACGCACACACAGGTAAAAAAATGTTGCTAGGAAATATATTTTTTCCCCCGATTCTAGAAAAAATGATAATGCATTTGGGCCATAGCACGACTGCATTTAAAAAATGTTACGTACGGATACAACAGAATTACATTATTTACGCTTTCAGTTGTTAAAATTATTCAAGGTAAAAAAATAAAATTCACTAAAAACCTGAATATCGCCAAAAAAACCTGCAGCTACATTAATAAATAATTATTCTGAGTTTTACGAACATAAATGTATGGATCAGCTGTTGGTTTCTACCGGAATAATACAGTAGACTCCAACAATGTTAATGTTTAGAATTATGGGTAATTTTTCCGTACAACACTGGCAACACTTCATTGTAATAAATTAGGTTATGAAAATTTTTATTCGGAGATCGATTTACGTAAAAGTAATAGATATAATGCTACTATTTACATGTGAAATGTAATTTTATCACATTCTTTATGTTTACCGGTTGTGCTATGGCAGTATTTTACGCAACAAACCGTCATTTTAAAATATTTCTTGCGAGCTGTGTTCAACGGAGCGTGACCTTGAGCACTGACGGCTGTCTGCGACTACTTTACCATTTATGGTAAGGTATAAATACTCGTAGGTACTTTTGAAGCTCGTTCTAAGTTTCTATGCGTTATTATTCTAAGTCGACGACATCAAGCGAATAATATCTTTCTCTTGCTTTCTCTCCAATAAAACAAGAAAAAACAGATATTAGAGCTGTCAATTTAAGTTGATCTAAAATGTACATAAAATTATAGAACTTGTCATGCCACTTGCCAGGACGTAATTATTAAAAACACGGCGAAATTCAAGAAAAATCTAATTTGACATCTCTTACTTTGTTCTTTTCTGTCGCCGTCCTTTTCTTCAGCTGCCTGGCAGTAAGAGATGTCAATTGTCTAATTTTAGTTTAGTTTGTGAAAAGGGAAGGGAACTACATTTTGAGCCGTGTAATTTTGTTTAAGGCACTAAATTACACACAACAAAAAAAAATGTTGTCCTGTTAAATAATATTCGAAGGAATCGTAACATAAGTACTTAAAATTGAAAATGGTGATCCTGAAAAAAATAGATATAGGTATACAATGAATAATGTCCAAGGAAGTAATTTACCGACGAATTGAAAATATCTTTCAATAGGTAGCTGTTTTTTTTTGCTAGAAAATATAATATATATTTTTTTATAAGTCGTGAAAGTAACGCAAATGTAACATTTTGAGCCGTGTAACATGAAGGTAGCACGGAAGGTCAAATAAATGATACAAAAGTGTTAGGTATATAATTTTACGTTACTAATTCTTCTGGCAACGCTGCCGTGATGTCTCAGTCTCAGTTCATACTGCGTGTGTTGCCAAATGCCAACTTATGAACGAATGCCAACAGCCATAATGCTACAATGTTACATTTTGTTCAATTAAATGTTCTTTATTCTTGCACAATATCAGAAAAAATTAACATAAATAAGACGTCACGTTTGTCGTTTACTTTTATCAACGTAGCACTGAAAAAAATTGTCATAATAGTTGAAGAGTTAGCACACTTTAGCGCTAAGCCTCTTCACATTTTCTGAACGTTTGCCAGAATGTCAACCTTGAACCTTCCGGTTTCCAGTCTCTTTCACACATTCATCATCTCTATTACACTAAGCAAAAATGATGATATTGCATCTCTTTTTAATGCTATCAAAACATAAACGGGTAAAGGAACGCAACTTGCTCCTACCAAAATAAAAATAAACAAATATGAATGTCAGATTGAATTTTAAAAATCAATAACATTGAACTATTGAAAAATTTTTTTTTGTGTTAAATACGATCTAAAACCGAAATTATGAAAGAGGAACACTTTTGCAGATGTTGTTTATCAGAAGAATGTTACAAAGACATGACCAGCCAGTATTATTTTGGGAATAAAACAGAAAATTACTTAGAAATGTTATTGAATATTTTCAATATCAATGTAAGTTTGTCTATATTCTATCCCATACCTATCTATTTTAAAAGTATTTATTGTCACAGTTTAAAAAATAGTTAACCTCTTGTTGGATTGCAAAAAGGTAGCTAAATAAAAACCGGCCAAGTGCGAGTTGTACTCGCCTGGAGAAGGTTCTGTACAATCTTGTAGGTTTTCCTGTAATCTACAATGAACATTTTTTTTTTGTTTTAATTTTAGGCTCAGTAGTTTCATTTCAATTTTCGTCTTCTTTCATGAATAAAATCAAAACTATTTATTTTACAATAATAACAAAAATATATTTAAATCGTCTCGAGCCCATTTGATATAGGTGTGATACAGTAAGGTTTGCAAAACTTTTTTTAACTTCCTAGTTTATACCCCGAAAATGACCTTAGTTTTTTACCCAACTGCGCCAGAAGGACGGTTATTAAATATATTTATTTACTTTTACATATAGGATTACAACAACCCATCAAACAGACAGACGCACTAGCGATTCTATAAGGGTTCCGTTTTTTCTTGTATGGAACCCTAAAAACATAGTACATCTATGTAGATTTTTTTTTTATATTAATTTTATTTTTCTTGGAATCAGATAATAAAGGATGATGCTAAAAGATGCTTCATTTGCGAGGAGTGCGTCTCAAAGTTACGTGAAGCTGCAGCCTTCAAGAAAAAAGTGCTGGATGTTCAAGAAATTTTAAAAAGAAATGTTAACTGGGATAACAGTGATAAAAAATGTAAGCAGTCCTGATAAAATTAACTATTACTGGCGACCCGCCCCGGCTTCACACGGGGGCAATGTAGATCAAACTATATAAACCCTACTCTTGAATCACTATCTATTGCTGAAAAACGCATTATAAGCCTCTGCATACTTTCAAATATCTAAGCATACAGACAGTGGGAGCAACTTGGTTTTATACTATGTAAAAAAGATTATAGGGAGTTTGGTTTTCAAGCTTAGTACTTGATGGTGGAGTATTGTGTGTGAGCAATGGTAGCCATCAATGAAGGCGGCACTATTTTACTAAACAGAAAAAGAGAAAAATTAGTTAAGATGATAATATCATCTCCACTTTTAACTTAAGCTTACTGCTTTCATCTTAGAAGAAGAATAGTTAAACTGTCCTTTAGTTGAATTAGATAACAAATTGCTTTTCTATATCAATACTTGCAGCGGTATCTAGAACTGTTGCGTATTAAACATTCTATATTTCTGTACTATTGGATAATCGGCTATTATTTCTTATCAATAATTTCATTACAATGCTAATACAATGTTCGTGTAATAAAATGATACTTAGCTGAGAGAGAAGATTCATTTCTAAAAATGTATTATTTTTCTCTCTTTCTTCTTCTTGTTCTTTAGTTATATAACATTTTTTCTGTATTCTCCTCATACTCTTAGGGCTCTTTTAATGTAGTCATTAGGAGCCGGTCTGCTGTAGCGATGGAGAAGTGTGAAGGTCCATCTGCACACGGATGGTCTTCTTGATCTTTTTTTTACATAGTCATGTTATACATCTAATATTAATGTATAATAAAAAAAATCCAATGACTTACAAGCTATAATTAATTAAATTGAATTATTTATAGATACAACACTAGAAGATGTAAAAGAAGCCGATAATTTTAATGACTTTGACGATAATGATAATGACTTTTTAAAGGACAATTTTACTCAAGATGGCTCTCAGAAAGGTAAGGGCAGGCTTTAATATATCGTTTATTTCGTAGATCGTTCAGTCATGTTTCAGCTTCGCTACCGAGACTGGGAAAGACCCCTCCGTACCTCGTAAAGCACGTAAAGTCCCGGCTGTCATTTGTAGATCTTTGGCAGTCGTTATGGGTAGTCAGAAGCCAGAAAGTCTGACAACCAGTCTTAGCAAGAGGTATCGTGTTACCCAGTAACTGGGTTGTGGTCTGATAGGCAGTCGCTCCATGTAAAACACTATTATTCAGCTGCATCCAGTTAGACTGGAAGCCGACCCCAGTATAGTTAGGAAAAGGCTAGGCAGATGAAGAAAAGTTATCTAATACACGATGACCTTAATGGGCATCGCTCAATATAATAGCCCCAGCCCCAACACGGCAACGGTTCAGCCAGAACAGCCTCGAATAGTTCAACTCACAGAGTACTTTGTAATGTTCAACTGTCAGCTGCAATCGCGGCGCCCGCGAACCTTTATCTTTTTTGGCTTGCCATTATAGAAAAAAACCCTTTAACGCATTCGACTTAAAGCTCTAACTTGAATGGCAATATTGATACTTTACTTTTATTATAAGGGATGTCACTAAGTTGGAGTGGTTGCCAATAAGCCCTACCTCATACAACAATGTGATGTTTGTGATGTTAAAAAAGTCTGTGGATATTAATTTTTATAAAGTTATTCTGTTGCCATGATTTATGAAAATAAAATTATTTTAGCTGCAAATATGGCAACATTCTAGCTCGGATCCGTAGTCTTAGTAATAAGAACCCGTTTGGTACGGAACCCCGAAAAAATGGTCGCAATGACAGGACAACATTGTAACGTTCAGCTTTTTATTTTTCAGAACAAGTCTTTGTTATAACATTGGAATCAGGCAACACACAAGATGTCCAGAAAACGATTTCTAAGTTTAATCAAACCCAATTTTATGAAAAAAGAATTAAACAACCTAAAAATACTGCGAGCAACTCTAGCATAGGTGATTCTCAAGAAAAAGGTGAAGATATATATCCAAGTATAACTGGCCAGAAAGAAAGAGTTGAAGTTAAAAAGTTAGTAAAAAAAGACAGCGCTAACATCCGCAATCCTCTGAATACAAATGAAAATGATACTAATGATAAGAACACAGAGGGTTTGAATTATAAAAGAGACTGTCAAATAGCTGGGCCCTCAAAGAGGACTACGAAAAGAAGTTCTCATAAGAGAATTGTGAAGACCGAAACAGATACAGGTATAAAACTATTTGTTTATTCTTAAGAGGGTTCATGACACCACCAATCAATTGATATAACCAGTGTTAAGTAAGCACTACACATACACTCACACACTCTCTCTCTCACACACACACACACACACACACACACACACACACACACACAAAATAACACACACACACACATATAAACATGATCCCCGTCCACCCCTTATGCATTTATACAAAGATTGCAAAACTTTCCATAGGCGGGTGACCTAGGTAGACAAAATCCCTTTTCTGTTAGCGTTAACGCCAACGGAAAAATCAAATTGTATGCAGTTGACATATTTGCATCACGTGACATCTGGTAAGCAAACGTCAACTTCATACAATTTGATTTTTCCGTTGGCGTTAACGCTAACAGAAAGGGAATTTGTGTACAGACCCTGGATGGAAATGATGGGATTCCCCTCAATTCAGTCTGTTAGTTTCATAATACGTAAGTACCGAGTGTTCCGACCCATAGACTAAACCAGTGTTGCCATATAACCAAATACTACCATCTAAATTTTAAAACAACTAATTTTATTCCAGCAAAACAAAAGAAGGATACAGTAAACAAAACCAAAGCGAAACAACGTGAAGTCTCACAGATAGAATTAAGATTAAAACATAAAAGCGAAAACACACTAAAACTCATCCAAAACTCGAATCTTTGCCTCTTTCGTTCTCTCCGAAATAAGTTCGGTTGTTGTTATTGCCCATTAAAATTTCCTGAATTCTGTCAATTGAGAGAACACTCCCTTTCACATAAGAACCCAAAAATGTTAGCTATCAAAAGATTACGGGGACTCTCATGTAAAAACGCAGAAATCTCAGACTTAAAATGTAATCTATGCTCCGAAGAATGCACAGAGTTACAAGAACTGACAGTCCATTTAAAAAACAAACATGAAATTTCGTTTCGTGGAACAGAGCATTATTTAGTGCCATACAAATTAAAAGATGGCGTCCAATGCGTGTTGTGCGAATTAAAATTCAACACTTTCTTGCGTTTATCGATTCATATGAACTCTCATTACACGAATAATGTTTGCGAAATTTGCGGATTATCTTTTATCAACCGAATAAGCTTACGGACGCACTTCCAATCTCAGCATAAAGAGAAGAAATGCTCGCGATGTCCCGCCATTTTTATGAAAAATTCTTTAAGAAGCAAACATTTGTGGCAAGTTCATGGTTTAAAAAACACGAAACGATACTGCAATTTGTGCAGCAAAACTTTCAAATACACTTACATGCTAGAAGAGCACAAAATTCAAGAACATGGAGTCAAAAGGCAAATATCTAGTTGCATGATATGCGGCAAAACATTTATGTCGCCGTTAAATTTGAAAACTCATATGCGTTCCGTTCATATCAGGGAGCGAAATTATCCTTGTACCAAGTGCGGTATGAGATTTTTCACAAAATGCGATCAAAGACGCCATGAGAGGACCCACGAAGATGTGCGGTCTTTCAGCTGTAGTTATTGTGATGCCAAGTTTAAGTCTAAGGACTCTTGGAGAAGGCATTTGAAGAGGCAACATGGTCACGTGTTTGGAGAGACGACGTAATTTAAGGCGTTAGAGCATTAGGTATATCCAAGAAGCTTGTAATAAATTTGGTATTGAGGGAATGCTGAATGAATACTAAGAGGGATTGCTGTCTCTGTCTAGCCACCCGTCTAAACAAAGACAGCGATCCCTCTCGCGAAAGAGACAAACAGTTGTGAGTTTCAAGGCTTCACTATTCTTTAACGTGTATTTTCTCCGGTTTCATTATGAGCTTTTTAGATATAATCACAATGAGAGGAAACAACAGACTATATGTATTGAAATAGGAATAAAATCTTTTGCTTAAAATTATTTTTATTTTCTCTCTCCACGTATGTTGGAGTTTTCTCGCAGTTGGCCTTACTCCGGTAGTTGTTGTAGGTAGATAGTATGTAAATGAATTGTCCCAAACCAAAATACGTTTAAGAGTTTATTTTTAATGTATGTACACCGATTACGCTGAGATTTATGATCCGATTTACGATTCTTCTTTAGTTTGATGCGGAATAGTTGCCATTTGGTCCCATAAAAATTTAACATGTTTGGCCCAACAGTTTTCATTTTTTTTATGAACATATTTTTTATTTATATTTTTTTATATTTGACCACGCATATCTTTTTTAGTGTAGTCCGATTTCGATGATTCTGTTTTTAATTGGTAGTGTACACCTCAAATTTGGTCCCATATAAATTTCTAGAAAATATTCCACCCCTAAGGGTAGAAAATTAAGGGATGACCGATTTTTTTTTGGCGACACTGTTTCGTAATTAATTTGTATGTTATGAAGTAGGCACTAAAAAAGCGAAAAATAAAAGATTTTAACAAAAAAAAAGACAACCACCTTCAAAAAGTAAAAAATAACTTTCAATTCGCAAGTCGGTGGCAATACAAAACAACAAGCTGAACCAAAGCCGCCGACTTGCGAATTGAAAGTTATTTTTTACTTTTTGAAGGCGGTTGTGTTTTTTGTTAATACCTTTTTTAAAATACAGGTTCATGGTTCATGCATGATTTGCTATCTGAGTTGCACTAATGCACTATCGACACTAGCAAGCGATGGTGGTTTAATAACGTCTAAATAAAATGATTTAGTTAATTATTTTGCTTTGTGAGCATGATTGGCTCGTACGGTCAGCAGCAAAAGTCGATCTCGATCGAGACTTAAGGCAAGGCATCTTAAAATTGAGTAGCGTTCGAGTATGTGCCCATTAGAATATGACCCTTTAAATATATATGTCGACAGTTTTCTGGCACACATTGTATTGGGTATGTATAGGTAATGATGATAATATTTGCACAGTGCAATAAAACTTTCACACATATTATATTATTTATTAAGTAAAAAATAAAACGCACGATAAACATGAAAAAGTAAATTTAATACATGTTTTTTAATAATCTTATTTGAAACCATTTATTAGTAGTAGACCCAATGTATCTAAAATAAAAAACTGCTAAATAAAATAAAAAAGTATATAAACGATATACAAAATTTTACAAAAGAAATTACAAAAATATATGTAGGTAGGTAATGAATGGTAAACTATTGTCCAAATATGTAATTATCTTAACTATATTCAATTTTAAGATACCGTTAAGTCTCGCATTGTCAATGTCACTTTGACATAAACTGATAGAGACAGCACGAGACTTAACGACTACTACTAGTAACTAAACTTATTTGGCCATACGAGAAGCAAATGAGCGTACCAGAGCGCAACATGTCATGTTATCACATCCTTGAAATATGCATATCATTCGGTATCGGCATCTGTCCATACGAATCGACCCCAGGCCCGACTTTCATCTGCCTTCTAAGGTTTTGTCGATTTTTGGGAGTAACCGACGGCAATAATGTTACTGCACAGTTATTGATAATATGTAAATCTCTGAAGAAAAAGAATTGTTTTGTTACCATTATTTAAGCATAATTACATAACAATACAAGTGAGGTAAGTTTGTCATTACGGTCGAGGGCAGCTGAATTGATTCAAAAAGCGGTACTAAGGAATACCGCTATCTGAATCATATACTATACTCGCGTATACTTAGGAGATTCCTGATTGTGATGTGCCGATATGCGGCGCGAGTAGGTATTGCCAAAAATGCTATCTGTTTCATACCGCTCGCTCTACCTACCGAGTGAACAATACAAATACAATATCCCCCCGACCCGTATCGTGCGATAGAGAGAGAGTTGCAAGTCTCGTAGGTCGTACCTACATTTCCTTTTTGAAATATGGGTTTGGGCGATAACGTTTCTCGCCCTCTAAATCTTCACAAAATGAGACAATTTTGGTCTCATTAGATTTAGTACACCTTATTCTAGGTCTGTATGTACTTGTTTTTTAGCGATTTAGCATAGTTTAATTTAAAAAAAAAAAACGCTCGAGGACGTTTTTAAGTCAAAAATGTATATATTTAGATGATAATTATACTTCTATCGTACGCAATATTTCTTTAAAATGAAAACGTACAGACCTAGATTTTCATTATATCTACTACATTTTCAAAAATTATGAAAATTGGACTAAGTTTACGGAGGGTAAAACGTGAACGGGGGTTTTTGTATGAAATTTTACAGCCTCACAATCCTCTTAAATGTTTTTAGTTTTACACAAATATTTAAAAATGTAATGTATAATAATACATCGTAAATGTTCGTAAAGCTTGATTATAGAATAGCATTCAACCTTTTGATCGTTATGTCAAAAAAGCACTTCGGCGTCAAGCTTTGCAGTGATCGTGACCATACATTTTGGTTTGTCATCTTTAAGTACAGAGGGCTAATTCACGTAATTTTATGACGCGCCGATGAAGGACGCCGATGAATTCACGTAATTTGATGAAGTGGTAGTGCAGTTGCAGTTAAGTTCAAGTTTGAGTGATAAACGGTATTCTTGTGATCTTTGAACTGCGCGTAAGCTGCACGTGAACTGCATGTCAGCTGTACGAGAACCAAACTTACCGGTGAATGTAGCCACATGAGAGAAAAAAAATCTATCGATTACATTGCAATGATTATGACGTTATTAAAATAATACCCCCGTACAGATTTTAGTGCTTTTCAACTGTCATTTTGAGATATCCAACGAATAGTAGAATACCGATCATGTTGCGTTCCGAAGCACGCACCAAAGACGTGCAACAGTAGGATGCCGTTATTGCGCTCGCGTGACGCGAACTTGACGCGAGCGTGTCTGACAGCGGTAGAGAATTCGAAGAATTCGAAAAGCGTTGTTTCGATCGAAACTTAACTGCAACTGCACTGCAACAACACTTCTTTAGTTACGTGAATTAGCCCACAGTTCCATTCAAACTTAATGGCGGCTGTGAAATCCGCTACCATCTGCGCAGTACCGCGCCCCTCACCTCCGCTGACACGTGAAATTTTTACTGCGCAGCCACTCGACTCGTGTTCAGAGCCGCTATAAAGTTTAAACCGTACTGTACAAGTGTGGCGGTTAAAAGTTTAAAATACCACAGACATACCCTATACCCGGAAACTGGAACGGTTGGAAAGTCTTGTTCTCATTATTATTAATATAGCTTTGCCACCGACATTGGAGCAGTTCATTCGTTTCCAAAGACTTCAACTTCATAAATTTGTAGTCGCTTATTATTTTCTCAAATAGTGGTAATACACAGTTTTCATTCTTTGAAAAAGCTGATTCTGAAACGATGAACCATAGCTAAAGTTTCAGTTGTTCTTATAGCACACAACACACCCACAACCAAACATTTTTAGGGTTCCGTATCTCAAAAGGAAATTAGAACCTTACTAGCTACTGCCCGCGGCTTCGCCCGTCTAAAAAGAACGATTACCCCAAGGGAAAACAATACCGGGATAAAAAGTATCCTATGTATTAATCCAGGAAATGGTCTACCTATGTGCTAATTTTTATGCAAATCTGTTCAACGGTTTACGCGTGATTGAGTAACAAACATTCAAACATCTTCACAAACTTTCACATTTATAATATTAAGTAGGATTAGTAGGATAGGAGCATTTCGTTGTCCGTCTGTCTGTCCATCAGTTGAGAACCTTTTTCTTAGAGACTAGTGAAGCTATCAGCGCTGTGACATTTTTAAATGTTACAGCACAATGCTGAGATAGGGGCCTTTTGGCATCGTACAGGACCGATTCGTTTCTTATTTTTTATTTTGTAATAATACTTAAACCTTGTTGTTATTTGTGTGTTTCGTCCTGTGCGGGCTAATAAATGCTTTTTCTTTCTTTCTTTCTATTAAGCTGAAATTAATATGGTCTCTTGGAATGGTGAAAAAAATCTTCTAAGTCAATGCAATCAAAATAATAAAATATATTTTCATCCCACCATCTCGGAAAGAGTATTTTTAATCTTCAATATCTGAGTGGAAAAGCCGTTTTTATTCTCTAGAGGATAAAGTAAATTGAATTTAGAACATCGTGTGCACTAAGTTTGTGAATTAAAAAAAAACATTAAACCTATTTACTGCTACCTGTATGGTGCCGAATATATCATACAACTTTTTTTTTAATTTGTTAAAAACTCAGACTCGGAACCTTCTTGGTGTTCTTTTTTCAATTTGCTTTGTACGCGGTTCTTTACGCGGCATTTTTTCACGTCATTGTTAAACCTATTAAAAACAAGAAACTTGAAAACAAGTGATTCTAGCGACGAGGAAGTTTGCTTGACGCCAACAGAATTGACTGAAACTGTTGATAATGCGCAAATGAGCTTTCTCCCTCAACAATCACGCGAGAAGTATTTAAAACAGTACGATATGTTCAACACGTGGCGACTAGCAAAAGGAGCCAAAACTTTCTCAGAAAACGTATTGCTGGCATATTTTATAGAATTATCCGAGAACAAGAAAGCAAGCACTCTATGGAGTACGTATTCGATGCTAAAAGCAACAATAAAGATGAAAAAAGACAAACATATCGATACCTATCCTAAATTAGTGGCATTTTTAAAAAGAGCCTCATCTGGTCATCAACCAAAAAAATCGAAGGTTTTCACAGTATCTGATATTGAAAAGTTTCTTAACGAAGCACCCCCCCCTACTTAAGTATATTAATCTCAATTAAATAGTATACTTAGTAGATGTTGATAGGCATAATTATGCGTTCATATCAATTTTATTCATTTATCTACTACAATACTCTTTACGTTACAGGTTGTTCTTATTATTGGAATAAACGGAGCATGTCGAACTAATGAACTAACACAACTTAATGTCAAAAACATTGAGAAACATTCAGATGACTTACTATTAATTAATTTACCTAATACAAAGACAAAAAGAGACCGCAACTTCGTCATTCGCAAGGAATACGTAACGATTGTTGAGAAATATCAAGCCTTACGCCCGCCTAACACTCCAATCAATCGATTTTTTCTACAGTATCGCAATGGAAAGTGTGTTAGACAGCCTATGGGTACTAATAAAATTGGCAGTATCCCACGAGAAATAGCAACATTTCTTGAACTTCCAGAACCCCTGTTGTACACGGGTCATTGTTTCCGACGAACTTCAGCCACACTTTTGGCTGATTCCGGAGCTGATCTCCTGTCCCTTAAGCGCCACGGAGGCTGGAAGTCCAATGCAGTTGTAGAGGGATACATAGAGGATTCCATCCAAAATAAATCTAAAATATGTGAAGGCATCGTAGGAGCCATTACACTGAAAGAGCCTCAATCGGATCCTTGGACTGGCCCTTCTACATCAAAAATAAGCCGTTATGAAACACCTAACCATCTCCCTCTCTCTCCAACATTCACGCCAAGGGAATCCGATGAATCGGTACAACTATTATAGTTTACCGAAAAACAGTACACAAGTGACTAACACCAATATTACAGTACCAAACAAAAATATTACACTCAATTTAAATAACTGTAGCAACGTTACTTTAATATTTTCTTAATTATACCTTAGTATTATTTTGTTATAATTTAAAGATTATTCTGTAATACTTACCTGTCATAATGTAGTAATTAATACCTAAACTGAAATAAAAGTGTACCTATCTTGTGATTGTAAACGTTTTTTTTTTGCATTTAGTCATTTCCTCGCTGAGGTGGAATGAAAAGTTACGTGTTGCACTCGAGTGCAAAGATTTTTCTCCTCGTGCTCTTTTGATTCCCTCGCTAACGCTCAGGATTCTAATTTTGAATCACTCGCTGCGCTCGTGATTCAATTTTAGAATCCTTCGCTTGCTCGGTCATCAAAATTGAACACGCGGTTAAAAAGCAACTTTGCACTCTTGTATAACAAATAACTATTATGCTCCGTGCCGCATATTTTGACACTCGCATGGGAATCAAAACCTGTAGGGTACCTTACGGGTACTACCCGTTGACCTAGAATCATGAAATTAGGTAAGAAGCAATGTCAAGCAAATTATTTTGTAGTTGGTACACTAACCGATAACTACAACTTTGTACGGAACCATTGGTGCGCGAGTGCGACTCGCACTTGTCCAGCTTTTTTTACTGCTGTGGCGCTGAAGCATCGCGCGTGTCTGACTTCTGTACGCAAAATACGAGCTGAGGTGGAGTTGCGGACACCAGCCCGTTATACTATACTAGCATTTTGCCCGCGACTTCGTCCGCGTGGATTTTCTTAGACTCCTAATTTTTAATAATGTAAATATAGCCTATCTTACTTAGGGATAATGTAGCTTACGATTGGTGAAAGAATTTTTTAATTCGTACCAGTAGTTTTTGAGTTAAACCGTAACAAACAAACAAATCTTTTTATAATATTAGTTTATTAAATTAGACTGTGCTACTCAGAGCGTCTGACTGCTTATGGGTGGTTGTCTTTTTTAACAGTCTTCAAAAGGTGGCTCACTGTTTGACCGGTATGTCTATATATCTATGTGCGTGATTTTCTCAAAAACGAATGATCCCATTTTGATGGAGTTTTCGCTATACGACTGCATGCTTTCCTGGTGAAGATTGTGGCTAGGTTATAAAACACCAAAGCTAGATTTTAAGACTAAGGGTCAAGTCACACCGGAATGGCAGCGCAGCGGCGGGCAGTTTTGCAGACAAACTATTTAACTTTATCTTTGAATACCAAAGCATAGTATCGTTTAGAGATTTGTATGAGTCGAGCGGCAGCTCGCGGCGCCGCGCGGGTTCGCGAGCCGTTGACTGCCGCATAAAAGAACGGCTCGCCGCGTCGCTGCCGGTCGCTGCCATTCTGGTGTGACTCGGCCCTAAAACAAAGAAGTAAGTTATATATATAAGTAGGTAGCTATAGTTTTTGGAATCGGTTGAAATAAAAATATTTTTAGATCATACAGTAATCACATGACGTTTGTTGTGCTGCCGCGCGTCGAGGTGTTCTAGGGTTAGGCCGCAGTTAGACGACGCGAAAAATTTCGTGCGTGGCCGCGTTCAGTCATAGTAATTTATGTTTTATTAAATAGGACACAACATTGAAATTATTTGAACTAACTAACCGCGCGGCGGGCGCGCGAGTGAAGCGCGGATGGAAGGCGGTCGAGCGAGATTTTTTGCATTGTAGGGGACCGCGCGGCGACTACGCGAAATAATTCGTGTCATTAAAACGCGCCCTTAGGCTGCGTTTACACCAGAGATGAGCGAGGATGCGTACCGATGTATGTGTTTGTTAAGAACCAATAGAGTCACTATATTTACCTAGCCTCGCTCAGCGCAGCTCTGGTGGATCTCGCTCGCATCTGAAAAGAGCCCGCTACACATCTGCGCACCGTTTCACAGCGTCGCTTCGCATCTCCGCACCGTTCAGCTGCTTAGGACATCTATAGTGGAAACATCTCATCTACCTCGCACATCTTCGGTGGAAACGCAGCCTTAAGATACCTTTATGATACATTATGTACACAATGCACATATTAACTCGTACCTTCGATGGTACTGTCCTCAGAACATGGCCTCAGCTCTTTGCATTCAGGATACTTGTCATTGTTTACTTGATCTGAGTTGCCGTCACTTGCCATTGTTCCAGATTTAGTATTTAGCTTCTATTTATATGTGTATAGACGTAATAAAATATAAAAGTATTCAAAAGTAAATGTAAAGAATAAACATCAGTATTGATTAAAAAATAAATATCAACTTCAACTCTTCAAAAATGGCTTTTGAGGAAGAAGGAAATAAAAATGACGTTTTGTTTTTTTAAGGTTTATAAAAAAAAAAACATTTTCTCTCTGCAGATTCAAAAACATCGAGAAGTAAAGAAGTTTTAAATCATTTGTCTATCTTCGTGCACTGTTGAACATGTCCAATTTCAAGGTTGCTCAGCGTGCTATGGAGAGAGCGATGTTTGGGGTTTCTCTGGTGGATAGAACACGTAATGAAGTCATTCGCCAGAGAACAAAAGTCACTGACGTGGCGCATCGAATTAGCACGCTGAAGTGGAAGTGAGCCGGCCACGTCTGCGGACGGTAGATGGAGCAGACACGCTCTAGAGTGGAGACCGCGTTTGGGTAAGTGTAGCCTAGTGTGGGACGCTCTACGGCACAATAGACCGACGATTTGACGAAGGTGGCTGGCTGCGGAAGCATTCGGGCTATCCAAGATCAAGGGTTGGTTGGCGATCTCTGGAGGAGGCAGGCAAGCGTGCTCCACCTTAGCCCGCTTCATCACTTCAAGTTGCGGGTAACGCACAAGCCTATCCTATTAGAACATAAAAAAAACTATGAAGAACCAAACAACTTCTATAACGGTTTTGTTGCCGCCATTATAATTTCAAACTAAGAACTCGAAAATGCTTTCAACAGGCATTCACAGATTACATTCTTGATGGTCTTCTTGTCTTTGGGTACACGGAAACTTGAAACTTGCGAAGTTACTAGTTACATATAACCCGGGATAGGTAATTGACCCAGCCTGTCAATATCTGGACCGCTTCGCAAATGAAATCGATGATTTTCTCGTTTTGTAATAGTTTCCTTTGGCTCAAGCTTCACTTTGTTCTTAATAAAGTGCAAGTCTCTGAAACAAATAAATTACGTACTTACTACATAGGTAATAGGTATACTTATTCGTCGACATACACATGGAAGACAAACATATAGTTAGGTACCCTATGGTATAGTGCGATTCAAACTTAATGGCGGCTCTGAACACGAAGTGAGTGGCTGCGCAGTAACAATTTCACGTGTCAGCGGGGGTGAGGACCGGGGTACTGCGCAGCCAATAATAATAATAAAGTATCTTGACTTGGGTCGCGAAGTTGTCGACATGTGGGATGTGAATACAGCAATCATTGTGCCGATAGTCGTTACGGCCAATGGACTCATTTCCAAGAGCCTCGACCAACACCTAAGAAGGCTCTCGTTGGGCAGCTGGATCAAGGGCTTGATACAGAAAGCGGTACTCCTGGACACGGCGTGTATAGTCAGGAGTTTCCTCTCTCAGGAGCCCTGACCGCTCAGGTTCCGTACATATTTGTAGGTACATTTCCGTAATTCTATACTAATCGATACTTTAATCTACTTAAACTACTTATCTACTAACTATTACTACTTAACTACTTATCTATTTTTAATATAATAAATGTGAAAGTAACTCTGTCTGTTACATTTTCACGACGAAACGACGGAACCGATTTTGATGTTTGGTATGAATATATTTGAACCCTGAGGAAGGACATAGGCTACTTTTTTGATCCACGACTTCGTCTGCATCTGTGATAATTGACATTCACACGTACGTTATCGCAGGCAAAAGCTAGTTATAAATAAAGATTATATTTTTTATGATTTAATTACAAATGTAAAGTTTTCAGACTTTTTCCTGTAGGTACTTGTAGTATAAGACGATATTACTTGCCAAATTTCATAGTTCTAGGTCAACGGGAAGTACCCTTGAGAGTGTCGAAATATACATTTTTTGCGGCATAAACGGCCGTATCTTTTTTTCACGTTAACATAGAAGGTTGCTTTTTTACAGCATCACGGGACCGTAGATTTGAGTATATGGTTTTAATTTCAACTCGATACCTCCACGCGTTCCCGAGATAAAGGGCCTTGACAGACAGACAGACAGACGGACAACAACGTGATCCTATAAGGCCTCTGCCTCAAATCTTGCGGGCAGCGGGGCGGCGGCGGCGGCGGCAGGATCTAATGCGTAAAATCAAATGGACCGGCCCTCGAAAACAGCGGCGCGGCAGCAGCGTGAGGACGGGCAACGAGCGTGGCACTCCAGTCAAGCGGTGACCGCCCGCGCGTCTGCATTGCTGTGTTGTGGAATTTATTTTTAGCGTTAGGAAATAAATTTGATTCAAAAAGATGTTGTCGCCGTTTTTCAAACATTTCGTTCACGAATAAAAACAAATACCTCAACGACATAACCACGAACACAACACAACGCCGCTTTATTGCCGCTCGTTTCGAAAACGGGTCTGCGTTGCCCGCCCTGACACCGCGCCGCCGCCGCCGCCGCCGCCCCGCTGCCCGCAAGATTCGAGGCAGAGGCCTAAGGGTTCCGTTTTTCCTTTTGAGGTACGGAACCCTAAAAATGAATCGTTGTTCGTTAGTCTCGCTAAAACTCGAGAACGGCTGGACCGATTTGGCTAATTTTGGTCTTGAAATATTTGTGGAACTCCAGGGAAGGTTCATAGGGTAAGAAAGTTTTGTCGTAATAAGTGTGTTTCAAGTTTAACTAAACTTACTTGGCACAAGGGTACTTGAACGCCGACGTTTTGTGCTTCCTTGTATTGATGAATTCACCCCACCTTCTCTTGAGCACTTCATTACTAACCAAAGAATACCCCTTCGTATACTTATATTGGTGGAGCTTCTCTTCAAAAAGAGGAAGAACCCTTGCCTCTTGCGTTATAGCCTGTAGAAAACCTGTAAAAATAAAGGCTAATACAGATTTGGACCATAGGTAAGTTGCGATAGACCGCGTAGTGTGAAAATAGCTATAGGTATAGTCAATAGTCAGCCTTTAATGTTCCCACTACTGGGACCAAACCTTCTCCTGTGGTAACCTACCTAAGTGCTAATAGCTCGTAATCGGCCACTTGAGCCCAGTGTGCAAATGGGCGCATACACATAGATACGCAAGTCAAAGTGTATGATGTTTTCCTACATACACACACTAAGATATGGCCGTTTGATGCCTATTAGATATCTTCATGTTTGATGCATGTCACGTTTGTGTGATAGACGTTTCCATATTAATATATTACTCTTTGGATAGATGCAGCTTTTTTGTACCTACTTCGATGAATAGTAGGATGGTGGAATAGGCCCGCGCTATAGTGGTTGACCTTAGTGAATACCTAATAATTTCTTAATACCTTCATTTACAGTAAAATTACATAAAGGTTGCTCTATGTGACTGCAAGCAGGAATTTTATGACGATCCATATTCCCGTTACATTACCTAAATACAGTATTATAACAAAACGGACATACTGACAAGTTACTTTTTCAATCTAGTGAGCTCAGTAAGCAATTTTTTTTAGTTGCCCTTAGAATATCATTGCCCTTAGAAATATTTATTTTTATATTTTGTAAATTGAAGCCAAGCAATGAAACTAAACGTTGTAGCTGTCAAACTGACGTAAAGATAGAAACAGGTTCTTGTGTATTTACAAAAAGCATAAAAAGAGTTAGATAGAGACAGCAAAGCATTTTATCCCTTAGTTAGACAGAGACAGGAAACCTACAGCATTATCCAAGAAATCGGAAACTGGAACGACGTTACAATGTCAAACATTTGTCAATGTTAGACCATCGCAAATTACAATACGAAGACCATCACAAAATCATGGATATAATAGAAAAATACAATGAGAAACTAATTATTTAACTGTAAAAATAGACATAAGGAATCAAAGATGGAAACAGAGATAATGGTAGAGGCATTGCCTTTGCTGGGAATGTGCAATTTGTGTTTAAACGAAGGTGCGGTAAAGAGTATGTTGGCTGCAAATAAGCACAATGGAATATCGGAAGTGTATTCTGAGATGCTGGTGAAATGCTTCACTATAGACGTAAGTATAATATTAAACGTTTTCTAAAAGTTATCCTGTTGTTAGTAGGCGCTGAAAGAAAACTTTTTTAAACATAGACGAAACTTTTGCCGCTGTTCCGCTCTTTTGACTCGAAACTTCTCATTTTAGGTTTTGACCCTAAATTGATTACCCTTAGCATTAAAAGTAATAACTGCCAAATAACAGAGATCTTGCCTGTTCTATTGTAAAAGTTCTTTATTCTTTCTTTAAGAATCTTTCATTACTCATAAGAATTACAATGGCATTCACTTACATGAGAAACTTCAGGTTTAAGAACAACTTACATGAGAAACTTAAAAGTAGGATCTTATAATATATACCTACCATAACTGAGGAGTGATGAATGTTCAGTTCTGCACACTGTATTATTACATTATCTACTTCTCTACCTTCTATATAAAAAAAATAATATGTATGTGTGTCCTTTATGCATTCCTAAACCATTCATCAGACTGTGATGAACCTTTGTAAATAAAAAAATAAAATACATGGAGCAAGTCCTGTACAGCAGCTAGCAACTTGGTGTAAAAAAACATAGGTTTTTAATTTAAATTTCACTAACAATGGTTTTATGGAAAAACAATGCATGCATGTATTTTTTTCATGTTCTGCTTTTACCTACATGTAATTTTAGTCATTATGTTTATTAATCTTGACCTTTATCTTTGTACTATTACATGTCCTATCTAACAGAGCCGTAACACTCAAAATCGAATCTTAAATGTTACATTACAAGCGAACGCTCCAAGTGTATATTTTATTACATTTGGTTCAGCAGATGTACAGTGATGCCATAACAGACAAACACTGAGTGTCTTTCATCGTCGTTAATTGCAGGTGGCGCTACTCCAACTAGGTGATACAAAGCGTCTGATATGTGAGCTGTGCGTCAGTAGGTTACGTGACTGCGTGCTGTTCAGGGAACAAGTGGAGTCATCACTTAATACTTTGGAGAAGACATTTAAATTACATCGTATGTAGAAACAGTTGTTAACCTTTTGATTGTTGCTGTCACAGATCGGTGGCAAGACATTTTAACTATATACCTGCCATGTTATCTCACCACCACCTTTAGGCTCCTACACACTATACCACCGGCACAGCCGGTGAGTTTTTCCCGCACGGGAAAACCGCCGACATGTTCGGGCCGCCGGCATTTGCCACTAACGGCCGCAGAGCATCATTCCAGTTGTAGACAGCCGGGTAGAACGCTAGTGGCGTATACTTTGTGTTCCTTTGTGAACTGACGCTGCCGGCGGGGTATCTCGGCGGCGATGCCGGCGACTAGTTTGCGCGGCAAGACCGGTTGCTCAGTTACCCGCCGGGTTTGTCGATGGCATAACCGCCGGCGGCACTGTGTGTAGGAGCCTTTAGGTTGACTGGTAGAGAATGCATAATGCATTGAGGCTGCCTTTGTAGTTTTGTTCATGAAATCTAAATAAATAATTAGATAGTTGACACCATTAACTAATAACTCCAAGATACAAGTTCTATAAAAAAAAAACACTTCATTTTACCCCCAAAAACCCAATTAATTTTCAATTAACTGTAAAATTCGATTTTCAGTTGCTATAAAATGAATGAATAGTTAGTAAATTGAGTTGGTAAATCATGTTATGACCTAGGTTCTCATCCAGCCAAGCTGACAATTCCTTTTTCCTTTACAGTTCCTTACAAATTAAATTATATCAATTTAATTAAGTAGATTTTTACTGGATAATTCTAAATAATATTATACCCAGAACCGTATCTGAAACCGGTATAATATATAAAAAAAAATAAAAAATATACAGGCTCATTTATAGAAGATTTTTGTTACAGAAGATGAAAAAAATTTGAATGATGGCATTAAGAGAGAGATAACATTGAATGTAGACTTTGGTGACGATTACCACAATGACAATGACAATGACGATGATGATGATGATGATGATGATGATGACGACGACCCAGGTATGTCCAATCAACCGCTATGCGATATTATTACAATCGGTGCATTAACGGGAGATGCGCCAAAATGGCCAAGGAAATTCAAAATCAAAGGACAATGCCAGAAACTCTATAGAACTTTGCCCCACTCAATAAAAGTCATGTGCAATATGTAGCATCTTACTGTTTATTTATTGCTGATAACTAAACATTAGTCTTAGTGACTGTAGAACTTGCGGTTTCCGTTTAAATCTAAAAACAATAGGGACATTGATTATAGGTTGAACTTATTTTAAGTAAAATGAGTTTGTATTTTGTGGGTAGGTATTTCATAATCGGCAAGTTCTAAAGAAAAACAATTTACTATAGAAAGGTTGTATATTCATTACAATTATTTTCAATAATTTACTTTTCTGTACATGGGTGGGGCAGGATCTGGCATTGTCATTTGAATTTCGCGGCCAATTTTTAATAACAGAACATTTATTTACAGAAATAAAACCAGTTATCAAAACAGAACCCGAGGAATGCACAAGAAGAACAAGAAGTGGAACTGTGAAGAAAATAACGAAATGTCCCGTGAAAAAGTTCCATGATATCAGCGAGACAGAGTCTATGTTGAAAACGGGATTGTTCCCATTCAAAATACGGAAAAACAGAACGTTTTCTTGCTCTATATGTCCCGAAAAATCAACCAATTTGGATGACATCAAAGTCCACATAGTCGACCATAATAAGGCTAACCTACATTTAGCATTCAATAAGATGATATTTTCAAGTTCACAAAGGTTTTACAAGTCAGGAACTAAATTGAGATGCAAGATATGCACTACAGACGTCGCAACATACGAGGAGTTGCGACAGCACGTAGAAAATTGTACTAGATTAAAATACTCCAGCCGTAAATGGAACAATTTACCTTTTAAACTGGAGAAAGACCAACTTGACTGCCCAGTGTGCAAGAAAACATTTTTAAATTACGTTAGTTTAAACACGCATATGAATGTTCATTACCCTAATTATATTTGCGAGAATTGTGGCAAGGCTTTCGCGTCGAAAGCTCGGCTTAGAGGTCATATGAGGACACATGAAGTCGGGAACTTTCCTTGTCGGTATTGCGACGCGACTTTCGACCGAGTGACGAAAAGAGAGAATCACGTTTCTAAAGAACATAAATCCGGTATCCGATATGCTTGCAAACGTTGTAACATATCTCTCACATCATTCTACGCTCGCCAAAAACATTTAGCAGAAGTCCACAATGAGGAATTAAAAAGATACAAGTGTAAGGCTTGCCCTCAAAGTTATATTACTCCGGGACATTTGTCAAGTCACGTAAGGAGGGACCATCTAAATGAACGCAACCATAAGTGTGATAAATGTGATCTTGCCTTCTACACAAAAAATGCTTTGAAAATGCACATGATAAAACATGACGGTGAAAGAATACACATATGTCCAGTTTGTCAAAAGTCTTATCAGAGAAAGAAGACATTAAGAGAGCATTTACGAATACATAATAATGATAAGAGATTCGTTTGTCCTGTATGTGGGAGGGCTTTTACGCAGAAGTGCACTCTGAAAGGTCATTTGAAGGTCCATGAGCGAAAACCGGATCTTGACGATCGTGTGGTGCAGCCTTTGCATTCGATTTAGGGGGGACGTGTGGTTTGTAGTAAACATTTAAATTTTAACTCCCTAACACAAACAAAATTTGTAGTGATGCCGAATTATCGATAGTTGACCTCGGAAATCTGTTAGGATATCGATAGGACAAAATGTGGTAATACTATTAATGATTTGCAATAGTATCGATAGTATTAAACCTTGAAAGTGTCTATGCTATCGATAGTATCCGTAGCGTAGTGACTATCAAGGCACAATACCATTGATACTATTGGTACTATTGCAAGTTATCAATAGTATTACCACTATCGATAGTCCTATCGATATTTCCACTATTGCTGCAGTATCGATAGTCTATCGATAGTAGCCTATCGATCGGCGTCACTAAAAAATTGTTCAGATCTGTGGAAGATATTCACATCCATAAAGCAACTAGAAAAAAGTTGATAATATCAGCCGTCACAAGTTGACGTATCAGTGAGCTCTCGCGTCACGTCACCACAATGGGGTAGCTGCGCGGTGCGACAGGGGTGACAGTTGTCACAAGTTGACGTGTCAGTGAGCTCTCGCGTCACGTCACCACACTGAGGTAGCTGCGCGGTGCGACAGGGGTGACAGTTGCCACAAGTTGACGTATCAGTGAGCTCTCGCGTCACGTCACCACACTGAGGTAGCTGCGCGGTGCGACAGGGGTGACAGTTGTCACAAGTTGACGTATCAGTGAGCTCTCGCGTCACGTCACCACACTGAGGTAGCTGCGCGGTGCGACAGGGGTGACAGTTGTCACAAGTTGACGTATCAGTGAGCTCTCGCGTCACGTCACCACACTGAGGTAGCTGCGCGGTGCGACAGGGGTGACAGTTGTCACAAGTTGACGTATCAGTGAGCTCTCGCGTCACGTCACCACACCCTTCCCGCACCGCGCAGCTACCTCAGGAACGGTCTTGGATATGTGGTCGGGCTATAATGTTCTTGGTTATGATTCAGGAAAATCTGTTCAGCTGATATTGGAACGAAGTTCCTTATCGCGCGTTGCGAAAGGGGGCTAGACGGAAAAAATTAAGACTAAAACTTGTAACGACACTTTTTGCTATAGTTGTAAGCCGTGCGGCGTGCGCGTGTTTCTCTGTCTGTCTCTCTCTCTCTCTCTCTAATAGAAAGCAAGCCAGTTATTTTCGTTAAGTTTATATTACATTATATTTGTTAATAATAAAAAAAATATTATTATAACTTAAAAAAAATAAAATT
Organism: Charanyca ferruginea; assembly: GCA_947361185.1. Classification (NCBI taxonomy): domain Eukaryota; kingdom Metazoa; phylum Arthropoda; class Insecta; order Lepidoptera; family Noctuidae; genus Charanyca; species Charanyca ferruginea. Next base: position 7,873,901 of record OX376080.1, on the reverse strand, counting down.
TTATTACAATTCCTTCACTAATTAATCGAAAGGAACTTCGTTCCATCCGGGTGTCCCTTGACCCCTCTCAAGTTTTTACTATCACCTTTTTTCTAGTTTCTTAATGGATGTGAATTCCACAGATCTGAATAAATTTTTAGTGATGCCGATCGATAGGCTACTATCGCTACACTATCGATACTTCGGCAATAGTGGATATATCGATAGGACTATCGATAGTGGTAATACTATTGATAACCTCAGGAACGGTCTTAGTTAACCTTTTGACCGCCATGTCAGAAAAGAAAAAACGTGCCCTCACCGCTAAACTACGAATTACGTATAGAAGTCTGTCATGTAGTCGTGACCGTGGCGTACTGGGCACATTTTGGTTTGTCATCTATACATGAATGTGGCGGTCAAACGGTTATGCGGTTGGGATTTGGATCAAGTCACCTTGCAAAAAAAACTAAATCACAAAGAATCATGGCGAGATTCATACATTCTTCTGTATGAAAAAAAAAGTAATTTAGAGGGTTTAAAATATTTTCCAATGTCAAGAATACATTACCAGGAGTAGATTGATATACTTAGCATATTTTTAAACCTCCGCATATTAAAATATTACGAAACGAAAATAACTCTTTTTAGTTTCGTATCGATGCCCATTTTGGGTTTATAAAAAAAAAAGAAAGTGGCAAGCGATGTTAACGGATCTATAAAATTGGCAGACAAGTCTGTGGATAAAAATAATCATTATTTTGTGATATTTTTTCTCATTAAACGATGCAATTTCAATGTAAGAACTGCGAAACGGCGCCTGTCAGTGTCACTGTTACTGTCAGTCGCCGTTTCGTTCTGAAATAATGAGCTTTTCGTTAAACTATTATCTTTTGTTTGCGGGGTTTTAAAAATATTGTAAATGCCAGAAGATACTCTTTAGGTACCCAAGAATATAAGAATTAGAATTTCAACTTCTCTAAACATCTTAATTTTTTTTTGTACAAATGTCGTCATGATTCTTTGCTTCTTGTCAGGGATTCTTCCTCTCTGCGAAAGGTAGCAGGCCATAATCCTTCACGCTGGTCCAGTACTGGTTCGTAGACACATTTCTGATTTATTTGATTCTCAGATATATTTCTTCCTATACAGTTTTCCATATTTCTTTAAGATATATTTGTTGTTAATAGATTTTATATTTACCTTTTACATTTTTAAATCAATTATTATGAAACGTAGAGCGTAGAGCAAAACACCTTTTAGGTTTGGCATCGCGAAATAGTAAGCGTTTTAAACCTAAATGCATGGAGATTTTCTACGAGATAGCACTGCTGGTTTCTGAATGCCTATTGAATTTGTTAAAATCTCAAGTGATTTGATTGGCTGTTGCGATTTTGTTCAACCAATCACAGCCGTAAGATGTAAACATTGACATACAAGAACTTAGATGCACATTTGCTTACAAATATTACAATAAACTGTTGTCGATGGTTCAAAATAAAGAACAATTAGTTAAAACATTTTCATACTCTCCTTCTTAGCGTATTAATGGCGAATATATATCACAGTCAAAATTAGTCAAAACTACTTTTGACAAAAAAAAAACAGTCTAGTTTTGACCGGTTTTTTTTACTACTTCGAAACCCATCAGGTTGATAGGATTTTTTTTAGACCTATTAAAAACTTTTCTTTTGTAGCAATAGGGAACATTACGTCAAAACGCGGCGCTGAGGGCGCCACTAGCACATACAGTAAACAAACGGTCACGGAGCATATCCTCGTATTCTTGTTTTTATGTCATTAATTGTAATAACTAGGTATTTTGTGAAAATATATCAACATTTTAATTATTGTTACTTAGTTAACTGTACTTTAACTATATTATGGTATCCTACGGCCATTTGAAAGTTGATGATAACGAGATTCTAGGTTATGCTCAGAATAAAATCGTATTTGGTTGTCTTACATGATAAATGTGAACGTTATTCTGTAAATGCGACTATCTCACCTGAAAACTTATCAATTTCAATGAAATCTTCGGATTTAAAATGTGCTGAACATATTTTAGAGTGTTTTTTAGCTCGAAAGTATTTACTACGTGTTGCTGCTTCCCATAGAACATTTTCTTCTTTTGGAAATGAATGATTCCCTTTATTCCTACATCCAAATACACAGCACTGATGCATTTTTGTATTGTACTTCCCAATTTTGAACTCAATTATAGGCAGAATTTCACAATACGGTATTTTACTCTATACGAGAAAAAAACTATAAATATGTAAGTTTCAGTTCATAAAATAACAAAACAAATTTTTTAATTCAATTCAAAGTTTTCAGTATTTTTAATCTGTTATAAAACACCGTGAAATAGTAGCGGCCATGTTATTACGTCGTACGGCTATGTAAACAAAAAATTGTCAACTGTCAGTCAACCGATTGTATAGGCTTTGTACTTTTATTATTTTCGTAACCAACGTAATTTTTTCATTGTTACATTTATTAGAAAATACGTTTTTAATTATTTTTAAATGATATACAATTATCATATTTAATATGAGCTCATTTGATACAAAACGAACTGACGTCATTTACGCTGTGCAATATGGCGTCCAGTAAGAGGCGTATTCGTCAAACTATGCGCAAAATTTGAAAATTTAAAATTTAGATGCAATTTTATGGCACTTATCGATTGAATAAAAAATTTGTGTTTTTTTTTTGGTGGCATATTAGCACTACAGAATTTCATTGAGACACTTTTCAAAAATGGGTGTAATACCCTATTTTCATCACGTTTTGAAGTACTCGTCGAAAAACTGTTTACTGTTTACGCTAGTGCTGCTCTCTGGCGCCAGAACATTGCAGTAATATCTTCTATTCTTATGAATAAAAAATAGGGAAATAAATAATAGATATATCCTTGTACCTTTTTACAATACTTCATGAATGTAATTAAATAATAGGAAAAGAAACAGAAAACTTGGACAGGGACTTTTAAAATCCCTTAATATGTATCTTAGTTTCTTGTATATCAATGGATTTAGCAAAGATATAGTTTAAATTTATGTATTATCCATAATTACTAGAAATTTTATTCTGTTTAAATCTGATATTGTTGATATCAGAATAAGACTGTTGATTTAACTTTTTTAGATCTGCAATAATTCTGGTTGTATGTTTTATTATTATCGAATCCACGTGAAACGGGAAGAGAAATGTATTTAAATATCTTTAAAATATTCTAAAAATAAGTAAGTTATTAATGATTAAACTTATTATAAAAAAATGTGTAAAATATTATAATATTTGTTAATTTTAAAATAATGTTAAATATTTAAATGGTCGCTCTTACGGTTGGCGCGGTGAAAACATTATGTTCAAGCAGGTTATCATATATTAATTGAAATCGAACTTAAAAGCAACGGGTAATAGAGTTGAAAATTGCATCTTGCAAGACACTCAATTTCCAACTCTATTCGTGATACATTTAGTTCGTACTCAACCGTATTCCTGCTATTACAATAATGCTAATGCTATTGCAATAATTCGTAAAGAAAAAACTGCGCTGCAATAAGTACGCCTGCCATTAATATGTGACATCAAGTGTTAGAAAGAGATAGTCACACACGTATGACCACGTAATAGAAAAAAACAAGAAAATAAAAACAACCTTAGTCTGTAGTAATAAGTGTCAACTTTGTATGAACAACAAATAAGCTTTTTGTCAAAGTTTTTGTTGTTCATACAAAGTTAAGACTTTGAAAGTAGCTCGTGGCTAAGTTAAAGCCGTACAGATCGATCGGTCAAAGGTTAAGCTACGCTTGCCGCGGTCGGTCAATGGATGGGTGACCATCCATTTCATACCGAGTAAAGTAGGTTTCCTCCGTGCCTCAGAAAGCACATAAAGGTCCCGGCTGTCATTCGTAGATCTTTGGCAGTCGTTATGGGTAGTCAGAAGCCAGAAAGTCTGACAACCAGTATCACCAAGGGGTATCGTGCTACGCAGTAACTGGGTTGTGGAGGTCCGATAGGCAGTCGCTCCATGTAAAACACTGGTATTCAGCTGCATCCGGTTAGACTGGAAGCCGACCCCAACATAGTTGGGAAAAGACAAAATTAAGACTTATTACAACTGACGAAGTTAGTTATTATTTTATAAATTTTCCGCACTATTGACGCGTGGGATAGTTGCCTGGGGGCCAAGTCTGCTATTTTTATAATTTCATCATTCCAACACGATCCCATTGTCATTTTGCTAAAAGTTCGTAATGTGCTAAATTCATAATGGTCGATCATTAACTGCACAATGACGTTCTAATGGTAGGTCACTGATCAAGGGAACTGTCAAAATTTTAGCAGATTACCGCCTAAGTCAGTCATTCAGTTGTCATTTTGTACAAGATTACCATTCTATATAATTTTTTTCAATGGCGTGTCAGTGGTTGACCATTGGAAAGTCATAATGACGCCATTATACTAGTAGATTACCAAACTTGTCAAAATCTACAATTATGAAATCAATGATAGACCATTCTGACACTATTGTAATAGCAAACTTGAGGCCCAGGGCCTCCAATGGTCAACCACTGACACGCCATTGAAAGAAATGCTATATGGTAATCTCGTACAAAATGACAACTGAATGACTGACTTTAGGCGGTAATCTGCTAAAATTTTGACAGTTCCTTTGATCAGTGACCTACCATTAGAACGTCATTGTGCAGTCATTGCTTTTAATTCGACCGACCAATGATCGACCATTATGAATTTAGCAGATTACGAACTTTTAGCAAAATGACAATGGGATCGTGTTGGAAAGACGAAATTATAAAAATAGCAGACTTGGCCCCCAGGACACTTGTTTCTTCTATTCCGTGGTTTGCACCTACATGTGGGATAAATTGTGCTAGTATATTGTAACGTACGTGTTTAGACTAAAAACAGAAAATAGTTCAGAGTGCCACACTTCGTATAAGCCGATTTTTAGTCAACTTAAAAAAAAAATACGGCATGGGTGTCCGTTTCGAGTGCTCGGACACGGACACAGTATCGTAGAAGAAAAACTGGCCAAGTGCGAGTCGGACTCGCGCACGAAGGGTTCCGTACCATCTATACTAATATTATAAAGCTGAAGAGTTTGTTTGTTTATTTGTTTGGTTGAACGCGCTAATCACAGGATCTACTGGTTCGAATTGAAAAAATCTTTTTGTGTTGGATTGTCCATTTATCGAGGAAGGATATAGGCACATGCGAAGCTGGGTCGGGTCGCTAGTTACCTATCTATATAACATTATACCTCCAATATTAACAATATTAAAACCTCAGATTATCAAATAAAAGGCAGATAGACCCTGCGAGTGAAGCCACAAAAGCAAATACAAATTCAATAACGAATACCTACAATATCGTGATTGTATTCGCTTTTGAATTTTTATTTGTATTAGTATTTGTTTTTTTTTTTACAATAATTCGCGTCGTGCTGTTTTGACTCCTGTCAACACAGCGCGAAGCAAATTATAGGTATTCGTTTTTTAGTTTGTATGGTCTATCTGCCTTTTGTTTCATAATTTGAGATTAAAACATTTAGTTTGTTGCATTGTTGCCCTATTTTATTCTGTTTTGACGCTATCACAACAAATAAGTACTATTTGTTGTTATAGCCGCAACAGAAACACATCATCTGTGAAAATTTCAACTGTCTAGCTATCACGGTTCATGAGATACAACCTGGTGACAGACAGACGGTCAGTGTCTTAGTAATAGGGTCCCGTTTTTACCCTTTGGGTACGGAATTCTAAAAACAAGTGGAAGTAACCACGTCCACGCAGCATCCCGCGTGTGGCACAATTAAACTGAAGAATTTAAAAGTCTTAATTTTGAATGAACAGAAAGCTCATTTATTGTTCAAACACAAACCTTTTTACAACTAACGAAGGTTGTTATTATTTTACATATTTTTCCGCACTTGTGACACGCTGCTTGGGTTTTTTCTATTCCGTGGCTGTGCCGAAATTTATTTATTTGTGGGAGAGAAATGTTGACTAAAAATCGGCGTTAAGTTTGTAAAAATAATGTGCAATATAAGAAAATCGTCCTAAAATTGTATAGTTATTATTATTTATGTAAATACAATGTTTTATTTTACAATTATACCGATATTATTAATATTAAAATACATGTTTTATTTAATGGTTGTTTCTTTTTGAATACCCTGACACTGGTAGGTTGTTAATATTTACATAAAAAAAACATGCTTCTAGTATTATGTATCTAGCTTTTATTTATTTAACTTACAATGGCCGTACATTTAAGTTGTCCGTTTAAAAAATGCAAACCATTTTTAACTTTATTTTATTACTAGCACTGCTCGCGACTTTGCCGGACAGATAGACGGACTGGTCCGTTTGGACAGACTCCATCACATCAAGCTAACTGTAAAATTTTCCCAATTGAATATGACCATCATCGCAACATCAACCTTTAAGACGCCCACTGCTGGGCATAGGTCTCTCCCAAGGGGGGATTCAGTCGTAATCGCCATGCTTGGCCGATGTATATTGGTGATCGTAGTAGGTGTTACGGTACTTAGAAGGACGCTGCCCATCCTCTGGCCAATATCCCTCTGTCGCCTTCTACGACACCCACGGGTAGAAATGGGATGGAGCTATTCGCGGTCGGCACCACACGGCCGGATTATGACCTTATATTTTTGTAATAAAGTTAATAATCCATCAAATCAATTTTGATAGATCTTGATGTGCTGGTTTGTGTACAGTACGCAAAAGAGATAAGTATCCATGTCGTCGGGAATAGTTGAAGATTTCTTAGAAACCAATGGGGGCTTTCAAATGTTTTATTAAATCATTGAACTGTTTTTTCTCTATAAATTGTATTTTATTTTATTCATAAAAACCTATCGATTTCTAAATAAACTTCAACTGTTTCCGGTGACATGAATACTTATCTCCTTTGGTGACCGTACCTTTTAGAGTAGTGAATTCAAAATAAAAATAAAAAAAGTAAAAATAAAACTTGAGAGGTGTCAAGGGACACCCGGATGGAACGAAGTTCCTTTCGATTAATTAGTGAAGGAAATGTAATAAAATTTTATTTTTTTGAAGTTATAATAATATTTTTGAGCGAATAAACTTAGGTACTAAACATATCGCCGTAGGTACCTAGTTCAAAGAGTTCGCCGCGCCGCCTTTAAATACATAAACATATTCTACGAAAAGCGAATTCGGACTTTATTTTGTAAACGTAAACGGTTAAAAATTGAAATTTTACCAAACTAGGTATGATAAAATTATTCTGAGAAACGTATAGGCTGGTGCCCGACCGGACAATAGGAGCTATGTGCAACCGAATTTCACGGTTAATGTGTAAAAATAAGGTTTTAATTCGCTCCAATATTTTCATAGAAAAGCCGCCATTCAACTAATAATGAACTCTATTTGACAGTTCCAACGATTCAATTTTTCTGTTCGAATTGTCTGCGTTTGTGAAGTAATAAAAATAGCAAAAATAAGGTTTTAATTCGCTCCAATATTTTCATAGAAAAGCCGCCATTCAACTAATAATGAACTCTATTTGACAGTTCCAACGATTCAATTTAGCTTATTATAGCATGTCGTGACAACTTTTCGTAAGATTTTTTTCCGTCTAGCCCCCTTTCACAACGCGCGATAAGGAACTTCGTTCCAAAAAAACAACTAGAAATGGATAAATAATTTATTTAATGAACACCATGAGTCCTTTTCATATGTCGCCTTAGAGAATCTTTACTAGCAAAAGGATTATTACACAAACCACACGAGAATTTCTTCTCACCAGTATGAGTAACCTTATGTCTCGAAACGTCTGACTTTGTATAAAAAAAGTTATGACAGATCTCGCATTCATGGATTTTCTCTTTCAAATGCACGCTTTTCAAATGATTATTACACAAACTTTTAGTTATAAAAACTTTAGAACAAAAGTTACATTTAAATTCGGGTTTTTGAACACCGTGTTTCTCAACTAAATGCTGAACCCTAAAATTTTCTTGGAAAAACCTTTCGTTACAGTAGGGGCAAGGAAAACGAAGCTTCTTTTCATATTTTATATTGTGTATTGACACTTCGTGGTTTCTCTTATCAATCTTATTGTTAAAAGTTATATCACACTGGCGACATTTTAAGGGCTTATGGGATCTTGTCTTGTGTAAATTTAAAAAGACCAAATTTGAAAAGCCAGCACCACAAATATGACAAACTTGTTTCTGAAAATGTTTATTCATATGTATATTTAAAAGGCGGAAACTTGGAAATCTTTCTGTGCACAGCTGACAAGATAATTCGCCGCCAATTTTAAACGGTACTAACAAATCCTCTTTCAATTCAAATTCAAAATTGTGTGACTCAATTAAATGTTTCCGAAGTGCATCTAAATTTTGTAAAGGTTCGTCGCATATTTTACACTTGAGGACAGAAATCTCAACCTTCACAAGTCTGTTTTGTTGGTCAATTATTTTCTTTTCTATAGCTTTTAATGTGTGTTTTGTGTTAGTATGTTGTCTTAATAGGTTTATATCAGAAAATGGTTCTTTGCAACAAAAACACCGATAACGACTCTTATTCCATTGGAATACGAATATCGTTGAGTTGGCGAGTAGTTTTAAAGAATTTTCGCGCAATATTGGTCCGTTGCCGCGCCTCTCTGCTATTTTGGACCAGTCCTTTTGAGATTTCATACCTGTAACAAAGATTTCATATGGGTAATTGATACCATTAACCAGTAATTCCAAGAGACAACTTCTTACCTTTTGATTGCCACAGTCATGTATATATGACAAACCAAAATGTGCCCAGCACGCCACGGTCACGACTACATGACAGACAATATAAATAGAATAGATAGAATAGTAATTCGTAGCTTGGCGCTGAGGGCACGTTTTCGCTTTTATGAACAAAATCGTGCCCTCGGCGCCAAGCTAAGTTACATACTCTATGGAATTACGTATAGAAGTCTGTCCTCCTGTGACCGTGGCGTGCTGGGCACATTTTGGTTTGTCATCTATATATGACTGTGGCGGTTAAAAGGTTAATAAATAACTGTGATTGTCTATGTTTTGTTTTATTTTTAAATGCAGAAACATGTTTTATAATCGGACTGGTAGTTCCACAGATTATCGCGTTTGAATAAAGAGACAATCTCCAGCTTTATTGAATTAGTGTACATAATGAAAATACCCATCTATTGAGTATTTTCCCACATAAATAACCCGCTTGATTGATCTCTGGACACTGTATGAGGAAAAGGCCGTCGCTTGTTTCGCGGACACTAGGTACATAAAAAACATAACTGAAGGGGCTATTAAACGACTTTTATAGATTTTAAACTGACAATCACGTCAAAATGTGCAGTCTAAATGATTTGAAAAAAATATATGTTAAACTAGAACATTCTCTTAATCATTTAGTAAGTGAATATTTTTGATGAAGTTCATATTAAATAGTTTAATTCTACTTTTATTTAGTTTTGGACGCAGACTGCGTCCGTTCTGCATCAGTTCTGCGTCCAAAACTCTCAAAGTTTAGTCGAAAAAATTAAATAAAAGTAGTATTCTTTCAAAATTAAAAATAGGCGTATACTAAAAGATAGATTATAAAATTGTCTGTAAGATGGTGTAAGTTTCGTTTAATTATACCTGGTAGATTTTGTGTGATTGTCAATGTTTTGTCTGCGTCAGACACAACTTCAAAAATAATTACCTAAACTTGCCAGACTCACTAGGGCTGCTACTGTATTGACTCAGTAGGTTTTATTTGTGACAATATGAAATTTTATTGACACTGGTTGGAACTCTTTGCAATTTTTATAACAAAATTTTCTCGATCGCAGTGAAATGTCAATGTCTCTTATTTATTCTTACACAACACGTGACAGTTGAGTCTGAAGTCTGCTTGAAACTGCTTGTGAATGCCTATAAACGTATTGTCAATGTGTGCGTGGTAAAAATGGCGCTTTGTTCTGAGCGGTCTCTCTGCTCGGGCGCGACTCAGCCTTACGTACTTTGTGGAGTAAGTAAGTAGTTTAGTAGGGTAGTTTTGAATTTTTGATGATATTACGATTTACATCAATCAACTTACCTATGTCCATTTTGATTTTACATTTCTTCAATCTAGTCTGTTTATCGTGCTTTCCCTGCAGAGTATCCAATATGGCGTCATTTTGCAACTCCATTTTAATATTCGCTAAGATTTCTGTGGAAAAAGAATGTAATTTATGCCAAACCCGATTTACATTTTTACAGAATATTGTGTAGGTAATTATGGCAATTATTACAATAATAAATAATAATAATTGTTTATTTAATAAAAAGACACATACAAAAAATATGTTAGAATTTAAAATAGAACACAGGTGCTTATTTGCCTGAGCTAGGTTGAACCTGTGTTTCAAGCTAGGAAGAAAGAGGTTTATGGTGAATACTCAGATTATGAAACCAAATGTAGATAGACCGCGCGGAACACGGAGAGTGAAGTCAAAAAAGCAAATACGAATTCAAAAGCGAATACCCACAATCTCGTGATTGTATTCACTTTTGAATTTGTATTTTTATTTCTATTTTTAACGTTACGGCGTTTGGGGCTATACTGACTCGTGTCAGTACAGCACAAAGCGTGTTGTAGGTATTCGCAAGGGAGGCCTTTGCCCTGGTTTTGGTAAGAAATCGACCTTCGTTTGGACACAAGTATTTTGCAGGCACATAGAATATTTTACACTGAAAACATTCTGCACCTTGGCTTCACAAGAAGCTCTACTTTAAACATAGAGCACTAGTATACGGGTAAATAGGGGCACTATTTACCCGTATACTAGTGCTCTATGTCTTACTTTATATTTATGCCAACAAGCGATAATAATCACGATAATAATGAAAATTGTTTAGTAGCGACATCTGTTGAGATGCTTTACTTACAAACTAAACCGTTTTGGGAACAACATGTAGATGGAGCCACCATCGCAACTTACCATCATCATCATCATAGCTGTCATCACCGAAATCCATCACATTTGGTGACTCACATTTTATATGCTCCAATTTTACTTCATCATCTGTCATTTTTGTTTCTGAAATTATAATAATTAAATCAGCTTTTAGTTTTGCAATTTCTATAACTTTACGGTAGGTAGGTCTAATTTGTAAAATCTGCGGTTGGGTGTGGGTGAAGTGCGCTTCAGATGAATTGTCCGCAATCCGCATTAAAGACCCAGCCACACCACCGGAGCGAACCAAAGACATAGAGAATGAACTGAGCAACACCCTGATGCTGTCACTTCACATATTTATTTAATTTTTACTAATAATAGGTATACGTTTGACCACTATCTCAACTGATGGGAAACGATGATGCTTATTTTGATAATACAAAATTTACCCTAATTCTATTAAAATAACGACGATTTTGTATTATTCAAATTAGGCGAATTTGCACAAATACGCCATGTGAAGTGCCAGCATCACATACTAGAAAGAGAGAAAGCGACCGTGCGGCCAATACGTGTCTCTTTTCTGTAGGTCTGTATAGACTAAGTATCCTCTATAGCAAGGTTGTGATGTGGACCAATCAGGGCGTATTCAGATGACACGCGCCGATCACGCACAGCACCCGTGCACGCGTTGTGCCCGCCTTAAACCCGCACACGCGCTGCATCCGCCTCGCACACGCCTCGCGCCCACTTAAACCACTAGTGACTGGACTACTTCGTTCACTAGGCATCGTACGCGGAGAGGGTGCAGAGCGCGGGCAGGGCGAGTGCAGGGTTGGCGCGAGGCGGGCGCGGGGCGTGCGCATGGCGTGTGCGTGTAGACCTCGTTAAAATTAAATGCAATTTGAGATCTATTGATGCATTATAAGGCTCAAATTCTTATTTAACAAATTTCAATGCGAGTTGGACGCGGGTGGCGTGCGCTGAGCGTGCGCGTGTCGTGTGAACGCGCCCTCAGTCTAGAAAGAGACAACCACTGGCCGCACAATCGCTTTGTCACCCCTGCACTGCCCGTATTTAGTTCACAACTGAATCCCTACCTCCTCCGTACCCACCTCTTTCATGGTCTGCTTTCAGGGTCTCCACAATCTGAAGATAATACTGTTCATTCTGTAAAACCATTTCTTTAAACGTAGTTGCGTCTCGCAGCTTAACAATGCAGTCTTCACATATGAGATATGTAACTGGCTCCGTCACCTCGTAGCTAAACTAATAAAATTAAATATTTGAATTTGGAAATAATTTAAAATAATATTATAAAAAGGAAAGATTTATTTATTTGTTTACGATTTAAGTCAAAAAGTACTGGACCAATTTCAAAAAATCTTTAACCATTAGAAAGCTACATTATGCGTGAGTAACATGAGCTATAATTATCAATTGAAAAAATTTGGGATCCTTGAGAAAATTCACGTGGACGAAGTCGCGGGCAAAGTACCTACTAGTTATGTATAGTATATCTTTGTAGGGCACATACTACCCAAGATGATTGAGGGGTATAATAACTTCAAGACAGTGTAGAATTTAGAGTGGTTTATATTATATTAAGACTGGGAAAAAGAAGTTGGAAGACCAAAGAAACGGTGGGTAGACGATATAATAGAAGTTGCAGGCAGGAACTGGTGGAGTCTCGGCGCATAAAGAGAGAGGCTTTCACCCAAAAGGGATCCATTGCAAAAAAAGAAAATAACATGGAATACTTAACATAACCATTACATAAAACCAAAGAGAATAAAACCACATTCTCTTTGGTTTTATGTAATGGTTATATTTATAGTCTTTGCATAAAACTTACTTTGTAATTAAATAAATTAAGCTTTTATTATTATACTAGCTGCTGCCCGCGACTTCATTCCCGATGTTTACTTGCGAGAGCCATTAGAACTCCTTAATCCGGCCCTGTCGCAAAATACGTTCTTAGCGGACGTCTAACTATAAACTACCTCTCTGCCAAATTTCATCTTTATACATCAAGGGGTTTTCGACATTTCGTGATGAGTGAGTGACCTTTCGCTTTTATATATTTAGATTATAGATTATTTTAAACCTCTAGCTGCTATAGTTTCCCTCAATAGATGAGATAACACTGTACTATGTCTAGAGTCAACTTAAAAGGACCCTACAATTTAAATCTCAAAAAGATAGTACTGGATACTAACCTTTTACCTTGCTTAACATATGGCAGCCAAACCTGGGTGTATACAAGCAAAGTCAAGAACAAAATAACAACATGCCAGAGATCAATGGAGAAAAAAAACTAAAAAGGATAGATAAAATCAGAAGCACTGAAATAAGAAGCAAGACTAAAGTCATAGATGCTCTAAACTTTGCTAAGAAATCTAAATGGAAATGGGCTAAACATATTGCCAGATATAAAGATAAGAGATGGACATTGAGAACAACAACATGGAAGGGGCCAATAGGAAAACGTAGAGTGGGAAAACCAAAGAAAAGATGGTCAGATGATATAAAAGAAATAGCTGGACCAGAATGGATAAATATTGCCAAGGACAGAGAAAAATGGAAGAGTTTGGAGGAGGCCTATACCCGAAAGGGATCTGTTAGTATGTAAGATATACAAATGTTAAAATGAAAAACCTGTATAACAAGAAAAATAAAGGCTTTATTATTATTATTATATGTCTAGAGTCAGCCAAGAATAATATTCTTCTGACCAAAATTCAGTCACAGCGGCTCATCTCAACAGTTACTAGCTAAGTATGCAGGAGATGTTATAGTACAAAAGTGTATATGCAAACACGGGTCCACTCCCTCTTCAGTCACTCTCATAGTCCAATTGGATGACAAATAGACACGACGAGAGAGAGAGATCAACAACTTCACATGCTTTTCGAAGTATGGGTGTGTTATACCAATAACTTTCAAACTAAGGGCTTCTAATAGAAAAATCTAATATCACTTTGTCCGACCTAGGCATGGAATCTAGGATCCAACGCTCAGCAGTCAGGCTTGCGACCAACGTTTGTTCCTGGAAATGTATCTGGCGAAGGTTGATGCTAAAAACATGATAAGTTGTATGGTAATCCATACTTTTATACTTTTATTCATACTAATATTATAAATGCGAAAGTTACTCTGTCTGTTACGCTTTCATCCATCTATATGCATACTTAATTACTTAATCCATACTTCCATACTAATATTATAAATGTGAAAATAACTCTGTCTAACGAAAGAATGGATTTTAATAAAATTTGGCATGAAGATAGCTTGGACCCTGGGAAAGGACATAGGCATACTTCTTAAGGGGCTATTAACCGACTTTTACAGATTTTAAACTGACAATCACGTCAAAATCTGCAGTGTAAATGATTTGAAAAAAATATATGTTAAACTAGAACATTCTCTTAATCACTTAGTAAGTGAATATTTTTAATTATATTCATATTATATAGTTTAATTAATACGCAGACTGCGTCCGTTTTGCATCAGTTTTGCGTCCAAAACTCTCAAAGTTTAGTCGAAAAAATTAAATAAAAGTAGTATTCTTTCAAAATTTCAAAAAAGGTGTATACTAAAAGATAGATAATAAAATTGTCTGTAAGATGGTGTAAGTTACGTTTAATTAAACCTGGTAGATTTTGTGTGATTGTCAATGTTTTGTCCGCGTCAGACACAACTTCACGTATTAATTAAACTATATAATATGAATATAATTAAAAATATTCACTTACTAAGTGATTATGAGAATGTTCTAGTTTAACATATATTTTTTTCAAATCATTTACACTGCACATTTTGACGTGATTGTCAGTTTAAAATGTGTAAAAGTCGGTTAATAGCCCCTTAAACCGCGACTTCGTCTGCATCCGCGATAACCGACATTCACGCGGACGAAGTCGCGGGCAAAAGCTAGTTTGAAATAAAACCTCATTGGACTCTTACATGAATATCAAACGTAGTCTTCAGCATCTCTCCGTACACTTCCTTTTGGCCAGAGCAATAATATTCCGTAGAAATATTTTTTAAACAACCGGTCTTCAAGCAGCATCGGCAATTGTTATTTTGTGTTAAATCAACATCGTTATTAGACCTTTCATCCATTTTGAATGAAGTAAAATGATATACCACACTCTGGTTCCGTTTTTAGGTAATACTTAATTCAAGAAACTAATTATTTCTTATTTTAAGCAATAGATACAGATCTACTACTGTACGTTATTTGACAATAATTTAATAATTTGACGAACTTAGACACTGACACGACACATCTGACACCTGACACTTGTATGTGACAGCACTGACAGCTGTAATTGACAGGCTGCGTGCGTTCAGTTTAAGGATATGGCCACGAAGTAAGCATAACAGATATGGCTTTCCATTCTTTGCCGTATTTACTTTCTAGCAATCACGGTATTAAAAGTAAAAGGCTCTTAAATATTTCCTGCTACTAACATTATAGATACAATATAGAAGAAACGCTACGCCGAAATCAAATAAGGATAAATAAATCAGAATGGTTATCCCAATGATATTCTAATATAATATCATTGGGTTATCCTATTAGATCAAAAAAATTATGTCTGTTGGAACCATAGAGCAACGCGGAACTCTGGCCGCACGCGCCCAGAGGCGTGCGGCCGATGTTCCGCTTTGCTTTATGGTTAGCTAGCACTAACACAGTGACCACTTGACCACCCGATTGATTTTAGCAGACCAAAAACGCGTACTGTCGTGAGCCAGTCCCTGAGAAGTAGACCCCCAGATGGTCCGTGGTAGGCCCCTAAATAGTTAACTGTTTTGAGTTCCCATGATCATTTTATTCTACAGTCAACAAAGTAACGAAAAAGAAGTAAAATGAAATGACATTGAGATTGACTTTAATTTCAGAGTAATTTCGATCAAAGAGTACAATATTATACAGATTCGATTTCCAAGCCTAGAGCTCAGGTGAACTACGTCGTTTTGAAGAGATAAGTTTCTTTTTCAGTTTATCATTTTAATATTTTCCTTCTTATCTTTATATTTACTGCCTAAAATTCTTCGATTAATCTCTGGTCGGTCTATCGTACCGAATAAATTATCGCAGTGGCGCCAAAGAGTAGTTTATATTAGTGCCGCTTTTCATAAAGCAAGAAGAGTTAAAAGGCATTTTCAGCACAAAACAGTGACACGACCGAAGCACTAAGATTTTTTTTAAAGAAATCTTTTACTCGTTTGCGTACCAAATATATTGTTACATTTTTTTTGACAAATCGTTGACACAATGGCTACTGGTCTACCGACTTATCTTGATTGTCCAATAAAAAGACAAATTCCTACGTTTGAACCAAACCAAGGTAAGTTCAATAAAACATGACATTATCTTTTACACACTTCCTATTATATTTTACAAGTATGAGGACGTAGACCCATCTATCGCACTTGATACGTGTTACAACCGGCGTGTCCTAGATCGCGCAAGCAGACTTCTCCGCGACATTACCTAGCATAGATACAAAATCCCGACTACAACCATCGAGCAGTCTAGCAATATAAATTGGGTCGGAGAATCCTCCCTTTTCTATATAGGATGAAGAACTTTACACTCTGTCCTTCATACCTCTAAACTTTGAGGTATGAGGAACCAAGGAATTGGAGGAAAGGACAATAAAGGTATTCTTTCTTGGGAGAGTAAAAGCCTTACGGATGGATCAAGCATGGCTAAACTACGCTTGCCACAATCGGTCCGTGTGGATGGGTGACCACTGACCATTCATTTTATACCGTGCCTCGGAAAGCAAGTTGGTCTCAGCTGTCATTCGTAGATATTTGGAAGTCTTTGTGGGTGGTTAGAAGCCAGAAAATTTGGTTGTGGAGATAGGCAGTCGCTCCATGTAAAGCAACGGTATTCAGCTGCATCCGGTTAGACTGGAAGCCGACCCTGACATAGTTGGGCTAGGCAGATGATGATCAACTGTGAATGAGAGTTGGATGTTAAAATGAGATACGTTCTTTTGCAGAATTCTCCGATAAGGTTGGCAGAGAAGTCGATGTTCTGCCTTTATTCGAAAAGGCTTTCTATGAACACAAATACAGAAATTTTTACTCTTTGGAATCTAACAAGCTGCTAAACTGTCGCTGGCGATCTTACGTGCAGAATTTTGGTGACCGCGTAATCGCACCTTTTGCCTTTGTTGATATAAGGTACTTAGATAAACGCACAATTACATTGGACATTTAAACCTATTGAACGCCACGTCACCAGCAAAACCGTGTTGTCAGCGCCAAGCTACGAATGACTACTCTATGGAATTACGTTTCTATACGTAATTCCATAGAGTATGTACCTACGTATAGAAACGTAATTCCATAAAGTAGTACTTAATTCGTCTGTCACGTAGTCGTGACCGTGGCATGCTGGGCATCTGATACATGACTGTGGCGGTCAAAAGGTTAAAATGCGACCAGCACTTTGCATTCGACTTCTTAGTGATCCCTATTTTGACGTGATAACGTCTTTTAAATATATGAATACCGGCTGCACGCACGAAAAAGTGTCACGTTCCGCCTGAGCCTGCCCTGAACGTGCACACGAGAGCGCGGAACATGCGGTAGAGCGGCACGATCGGCCCAAGCAATAAGCTCCGCCCACCTCGACGGAAGCCATTATTTGCTTTATATTATGTTTCTTTATGACATTATCACGTAAAACTATCGTACGTACCTAAACCGACTTTACAGACCACCAATTTTTTTTGAAACTCAAACTATTTACAAAAATTGTTGAATTAGTGTCTGTCAGTCAGAAGGTAGAAACAGAAGTAGAGGTTTCTCATTCCAGTAATATAAGCCAGAATAATAATATAGGCTAGAGCTCAGAGCAAAAACAATAAATAAATAACTTAAATGATTTTATTGCCATTATTTGCTTGCATTATTTGCTAATACTTAAACTGATGTTATAAACGTTATCACGTAAAACTATCGTCCGTAAACCGACTTTACAGACAACTAATTTTTTTTGTAACTTCTCAATGGTGAGTGGTTTATTTTTTGTTACAAACAAAAATACAAAATATCAAATCTTTTGTAAGATTTTAGATTAAATAAAATCGATTACCTTTAAGTTTCCATTTTGCCTGCGATTTCTACGTTGTAGAAAAGTCAAATCTGTTCTTGTCAAATATCAGCTATATTATAGGTCAAATAAATTTCGAGATTTCGTGAGTAAATGAATCGGGTGACTTTTCGGTTTTATATAATACTAGCGACCCTCCCCGGCTACACATGGGTGCAATGTAAATCAAACTATACGTATAGAACTTCCTCTTGAATCTATTGGAGTATTATATCATCTGTGGTGAAAACTGCATTAAAATCTGTTGCGAAGCTTTTAAGACACTGCGAAAGGGTCCAAATTGCTCAAATCTTTTCCGGTACTCTTTTCTTGAACCACCTTCAACCAGATCTCATGGTACGTGACCAGGTCATCTCGCCACGTATCTAACCTCTTTCGGGGCCGGCGTCGGCGCCGCTTTTCTTCAGGCCAGGCACTCATTGTGTGCAGACTTTTGCCCAGCGGTCACTGTGCTTGTCGCTGACGCGAGATACTTTCAATTTTTTACCAAAATTATAAAATATGCTATAATCATTGTGCTGATGGCCCAGTGATTATAGTGCCCGCTTCCCATGCTTGAGGTTGCGGGTTGCGATACTGGGGCAGGTACCAATGTGACTTCAACTCATAAGAACATTCTCAAGTTTTTCCTTAACATCATTGATATCGAATCGGTGAACGAAAACATGGTGAGGAAACTCGGATTTATAATTAAAAAAACTGTGGCAATACAAAACAACAAACAGAACAAAGCCACCGACTTCCGAAACTAAAGTCATGTGTATTCTGTGCTAAAGGTATAATTAGGTATCACTTTTAAGTTTTGTCCCGAAGGCGGTTCTCTTTTTTCAAAAAAAGTTTTTATTTTCCACTTTTTTTTAGTGCCTCCTTATTACCCAAATCCATTGAAGAACGGCAACACTGTTAAAACAGAGATTGAAAGTCCTCCAAAGATGGAAAGATGGAAGAAACGAAAACGCCTTCTCGGTTTTTGTTGTTTTTTTTCAAAAAGCGCTGAATGAATTTCTGTTTGTTGTACCTATACTAAAACTTTCTCCAGAATGTAACAAACACTTTTCTGAAAACCGGGAGATAATCGCGGACAAACATACATACAAACATACGGGTCGAACTGAGAACGTCCTTTTTTTAAGTCGGTTAATAAAAGACTAAAAATGCCAATAAGCCTGAGCAAGAGTTGTGATCTATTCTCGTGGCTACTCTGCTTGAGAAGAGGCGTTTGCCCTGCTGTGGGACAATAATTAGCTGGCATTAATATACCTACTTATGATTTACTTCCCATCTGTACGCAAAATATGCGCTGAGACTTGGAGTTGCGGACACTCTGCCCGTCATACTACTACTACTACTAGGTACTACGAAGAACCTCGATTATCCGATTTGGGGCCCGAGGCTAGTTTGGATAATCGAAATGTGGGTTTTTTTGGGACATAATCAAACAAAAACAGCACCTTTTGACATAAAAACAGCACGGCGGAACAATAATGAGCGCGGAACCTCTCTAAGCAGACTAAAAACTTTCGATGAAACAAAACGCGTTTCAACACGCTTGATAAGGCTCGATACCTAGTTATGCGCAGCGGCAGCGAGCAATAAACTCGAACCAACGTTCAGCGTTCGGATAAAAGTCAGCGACCAGCGTTCTGATAGTTGAGGGTTCGGATAATCGAGGTCCTACTTATAAAAAATGGTAATGATGGCTATTCATTGTGTCAAAAGTTACTAACGTACTTCATTTGTCAAATTTCAGAGACGTGCATTTCTACAACGGTGAGCTGAGACTTCTGCGGTCATTAAGTCATCACTTAGAGACGAAATTTCCTTTTAAAATGGGGTTAGGACCCGGCGTCGATTTTAGAGGCCAGATGCCCATACCGCAAGAGTTATTCATGAAAAGAGGGCAACAAAAGCCTAAAACTAAAGGAAAGGTGTCCTCCAAGAAGGCTAAAAATGTACAAAAGGCTGAAACAAAAGAGAACAGTTGAAGAAAAATAGTAGTTGGTACTTTTTTACACGACTTGCCAATACTGAGTGTTATGTGAGTTTCTTTATTCCACACTATAACTTCCACCTAAACTGATTTAGATGTAGGTATGATGTACCTATCGTAGAATACTTGCTAGCCATGTGTCGCTATGCTACATAAAATAATACCAATCTATTCTCCTTATTTTTATCTCATATTGCATGTGTTAACAAAACTTATCGCTAAAAGGTATAAAATAAAAACGAATAATTTCCATCAAAGTCAAAGGACCGCTCTGTGGATCATTTTCTTATTTATGAGGTACTGCGATGAAAATACTTACTTACACCTTGTTTTTTATTTTTAGTTCATTTATTAATTTTAATAATTTTTGAATTGTTTTTAGTTTATTTCTGTAGAATTTGGGTAGTAAGTAGGTTGCGTTTCCACTATACTTGATGAATTCTCTATGACTAGAGCCATTAAAAACTTCCGACCTGATAAATCATTATAAATCTTTTTTACTGTTACAACACTAGGGTAGTTCCATAGCACTTGTGTTAGCCTTGTATCTGGTTGTTTTTTATCTATATACGTATGCATTTAAATGTATTTGTGTATGTATATAAGTTTTCCGACACGCATAGTACAGGGTCTCCCTAGTTGGGGGTCGGATGGCCGTGTGTGTAATGTCCCACTTATTTTTATAGGGGCCTTTCAGTGCGAGCGAGAGGTCCGACATAAATGTTATATGACTTAGTTCGCACGTTTATAATGGCCTAAGTAGGTATAGGTGAAAACGTGGGGTGTTTGAGTAACGAACTAATTACAGTGCTAGATAAGCACAAGTAGGTAATGCAAATGAAGCCCATGTGATTGTTTATTTTCATAGGTACATAACCTTAGCAACAAATTCTCGTATATATATATATATAGTATTTAGTGGAAGTGCAGCCGTATGGCTAAATGTGTGTAGGTACAGGTTTAACTGCCTCGTAGTCGCAGCGCGACTGTTCGGCATGAGATCCTAGGTTCATTTCCCAGTTCGGGATAAATGTTATTGTGTTTTTGAATTCCTTAGTAGAGTTTGAAGTTCGTAGTGTGACTCCCCGTGCCTCGGAAAGCACGTGTCGGCCATTGGTCCGGCGCCTGATCGCTTCCCGGTCGTATTCGATTGCCGTCCCATCGGACTATGAGAGTGAGGGAAGAGGGAGTGCATATATTTCATATATACATACATCACCTTATTGCCCTTGTCCGTTACTTGGGGTCGGCGCAATAAGTTTCTTCCTTCATTGCGTCCTGTCATCACTGACTAAGGGTCCGTTCACACAGACCGGTTCGGAAAGGAGAGCAGTTTTTTATCACGTTTAAAACAGAGTTTAGAATCATTTTAATAAGGTATTATTTTTTACGTGTCACTTCTTATATTATTGAGAATTCTTGAGAGCAAACCAAACTCACTTGGTACCAAATAATAAGAGAAGCCGACCGGCTGCCTCTCTGATGACATACTCTTCCGGGCTCGCGCGGAAGCGCACCGGTCTGTTTGAAAAGAGTGCCGACCGATGCTCTCAGAGCCGGTCTGTGTGAACGGACCCTAAGGGAGTCTCTTTCATATCATTCTTCAGGCAATCCATAATATCAGTCTTTTCTTTAGCCTTACTCTTTTTCTCCATCCATCCACATCAATATTCATAACTCTTTTGGTCACGTCATGCGTTTTAACCATTAGGGAGTGCATACACTTGTGCACTTTAATATCGCTATTAAGTTTTTTATAATTAATACAACGATGTATGCACCTATTTCTAATAATTTTTCTATTTGCTAATTTTAGATTTTGCTTTTCTATTATTTTATTATTACTTATGTTAAGTTTTTTCTTACAAATAAATGTTTAGTTATGTGCTTTGTTTTTTTTTGTATATTCTCGCCAAAAGAGTAATATCAATTTCCAAAACAACAATAATCTTCAGAATAGGTACTTACTTATTTTAACAAATAAAACCATCAGATATAATGTATGGATCAACTTTATTTTACGAAACAATTAAACAAAAAATATTAAACAGCCACATTTTTGTAGGTAACACACTTTTTGTTGCCAAAAAGTAGTGATGATCATTAAATTAAAGAATACGCGCCATTTTGTTGCAGGGGTACCACACGTACAAAAAGGTCGCGTTCGTAATAATTGACTGGATACAATCTACAGTGGAGTACATAATTTTAAAACATATTAATTATTCTTAGACTAATATTTTGTACAATAATACCTACGGGTTAGCTAATTAATAAAGGAATTTTGTGAACATTATAAATTACGCAAATAGGTAATAATACGCCATTATTATATTTCGATGTAATAGATATAGGTAAATGAATAATTTCAGAATAGATAATAATTATACGTCTTGAAGGTAATTATGAAAAAAAAAATCTAAAAGCTTGACTTACATAGCAACAGATTAAAAAAGAGATATTTTTAACTCTACATAATGGCAAAGGATTTAGATATCGATGCCAAGGAGTTTCTTGTCGAAGATGAACTCTCCAAGGGCGGCATGGCGGTCCATGAGTTTCTTGAGTGTGGAGGATTTGCCCGCGATGTCGCGTTGTCCCTTGTATTGCTCTTCCAAGAAGTCGCCAGTGAGATAGTCAACCAGCTGTGGATGATAATGGATGATTTAGAAGATTATAAAAGCAATATTTGACAATTTGGTGATCAAACCACATCCACCCATCTTAATGAAGATACAATAATTATACTTGATTGTGCATCATAAGAGTAATTTTGGTAAAAGGGACAATGGCGGTCTCAACTTTGATAATGATATTACTATCGGACATCCTTTAGATGAAAAGAAAATAAAGAAATTCTAATACAGAGCAATCCACGATTGACGAATATATATCGATGAACTTACATTAAAAAAAATGCATAATTATAGACGAAAATAGAACCTCCTTTCTGTAGTCGGTTAAAAATCAGTCTAAAATCATCACTTACATGGTAATCGTTGAATTCGCTGTCATCTTCACATGACTTGATGACATTCCTGATACTCTTGGTAACTTCGCTCTCCATACGCAGGGCATGCTCTAAGGCTTCCACTCCACCCTCCCAGACCTTACGTTCAGGAGCCTGTACAAATAAAATGGAGAATTAGCTAAATACCTAAAAAGGTTGAAGAAAACTGGTCAAATGCGAGTCTGACCCGCGCACGAAAGGATCTGTACTATTATATATGCAACATAAGACTTTTTTTTAATATCGAGCAAAAAAACGGCTAAAAATCACGTTTGTTGTATGGGAGCCCCCCATAAATATTTCTGTTTTTAGTATTTGTTGTTATAGTGGCACAGAAATCACAGTGGCACATCATCTGTGAAAATTTCAACTGTCTAGCTATCACAGTGACACATGAGATACAGCCTGGTGACAGACACCCAGACAGACTAACAGTGGAGTCTTAGTTATAGGGTTCCGTTTTACCCTTTCGGTACGGAATCCTAAAAAAGGTGGACGTTAATGTCACTACAGACTTGTCAGCCCTTAATCCACACCCTCCAGTTACTCCGCGATCATGGCAGCAAAATATATTTCATAACACACCATAATCACTATTGCCACGCAAAATCAACATGCATTCATACCATCCATCCGTCACAACATCCGTAGATTTTGGGTGCTTATGATAAGTAAAAACTGAGCCACGTAGTAGATTACGGCTTATGGCCCACTCCCACTTACAATGAGCAGATCTTAGTTCGAGCTGTAGATCCGTTATAGGCTGATAACCTTCTGCTCGTAACTTCTTCAGCATAGACTTCAGAAGGAAATAAGCTTAAGACCTAAAGAATACCTCGACAACCAAAACGGGGCATACATCTTGCAAGTATTAAGCAAGATTTATATCAAAATATTGATGTGTTGCAACTTTACACCGGCAACTTGGACCACTGTTTCATGCGATATTATTTTGTTAAATATTTGAAAGGGAGACGGTATTCTGCAATTAAAATTCAATATAACACCTTGAGTTTTGTTTAGACTTCGGAATATTTTAAGCCTAAAAGAGTAAAACATCCATCCATCACAAACATTCGCGTTTATACGTAACCGAAACCCTATTTAGTTTAAACTATCATCGTCATTATGATTGGTAACTTGATACACATTAGAGCTATTATCGTTTGGCATGTTACTTGAACTCGGTGCATATGCACAGTAAGTATAGTAAGGTTCATAATCGACTGTTTAGACCATATCTCTCTTACTCACCCTGACTTGTAACAAGGTAGTGACGTCAGTAGTCAGTTCTCCTCTCATGAGCAGGTATTCGATCAGCTTCATCGCGTGCTCGCGCTCTTCAGACGCTGCTTCGAAGAACATCTTTGCAAATCCTGGGCGGTTGACCTGGGTGACAAAATAATATTATGTAGGTTCAGAAAAGAAAAGCCGTTGTCGTTGCTAGGTCTCGTGCTGATACGAGTCAGAGAAATCCTACACAGCAACACAATTTTCCTGGTCGGAAAGAAAATCATTTACAAAATTAGAAGCCTGTTCTTTTTTCAAATTGGTGGCCTGAACGCATCCATACCATAAAATTGACAATGATCAATGCTATTGTGAGTCTGTGTCTATTTATTATGTTGGTAGCAATGACAAGTTAACAAAATAGAGCGTGCAAGGTCCAAACTAGTGTGCATTGACCTCAAATTATAAACGTCGATCGTATCTTTGGTATCTATATTTTAGCAAATGGCGAAAATGTTACATTGCGTTTGAATGATTTGTGTCTTTACTATCATTTAAGACAATTTGTTTCTGATTGTTTTTACTTTCCGACACGTAAGAGGTTTTTACAATGTCTGTCTCAGCTCAGATCAATCAAATGAATCTGATGTTCTCTACAAAAATTTACTATGACGATCAAAATGAACAGTACATTTTGTTTATCACATTTGTGAATCTTCTCATAATAAAAGTTATTTGTATTCAAGTGTTTTTCACTGCCGACAAGAGCTTTCTTAGCAGTAGTGGAGTTCTTTGTGAACCTAGCTACACAGAGTAATATAACTAGCTAGTCCGGGGAAGTACTTATTACTGCCGCAAAACAACGTCGCAGTGTCGCGATTTCAAGGGTATGGATATCAGTGTAATCAAGAAGCTTATAAAAAGTGGAGACAACACTCTAAATACCTAATTGAAACCAACTGTAGGCAAACGCTCTCTTTCTGAACGCATACAAAAGAACGAGACAGTGATATGTGTTTTAAGTGACATTACTTTTTTTGACAACTCAATTGACTAACTATTTATTGATTTCAAAGCAACTAAAAATCTAACTTTACAGTTAATTGGAAATTAATCGGGTTATCAGGGCTAAAATGAAGTGATATTTAACAGAAATTCTGTCTTGGAATTATTTGTTAATGGTATCATCTTTCCAATAGGGTATTCTACCAAAAAAGAAAAAAAAATAAATTAGTCCGTCAGTTAGATTATCGAAAAATATTTGATACGTATTTTTTGTTTTATCAAATCAATAAAAACTGACGAATCATGAGTGGGGGTTTGTGACGTCACTTCGCCAGTAAAAGTGTACTGACAGTGATGTCACACGAGTTTTCGAAGCACTATATTGTCTTCATTTTTTGTTTACGTGAAAAAAGAAACAACACTTGTCCAATACCTATTTATTGGAAATCTATCTGACGGACTAATTAGATTTTTTTGGTAAAAATCCTATTAAAGGACAGGAGACATTTCAACTTTGTTTCTCGGATGACAACGCATCTGCAAGGCTTCTGGCATTGCAGAAGTCTATAGGCAGCTGTGACCACTTAACATCCAGGTGGGCTGTCGGGTTGCCAGTCAAATAACTTACCACATCTTTGGAGAAGTAAGCACCCATGGCCAAGTACTGGAGTGACGCGGCCACTTCCATTTGGATCTGTTGCCTCATTGACATGCGGCAGTTGCGGTGCATGGTCACCCATTCTCGGGGAATGTTTACTGGGTTCACGTGGCCTGGTGGACAAGAAAAAGAAAATGAAAATAAGTTCTGAAGGTGGCTAAAAATTAAAAGATTTTGTCATCGCTAAGCGGCTGGTCGTGCCTTCATGTGACTCGAGGGCTGGGCTATTCTTCGGCCAAAGAATCAGCATACCATTGCCGTACAAGGTGACAATGCTGCCAGCTTGTTGAGCACAAGTCCCGTTAACAGCGATGAGGACGGGTTTTTTTAAATGCCCTATTACTGTTTAAAAAAAAACGATTTTTGGGTCTATGTTTACTGAGGTCAAAAGATATATTTACCTATAGGTAAGTACCTACATTTTGTTTTCAAACAAAGAAATACTTAAGTTCTTATTTCTTTTGTTTTTGATAATGTTGACCTAACCTGACTTCTGCGTATCATCAAATAGCTTTGGAGTCACAAAGGGAATTCGATTTTGGTTATTTTTTTAACTCTTCGTAAATGGTGGTGTAAAAAATCACCGTGTTCTTTGAAGTCATACTTTATGCTTTATCTTTATCAAAACCCCGTGGATTTTATTTGTTAATAGTATGCATTGTGGTCGGGTATTTTATTTATCATAAAATGAGCTAAGAAGTAATTGCTATATGATCACAAATTCACGACAAAGGAAGAAAGAAAATAAGTTTATTTATCACAGTACATGTACTACACAAAGAAAAAGTTAATAATGAAAATACAAAACAACAGAACACAATACAAATGCAGCCAACTGGCCTACATTTTCGTTTCAACTTAAAATGTTTTAAAATCATTTGAAAAATATCGTTTGCATATTTTTTTTTTCAGATAGGGAGTAATAAACAAAGACAATTCAAGCTTAATTAACTGTATTTAAAAAAATATTGTGATTCAAGTTTCGATAACAAGACGCACAACAATGAGTTACCTTGGTCAACAATTTATTCTAAGAACAAAGGTCAATACCTCGCTAGTTTTAAAATGGCGGCAGTACTTAGCAATGAAATGTACAATTTGTCATTATTTGCAAAATAATTCAGGTAATTGATGACTGCATTCATTGCAATACTTACATTAATCTTTAATTGTTGCTCTAGATCTTATTTTTTTTGCGTTGTACTACTAAACTTGTAGCAATATTCCTAATATCATTGTAGTTAGGTATATTGTATCATTGATCATTGACTACGCTAGGTACCTACTATTTATTATAAAGAGGAAAGATTTGTTTCCTAGTGTGTTACGATTTAACTCAAAAACTACTGGTCCCATTTTAAAAATTCTTTCACCAATCGAAAGCTCCATTAGGTATCCCTGAGTAACATACGCTATAATTATCAATTGAATAAATTAGGGATCCTAGAGAAAATTAGCGGACGAAGTCGCGGGCAAAGTGCTAGTATAGTGTATAAGCGAAAGGTCACTAATACACGAAATCTCGAAACTGATGAAACTTATGAAGCTGAAATTTGGCAGTTTATACGTAGGAAGCGTCAGTTAACAACGGATTTGACTGTCAAAGTCAAATCTGTTTTTAGGTGACGTCTACTTTGACTTTCTCGCTGTCGACTTCGTTCACAGTCAAAGATCACAAAGTCAAAAGCTTACATCACAGTAGTGTAACAAACGTTACAATTTTGGAGGCAACAAAAAGTTACCGGAACCGGTAGCAATGCCGACAACCTATCAACATAATGTTTTTTTTAAACTGGTATTCTGATTCTTCATCTATTTCCGCCTGCTATTGTCTTTGTTCAAACAGATACAGCCGGATATGTTTGACATGGTAACACCCGGACGACCCCGGTGTAAACCAATGGTCTAAGAGTAAACAGTCGTAGGTATCTAGTCAATATCGTAGTACTAAACGTGAGCTACGCGTGTGAAACATTTTCCCAGTACATGCCTACATTTGATTGCAAGTTTAATTGGGTAGATGGCATCACCAATCAATTAACAAACTTTCTATTAACTGTTAATACGCGATACCCCCTTAGATTTTGTATGACAATTTATACTTCTGACGTCACTTGTAGGTTGTCATTTAGTAACTCAATTGACAAACTATTTATTGATTTCAAAGCAATTAAAAATGGTTTTTTTTTAGTGAATTGACAATTAATCGGGTTTTCCAGGTTAAAATCAAATGTTTTTTTAGAGAAGTTCTGTCTTGGAATCAGAAATGACAGATTTGTTTAAATTTAAATTCATTTTGTGTGCTGCGCTTTAGTCCTTATTAATTATGTCCCGCCGAAAGGCGTATAAAATAGTGTCGCTTATGGATATCTAATTTAATTAATACATCTATGGAAACGCCGTTGGTGAAAACACTGCGAAATAATTACTAAAACATTGTAAGCAGTAGACATATTTTCTGGCACGACTTCAAATATGAATGACATGCAGTTTTCTATTTATTTATAAACTGAACAGAACACTTCACTAATGACAATACAAACAGGTTTTTATGTTTTATATTTACAACTAAAAGATAACAGGGGCAAATATAAAACTACCGGAGTTAATCCAATGACTACTATAATTTAAAACCGTATCTAATACTCAGTATTATAATCATAACAAAGGATCTTTGTAATTAAAATATCAGTTTTAAGTAGGTACATAATTGGCGTACTCTATGCAAAACTCAAAACATTTAAAATGAAGTACCCATTTCGCCATCTCAAAAATATTCTGGTCACACTATAATATATCCTGCTCAAACCATAGACAAGTCGGAAAAAAATATTTTAATAGTGTTTATTAGTGGGGCAAAGGCCCAAAGTCGCTAAGGTATAAAACGTCATTTAGGTATATTCGTAACAATAAACTAATTATCTATAAATCCAGTAGTTACTTATTTTGTTTGACAACAACAAATAGGGTAATAGAGTATGATTAGATATTTATTTTACGATAACAATGTGCATTGTAAATGGATTACGTTTTGTGTTCCAATATCAACGTGTAATATTAAGATAATAAAGTTTTTCGTAAATAAGAAAGAAGTTTATAGTTTACTTTGTAAGTATGTAATTTAGGTAGGTTCCTATTTCTCTTTGCCCATGGAGGTTTTGTGTTCCAATAATTATCTGAGTAGGAATGTATAATATTTAACCGCAATTGTTTATTTATATTGTAGTATTCCCCTTTCGTAGGTACAGAGGGTAATTATATTTTTAACCGCAGTTTTCCTTGTTCATTTAGTACTTCCCAGTCATGATGAATGACTGATCATGCTACACCACTTTATGTAGGAAGTTAGTTAGTACTACTTATTTAGCTATTTTTATATAATTATTGTAATGGGTGTTTTATTATTTATTTGTATTATTCATCTGCAGACGCAACTTAAGAAAAGTTTTATTATCTTTGCTTCACTAATAATTGACCACCTACTTTTTGAAACGACAGTCAACACAAAATTTAAATCATGTCATACTTTCAAATCACTTGGTATTCAAAATGGCTGTCATTTCAAAATAACTAATATAGACGTCAAATGAGACGACAGATTAAAAATGGATAGGTTTAAAAAAACATTCGGATGAGAATCTCCATATTTATTGAAGTCGGTTCAAAACAAAGCTCACAAGCTAGACCCGTAGATAGATAGTAGGTATCTATCTAGGTATATAAACTCTTAACATAGTTGCAAGTTCCAGTTGTTAAGATATATATCTAATCTCCTTTAGATAACTAATATGTGTTTCAAAACACGTTCATTTTATCTGACACTCAGGTCTTGATGACACTTGTTATTTAATAAATTGAGGGGATTAGGTTTATATGACAGACGAACCGTTTATATCGTTTTAGGACATCATTGAGGTAATAATCTGTATCTATTCTAGAAACCTCAAAAGACGATTTGAATGACTGAGCTCAAATTAGAACATTAAATACTTCCATTTACTTGAAAGTATGGG
Source organism: Charanyca ferruginea (assembly GCA_947361185.1). Classification (NCBI taxonomy): domain Eukaryota; kingdom Metazoa; phylum Arthropoda; class Insecta; order Lepidoptera; family Noctuidae; genus Charanyca; species Charanyca ferruginea. Next base: position 7,843,904 of record OX376080.1, on the reverse strand, counting down.
ACAATGTCCATTGAAATGTGCAGGATTACGTTGAAATAAAAGTATTTAATATTGACATAATAAAATATGATATAAAATATTATTATGTCTTTTATTTCTTGCGCAAAAACAGTCAGAATGACAGGAGGCAGTAACGACACATGCGTATGTCAAAAAAGCTTGTCTTTGCCTATGTTACCTTTAAAGAGGTTGCGCTCTAATTCTATCAAAATGGCCTGGTAGGTACCTACTAAGAATATCCGGCGCATCCTGTACAGACACTTTCGTTGCAATATTCCCTCGACCAAATATTAGTCACAGCAGCCAATATCAATGAAAACTATAGCCAAGTGCGCAGGCGGCATGAGATATTAGAATGTATAAGTGTGTGCACCATACTTTCTTATATCTATGGTGTGCACAAACACAGGTGTACTCCCTCTTCCTTCGCTCTCATAGTCCTTTGGGACGGCAATGCGACACAATCTGCTTTACGAGCTTTCCTAGGCATGAAGTTGTTACACCACCAATTTTCAAACGGCCGTGCTGCTAGGGACAAATTCCTCATGGAAAAACTCAATAGCACTTTACCCAACCTGGGGATTAATTCTGGGAGCTCCACTTTTACTAGTCGCATTTGCAACCAACAGGCCAGTCTATTGGGTAATGGGATTCTATGATGATGAATTGTTATATTCCAGGTTTTGAAATACTGTGGGGGCCTAAAACGTATTAGGTACATCTCCGTGTGGCTATCGAATTCATCACGTTGCAATTCGTTTTAACTCAACGTGATCTTTTGTCATCACTCAAGCCAATGACATTTGATTTAATATCTTTACCGCGTGCTATTGAATGATCGTAATTTTCCTTTGTCGAAATATTGTTGTTGGTAAAGTTAAAGTCAACTATTTATTACAATTAGACTATATACAGGCATTTTTGAAGTCATATACAAGAATAAAGTCGGTTACAAGGAACTGAATCCCGTTGCCCCTTCCAAGTAGAAGAAAGGGAAAGAAACTCCATACCAGAGAGTAAGAGTAAGTAAGTCCTACTTACTCTTTTAAACTGAATGTTTTACAATATTTTGTAAACAGGAACTATAGAATTACACGTGAATACGATGTCCTTGCAAAAAAGGCACTTAAGTATAATACAATTTGTAAAAAGTATTACCTACAAAATAATGACAGCTAGCGCCTAGCTAGTGAAGTAATTTTATTAATATACGCTATTTTGGGTGTTTCTACACAGTCGCGATGCGTGGGTCGATCATTATTCAGATCCCAATTTTCCAAATGAGTTTAAAAATGTACTTAATTTTTTTTTTTTTAATATTTACCGGTTTAATGTTGTCAACGCATCGGAAAATCAATTGGTTTTGCAATTATCTGTTTCTAATTGTATCACATACTTATTAATGGAAACAAGCAGCTCCTTTAGATAATTTAGGTGACTGTCAATCTCAAACATTAGGTCAGGATATTTACTAAGTATTTAAATTAACACAATATTAGTTATGTGATGTATCTGCTCGTAAGTGAAGCTATTTACTTAAACAAGTGGGTAATAACTTTTTCAATGTAAAAACAAATAAAAAAAAAAACACGTGAAACGACAATTTTATGTACGTAGAATTTATACGCTATTTTTCTGTCATTTAGAACCACCTAATAATTCATAAAACGAAGATTATTTAATAACAGAGATTCTATGAACAATTAGTGGAGAACAATGAAATTGAATTTCAATTATTAACAGTGTAAGTACCTACCTACATAAATTACTAATTTGATAGACTTTGGAATGTTTTTGCCAATAGTTACAGTTACAATAAGTTTATAACAAAATAACTACTATTTATATGAAATGCTTTACTTAAATTAGCAAAAAAAGATTTGTTATTACTATTAGCCATTTATTAACAACATACAATAAGACTATAATCATTGTGTCATCCTGCCCTTGCCAACAAAAAAAAAAGGAAATTGACTATGTTTAAAGATGGCGTCCGAAATGGTGTATGCATGCACGATGACGTCATAACATAGCAATACATCGTTTATTTAGAAACAATAGAAAATATTTAAAATATTTTATGTAAGTATGAATGACATTATCTCATGATTGACATATTGCCTGATCATGTCCGATAGTAGTATTGAGAAACCTAGTAGGGTGTATTGACATCGTCTGCGACCGATATCGATGGAGTGTTTTGACATCTGAGATACTAAGACAAAAGATACATAGTGAAATATCGAGATTAAACCTATTTTTTTGTTTCTAGACTAAGGGAAATAACTTGGGCGTTTACGCCGCACGGGATCTCATACAAACTTTGTAAAAAAGTCCTACATTTTGGACTGATTTTAAACTTGATACGTATTATACGAAATACACACAAGTGAGAACATTTGAAGTTTTTAAAGCTAATGTAGGTATAGCAGTATACAAAAATCTGATAGTAAAGAGGATGAGACAATATTGCGAGTGGAATTAGTAGAGAGTAGACATTTCTCACTGGCAGTCCGGAATCTGGCGTTGAGCCTAATTCAGTGCAATAAGCTCAACTGATATTACATGGGACTTTACCGACAGCGCGTTCTATATAAAAAAAAGTGTAGTCATATTTTGGACAAAAAGTAAAGCTCGATGATAATTGTAGGTTAGAATAAGGATCTTATAATTAGGCAAAAAGTTGAATTATTCATTGGCCAAAATAAAATTAGAATGCTTTGGTATGGGGCGCAGTTTCGCAACCACCGGGCGTATAACTAGCAAAATGTTTGAGTACAGTCTACACCTGTCTTGTGCGTCCCCTTCGAGGCAAAATTGCTTTATGTATGGCTGTATGGACCTCTCGAGCCGTGGGTCATTTACTTAAACAGTAAGTAGGTAATAAAAATGAACCTTATTATCAGAATTACAACATAATATAATTAGTCTAATTTGTCTATTGTTCTCTTGATAGCACACGCGCTGATATCCCAGAATTGATAAGGTTAAGAAATGTCTTTATACGTGAAGGTTTGCGGATAAATGGCGGATAAATTCTTTACACCACGCACAACTGTCTTCATATTATTACCTATATCATTGATCCGCCGGCAACTCTATTTCCCATCGGTGCAGAAAATAACAAATATTCATTCATACCAAAACAAAAATATTGTCAGATATAATATGCAGTTTAGATTTGGGAAGAAACGGTACTTAACACGAAATTCTGAGATGACCTGCAGTGATATTCTGTGTAAATATGCCTCGATGATTAGGTTATGCGAGCTTCTGTCACGTTGTCAACCCCTAGCTTTGAGATGACAGTACAACTTGAGCTAACTTCACTGCAATGTCACTATCAAAACGACTTCAGAATATACCGTCTGGACTTCTTTACAAGGGATAGGCCATAAATCGCAAAAGTGGAAAGGGAAGTCTTTGCCCTGCTGTCTGCTCCACAGCAAGGTTAAGACTTCCCCTACCTCTTTACCCCTCACCTAGTCTCCTAACATAGTTTTATAATGATAATAAATTAGGAAAGTCCTTCCATACGTCTAAGCATAAGTACCTGTAATTCACTGCCCATTATTCAAGGGGTACAACAAGTAATCTTGATTACGAAAAACTTTTTCCGACCAACTCAGGAATATGAAAAAAGAACCAGCTGATCCCTATAAAAATGTGCAAAATGTTCTCAAAACATTTCAGAGCTGGCCCGATGATAAGAGTTCTTCGTATTCATTAGTACTTTGATCCCCTAAAAGATGAGCAATGAGTTAAAAAAACCGCTTGCAAGTATGATCATGTATTGATCTTTGTTAACAGTCATAACCACGTGTTTTCCAGAAATAATTACGAAATATGGAACATAAAAATACACAATAGTGAATAACTTTTTATATACATAATGTTATACATACACGCATGACTGGTACATTTTTACAATTGGTACATAGGTAACTACTATAATGTCAATTACTTATACATATATCGGTTTTCAATGAAACTGGTCACAAGTGAGCATGTGCGGAAATAATCGATAGCATAGTATTATGATGAAATATGTACCTACTTAATGTACATTGCACAAGGATTTCATGGTTCATTTCAGAATATACCACGACATTTTCATTATATGTATGTTTTATAATAATTATACTAGGCTGCTCACGACTTTGTCCGCGTGAAAACAAATATAGGTTGTTGCTGATGCATAATTTTTTCACATCAGCGGATGCTGATGCTACATCATTGACATCAGCGGACGCTGATTTTAATTATTTCTTAAAAAAGCAGGGAAGATGTAGGTAGTGCCCATTTTGAAAATAAATCTAAAGGTTGCACAATTTTCTTTGTTAACTTATTAAATAAAAGATTATTTCAATAATTTTGGCGCAATCAATAAAAAATATATTCAAACTAGTAGGTAATAAATAGTACTAGATTAGTAATTAAGTACTTAGACTACCTAGTGCATGTTACGATTCGAACATCAGCATTGATAATCAGCATCGATCAATGCGGATGCTGACGCTGATGTTGAAAACGATGCTGAAGTTCAGCGGATGCTGATGCACTGCACAGATACAATGCTAAGGCACTCGGAAAGCTTTATATCAGTGTTATTTTTTGTACTGACCGGATATTGGAACTATACCTACTTCCGGAGGTACATCTTAGAAACCAAAAAGCAAATAAACTTTACCTTTTTTATTTTATTTAACAAAGAATTACAGATTATGTTATTTTTGTACTTACATTAGGTAGGTAGGTATTTAATTCTTGTGTGACAACAATTTTAACTATGTTTTTTAGGTTTGTACATATTTATACTCAGGTGACTGCTGTCTAATTAATTCATAGATCTGCAATTGTATTAACAAAGCAATGCTTTATTTGCACGCTTGAACTTTAAACCTATAACATTGATTGCAATGCTACAGTAGGTAACTCATAAAGAGATATTGCTGACTAATGCTGACAGATAACGCGCACGCGTAGTTTGTCCTGATTTTATGTGCTAGTCTATGCCATAGACTCCACCATACCAAACCATAGACTCTATCTATGGTTTGGTACTAGGAAGCTAGCGCCGCCACACACCGTTGTTGCTTCGTTTTGACAGCCACGTAAAAAAATCAAAGTACGACTTACGTATGTTTTGTCATAAAGGTAATCATGACCGGGGCACATTTAGATTTGTCATCTATACATGACTGTGGCGATCAAAAGGTTAATGCTGTCGTTAGGCGGCCTAAAATGTAGCAGGCAGGGTTTGAAACTTTTTGTAGTCACGGACCCCTTTAACGGGGGGGGGGGGGGGGTTATTTTAGTAAAAGAAAACAAGCCTTATTTGGAGTTCATAGCTTCGCCGAGAAATGTAGTTTACTACACAATTTCCTAATAAATATGTTGTGAGTTAATTGACCTACTGTGGACCCCTAATACACATGCTACGGACCCCCATGGGATCTGTGGACCCCACTTTAAAAAACCCTGTGCTAGAGTAACTTGAAGCTAGAACTTGAACCTAGCTGAACTGATTTTATTGACATTAAGTTGCATATTATTATGCGTAATCTACAGATTTTGGTGTTGCAATGCAATGTGGGCGTACAAAATGTGCACCTACCTACTATTTATATTTATTATATCATGATAAAACTGAAAAGCCATATTTTTAACGTTAATTTATTGCTCAAATACAACACAGAGAACATGATAATTTTTGTAAAGCTAGTTTGATGGCTTATCTGTTAGCAAATTGACAATTAACTTAAAATGCCTGTAAAATGACAGCTGTCATTCTTTGACAGTTTAACGAAATTACCTACTCTATCACTACAAATTGACATAGTGGTAGGTAAACAATGAATGTCTCCAACTGTACAAGAACTAGTTTCCCGTTGGTTTTGATGAAAACCGGGTGGTTCTTGATTATTGAATGTAAATGCATGGAAGTTATAAAAATAAAACATATCAGCATATTCTTTCTTTCATACTGAGTAAGTACAAGCATTTATCACCACAATGCAATTTCAGATAGGTATATATTGAGTCAGTTATAATAAATATAACTATAGTTAATTAAAATAGGGCAATCCCATTATCAGTGCAAGGAAATTATTTAATTGGCAAAGTGATAGGGCCATGCCTGTTTAATAATTCAGCAGATACATACAGCATTTGTTTATAAATAAATATGAGTCTATATTGATTACATATATTTTTTAATCATTATTGTTAATGCCTCAACTGACATAGATGTTTTAATTCAATTGATTTGATTACTGGTGATTGTAATTAAAAACAGTTAACAGGTAACTTCCCCACAGATTTCAGTTTATGATAATAAAATTATGAATTCCAAATGTCTGCCAAAACAAACCATCCCACCCACAGCCAAATTTCTCCGCCTAATTTAAATGATTTTTGATTTATTAAGCTGATTAATTAATTGTAAATCTATTCAAAGCACAAGTTTTGGATGTAAGTACACTAAAAAAGTGTAATTATTTTGTTGGATACCAAGAACATAGTCCTGACAAGTGCAATTTAAAAAGGCAAAGGAATTTATTTATACAAACACAAACCTAAATGTTTTGACGAAATTGTTATTCTCCAGATAAAATTGATCGGAGAGTAAAGGTTAAATAATTTTATTTATCATTGCTTATGTAGGTACCTACATATTTTTATAAAGACCATGACCTTTTGTTCATTGCATACTATCGTTGTTAGTAAATTTATTTTTGGTTTTGTACACTAGGTGGTCTTAGTCGTAAAACAAAAAACAGATGTACAAAATTTGCTAATGCTAGAAAACTTTGACCTGTTTTAGAAGCTCAGACCACTAAAAATATTGGTCTGAGTTTAGAAATTTATTTATTTATGTAGGTATTTACAAAAGAAATTGCGTGTTAGGTAGTTTATTTATAAATGCTTGCTTGTAGCGGACATAACAAAGGGTGAGTATGACTAATTGAGTAAATCGAAAAGCCCATCATTTACGATCTATAGAAAGATTTGAAAAGTCGAGCAAACAAAAATGTTCGTCTCTCTAGGTAGACCTAAAATTGTTTCCAAAATGCGATTGCGAACAGGAGCTCTCTACCTCCTTCGTAAAAAAAACCACAAACAAACAAAGAAAATGTCTACTCACATTGTGTAGCAGAAGCAGGGAGGCATACAGCCAGGAGTCCGGCGACAACAAGGAGGATGGCCTTCATCATTGTATTTTTTTATTTAATTAAATCACAGATACTTTGACAAAATGTTATTTATGACAAACAGTTCCGTAACGTACGAGTACTCACGAAAGTCTAGCCTTTACACACACTGGCGTAGAAGGCGACTTATCAGAACGCAACAAAATTGGAAAACAAGAACTATTCAGGTTGGTGCCTCTGATTATATGATGAAAATAATGAACTACGCAGCGATAACAGTACCATCTCGTGTCAGACAGGAGATTCGAGAATGACATGATAGAGCGAGACGCAAGATACCACAGGCCGTTGCACAACAAAAACTCATTGAAGAGGTTTCGTGTTCCGAGCCAACTCATGGAATATTTTTCGACCTATTTAGCTTTATTGACGGTAAAGGGTTACTTTATTCATTTCTAAAATCAGTTAAATAATTTAATATGGTATTTCTTGGCATAATTTTTCGGGAAAATTATGTAAATACGGACAAAAATAGAAAAATAAAAAAATCTTTGGAAACGCAAAACCTCAACATTCTCAGTATGACAGCCATGACAGAGGTACTACGTAATTCATGAGTTCGGATCGCGGGGGGATAGCATAGAGAGGGGTGAGGAAATAGTGATACCAGCATTCTACATTTGCTTCTTTTGATGGAAAATTTATAGCGAAAGGAGATCGCTTAAAAACGGTCTTCTCAATTTTTTTATTATTTATAAATTAAGGAGGCAATGTGGTTAGCATCGGTACGAAGTACATTTTGTTTTTTATTAAGTTTTTCGCCGACTGTAGACAAAATACAGGTAATTTATTTTTTCTACACAGCCACCCTGTAATGAATCGCAGCAAACTTCACGTGACAGACGTGAAGTTTCCTAATCCTATTTTATTATCGTTTTGTCGTTCGCTATCATTCGTATTGCGTTTGTATAAATTTTAATTACGTGTGCTCTCCGTCCAACGGAGCTTTATCAGTTTAATAGCCGAAGTTGGAAGTCGCCTTCTGCGCCAGTGTGTGTAAAGGCTCTTTCGACGGAACAATCTTCATCGCTGCAGAAATAATTATCTAACTTTTTATTCGTCTCACATTAATTTGGTGAGTCTATTTTACATATTCTACGACTTAATTGTTTGTGCTTTAATTTCCACGATCCTCTATTGTTTCTTTTTCAGGTTTATCGAATTCGAATTTAGAAAACATTTTGTTTTGTTTCGTGATCCGCGTTTGAAAAACATTGTCATTTTTCTTTTGTCTTCTCTTTTTTATTAATAAATTCGGTCAGTCTACAATAAAATCATGCTTATTATCGTAGAATAAAACGTTTTTATTAATTTACCAACGATTTAATTAATTAGTTAAACAGATAATCATAAACGGTAGGTACTTACATGTGAAGTGTACGCCTCTTTGTCATTTGTTTATCAAAATATCATTGCAAACAGGCAGCTGTCTGCTAACTCAATGCCAAACGAGTTTACTTTTTAATTTGGCGACGCAAAAGAGTATTTTCGAAAATGTACTACCTAATAATATGTGTTTTTTTTTTTTTTTTTTTTTATGTAGGTAGTTTTATTAATAACAGATAATCACAGATTGTAACAACCTGGTTTTCATTATCTTCAATTATTAATCTATATTAATGTAAATATTGACGAAGAACATATGATTAAGTATACATTATCTTAAATAAATTGGATTTAAATATTAATATACTTATCATCATAATACAACAATGTGTATTGATTGCAAGATTGTGTATAAAATAATTATCACAATATGTAGGTGCATAAGTACTCAATAAGTAATTATTGGGGTCAACTAGGGAGTTTTGTCAAAGCAAACAAAACCACATCAATATTTTGCTTGTTTTGCAATGTAATTGTAATGATTTTGGATATCTACAATATTTAGTGTTGATTAATTTATAATCTGAGCTTATATTTTGAAAGTACAGTGGCCTGTTTTTGGTGAATAGTATATGCATCACATTTGGCATATTGAATTAGTTTGATGCTATGAACTTAATTTTGAGATTTGATTTTGATATTTGAGCTTAGTTTTTTGCCAAATGGACTGCACTTAGATTTTTACCAAAAACTAAGCTCAAATACAAACTTGTAATAATTTATGGTTGTCAGCTGATTTTTATGTGAATTAGACCTGAGCTTTTGACCTGTTTCACCATCTCTGGTTAAGTTTAGATTAACTTATTTAGCAGCATACAAATTCATTCTCATTTAAAATTGATTTGATTGAAAGTAGTAATTATGTGGACACAGGCTGTAGTTTTAAGAGTTCAGTACCTAAGGAAAAACTGAATTCTTTTAAGAATACTCTTTGTCAATTTGTTGCAAAGATGTGTTTTTCAAGATCTATGCAACACTGGTTAGATGTTGATAACATACACATATTGCTCTCAAAGTATTTTTTTTTTTTAAATTTTAATATTCTGTAGAACCGAGTTAACCAAGCATCTTCTATTCCTGTCAACTTCACAGTTTTTCTGAGATGATTCTGTGGGAAAAGATTGTTTTCCGTTTTGTTATCAATATCATGATATTTCAACACTTTCAACATGTTATTGACAAGGTGTCATGATGAATCAGCTGCCTATAGATAAGTAGGTTTAACGTTTTAGTCTGAACCAGGGGTTCCCAATATTTTTATACTGCAACTACTGAATTAAATTTATTAATTTGTTTTTTTTTTTTTTTTGCGAAATCCCTTTTATAAAAGATAATTAATAAAAACAACAAAGATTATTATATTCTTAATTATTATTTATTTATTAGAAAATATAACAGTATAATTATTGTACTTAAAACAAAGAGAAGGATATAGCGTGCCAAGGACCTTGACGTACCGTTGCGCCGCTTCCTCAGGATGGGAAGGGCCTACGAACCTATCCCACGTGTGACACAGCGGATTATTTTTTTACTATTAAATAGGCTTGCGTTTGACCGCAATTCACCTGATCGTAAGTGATAATGCGGCCTAAGTTGGAACACGCCTGCCTAAGATGAACCGGTTCACTCGTGCCTTGAAGATACCCGATCAAATTATGTAAAATAGTAAAAACCTTCGTCAGTTGCAATAAGTCTTGATTTTGTATGAACAACACATTCAACTTTGACAAAAAGCTCATTTGTTGTTCAAACAAAATTAAGACTTATTACAACTGATGAAGGCTGTTATTATTTTACATAATTGTGACACGCAGGATCTGCTGCGTGGGCACTTCCACTTGTTTTTTCTATCCCGTGGTCCCGACGCACAGTTTGGGAACCTCTGGACTAAACATGGCATAAAAAAATATTCAGAGTGGCCAATTTGTTTTTAGTGATTCATTTATACAACTTCAAGCTATATCTTAATCTACCCTCAGTTTCATTGTGTTAAGACTAGGTTCACGTTTATAGTGAGAAGTGGGGTTTAAACTTTGAACTCACAGCTTCTCTCTTGCCAATTAATTGCCTTAAATATTTTTTTTCTTAATAAGTATAGTCAAATAAGTACCTAAATTGAGAAAAAAAAAAATTGAATTCTGTCTCATTCCATACGTAGTTATCTACCGGCCGTAATCTAAGTATTCGCCCTTATTTTACTTTTTTTTTTGTTATAGAGGAAACAACATGAAGGTCATAATCTTAGCTGTCACCTGCTTCCTGGGTCTCTCAGGCACCTTCGCCGCTGACACTTGCTATCAGGATGTGTCCCTGGACTGCGGACAGGCATCCAACACACTTGGTAAGTTGCTATTACTTGCAACATAAAGACTGGCTAGAATAGAACAACATCAATTTTGGGACAGGCTGTATTTAAAAAAGGAGGAATTAACAAAACTTTATGTTCCTTTTTGAATATTACGATCACCAAGGAGTCATTTGACATGGTTAAAGTTTATCTATAGAACAAGTACAGAAAGCTAAAAAAAATATGGTTGAATTTAGACCATTGAGCATTAAAATAGATGTTGTTGCAATGAGCTAAGATATTTGATCACAGAATAGATAAAACATGGATACTTAACATTACAAGCCTTACAAGTTCATTATAAAAAAAAAAACTATGATGCACCAATTGAGATTGAGCAGTTTAAAATACTGAAAACGTTTTTTGCAACATATTTTTTTTTTGATCTGATATAAAATACAGTGTCTATGCATAATCTTTTTCCCAAATGTTGTGTTTTGTAGAAAGATGTTAATATTATGCCAGCTAGTGTTTTTAACGTAAATACATCTTTCTAATCTATTTGTGATCTATTTCTGATGACTATATCTTAAAATTCCTTTCATAAACTCCTTATATTTACCTAAGACAATAATGTACTCTATTTATTTATGTATATATTTTCTTCTTACACACCGCTTTATATTTCTTTCAGCGTCTAGTCGAATTTGTAAGTAAACGCAAAAAAGAACAGGGTATATATGTATTTACAGACTGTTTTTCATGTCCGTTATTCTAATCCAACTCATTTCATTCATTCTTTTCATGATTAATTCTCTACGTTTTTTGTGGGGTTAAAAACACTGGCCGGTATACCATTTTTAACATCGAAATCCACAATACATTGTCGTCATTTAAATTCGATCTTCATTTATACCGAGAAGCTTCTTTTGGAGCGAATACGTTAAAGAGACTATTTGTTTCTTACTTTGAAAGGGAATGCTATCTCCTTCTGGTAACCCTACCAGAAAGAGACGGCAATAGTGGGCTTCGCTAGACTCTTTGAGGTGGTATCTCCAGTTTTAGTATAACAACTTGATTAGAACAAATATATTAATGGTTGCATTTTGATTTTGCAGAATTATGTAAGTACTATCTCTATTATGCTCTGTTAATACTAAATCGCACACTACTATGCAATTGAAATAAGAATGGCGTTGATTTTTAGTCGCTTTCTTTTCGAGCAGTTTTGTGTGCGTGAGGGGTACCCAGCTGATTACGTTGTCTGTACCTGTTTTAATAAAATGTGCTTACTTACCTATCTAATTAGACTTGGTTTACAGGCTAATATAAATATAAATTAACTGACTGTCAAAACTCCTGTCAACTGTTGTTATTGGCTGGTTGAAAGAACGAATAACCAATCAAATCAAACTCTTAACTCCCAGTTACTAACTGGAGGTTAGTTTAGGTTTAAATTTCAGTAGTCACGCCCACTCATTTTTTTTGGCTTATACCCACGAAGAAAATAAAAATGGATAAAAGTAAGGAGACGGCCATGATTACTACGCTACCTGCCCCAATAAATAAACTTTAGTAAAAAGTAGTGAAGATTTTCACTTCTGTAAATTATAATTTATTTCTGGAGTCGTAAACAATTGAAGTTATTATTTGCACTTTGGACATTTCAATTAAAACGTAAGTCATTCGACAATCGCCAATCATAACTGTTATCTTGTGCATGTAAGTATATAAAACACTAAAATTATATTTATGACGTGATGCTGGCGATTGCCCCATGACACGCTTTTTTTTCTATTGCCGTGCAATAAATTTGATCCTAGCACTCCATTTTATTAGCTACTCTGTGACCAAGCTTTTTGTGCCTGAATTCTCAAACAAGACTTAACTTAAGAGCGAGCGCGCACAGCGAGGCGATATTTTACAGCAAATCTTTATTACTGATTTTCGTTGAGATTTTTTTCGTATGTGCGCGCCGTTCCATGTAAATTCTTGTGTCACATTTCTGCGATGAAATTACGTATCATTCGGAATACAATCAGAGTTCGCAGCATCTTGTAAGACTTGGAAAGTCTTTCTAGCACTTAGCTACGATTCGAGTTGCGTTTGACTATTCGGCGTTTCTTCTGTTTTTAGTGAATGAGCATAATATTATATTTTGTATGTACCTTACATAAAATACTTGTTAAAAGTATAAATGACTGGCATCATGGCAAACCATTCATCAATGTTTCTTTACATTTTCATTAGCATTGAAATACACCTTCACTCAGTTTTTAAAAGCCTGATCAATCAATCAGGGCGGTACAGTTTTGATTGATTGGTTGATAAAAATGTACTTTTTATTTACCAATACAGAGCATGCGATGTGCAATAATATTGTAAAAGGCTAGTTATCTAAGTAGCCTCTCTCTCTCTCAATAACTATGCATTCTGAGGCTTCACAGTCCTTTTATTTTAATTCACAAGAGTTCAAAATCTTTCACAGTAGTTCATATCATTTTGCACTGCTATTTACACTAACTCTGCTGTAGAGCCTTTAAAATCGTAGATATGTAGGAAACAAATGGAATGCTTAAACCCTCCAATCGTGTAACACAATCACAACAAAACTGTCTTTACCCTACCTCAGTCATCCCTGCACCTTAGCACTCCATTTGTTACCTACTCCATGTTTAGTCATGTAAATCTGGCAACAGCGCTTCCGAGATGTAACGCTGTCTACGGCGAGTATGGACGGCACGGCAACGTCGCGACGGAGCTTCAGGCGTATGCCAACTTACATCTAGAACGTTCCTACGAGTATTTGCTTTCCGCTGCGTACTTCAACAACTACCAAACAAACAGGGCTGGCTTCAGCAAACTCTTCAAGAAGCTATCTGACGAAACTTGGGAGAAGACCATTGATATCATCAAGCATGTTACAATGAGAGGTGAGTTAGAAGGTTTACTTTCTATATTAAACTAGCTGACCCGACAGACGACGTCTGCCTCGTCGCCTTTCTATCTACCCTACCAAACTACCTACCCTGCCTACCTACCTAAAATTTTTCTTTTTAAAAAACCTGACAAAAGCGGACAAAAAAAAAAATTTGATATATGGTGGTGATCCACGCGTCATGTTCGTGAACAATCGCTGTCAGTTTAGACTGGTCATCTCTTGACTGCTTATATTGTTTATTTTTTTTAAATATCCATAATAGAAGCAACGAGAATAATTTAACTAGGAATTTTATAAAAAACTTAACTGGACATTTATGACTTTGATGTGGGAGGCCTAAGTCAAACGTCCAGCATAATAATTGTCTTTTTATTTTAGAATAATGTGGACATTAGGAATTTCTCTTGTATAGTGGTTGCATTTTCAATATCAACTCGCAAACAAAATACCAAACCCACTAGGCCATACAAGTATTTGTTCCGTGCGGGAATTGAACCTGCGGCACGCGGCGCAGCAGCCTATCGGGTCAGCTACTGCACCAACCACAGATATAGATACCTAGATAACGCAAGAGCAACTACTTCGCGTGCCTATTTTCGTGCCTAACTTACGATAAAAAATCGTAAGTAAAAAAAATAAAGTAAACGTTTCCTTCCATCGGTAAGTCATTTTGTGATTAATATTATGCGTAATTAATTTAAAAAACAATTATCGTTAATCTAATACCCTCAGTAATACCTGGTAATAAGGAAATAAGGAAAAACAAAACATTCGTATTACACTGTGACGTCCAAAAAACGGCACGCTTGGATTTCATACAGATCGTGATACTTGCGTTATCTAGGTCTATCTATATCTGTGGCACTAACCGTGTCGCCGTCTGTCGTGCAGCTCATAATTTCCAGACAATGGTGCCAATTTTGTTGTACACAAGCTAAACTTATTTTAAGCTATTTATATCTCATTCTCTCCAATAAAACAAGAAAGAGACAGATATTAATAACAGCTGTCAATTTAAGTTGATCTAAAAAATGTTCATACTATTATAGTGTCATGTCGGAACATATTGATTAAAACGGCTAAGTTCAAGAAAAAACTAATTTGACATCTCTAACTTAGTTCTTATCTGTCGCTGTCCTTTTTTTCAGCTGCCTAAGGTAGTAAGAGGTGTCAATTGACTAATTTTAGTTTCGTTTGTGAGTAAGGGAATCAGCACCATTAAGTTATTGACCGCCACGACAAAAAAGCTTTTTACAAAAAAGACAACCGCCTTCAAAAAGTGAAAAATAACTTTAGCACAGAACACACATTGACTTTAGTTTCGAAATTCAGTGGCTTTGTTCTGTTTGTTTATTTGTATTGCCACCGACTTCCGAAACTAAAGTCAATGTGTGTTCTGTGCTAAAGTTATTTTTCACTTTTTGAAGGCGGTTGTCTTTTTTGTAAAAAGCTTTTTATTTTCCTCTTTTTAGTACCTCCTTCTCATCCAAATCTATTAAGAAGAGATTGAAAGTTAACTACTACAAAGATTGATGAAACTAAAAATTTACATAGACGACTATGTAAATTCCCAAAAAAAAAAAAAAAAATACGGACGAATTGATAACCTCCTCCTTTTTTGTAGTCGGTCGAAAAACAAAAACGTGGCCTCGGCGTCAAGCTACGAATTACTACTCTATGGAAGTACGTTTCTAAACGTAATAGCATAGAGTAGCAATTCGTCTGTCATGTACTCATGACCGTGGCATACCGGGCACGCGCTTGCTTGTCACGTATTAGTGACAATGGCGTTCAAAAGGTTAACTGACATATCCCCCACAGGTGACGAAATGAACTTTGATCAACGCAGTACCATGAAGGTCGAACGCAAGAACTACACAGTGGAGCTTCATGAGCTGGAAGCCCTGGCCAAAGCTCTCGACACGCAGAAGGAGATCGCTGAACGCGCTTTCTTCATCCACAGGGAAGCTACTAGGAATAGCCAGCACTTGCATGATCCTGAGGTTTGTAACTTTGTGAAGAATAATTGGGAAGTAGACGCCATTATTGGCATACAAGGATGCGGGTACAGTACGGTTCAAACTTTATAGCGGCTCTGAACACGAGTCGAGTGGCTGCGCAGTAACAATTTCACGTGTTTCAGCGGGGGTGAGGGGCGCGGTACTGTGCAGCAAGTAGCGCACTTTACAGCCGCCATTAAGTTTGAATCGAACTATAACCGGTGGATGCAAGCTGCAGCCAGTTGTGGCGTTCTATGGGGGAGGTCTTTATTCAACAGTGGACGTCTTCCGGCTGATGATGAAGAATAAATAAATCTAATTTCCATGACACAACTTCTCAAAATACTACCACTTTATTTTAGGTTTGAAAACCCAATGTCTGTTCAAATAACTGTAAAAAAAAATAGATTTTTATTTGCTTTAATATCAATAAATAGTCAATTAGTCGAGTCATTAGTCAATGGAGGAGCTTGTGGTTAAGTAAAAGACGTAGTTAAGCTACGCTTGCCGCGGTTACTCCGTGGATTTGTGACCATACATTTCATACCGAGACCCCCTCCGTGCCTCAGAAAGCCGTTGATCCCGGCTGTCATTCGTGGATCTTTGACAGTCGTTAGGGTAGTCAGAAGACAGAAAATTGATAACCAGTCAGTAACTGGGTTGTGGAGTTCAGATAGGCAGTAGCTCCATGTAAAACACTGGTATTCAGCTGCATTTGGTTAGACTGGAAGCCGGCCCCAACATAATTGGGAAAGGCTAGGAAGATGATGAAATAATCAATTGATTTTATAAATAAGTGACGTCACAATTTGCTACAAAATCTATGGGTTTATCGCGTTTTGACAGACAAAAAGTATGAGTAAATAGTTTCTTGATAATAATTACCAAAAAATTTTCTACCCAGGTTGCTCAATACCTCGAGGAAGAATTCATTGAAGACCAATCCAAGAAGATCAGGGACCTCGCCGGTCACACCACAGACCTCAAGAAGTTCATCACAGCCAACCACGGACAAGACTTGTCTCTGGCCCTGTATCTTTTCGACGAATATCTTCAGAAAACTGCCTAAGTCTGGCAGCAGTTACATATAGTTTTATTATAGTTATAGCATCTGTTTCACTCTGTATTCACATCAAATATTATAAATAGGCTTTTTCGGCGTTAAAAATATCTATTTAGTTTTAAAAATTCATACAATTATCTATAGTGTCATTTAGGCGCCAAACTGCTTCTGACATCCTAGGCCTCGCAAAAAAAAAAAAAAATGACGCCATCTTCGAAAAAACGCGCCAAGAGTGAAACATAACCTATTACTCTCCACTAAAAATTAAAATAAATCAGTTTTTTTATTAACATTAATATTTTTAACTTTGTGTACAAAATTAGGCTGTTATAATGTGATTATATTTCCAATTAAGTTTACCCCATTTATATTGTAAGCGATATAATATTATAAACGTAAGTTGTTTAGCAAAACTATGTAGATGTATTCATTTATTTTCCAATAAAAGTTTTCATTTGAAATTCACATTGTTGTTATTTTTTTAGCCTTACTTTAAAATTTATTTTATGTATAGTATTCGTTGTCTTTGTAACCTTAACTAGTAGGAATACCTTCCCGTCTAAAAAAACATTACAATACTTTTTATTATCGCCGAAGTCGGTTTATATAGGAGTGAAGCGAGCAAAAAAAAAAGAAAAACTAAATTACATAAAAAAGTTTATTTCACACAAAATATTTTAAATAAAAAAAAATCATGATTTCTTTACAGTCCGAAACGAAACTATAAACTTCCCTTTGGTTTTAGAATTAGCAACACCACAATAAAAAAACCGGACAAGTGCGAGTCGGACTTGCCCACCGACGGTTCCATACAAATTTGTGGGTACGTATGGATAAGTATGGAACTATGGATATTTATTTATTTATTTATTTATACTTCATGCACAAAGGTACAAAGGCGGACTTAATGCCTATATGCCTTTATGACTTGTGATATGTATGTAACATATCCATAGTTCCATACTAATCAATACCTATTATTTATATCTTAATCTTCTATCTTCTTCAAATCTTTCTTTAATATTAAAAATGCGAAAGTAACTGTCTGTTACGCTTTCACGATGAAACGGTTGAACCGATTTTGATGAAATTTGGTATAAAAATAGCTTAAGCTCTGGGGTAGGACATAGGCTACTTTTTTATCTACGACTGCCTGCATCCGCGATAACCGACATTCACGCGGACGTTATCGCGGGCAAGAGCTGGTTATAAATAAAGACTATATTTTTTATGATTTAATTACAAATGTAAAGTTTTCAGACTTTTCCCTGTACTTGTAGTATAAGACGATATTACTTGCCAAATGACAATGCCAGATCCTGCCCCACTCATGTACAGAAAAAGTAAATTAATAAAAATAATTCTAATGAATATAGACCTTTCTATACTAAATAGTTTTTCTTTAGAACTTGCGGATTACGAAATACCTACCCACAAAATACAAACTTATTTTACCTAAAATACAATTGAACCTATAATCAATGTCATTATTGTTTTTAGATTTAAACGGAAACCGCAAGTTCTACAGTCACTAAGACTAATGTTTAGTTATCAGCAATAAATAAACAGTAAGATGCTATATATTGCACATGACTTTTATTGAGTGGGGCAAAGTTCTATAGAGTTTCGGGCATTGTCCTTTCATAGTTCTAGGTCAACAGGAAGTACCCTATAAATTTGTATTCTCTTGATAGTGTCGAAATATACGATTTTTGTGGCATAAACTGCCGTATCTTTTTTTCACGTTAACATATAAGGTTGATTTTTTTACAGCCTCAAGGGACAGACAGACAACAAAGTGATCATAAAAGGGTTCCGTTTTTTTCCATTTGAGGTACGGAACCCTAAAAAACGCACAACTATTTTGCATGATATACTAAATAAAACTTGGTGTAAAAGTTTGGTGACCAAATGAGTTCCAAATATGAATGTGAATGGATGGAGAGAAAGAGGAAGACCAAAGAAAAGATGAATGTATTGTGAAAAAAATGATATGAATGAAAAGGGAGTCAGTAAAAGCATGACGGTTGACAAAACGGAATAGAAGATACAGTATTGCGTTGACTACAAGTAACATGGGATAAGGGTAAGGCCATGGTCGGCATATACATTAAATGTATGGAAATAAAATGAAATTTCAATACACTGCATGGCATGCCTAAGCACACCGCGGTATTGCTTTTGTACTTATGACGGTTAACATTGAAATTTTAACTTTATTTCCATACCTTAAAATTATATTTTTATTCGTCGCCTAAAAATATCTTGCCACGCCGATGCCGAACCGGGCCTAAGGTGATAAAACTGCGGGTATACCAATATGTTTCCACTATATTGGGGTTGTTATTCAGTCCGACGATTATAACCATGCTTCCCAACCTGGTGGAGTGACACACAGGAATTTAGGTTCCGTGCAATGTTGCAAAAGACACGATACCTGTAATAAAAAAACATAAGTGTTAAAATCGCGGCACAAACTTATCATTGATTTAAAGTAGATAAAGCTGCAATCTTCTATATAATAAAAATGAATCGTTGTTCGTTAGTCTCGCTAAAACTCGAGAACGGCTGGACCGATTTGGCTAATTTTGGTCTTGAAATATTCGTGGAAGTCCAGGGAAGGTTATATACGGTAAAAAACATGAAAATCAATTGACAGGACACGTCTGTCGGGTCAGCTAGTACAGTACGATTCAAACTTAATGGCGGCTCTGAACACGAGGCGAGTGGCTGCGCTGTAACAATTTCACGTGACAGCGGGGGTGATGGGCGGGGTACTGCGCAGCCAATCGCTATTAAGTTTGAATCGAACTGTAACAAATATGAATGATCGGACGTGTACCAAAAAGTCCCCAAACTTAACGATAGAGTTCGCTCGTCATACAAAACTGTCGCTAATACTGCTTCGGTCGAGTTTCATAATACCAAAACCGCGTCAAGACGCCCCTTACCGCGATACGATCGTAGCGACACTGTTTTTCTTTTTTTTGTATGTTTTTGAGATATTAGAATACATTGGCAGAAGGGCGTCAACCACTTATATTGCAGCGTTATCTCGCCCTCAGGGCGGGTTGTTTCAAACAGTCGGTTAACGTTACATACGGACAGTTAAAAAGTTATTATGACGTGCGATGTTTAAACGTACGTTAAATGTAACGGGTTGTTTCATGACATAAAAATCCGTCAGTCAAAGTTATTCAAAAAGAGATTCCATAATATTTTGATGTTTGAAGTAGCTGTTTGACAACACAAAATTACGATGACTGGTCGGTTATGGTAATAGTAACTTTTTGACGTATGATTTTGTGAAACAACCTATTTAATAATAATAATAATAATATGTGGAGACATTTTCACACACGGCCATCTGACCCCAAACTAGGGAGACCCTGTACTATGGGTGTCAGACAGCTGATATACATACACTAATACATTTTTTTTGTAAATACATACATATATAGATAAACAACACCCAGACACAAGGCAAACACAAATGCTCATCACACTTGAATGTTTACCCTGGGCGGGAATCGAACCCGCAACACGCTGCGCAGCAGTCGATCGCTCAGCCACTGCGCCAACGTTGTACGGTGGTGGTATTTTTTTGATTTGACGATAATTAGCGCCATTTTTGACTATTACCGGTCAGTAATGGTTAGTTGAAGCAACCCGCCCTTAGTATATGAGTCTAGACCAATCGTTACTAACCTTTTCGATCGTGTCACCCCCCCTATGACTTAGCTAGGGAAACTGATTTACCCCCCCCCCCTCTCATGTTGCCAATGAATATAGATAAACAGTAAATGCTCATTTCATTTCATGCCCTAGCCATGAAATGCACTGGCGAGCTAGATTCAGTGTTATTGGTCTTATCTTTGTCATACATATGTAAGTATATTACCAGGTTATTACCCCCACAGAATACCAGTTTTACCCACGCAGAGGTTAGAAACCGTGAATCTAGACCTTCCAGAACGATACCATATTTTCGTCGGTTATTTAAGGAACAGTACATACCCAAAAAAACTTTTTTACAAAAAAGACAAACGCCTTCAAAAACCAAAAACTTTAAAACAGAACACACAGTCGGTGGCTTTGCTGTTCAATTTGTTGTTTTGTATTGCCACCGACTTCCGAAACTAAAGTCATGTGTGTTCTGTTTTAAAGTAATTTACCACTTTTTGGTTTTTGTAAAAAAGCTTTTTTATTTTTTGCTTTTTAGTACTTCCTGATCATTCAAATCCCTTAACAAATGGCAACACAGTCAAAACAGACATCGAAAGTACAAGGTGAGAACATTACAACATCATCCATGTATGTTTTTTTTGCTTTCTGTCGATTTTCAAAAAGTGCTGAATCAATTTCGATAAAATTTATATGGGACCACCCTTGAGGCATACCCTATCTATCAAAAAAAGAATTTTCAAAATCGCTTTACATTTGCCGGAGAAATCGCGTAACAAATATACAAAAAAAAAATTTAAAAAAAACATACAGACGAATTGAGAACCTCCTTTTTGAAGTCGGTTGAAGAGGAAGAGGTGAGGAACAGTGTTTCGGAGGGAGGCGGGGCGTGTCGCAACTGTACGGTAGTACTAATATTTATACTGTGCCACTACCAACCAAAACAACATTCAGTTACGTCCCACCAGGGCCTCCAGTCTGCTATTACAATAGTGTCAGAATGGTCTATCATTGATTTCATAATTGTTGATTTTGACAAGTTTGGTAATCTACTAATATAATGGCGTCACTATGACTTTCCAATGGTCAACCACTGACACGCCATTGAAAGAAATGATATAGAATGGTAATCTCGTACAAAATGACAACTGAATGTCTGACTTAGTCGGTAATCTGCTAAAATTTTGACAGTTCCTTTGATCAGTGACCTACCATTACAACGTCATTGTGCAGTCATTGCTTTTAATTCGACCGACCAATGATCGACCATTATGAATTTAGCAGATTACGAACTTTTAGCAAAATGACAATGGGATCGTATTGGAATGACAAAATAATACAAATAGCAAACTTGGCCCCAGGCTGCTATAGGCTGATTGTCTAAGTAATAAAAATAATAGTTCTTACCTGCTCTTCAACGCTGTAAACATCTTTCGGTACGAAATTCTCAAAAACTTTATCTAATAACTTTACATAATCATTTTTATATTTCTTTTCAGACTCTTCGATACATTCTCTTGTTATTTCATAAGATACTGATTTTCCTTGTAAAATATTCTTGATGTGTTTTAGCTAAAAATAAAATATAATTTAAAACATAACGTGACATATCTGTGATTGGTTCATGGAGGATAGAGGTAAGGAGAACCGTCTCATATGGGGGAAAGTTGAAAAAAATTGTAGTGACTAGTGTGGCAGTCTCGTATCATCATCATGATCATCAGCCGGATGACGTCCACTGTTGAACAAAGGCCTCCCCCATAGAACGCCACAAGTCTTGCAACCTGTCGCTTGCATCCACCGGTTACCCGCGACCTTGACGATGTCGTCGGTCCATCTGGCGGGAGGTCTACCAATGCTGCACCTTCCTGTTCGTGCTCGCCACTCGAGAACCTTTCTTCTCCATCGGTTATCGGTTTTTCGAGCGATGGGGCCTGCCCATTGCCTCTACAATGACGCGATAGCGCTTTTACCTTAACACATTTTAACGGACACTTTCATACTCGATGTTTTTCCTTAACTCTATACTCCATGGATTGGTTACCAGAATTATCAGCAACCAATAACAGCAGTTAACTAATTTATCACATTAATTATTAAGGTAAGTATTTTCTCACCTCTTGAAACTCTGGGCCGGACGAATAAAATGACGTTCGTAGAAATGCTTCGAACAGTTTCTGTGATTCTCTCAAACTTAACAACATACTTTGTAATCGGCTTTCCAGAACTGAAAAAAATAAAAACTTATACTGTATTTTTTTTTCTAAAATAAAGTAGCGTATGCTTCTCCTGATAACTAGTCCAGTCATCTTAGTAAGTTTACCTCGGAATTTGAGATGTCCAGCTAAAAACGCGTATAAACTTGTATTTTGACATCCTAAAAGTTGTCTCAAAACCTACATAATAGGGTGTACGCGAATATTAAAATCTAAAGTCACACATTATAAGTTTTAGTTCTTGTAATTGTTATTTTTTTTTATTTTCACCTTCATAAACAAATGGAATATTTTTTTTTAAGAATTTCTTTTTTATTTTTATTTTGTTAAGAAGTTATTAATATAAATTACATTAGAATTGAAATATAATTTAAGCATTTTTCATAACAATTCTATAACTACACGGGCAGGTCAGTGTTATTAAATAAATTGACATTTAATTAAAAATATATTAAAATATAGATACACAAGTAAAATAATTATATCGGTTATCGATTCTTCGAGCGATGTGGCTGTCCATTGCCACTTCAACTTGCATATTCTGAGAGCTATGTCGGTGACCTTAGTTCTTGGGCAAATTTCCTGGTTCGGGATTCTCGTCGTACCGGGTCTAGTTAATAATGATAATTATGTTTACCTTTAACATCGCACACAGCCAGAACATTAGCCGTCAACCTCGCGGGCGGCAACTCTTGGCTGCCATATTGGAAAATGGACGCCCAGTCAACGCCGCACACTCCACCGTCGCGCACGCTATACATTATGTTCTGTAAGTGACGATCGCCTACGCCTATGGTTAAAAAATAAAGCTATATATAAAAGCCCCTGACATAAACAAGACTTGACAACACTTGTCTAGACTTGTGGAAGATCTTCACATCCATTAATCAATAAAAAAAATTGGTTGTCTGTAAAGTCGGTTTACGGATGATAGTTTTACGTGATAACGTTATAGAGAAACATAATGGCTAACATAAACATGAGCAATTATTGGCTTCCGTCGAAGTGGGCGGAGCTTATTGCTTGGGCCGATCGTGCCTCTCTATCGCTTGTTCCGCGCTCTCGCTTGCACGCTCAGGCGGAACGTGACACGTTTTCGTGCGTGCAGCCGGTGTTCATCGATTTATAAGACGTTATCACGTCAAAAACAGCCGATCAGATTTTCTTGAATCATAGCTAAAAACACTCGATCATGTCACCATTAACCTTGTGACCGTTACGTCAACAATGCAAAACCGTGCCCTCAGCGTCAAGTTAAGTATTGAGGGTAGAGCCGTAGAGGTAAAGAGAGCCGTCTGTGTGTTTAAAAGTGTCTGTTAAAATGTGCCACATAAGGATGGCGCTACAACCGCGACCGAGTAAACATTTTCTAACTGCGGCATATTTTAATCCGTCAACAACTGCTACATTCACACCATACCCTGTGCTTACGCTAGCGCCATTTTGGCGGGTTTTGGAACTGTTATTTACTGAAGAGATAGTTCTCCTTACTTCTACCCTCCATAGAGCTAAGTTACATACTCTATAGAATCACGTATAGAAGTCTGTCATATAGTCGTGACCGTGGCGCTCTGGACACATTTTGGTTTGTCATCTATACATGACTGAAGCGGTCAAAAGGCAAAACAAAAAATAAGAGTGTGCTTAAGACCACACGACTGAAGTAAAACTTCTTTAGCTCCATCTATATGACATGTATCCGTTTGCAACTGGCTATGAGAGAAAGAGAGAAAGAAAATGTGTGCTCGCACCTCTCTCTCTTGCCCCCACAGTAATATACAAAACGTAACTCTCTCTGTCTTTCTATCTTCACTGACTTATATCTCCCTCTCAACTTTCGTTCGTCTCGCCCGATCACACTTTTCCTAACGCTCTCGTCACGCATTCACCAGCTTACACCCCAAGTTTGTTTGATTTTTTCACGGCTTCAAAGGACCGCGGACCTAAGTATATGGTTTTAATTTCAACTCAATACCTCTACGCGTTTCCGAAATAAAGGGTCTTGCTTGACAGACAGACAGACAGACGGACAGACAGACAAACACAAAACACAAACAACAAAGTGATCCTATAAGGGTTCCGTTTTTTTCCTTTTGAGGTACGAAACCCTAAAAATATCAAAGTGACTTACCGAACAACCAATTTAGAATGGTCATAGAACTCAACGTGTCTTCAAATATTCGTTTTTTAGTTATAAACTCTTTTACACAAGAACAGCTGTTTTCTATTGAAGATCTGGAATGTGAATATATTTATTTGGAAGATATATTATGTTAATAATGTAACACAAACGCTTAATTATTAATTTAAAACTTGTACTAAAACTTTGAAAAAAAAAAATGGTACAGTCAACAGCAAAAGTAGATGATCAAAATCAGAGATTCAATACTAATGAACGGAGTTCGCGTCAAAACTGTGTGGCGTCGAAGTGATTCAAAAGTAAGTGGAATCACTTCGACGCCACACAGTTCTGACGCGAACTGCGTTCATTAGTATTGAATTTTTGATTGTGATCATCTACTTTTGCTGTTGACTGTACAAGCTCGCCACACTATTCCTAAACCACTGCGACTCCTGTTAACCAAAATCAACTAATTATAACTATTATAATAGGCCGGTATTATTATCATTACGTACTTACTTAAATTAAGTACTTACCTCAGTATATAAGGTGTAACTTTGTCACAAACAGCATTATATTGCTCCATGGCTAAGGAAGGTGCCAGTATCAATTTTTCATAGCCCGCTTTGGTTATTGCAACTGCAACAATAAAGATATTCATTTTATTCCATTGTACACGGAATAGAAAGAACCGGTAGAATTGCCCACGCAGATTTGCCGTGCGTGTCGCAATTATGCGGAAGATATGTAAAATAATAACAACCATCGTAAGTTCAATTTGTTGTTCATACATTTTCCGCTCGACAGAAAGTTTAACATTCCCTAGGAATCCCAGGATCGGCGTGCCTCACGCAGCGTCGAATAAATGTTACTATCACTATACTCCATTTATAATAGCATTAGAAAAAAGAGGCTCGTAGAAGCAGGAATGCAAAACATTTGATTTCAAAGACAAGTTGAAACATTTTTAATTAATTGTTATTTTAACATAAAGGAGGTGTTTCAAAATGTATGGAGCCTGGGCCCAGTCCTTGTACACCATACTTACATATAGGGAAACACATTTTAAATAGTTCTCAACTGTCCAATTACTTTAAAATGACTTTTTGAGCAGGTAAAACACAAGAAATTGCACTTGAAATTGCAACACCCAACAAAAAACCAGTCATGGCGGTAACTGTCATTTTGATTGACGTTTGACATTTATAATTCTGATTTTGTACGTCGATTTGTGGACAACCAGGGCCTCAAGTCTGCTATTACAATAGTGTCAGAATGGTCTATCATTGATTTCATAATTGTTGATTTAGACAAGTTTGGTAATCTACTAATATAATGGCGTCATTATGAAAATCAATGATGTACCATTCTGACACTATTGTAATAGCAGACTTGGGGCCCAGGTAAACAGATGGGAACGAAACGGTGTTGAATTAAAAAAATCGAATGGTAGGTTGCAAAAAGAACTCCAAAAACTAGAAACAAAACGAGACGAAAGCACAGAACATACGGACGAAAGTGACACTGTTGTAACACTGACAGCTGATAGTTCTCTTTCTATGATCAATGGTCGATCTATGGTTTATAGAGTAGCTAAATCTGAGTGACGCCATGTTGAAAATTCATAAAAATAATTGTAAAATATCAATTTACTACCACAAGAGTATACATTGAAATGAATTATCTGTATTTTTCTCGGATTCTACGGATTTCTCTCTTTTTTATGAAGTGGTGTACATAGACTGGGCCCAATATGAAACATGTCCTTTAATAAATAGGTCTAATATAGTTCTAAATATGGACGTATATTAATATAAACAAAATAAAAGTCTTTTTAAGATTAGGTAAAAATTATTTGGTAGGTAGAATTATAGTGAAACGAATCACGTTTCCGGTATTGTTCATCCCTGCTTCTTTTAGGTTTTAAGCATTGACACTGTAATTTTAAATTGGAATGAAATAATACAAAAATGAAAGCCGCATAATTTACAATTTAGTTACAATGGTACAATTTTTTTTTTTTTTTTTTTTTTATACTGTATTAGTAAGAACAAAGTTCTTAATAATTAATTACGATCTAGCCTAGAAGACTAATAAGCAATTTAACTCTAACTTAATATGTTACGTGATAGATTATGTTAAAACTAAAAATAGTGTCCATTTGGACTTTTACACAAGTCCGTAGCACTTTCTTAGAGTCTGATATAATTTATAGAAACACTATGTTCATGTGTTATATGTATAGCACAACATTGTTACTATTATTCATTCACTTTGTACACTACACTAATTCAAATGGTTTAGTTCTTTTTAGCCTACGCACTAAGTTTGTGTTATCTAGTAGCTGGATTGCCTCAACATTCACGTGTCGGTGAAGTCTGTGTTCGTGGGCTTCAGCAAATTTTTGGATAATTGTGGTGACGGATTCCATTTTAAGGTCACGGTGAAGGTCGTCATTTCTTATGTACCAAGGTGCATTGACAGCATCCCTGAGTACTTTATTTTGGAATTGTTGTATTATTTTGATGTTGCTTTGTTTGGTACAGCCCCAAAGTAGGATACCATACGTCCAAATTGGCATAAAAATATGCTTGTATAGGGTTATTTTATTATGTATTGATAGACAGGATTTCCTTCCGAGTAACCAATACATACTTTTATAACGTATATCGAGTTCCTGTCTTTTCTTTTTAACATGAGCTTTCCACCGCAACTTGGCGTCGAGAGTAATGCCAAGGTATTTGGCTGTATTAGCATAAGGCACTTGCATGCCATTTATGTAGATTGGGTGATGGCTCACGTGTTTGTTTGTAAAGTCAATGTGAATTGATTTTGACTCATTCAGTTTGATCTTCCATTTTTGTGTCCAGTCATAAACTTTGTTCACAGCTAGTTGAACTTTTTCTACTGCTTCTCTGTGGCTTGACCCGGTGGCCATAATTGCAGTATCATCTGCAAAGGTCGCGATGGTATTGTTTTCCATTTCTGGGATGTCACATGTGTATAACAAGTACAAAATTGGACCTAGCACACTTCCTTGAGGTACACCAGCTTGTATAGTTTTTAACTCGGAATATACGTCGTCCTGCCGTATTCTAAACATTCTATTAGTTATATACGACTCTAGGATATCTGCAAATTCTGGTATCATGCGTCTGAGCTTGAATATAAGACCCTTATGCCAAACTTTGTCAAAAGCTTGCGCGACATCTAAAAACACGGTGGCGCAGACTTCTTTATTTTCAAGAGTTTTTTCAATGATGTTAGTTATTCTATGTACCTGGTCTATTGTTGAGTGTTTTTCCCTGAAGCCAAATTGATGATTTGGAATAAGGTTTTTATCTTCTATAATTGGTTTTAACCGTTTCAATAACAGTTTTTCAAATAGTTTTGATAATACGGGCAACAGAGAAATAGGTCTATACGATGATGCTTCTTGGGGTGGTTTCCCAGGCTTCGCAATCATAATGACTTCAGCAACCTTCCATGACTCAGGTACATGTTTTAATATAAATGCAGCATTGATAAGCTTGGTCAGCTTTACTATGGCTTTGCGCGGGAGGTGTTTTAGAACTTCACCTGTAATAAGGTCGTAACCCGGAGACTTTTTCGAGCTGATATTATTTTCGATTTCTCTCATTACTTCTTTCGGAGTCACAAGATTAATTCTTTGATTTTGTGATAAATGTCTACTCTCAGGTATTTCCTGTAATGGTACAATTTAAAAAAAAAAAAAAAAAAAAGAAGGAAAGAAAAAAAGAATTTACTTTGGTACAGGTACACGAACAGTGCTTATAACACTCTTCGTGTACAATATAATAACGCCTTTAGAGCTATATTAAAGCTGCCCTGGCGGTGTAGTGCGACTGGCATGTTCGTTGAGAACAGAGTTACTGATTTTTACGGACTCATGAGGAGACTTAAGGCGTCATTCCTGACACGATTATGTGCATGCAAAAATCAATTAGTATCTGTAGTATTTCGCTGTGTGTACTTGATAAGACGATAATAATGCTGAAGTGATTTAATTTTTTAATTTAATTTAATGTAATTGATTTTAATTTTAATAATGTATGTAATGTAACGTATTTTTTTTAATTTAATTTACTTCTAATCTTAATAATTCCATTTAATGTATTGGGATATTTTAATTTAACAATGTATTGTAATTTTTGTTATATTTTTACGGGTTAATACCTGAAATAAACGATTATTATTATTATTATTAGTGCGACAGCTGCTGTAAAAATAGATTACAATAAATTCGGCGTGTATCGTAAGTGTAAACATGTTCAGTTTACTATTGTTACAAAGTGTGCAAGTGTAAAAAAAATAACCTTTTTTTACTGCTGTCTAATGCTATTGTAAATGGAGTACAGTAGTTTATAAGTTTACACTGTTCCTAAGAAATATGGAAGCGATTCTGAATTATTTTTATTATAACTGTAAATTAAAACCGGGGAAATGCGAATCGTACGCACAAGAAGAGGTCCGCGCCACCGTGAAATATTAAGATCAAGCAAAAAGCGCCAAAAAAGACACGTTTCTTATTTGGGAAAATACTAAAACTAGTCCCTTTATTTTAAACTATTTTTTTTTATAGCGGCCATAGTTATTCACTGTGGAAATGTATATTCTTAGAAATACACTGGCTTTCTCCACATTTTATATAAAAAAATAAACATTTCGTTTGGGAAATTATGGAGAAATGAGGTATCCAAGAAATCGAAGAAGAAGAAGAAGGTCGTGTTAGTTACACTATTTATAATTCAAGAACGGCTGAACCGATTTGGATGAAAATTGGTGGGGAGGTAGCTTAGAACCAGGAGACGGACATAGGATTTTGTAGGTGTAGGGCAGGTAAATTGGCAGGGCCTCAAGTCTGCTATTACAATAGTGTCAGAATGGTCTATCATTGATTTCATAATTGTTGATTTTGACAAGTTTGGTAATCTACTAATATAATGGCGTCATTATGACTTTCCAATGGTCAACCACTGACACACCATTGAAAGAAATTATATAGAATGGTAATCTTGTACAAAACGACAACTAAATGACTGACTAACTAAAATTTTTACAGTTCCTTTGATCAGTGACCTACCATTAGAACGTCATTGTGCAGTCATTGCTTTTAATTCGACCGGCCAATGATCTACCATTATGAATTTAGCAGATTACGAACTTTTAGCAAAAGGACAATGGGATCGTGTTGGAAAGACGAAATTACAAAAATAGCAGACTTGGCCCCCAGGTAAGTAGGTAGATAGGGACAGGACAACGTCTGTCGGGTCAGCTAGTATTTTAAAAACAAAATACAGGTTGAATTGAGAACCTCCTTTTTTGAAAGTCAGTTAATCAAAATACTCACCATTAATATCATGTTTTTCTTCCATCAAATCCCTCAGTCTAATATGATCTTCTAAATATTCAATAATGGCGGAATCGTCGCTCAGAGGGGTTACCTAAACCATCACACACATTATTAGAGACTTCTTTATAAATAAAGAAAAAAAAAATAAGATAAATGAAGAAATGAATGATGTTAATGAAGATATTTTTATTATTCTTTTTAAACTAAAATCCGTTACAAATAGAGTTAAAAATTGTGTGCAAGATATAATAATATGTGCGACATTATTTTTTATGTTGCACGTAATTATACAATTTATAATTCTATTTCTATTGAATGTAAGTTGATTATCAGTTAATCAGTGAAATGGCTCGAGCGTATTGCTATTCTGTCTACGCTTACTCTAAAAATGTCTAGTTGACGTTCTACCTACAAGTGACGTCATAAGTATAAATAGCCATATAAAATCTATGGGGGAATCGTGTTTTGACAGTTCACAAAAAGTATGTCAATTGACTGTTGGGAAGAACGAGACAGTGATATGTGTTTTCTTTATCATATGTATGCATTCAGAAAGAGAGCGTCTGCCCACAGTTGGTTTCACTTAGGTGTTTAGAGTGTAGCCTCCACTTTTATCTATAAGCTTCTTGGGTGTCACCTACGCAATAGGGTATTACACCCATTTTTGAAAAGTGTCTCAATTCTGTAGTGCTAATATGCCACAAAAAAACACAAAATTTTTATTCAATCGATAACTGCCATAAAAATGCATCTAAATTTTAAATTTTCAAATTTAAAAGACGTCGGTTCGTTTTGTATCAAATGAGCTCATATTAAATATGATAATTGTATATCATTTAAAAATAACTAAAAGCATATTTTGTAATAGGTGTAATAATGAAAAAAATACGTTGGTTACGAAAATAATAAAAGAACAAAGCCTATATTACGCCAATCGGTTGACTGACAGTTGTCAATTTTTTGTTTACACAGCCGTACGGCGTAATAACATGGCCGCTACTGTTTCACGGTGTTTTATAACAGATTAAAAATACTGAAAATTTAATTTAAAAAATTGTTTTGTTATTTTATGAACTAAAACTTACATTTTCTGACTGCTTTATGCGTAAACTGTCTCAATAACATATTTATAGCTTTTTCTCGTATAGAGTAAAATACCCTATTGTCATGAACACTTACATTATAACTCCTAACTCGTAACTTCTGGTTGATGGTAGGTAAAATGGCCGCCGCTCTTTGTACGCATGCGTCGCGGTACATCGGTTCCCCGCTTTTGCATATGTACCGGCGTGTAGACCCGTTTGATAGCAACGCTTTCACTACGCACGGACGGCGAATGGAGTCTGTGAATACTGATATCTGTAACAAAACATCTTAAATCATTTCATCATGTCAACCTTTAGGAGCCCACTGCTGGGCATAGGTCTTCCCCAAGGGGGTTTCAGCCGTAATCACCATGCTTGGCCGATGCATGTTGGCGATCGCAGTAGGTGTTACGAGTATGGTACTCAGAAGGACGCTGCTGCCCATCAGTGGCGTGCGGTTCATACAGTCACATAGACATTGCCTACCCTACAACTCAGATAAATATTTATTATCTTGTTTTAATTTATTTTGATATCTCTAATATTTTATACACGAGTAATTACTCTCAATTAATAAATAAATCTTAAATCAGCTCCATCTGTCGCGTAACGGTGGTAACACGAAGTCTCATCGATACGTTCGCGCCTTAGTCCGCGCATTTCGATCGCTTCGCGCTGCACTAGCGCCGCTAGGATCCTACGGGAGAGACACAAAATATTTGTGCCTAGATTATTATATTTTGTTTGGATGTGTGCCTCGTGACAGGCTCGTAGCACGCGTGTGCATTTTCTATTCGTACATGACACACAATGTCACAACTCACGCACACAACGCGAACTGAAGACATTGTCTTTTTAACATTTTAGATTTTACTACACGAGTTTACACGACGGAATACGACAATTGTGTAGGTACAAAAATATACGTGAATTATTCTGAGTCGCCATTTTTTTTGTTTTGGTTTGTTTCATGGTTTTGTGAATGCATTTTTATATTATTTCAACGTTGTTACTAGTGTGTAAAATGGAATAACTTCACTGTGAAAGTTTGTTGTGTAGTTATGTAGGTACAGACAATACTTAAAAATTGATTCCTTTTCAAAACTTTCTCTCGGCTTCGGTGAAAAAACACTGATCGAGGATAGCCGCTAGATTTCAATCAATACAAACAAACCATGCGATTAGGTCGTAAGAGGTTGGTACAGTTCTGTTTTATTACATCAATTAAAGTAGGTAGAAGACTCGCGAGATTTTGTTGTAGAACCGAACCCGAATAAAATGCCTACATTTTGTTTAGGTTTCGGTACTCAATATTATGATAGATAATCACCTCATCATCACATGAAAGGGAAAAGGGTAGGTGCTTGTAATACCTACTTCTAGTAAGTTGTGAACTTGAGATTATTTTATTGGTAAAAAAACACATTAGGTAAGTACCTAATTGTTCCTTGTTTAGTAGATTGCAAAACGTTTTTCTTCTACGCATATTATTTTTAACCCTGTTTTGAGTTTCTATCATAAAATCGATTAAAAAAAATTGAACACATCTGTTCGTATGATGCTTTAGGAGGAGGTACATACCTACCTACTCTGTGACGCGGGCCTGACGCTTGAGTACCTATACAGCGGTTGTTCTGTTTACCTTTCCTACTATTTTCAAATAATATAATCGCCTGAAACGAGGCATTACATCGATACAGTCCTATTCATATTTTTTCTACGGCAGCAAAAAAACTAATTGATGTCTATAAATTCAGTCAATCTAGGAATCATTTGAGGTGGCAAATCACTTAGGTACAGTCATCAAAAGAGATAGGTATGCAGGTCATCGGAAAGACGGAAATGGTTGAAGTTGACTTAGAAACCGATGGATGTTTTCGAATGTTTAATTAAATCATTGAAATGTTTATTCTCTATTAATTTTATTTTATTTTATTCAAAAACATCCATCGGTTTCTAAGTAAACTTTAACTATATCTGTCGACCCTGCATACCTATTTTTTTCTGCCTACCCTGTCTAAAAACTCTGTGCACGCCCCTGCTGCCCATCCTCTGGTCAATATCCCTCTGTCGCTTTCTACGACACCCACGGGTAGAAATGGGGTGGTGCTATTCGCGGCCGGCACGACATGGCTAAATTAAATCATTTATTTATACTAATATATCAATATAATAAAAATGAATCGTTGTTCGTTAGTCCGGCTAAAACTTAACCAAGAACGGCTGGACCGATTTGGCTAATTTTGGTCTGAAATATTTGTGGAAGTCCAGGGAAGGTTTATACGGTAAGAAAATTTAAAAATCTATTCACAGGACAACGTCTGTCGGGTCCCCTTGTTTCGCAGACAGAAATTTCATAGAATTTCGTTTCCCAGAAAATGTTTCATATAATGTTTGGTTCTTGTATTTTTATTTCGACTATTATTGTTTCAAAGACTATTTACTTGAATGAAACATATTTCACAGAAACACAATTCAAAGAATTTTTAATCAAATTTTTTTGTTTAACAAGCTTAACAAACAGTAGAATTACTTTTTGACAAATATTGTTTATTCGGTGTATTTTTCTATGGAATTTATTTCAACAAAAATATATAGGTATAAAAAGAAAGACAATAACAAAAATAATCTAAAAAAGTCAATATGTGTGCTACAAAAGTTAATGACAGAAACGAATTGCTGTGAAACCGACTCCACGTAGTCTTGTCTGCCCTACCCCTAGAGTGTAATTTAAATTCGCGTAGGCGCGGAGGGGCGAGGCGGCCAGCGAGCTGAGGAGCAGGTGGTTTTAACGCCCGCCGCCGCGGCTGAAACTGGCCGAAGCCGGCCAGTAAGCCGAAGCTGCGGTGGTGAGCGTGAATACCATCTGCGACGATAAGCTCGCGTGGTACCGCCAGAGCCCCGCAACGCCGTAGCCGTGACAGAAACCATGCCTGCTGCATGTTGCATGTTCGCTTACATGCTTGCTTGTTTGCTTGCATGCTTGCTTGCATGCTGCATGCTTGCTTGCACGATCAACGATTGCACGATAACGATAAAGATAATCGGAATTTTAATAATCGGAATTTTAATAATCGGAATTCGTATTTTTGATGTTCGGAATTTTCATTATGTCGGACTTTTTGTTATTCGATCTTTTGAAACTCGGTATTTTAAGAATAGTAATTATAAACGTTCGGAATTTTGAAATTTTAGTATTATAAAAATAGGATGAATGATAAATCGGAGTTGCCATATTAGGAATTTTGAACTATTCGGAATTATGAAAATCGGTATTTTGAAATTCGTATTTCTGACTTTCGGAATAATGTTTTTCGTATTTATGTAGTGTACCCCTTTTTTTTATGACGTTCCAGTGCCTTTTAGTGGTCTTATTGAAATAAATTATGTGACTTTGACTTATGCATGTGTGTGGTGATGGTGTCTGTGTAGGTGTGTGAGGGTGTAGTGATGGTGGTGTGTGAGTATGTGTGGTTGTCATGTGAGTGTGTGGTGGCGGTGTGTGAGGGCGTAATGGTGGTGGTGTGTTAAGGGTGTGTGGTAGTGATGTATGTGTGTGTGTGGTGGCCCTGTGAGAGGATGTAGTGGTGGAGGTGTGTGAGGGTGTATGGTTGTGAATTTGTGATGTATGTGAGTGTGTGGTGGCGGAGTGTGAGGGTGTAGTGGTGATAGTGTGTGAGGGAGTGTGGTTGTGAAGTATGTGAGTGTGTGGTGGCGGTGTGTGAGGGTGTGGTGTTAGTGGTGAGTGTGTGATGGTGTGTGTGTGTGAGTGTGGTGTATTGGATTCAATTAGTTTAGGCATACAACACCATAATTTGTGACCTTATATTCATTGCAAGTGATTGATGTCTGATACTGACTCACAAGTGACATAAAAATTACATAAAAACACTGTAAAAGGCGGACTTAATGCTTTGGGCATTTTCTACCAGTGAAACAGAGACAAAATATGGTAGGCAAATATACTTAACTCATATTACAAGTTTCTGTAGAAATGTTTATCTAGCTACACTTACTTGTTCCGCAAACTTCACGACGTACACATTGGGGGGTAGTCGCAATAACCTCTGTAAGTGAACCCTCTTGCTTTCCAAGATGGCGGCTGAACACAGATCCGGGCACAGCTGTGATAGTCTTAATGTTGTTCTCTGCGTTTTGAATCGCAGTTCATCTATAATTTTTTTAAGTTCGCTCGCTTTTGCATCTGTAAAAATGAGGTTTTTGATGAGTCAAAGTCAAAGCATTTATTTTAATTAAACCATTTTTTTTATTTATCCTTTATTTCAGGCTACTATGGCCCATAAAACACAATACATATATAAGTATAAAAAACAATAACTATAAACTAATAAATAATTTAAACAATACAATTAAAAACTACTGCACACGAAGTGACGGCGTCGTGTTACGCTGTGAGGTGTCGTGTAGCTGACCGCGAAAACGCCGATACAGCACAGTTACGGCCAAAACTCTTCCTTGAGGTAGATCATCAAATGTTCAGTCGGAACACGCACCAGAAACGACTTAAAATTGGTGTTATAGCGCGCCTCCAACTTCTCCACCCTCAAGGTCCAGTTACAGGCACTTTTAAATTGTCAAGGAGTCGGTCAGTTAGTCAGAAAGTTTAAGCTAGTTGCTGGTCCCAAAACGTAGGAAGGTTATCTCTATGGAGAAGAACGAGCAGGAAACTCCGCGGACACTAAAGTTTTTATATAATACTGGTTACATTATTCTTGTTGCTTCTCTGTGTGTAGCATCTATTGGCGTACTTTGGCAGTAAAATCAAGCAGTTTGCCGTCACGGTAAACGGCATAACGCTCTCTCATGCCGTCATACCTCTAAACCATCGCTGTCGACTCCCTTGTGTGCGCGCGCGCATACTATACACTCAATTGCTTCTCTGTATGAGCTGTTTTTACTTTATTGACATGACGGTCAAAAGGTTAATACTTTGACCGCGCGCCAATAATTACTAATCTATGGAATTACGTTTCTATACATAATTCCATAGAGTAGTAATTCGTCTGTCATGCAGTCGTGACCGTGGCGTGCTGGACACATTTTGGTTTGTCATCTATACTGTGGCGGTCAAAAGGTTAAAAAGGGAGGATGGGTGTTGTTGTCTGGTGGATGGTGACATTCGTATATCAGCCCGGAGATGACCGTGTAGCTGTTTAGAGCTTGTAGTACAGTCAACAGCAAAAGTAGATGATCAAAATCAGAAATTGAATAGTAATGAACGGAGTTCGCGTCAGAACTGTGTGGCGTCGAAGTGATTCAAAAGTATGTGTGTGACAATTTCATACTTTTAATAAATAAACTAGTAATAAATTATATAAATTAGTGTTAGTAAATTAGTATTGATTTTCTGATTTTGATCATCTACTTTTGCTGTTGACTGTACATCCATGCTGTCCGGCAGTATGTGAGGTTGCCCTACTATCTGCCTGTTTAGTATAGCTGAGGCTGCCAGGCAGATGCCCATGCATTCAGCCTCTGCCCAACCTTTGTCGTCAGGATATTTGTATATAAAGTCAAAGTCAAATCATTTCGACCATTAAAGGCACTTTTAAACGTCATATTGTAAAATTTGAATCTAGTTGCCCATTCCAAATGGTAGTCTCGTCTGGAGAAGAATGGGCAAGAAACACCAAACATACTCTTAAAAAAAATTATGTTTACAATTTGCATTTACAAGAATCATAATATGTTACATGAATACGTTAGGTTACGTTACTTTGTATAAAAATCATATATTATGGCATGTACAAAGTATTACAAGTTAAGAAATGACAGCTAAGTTATGTTCACATATTTACAATTAATAATACAGTAGACGACCTCTCCTTCTATTCCAACAAACAATGAATAGTGTGTGAGCCAGAGTAATCTATTAAGTACACTAAAGAATAATTGTATTTAAATATATAAAGATAGAAAAGAAAGAAATAATATGCTAATATCGCGGAGAACATTGATATCGCTATGTAGGAAAGGAGTTTGTAGTGCAGGGATGGGGAAATGGCGGGCCGCGACAAGTTTTAATCTATATTAAATGGACCCGCGAAAAATAATGTTTAAATATGAGCGATAAAAACAAAAGTGCAGGGCGCCGCTATGTATCATTCGAATGTGCATTGAGCTACAATGTGATGAAATATTAAAGCAGCTTTTTAACAATAATACACAACAATCTACCAAAATCCACATTCCCCAATTTAATTAGACACGTTCACAAAATTATTTCTATGTTCGGGTCTTCATATATTATCTGTGAGCAAGTTTTTATCAAGAAGCTTATAGATAAAAGTGGAGGCAACACTCTAAATACCTAAGTGAAGGCAACTGTGGGCAGACGCTCTCTTTCTGAATGCATACATAAGATAAAGAAAACACATATCACTGTCTCGTTCTTATGTATGCATTCAGAAAGAGAGCATCAGCCCACAGTTGGTTTCAAGTTTTTGTACTAAGTGTTGGCTCCATTTATATCTATATCTTCATGGTTTTTATGTCAATATCTCTTTGTAAAAACCTAAAGGAATAGGATGACTGATCATCATCTCGAGTGCGTTTTACGAGTTTTGTTTAGTTTGTAAGATTAAATAAATGCTCCTTGGCCCGTCGAAATGTTGTAATTATTTTACATGGCCCAGCTCGAAAACTATTTCCCCATCCCTGGTGTAGTGCGATAGGAATCATTAACACTATTTATTACCTACTAAAATACTATAATCCCCTTGCATGCAGCGAATTACCTAATAAGAATCCATTTAAGATGAAGGTAGGAAGACAGTTGTGACTTATACATACCAATTTCAGTCATATTCTCCAAGGCGTAAAGTTTATTTTTCATCGTATTCAACGATTGGTAGTCGGTGCCGCCGTAATTGGTTTCAAAAAGCCTGGTTTTCATCCTGTTGAATATTGTATTCCATTCGGTTTCGTCTAGAACTGAATATTTTAAAGTATTAAAACATTGCCAGCCTGCATTGTTTTATTGTTTTAAGAATAAAACAGTAGAGTAATTAAAAACCATTCAGTTCCATCTCACACCTACGTCGGGGGTCGCGGGAACTGGAGATACTTCCGCAACCCCCGGCTGGTGCCGGCCCGCTGCTGCGGGCCACTTCTCGGGTCAGGGGGGCGCGCGTGGAACACTACTATCCTAATCTAACCACTGCAACTCCTGTAAGACAGAATCAACAGTGGCGAAGACCACCAGAAAAGAGCCGACGCAATGAAGCTCGACGAGATCCGAATAAGCGATTCAACTGATCCCGCAACGAAATTAATCAGAAAAGAACAGTGGAGGAGTAAGAAAAACATATTTCCCCTTCTCTAAATATCAAGCAGGAGACAGAACAGAACTAGGCCAATAGGCACAAAGGGGCGTTTATAACTGAGTTGCCAAGCACCAGAATTAATATATAAACACACTAAGGGCACCTGTGTTAAAGTTAATTCCGAATTTCCGACCATGATCTTGAATATACAAGGTGGGGATGACGATACGACAAGAAATTAGAATACTGGTAATACTAGTTCATAAGAATATTTTGAAACTATAAAATAAATTCTATTACCAAAATTAAAAAAAATAATTAAACATACCAAAGAGCATATTTAAATGTCACCAAAATAGAACACCATTTGAAATATTGGTTTACTAACTTGTGAGAAGTGCGGCAGCTTGTGGCGCCATAATTTAATATTAATGCTCAATAAAAACAATTATACCAATTTATCAAATCTTGCCATGATCTTTTTTTGTTCTATTGCCATCGCCACCCTGTATGTGTCGGATCGTCAGTATTTAGTCCGTTAGATTCGGTCATCATGTGAGCAGAAACTGGGTTTCGTGCAATGCAAACACACTGGGTATAAGGTACAATCCACGGCGTTTATTAAAACACACAATTTAACACAAACTCAATTTAAATAAACTCAGACTCAAATTAAAACATAGTAACACTTAAACACAACGAATCGAGTACAGTTCCGGGAAGTCTTAGCTCCGATGCGATCAGACACAGAATTCTGAATGTCCTACTCGCTGTGGGCTGAAAACATCACGACTCTGTAGAAGCGCGCCAAAAGTAGTGGTTGATCACGTGTTCTCGATAGTGGCGGGCTTGCGATTCGTTTCATGCCTGTACTATTGGCCGGATACGACATATATAATGTTAAACTTTGACCGCTATAAAGGAAATGTCAACAGTCGCCACAGTACTGTTACGTAGGTCGCCATGCTAGCGCCACCTATTATCGAATAGCAGAGCTACGTCACACGCTGGCGCTATCTATTGTCAAGCAGAAGAACTACGTCACACGCTGGCGCCATCTGTTATCGAATAGCAGATCTATAGTTCTGGAATCTTCGAAATGTTTAAGTTTCGTGTTGCAACATTCTCGATCGGTCCCGGTGTTTGATGGAATGTTCGCGTGTGTATGTCCTTAGCCATATATAAATAGCGGACTGCGATGCGGTGGAGTTAGTTAGTTTTTGGAAGCGAAACTGAAAACTGCGACTTTTGCGAATACTGCGATCTAAGTGATTAACAAGTGATTCTTTTAAGTGATTGATTATTGAGTTGGTGACTTTTTTTAAATAAAGTATTTGTGTTTTGTTTGGTGTAAATTGGTGTTAATTATTTATCGGAAACCCCAGCTCGTAACAGTACAAATATTTAAAAATAACTTACTGTTTCTTCTCAATTCACTACAATACTGCAATAGTGAATAGTTAGCATCGCAGATCAACTGAAAGTACTCCTTACAGACATCAGAGTCTGAATCGTGTATGTTGTCATTTAACACTTTAATTGGCAACACTGCTAACACTTTCTTCAGGATGGCAATACTAAAGAAGTCTAGGCTGTGGAATACTCGTTGTATCTGAAATTTGATTTAATTTTGACTGAAAACATAAATTGGTAAGGCCGAAGTCAAAGTCAAAATATTCACGAGACCAAAAGATTTAGATTGATCGGTCATGGTTAAGCTACGCTTGCCGCACTCGCTCCTTGGATGGGTGACCATCCATTTCATACTTCCGTGTCTCGGAAAGCACGTAAAGCCGTTGGTCCCGGTTCATTCGTAGATCTTTGACAGTCGATTTAGGTAGTCAGAAGAAAGAAAGTCTGACAACCAGTCTTACCAAGGGGTATCGTGTTATACAGTAACTGTAACGTCGCTCCATGTAAGAAAAAAGCAGGCACATGATGAGATCGAAAGACCTTATTTAGATCCCAAGCTACTTTTTTGACCATTTTCATTACGATTTGTTTAGTGGTTATATCGTGATGAGGTAACAAGTTGCGCGGAACATTAAAAAAATCAACAAAAACCAAAAAATTATAAATAGATGACGTATTAGTTTCTTAAATTTTTGGAGGATTGGCGCAATTATTGTAAGTAGGGAAGGTAGGATAAGTAGGGTAGGTAGGATAGGTAGATAGGCAGGTAAGTACCGCTTTCTGTATCAAGCCCTTGATCCAGCTGCCCAACGAGAGCCTCCTTAGGTGTTGGTCGAGGCTCTTGGAAATGAGTCCATTGGCCGTAACGACTATCGGCACAATGACTGTTGTATTCACATCCCACATGTCGACAACCTCGCAAGCCAAGACAAGATACTTAATTTGTTTATCTATCTCGGTTTTCACGAGGTTCTCGTCATGCGAAATCGCTATATCAACAATCATTGCGCGACGCTCTAATCGATCTATCACCACTATATCAGGCTTATTGGCAACAATAGTCCTGTCAGTGATGATAGATCGATCAGGGCCGTCTTTAACGTGTTGGGGGCCCTGGGCACAATAGGATAATGGGGCCCCTATGACCAAAACAGAGCACTAAGTTGTTAGTTCAAACAAAGAAAGTAGATAAGCAAAGTTCTAGGATTATTTATTTGCAGTGACAATAAATAAATAAGAGGTACCTACTAGGTTTGAGATGGGCAAAATCTTTATTCACTTCTTCACCTACATGGACATTAGCGACAAACTGGTTAAAATCTCTTGATGCATTAACATAACCTTTTTAATATGGAGAAGGCACGCTCGTCACTGCTGTTACAATCTTTATACTTAAGAAGATTTTCAATACGATTTCTGTTTCTTTTTTCGGTTTCTCATTTGGAAATGTGTCTTAAATTTTGTTTTTTTTTTAATATGATATGTTCACAAAATTCTTTCTTCCTTCATTTTCACTATGAACAATTTTCAAGTATTCTGTATAATGTATATGTTACGGCTAATAGCCGAAGTGCGGCTGCACCTAGTTTAGGCCGGCTACAACTTGGTGCAGCCGGCCACTTGCGGTTAAAGTTAGATGTAATCCTAACTTATCCTTGGTTAGAACCAAGTTTAGCCTTCATCATAGCGGCTAGAACTAGGTGCAGCCACACTCCGGGGGTAAATTGTCTGTTTTTGTGCTATTGAACCGGAAGAAGACAGAAAGAGGAGCCCCGCGCAGCGTGGCTCCGTCGACTTGACGTCGATCGTCTTCTTTTGCTCAATGGTTTGGTAAAAAATAATCAAGTCGGAGTACCCCAAGTCCCGAGCTCGCAGGCTACACCTAAGTTTAGGACACGCCGTAATTTCGGCAGTAAGACCCGTCATGGAGGATTGGTTAGGGCGGCGGCACGGCGCCCTCACGTTCCGGCTGACGCAGATACTGACCGGACATAGCTGTTTTGGGAAGTATCAGTGCCCCGAACAATTGCCCGGTTGTCACCACTGCGGAGATTGCTTGGAGGACACAGCGCAGCACACGCTGACAGAGTGGCCAGCATAGGCAGAGCAGCGCCGTGAACTCTCCGCAGCAGTAGGTGACCTCTCGTTCCCAAACATCGTTCTTTCGATGCTCCAGAGCGAGAGTGCGTGGGAGGCTGTTGCCACGTTTAGCGAGCAAGTCATGCACGCATAAAAGGTGGCAGAGAGGGTGAGGGAAGCAACTGCCTCACTTCCCTCCAGGAGAAGACGCACCGGGCGCCGCAGGGTGCTTAATGACCTCGAGCCTTCATGCGTTGCCGGCCTGCGGGTGGTCGACTCAGGGGCAGTCCACCACCCAACCAGATGCAGGCCCATGTAGGCGGCGCGCCGTGTTCCACGCGCGCCACTCTAGAGGATTCGGCGGCGTTTAGACCGCCGCGGTCGACGGGACCCGCCTACATCATTGGCGGGTCATAGCCTGGCGGGGGCGCGGTGTATGCGTGAGCGAATACCGTACCCCTGCCCATAGGTCAGTCGAGGAACACCGTGGTGGTTTATTAGCCGGTAAGAGTCCGGCACAGTCCGTCTTCCCCGGACTAGGGACAGTCCATGAAGATTTCCCAAAGTTCCGGTTAAAACTAGATGTAGCCGCACTTCGGGTTTTAGCCGTAACATATACATTCCATTTCCAACTCTTTCTCATTAACGTCTTTATAGTTAACGACTAGCTGACTGTTATTAGCTGTCTAATGTTCTTAAAGGAACTTAATCGCTGTTTCAGATGAACGCGTAGTATTATAACATAAAGTATGTATTATTACGTATCAATTATGAGAGGAAAGGTTTCTACTTTGATTTCTATTTTTCCATTCAGTTGAAATTACCGTGCATAGCCATCGAAAAACTGGCGTGAGTTTCTACGTCTTGTTCTTTGAGATAGGTCCTTTTAATCAGATTCTGGGTTTTTATTCCTTGGCCGTCGATTCAAAGTACCATTTTTAATTAAATTTATCCCTGAGGTTAATAATAAAATCATCAAGTAAAGTAAAAAAAATAGTTGTTTGTATATTCTTTCAAATATTGGTTACAGCTCCAAATTTTCTATAAATATTATAATGTCTCTAGTTTCGTCTTCTTTGTTTATGACCTTCATGCAAGCCGCTTACTGCATCAGATCGGACTGACCAACTGGTCAAAAACTAGTTTTCAAAAAACTGAACTATTTCAAAAAACTTGGTTGCCTCTTAGGTATATATAGGTTGTAGACACTGGTCTACAACCAATAAGAAGTATAGGTACTGATACTTCTCCGTCATACTTGAAGCTTTGACTTCTGCAATATTTTATGAGAATATCATGATTTTCTAAAAATAAACATGGTTTCCGCTAAATACTTTGATTTATGCTCCTTAATACGTATAAATTTCTGAAACCTTTCAACGAGAACATGGTCTTTTACGTATTTTAAAAGTTCTGGTCAACATGAGACAGATTGGGCGTACTGTCAAGCTCATAGAAAAATATTTTACTTCTGCTAACTTAACTTAATTTATGATTTTTTTAGGACCTGTTATTCCATTTCGTCAATATAGGTACTCAATACAGATTTTTTTTTTAAACTGTTGGTAGTTAGGCATACGTTTGCAGCTAAATAAGAAAAGTTACCTTTTCCAGGATTCCCAAATATTTTATTAAATTCACTCAGTAACTCCACACGTCCACACACAAATCATTTTCATTGTTGGAAGTTCCGAGGATTTAATTGTCACCGCGAAACTGAAGCCCTCTCGATGCCAAAAATTTACTACTAATTTACAACAGCTACAATCCGTTTACATTTCTCCAGGACTCTTCTTTTCGATGTTGACAATTCTATATGTAATCAATCAACCGCTTTACTTCGTCCCAGACAAGTCACCATAGTTTTACTGGGCTTTTTCATGTGTTAAAATAATGTGCTTCCAATCATTAAATCCACTCAAAGAGCATAGATTTATATTAGAAAGGATTTACATGAAAACAAACTAGAGTTTTTTTTTTATTATTTGAAAAATTAGTTCACTTATTATTTAGTCTTCAAAATAGTGTAGTTAGTGTCCCATTAAATTGTATTTTTATTATGTGTTTGAATTAGATATCGGTTATCGTTTTGTGATCTGGCGGGAATTGGGGGCCCCTATCGCTCGGGGGCCCTGGGCACGTGCCCAGTGTGCCCAGTGGGAAAGAGGGGCCTGAGATCGATCCCAATACAACGTGATATTGCCATTTTCGAGAACTGGATCGGGCACATACCTGTAGTACGGTACCTACGACTCCACAAGCCTGTATTTTAGAGCAAGTTGCTGGTGGATAATCCTAGCTACAAGGTTGAGTCTATGCAAGTATTATTATTATTAAGTAGGTAGGTAGGGTAGGTAAGGAAGGTAGGATAGGTAGGGTACGTAGCGTAGCAAGGGTAGGTAGGGTAGGTAGATAGGCAGGTAAGTACGTGAGTAAGTAGTTATAATGTAAAGTGTGTATACCTGATCGAGTAAACTTTTAGCCGTGATTACGCTCATGGTAGTTTCAAAGTAGGCAAGTCTATTTAAAAGTACAGAAATGAGCAAATTACAGTCTTTAGCC
Source organism: Charanyca ferruginea (assembly GCA_947361185.1). Classification (NCBI taxonomy): domain Eukaryota; kingdom Metazoa; phylum Arthropoda; class Insecta; order Lepidoptera; family Noctuidae; genus Charanyca; species Charanyca ferruginea. The sequence continues at coordinate 7,799,192 of OX376080.1, read as the reverse complement.
AAATTATGATCCAAAACTTTATCAATGATCTCAGTCATTCGTAGAATAATATCATTTTGTGTTTTCTCGTCTGAAAATGAGAAATATATTAGTTTTAAACCTGGACTAACATTGACAATTCGCCTATGAGTTTTAACTTCAAATCAGGTTTAACCTTCAAAGTTAAAGCATTTATTTAAATTACGAGGACCCTGTCCCGGTACGTTTATGACTGAATTATTTTTGTTTCATACAACGCAATGTTCTATAACAAACGAGTGAGTAAGAACGCGATAACATCGCACGAAAATTAGCGCGCGGAGATTTAACAAAACTTGTTCTAGGAAATACGTGTTTTTGAAAAAGCTTTAATAAATGATGTGCCTATTTAATGAAAATATGACGTTAACGAGTTTTTCTAATTTGGAAAGTTATGTTGTTGATTTTAATTACTATAATTCTGTAAATGTATATTTGTTAATCCCGCGAATATTTTTTTTATTACCATACAATCTGGCATTTAGCTGCAAATTGCAAAACAACGGAAGAAAATTTCATCTTCGCGGGCTGAATTGGCGATTGAAGATTGATTTAAAATGAACAGCTTTAATTATACAAAATCATTACAATTACTTAGATAAATAAGAACTTAGATAATATGCAAACAAATGTAACGTGGCTTGGTTCGCTCTGACAGACCTCAACTCAAATACGCTTACCATTTTCAATCCAAAGTTCGTCGTAATACAACATTGCAGTTTCGTATATAGATTTCAAAACTTGTGAGTTATTGGCCGATATCGTCCGTCCTTGTTCACGATTTATATGTGTTGTCACTGCGTGCATTACATCGTCCAATTTTGGTTTTGATATCGCTGAAAATGAAGCAGGTTCATTAATATAATGAGGAAAGTCGGGATAGCCTAGTGGTCAAGGCGCTACCTCGACCAAAAATGCGGTTTTCTTCGTTATTCAGGGGCTATTAACTCATTCATTAAGAGAAACAAACTACATCTAAAAGCATATTAATTAATTATTAATTATTAGCTGTTAAGTAGATAAGCCTAGTTTTTAATTGTTGTTTGTTCTGAAAACCGTTCTATTGTTTTGGGGTCAACCTGTGAGATAGGGTGAGCATGTTAAATAAATAAATATTATTAATGTTCAATATCCTATCATCACATTCCACGTTCTTGTTTATTTTGTATGTACCCTATACATATACACCTAAATCTCCCTGTAAAACTCCCTGTAAGACTAAAATAATTGAAAACATGTAACTTTTGCTAAACTTGACGTGCTATTAATTTGAGGATTACACTAATAGATAGGTAGCTGAAATTTTTTTATAATTCACGTTTTATTTTATTTCAAAAGATCGTTTCTCTTTTTTTATTACAAAAAAAAAACCTAAAAATTATGCGAATTTCGATTCTGCGGCATAGAGGAAATGTATGGTCAAAGTTATTTGATGAGGGAGGCGCCCGTGTCTCTTGTATGACGTTGTAGATTCGACACCGGGCAAGTACAAATATGATTTTTTCAATGTCATATGTACTTTCTAAGTTTATCTTGGACATCATTGACATCGGCGAAGGAAAACATCGTGAAGAAACCTGGACTTGATCATACTAATATTATAATGTAAAAGTAAATCTATCTGTCTGTTTCAAAGTCAAAGTTAAATCATTTATTTCAATTAGACCATTATAAGGCACTTTTGAACGTCAAATGAGAAACGGTTTCACGACGAAACGGCTGAACAGATTTTGATGAAATTTGGTAAGAAGATAGCTCGAACTCTGGGGAACCCTTTAAATGCGCGATTTCGTCTGCATCCGCGATAACCGACATTCACGCGGACTTAATCGCGGGCAAAGTGCTAGTAAGGGCGGGTTGTTTCAAACAGTCGGTTAACGTTACATACGGACGGTTAAAAAGTTACTATGACGTGCGATGTTTAACGTACGTTAAATGTAACGGGTTGTTTCATGACATACAAATCCGTCAGTTAAAGTTATTCAAAAAGAGATTCCATAATATTTTGATGTTTGAAGTAGCTGTTTGACAACACAAAATTACGATGACTGGTCGGTTATGGTAATAGTAACTTTTTGACGTATGATTTTGTGAAACAACCCATTTTTTTGATTTGACGATAGTTAGCGCCATTTTTGACTATTACCGGTCAGTAATGGTTAGTTGAAGCAACCCGCCCTAATTAATTTAAGTCAGAAATCGCGCCTTGAGATCGCAGTGTTTGTTGTTTGTTAAAAAATATATAAATACTAGCTGACTCGGCAAAAGTTGTTTTGCCATATAAACAAAAAAAAATAGTCTACGACCTATTCTCAGACCTGCCAAATATACACAAAAAAAAACATAATAAATAAAAAATAAATAAAATAAAAATAATTTATTTGTCACCAGCTAGCAACAAGGATTACAACATATTAAATATAAATAATTCGACATCATTTGTGGTGGTAAAGGAGGTTAACGTAGGGGTTTGACTCTATCTTCTGAACTAGGCGAGGCCTGTATCTCAGAAGATAGCATTCAGTTGACAATCCATTATTTGTAACCTAAAAACATTGTGTGCTACTAATTTAATTCATTATTAACATAAAAAAGAGAGGAAAAAGTAAAATAAAAAAAAGGCAACAAAACTGAAAAACATTAAAGTAATAATTATAACGCAAGTACTGAATAAAAGTGTGTATGCGAGTGTGTGTATGTGTGTGTGTATATGTGTGTGTGTGTGTGTGTGTGTGTGTATGTGTGTGTGTATGTGTGTGTGTGTGTAACATAAAAATCAGTAAAGCCGTGTCGGAGGAGTTCGATAACAAACACTGTGACACCAGATTTTTATATATTAGTCTAGCTGGCCCGACAGACGTTGTCCTGTCTCTTTAAAAAAACACAGCTGTCACTAACAGAATAAGTAGATTTCGTCATAAATTACATATCCCTTATCAACGCACCAAAATGTATAGTATAAATTCGTACTGTATGGCTATTCGAATTTATAATAAATTACCAAATGGCTCAAAATGCCTTAATTTAAGCAAGTTTAAGAGCAAACTCTTTGATTTACTACTTAGTAAATGCTATTACTTAACAAATGAGTTCCTGAGTGATAAATCATTATAAATATTATTTAAATTTTCGTTATAAGAAAATATTTGTACACCAGAAATGGTAAATGTATGAGACCATGACAATCACAACACCTTATTGTACTATATTCTTACAAATAAACTGTTCTTTTTTTCTTTCCTGCCAATCGATTTTTCAATTTTCGTACCGTATAAAGCTTTCCTGGTCTTCCACAATTATTTCAAGACCAAAATTAGCCAAATCGGTCCAACCGTTCTTGAGTTTTAGCGAGACTAACGAACAACGATTCATTTTTATTATATAATAATAAATAAATATCTTGGGACAACTCACACACGGTCATCTGGTCCCAAGCTAAGCAGAGCTTGTGTTATGGTAACCAGACAACTGATATACATACTTATATAATTTATAAATACATACATATTATAGATAAACACCCAGACACAGAACAAACACTCATGCTCATCACACAAAGTTTGTCCTGGGTGGGAATCGAACCCACGACCTCCGGCTTAGCAGTCAGGGTCAGTGACCACTAGACCAACAGGCCCGTCAATATAGAGAAATATATGTACTTACATCCCAGATCATGGTGTAGGTGCAGAATTAATTTCTGCATTGAAATATTAGTTTCAAATGACGACTGTGGAGCAAAACGAATTGTTTGTTTTTCTGAAACAAAAAAAAGCAAACATTTATACAAAAAGACAGCCAACTTCAAAAATAAAAAACTAACTTTAAATTCGCAAGTCGGTGGCTTTGGTTTTATTTGTTGTTTTGTATTGCCACTTGCGAAGACTTGCGAATTTAAAGTTATGTTTTTCTTTTTGAAGTCCATTGTCTTATTTTTCGCTTTTTAGTGCCTACTTCTTACCATACAAATGAATTACGAAACAGTGACACCAAAAAAATAAGTTTCAAAACTAAAACCCGACTACAACAAAAAGTGATCTAAAAAGTACGAAACAAGAAAATATTTCACACAAAAATCAAGACATAGGTACAAAATGGTCAAGGTAAAGCCGTGGTTGCATGCCTGTGTCCCATATGAGTGCAATGAATCAAGACGCTTCTAACGATACCTCATTTGTTCAGTTCTGATAAGTAGTTAAGGAGCTATGAGCGAACAGATGAACATACATACATACATAGCCTGTAAAAATCATAACCCTCCTTTGGCTTTGCCGTAGTTGGGTAAAAAAAAACAGTCATCCCTTAATGTTCTACCCTTAGGGGCGGAATATTTGAAGTTTATATGAAACTAACTTTGAGGTATACACTATCAATAAAAAAAAAGAATCATCGAAATCGGACTACACTGAAATAAGTTATGCGTGGGTCAAACATAAAAAAAATTCGTTTCGAATTGAAAAATTTCTTCTTTTTTGAAGTCTGTTGATTATTGCTTCATTTTCGCTACGTTCGGGCTAATAGGGGATATTACTGCAAAGTTTCGGGCACCAGAGTGCAGCACTAGCAAAGTCCGTAAACAGTTTATCGACGAGTCGTTCAAAGCGTGAAATTCTGCCTTTAATTGAGTTCAAAATTGGGAAGTGTGTTATATTATACAATAATGTATCAGTGCTGTGTATTTCGATGAAGAAATGAAGGGAATTATTCATTTCCAAAAGAAGAAAATGTTCGAAAACTTTGGGAAGCAGCTAAAAATCACTCTAAAATATATTCAGGTGAGATAGTCGCATTTACAGAATAACGTTCACATTTATCATGTAAGACAACCAAATATTATTTTATTCTGAGCATAACCTAGAATCCACTTTCAAATGGTCGTAGGACGCCATAATATGGTTAAAGTACAGTTAGGTAAATAAGATTAATTAAAACTTTGATATATTTTCACAAAATACATAGTTATTACAATTATTATCATAATGTAACAAGAATACGAGGTTATGATTTACGGAATGTGCTAGTGGCGGCCTCTGCGCCGAGTTTCGCGTAATGTTCCCTATTCTCAGAATGACTGCCTCAATTTTGCAAAATCTTCCGATAATATGATAGCGAATAGCAAAGTTTCTATACATTATATTTAGTAAACAGTTGTTAATTTAACATTACAAATAGACAATTCAATTTTATTTATTTGTATATTTATTATTGTTGAGACCGCGTCTCTAACCATCGCCGCGCGCGGAGCGGCAGTGAACGAGGAGTGCGGGGGCAGCGGGGAGTCAGCCGGCGACAGCCGAGCGCGGGTCCCGCACCACACGACTAGTCAGCTGTTGCACGCACTTACGCACGGCTGCGCTCGCGCATCTTATTCTCTTAGCATATTTACTTGTTTTTCATAGTTTTCCAATATACATGTTATACAGTCCACTGCATTTAATTTACATAGTTCCTTATTCATATTCATCTCCACCGCGAGCTATCGTCGCGAACATATGGTCCTTCGAGCCGGATAGCCGGGATGAGAAAAACAAAATCATTACCTGCAGCCTCCAATGCCTTCTGTAAAGAGTTCAAGTTATTTTCTCTAAGACCTATAGTTCTGTATGCCTTCACCTTCTCTTGGACCCAAGGCAGAATCTCCACGTCTAATGAACACCTGGAAAAAACATAATCCATACTTTATCCATACTTCCATACTAATATTATAAACGCGAAAGTAACTCTGTCTGTTACGCTATCAAGATGAAACGGCTGAACCGATTTTGATGAATTTTGGTATCAAAATAGCATGAGCCCTGAGGAAGGACATCTAGGCTACATTTTAATCAGCGACTTCATCTGCATCCGCGATAACCGACATTCACGCGGACGAAGTCGCGGGCAACAGTTAGTTGTTTATGAATTGAGATGTTAAAACTACATACAAGTGACGTCATAAGTATAAATTGCCAAACCTAATCTATGGGGGAATTGCGGCTTGACAGCTCATAAAAAGTATGTCAATTATTTGGTGGTTTCAAGTACCGAATTGGCAAATGACTACCTACAAGTGACGTCATTAGTATAAATTACCATCATTCCAAAACCAAAATCTATTATGGGGAATGTCGTTTTGACAGCTTATAAAAAATATGTCAATTGACTGATGGTGTAAAGAAATAAGACTTTCGAAACTAAAGTCACTTGTGTTTGCCTTGTGTCCTGGGTGTTGTTTATCTATATATGTATTATTTAAAAATGTATTTGTGTATGTATATCAGCTGTCTGACACCCATAGTACAGGGTCTCCCTAGTTTGGGGTCAGATGGCCATGTGTGAAATGTCCCCACACATTTTTTTTTTAATGTTCTGTGCTAAAGTCATTTCTCACTTTTTAGTTTTTGAAGGCGGTTGTTTTTTCGTAAAAAAAAAGGATTTTATTATCCACTTTTCAGTACCTTCTTATCATCCAATTCAATTACAAAACGAAAACAAACCAACATCTACAGATAGTCCAATCCACGAAGACGCGCCCCACTACCTCCTAACCGTTTATGTGTGCCAGCTACCGTCAATGTTTGAGTGTTATCGGTACACACTAATTACCTATGAGTGCACGCGCACACTACAATTAATAGACTAATCAGGACAGAGCGACACGAAAATCCGAAAATCCCGTAAACCAAAAATTGGTGGGGCGCGTCTTCGTGGATTGCACTATCTATATGCATATTTTTGGAACGAAGTTCCATAACGCGGCTTACGGGTAAAGCGAATTAGTAGAAATCGTCACGTAACGAAATGCGTGTGCGTGTATCGAGACGCTGCTGCGCACTCGCCTGCTCGTGATATATTATTATTTTTATAATTTTTTTTGTCCTCCGACCGCACAGGTTTTTTGCTTTTTGTTTATTTTTTTCAAAAACTGCTGAATCGATTTCGATAAAAATGTTATAGGACCACCGCTTAGGCATACCCTATCCATTTCTAAGAATTTTCATAATCGATGTATACTCGCCGGAGAAATCGCGTAACAATGATACAAAAAAAAAAAAATACCTTGAGAGCCTCCTCCTTTTTTGAAGACGGTTAAAAGAGTATATTACTTACTCTTTATTTCTTTCGATGCATTGCAGAGCTAATGATGGAAGCAACTTCTCATTAGCATGTGTACACCATATGAGTTCATCTTTTGATAAACAGACTCTCTCTTGACTTTCCGAGTCTAACTGTTGGTTGTAGTATGCTGATCTGAAAAGTTATTAAAACATTGTAGACAGTGATTTAGAATCGCCGAACTTACTTCTTTTTTAAATGGTTGAAATTTTGGGAAAAAATCACTGATATACGAAAATCGAACAGAATGTGCAAGTTGAAGTGGAAATATGCAGGCCACATCGCTCGAAGAACCGATAACCGACGGGGAAGAAAGGTTATTTTTCTAATCAAATATGGATCTTGTAATTTGATCCGAGATAAAAAAATAATTATTATTATTCAAATTCAAATTTATAAGGTTATGGTTATTATAAACTGCTTTTGAGTTATGCCAACTGTATTCAAATTTTCGCTTGTGCCTGTACATACCTGATCATAAGACGAGCCGCCCACTCAGTAAGACAGTCAGTTGAACTGATATTTCCAAATAATTTAGCATCATTTTGATGCCATTGTATTGCCTCTATAACCTGAAATAACATGGGATAACATGGCAGATACATAAAGTGCCCCAGATATAGCTCGACCGCTTAGCTGAGACCGTTCGTGAGGTAGCTGCGCGGTGCGGTAGACGTGACAGTTGTCACAAGTTGACGTATCAGTGAGCTCTCGCGTCACGTCACCACACTGAGGTAGCTGCGCGGTGCGGGAGGGGTGACAGTTGTCACAAGTTGACGTATCAGTGAGCTCTCGCGTCACGTCACCACACTGAGGTAGCTGCGCGGTGCGACAGGGGTGACAGTTGTCACAAGTTGACGTATCAGTGAGCTCTCGCGTCACGTCACCACACTGAGGTAGCTGCGCGGTGCGACAGGGGTGACAGTTGTCACAAGTTGACGTATCAGTGAGCTCTCGCGTCACGTCACCACACTGAGGTAGCTGCGCGGAGCGACAGGGGTGACAGTTGTCACAAGTTGACGTATCAGTGAGCTCTCGCGTCACGTCACCACACTGAGGTAGCTGCGCGGTGCGGGAGGGGTGACAGTTGTCACAAGTTGACGTATCAGTGAGCTCTCGCGTCACGTCACCACACTGAGGTAGCTGCGCGGTGCGACAGGGGTGACAGTTGTCACAAGTTGACGTATCAGTGAGCTCTCGCGTCACGTCACCACACTGAGGTAGCTGCGCGGTGCGACAGGGGTGACAGTTGTCACAAGTTGACGTATCAGTGAGCTCTCGCGTCAGGTCACCACACCCCTCCCGCACCCCGCAGCTACCTCAGGAACGATTTCAGTTAAGCGGTCGGACTTTGAATGCTTGAGTAGTTTTCATTCATAAATTGATTTTGAACTTAAACTCATAACAAATATATTGTAATATTGTGTGTAAGGTAATATACAGAGTCAATTCCGAGAAATTTAACTTCTGAGAGCTGCTAGATGAAAACAAACAAAACCTAACTTTTTGACGTAAGCTGGACACTAGGGACGCATAGTGCCGAGCGTCACTCAAGTATTGTCTATGAATAGGTTTTTGGGACCCTGTGCCTCCACTCGCATTGTGAGACCTCATAGTATTGTTTTTAAATACGGGTGAAGATGTCTTCAAGCTCATTCGAAAATGAGATTCACAAAAGTATCACGTCATAACTAAATAAAAACCATTTAAAAACATACTTACAGCGGATGTTACAAAGTCTCTTTTCGGCCACCTTTCAGTTTGTTTCAACCAACTTATTCTGTTCTGAGTAACTTCTTCGGGATAGAACGAGGCGACCATTTTGTTGAACCAGTTTTCATAATCTGTGAACATAACTTTGTTTTTTTGCAGAGTATTTTTTTATTTAAACACACAAAGAAATAAAGTTTTTGTGTAGGATCGTCTACATAAAAACTTTATCTCCGAAAGTACTCATCTCATTTAAAAAATACTCTCATAGATAAAACGTATAAATAGTTTAATTAATCTGCGCCGTGGCGCAATGTTATCACGCTTGTAATTATACAGCTTTAATTGGTGTTGTCCAATGCAATTAAAACGATAAATTAAGTCAAACTGTAGGAAATAATAGGTAGGTAGTGCAACATGCTACATGAAAGACTATTAAAATTAAGTTATTCTAATATGTTAGTTTTTGTTAAAGTTATTTATGTATATGTTGCATGCGATTTTGAATACTGCATGAAATAATACTAATTGAAAGAGTGTTATAAAGTGTAATATGTTATGTTTTTGGGAAATAAATGGCTTTATTATTATTTAATTGGTGTTTTCGTCGTACGAGTAACGCCAATTAAAGCTGTATAATTACAAACATACTAATCCCGAGTGTCAAAGGATATTATGTTTTAAGGTACTGATATTTAATTTCCAAGCGGACAAAATCGTGGGCAGAATCTAGGTACAGAGGCCAGCACATCTAAATATTACATTAGAATAAACTCATAAAACAAATGATAAATAAGTAATACAAGTTGGAACTTACCAAGTTTCTTATTAGCTCCTTCAAAATATTCCCTCAAGGAAATAGTGAAATCTTCATTTCTGGTCCACAGTGGAGGCAAACTATCTTCGACTTGCCTTTTGTCTTGAAGCCTTAAATCATCCCAGTTAGATAGCGATCCAAATACATTGATCAACCCTAAAAAAATACGAAGTTTCGGTTCATCATCATCTTCAACCGGAAGACGTCTACTGTTATATATTTGAAACGATAGACCTAATGATTTTCGATTAAATAAACGTTATATTCAATAACATTATACGAAATAAGTTTTAGAGTATATAAAATTTTATATGTAAAGAAATTATACCAACAGTTGGGATATTTCACGTTTATTATATTATTTTATTTTTTAAAAAACGTTGCCCCACCGTAGGAATTACTCATGTGTCGTGGGTGCGTTTACAAACATATAAACTCACATACACAAACAGCCAGACCCGGAACAACTATCTGTAGGCCATACAAATATTTGTTCCGTGCAGGAATCGAACCCGCGATACGCAGCGCAGCAGTCGATCGCTCAACCACTGCTCCAACCGTGTCGTCAAATTACTATTATCTTGTGAACGTTATTCAACTGAAAATATACCAAATCACTTTATATGATATGAGACGCAACCCTCTGGTGGAATCACTCATCGTTTCACAGCCTCACTATGCATCCTCGCACCGCACATCTTTGGTAGAAACGCAGCCTTAGGGTGTCACCGAGAAACGTGATTATTCGAACCGAACATGACGGCTATGTGTCTTCAAATCGTCAATATATAAACCGACACGATATATCGTGTCGCAGGACGTCCCATACTACGCTTACCCAAACGCATCTCCACTCAGCGTGTTAACGCAGAAACCATAGTAATAATTTGTAAAGGTTCAAAAGTTTGACCTCAAGCTCGATGGATGGCGGTGGCGTCGAATTTAATCTCGGTATGGTTTCGATACCGTGATTTGGTTAGGCCCGAGTGAATTTTCGAAAATATATAACCAGCTTAGATCAGGACACAATTTGGTTTTATTTCAATTTCAACGCTATTAGTGTTCATAAAATACTATTAGTCCAACACTACCAGCTCGGTAGTAAATATTGGTCCTTCGAGCCGGATTTGAACCAGCGACTTATCGATGTAATGCATTATAAATTAATATTACCTTGTAATGTAAATTCTTCTTCTCTCATCTGAGCATCTAAATCTTCTCTGTACATACTGTAACAATAATAAGCAAGATACACTCTTGTCGGAATTTCAGTCACGGCAGTCAATTCAATGGAGATCAGTCAAGTACGCCCAATTAAACCCAATAACATTTGACCCGACCAGAGAATTTAACCTAGGATACCAAGCTTAGCTGTCGCGCTTTCGACCATGTGACTAACGGGACAGTCCACATACACACAGTACCTACAAAATGTGTTTTTTTTTTCGTAATGGGAACTCGTATATCAACCTTGGAGGTTGTCGGCTGCTTAACCGGAATTTTCTGTGGTGCCTTAAAGAGAATTTAAGGCCTCCATCCAGGGCAAAAAACTTCGACGCTCTTTAAAATCAAGTTTTTATTAAATACGGGTTACATTATTGACGACACGGTTGGCGCAGCGGCTGAGCGATCGACTGCTGCGCAGCGTGTTGCGGGTTCGATTCCCGCCCAAGGTAAATATTTGTGTGATGAGTACTTGTGTTTGCCTTGTGTCTGGGTGTTGTTTATCTATATATGTATGTATTTAAAAAAGTATTTGTGTATGTATATCAGCTGTCTGACACCCATAGTACAGGGTCTCCCTAGTTTGGGGTCACATGGCCATGTGTGAAAATGTCCCCACATATTATTATTATTATTATTATTCTTATTGCTTCTATATATTTCTTATGTGAAACAATGTAGATGAAAAGCAATACAAACCATAGTAAAAAAAGAAAAGGTTAAAAGGTGTTAAGTACGGGCACTCCTGGACAATTATTTCTTCTATTTATTCCGATGTTGACTTTCCTGTGATGCTTTAAAGAGAGTTTAAGGCCTCCACCCAGGGCAAAAAACTTATAAACGACGTAGCGACTATACGCTAAGGGCATCCCCTGTGGAGTATGAGCCTCGGCTTAAGGCGTCGCTGGGAGTACAGCGAAGGGACAGACTGGATCAGATTTTGATTCTTTCGGGATGAATTTAAAGCTACAGGTTCAGTCGCGCGGTCAGGAGCTTGTGACTAAAAGTCGTACGGATCGACCGATCCTGATGGTTAAGCTACGGTGGCCGCGGTCGCGTAAGTGGATGGGTTAGTCCCTCATCCTATCGATTTCATACCGAGACCCATTTATGCCTCAGAAAGCACGTAAAGCCGTTGGTCCCGGCTGTCATTCGTGGATCTTTGACAGTCAGAAACAGTAGTCAGAAACTAGAAAATCTAACTAGTCTTATCAAGGGGTATCTTGTTACCCTGCAACTGGGTTGTGGAGGTCAGATAGGCAGTCGCTCCATGTAAAACACTGGTATTCAGCTGCATCTGGTTAGACTGGAAGCCGACCCCAATATAGTTAGGAAAAGGGTAGGCAGATGATGATGCTCAAGGTTCAGGGAGCACAATGTAATGACGACTTACCTAAGTATAAATTGGCTTCTATCCCCACTCCTAAGCATGAGATCTTCAAATAGTATATTAGTATACAAATATCCTTCACTGTTGGATACAGCTTGCTTCAATTCTTTGACTGATTCATTGAAGCTGAAATAGAAAATGATTATCATAAGATTTGTTTCAAGACTTGTGTCACGTGATGGGAGCTGGATTACGATTTATAAACTTCTATACAAAAAAAAATTAAGTGTCTGTTTGTAATGTAAAAATAACAGTTTTTTTACTGAATGCGTTTGCATGTTTACACCTTTACACGGTAATAATAATGAAAAAAACTATTTTTAACATTTTTGTCTGCTTTTCTGTCTATCTGTTTGTTCCGGCTAATTTCCGAAACAGCTGGTCCGATTTCGACGGGCCTTTCACTGGCAGATAGCTGATGTTATCAGAAGTAATATGGGCTACTTTTAATTTAGAAACAAAATTAGGGTTCTGTGCAGATAAATAAAAAAATCACGTGGTCGCACGGGTACCAGCTAGCCTATATTAATAATTTCTTAAAAGCTTCACGTTCTTTTTTACTGTTAGGACCACGGAATAATAAAAACAAGGGAAGTGCCCTTAGTCTTACTTAATACTGGATCCAGTGTCGCCAAACTTACACATTTGCAAATGAAAATGTACTTGCAATACACAGATAACGATGATATAATTGGCTACAAATGATAAACGCAACTTTGGCAAAAAGCTTATTTATTATTGTTCAAAATTAAATCGTATCACAACTGACGAACGTTGCTATTATTTTACATGACAAAATCACTAAAGAGATTTTTTCCATCTAACAATCCAATTCGAGCAATGTCCAACGAGTTCAGCTATTCGACGCTAGAGAGCGCTGTTACCAAATTACTTAACATGACATCTATTGTTACTATAAATAGATGTCATTTTCGCATGCAACTGTTTTGCATTTTTCTATTCAATGAGTGATTTGGTCAAGTTATCGATAATTTGTACAATGTAAGAAATATAATTACTGTGTTTAAATTAATCTTTTTGATGTACGTAATGGATCAAAAATGATGATTAATTAATGATGTATTGACATATTTTTCTGCGATACCTTTCATTGAGTCCGTAATATGATTGTATGTAGGAAATTGATTGACATCCCAATAAAATTACGCATTATTTTAGACATGACAATATCTTTTTTAAATACGTAACTGTCTTTTAAAAACATAATTGACATCTGAATTTTTGTATTATGAAGATCTACTATCTATCCGCTATATAACCGATCTATTATATAACCGCGAATGAATGACTATTTGCCAGAATAAAGTTTTTAAATCGTACTTTTATTTATAATAAAAAGTAAGGTACTTTAAAAACATAATAATATTGTTTTATCGACAAGAACTATTTGCATTAATGTGTCCCATCCCTAAACGAGTAGCGTCGAAGTTTCTAGAATTTATGCCACGGAAAACGATTACAGTCAATACAGCGAGCAAGGTAATTTAGACTTTAATGAATAGACATAAGGTAGTTTTTAGTTCGCATCAAAGTAAAAATATGGTATTGTCAATAAAAATCGATTAAATTGAAATATATACTACTCAAAACAAAATAAGGGCCACAAGGTATTTTGTCTGTACCATGAAAATAATAAATCCAATATATATTTTTTGTCTCCATAACGAAAACTAATGTTGTTTTTACCATGTAGACCAATAAATTTATTCAAATAATAATGATTAAAAAGTTTATTGGCTTTTGAAAGGAAAAGCACATTTTAGGTTAAAAATAAAAACAACGTAAAGTTACTGAAAACAAAAGAAAATACTCCATGCTCATCTTTTAGTAACGGGTATGCCCCCCTCGTTTAGCTACGCACTCCTGAAGCCTGGAGTGCATGCTCTCAATCAAATGCCTGACATTTTCCATTGGAATCTCTTCCCAGGTCCTTTTCACAGCGTTGACGAGTTGCTGTTGGTTGTGGATTTACTGATCACCGTCTCTAACTCTTCGTTTCAACTGATCTCATATGTGCTCTATTGGATTTAAGTCCGGACTGTTCGCCGGCCACGGCAAGACTTGAATTTGAGAGTCTTCCAGTACAAACTGAGTCGCTTGAGCCGTGTGTGCACGAGCATTGTCTTGCATTAAGATGAATCCAGGACCCGCTCGCTGTCCAAATGGGATCACATGTGGTCTGACAACTTCCTCAATATACCGCTGAGCAGTAACAGTACCCTCATTTAAAATAGCGAGCTCAGTTTTGCCGTGTAAGCTTATCCCGCCCCAAATCATTACATTTGGACCACCAAAACGATCGAGTTCATGGATGCAGGCTTCTGAAAATCTCTCGCCGCGTCTTCTCCATACTCTAATACGCCGATCGACGTTAAAAAATTTAACTTTGCATTCGTCTGTGAAGAGCACCATAAAAAAATAAAATCCACCAAAATGAAAAAATACCTCGTGGCCCTTATTTTGTTTTGAGTAGTATATGAAAGTTTTATACTTTTTGGTAATACCATATCCCTCTGCAAGAAACATTCTTTGACCTGCTATAATTTTTGCATGTAAAAATTGCACAATAAGGCATGGTTGTATTTTTTTTCCTTACGTGCGATATTGAGCGACATGTCAAGTCGCAGCAAGTAGTTGATCACGACTGAACCAATGTTGATCATTTCCACAAAATTGTGCCACACGTTCGATGGCTGCGTGGCACTTCCACTTGTTTTTATTATTCCGTGGTTAGGACGTAGGACGACTCAAGCTTTTAAGAAAATATTCGTTGTCATTTGATTATATTTCATGTCAGTTGTTATTATGTACTTATTGCACTTAGTTATATATGTACGACTTTGTTTCAGGCCTATAAGCAGCAGTGACCACTTAACACGTCCAATGACATAAAAATAAAACTATTTTTATTTTGTATGTTCCTTTTCCGCCTTCCACACGGGCAAAGCCGCGAGCAATATTTAATTAATAAAAACCACATACCCTTGAATACCGCTTATATCCTTGATAAAAATCCTGCAAGCGTCTAATACTAAGGGAGTCAGACTGAAAGGTCCCCTCTTGATGATATCAAACAGCTGTTTAGCCATGACTGAGTCCAGCTCGAACCTACGACCCGTGCCTTGCAAGCATTTCATCATTTGAACGCATAGCTCTTGACATACTGGGGAATTTGTCTAAAAATAAAAAAAAATACAATTATTCTAAGACAGAAATTCTCTAAGCTAAAATTGATTTTAGCCGTGAAAACCTGATTCATTTCCAATAAATAGTAAGTCAATTCAAAGTCAAAGCATTAAGCACTTTTGAATTGTCAAGGAGTAAGTCAGTTAGTTAGAAAGTTGAAGCTAGTTGCTCGTTCCAAAACGCAGGTAGGTCTCTATGGAGAAGAACGAGCAAGAAACTCCACGGACACTCCACTCCACTCCACCACTCCACTCTCCACTCTTTTAAATCAAGATTTTACAAAATACTGGTTACATCATCCTTGTTGCTTCTATATGTGAAACGATGCAAGTAAAAAACAATACAAAACATAAAAGAAAGAATTGTGTAGGCAAATGATTACCTACAAGTGACGTCATAAGTAGAAATTGCCATTCAAAATCTATAGCGGAATTGCGTTTTGACAGAAAATGACGTACTTTTTGAACATCAACTGATAGGTGTCATTTACTAATTTAATTACTTAAATATCAATTTACCTTCGAAAGTTGTAGGAAAACATCTAAAATGTTCGTTATAGGCATTTGAACATTAATTTCTCGTTTTGCTGGAGCTAAAAAGACAAGAAAACAACATTTATTTTGTATACCATTAAAAAGGAGATCGTACGAGTATAAGGGTTCTGTTATAAACTTTTAGAGGTGTGGAACCCTATAAAAAATTCATATGAATCACTATAGTCGCACCGCTTAACTGATATCATTCCTGAGGTAGCTGCGCGGTGGAGACAGGGGTGACAGTTGTCACAAGTTGACGTATCAGTGAGCTCTCGCGTCACGTCACCACACTGAGGTAGCTGCGCGGTGCGACAGAGGTGACAGTTGTCACAAGTTGACGTATCAGTGAGCTCTCGCGTCACGTCACCACACTGAGGTAGCTGCGCGGTGCGGTAGACGTGCCAGTTGTCACAAGTTGACGTATCAGTGAGCTCTCGCGTCACGTCACCACACTGAGGTAGCTGCGCGGTGCGGTAGACGTGACAGTTGTCACAAGTTGACGTATCAGTGAGCTCTCGCGTCACGTCACCACACTGAGGTAGCTGCGCGGTGGGGTAGACGTGACAGTTGTCACAAGTTGACGTATCAGTGAGCTCTCGCGTCACGTCACCACACTGAGGTAGCTGCGCGGTGCGACAGGCGTGACAGTTATCACAAGTTGACGTATCAGTGAGCTCTCGCGTCACGTCACCACACTGAGGTAGCTGCGCGGTGCGACAGGCGTGACAGTTATCACAAGTTGACGTATCAGTGAGCTCTCGCGTCACGTCACCACACTGAGGTAGCTGCGCGGTGCGACAGGGGTGACAGTTGTCACAAGTTGACGTATCAGTGAGCTCTCGCGTCACGTCACCACACTGAGGAAGCTGCGCGGTGCGACAGGGGTGACAGTTGTCTCAAGTTGACGTATCAGTGAGCTCTCGCGTCACGTCACCACACTGAGGTAGCTGCGCGGTGCGACAGGGGTGACAGTTGTCACAAGTTGATGTATCAGTGAGCTCTCGCGTCACGTCACCACACTGAGGTAGCTGCGCGGTGCGACAGGGGTGACAGTTATCACAAGTTGACGTATCAGTGAGCTCTCGCGTCACGTCACCACACTGAGGTAGCTGCGCGGTGCGACAGGGGTGACAGTTGTCACAAGTTGACGAATCAGTGAGCTCTCGCGACACGTCACCACACTGAGGTAGCTGCGCGGTGCGACAAGGCTGACAGTTGTCACAAGTTGACGTATCAGTGAGCTCTCGCGTCACGTCACCACACTGAGGTAGCTGCGCGGTGCGACAGGGCTGACAGTTGTCACAAGTTGACGTATCAGTGAGCTCTCGCGTCACGTCACCACACTTAGGAAGCTGCGCGTTGCGACAGGGGTGACAGTTGTCTCAAGTTGACGTATCAGTGAGCTCTCGCGTCACGTCACCACACTGAGGTAGCTGCGCGGTGCGACAGGGGTGACAGTTGTCACAAGTTGACGTATCAGTGAGCTCTCGCGTCACGTCACCACACTGAGGTAGCTGCGCGGTGAGACAGGGGTGACAGTTATCACAAGTTGACGTATCAGTGAGGTCTCGCGTCACGTCACCACACTGAGGTAGCTGCGCGGTGCGACAGGGGTGACAGTTGTCACAAGTTGACGTATCAGTGAGCTCTCGCGTCACGTCACCACACTGAGGTAGCTGCGCGGTGCGACAGGGGTGACAGTTGTCACAAGTTGACGTATCAGTAAGCTCTCGCGTCACGTCACCACACTGAGGTAGCTGCGCGGTGCGACAGGGGTGACAGTTGTCACAAGTTGACGTATCAGTGAGCTCTCGCGTCACGTCACCACACTGAGGTAGCTGCGCGGTGCGACAGGGGTGACAGTTGTCACAAGTTGACGTATCAGTGAGCTCTCGCGTGACGTCACCACACCCCTGTCGCACCGCGCATCTATCTCAGGAATGGTCTCGTTTAAGCTTTTGCTACTCACCTTTACTAATCCTCTGTCTGTATGTAACGCCTGATCTAAGAACCGTTCTTGCCATTGTCTTAGTTCTTACAGAAGCGTTTTCATAAGCTCTTAGAACGCTGGAAAATGATAATATAGTGATAATTGAAGGGTCGCGATGGCGCAGTAGTAAGAGCACTCCACCTCCAGGGTTTTTAACCGGGCACAAGCAAGTATCAATTTGACGTTTTTATTTCATTATGTACTTTCTAAAGGATAATTTCTACGAAACGGATCGCATCGCGTCGGATCGGAACGGATTTTATAATCTTTAAACGATATTAAATCGTGTATACCGTACTTAAAGTCTATATTACCAAGCCGCGCACAGCAGCTATCCGCAGGCATCTACCGCGACACGCGATCGCAGCCGAAAGTATGCTGCGACACGCAATTGGCTCCGTTCGCCTGTCATCGTATCCGATCGAATCCTTTCGGCTGTCAACACGGTAGGAATGAAACTATTTGACTAGGCGCAAGGACGGTACGGAGCCGAACGTATGCGTCGAAATCCAGCCGGACGCGATCGGCTGTCACCACATCCATTCGATGTGGAAATAATTTCCGATCCGATGCGATGCGATCCGTTTGGTAGAAATCATCCTTAAGTTTATTTTGGGCACCACTGACATTGGTGAAGGAAAACATCATGACGAAACCTGGACTTGAAATCATTCTGAACAAAAGTTGGTTGAAGCAAGGAAAACCAGCTCAGGTGAAGATCAAAGACTAGCTGAACCGACAGATGTTGTCCTGTCCCTATCTACTGTAAGAGATCCTGATGGAGGATTCTTACTGGTACTAGGATATGGCGTAATTGTAATGGGTTTAATCTAGAAATGAAAGCACTGAAACTCGGTACTGGTTTATATTATCAGATACTTGTAGTGTGCCCGTGACAAGATTTTGACGGGCCTGTTGGTCTAGTGGTCACTGACCCTGACTGCTAAGCCGGAGGTCGTGGGTTCGATTCCCACCCAGGACAAACTTTGTGTGATGAGCATGATTGTTTGTTCTGTGTCTGGGTGTTTATCTATAATATGTATGTATTTATAAATTATATAAGTATGTATATCAGTTGTCTGGTTACCATAACACAAGCTCTGCTTAGCTTGGGACCAGATGACCGTGTGTGAGTTGTCCCAAGATATTTATTTATTTATTTTATTTATTTAAGATCAGGCTAAAAAGTCCTAATGTCAAATGTAAAACAATACAAGTCTACTATTTGAACTTATTCTAGGAGTTTGCTGAGTGTTCCGTCATAGAGTATATCTAATGGCTATTATCTCAGAAACACATCCGATCTCTACACTACCTACCCTACATACTCTACCTACCCTATCAAGCCTACCCATCCTACCTGGGTCCTAATCTATCTAAATAGAGCCAATCGTCCAAAAAAAAATTTATGAAACTAATACGTCATCTATGTATAAATTTTTGGTTTTTGTTGTTGGAACGTAGTTCCTTATCGCGCGTTGCGAAAGGGGGCTAGAC
This sequence comes from Charanyca ferruginea, assembly GCA_947361185.1. Taxonomy (NCBI): domain Eukaryota; kingdom Metazoa; phylum Arthropoda; class Insecta; order Lepidoptera; family Noctuidae; genus Charanyca; species Charanyca ferruginea. Next base: position 7,779,711 of record OX376080.1, on the reverse strand, counting down.
GGAAAAAATGTAACGACCCTTTTTAAAGTTGTAACGACACTTTTTAACCCCCGACGTAAAAACGACGGGGTGTTATAAGTTTGACGTGTCTGTGTGTGTGTGTGTGTGTGTGTCTGTCTGTGGCATCGTAGCTCCCGAACGGATGAACCGATTTTGTTTTTGTTTTTTTTATTTGGAAGGTGAATTAGTCGGGAGTGTTCTTAGCTATGTTTGATGAAAATCGGTCCAAGATGGCCGCCGCTACAAATTAGCTAATCACATATTTTTTCACAACTCCATCAATATGGGTATCAAATGAAAGGGCTTCACTAGTAGAATACTTTACACTATGATAAATTTCAAGGCCAAGATGACCGGCACCACAAAATGGCGAATTATATATACCAAACGCATTCTCAGGGTGATATCTTTAATATCAAAAATGATCCATGTGACGAAATACAACTTTAGATGTATCTACAACTTCTCAAAACCAGACTAAATTACATTTAAAAACTTTCAAATAAAAATTAAATTAAAAATTTAAAAAACCCCCAACGCAAAACATAAAAGCAATTATTTAAAAAGTAAAAAATAATATCTTTTGTTGAGCCATCAAATGTTTGTTCGTTGAAATGGCGCTATAATGTCGCGGCGGGGTACCGCTAAGTCAGCAATAGCTAAATAGGTAAAATAGCGAACTCATGGATTTGCAATGAGATTTGACTTACGCGGTACCCCGCCGCGACATTATAGCGCCATTTCAACGAACAAACATTTGATGGCTCAACAAAAGATATTATTTTTTACTTTTTAAATAATTGCTTTTATGTTTTGCGTTGGGGGTTTTTTAAATTTTTAATTTAATTTTTTTGCTATAGTTGTAAGCCGTGCGGCGTGCGCGTGTTTCTCTGTCCAAGCCAGTTATTAATTGTAAATAATAATAAATAATAAACAACAACAACTGTTGTTGTTGTTTTTGTGGTTGTTGTTATATTGTTGTTGTTGTTGTTTGTGTGTGTTGTTGTTGTTGTTGTGTTGTAGCTGTTGTTGTTGCGTTGTAGCTGTTGTTGTTGTGTTGTAACTGTTGTTGTTGTGTTGTAACTGTTGTTGTTGTGTTGTAGCTGTTTGTTGTTGTGTTGTAGCTGTTTGTTGTTGTGTTGTTGTTGTTGTAAATTGTTGTCGAAAGGAACTTCGTTCCAGCCGGGTGTCCCATGACACCTCTCAAGTTTTTTTTTTAGTGGCCCGCTCAAGTTATTTTTTCTTGCAAATGATGCTTCTCCTTACAATAATCACAACAAAAAAAGAATTAGCGAAATTGGTCCCGCTATTGACACGTGATGCCGTGGCCAAGGGAAATAGGGATTAATTTTTAGGTTCCACCCTGGAATACAAATATGCTCGTGTTCCTCAAAAAATGGGACACCTTTTTGTTGTCATGTGGTATTACTTAAACAATACCAACCTTGCCGGCAAGCCTTCATCTCTTAACTGGATCACTTGAAAGGCGTCTAGACTTCTCAAATCACTGAACAGTAACTCCAATAACTTTGAACCACAGTTGGATAACTCGAAGTTATTGGTTGAACTTAAACTGCATTGGTAAACTATTATATAGAATAGTTCAGCAAACCTGCAAAAATTATAATTCATCTGAAGCAACATAAATAGTTTTCAAACATGGTCTTTGACAAATTGATTTATTTATAAGTACTTAATGCACAAAGACGGACTTAATGCCTTAGGCATTCTTTAACAGTCAACTACTCTCTGTCCATTGGGTTATTGGTTTTTTGACAGGTGGTGGTTTTGACAACTGGAGATTGCAGCTACGTAACGTTTCGATTATTTACACTTTAATTTGTATATAATATCGATTATCGATTATTTGAAGCAAGCAAGAAACAATCGTGATAAATTTGGGCCAAGAGTCCTCATCAGACGTAAGTTCCATGTCGGAAAACGACAAATAATTTAATGATTTATTTATAACAACAATGTCAAATTAACTTTAAAATATTAATTTGCTTGTTTAATTTTCGATGTTTTAAACCCGCAATATCAATCCATTGGATTATTTTCAAAATATATAGGTTTTTAGGATTACATAAATATAAAATTATTATTTTCGATTTATTCATTTGAAGCGAATACATCCGATCCCATCACTAAGTACGATAGACTGTAACCATATTTCATGCGCATAACAATCTTTACGTTTTTTGTATAAACTGATACGTATATTGTATTATAATGTCTGTAAGAAGTCATAAATAAGATAATCCATTAATGCCAGACAGTTTATATATTTATTTGATAACGTATTTTAAAGTTAACTTTTAGGTAATCGGGAATAGTTACGTTACGTTCTAAGGCAGCTGTCAAAAAACCATTAACCCAATGGACAAAATATAAGGATGGTGAAGAGATAAAATGGCAGGTGGACATATCAGCATAGGTTCACACTCACGGTTTGCCAGAGAGCTAACGAATGGAGTATTCTGGGTATAAACTGTAAGACCTAGGCTACAACGCACTTGCGGCACGCCGTATTCCGGCTAACCGAATTGTCTCTTTTCTATTGCGGTCCGCAGCATGTCGTCGTCAATTACAAGCATTTTTTTCCATTATATCGATGGCTATATGCGACAGCAATTACAAATTTATATTCATCATCATCATCAGCCGGATGACGTCCACTGTTGAACAAAGGCCTCCTCCATAGAACGCCACAAGTGTTGCAACCTGCCGCTTGCATCCACCGGTTACCCGCGACCTTGACGATGTCGTCGGTCCATCTGGTGGGAGGCCTACCAACGCTGCATCTTCCAGTACGTGGTCGCCGCTCGAAAACCTTTCTTCCCCATCGGTTATCGGCTCTTCGAGCCTCTATAACTTACCTCATATTAATATCCTTGGATAGACACTCTTCCAAACCATCAGACATCATTTTGGAGACCGTCTCATCAAGCTCAAATACACCATCGAATATCTTCTTTACAACAAGTTTTTCGTAAGCACTATCAGAATCAATAGTGTTTAAGATAGGGCTACTGTCCACCGCCTTTCTTTTAAAAGGATTATGGTTCTCGCGTTTTACAAAACCTGGAATAGGGTATTTTACTGTATATGAGAAAAAAACTATAAATATATTATTGAGATAGTTTAGGCATAAAGCAGTCCGAAAATGTTAATTTTAGTTCATAAAATAAGAAAATATTTCTTTTAAATTCAATTCAAAGTTTTCAGTTTTTTTTAATCTGTTTTATAACACCATGAAATAGTAGCCGCCATGTTATTACGCCTTACGGCTGTGTAAACAAGGAATTGTCAACTGTCAGTGAACCAATTGGCGTATATAGGCTTTGTACTTTTATTATTTTCGTAACCAACGTAATTTTTTAATTATTACACCTATTACAAAATATTATTTTAATTATTTTGAAACTATATTCAATTTTCATATATAATATCAGCTCATTTGATACACCGCGAACTGACGTCATTTCCGCAGAGCAATATGGCGTCCACAACGAGGCGTTTTCGTCAAACTAAGCGCGAAATTTGAAAATTTTGTTTAGCTGTAAGTCTTCCATACTTCTTAAATAAATAAATAAATGAAAGGAATGTACCAGCAATCAAGTATATTGCTGGTATAGCAATGATTCAATGTACCTCCATGATACAAGAACACTTATAACAATAAAGTGAACCGCAATCCTGACAGTTAGAATGGCGGGTGAATACTGATAATTAATTTAATAGATATCTTATGGTTAAACCAATGGATGTTTTCGAATGAAATTTAATTAAATCATTGAACTGTTTATTCTCTATTAATTTTATTTTATATCTGACGACCCTGGTTACTATCTCTTTTGGTGACTGTACCTTCAACATACCTCGTAAAAATATCTAATATATAAAATACTCGTGTCGCGGTGTTTGTAGTTAAACTCCTCCGAAACGGCTTGACCGATTCTAATGAAATTTTGTGTGCATATTGGGTAGGTCTAAGAATCGGACAACATGTATTTTTAAACCGACTTCAAAAAGGAGGAGGTTATCAATTCGAATGTTTATATTTTTTTTTTTTTGTTTTTTTTTGTATGTTCTGGCATAGCTCTGTCATATATAGACGGATTTGCAATTTTTTTTGTTCGAAAGGGGTTTATTCCGAAAAGGTCCCATATAAATTTTATCAAAATTGGTACAGCCCTTTTTGAGAAAATCAACAAATTTCCAAAAAAACTTACTTAGACGTTTTAGTTTCTTCAATCACTGGAGGACTTACAATTAGTTACAATCTCTTTTAAGTGTGTTGCCGTTTCTTAATGGATTTGGATGTTAAGGCAACACTAAAAAGCGAAAAATAAAATGTTACCTATTTCAAAAAAAAGAAAACCGCCTTCAAAAACTACAAAGTGATAAATAACTTACGCACAGAACATACATTACTTTACTTTGGGAAGTCGGTGGCAATACAAAACAACAAACACAAAGCCACCGCCACCGACTTCCGAAAGTAAAGTAGGTAATGTGTGTTCTGTGCGTAAGTTATTTATCACTTTTTAGTTTTTGAAGGCGGTTTTCTTTTTTTTGATAAAACTTTTTTCATCCTCCTAAATGTTAAGGGTTAGAGTAGGTGTAGGATAGGTAGGATAGATAGACAGGGACAGGACAACGTCTGTCGGGTCAGCTAGTAATCTTATAATATAATGCGACGAGTAGTACGATACACCCGTCATTGTGACCCACACCTTATTTTAACCCTGAAAAGCTGATCAATATTCAATTAACTGTGTCACACAAGAGAATAAGTAACAATCATGGCTAAACTACGCTTGCCGCGGTCAGTCTGTGGATGGGTGGCCATCCATTTCATACCGAGACCCCTCCGTGCCTCGTAAAGCACGTAAAGCCCACATCTTTCACAGTCGTTGTTGCGTACAGCACGCAGTACGTGATTAGTCGGGTAAAAGGAAAAAGTTTAAAAAAAAAAGAAAACCGCCTTCATTTTTTTAAACTTTTTTCTTTTTCCTTTTGTCCGATCGGGCACCAGCCGACCGGACAATAGGAGCTATGTGCAACCGAATTTCACGGTTAATGTGTTAAAATAAGGTTTTAATTCGCTCCAATATTTTCATAGAAAAGCCGCCATTCAACTAATAATGAACTCTATTTGACAGTTCCAACGATTCAATTTTTCTGTTCGAATTGTCTGCGTTTGTGAAGTAATAAAAATAGCAAAAATAAGGTTTTAATTCGCTCCAATATTTTCATAGAAAAGCCGCCATTCAACTAATAATAAACTCTATTTGACAGTTCTAACGATTCAATTTAGCTTATTATAGCATGTCGTGACAACTTTTCGTAAGAATTTTTTCCGTCTAGCCCCCTTTCACAACGCGCGATAAGGAACTTCGTTCCAAAAAGAAAACCGCCTTCAAAAACTAAAAAGTGATAAAAAACTTTAGCACCGAACATACATTACCCACTGACTTCCGAAAGTAAAGTAATGTGTGTTCTGTGCTAAAGTTATTTATCACTTTTTAGTTTTTGAAGGCGGTTTTCTTTTTTTTTGAAAAAACTTTTTATTTTTCGCTTTTTAGTGTTGCCTTAACATCCAAATCCATTAAGAAACGGCAACACACTTAAAAGAGATTGTAAGTCCTCCAGTGATTAAAGAAACTTAAACGTCGTCTAAGTAATTTTTTTGGGAATTTGTTGATTTTTTCAAAAAGGGCTGTACCAATTTTGATAAAATTTATATGGGACCTTTTCGGAATAAACCCCTTTCGAACAAAAAAAGAATTTTGCAAATCCGTTTATATATGACAGAGTTATGCCCGAACATACTGTTTGAGACCCTGCGGCGGCGACGAATAGCATAACGGGAGCCAAGTAGGTCCTGTCATGCGCACGGCGAGAAACGAACTGACGCGCCGACCCGCTCGGTGCCGTGGGTAGCGCGTGAGCAATGTGCGTTCAACATCATAGGGCCAAGCGAATTTGAACCTACGTTACGCGGTGTTGTAGCCTGACGACTACTTATAAAAATATATTATTTCGCTGTTGCGGGGCCTCAAAACTCATTTATTAAAAAGATACGATAAATGAATTTAAATTAATAAACTTCTCCCATACGTAACAGTCGTTATGGGTAGTCAGAAGGCAAAAAGTTTGACAACCAGTTTTACCAAGGCGTATCGTGTTACGCAGTAACTGGGTTGTGGAGGTCCGATAGGCAGTCGCTCCATGTAAAACACTGGTATTCAGCTGCATCTGGTTAGACTGGAAGCCGACCCCAACATAGTTGGGAAAAGAATATTAAACGCGTATGTCTAATATTCTGTGAGAAACAGTATGCAAGGGTGTCCACTGTTCCATGTTAGTAAGTAACAACATTGTCTGCTTTGTCAGTCAGCGTCTGTTAAATTATCGAAGAATATTGGATACGTATTTTTTGTTTTATCAAATCAATAAAAACTGACGAAGATACAACGCATCAAAGATCATGAGTGGGGGTTCGTGACGCCACTTCGCCAGTAAAAGTGTACTGACATAGTGATGTCACACGAGTTTTCGACGCACTGTATCGTCTTCATTTTTTGTTTACGTGAAAAACACGTGTCCAATATTTTTTGAAAATCTATCTGACGGACTAATTAGATTTTTTTGGTAAAATACCCTATTACATTGATATTTTATCGAGTGTTTCTATGTTAACTGATGTAATTGGTATAGTACCGTGTTAATTAACTATAAATAAATAAATATTATAAATATTAATATTAAAAACGTTATAAATACCTTTAAAAGCCGTCAAAAACACACTGTAAGCTTCTTTTCTCACGTGCACAGACGAACTTCTACAATTTTGTTCAACTCCCTTCAAAATGTCACTTTTCATTGCGCCATCCATAAGTTTCAGGCTGCTCCGGGCTATTTTCATAGCCTCAACTCTTTGTTCGCTATCAAATAGCTCACTCAGAGATATAATTTGAAACATGTCAGTGTAAAAATCGTCTAACTGTGTAGAACTTTCCAAATATGTTGATATTATTGTGAGACATTTTGATTTTTCTACTTTTGGTGCTAGATCTGTGATTATCCTGAAATTTTAATAAATCTATATAAATAAAACAAAGTCGTGTTAGTTACACCATTTATAACTCGAGAACGGCTGGACCTATTCGATGTATTGATTTGTTACACTCTGTCCACTGGTTTAATCGTTTTTTGACAGCTGCAACTAGTGAACAATATTTATGATTTTTGTAAAAACTGATATATACCTGTATTATAATGTCTGTAAGAGGTCATAAATAATCCAACAAGATAAGGCAGTTTATATATTTATTTTATAACACATTTTAAAGTTAACTTGTTAATCGGGAATAATTACATTATAAGGCAGCTGTCAAAAAACCAATAAACCAATGGACAGGGTATAGGTTTGCCTCCGCACCGAATAGCAATTTTGAAAAATCCGAAAAATGACACGAAAATAAAAGAATATGTAGGTAGGGTAGGTAGGTAGGTAGGTAGGTAGCTAGGGTGGGTAGGGTAGGTAGGCTAGGTCGATTGGTAGGTAAGTAGGAACAGGCCAACGTCTATCAGGTCAGCTACGAGTAGTTATTAGGTAAATTAACATCTATCTAATCTATATAATTTAAACGACCAATTCTTGTATATCTAATCTGAATCTCGGAAACGGCTCTAAACGATTTTCATGAAATTTAGTATGCAAGGGGTTTCGGGGGCGATAAATCGATCTAGCCAGGTATCATTAAAAAAAAAACACAAAAAAAATACCTAGCGAAGCTCGGTCGCCCAGGTGCTTATTCGACAAAGGGGTAGGTAATGTATATTTTACTGAGAATGTTTGAAGCGTGCGTGCGTGTGTATATTAAGATACTCTGGTGTCTGTGAGAAATCACTAAGCTAGAAAGTGAATGTCCACGTATATTTATAAAAACAAAAAAAAAAATATTCACAAGCTTCAAAGGCATGTAAGTTGTAGAAAAACTTTAAAACTCTGTAAGTAGTAACATAGGCACACAAGTCTGCATCTTCCTGCGTGTGAAAGTACTCATGGATACGAACATGAAGCTTCTAGAAAAATCACAAAAAATACTTACTTCAACTGATTGATATCGCAACATTGATTCCAACTTCGCTGAGCGTAAAACAGCATTTTCACATAACTATTAACATTCATACTTCTAACAGCGTTTAGAATATGGCAGAATTTTGTCAAATATCGTTCTCTTGTGCCAGAATCTGCCAGAGAGAATGCTAGACCGCATACTTCTGCCAATTTTGAGTTGCCAATCCAGTGTTTGGCATCAGGGTTGGCAAATATGGCGGTTAGGAGTTCTGGCAAAGCGACGCCATTTTTAAGTAAGCGTTCAAATATTGGCAGTAAGGTGAATAAATCTTTACGTAGATCTGTAAAGAAAGTTTTAATTACACGCCTGTATTCTGATGACACAGTTGAGAGCGATTGGCTGTTAAGTAACGTTTAGCGGTTCGGTTCTCGCACGGAATTTTTTTTTATAGTGTGGCAATGTTTATTTTTAAAACATTAATTTTAAAAATCCTAGATTTTATTAATTATGTTACAATGAATTATAATGCTTCAGAAATAGAGTTAAACATTGTGTAATTGCATGCTCGATTGATATAACAAATGCCGCCAGAATTATACCTCGAACACAGTTTTTAATGTTTGTGCTGACCCCACAGAGATATAAAGTTAAACTTGCTGCGTACGAATGATACTCGTTGTTATAGTGTATGGGTAACATCTATATATCTTCTTATATATAAAAATTAATCGCTAAATGTGTTGGTAAGCGCATAACTCAACAACGCCTGGACCAATTTGGCCAATTCTTTTTTTTAAATGTTCGTTGAAGTTCAAAGATGGTTTTTACGGCGAGAAAAATTCGAATAATTGCCGGAAAAGCCCTAAAAACAGCCCTTTTCTTTTTCCCATACAAACGTTTTCTAACTAAAACGAGCTTTATTGCTATTGTATAAAGTTCATGTTGAATTACAAGCAGTCACTTTTGTTTAAACAATGTAGGTATGTTCCTAACGTCAAAGAGTCAATTTTGCACTTAGGTAGTAGTAGGTGTAGGGTAGGTGTAGGGTAGGTGTAGATAAATAGGCAGGTAAGTAGGTAGATCGGGACAAGACAACGTCTGTCGGGTCAGCTAGTGTTATATATAAAAATCTTCTGTGCGTGTGTATGAAAGTGAACTCCTCCTAAACGGCTGAATCGATTTTGCTGAATTTGTTTCTGTGTGTTCCAGTCGATTCGAGAATGGTTTAGATTCACAATTGAACGCGGCAGGTGGCGCTATAGTCGGGTTGCAGGACAACGTCTGCCAGGCCCGCTAATAATATATAATACCTTTAAACGAGAAACTAATAATAATAATATGTGGGGACATTTTCACACACGGCCATCTGACCCCAAACTAGGGAGACCCTGTACTATGGGTGTCAGACAGCTGATACCCATAGTACAGGGTACATACACAAATACATTTTTTTTTGTAAACACATACATATATAGATAAACAACACCCAGACACAAGGCAAACACAAGTGCTCATCACACAATTGTTTACCCTGGGCGGGAATCGAACCCGCAACACGCTGCGCAGCAGTCGATCGCTCAGGCACTGCGCCAACCGTGTCGTCAAATTGTATATAATATCAATCTGAATTTCGGAAACAACTCTAACGATTTTCATGAAATTTAGTACGCAGGGGGTTTCGGGGGAGATAAATCGACCTAGCTAGGTTTAATTTTTAAAAAACACGAAACAAAAATACCGAGCTAATAAGCTCGTTTGCCCAGATATTAGTAATAGGGTATTTTACTCTGTATGAGAAAAAATCTATAAATATGTTATTTAGACAGTTTAGGCATAAAGCAGTCGGAAAATGTAAGTTTTAGTTCATAAAATAACAAAACAATTTTTTTAATTCAATTCAAAGTCTTCAGTATTTTTAATCTGTTATAAAACACCGTGAAATAGTAGCGGCCATGTTATTACGCCATATGGCTGTGTAAACAATAACCTCCTCCTTTTTTAAAGTCGGTTGAAAAATTGACAACTGTCAGTCAACCGATTGGCGTAATATAGGCTTTGTACTTTTATTATTTTCGTAACCAACGTAATTTTTTCATTATTACACCTACTACAAAATATGCTTTTAATTATTTTAAATGATATACGATTATCATATTTAACATGAGCTCATTTGATACAAAACGAACTTACGTCATTTACGCTGAGCAATATGGCGTCCAGTAAGAGGCGTTTTCGTCAAGCTACGCGCGAAATTTAAAAATTTAAAATTTAGATGCATTTTTATGGCACTTATCGATTGAATAAAAATGTTGTGTTTTTTTTGGTGGCATATTAGCACTACAGAATTTCATTGAGACACTTTTCAAAAATGGGTGTAATACCCTATAAATTAGGATTATGAATTTTATTTTTCAATTTCTCACGCAGGTTGCTGCTCGTTGTGGCGTTCTTTGCGGAAGGCCTATGCTCAACAGTGGACGTCTTTCCGATGTAGACCAGGGGTGGGCAGACTTACACCATCGGCGATCTACAATAATAAAATTAGACGACAAGCGATCGACTCTCAAGCAGAAAAAAAACTTCTTTCTTTGGCGCATTTATTTTAAATGCCAGACAGGGCTTTGTAAACTTTTAGGTACATTTTTGTAAGTATGCGCGCGATCGACTCAAAAACTGCGATCGACTGTTTGCCCACCCCTGATGTAGACGATCATACAAAGTTCGAAAAAAGAAACCTCAAATCGAACTTCTTACACTGTCAGGAGATTAAATCTGGGCCTCAAGTCTGCTATTACAATAGTGCCAGAATGGTCTATCATTGATTTCATAATTGTTGATTTTGACAAGTTTGGTAATCTACTAATATAATGGTGTCATTATGACTTTCCAATGGTCAACCACTGACACGCCATTGACAAAAATGATAAAGAACGGTAATCTCGTACAAAATAACAACTGAATAGAATAAAATTTTGACAGTTCCTTTGATCAGTGACCTACCATTAGAACGTCATTGTGCAGTCATTGCTTTTAATTCGACCGACCAATGATCGACCATTATGAATTTAGCAGATTACGAACTTTTAGCAAAATGACAATGGGATCGTGTTGGAATGACGAAATTATAAAAATAGCAGACTTGGCCCCCTGTTTAACGACCACAAAGCAAGCAAAACCGCATGCAAAAGCAAGTTATAAGTAAACAAGAAACCACATTACCTATACAATTATCTTGAAAAACACTCCATTTCACAGTGATCATAATCCCATAAAGTTGTAACAAAGCATTCATTGTATTCAAAACACGTTTATGTACTCCAATTTGATGTCTATAAACTATAGAAGTATTTATTAAATATTCTATAACAGTATTCATATTAGAATCGTAAGTCAAATCTTTGATATTCCATTTTATTATTGTTGATATCTGAAAAGGGAATAAAATATGTTTATAGAGATGTTTTACGGATAAATCGTTCGGTTAAGCTACGTTTGCCGCGGTTGGGGCGTGGATGGGTGACCATCCAAAGCCGTTGGTCCCGGCTGTCATTTGTAGTATCTTTGACAGCCGTTATAACCCCCCTGGGTTAGAACGACGTGTAGGGGTAGCGTACCAGAGGTAGTCATAACCCAGAAAGTTTGACAACCAGTCTTACCAAAGGAGTATCTTGTTACAGTCCGCGAGGCGTGAGGCGCAAGGCGCAAGGCGCGAGGCGCAAGGTGTGTGAGTGATTACCAAAAGTACAGTCAGACAAAAAGCTTTTAAAAATAAATTTTATAATTTGTTAACAATAAATAAATTTCTTTATAATTAACAATTCTTCTACACTGGACATTGCATCTTCATCATTTTTATTTTCATTTTCACTCTATGAATGAATGAATCGTTCCGTTATATAATCAAGAACACTTCTTTACGCAACAGCACAAGAGGACGTACCGCGCGTCAGGCCGGTTGCCAAAAAGCACTATAAACCGGTTTAAGCCAAGCTAGGGACGCGTCGCGCTCTAGGCCGATCTCATATTCATTGTTTGTTGGAATAGAAGAAGTAGTCGTCTACTGTATTATTAATTGTAAATATGTGAACATAACTAAGCTGTCATTTCTTAACTTGTAATACTTTGTACATACCATAATATAGTGATTTTTATACAAGGTACATCGTATTCACATAACATAATTCTTGTAAATGAAAATATTGTAAACATCCTTTTAATAAAAGAGTATGTATGGAGTTTCTTGCCCATTCTTCTCCATACGAAACTACCATTTGGAATGGGCAACTATACCCTGTTCACAATAATATTAGACATAAACACAAACCTTTTTTACAGTCCCTTCAACCGATTTTGACTTCTATTCCGTAGGCTTAAGGATGACATTAGAGGCAAAAAAATGGTTACAAAAACAACTGTTTACTGCAGTTGTCATTTGTCATGCTACGACAATATAAGTCAAAATCGGTTGAAGAGACTGTAAAAAAGGTTTTTGTAAATGTCTAATCATATTGTGGACTGGGTACATAGATTCAAATGTTAAAATATGACGTTGAAGTGCCTTTAATGGTCTAATTGAAATAAATGATTTGATTTTGACTTTGATCATACCTATATTATCTATGTACACAAACAGAAATGCAAAGCTCACTCAGCTTACACCTAGTGGACTGTAACCTGACACAGTAATAATTGGGTTGTGGAAGTCGGACAGTTGGTCGCTTCATGTAAAACACTGGTATACAGCAGCAACCTAAAAATGTTTGTATCATCATTATCATTTGCCTAGCTGTTTTGCCTATTAAGAGCGCCCAACCCGTCATATTTCCCATACAAACGCTCGTACGCGATTACGGCTTTATAAGAAATTATTTTCCAAATATTTTTAACACACAGGTATCTTGTGGTTTAAATCTAGGTTTGTATGAAGCCAAAATTAAACTTTTTTGAGAAACAAATTCAGTAAACACGTCCGAAAATCAGTTTTTTTTGCACAATTTTATCTGAACTTTGGCCGTTCATAATGCACTCATACATTGAAAAAGTAAAAAAACAGCTTCATAGAAACCTTGCACATGTAATGGAGATTCTAAATTATAAACATTTTTACCAAAATCTTGTAAGGCTTTATTAAAAACACGTATGTCCTGGAACAAGTTTTGTGAAATTTCCGCGCGCCAATTTCGCTGTGATGTTATCGCGTTCTCACTCACTCGTTTGTTTTCGAGGATTGAGTTGGTTGAAACAAAAAAAAAATTCAATCACGATGGGGATGGGCGCTCTTAAAGCTATTATTTTATATGGCCGACACGTAGCTGTTCCGGGTCTGGCTGTACGTGTATGTTAGTTTATATGTTTGTAAACGCACCGGCGATACAGGAGACATTCTCAGTATGGGGTAAAGTTTAAACTTTTGACCGCTACAATCTATATACATATGTAAAAATAAATCGCCGAAATGTAAGGTAGGGTTTGGTAGGGTAGGGTAGGGTAGGTAGGTAGGTAGGTAGGGTAGGGTAGGTAGGTAGGTAGGTAGGGTAGGGTAGGGTAGGTAGGTAGGTAGGTAGGTAGGTAGGTAGGTAGGTAGGTAGGTAGGTAGGTAGGTAGGGTAGGGTAGGGTAGGTAGGTAATTTGGTAGGGCAGATAGATAGGAACAAGACAACGTTTGTCGGGTCAGCTAGTCATGTATACTATAGATGACAAACCAAACTGTGACAGACTTCTATATTATAATTCCAAAGAGTATGTAACTTAGCTTGGCACCGAGGGCACGCTTATGCTTTTTTAAAAGAGTGTCTGTGGAGTTTCTTGCTCGTTCTTCTCCATCGAGACCTACCTACGTTTTGGAACGAGCAGCTTCAACTTTCTGACTAACTGACCGACCTCTTTGACAATTCAAAAGTGCCTGTAAATGATTTAATTGAAATAAATGCTTCGACTTTGACGTGGCGATCAAAAGGTTAAACAAAATGTGGCATAGCTCGTTTTGACAGTAAAAACTAAGTTAAAGTCGAATGTGAGAACTTACAATATCAATATGTAGATTGTTTAACACAGGTCTTCCATTATAGGTCGCAGATGTATTTGCTATGAGTTGTAGAAGCGCCGGACAGAGGGCGCTAGCGTGGGGTCTTAGTTCCTCTACCGCATTGCAAATAGCCTGAAATATAAGCGCGAATCCTTCATAGATTTTGTACAGTAATTTATACTTATGACGGCACTTGTAGGTAGTCATTTGCCAACTGAATTGACTAATTATTGATTTCAAAGCAACTAAAACTCAAATTATACAGTAAATTGAAAATGAATCGGGTTTTGAGAGCTTAAATTAAAGTGTTAACTGTCGATATCATTATGCGTAAATAAAATTATGCTAAACATTATTATGGATATGAAATCTATGCCTAAAGATGATTGTGACTTACAAAATTATGAGTTTTCTATGTTATTTATTCTATGTTATTTATTTTCTATGTTATGTACGATAAATGAGTTTATGCCAAACGATTTTCTACGAAATTAAGTTTATGCTATCCTGTTATGCAAAATAATATTATGACATAAAAAGTTCTGCTGTGAAGGGTAGAACCACAGATATAGATAGACCTAGATAACGCAAGAGCAACTACTTCGCGTGTCTATTTTCGTGCCTAACTTACGATGAAAAATCGTAAGTAAAAAAAATAAAGTAAACGTTTCCTTCCATCGGTAAGTCATTTTGTGATTAATATTATGCGTAATTAATTTAAAAAAAAAACAATTATCTTTAATCTAATACCCTCAGTAATACCTGGTAATAAGGAAATAAGGAATAATAAGGAAAAACAAAACATTCGTATTACATTGTGACGTCCAAAAAATGGCACGCTTGGTTTTCATACAGATCGTGATACTTGCGTTATCTAGGTCTATCTATATCTGTGGGTAGAACACTATTGCCGAGTATAACTACACTATTTTGCATGATGAGATGGTACACTTGATTTAAACTTGAACAAAGTCGCGTGCAAAATCTAGTTCATAAATTTACCTGTGCCAACAGCCATCTAGCATTGACAGTGACATCCGATGTGACAGCTGTCACTACAGTGTTCCTCCATTCGGTATGCTCGAGCGTGCTCGCGTGCTCGAGCAGAGACGTGAGCGTAGACAAGCAACCATAAGCATTGAGCACGCTGTCTTCAAATTCAACCGTAGAGTCGTCTTCTTCTTCCTATAATTGTTTTGAGTGTGAGAAAATAAAGTAAATGGTTTTTTTTTTCTTTTTTATTATCGAATAGGCTTGCGTTTGACAGCAATTCACCTGGGCCTCAAGTCTGCTATTACAATAGTGTCAGAATGGTCTATCATTGATTTCATAATTCTTGATTTTGACAAGTTTGGTAATCTGCTAATATAATGGCGTCATTATGACTTTTCAATGGTCAACCACTGACACGCCATTGAAAGAAATGATACAAAATGGCAATCTCATACAAAATTACAACTGAATGACTGACTTAGACGGTAATCTGTTAAAATTTTGACAGTTCCTTTGATCAGTGACCTACCATTAGAACGTCTTTGTGCAGTCATTGCTTTTAATTCGACCGACCAATGACCGACCAAAATGAATTTAGCAGATTACGAACTTTTAGCAAAATGACAATGGGATCGTGTTGGAATGACGAAATTATAAAAATAGCAGACTTGGCTCCCTGATCTTAAGTGATAATGCGGCCTAACGGCCTGGCCACAGCTAACAGCGACGCGAATTGCGGCGCGATTTGCGATGGTATGCCACAGCTCGACTAGTTGCGACCGCGGCGGCGGCAGCGGTGGACGTATTTAGATAACTATTAAAATTGCCCTATCAAAAGTGGCACAGTATTGCCTGGAAATAAGTGCGTTCTTAGCACAAGATATCATTCAGTCAAGAATAGGAGTGCACCCAGTTAACCAGAAAAGGAGAGAATTTAACGAATTTCACAATCTTTATTATGAATATAAGAACTACTCCGATGAATTGATTTTTTATTTGGTCCCATATTTTTGTTTATAACATGCCTATATTTATATATTGTTGGTCTACTCAGTATTTCACTAATACATTGTTCCGTATCCATTATCTATATAAGCTCAACGCGCGATAAAAACAAAATTATTTGTTTCGTCGCGCGAATCCAAATCCGTCCACCGATGCCGCCGCGCGCGGCGCTCTGGGCTATGGCCACCTCGTAAGGTGGAACACGCTTGCCTAGGGTGAACCGGTTCACTCGTGCCTTGAAGATACCCAGATTATACTTATCAGGGAACAGATAAGGCGGGCAGCGAATTCCACAGTCTGGCAGTTCGCACAATAAATGTGGAGTCAAAGCGCTTGGTTATATAGCGGTGACGCTTCGCCGTATATCTGCTCGTTGGATGATGGAATGGGGATGGGGGGGTCCAAGATATTACAAATAAAAAGGTGTAGACAGGTTGTAAGCTCATCGTGAGTGGAAAACTGCTAATTAGCTTACTTATGCTAAGAGTCGCGTCGGCGTCAATGAAAGTATGTTGTGTCGTAATCTCTAAATCTATGACGTTCCCAGTGTCACCTAATACACATGTGCGGACCCACCACATCACTGGCCACTGAGAAAATCGTCGCAAGCGGTGCCGCGGTTGCGGCCGTCGAGCGCTAGGTCCTCTAATGTTGGTGAATCATTTAAAAATTTTAGTTTCGCGGATTGACTCGCGCGTATGACTTTGACGTTTGTCGTTCTGCAGTGCTGTTCACTTCACTATTGCATAAGTTATTTAACATTGCTGTAAATATTAATAACATGTTGAATAACATTTAGCCTCTACGATGTAGAGGCACCCTTATTAGAGTCTACATAACTGAAACATGTTACATGACAAAGTTTTATAACATGTTATGTTATATAATATGTACGCACCTTTACACATTGGTAGGGAGGTACTTACCTCATCATCTTCGCCTTCAGAGATCATGTCGTACTGCAGTGGGTTTTCAGAGAGCGTAGTCAAGAACAATCGGCTTCGAACTGTGCCCGTGAACGAAGATGACGTTGCTATGGCGTCTACTGAACGCTTGGCTGGTTTACTGCCCTGTTACAGAAATTACACGAAGATATTATATCAAAACAAGCCCGCGGTTTCATTCGCCTTAGTCCCGCATAGTCGATTATCACCGGGTTTTTTCTAAAACAAAATTAGACTACGTTACTCCTTATAACATCAGCTATCTGCCAGTGAAAGTCCCGTCAAAATCGGTCTAGCCGTTTCAGAGATTAGCGGGAACAAACAAACAGACAGACAGACAAAAATAAAAAAAAATGATATTAAGTAACGCCTATACTTATACCTAGCTGTTATGTGACATTACAAACAGACACTTCAATTATATTTATACAATTACTAGCTGACCCGACAGACGTTGTCCTGTCCCGATCTACCTACTTATTTAGGGGATTTTTTTTTTTTTTCTATAAACCTCACGGAGTCCGAGACCGTTCCAACGAATGCAAAACCGTGGAAATCGGTTCGTGCGTTCTGGAGTTATAGCGTCAGGAAGGAAAACCCGACTTATTTTTATATAATAGATAACACATGAACATAGTGTTTCTATAAATTATATCAGACTCTAAGAAAGTGCTACGGACTTGTGTAAAAGTCCAAATGGATACTATTTTTAGTTTTAACACAATCTATCACATAACATATTAAGTTAGAGTTAAATTGCGTATTAGTCTTCTGGGCTAGATCGTAATTCTTTATTAAGAACTTTGTTCTTACTAATAGAGTAGGTATAAAAAAAAAATATTTATTTGTAGTATAGTCCAGATTGACGTAGTTGTAGTACACGAGTCGGACTCGCGTACGTAGGGTTCCGTACCATTATGTATACAATATTAGCTACTCAAATGACCGAGCGCGTATCCTAATGTTGCGTCATGGCGTCCCGCATCGTACATTTCGACATTTCAGACTCACGCAGGCGATTGCCGCAGCCCGGACATTTGAGTAGTTAGACACTATATTATAACTTTGTCTTTAATATCGAGTAAAAAAACGGCAAAAAAACACGTTTCTGCTATGGGAGAAACCTTACAACAGAAGTACGTCATCTGTGAAAAAATTTCACTGTCTAGCATCACAGTTCATGAGATACAGCCTGGTGACAGACAGACAGACGGAAATTGGAGTCTTAATAACAGGGTAACGTTTTGACCCTGTGGGTATGGAACCCTAAAATACCTTAAAATATACATACCCGATATCTAGCATGAGACTGCAATTCAAACGGGTACACGGCATCCTTGTCCACAATGTTTGCCCACGCGTGGACATTGAATATCCTCGCTGACAAGTTCTTGTTTAGTTTCCGACGACAGATGGCGATGGTGAGGCAGTTGTATGATGAGCATTGTAACCATCTGAATGTATGAATAATTAATTTATTTGCAAGAATATAGGATGTACAGACGCCCGCACGTCAAGTTACAACAATCTGTCAAAGAACAATGGCGAAAACGTAGTTGACTTAAATTTGAGCGTCTAAAAGTGACTTACATACGAAAGAAATTACATTATTTTTCTACGATTTTTCAAATTATCACATTAACCAGTTAGGGCCGGATAAAAAAATATGTTAAATGAAAACTTATTTGATTTTTCATTAACGTGTTGCCATTTTATATTTATTCTGCCAAGTGACAGTAAGTACTTAAAGCAATTAAAGTATTGTGATCAGTTTTAGTTTGTTATTACAATTAAACGGAGTAAGTAAATGAATACAGTTTATTTCCAAGTGTAGGTTTCTTGCAGGTATGTAAAAATACTGTGGTATAAAAATAAATCAATTAGTTTCGATTAATTACTAGCAAAAAGACTAGTAACCCAAATCTAAAAATAATTGCTTGGTAATTGACACAGAGTCATAGACAGATCTGTGCAGAGTAAAAACGATATGATCGATGTATACATGTAGTAGATACCTATTGTATACATAAGTGTGCACGACAGCAGTGTAATTTAGCGCCGCCTGCTAATGTTAGTTAGTTAGGTACTTATATTATGAAAGCCGACGGAGCCACGTGCCTGGCAACAAGTATAAACTTGTTCACGCCGCTCCGTCGCTTCGCGCGTTGCCATTGGTCAACGCCAAAAAGAAAATATGGCCGATTCGCGCCCCCCGCGGGGTGTATATAAAAGCGCGGACCCTGGCAATGCGCGACACAGTCGACCAAAAATTCTCTACCTAATGTGTATTCCCTAAAATATGTATGTTGTGTGTATTTACTAGAAATAAAACCATCTTGTGTACTTCCGAATTTCATTAATACAGTCCACTCGTTACACATACTGGTCCTTCGAGAGCCGAATCTTCAAGATCCAGCAGGATGGTTTTAACACGCAGCCGTAGTGGAGACTCTAGGAGAGAACTGACCCAGCAAGAACCGTCAGTGACCGCCGGACCGGGTGCCAGCAACCCGGCACCAGAATCCGACACGAGCTCGGTCGCTGTGATAGACAAAGGAAGCGGATCTACGGCGACGGTCAGTGGGTCGTCTGCGACTACCAACACCGACGCCACGCAGACACATGGTACGCTCAAGCCCGGCGATACCAGGTCACGCCGTTCTACAGCTTCGAGAAAGAAGCTCCTCGCAGAGCTGGAGGCCAGAGAGCGGCTGGCTGAAGTGAAGGTCAGGCAAGCGAAGGCAGAGCTAGAGCTGCAAGAAATACAGCTCCAGCGCATCAGAGCCGAAGCTGACTCGAGTGAAGAAGACGACATGGTGGACGACCTCGCCTCCGTAAGGATTGGAACGTGGCTAGCGCGACCGGCGCCGCCACCCGGAGGTGAGGCTCGACCGCCGCCACACGACGTTAGCGGCGGGAGGAACAGCAGGGACGCAGCGAAGGACACCGGCGCCGCGACAGGCGCTCAACCGCTGCGAGACGACGACGGTTACGAGGAAAGTGTGTGTGCGAAATCAAACAAGGGCAATATCGCGAGTGAAGTGTTACACGGTAATGTGAGTGATAAAGTGATAGACGTAGGGACACTCGCCGCGGCCCTAGCACAAGCCGCGCGCAGCACGAGAGAGCCCCCCAGGTACGTCCAGCAGCTACCAATCTTCGACGGAAAACCCGGTGAGTGGATAGCCTATAAGGCCGCGTATTGTGACTCACACACGTATTTTTCCTGTGTAGAAAATGTCGCTAGGATCAGGATGAGCCTCAGAGGCGCCGCAAAGGAAGCTGTAGGTTGTTTATTATTTAGTCAATCCGACCCTCAGGTTATTCTCGACGCACTAGAAAGACGTTTCGGTAGGCCCGAGGCCTTGATTATAGCCGAGTTAGATCACATAAAATTATTACCTAAATTAAATGATAACCCTAGGGACATATGTATTTTCGCTAGCCGTATAGCAAATACGGTGGGTACGGTAGAAGCACTAAAAAGAATCCAGTATTTACATAGCCCCGAAATGTCGCGTTGTATCGTAGAAAAGTTAACGCCAATACTAAGAAACAAATGGTATGATTACGCGGCTAATAGAAAGGTTGAAGATATTCCCGAGTTAAAGCGCTTATCTATGTTTATGAATGAAGAGGCAGATAAGTGTGGCGCGTATGCGCAGCCAGAACGTGGTAATGACGACTCCAACGGATTACGACAACGGCGCAGAGTAGAGCGCACGTTCAACGTGAATAGGGAAACATCTAACGAGCAATGCCCGGCGTGCAAGCAACACGGCCACAAATTACCAGACTGCAGTGAATATAAACAGCTAGACATAGATACACGATGGGATATAGCAAAAACCTCCAACATATGCTTTAGATGCCTACGAAACAAACATAGAAGGTTTATGTGTAAAGCGCCTATTTGTGACATAAAAGAATGCAACATGAAACATCACAAACTGTTGCATAAAGAGCGTAAAGTTGAGGCGACACACAACGTGGCTCAGACGCCGGCGGCGGCGACGCCGCCCGTTATCACACACGAAACCGTTACGTCGGCGCGGGAAACTGTATCAACAATTGCGCCTCAGAATCGCCGCGCGTATTTAAAAATAGTACCTGTCACATTGAGCGGACCACATACATGTGTAGATACATATGCCTTGTTAGACGATGGAAGTACAGTCACCTTGTTAGACGCGTCAGTAGCAGATATCCTAGGTGCAGATGGGCCAACCAGTCCTATGTGGATACAAGGCATAGGCACGGAGGTTAAGCATGAGCAAAGCCGAATCGTGAGCCTCCACATACAAGGCAAGCACCATAACGTCTCACAGAAGATAGAGGCGGCGCGTACCGTGACTAGGCTTAAAATTATGCCGCAAACTGTACAAACTAAGGACATAAGTAATTGTGAACATTTGAACGACATTCATAGCACTCTTGTTTATGAACACGCGCGACCAATGATCTTAATAGGCCAAGATAACTGGCATTTATTAGTAGCCACAGAAACACGAACAGGTGCGCGTGATCAACCGGTAGCATCGTACACAAAACTTGGATGGGTATTGCATGGATGTCAGTACTCAGTAAATAAAGTTATAGCTACATTTTGCGGCCACATTAAAATTAAAGAAAATCTGGAACCAATAGAAGAAACCATGAAAAACTTTTTCAAATTAGAATCACTAGGTATAGAACCTAGGATACCTAGAGATGACCCGCAACAGCGAGCCTTGGACATCCTAGAACAAAAGAGTCGACGATTACCCGATGGCAGCTTCGAGACCGGACTATTATGGAAACAAGAGGTACCTAAAATACCAAACAACTACCTAGGTGCCCTAAAACGGCTAGAAAATTTAGAACGACGCCTAGATAAAGAAGAAAACCTCAAGACCCAGTACTTGCAACGCCTTGACAATCTATTCAACTCAGGCTATGCAGAAAAGGCACCCGATACCTGCACGACCAATAAAACCTGGTACCTACCTCACTTCCCAGTAGTCAACCCAGCCAAGCCTCATAAGCCGCCACGACTCGTACACGATGCAGCAGCAAAGACAGCGGGTCTGTGCCTAAACGACCTACTTCTATCAGGACCTGACCTATTACAATCATTACCCGGTATTTTAATGCGTTTCCGTCAAAATAAAATAGCTGTGTCAGCGGATATTAAAGAAATGTTTATGAGAATAAAAATAAGGGAAGAAGATCGCGATGCGTTGAGATTTTTATGGCGCGGCGATCAACGAGAAGGACCGCCTGGTGAATATCGCATGACGTCTGTTATATTTGGCGCGACGTCATCCCCATGTACAGCGCTATACATAAAGGATCGCAACGCTAGGGACTTTGCCGATAGATACCCAGCCGCGACGTCAGCAATAATAAACAATCATTACATGGATGATTATCTTCAGAGCTTTTCCAACGAAGAGGAAGCCAAGAGAATAACAACGCAAGTAGATTATATTCATAAAAAAGCCAACTTTGTTTTATGTGGTTGGATATCAAACAATAAAAATGTGTTAAACAATAACCTCGCGCCTTCACAAAACATAAAAGTATTAGGCGGCGACGACACCGAGAAAGCCCTCGGACTACGATGGGATACTAGGAAAGATTGCTTTATATTTCAAATTAACAAAAACAAAACACCTATTGTATTATTAAACAACACACGCCCACCCACCAAACGAGAGGCGCTTAGCATAATTATGTCTATATTCGACCCACTAGGAATTATATCACCTATCACTATTCCAGCTAAAAGGATACTTCAAAACACATGGAAGTACAAAACGGAGTGGGACAAGCCACTACCCGAGGAGCTACAACCAAACTGGAAAGAATGGATGAAGTCACTAAGTACTATAGAAAGGCTACTGATCCCACGTTGCTACGATTACGGTGATGTCACAGCCAGAGAAGTACATACGTTCGTAGACGCGAGCGAGGAGGCGTACGCCGCAGCGGTATACTGGCGAACTGAAAGGTCAGACGGCAGCGTACAAGTGACCCTGGCGGCAGCCAAGAGCAGGGTAGCCCCACTTAAACCGGTATCAATACCTAGGCTAGAGCTGCAAGCTGCACTATTAGGGGCGCGCCTAGCCCGGACGGTCGTTCAAGAACATGACTACGAAGTGAGCGACCTAACATACTGGAGCGACTCTACCACCGCTCTGGCCTGGATTCGAGCCGAACCACGTACATTCAAGACTTTCGTGGCGCATCGTGTCGCTGAAATTGAGGAACTCACAAAGAAAAACGAATGGAGGTGGCTATCCTCAAAAGATAATGTGGCAGACGACGCGACACGCAGCACGCCGGAACATTTTAACTCGAAACACAGATGGTTTAACGGTCCCGAGTTCCTTAGAAAAGGCAGAGATGAATGGCCACAGGACAAAAGGGTCATTGCCCCCACGAACACGGGCGAAGAACGCGTCAAATGTCATGTAATCACCGACACAAAAGTAAACGATCATCTCCCAATTATTACACGTTTTTCTAAATGGACACGGCTGATAAGGACAACTGCAAGAGTACTTCAGTTCATTGACCTGTGTAGACAAAGTAAACACACTGTCGAATATAAGTGTACTAAGAAAAAGGCATCAAAAGATCCATCGTGGAAAATAATACACAAAAGCAAACCCGTTAAAAAAGTTACGCAAAAAATTACAAGGAATAAAACAGTAAACTACATACCTATACCTGCTACTTATACTCTACGCGCCGAAGAACAATGGGTCAAGGGCGCACAAGCCGAAAGCTTCTCAAAAGAAATTGCCGCCATAAAGGATAACAAAGCGGCGCCCGGCGACAGCCCATTATCGGTATTAAGTACATACCTAGACAGCGGGGGCGTTTTACGTTTGCGCGGGAGAATCACAGCGGTACAAGACGTAAATGAAGAAATTAAAAACCCAATTGTACTCGAGGGTAAGCACAGATATACGAGGCTATATATAGCATATGTGCATGAAAGTTTACATCATGGTGGAACTGAGATAACGGTAAACGAGTTAAGACAGCGTCTTTGGATAACGAGACTACGTCCGTCGGTAAAGAATGTTATAAAGGGCTGTTTACATTGCAAAATAAAAAAGGCAAAGCCAGCCAACCCCTCTACGGGAAACCTACCGTACCCCCGTTTAGCTCATCATGTAAGACCTTTTACTTTCACTGGTTTAGATTATTTTGGCCCCATATCTGTTTCTGTAGGTAGACATAAAGAAAAAAGGTATGGAGCCTTATTTACATGCTTAACTTGTAGAGCTATACATATAGAAATAGCAAATTCACTTAGTGCAGATTCAGCTATCGCCGCTCTCAGGCGATTTATAGGTAGGAGAGGTTGTCCAAAGGAAATATGGAGCGACAACGCTACTTGCTTCAAAGCGGCTGATAGGGAACTAGGAGAAAGCGCCTTAAGTGCTTTAGGTAGTGAGTCCAATGCGCGGTCCATAAGCTGGAGATACATACCTCCCGCGTCACCGTTTATGGGCGGAGCATGGGAGAGGATGGTGAGGGCAGTCAAGGAAGCATTGTACGTCACCCTGAAAGAAGTTCACCCATCAGACGAGACCCTCGCTACGCTACTCGTGGAAGTCGAAAATACGGTGAACTCCAGGCCACTCACACATGTCAACGTGTCACCAGACGAGCCCGAAGCCCTCACGCCTAATCACATACTGATCGGGCCCAACCCACATGTACCCTCACCGGGTAATTTCACCGCAGCAGACGTCACAGCACGGCACCAATGGCGGCGCGCCCAGGCACTCGCAGACGTCTTCTGGCGAAGATGGGTACGTGAATACCTACCGCTCCTACAAAACCGGCGGGAGCCCTACGGCAGAGGCACCCCACCCAAGGTCGGAGACGTCGTTGTAATCTGCGACCCTAACCTCCCACGCAACACTTGGCCCAAAGGAAGGGTGACGAAGGTGTTGCCAGGTGCAGACGGAGAGGTACGAGTGGTAGACGTGATGACCAAAGGACATGTACTCCGAAGACCAACGAAACGAATTGTCGTGCTCCCCACGGAGTCGCCTGATGGCGACGGCGGGAGAAATGTGCACGACAGCAGTGTAATTTAGCGCCGCCTGCTAATGTTAGTTAGTTAGGTACTTATATTATGAAAGCCGACGGAGCCACGTGCCTGGCAACAAGTATAAACTTGTTCACGCCGCTCCGTCGCTTCGCGCGTTGCCATTGGTCAACGCCAAAAAGAAAATATGGCCGATTCGCGCCCCCCGCGGGGTGTATATAAAAGCGCGGACCCTGGCAATGCGCGACACAGTCGACCAAAAATTCTCTACCTAATGTGTATTCCCTAAAATATGTATGTTGTGTGTATTTACTAGAAATAAAACCATCTTGTGTACTTCCGAATTTCATTAATACAGTCCACTCGTTACAATAAGGTAAGGCCAAAGAGTATTTATAACCACTGGGATTACCAACCTTAAACAATAGTTTTACAAGACATTTCATTCTGAATTAACTAGGTAAAGAAAATACTAATGCGATATTGCCTTTTTACTTCCCCCATTTGGAATATAAAAGTTACCATAGACATAACCTACAAAAGTTCATGACTGCATATCATTATTCTCGGCCTTTTTGAACAAAAAATCTTGCACAAACTAATTCAGAAGGTGATGCTGAATTAAATAAGATATTTTTCATTTAAAGACATAGGAATTTAATCTCAACTAAAACAATGTATGGGTGGCTGCCATTGTTCTTTCTTTGATAGATTTTAAACTTTATAACAAAAGAATTAGGTTCATATTAAATTGGGAATATTGTAGTTTTGTATGGCTTGATGTGCTGGCTGGTCTGTACATTGAGTGTTTTACAATTTTTTGTTATACTATATTCAACCTTCCGGTCGTGCAAATGTTGAAACAGAACAATGTTACTTGCATTAACCTTTTGAGCGGCTTACTGAAGATTCGAGACAATATATTCGGACACCAACAAAAAAACCTTCTAAAAACGAAATCCGTCTTAGGAAGATTTTTGTTGAGACGATTTTACCAAATTCCTAATTTTAACCATTTCCCTGCTACATTTATATCTCTATTACTTCGAGAAAAAGGAAGACATTTTTTAAATTTGCGAAGAAATTAGCTAAATCACTTACAGGCATGTATTTTTCAGTTCATCGCTCGCATCGCGCGGAGTCTTGACATTGGCACTTATAGTAAGACAGTATTTGCACGTCTGCTCTAGAAAGTACCACGGCTTCTGTGAGCCAGCACTCTCGTTTATAACACCATTTTCTAAACTTTCTGTTGTTATCTAAAATAATTTCAGGCACATGAGACATTTTACCTTGGCTTTGATCTTTTAAAAAAATATGTTTTCTTATTCTCGGAGTTACTCCTGAATCGTGGATGCGTTTACAATTATTTAATCTCACATACACATACAATCAGATGCGGACATTGTAATACGAACACAGTAGAACCTCGATTATCCGAATTAATTGGGACCGAGACTAGTTCGGACAATCGAGAGGTGCGTTTTTTGGGACAAGATCAAACAAAAATAACACATTTTCACGTAAAAACATTACAGTATATTAAAATTTGACATACATATTAACGTTGAAATATAAAACGCCTGAAAAATCACCGTAAGTGGACTAACAACGTTTGCTGAAATAAAACGTGTTTCAACACGCTCGGTACCAGCTATGCGCAACGGTAGCGAACAACGAATTCGCACCAATGTTCGGATAATTGAAAGTTCGGATAATCGAGGTTCTACTGTAGTAATTTCGGAGATAGCTTCCTACGTGCCACTTTACATCTTTATAATTTCAGTGAAGATTTCAGAGTTGCCCTGAAAGCTCAGTAGTAAATCAAGATCAATAGTATCATAGCACATTACACTAACTTCAACGTCGACTCCACTCCAACTTAATTCACAGAATGGCATTGAAATGTAAGCTTTATTTCGTGTTACATACGAGTGAACTTCTCAACACATCAATAGGTGAACAACGCTGGACCACGCGTCGTAGACTTTCAAAAGTTGATGAGTTGAGTTGTTGATCGACTAACAACATTTAAATAATGTTTCATTTTGGTGTCTTTTTTTGTTTGGAAAAGTTTAATATTTAAATTGTTCAAAAATCAACAGAATTATTAAAATAATCAGAGTATAACATCTACTTACTTTCTCAAATGCAACCTTTAAAATATTGAAGGCTATGGCGTAAGAAACGACTCGTTTGCGATACGTCTCGTTATTAGTAGGCTCCTTGAAACCCACGCGGAGAACATTGAACAAATCAGTCACTATTGTCGATATGTATTTCTCACAGAATTTTCGAGAACTATGTCTGGAAGAGAAAAATAATTAAATTCAAAACGTCAAAATCTTGACACCGAGGTAGCTGCTATAGTAAGGGATTGTAGAAGGCTCAGGCGTTGTCCTAGATGAGCGACCGAACGCGACACGTACTGACGCGACGCGATGCGACGTAATGCGACCAATACTTAACGCGACGTATGTCCTACGTTGTAGGTAGTCATTGTACTTATTTAGAAATAAATAACTTTGGAGAGTTTCATCATTTATAGATGAAGAGAGACAGAGAGAGAGAGATTGTTATTGACTTTAAGGTAAGAAAAAACACTGGTACTTATAATGGTAAATACTTAATTATTAATAAACTATTGTGTCGCGTCTCGTCGCGCAAAAAACAAATCCGCACTTGCCGCGTTGTGTCGCACATTGATTAAGACTAAACTTCGAGAGTTTTGGACGCAGAACTGACGCAGAACGGACGCAGTCTGCGTCCAAAACTCTCAAATTTTAGTCAAAAAATTAAATAAAAGTAGTATTCTTTAACTTTAAATGAAAAAGGCGTATACTAAAAGATAGATAATAAAATTGTCTGTAAGATGGTGTAAGTTTCGTTAAATTATACTTGGTAGATTTTGGGTGATTGCCAATGTTTTGTCCGCGTCAGACACAACTTCACGAGTTAATTCAACTATTTAATATGAATATAATGAAAAATATTCACATACTAAATGATTAAGAGAATGTTCTAGTTTAACATATATTTTATTCAAATCATTTACACTGCACATTTTGACGTGATTGTCAGTTTAAAATCCGTAAAAGTCGTTTAATAGCCCCTTAAGGCGACAACGTAGGCTACAAGTAGGTACCTACAACGACTATTGGCATTTTCGCGTCGCGTCTCATTACCGCGTTTGTCGTTCACCTAGGACAACGAGTCATACGTTTTGACCTGACAATAAATGACCGCCAATCACATCTTTACATAGTATAACACAAAGTCCCTATCGCCGTCTGTCTTTTAAACTACGCAACGGATTTTAATGCAGTTTTCAGCAATAGATAGAGTGATTCAAGAGGAAGGTTTATACGTATAGTTTGATACAGTCCGCGAGGCCTGCGCTGAGCCTTGTATTTGTGTGAGTGATCACCAAAAGTACAGTCAAACGGACGCACCGCGCCTCAGGCCGGTTGCCAAAGTTTATACGTACCTATAATTTGCATGCGTGCGACGCCGGGGCGGGTTGCTAGTATGACATAAGAAATAAAATATACCAACCTAAGTAAAGACAGGAAAATCCGATTGCATACTCCTAAATTGACGCCAGTCTTCGCTCGTCTATACGCTTTGTCAAAGACATTGATATCTTCTCTAGCAGCTAAAGCTGTCATACAAGCGTCTATGGCGTGGTCCCACCATCCCTTAGTGTCATCTCCTGAACATTTAAGAAATAAATCATTGGCGTCGGTTCCCTTGTTCACAAACTAAACTAAAATTTGACAATTCGCATCTCTTATCTCTTCTCTCTTCTCGGGCGCTGTCAGTAGAGATTGGTCAACTCTTAACTGCCATGGCTTTTATGTTTTTATCGGTCGGTTAAAAAAAACTACTTACTAGATCTCGTTCAAATCAATTTTCGGTGGAAGTTTACATGGTAATGTACATCATACATTTTTTTTAGTTTTATCATTCTCTTATTTCAGAAGTAACAGGGGGGGGGGGGGGGCGACATCCATATTACCACTTTGGAAGTGTCTCTCGCGCAAATTATTTAGTTTAGAAAAAAATGATAAAATGATATTAGAAACTTCAATATCATTTTTGAAGACCCATCCATAGATACCCCACACGTTTGATGACTTTTTTTTTTTAATTTCAGTTCTAAGTATGGGGAACTTTATTGTTTTTTTTTCTATTTTGGTGTGAAAATCATAATGCGGTTCACAGAATACATCTACTTACCAAGTTTCAACAGTATAGTTCTTATAGTTTCGGAAAAAAGTGGCTGTGACATACGGACGGACAGACAGACGGACATGACGAATCTATAAGGGTTCCGTTTTTTGCCATTTGGCTACGGAACCCTAAAAATACCAATCGAATTGAGAACCTCCTCCTTTTAGAAGTCGGTTAAAAATAGTCATGAATGATGTGAATGGATGGAGAGGTAGAGGAAAGCTAAAAAAAAGAATGAATGGACTGTATGAAGAATGAAAAGGGAGTCAGTGAAAGCATGACTGTTGACAGGACCGAACGGGAGAAGAAAACGTGTTGAAACCCCAAGTAACTTAGGATAAGGGTAGGACAATGATGACCATTATACTAGTACTTACCACCAGCCAGTGTAATGACAATGTCAAGTAATGTCATGTCTCCGTTATTCGCGAGGGTGTCAAGCAGAGCTCTGAACAGAGGTACGTATCGTCCCTGCATTTCTGACAGGCGCACGGGTAGACCAGAGGCGAAGGTACGGTAATAAACGCTGGGGACAATGGGGAAAAGTTACAATCAAATTAGTTATGCGTAAATGGCGCGTGGTGAGATTTGAAATATATCTAAACTCGTCCCTGCATCTCTGACAGGCGTACGGGTAGACCAGATGCGAAGGAACGGTAGTAAGTGCTGGGGACAATGGGGAAAAGTTACTATCAAATTAGTTAAGCGTAAATGGCGCGTGGTGAGATTTGAAATATATCTAAACTCGTCCCTGCATCTCTGACAGGCGTACGGGTAGACCAGATGCGAAGGTACGGTAGTAAGTGCTGGGGACAAGGGGGAAAAGTTCCTATCAAATAAGTTAAGCGTAAATGGCGCGTGGTGAGATTTAAAATATATCTAAAATAAAAGAAAGTCGTGTTAGTGTCACACTATTTATAACTCAAGAACGGCTAAATCGATTTGGCTGAAAATTGGCGGGGAGGTAGCTTAGAACCAGGAGACGGACATAGGATACTTTTTTTTTTGTACGTAGGGTAGGTGTTGGTGTAGGGTAGGTAAATAGGCAGGTAAGTAGGTAGATAGAGACATAGGGTATGCGGACTATTTCATTCAAAAAACTTTTTTGAAAAAAGTGAACCGCCTTCAAAAGAAACTGCCGTTCTTTAATGGATTTGGGTGATACGGAGGCACAAAAAAGAGAGAGAGAGAAAATAAAAACTTTTTCAACAAACAGAACAAAGCCACCGACTTCCGAAACTAAAGTCATGTGTGTTCTGTGCTAAAGTTATTTATCAGTTTTTAGTTTTTTTGAAGGCGGTTCACTTTTTTCAAAAAAGTTTTTATTTTCCACTTTCTAGTGCCTCCTTATCACCCAAATTCATTAAAGAACGGCAACACAGTTAAAACAGAGATTGAAAGTCCTCCAAAGATGGAAAGATGGAAGAAACGAAAACGTCTTCTCGGTTTCTCTAGTTTTTTTTCAAAAAGCGCTGAATAAATTTCTGTTTGTTGTGTACTAAAACCTTCTCCAGAATGTAACAAACACTTATCTGAGAACCGCATCAAAATCGGTTCAGCCAAACGGGAGATAATCGCGGACAGACATACATACATACAAACATACAGGTCGAACTGAGAACCTCCTTTTTTTTTGAAGTCAGTCAAAAAGTAGCCTATGTCCTTCCCCAGTGTTCAAGCTATGATCATACCAAATTTCACCAAAATCGGTTCAGCCGTTTCGTCGTGAAAACGTAACAGACAGAGTTACTACTGCATTTATAATATTGAGGTATGGATGAAATAATTATATAATAGGGTATTACACCCATTTTTGAAAAGTGTCTCAATTAAATTCTGTAGTGCTAATATGCCACCAAAAAAAAACACAACATTTTTATTCAATCGATAAGTGCCATAAAAATGCATCTAAATTTTAAATTTTCAAATTTCGCCCGTAGTTTGATGAAAACGCCTCTTACTGGACGCCATATTGCTCAGCGTTAATGACGTCAGTTCGTTTTGTATCAAATGAGCTCATATTAAATGTGATAATAATTGTATATCATTTAAAAATAATTAAAAGTGTATTTTGTAATAGGTGTAATAATGAAAAAAATTACGTTGGCTACGAAAATAATAAAAGTACCAAGCTTATATTACGCCAATCGGTTGACCGACAATTGTCAATTATTGTTTACATAGCCGTACGGCGTAATAACATGGCCGCTACTATTTCACGGTGTTTTATAACAGATTAAAAATACTGAAAACTTTGAATTGAATTTAAAAAATTGTTTTGTTATTTTTTGAACTAAAACTTACATTTTCCGACTGCTTTATGCCTAAACTGTCTCAATAACATATAATTATAGATTTTTTTTCGTATAGAGTAAAATACCCTATTAATAAAACTCTTCATTTTGTGGTGTCAGATGTTTTCCACTTACCCATATTCCTCCCCCGCTGGTAAAGTAGCAATTAATTTGATTCTATCCTCTTGGCTCGTGCCTTCTGACGTCAGCAGAGTGGTAGCCCAGTTCACTGCTGGGCAATGCAAACCCACACTTTTAGGAAGACGTAGAAGATTCAGGAGTACTGATAACTTGTCATCAAAAGTTGAGTTTTCAAGAAATGATGGCCATAACTGGAAAAAGTACGTTTTTTTATAGTTTTTAATTTGGACTGATTTCAGCATTAGAGCAAATCAAGAATAATAATATATTAGGTAGGTATGTACTTACATGATCGACTAAATCCAAAATATTTTGAAAATTATTCTCCTTATAAGATTTTGCGAAACATTCAACCACATCAACGAGAAGACTAGAATTTTCAGCTTTTAATACAAATGGCATACAAATTAACCTTTCTAAATAAACATTGACATAACTCTTGACAAAATCCAAGTTGTTCTCTAAAATCTCTTCGAATTCTTCATCTGTTAACGATTTCTCTGACACAGAGAGCAAATCCGACAAGAATATTCTACCCCATTTCAATTCTAATTGCGTTAAATTTTCCACTAACAATTCTGTCCAATTCCTCGTCTCTGTTAATGGAATTTCAACCAATTCCGACATTAATTTCAAAGAGTGTATGACATCGGAAAAATTGTCGGAAAATTCCGTAAATAAAATCTTTTCTTCAATACATTCGGTCACGTTTTCTAAAACTAATTTCTCGAACCATTTTTCGTAGTTTGCTTGTATTGTAGGTAAATACTTTTGGTCTGTTTTGTACACGGATAGACAAGCTGTTAGATTCTTTTGTAGTAATAATATTGAGCTTGGTGGTATGTTTTCAATGAGGTTTCCAAGGCATTGTAGAGTTTGCTGAAAAGAAAGCATGAAATTAGGAACATTACTGCCAAACTTTTCGCCTAGAGGCACCACCCAAATATAACGTAAACCAAGTGACATTGACATGATACCTAATAATTTTTTCATCCCACCATCTCGGAAAGAGTATTTTTAATCTTCAATATCTGAGTGGAAAAGCCGTTTTTATGCTCTAGAGGATAAAGTAAATTTATCTTCAATATCTGAGTGGAAAAGCCGTTTTTATTCTCTAGAGGATAAAGTAAATTGAATTTAGAACATCGTGTGCACTAAGTTTGTGAATTAAAAAAAAACATTAAACCTATTTACTGCTACCTCTATGGTGCCGAATATATCATACAACTTTTTTTTAATTTGTTAAAAACTCAGACTTTGTAAACGTTTTTTTTTTGCTAAATGCAAAAAAAAAACGTTTACAAAGTCTGTCTGTCATTTCCTCGCTGAGGTGAAATGAAAAGTTACGTGTTGCACTCGAGTGCAAAGATTTTTCACCTCGTGCTCTTTTGATTCCCTCGCTAACGCTCAGGATTCTAATTTTGAATCACTCGCTGCGCTCGTGATTCAATTTTAGAATCCTTCGCTTGCTCGGTCATCAAAATTGAACACGCGGTTAAAAAGCAACTTTGCACTCTTGTATAACAAATAACTATTAACAAATAAAATTCTATTCTTTTTATTTTGAGATAATCTATATATTAAAAATGAATCGTTGTTCGTTAGTCTCACTAAAACTTGAGAACGGCTGGACCGGTTTGACTAATTTTGGTCTTGAAATATTTGTGAAGTTCAGGGAAGGTTTATACGGTGAGAAAATTAAAAAATCTATTGACAGGACAACGTCTGTCAGGTCAGCTAGTAGTAAATATTATACAGAGCGACAGAGGGATATTGACTAGATCACTAGAGGATGGGCAGCAGCGTCCTTCTGAGTACCATAACACCTACTGCGATCGCCAACAGTTATCGGCCAAGCATGGCGATTACGGCTGAACCCCCCCCTTGGGGGAGACCTATGCTTAGCGGTTGGCGTCCAAAGGTTGACATGATGATGACTGTTTACTATAGAGTATGAGTGTTTATGTTATAGTTTGGTGGCGATCTCTAAGATTAGCTTTGTGTAAGCAACCTTATTAATAGATATTAATAAAAGTTGTAAAAACCACCGTTCATGGTTAAATTACGCTTGCCGCGGTTGGTCTGTTGATGTGTGACCATTCATTTTACACCGAGACCTCTGTGCCTCGGAAAGCACGTAAAGCCGTTGGTCCCGGCTGTCATTCGCAGATCTTTTACAGTCGTTATGGGTAGTCAGAAGCCTGACAACTAGTCTTACCAAGTGGTATAATGTTACCCAGTAACTGAGTAATGGAAATCAGATATAATAATAACAATACCTTTATTGCAGGCTACACAGGCCCATA
Source organism: Charanyca ferruginea (assembly GCA_947361185.1). NCBI lineage: Eukaryota > Metazoa > Arthropoda > Insecta > Lepidoptera > Noctuidae > Charanyca > Charanyca ferruginea. Next base: position 7,745,624 of record OX376080.1, on the reverse strand, counting down.
CATAAATACCTTAACTTAAATATACATATTTCATAACTTAAAACTTGCATACTTGCAAACTTTTTGCATAATGCAGTCGCTCCATGTAAAACACTGGTATTTTGCTGCAGGCCGATTACACTAGAAGCCGACCCCAACATGGTTTGGAAACTAATTGTCATATTTTTCTTTGACTAAGCGTAACGACTGTCAAAGATCTACGAATGACGGAATAACGGTTTTCCGAGGCACGGAAATGGATGGTAGCCATCAACCATAACCAATAGATTCGTACGAATTTTACTTAGTACAAAACCCTCATAGACATGAAATAGGATGGATCAGCAAAATACCAACTGGAGGCGTTGGAAGTTATTGATAGACATGCCAAGAGGTTCATTAACAATGACTCCCTGGTTAGGGCTAAGCTCCAGAGCCTTGAACATCGCCGCACCGTTGCTAGCCTTTCGGTCTTTTATCGGGTACATTTCGGAGAGTGTGCTTTGGAATTGCACAATTTAATTCCCCCATCCCCATTCCATCATCGGACGAGCAGAGATACGGCGATGCGTTACCGCTATGTGGTTGAAGTTACGCGGTCTCGAACCAAGCGCTTTGATTCCACATTTATTATGCCAGACTGTGGAATTCGCTTCCCGCCTCTCTATTCGCTGATAAGTATAATCTGGGTATCTTCAAGGCACGAGTGAACCGGTTCATCCTTTCTAGGCAAGCGTGTGCCGTTCCACCTCACGCCGTATCATCACTTAAGATCAGGTGAATTGCGGTCAAACGCACGCCTGTTTGCATAAAAAAAAAAAAAAAAGTAGTAGACAAAGTATTATTTATCTTACCTCAGCATCTTCTTCAATTAATTCTTCAGCGTATTCCTTCAAAAATACTAACGGAGCATTGAGTTTGGTATCACCATCATCAAAATGAATCTCCAACAATTGTTCTAGTATTATACAATTTCCGAACACCACTACCTTTTTACGCAATTCTTTATTCAAATCAAAAACAGTATTCATGTTCGCCAACAGTGTGACTAGGTTTAAAAATTGTGGAGGAATTATTGTTGATTTTTGTAGTAGTTCTAGTGTAAAATTAACCAAAATTGTCGCTTCGAAATTTTTAATTGCCATTACTCTTTTTATGAACCCCAGTATCTTATTCAAATTCGATTCAGTGGTAACAATACTTGTTGCATATTTTTCTATAATTTTTTCAACTATTTCCTTTACTTCAGTTTCAGTGAAAAGGTCGATTTTTTCTATGAAAATATTGGATGCTGTGTCGAATATCTCTAAGGCATCTTCTTGGATGTTGGATGTGTATGTTAAGATGTTCGGTAGATGGTCGACGATTAGGGAATTGTTATCAGTGATTGCTGATAAGAATGCTCTTACTATTTCTAAGCCGACAGTGGAAGCTGAAAAAAGTAGAGGAAAAAAAACTACTTATTTTTATTTATTAAAAACAAGTTCATAAAAAACGAAGTAAAATATTAAAAAAAAAACTTATTTTAGATTATAAACAAGCTATTTACTACATTTAAACCTTGATCGACATTAAACCTTCTTCGTTTTAATCAATTTGGTTTTTTTACCGAATTAAAAGCGTGTCACGCTCTTTTTATACTGCTCTCCAATGTAAACCGCCATCTTGGAGCGGCAGCCATATTGAATATAGTGTGATGTCACTATCTTTATCGTTTTCTACTCTTCAAGTCTTTTCATTTGATACCCTTATGGGGGTCGAAGAAAAAAGGAATCCGCCATCTTAGAACGGCGGCCATATTGAAATTCGAATAAAATATTGAGTATTGCATCTCATATTGTCACCATTAGACTAAAGGTGTAAACAACATTTCAGCTCAATCGGACCCCGAGAAATGGGTCAAACATAACGAGCAAGATTTGATTACCCACAGACCGGCCAGATGAAATTGAATAAAAGCGTGCAAAATGACCATCTGTTTGACCGGATTACCGGAAATCCGGACCCGGATAGTTAATGGGTCCTATAATGTGAAATGTTACATTTGAGTCCAATAAAAGGTATAGCAAAAACGCTTGAACGCAAGGAAATTCAAAGAATTAGTAAGTTGTACAGATTATAAGCTACACAGATTCTACTCACATTCTTGCCTGCTAATCAAGAAGGCACTTTGTTCCCCCACGATTTTCAGGAGTTCCCCTGTGGTTTCCGACCCTGGTTCGTGTGTAAGCAATACTTGGAGACTATCTGACAGCCTTCTTTTGACGATGGGACTTAATTCGTCTGTTATACCCTGGAAATAACACTTATATTTTTACCCGACTACGGCAAAGCCAAAGGAGGGTTATGAGTTTGACAGGCTATGTATGTATGTATGTATGTATGTATGTATGTATGTATGTATGTATGTATGTATGTATGTTCATCTGTACGCGCATAGCTCCTAAACTACTTATCAGAACTGAACAAATGAGGTATCGTTAGAAGCGTCTTGATCGTCCGCTGGTTATAGGCTATATGACGTGTCACCGAATCCAATGTGGCGCCCTCTGGCGGACAACAAAACCAAGATTTAAAAAAAAAATGAAGTCAAGCATACCGTGTTTGGTATCATTTTAAAGGGGTTCACTAGTACCATTCAAATATATAATATTTAGTTGTGTTTTGTCACAAATTATTTAAAAAAAGAAAAGATTACCAAATAAATTAAGATACGCATACCGTGTTTAGTATCATTAGAAAGGGGTTCACTAGTACCTTTTAAATATATAATGCTTAGCTGTGACTCCAAAATGGTTTAAATAAAAAAAAATAGTTTAAAAACTAAAACCCGACTACAACAAAAAGTGATCTAAAAAGTACGAAACAAGAAAATATTTCACACAGAAATCAAGACATAGGTACAAAATAGTCAAGGTAAGCCGTGGTTGCATGCCATTATAATTCATGTTCATCGCACTCATATGGGATACAGGCATGCAACCATGGCTTACCTTGACTATTTTGTACCTATGTCTTGATTTCTGTGTGAAATATTTTCTTGTTTCGTACTTTTTAGATCACTTTTTGTTGTAGTCGGGTTTTAGTTTTTAAACTATTTTTTTTAAGTTATAATGTAATTCTTGGTAATACAGGACTGTGAGAACGACCTAGGTATTCAGGTGAAGATAAGGAAGAAAGACCCTTATTTCCACGCAGGGCTGATCAATTTCCCACAAAACTCTATTAAAGTATACGCAGTGGAATTTGGTTTGGTAAAATATATTGTGATGTATAATAAAATGTACGTATAGAGAAAACAACAGTTACCTAGCAACCACACACAGATATTAATTACATTTAGAAGGAAAGATTTTATAAAGTTGAACATTGGGCTAATTCACATAATTTTATGACGCGCCGATGAAGTTGTAGTGCAGTTGCAGTTAAGTTCAAGTTTGAGTGATAAACGGTATTCTTGTAATCTTTGATCTGCGCGTAAGTTGCGCGTGAACTGCACGTCAACTGTACGACAACCAAACACTTATGGTGTAGCTACATAAGAGAAAAAATATTACTCACTAAATAATTGAATATGACGTTATTATAATATTAAAATACTTTTGAGACGTCAAACGAATAGTGGAATACCGATCATGTTGCGTCCCGCACGCACCAAAAACGCGCAACAGTAGAATGCCGTTATTGCGCTCGCATGACGCGAACTTGACGCGAGCGTGTCTGACAGTGGTAGACAATACAAAAAGCGTTGTTTTGATTGAAACTTAACTGCAACTGCACTGCAACAGCACTTCTTTAGTTACGTGAATTAGCCCACTGGAAGTGCTTTCCTAACAAAATCAACCCCTAAAGTGATAGAAAAGGGGAATTATACAAAAAATCTTTTTCCGTGGATCAATCAAATTGAAACTAGACACGAATGCCAACCTAAGTACCTAAATAATAAGGGGTATTTTAAACTACCCCTTGAAGAGGGCCTAGGGGTGTTGCGTTTGTAAGGAAAGTACGAAATTTTCGCGGACATAGTTACGGGCGAAGTGCAAGTATAAAATAAATATTTACCTTCATAATAGCCTGTACGCAAGCAGTAGTATTACACATCAACAGAGCAGGATAGACAGCTATTTCCGTCTCGTTCTTGCTTATATTACACCTGAAGATTGCATGTATGACGCGAATAGTTGCCTCTTGTAATCCAGGGTCGGGTCGGTCACATACTAAACAGGACAAAAACAAGTATATTTTGTTACATTACGATTATTGTACCACAGCATAGCTAAGGGAGAGAAGGGAAAAATAACAACGGCCTATTATTGTTCCACAGCAGGGCAAAGGGAGAGATGGGAAAAATAACAACGGCCTATTATTGTCCCACAGCAGAGCAAAGGGAGAGAAGGGAAAAATAACAACAGCCTATTATTGTCCCACAGCAGAGCAAAGGGAGAGAAGGGAAGAATAACAACGGCCTATTATTGTTCCACAGCAGAGCAAAGGGAGAGAAGGGAAGAATAACAACGGCCTATTATTGTCCCACAGCAGAGCAAAGAGAGAGAAGAGTAACAACGGCCTATTATTGTACCACAGCAGAGCAAAGGGAGAGAAGGGAAGAATAACAACGGCCTATTATTGTTCCACAGCAGAGCAAAGGAAGAGAAGGGAAAAATAACAACGGCCTATTATTGTCCCACAGCAGAGCAAAGGAAGAGAAGGGAAAAATAACAACGGCCTATTATTGTCCCACAGCAGAGCAAAGGGAGAGAAAGGAAAAATAACAACGGCCTATTATTGTCCCACAGCAGAGCAAAGGGAGAGAAGGGAAAAATGACAACGGCCTTTTATTGTCCCACAGCAGAGCAAAGGGAGAGAAGGGAAAAATAACAACGGCCTATTATTGTCCCACAGCAGAGCAAAGGGAGATAAGGGAAAAATAACAACGGCCTATTATTGTCCCACAGCAGGGCAAAGGGAGAGAAAGGAAAAATAACGACAGCCTATTATTGTCCCACCACTGAGCCAAGGCCTCTTCTCATATAGAGAAGGCACGAGCAATTGATCACCACGTGCGCTCAAGGTGGATTGGCGATTTCAGACTTACATTATAAATTGACAATGAACTGTAAGGCTGTTACCAGACCAATCGATCGACCGTCGATCGACGGCATCGATCGATGGTAGAATGGATTAGTCGACGTCGATCGATAGTTTCTACCAGACCAATCGATCAATCTTCGATCGACGGCATCGATCGATGGTAGAATGGATTAGTCGACGTCGATCGAGCTTGATCAGCCACGCCGCGCGCCGTCCGCTCCTCACTATCACCTGCTGCCCGCCCGCGCCCCGCGCGCGTTTGCGTCTCCATAATAATAGTACGAGCAACATCGTACTGGCCAACAATAACGAGTCCTCTTGTGAATACATTTTGAAAGAAACTGATGGAATATAGCCGGGGTTAATCGATCGACGTCGACCGGCAATCGATCGATGTTAGTCGACCGGTATCCGTCGATCAGCCAAAGCTACCACACCAATCAATGAACGTCGATCGATGTCGACTGATGGCATCGATCGATGATCGATCGATTGGTGTAGTAACACCCTAAGAGGAAGGCGCCCGTGTCTGTAACATAGTTTATACTAGCACGGACACAAACGTTCTCTGTCTCAAAATATGTATAGTGTTGCGTTTTCATGTTTCATTGAGATGGAACGAATTGTATTTGACCTTTTAATAATAAAGATTATTATTAAAATTCACGTTTCCTCGCAATCTTTCCCTCACCAACGCCAGTGAGGTCCTAGAATATAAACTTGAGAAAGAAAATGAAATTAAAAAGGTACTTGTCACACAAATACTTCTTGCACAGTCACCAAAAGAGATAAGTATCCATGTCGTCGGGAATAGTCAAAGATTTCTTAGAAACCAATGGAGCCTTTCAAATGAAATTTAATTAAATCACTAAACTGTTTATTCTCTATTTATTGTATTTTAATTTTATTCATAAACACCCATCGGTTTCTAAGTAAACTTCAGCTATTTCCGGCGACATGGATACTTATCTGTTTTGGTGACCGTACATACATCTACATATTGTCAGTTATGTTAAACTCCATTGCGGACCCACCATACCTTTGGCCATGCTCCTAGTGGTTTTGAGTTTTAGACCCTGGTGGGTATACCACTCACCTAACCTAACCCAAATAATTCACCAACAATAGAGGGGATCTGGCGCTCGGCGGCCGCTACCGCGGCACCGCTCGCTCGCCTTCACGCTTTAATGGTCACAGTTCTAACCTAACCCAAACGATTTTCTCATTGGTATAGTGTTAGACCCACCATACCACCAGTGGTATGGTGAGTCCGCACACTCACTCCCACATAGGAGGTAATTTATTCTAAGGCAACCATGAACCCTCATCGTATTAAGTGGAAAAAAAACTCATTTTGATTTTTCTTTTGACTGCCACAGCCATATAAAGATGACCTGTAAAGTCATCAAGACAAATTGAGATTGGCCACCGAGACTGGAATTCGCTCGGGAGATATTTTTTTGTGTTTTTTGTTCATTGTGGTTATAGAATCATTAAAACCTGATTTTTTATCTCTCACATTTTCATCAAATACGAGTATACAGGGAAATTGAAAAAATACCCAAAACCTCTTAATCTGGACTTCGTATCATCACCCTGAACAACATTTGTCCTACGACTTTGACCTCAACTAAATAACGTAGCCAAAAACGCGAGCGCGCACCCATATGATAGCGAATATGATGTACGTAGTAGATAGGCTAATGTACAGGCACAGCTGATAGCAGGCCTTTCGTCGGTCATGTCAGAAAAAATATATTATGCAAAATTTAAAGTGTTTTTATTTCTGGTTTGGAAAAAAAAGTTTTGAATTTTAAAAAGTCGTAGAACAAATGTTGTTCAGGGTGATGATACGAAGTGATGATTAAGTGGTTTTGGGTATTTTTTCAATTACCCTGTATAAGTGCGAAATAAATTTCGCCATTACTATCGTTGTCGATGTAATGATACCCATTAAACATGGATACCCTAACCAGCCCAACTTACTGTAGCTTCACCGAGCTACCCTAACTGCTAATAGATTCTTTCCAACAGCAATTGCAGCCATTTATCGTATTTAAATTCACACATTTTATAAGTAAAATTGCAGGTGCAATTTTACTTATAAAATGTGTGCACCTTTATTTTGATATTTTATAGAGTGTTCAAAATCATTATCTCTATGTCTTCATGTCATTTATGAGATGATGATTGTATAAAGATGATAATGATGAGAATGTGCCCAGAAGATATACATAAAAAAAAGAATACTCACGACTAGCTGATAGAATGACTAGTAACGAATATAGTGCTTCTATGTCTCCACGTAGCAGACACAGTTGTAACACTCTCTGAAGATCAATCTACAAAACAAGAGTTTATACGTTAGGGCACAATCAAATTGATAGGTATTTACTAGACGAAGCTAGCACTTAAAGCCCGACCGCTTAAAATGAAGCTTTGGGGTAGCCCGCGAAATTTATATTTTCCTATGTTTTTTGCGATTTTCAGCCCAGTATATATGTAGTTGTATGGTAATAAAAAAATATTTGCGGGAGTAACAAATATGCATTTACAGAATAGGGTATTTTACTAAAAAAATCGAATTAGGCCGTCAGATAGATTTCCAAAAAATATTAGACACGTGTTTTTTATTTTTTCACGTAAACAAAAAATGAAGACGATACAGTGCGTCGAAATCTCGTGTGACATCACTATGTCAGTACACTTTTACTGGCGAAGTGACGTCACAAACGCCCACATCTTTAATGCGTTTTATTTTCGTCAGTTTATATTGATTTGATGAAACAAAAAATACGTATCCAATATTTTTCGATAATCTAACTGACGGACTAATTAGATTTTTTTTTTGGTAAAATACCCTATTATTATAATTTAAATCATCGCCATAATTCTCCAAGTTGGAAAACCTCGTGCATATTCATTATTCCCGCGAATATTATTGAATTTCGCGGGAATATTTTTGTCTGTTTGTTTGCCAGCGTGTTTGTTCCGGGAAATCGCCGAAACAGCTGACACTCACTGGCAGATAGTTGATGTTATGAAATAGCGTAGGCTTTTATTTTAGAAAATGAATAAGGGTTCCGTGCAAAATAATGACAACCTCACAGGTAACGAAATTCTGTAAGGGTGTTACCAGACCAATCGATCGATCGTCGATCGACGGCATCGATCGATGGTAGAATGGATTAGTCGACGAGCTGCTTGATTATTATTACTGATGGAGTATACGTCGACCGATGCCATCGACCGGCAATCGATCGATTAGTTAGTAGAACGGTATCCGTCGATCAGCCAAAGCTACCACACCAATCGATCAACGTCGATCGATGTTGATTGATGGCATCGATCGACGATCGATCGATTGGTGTAGTAGCACCCCAAGAAAACTCAAGGGAAAAAAGTCGCCGGCAAAAGTTAGTTTACCTTAAAAGTAGAACCTTCTACAATATTAGGCACATTCAGGGTGACTTTATTCTTTAACTTCAAAACATAGATATCTTCAGAAAAACTTTCCTGATGTGTCATATGTCCGTATTTACCTGTTGACCAAAAATAAATGTATTGATTAAGATATTCTACACTCTGTTTTAACCAGAAAATATTTACGTCAAGTTAAATCTCCGCAGGCAATGCATTGATTTGTATCTATGGACACGCCATAACTACGAAAAATGCTGCAAATGTCAAATAATACAAAATGGCCGACGAACAGTACGCGCTTTGACACGTTTCATTCAAATGCGGACCCTATTTCAACTAGATAAAAAAATTTAAAATGGCGAATATGCTATTCTGGTAGGTATTTACTTCATACATTTAGAAGTTTAAAGGGTAGACATTAACAGAAATGTCTAACTAAAGATGAAATCTCTAAAAATATTTGATTTATGAAGTTGAAAATTGTCTGGTAGATAGTTTATAGGAAGGAATTGCCAACTATGAACGGATTTTGCGACAGGGACGAATTTAAAGCTAGTTAATGATATAAATCAAAATCTTACCCAAAAACATCGTAGCATCTTTTTGAAAAATCCTCGCATCTTTAGATTCAGTTACATTTTTAGAATTTAACTTCATAATCTGATTTATTATCTGTAACAAAATATTCGTACTTAATTATTGTAGGTATGGTAAATCATCCAACAGCCGCGAAAAGCACGGCCCCATTTCTACCCGTGGGTGTCGTAGAAGGCGACAGAGGGATACTGACCGGAGGATGGGCAGCAGCGTCCTTCTGAGATAACACCTACTGCGATCGCCAACATGCATCGGCCAAGCATGGTGATTACGGATGAATCCCCCTTACGAGGAGACACCTATGCCCAGCAGTGGATTAAATATATTTATACTAATGTTTACGTAAGCATAGGTACAGTCAGCAAAAAAGATAGGTAAGCAGGGTCGTCAGATATAGTTAAAGTTTATTCAGAAACCGATGGATGTTTTTGAATAAAATAAAATTAATAGAGATTAAACACTTCAATGATTTAATTGAATTTCATTCGAAAACATCCATCGGTTTCTAAGTAATCTTCCAACTATTTTCGATGACCTGCGTACCTATCTCTTTTGCTGACTGTACTTGAAGAAGGACAAGATTTGCTTACTATTGTTGAAAAAGGGGGGGGGAGGGTCAAATTACAAAAAATATTAACGCAATATTTGATTGTCCCTCTTGATTCTGTCTATCCATAACGCCTTTAAGTTTGTTCAATGTTTCTTTAAGTTCGCATCTGACATACTGCAAATGACTTACCTGAGACAACAGTCGTTCATCCAAATTATTATTTTCACTCTCAATCAAAACTTCCAATTTAGAAAGAGCTTTGCATAATACTTTGAAATCATTATCTTCGCTTGAAAATATTGTCTGTAAATAACCACATAGCGTCGTATTACAAACTTTTCTTGAATAAATCTATATATGTAAAAGTGAATCGCCGAAATATATGTAAGCGCATAACTTCCAGACGACTGCACCAAATTAAATAATTCTTTCTTTTTGTGTTCGTTATTGTCAGGACAAGGTTCGTATAAAATAAAATTTTAGGTAGAGTAGGTATGTAGGTAGTGTTGGTAGGTATGGTAGGTAGGGTAAGTAGGGCAGGTAGTGTGGTAGGGTAGATAGATAGGGACAGGACAACGTCTGTCGGGTCAGCAAGTAAATAATTAAATAATAATCATGTAATAATATATATATTTTTTTTAATTATTCTAATGTTCTTAAATATCTGTTTTTTTATGAATTACTAGCTGGCCCGACAGGCGTTGTCCTGCCCCTATACGTTTAAACCTTCCCTGGACTTCCACAAATACTTTAAGACCAAAATTAGCCAAATCGGTCCAGCCGTTCTCGAGTTTTACCGAGACTAACGAACAACGATTCATTTTTAATATATAGATTAGTAGTCATTGCATACATAAAGTGGGATTTTGTTGTAAGGCGATTAAATTGCCACGGTATATAGATTATCACTTACTTGAAAAGCGGAGAGCGTGTCATTATGGGAAACATCCGCTGTTGTAGTCAAAGTTGACAATAACTTACTAAGGACCGTATCTTCTTCAAACTTCTCCACGTATATTATCTGTCAATGATTAATTCTTTATTTAAAAGTAGAAAGGTAGATAAGTTACACACTTTCGAACTTCAAAAATGGCACACTAAGGGCGGCTTCAACTATACTTTACTGACGGGTAATAATTAAAAATGGCGCTAACTAACGTCAAATAAAAAAAAATTGGTTGTTGCTCAAAATTGTACGTCAAAAACTTATTGTCTAAACACACTATGCCGAAGTTACGCGACGTAAGTTCGGCGGCTGATTTTACGTTCCGACGTATTCGGCTGATATGACACACCATAAGCGCCGAACTTACGCGGCAGAAATTCAGTTCCGCAACTTTGTGTGTGTATTCAGTGTCTCGAGCGCTGTCGTGGCGTCGTGTCGTGTTATCTACACAGTTGGACAGGACCGACAGACGCAAAACAAAGTGATCTTGTTATTAATGTGTGCTCACATAATAACTTGCCGCTGAACTTACGCCCGACCGAAGTTAGGCTGTACACTATGACGCGACGTAATTTCGGCACAGTGTGTCGTCAGTAATTCCAATAGCATTGTAGGCGTAATTGTGCTGAACTTCGGTCACGTAACTTCGGCATAGCGTGTTTAGACACTTACTATTACCATAACCAACCAGTCAACGTAATTTTGTGTTTTCAAACAGCTACGTCAAACATCAAAATATTATGGAATCTCTTTTTGCATAAGTTTGACCGACGGATTTTTAAGTCATGAAACAACCCGTTACATTTAACGTACGTTAAACATCTCACGTCATAGTAACTATTAACCGTCCGTATGTAACGTTAACCGACTGTTTGAAACAACCCGCCCTAACACACACATAGATAATGCAATATTCTATGTAATATGTGACACGGGAGACGTCATAGATATCGAGATTGTCAGGTAACAACAGTTTCGGCGCATTCTGATTCTCTGGAAACAACCATCATTTATCGCGCATTAAACTTTTTGAACGAACTGAAAAGTGTTACGAATTCTTTGATTCATTAGTTATCAAGTGGTGTTATTCAATTTTGGATGTAAATGTAGCTACAAAACCAAACTGCAACTCCCCGTCTGTAATCATCAGTTTTCTGAATTACTATGGAAGCAAATTTAAAAAGGTATTCACGTCTAAAAAAAATGTTATGTACTAACCTCATTATCAGTAGTTTCACTAATCATTTTCACTGTATCAACACCAAACCGCTTAGCTAGGTGTATTAATGTTGGTTTAAAAGCTAGGCACCAGGACTCGGTACTAAACTCAGTCTTATGTAGACTCATAAGAACAGCCATGAGCGATAGAATCGGTTTTATTTCTTCGTATGTCTGTGAAAATATGCATATAAATATCGCGTCAGTTTTTCCCGAACAGTCAGTTCAGTGGAAGGGATGACTAGTCATCAACGTAACTTTGGGATGGTCGAGAATTGAAATCACGCTTACACTTTTACAACGAAAGATGTCCATGGCTATACCGCGCCGACTCGCGATGTCCAGCCGGCCGGTGCGAGATTCGTATATCCGTTTTACAAAGTAAATAAATAATCTATTCTTAAAACCATAATGTTCAATATTGTACTAGCAAATATTTCAATTCTGGCATCGCACGTCCTCGCGCTTCAAGACCGCGCTTTATACCAAAGATGGGCAGGGCGTTGATAGAAATTTTGCCATACAAATTTCAATTCTCGCCCATCCCGTCAACGCGTCGCCTTTAGACAGAGGTGTAAAATAATGCTCGGTTATCTTTTTTAAATTTGGGCAGGATCAGCCATAGGTTTAAAACAATATTTTGGAGATTTACGTTGTTTAGATTTAAACTTTATTTTTTGAAAATTTATATACCTATATGAAATCTGACTGTCTGAATCAAAAGCTAACACTGGGTCTCAAATCCTTACGTCCCATAGATATTCGAGATAAAGCATTTATGACACACGGACGCTTAAAGGTTCCGATTTTCCTTTTCAGGTTCCAGAACCCTAAAAAGTGCCTACAGTTAAGGATAATTAAAAAAAAATCCGATGGGGAAGAAAAGTTCTCTCCTGGCGACCACGAACCGGAAGACTCCGCGTTGGTAGGCCTCCCACCAGATGTACCGACGACATCGTCAAGGTCGCGGGTAACCGGTGGATGCAAGCGGCAGGTTGCAAGAGTTGTGGCGTTCTATGGGGGAGGCAGACGTTCAACGGCGAACGTCTTCTAGCTGAAGATGACAATGATGAAAAAAAAAAGCATTGAATCTTACCTTTTCCGAATCTCCAGTAAAAGACGCGAGTACTTCCAGGATATGATGAAGAGTATCCTCGAAGATGACCACGGCTTTACCCAGGTCTGGGCCTGTCGTGTTGTTTAATAGGACTCGCCAGATGTCTATGTACTTGTCTAGGTTATCTTGGAGACAAAGTTTTAGTAAAAGTACTAGGGCTGCCTGTGGATGAAGAGATTCCAAAGTACTTTATTTGTTCAAAATCAAAGCATTTACTTCAATTAAACCATTTAGAGGCGCTTTTGAATTGTCAAGGAGCTGGGAAGTTGAAGCTAGTTGCTCGTTCCAAAACGTAGGTAGGTCTCTATGGAGAAGAACGAGCAAGAAACTTCACGAATACTCTTTTCAATCAAGTTTTCACAAAATCCTAATTACATTATTATTGTTGCTTCTATATATGAAAACAATTTAGGTGAAGAGAAATCCAAAATATTCAATAATTAAAAAAATCAATTAAATAAAAAGTCATGGCCTTTAAGAGATGACCAATCACAACTGATACCGCCCGTTCACGAACATGACGCGCGGAGCACCACTTAACTGAACCATTTTGAAGGGAACCAAATGATCTAACCCACACGCCACCATCTGCGAGATTATTGAGCGAGCATGACAATGCTCTCAACCGCCATGCTCATTTATGTCAAACACATATAATTTACTTCATAAATAAATGGCTACATGGTTCTCAGATTTACAAAAATATGAGTATATATACAGAACATGCTAAATGGCCAGTGCACAAAAGATCTGACACGATTGGCCTTTCAGGCGTACAAAAGTTCAGTGCTTTACAAAATCAGAAGAAAAATATAATATATAGGGTGACTGGTAATTAGTGTACGACACTTAAACACGTGATTGTGTTCATGATAACAAACAACTTTCCCGAAGAAAAAATGTTTTTTGTACTGGTTCACTTTAGGTCACAGACGTGCGCGCGCGTGAATTTCATACGGCTGTTGTGTTATTGTGATAAAAGTGAACCAGTACAAAAAACATTTTTTCTTCGGGAAAGTTGTTTGTTATCATGAACACAATCACGTGTTTAAGTATCGTACACTAATTACCAGTCACCCTATGTAGGGCATACCTTTCGAACATCATCAGAAGCTTTCAAAATTCCGTTAACAACAATATCCCTCTTCTTAAAAGTCGGTAAATTGTCGTAGAACATTATAGCAGTGAGTAACATCGTCTCGTTATTGGCAACACTAGAGCCAATACACCATGATACCTGAAATGAATGAATACGTTACTGTGTAAGTTCCCGATCGGTCAAACGTCACCGCGAGCATGATTGATTTTTTTTTGTTTCACCCAACGCAATGTTCGAAAATAAACGAGTGAGTGAGAACGCGATAACATCGCACGAAAAATCACACGAATGCAGTCGCGGGGAAAGTGCTAGTTATTATTATTACTTACAGTGTTAGCCTCTTCGTAGGAAAGTTTCTTACTCCTCAGTTGGTACTCCAGCTCGATACCGCTGCATATGGTGGGCACATCCATGGTTTGGTTCAAACCTGATTGTATGACGATCCTTAGAGCTGTATGTTTGATTAGAATTGACTCGGAATCGAGGCGAGGAAGTACTTCTGAGTTTATTACCTCCTGCAAACGTGACAAAAATAAAAGTTGTTTGGAATAAAAGAAGCTTTTCTAACAAAAAATACCACCATCTTCAAAAACTAAAAAGTGATTACTTTAGCACAGGACACATATGACTTTAGTTTTGGATGTCGGCGGCTTTTGTTCTGTTTGAATGAATGAATTAATGTTTAATTCACTTAAAAATTCCTTAACACTGAGACTTTTGCCGTACAAAACTGCTTTCGCAGTTTAACTGTGAGATCGTTGAGTCTCTCTATGAGTTAAACTTATTATCAGGTACATCTATAACCTTTATATATATACTTAATACCTACACTTACATATAATCTAATAATATTTTTTAAGTTCAGTTTAGTTCGTCGGTGGCAATACATAACAACAGACAAACCCAAAACTTGCGAATTTAGTTTTTGAAGGCAGTTGTCTTTTTTGTAAAAAAAAGTTTTTGGTTTTAACACTTCATTAGGTCTTACAGAAATAACATACTACAAGGGTATGGCTGGACCTATTGAAAGGGCTAAAAAGTAAGGCTTATGTTTAACGAACCTCCAGATCTACTAAATGATCACCAATAATAGTAAATAAAATAAAACCAAAAATAGTAAATGGTCACCAAAATGGTGTTTCCTAAAGTATTGTAGAAATGTATGAGTTTGACTGTAAAAAGCGATTTGATTCTGGCACTCGACGGCCGCTACCGCGGCACGCTCGCTCCGCTCGCCCGCCTCGTGCGTAGGGGGTCACAGTTCTAACCTAACCATGTCGGATCCACCCCAGGGGGGTAAAAAAGGTTTTGGTTTTTTTGCACACTAAGATTTGGTGGCCATTTAGTACATTTGGTATAATTTTGTATATTTTTTTGGTAAGGGAGCTTAAGATCCTAAAATATTTTAAGGTGATCATTATATTTATACCCAAAAAGTAATACCTGCGTGCTAAAGAGTATATTTTAGCATCAAAAAAATTTGGGATCTTTGAGAAAATTTACGCGAATGATCTCGCAGTTACTCTCTTACCTCTTTATTTGGAAGTTCAGGCAAGACAACTTCATAGATGTTACTCAAAGCGTCCATAGCATTGTTGGTCTCAATCTGCCATAAGTACAAGCGGACAGCCCTGTCTTTAGCCAAACGCTCTTTAAATAAGCGAGCGTGATGTTTGAATATTGATAGAAGCACTGGAATAAAAGGTTTAATTTAGGCCACGTATAAGTTCAAAAATAAGTATACTAAAGGAAGTTAGAAAATTAAGTCAGTGACAGAAAAGTTGAAGGGGAATCGTATGTCTTGGTATGGGCAGGGGCAGAAGGGATGAAATACATGTGACCAAAAAAAGTGATCTAAAAAGTACAAAACAAGAAAATATTTCACACAGAAATCAAGACATAGGTACAAAATGGTCAAGGTAAGCCGTGGTTGCATGCCATTATATTCATGTTCATCGCACTCATATGGGATACAGGCATGCAACCACGGCTTACCTTGACCATTTTGTACCTATGTCTTGATTTCTGTGTGAAATATTTTCTTGTTTTGTACTTTTTAGATCACTTTTTGTTGTGGTCGGGTTTTAGTTTTTAAACTTTATATTTTTATTTAAACCATTTTGGAGTCACAGCTAAGTATTATATATTTAATAGGTACTAGTGAACCCCTTTCCAATGATACTAAACACGGTATGCGTATCTTACTTTATTTGGTAATCTTTCCTTTTTTTACAATAATTCGTGACAAATTACCACTAAATATTATATAAATTTGAAATGTACTAGTGAACCCCTTTCCAATGATACCAAACACGGTATGATTGTCTTAATTTTTTTTTTTAATATTGTTTTTTTTTGTCCGCCAGAGGGCGCCACATTGGATTCGGTGATACGTCATATAGCCTATAACCAGCGGACGATCAAGACGCTTCTAACGATACCTCATTTGTTCAGTTCTGATAAGTAGTTTAGGAGCTATGCGCGTACAGATGAACATACATACATACATACATACATACATACATACATACATAGCCTGTCAAACTCATAACCCTCCTTTGGCTTTGCCGTAGTCGGGTAAAAATCTATATTATAAAAATGAATCGTTGTTCGTTAGTCTCGCTAAAACTCGAGAACGGCTGGACCGATTTGGCTAATTTTGGTCTTGAAATATTCGTGGAAGTCCAGGGAAGGTTTAAACGGTGAGAAAATTTAAAATCAATTGACAGGACAATGTCTGTCAGGTCAGCTAGTCTATATAATAAAAATGAATCGTTGTTCGTTAGTCTCGCTAAAACTCGAGAACGCCTGAACCGATTTGGCTAATTTTGGTCTTGAAATATATGGGAAAGTCCAGAGAAGGTTTAAAGAGTGAGAAAATTTTAAAATCAAAATGCATTACTGTACGTTAGTCTCGCTAAAACTGTAGAACGGTTGGACCGATTTGGCTAATTTTGGTCTTGCAATATTTGTTGAAGTCTAGGGAAAGTTTTAACAGTAAGAAAATTGAAATATCGATTGACAGGACAACGTCTGTCGGGTCAGCTAGTTATGAATATCTAATACCTTTAAACAAGCAATTCTTGTATATTATGTAATCTGAATCTCGGAAACGGCTCAAACGATTTTAATGACATTTAGTATGCAGGGGATTTCGGGGGCGATAAATCGATCTAGCTAGGCTTCATTTTTCCATACTAATATTATAAATGCAAAAGTAACTCTGTCTGTTACGCTTTCACGTTAAAACAGCTGAACCGATATTGATGAAATTTGGTATGAATATAGCTTAAACGTCTGGATAGGACATAGGCTACTTTTTAATCCGCGACTTCGTCTGCATCCGCGATAACAGACATTCACGCGAACGAAGTCGCGGGCAAAAGGTAGTCAGTAATAAAAGCTATTCGACACAAATCTTACCTTCTAAGCACTTCGATATCTTAATACACTCCCTTGACATGGTGTCATAGAAGCCGTTAATCTGCTCTATTTCAATATCATCACCGAAATGCTCAAATAATCCGTTTATGCCTTGCAACACTGAATTCACTACCTGATCCTGTAAAAAGTAAAAACAAATGAAACACTGAAAATCTTTCTTTGACGACACGGTTGCCGCAGTGGTTGAGCGAATGACTGCTGCGCAGCGTGTTGCGGGTTCGAATCCCGCCCAGGGTAAACATTTGTGTGATGAGCACTTGTGTTTGCCTTGTGTCTGGTTGTTGTTTATCTATATATGTATGTATTTAAATGTATTTGTGTATGTATATCAGCTGTCTGACACTCATAGTACAGGGTCTGACTAGTTTGGAGTCAGATTGCTTGTGTGAAATGTCTCCACATATTATTATTCTGTATAATAATATAATACAATATAATAATAATATAATATAAAATAATAATAATATAATATATGTGGGGACATCACACACGGCCATCTGACCCCAAACTAGGGAGACCCTGTACTATGAGTGTCAGACAGCTGATATACATACACAAATACATTTTAAATACATACATGATGCTAAAGCATCAGTTCAAGATTAGCATATTCTTCTTCATTGAACGAAGAAGGTTGGTGTTCAATTAGACGTGATTTGGGTCGGAGAACTTGCACTTTTGTTTAGATTTAGAGCATTTTATTGTCATTTTCTGCATAGTAACATTTTGCATTTGTATTGGCAGACTTTACATGGTAAACCATACATGGTTTACACATTGATCACAGTCGGTCCCGGTCTAAGATCTCTAGGTCATTATAAGCTGTCTGAAGCCAGAAAATTTGCTAACCAGTCTTACCAAGGCGTATCGGGGCGACAGGCAGTCGCTCCATGTAAAACTCTGGCATGACCAGCTGGGACTGATTAAACTGAAAGCCTACCCCAATATAGTTGAGAAAAGGTTACGCAGATGATTTTATCAAGGGAATTGAGAATGCCGAACCGTCTTATGTCAATGTGTGTGTCGACCCTAAGAGCAAGAACGCACTGTGATGATTTTTTAAGGCACGATTCAAAAATCGCTTTAATGTACATTTTCGTTGCAATTTTTGACTTTTTTGCCAATTTTCATTTAAATTTATGTATCACATTACTGCGATAAAAAATCGTAAACGAAAGAATCTTACCGTCTTGTTGTTAGGTTGTAGCATATTTAAATAAATTCGCCAGATTCTAGTGAAATGTTCCTGCACCAGCTCTGGGTGGTACCTGCATATAGTACCTGAAATAAGAAATAATCTTTCCGGTTGAATTATTGGCTTACTGAAGATTATAATAATAATAATAATAAATCTTTATGCACATAAAACAGTGACAAATTCTTAAGAATTCCCTGAATTCTGCTCTAGGTTCAAAGACCTGTATTACAGAACTCAGTGACCTCTCTATACATAGTGACATAATTTTTATGTAAATAAATGCAGTAGTGTGGATGTTTGAGTGAGCATACAATTTGGTAAGGGAGTGTACAGGTGAGGAAATGTGTCTGGTGACTGGGTGGGTGGGATTAGTGTGTGTGTGTTTGCTACTGTGTCGTGTGGATGTGAATTATGTGTGTTAAAAGTATGTAGGTATGTGTTTCACAAGATTTTATAGCAAAATCAATTCTGTTTGCTCATAATCTAGTCCTAATAACCAATTCCTAACAGTAGATTTAGCTTCGCGGGTGGTTAAAGGGTGTACATTTTTTAATTTATTTATTTTATTGTAAAGGTAAACTGCTTTATAACCATGTTGCCGCCTGGCCGAGGCTGTTCGGCATACAACAGTTGGACATACATTTTTTATGACTCGCTGCCTCCAATATTCGTCCGCATTGAACGGGGTGATCTTGTGCTGTTGGAGGATTCACAAGTGAACCGGTTCATCCTAGGCAAGCGTGTTCCAACTTAGGCCGCATCGTCACTTAAGAGCAGTTGAATTGCGGTCAAACACAAGCTTATTTGATATAAAAAAAATCGGATACAATATAGGTATTCGGACAGTGTCCGAAATAATTCTTTTTTGACAGATGATTCGGACCCCAATAAAAAAACGGTTTTGCACAGTCAGATAAAAAACTTCTAACGAACGAAAATCGTCTTCCGCCCAGCCTTCAGTTATAACAAAAACAGTTTTTAACCGAATTTTATCGTTGGAAGTATTTATCTGACTGTACAAACCAGCGTTTTATTTTAATTGTAAAAACCTAGCCTACGTTATGGAACGAGCAACTAGCTTCAACTTTCTGACTAACTAACTGACTCTTTGACTATTCAAAAGTGCCTGTAAATGGTTTAATTGAAATAAATGATTTGACTTTTACTTTGATTGGTGTCCGAATTATCAGTCAAAAATGTTTCGTTTCGGACACTGTGTCCTAATATAATGTGTCCGAATGTTCAATAAGCCGAATTATTTCCGTTCTATTCTATTCGGAACTACCTTCTGGAAGAGGCAACTAGATTTAATGCTTTTTATGGCTCCATACCTCAAAAGAAAAAAAAAACAGAACTTTTAAAGATTCGCGTGGAATTAATATTAATTAAATAGTCTGCAATCTCTTGGAGCTGGAAAGAAATCAAACCTCTAAGTCAACGCAATTAAACGATACGGCCGTTCATGCTCGATTTGTGCTGCATATTTTGACACTTAAGGCATTAATACCTGTAGGGTACATACCGTTGACATAGAACCACCCAGCACCAAATTTGGCAAAAGGCAATGTCATTACAAGTAAAGGAAAAAATCCAAAAACTATGAATGTGTACATTACATCACAAAAAAAAATATTTGCGAATATAATTTAGTTTTTTTTATTATTATTTGATAAAATTACCGATAACTACAAGATTATTATGTATACAAGACCGACGCGTCGGTGCGCGACTACAACTCATATCTCCGGGTTTTTTCTTGATTCAAAAGTGCCTTTTAGAGCCTGGGCTGACTGGTGGCACGGCACGGCAGGGGATTTTTATATGACAAAGATATTAAACCTTAACATCATGACATTATAGTTGAAATTTCAAATCCGTACTGACATAACATCGTCTAGCATTTGATTTTGTAGCTACGACGATTATTTATCATTGAAATTTCAACTATAAAAACATGACTTTAAGGTGCAACATAAAAATCCCTTACCGTGCCGTGCCGTCAGTCAGTGCCCCTTAATGTTGTCATTGAAATAAATGACTTTGACTTTAAACAAGATCTCTACTACTTACCAACAAGCAAAGCCCGCGGCGCCTTGCAGGTCTTCGCCTCCTCCAAAGCACTGATGTGTCTGCTAACCACTTCTTCGCTCAGGTCTGCAGACGGGTGCTTCGCCACGCTAAGTAGACAGAGAAGGCTCTCTTTCCGGGTTTGAGGATCGAACGGCATCATGCAAAGCTGGTAGATAGAAAATTTAAACAAAGGGGACGCCAGGGTAGGCCGCGAATTTCAATTTTGACGTGAATACGTCTATAAAGTTGCTTAAATAGTGGGGGGCAAGTCGAAAAAAAAGAATGATAAAAAATCAGGTGATACAGTTTGGTGTTGCAGCTTTATATCTGTCATTTTCATCCTAAATTCAATTATAGCATGGGATAGCTAAAGGATCAAAGAATTCATTACGCCAAGTGAGGACTGTGACGTATCATGTGTGGTGGAGGGAGAAGCGCCACCATTTTTTTTTACGTTTTTGCAATTTGCAGCTTTGTATCTTATATAATAATATATAATAATAATAATAATAATTTATTGTCACAAAAAACATACATTTTTAGTATACACTGATTAACAAGATGCTAATTATATGTTGCAGAAGTTTGTATACAGATATTGTGAGCCCTGCCTCTTAAACTAGGATAACCTGTATCTTAAGAGACAGTGTTCAGCTGTAAGGTTTCATATGAATAAGGATTATACAACTGCGGACAGTGCTATTGTTAATGTTAACAATCAGAGTTAATTTCAGCATATTAGGATCTAAATAAAAGGGGAAAATAATACAGAATGACAAATTAAAAACCTATGTAATATGAATGTGTGAATGTGTGTGAGAATGTGTTTATGATGTATGTGTGGTGAGTTTTTGTATGAGAGTAGTGAGAGTGTGGTGAGTTTTGTATGAGAGTAGTGAGAGTGTGGTGTTAATGTGAAGGAGTAAAAGTGCAAAAATAATGCAAAATATTATGTAATGTATTTGACTAATGATTCAGTTTGTGCATAGTCCTGTTGAAGTAGCCATTCCATCATCTTAGCTTTTAATTGAAATTTGTTGCAATCGAGTATATTGAGTTCTTTATGGATTTTCTTGTAAATAAGTGTACTTAATGTGAAGTATTGGTGTTTGGCAAAAGCAGTTTTGTGTTGTGTACCTGGGGGAATATTGGTTCGTTTGTTGGGATCAGACGGTGGGACGCTGGAGTGTCTTCTGAGAACGGATTGCAACACGAAGAGCTGACGAACTGTTAGGACCTTACAATCTGAGTAGAGTTGAGTGGTTGGATAGCGATAAGGTTTTCGTAGCATCACTTTAAGTATTGCTCTCTGAGCTCTTTCCACTCTAAGAAAAGTAGTTTTAGCTGCACCGCCCCATACAGTGATGCAGTACCCAAGAACGGACTGACACAGAGCATAGAATATCATTTTTAGAGTATCAGGATTTGCTGATACTCTAAGTGACCTGAAGGTATGTATCAGTCTCAGCGTTCTCGAGGTTAGGGCATCAATATGTTTATTCCAGCGTAACCCGGCATCTATTTGAACACCGAGGTATTTGACGTGATCGGTACGCGTGAGTGTTGGACATTGGCATGAGGATGACAGTTGTGAACAAGTGTGCGCTATTATCGAAAAGGTGCGGTCTGGTGCGGTGCTCTGACGGATGGCGAATGGAATAAATGATGTCTTGTTACAGTTGAGGGTAAGCAGGTTTATGTTGAGCCATCTTATTATTTCACGCAGTGCCAATTCCGCGCTACTTTTAACACTATCCCACGTTGACCCGTCAACTATAACCACAGTGTCATCAGCATATACAAAGATCCTCGAGTTGGGGAGGGACATCCTGCACAAGTCATTCACATATATTTGAAACAACGTAGGACCCAAAATACTACCTTGCGGCACTCCGTATGACAAGGTTTCCTCATCACTGAAGTGGTTGTCAATTTTGGTTCTTTGGGTACGGTTGTTCAAATAATCCTTGAAGATTTTCAGTGCTATACCTCTAACACCAAGCAGCTCTAATTTGGAAATAAGTATGGGAACAGAAACTGTGTCGAATGCCTTCGAAAGATCTAGAAATATACCCAGACATTTGGTTTTACTATCGAGATTCCTAGCAATAAACTGTGTCAAATCGAGCACTGCGTCTTCAGTCGAGACACCGGAACGGAAACCATACTGATTGTCGGCTATGATCTTGTATCTATCCAAGAAGTTTTTAAGCCGGTTGCTAAGAATCCTTTCCAGAACTTTGGAAAGAGCAGTTAAAACCGAAATGGGTCTATAATTGTCGACACAACTTCTGCTCCCACTCTTATGGATTGGGTGCACAATTGCTTTTTTAAGTGCATTCGGAAAAATACCCGCCCGGAGACAACTATTAAAGATATATGTCAGAGGTTTTACAAGTATCTGACGGCTCATTTTTAGCACTATAGGCGATATGCCATCCCAACCCAACGCACAGTCGTTACGTAGTTGCGAAACAAGAGACTCCACTTCAGATTCGTCTATATCTAGCAGCACGAGGGAGTTAGCGGGGGATAGTGGGGTGTTGTCATCATCGATATTCGGAACCTGCCTGTTCATATTTGCGACACACTGACCTTGTGATAGAATTTTATCAGCTAAGTTCTTCCCTATGCTACTAAAACATTTACCAACTTCATTTATGGAAGCTTTAGGGTTTTCACATATTTTCAGTAGTTCAAATGGACTGGTTTTTATTTTAGATGTGTTTGTAACCGTTTTAATAGTATTCCAAAGGGCCTTGGGGTTATTTTTAGCTTTCTCAAATTCATTCTTTTCGTAGACAATTTTTAGCTTTCTAAGCAGGTCATTGCAAAAATTACGGTAGCGTGTATAAGTTTTTTTAAGAATTAAATTGTCTGGTTCTTTATTTGATCGTATATGCATTTTGTCCCGATTTTGTATGCATTTCACTAGGCCTGGGGTTATCCAGGGTTTGATGGGCCTATTTTTACTTGGTATCTTGATATACTTGGTGTGTTTAGCAATCACCGATGTTAACATAGTTATAAAAGTATCCATCATTGTGTTTGGGTCGCCAAATTGATAAATAGCCGTAAAATTTAGGTTTTCTAACTCTAACTTGATTGCCTCGTAATTTATGGAAGTGGAATAGTGACATGTTTTGCGACTGGGACTTGCGTTAGCGATAGTAAGGACTAGAGGTTTATGGTCTGTGATGTGTGATTCAAGAACTAATGTGGTGATAGGCAAGCCAGATTTTATGAACGCGTGGTCAAGACAATTTTCCAGCCTAGTAGGTAAAAGGTGGGATGGGAGCAACCCATGCGATGAATTCAGTATGAGATAATCTAAACTTCGATCATTTCTACTGCTCATACTGATATCAATATTCAAGTCACCAATAAGAGCAATGTTCTGCCATGTGGAAAGTTTAGTGTAAATATTATTTAGACTCTCTAGGAACATATCAAAACTTTCCCTGGAGCTGTGTGATGGGGACCGATATACTGCCACTACAGCAAGTTTTTTGTCACTTGTTTGGCAAACTAGGCAATTTCCACCCATAAATGTAGGTTCCCACACAGAGACTTGTAAATTTTGTTTCGCATATATGACGATTCCATCGTTCTGATTCGAGTTTATGTCTGTGCGGTATGATTGGAAACCCTGTAATATAGGTAAATTGATTACCTTACTTAGCCAGCATTCGGTCAAAACGATGATATCGAAGCTAATGTTTGTTAAATGCAAAAGTACCTGCAATTGATTAAAGTTTTTGTTTATACTTCGTATATTTAAATGTAAAATTTTCATAGATTCGGAAATATTAACAAACTTAGGGCAGTCTTCTGGGCTACAAGTCAGTGAGTTGCCTACACTTATGGAGTCTAGTTCAGAATTGATATGATTTATTAAAGCCATTTGAAAACAACATACGATCCAAAGACATGACCTGAATGCGTGGTATTTGAATGTGTATGCAATTCGAATGCAAACAAACTGGAAGATTTTTGCCTGTTTTTGCATAAAATGTTGAGTAAGTATTTATAATGAAACTCGTGTGATAATGTAGGTGTAAAATGTATTATTGTTGTAGTGTGAGTTGTATTTGTGATATTTTTGTGTGTGTTGTTTGAATAAGAGTGTGTGAAAATTTTAAGAGCCTGAATTACAATATGAGCTACCTTAATTAGAAGAAAAGTAATGAAAACTGTGACATTTTGATTAAAGGAAAGTAAATACTTGTTTATGACTAAACGATAATTGGTACTGGATAGTCACTTTTGAACACAAAGTTTTTCTAAGCAGTGCTTCGATTTTATAGTGATAGATTTCAGGCCCTCTTCCTTGCGTAATAGGACTTTACCGTTAGCCACCCAGCAGAACTTGAAGCCATTTGCATTTGCAAACGTGCGGGATTCAAAAAATAGTTTTCTTGTGGTGCCAGACAGTCGATCCGAAATGTAAATTGGTGTTCGAGTTCCGGTGAGACCGATGTGCTCAGAATTCAATTTTTCGGAATTTTCTCTGTTCTTATTAAATTTTCGGACTGCAGCGAGGACATTATTTTTGAGAGTTACGGTCTGAAATTCAGCAATAATAGACCTCTTGTTGCCTTCCTTATTGGGAATGCTATACACATCACGTACGTCGGATGGAAGAAGATCCAAATTTAGAGCCTTGCATGTATCAACTATAAGAGAAGGCAATGGTGGTGAATTTTTCTCAGCTGGTAACAGGTTTCTTATTTCAATAGTTGAGCTGCGGGAGCTCACCTGCATATCCATAATTTTACGCTCCAGATCTTCGACATGATTTAGTAGATTTTTGCGTTCCTTACCAAGATCCTCAACACTGGACTTAATTTCCTCGTATTTTGCATTTGAAAACTTGATACTTTTTCCATTTCCAAGTAGCAATTGTGGATCTTTTCATTTTGCAGCTTCACTTCAGCTACATCCGAACTAAGTTTATTCAGAATTTGCTCTTGGTCTTTTTTCCACAATGATAACATTTCCCTTATTTCACTTTTAAAATCCTGCAGCTCGCTGGAAGCAAGCTCAACGCGTGGCTTTTTTGCACGAGAGGTGATATTTAAAAATTCCATGTCTGGAGAACTATTAGTAATATCAGGGTTGGAGGCCGAAAGTTGAAGTTCCTTTGGCGGTGTACGTTGCGTTTTAGGCATAGTAATTAAGATGCGAGTGTTATAAAATAACAAGCGAAACGCGTCGTAGTCGATAGACACGAAGCACGGTGATTTGATGCAGGGTCAGTGTCGCGTAGCACTCGTAGCCGTGTAGCACTCGTAGCCGTGTAGCACTCGTAGCCGCTTTGCACGTAGCACTATTTTGGTTTTGCGTAGCGCAGATGGTAGGGATCCGAGATTTCGCGACGATGCGTCAGCGCAGCTCGGCGTCGCGGTCTACGTTACCGACTCCCGTGCGTGAGGTGGGCGGTTCGAACCCGGCCCCAGACTCCAATCGCGGCGGCCTACACCACCCCGTTTATTAAGAATAATGACCGTAATATTGTTGTCACTTTCGCGGGGAGTGGCTTACTCGTAAAAACGCTTTAGGAAGAAACGAGAATTTAAAATTTGGTCCTTGACCAATCACAATTTATCGTAATGGAATTTTAACGTAAGTAATTAGCGGTGGATGCACGCGTCCGCTACCTTGGCGCTCAACAGCCGAACTCAAACGACTGTTACATCTTAGGTGTAACATTCGTTGTAAATGTACCGGGTTGTTTCATGACATAAAAAACCGTCAGTAAAAAGTTATTCGGGCTGCCAGTTTGACAACTGAAACTATGTTGACAGGTGGATGAAGCATCGGTTATGGTAATAGTAATTTTTTAACGTACAGTCAACAGCAAAAGTAGATGATCAAAATCAGAAATTCAATACTAATTTACTAACACTAATTTGTATAATTTATTGCTAGTTTATTTATTAAAAGTATGTGATTGTCACACACATACTTTTGAATCAGTTCGATGCCACACAATTCTGACGCGAACTCCGTTCATTAGTATTGAATTTCTGATTTTGATCATCTACTTTTGCTGTTGACTGTACGTTAAGGCCAATTTTTTGACGTCAGTAAACGCGAGAGCTCACTGATACGTCAACTCGTGACAACTGTCACCCCTTTTTTTTGAAGTGACAACGTCTTATAATTCGATAGAGCCGGCTGCACGCACGAAAAAACATGACGTCATGCGGCGCTACGGCGTTACATGACGTCATGCGGCGCTACGGCGTTACATGACGTCATGCGGCGTTACCTCGCTCTGCGGCGTTACCTCGCTCTGAGGCGTTCCAAGTGAAAAGTGAATGTGGTGTCAATTGTTTATAGCAACGATAATTACAGCGATAAAGGTAATGATTCTTTCGCGTTGTCACGTTCAACTATCGTCAGTAAACCGACTTTACAGACAACCAATTTTTTTCTTTTTTTTTTGGTATGGTGTGGAATATCCTCATGGATGTCCTCCGCCCTGGGGCGGGCGGAGGGGTCTGTCAGACTCTTACTGACTAAAAACCACCCCGGTGTTCCTTCTCACACCTACGTCGGGGGTCACGGGAACTGGAGATACTTGCGCAACCCCCGGCTGGTGCCGGCCCGCTACGGCGGGCCAGTTCACTGGTCAGGGGGGGGGAGGTGTTAGACTTCCCCCCGGACGTCTTAGAGGGGCGCGCGTGGAACACTACGCGCCGCCACCTCGGGTCCTGATGAATTTGGGGGGCGACAGACGTCCCCGAGTCTGACGCCCCTGGACCAATTTAGGGGGGCCGGAAGAGGGCGTTGTCCACTCTCTGACGACGCCCGGTGCGCCTGCTGCGGGCCGGGTGGGAGGTAGCGATCTCCCTCTCCCTTTCCGCAGCCTCCTTCTGCGACATGACACTTTCACAGACGGACCACCGCGTCCCAGGACTCTGCACTGCCGACCATCGACTCGACCACGGCCGACAGCGACAGGTCAGACAACTGTCACCCCTCCCGCAACCCCCGCGTAGCTACCTAAGGGCCCTTTTCCAGTCATGCGGATTATCGCCCGCGCGCGGATTTGTTTCGCATGCGGGTGATAGCACGGTCCTGGCCAAACACGTGCTGCCCGCCTGATAGGAAAAACATGTGTGAAATGATAGGATGCGGGCAGCTTGCATGCGGACGAGATCCGTGTGCGGACAAAAACACGCATGACAGGAAAAGGGCTCTAAGGAACGGTCTCAGTTAAGCGGCTAGACTTTAGTAAACATTCAAACACTTACTTCAATGATATCATTGTAATAATTCTCCACAACGTCCCAGCATTTCTCCACAATTTTCGACAGAATCTTAAATGAATCTGCAATTGTTTTCAACCAATCCTCATTTGCACGTTTTGATGATATTGTCTCAAACAGACCAATAGGTTTGAAGAGAAGGGTCTGGGCCAACCATTCTGGAAAAGAAAATAAATTTATGAAACAAATGGCCTAATACTCAGACACTACTAAATTTTAAGATGCCATTCAGTCTTGTGCTGTAAAACAGGAGTGCAGAACTCAAAGGAGGCATTCGCCGCGCGTCATCAATTCATCCTAGTAACCAGCTCAGCGACAGACTCTATCACTTTATGAGAAAGTGACTGTGACAGTATGAGACTGAACTAATCCAAGAAGGAAGGTGTAACGCCAATCTCGTAAAATGGGCTACCTCGACAGAGCAGTAGCAGGGTGTGCATGAGGCGCCGAGTTGCAAACCATGCCCCACCTCCTGTCATGTCCTCTGTGCCCCAAACCATGGGATCGGAGTGAATTATGCACTGCCACTGAAGTCGCTAAGTTCTGGGCCACACAAAGAATCATGGCGAGATCCATACATTCATTTGTATGAAAAAAATAAATAATTTAGAGGGTTTAAAATATTTTCCAATGTGAAGAATACATTACCAGGAGTAGATTGATATACTTAAGATATTTTTAAACCCCCGCATAAAGAAAATATTACGAAATGAAAATAACACTTTTTCGTTTCATCTCGATGCCCATTTTGTGTTTATAAAAAAAAGAAAGTTACAAGCGACGTTAACGGATCTATCAAATTGGCAGACAAGTAATGTGACAAAAGTGTGGAAAAAAATAATCTTTATTTGTGATATATATTATTTCCCATATAACGATGCAATTTCATTGTAAGAGCTGCGAAACGGCGGCTGTCAGTGTCACTGTTAATGTCAGTCGCCGTTTCGTTCTGAAATAATGAGTTTTTTGTTAAACTATTCACTTTTTTTTGCGGGGTTTTAAAAATATTGTAAATGCCTGAAGATACTCCGTAGGTACCCAAGAATATAAAAATGAGGATTTCAACTTATCTAAATATGTTTTGTACAAATCCTGCCATGGTTCTTTAAAAGACTGTCGTGCCAACGATACGAAGAAGAACGGCATCTTAAAATTGAGTAGCATTTCTCTGCCCCTAGGTGGTCATCATCATATTGGCCTATTGCTGTCCACTGCCGAACGTAGGCCTCCTCCAGAGATCGCCAACCAACCCCGCCTTTTTGGTCTGTCAGACTCTTACTGACTAAAAACCACCCCCGTATACCATCTCAGACCTACGTCGGAGGTCGCGGAAACTGGAGATACTTCCGCAACCCCCGACTGGAACCAACCCCGTCTAGGCCAACCAGCATCCACCAGCTGCCAGCCACCTTCTTCAGTCCATCGTGCCGCAGGGGGACGCCCTGTGGCACGATGAACCGACGATTGACAACACACTACGCTTGCCCAAACGCGGTCTCTACTCTAGAGCGTGTCTGCTCCATCTACCATCTGTACATCCGCAGACGTGACCGGCCCACTTCAGCATGCTAATGCGACGTGCAATGTTGGTGACTTTAGTTCCCCAGGTGATACTAGCTACCTAATGCTCCAAGGTTCAATTTTCAGGTGGGGAAAAGTGTTATTGGGATTTCCCATAAGGAATTTGGTATTGCTTTTTTTATTGCTTGCGTTTGGTCACAAGTCACCTGATCTTAAGTGATGATGCGGCTTAAGGTGGAGCATGCTTGCCTAGGATAAATCGGTTCACACATGCCTTGCAGATAACCAGATCATATGGTAGTTGGTGGTTTGGTTTGGAAAACACACGTAAAGTTGTAAAGGATTGCCGCCCCAGACTATGATACTGACAGAAGAGGGAGTGTACTTGTATTTACACCCAAACACACTTGTCTAGCCACCATTGAGATTGCCACCCTTTTTGAAGTGAAAACTTCTTAAGCAGCATTAAACAATTTAAGGTAAGGCAAAACTTATGACTTAGGCTTAGCACGCACTGCGAATAAACGCCCGCGGTTTAGGAATAGCTGAAAACGTAAAAACGCGCTTCAACACGCACTGCGGCTAGCGTTTTGCTTAAATTTATTACATTTCACCATGGATTTCTGGCGAGCAGCATGTGTTGTAGCTTTGATATTGAAATTAAAAATGAAGATACATGGTAGATTAGATTTTACTAAGAATGTATTAATCTACCAAAACATAAAATGGTTTCATAATAAGTATTATTAAAGACCTAATTTTGTGGGTCTTTCATACTTTTTTTAAATGTTGGCAATGTAAATATTTCTGTCCCGGGTACCTCTTCTACATTCGCCCATGGATACAAAGTTGACACCCCCTGGTCGAGACTGAATAAAAACCGAATGCGATTAATCGCCGTGCGTGCGCCACAGTACTGTTACTATGAGACACAAAAAAACCGCTCGTTTTCAAACCGCGGTAAAAACGTAACAAGTTGCGTTTTTAAAATCAGTCACTGAAAGAAGTCACTAATGCGTGCACTTGTATAGAAAGCTATGTGTTACATTTTTTTGCGGTTTCAGACCTGCGGTTAAACGCGGGCGTTTAATCACAGTGCGTGCTAAGCCTTAGACATGCCATGACCCCTTTATGGAAATATCAATCTTATACATAATTAATAAATACAACTTTAAATTGAAAGTATTTATTTAAGTGAGGTACTTTAACTCGCTTATTAAACAGCTCCTCAAGGAGGCATAGAACAATATCCATTCAAAGTCAAATTCAAAGCATTTATTTCAATTAAACCTTTTACAGGCACTTTTGAATAGTCAAGGAGATGGTCAGTTAGTCAGAAACTTGAAGCTAGTTGCTCACTCCAAAACGTAGGTAGGTCTCTATGGAGAAGAATGAGTAAGAAACTCCCCACATATGCCCATATCATAGTTTTTATGGGAGAATGGCCACCATGTCTAAAGCTTGATGAAGAGAATATTATGGAATTTACCTGTTTCAAAAGGTGCTAAGTCATCAGAAAGTATTATTTCTGCTGACCGAATAGCTTTTGCATAGTCTTTGGGTTCAGGATTCTCAGGATATGACATAACCACTTGTCTCCAGTTCTCCATTGTATACTTAATTTATTTTGGTATGCTGTAAATGAAAATATTTTATACTATACATATATAGGGCGACTGGTAATTAGTGTACGATACTTAAACACGTGATTGTGTTCATGATAACAAACAACTTTCCCAAAGAAAAAATGTTTTTTGTACTGGGTAAAATAATTTGTTTAGGAGACCCTCATAAAACAAATACCTATTCAATCAATAATAGATTATTTTACAACATGGGAGTAATCGCAACTGTTTTCGGGAAACTTGGTATGCTGTTGTTTCGCGAAATTGGTACCTCTCTGTGCAAAAAGTAAACACGTTTATTTCGACGTCTGTTATAGTACAACGTCTTCCCGCTAAAGAGAATGAATACCTTTGTATTTATTTACAACCAATCAAGGAGCATATTTACTAGAGCGTACCTATTATAATTCAATCGGGACAACGAAACACAATTTCGACCGGCTAATAAAATACAAAGAGTAGGCCTCAAGTCGAATAACGTATTATCAGTGAAGTATAGTAACTGGCGTGTAAATGAAATTATTTAACAATTACCTGGATATTTACCTTCTTTTAATTGGAATTAAAATCAAGCTACTGTTTTAACAAAATACGAAAACTACTTTACTTACCTTTCTCAAATTCAAAACAAGTCAGGACAAGTACTTCAAAAGTTGAGCGAGCTTGTCAGTGTCAGCGTCAGCTGACTGACATAGTTTGACAACCACGTCAACCACAAATGTGTAAAAAGTACAACAGATAAACTATCTATAGTGCCCTCTGTAACAGACTCCATCACAAAACACATTTTGGAAACCTCGTCGAAAAAGCAAGTAAACTATTTTATTTAGAGATGGATATGATGGATCTCGTTTATATCACAAGTAAATCTAAATCAAAGACTACAATATAATGTTATGTCTAAATGCTACCTGCTTTTTGGACACGTTGAGAGCTATATGAATGAGTTAAGAGAAGAGAAGCTCAAGAGGTAAAGAAACGGCAACACAGTTCTATCAGAGATTGAAAGTCTTTCAAAGACTGGAAAAACGAAAACGACATCCATGTATAATTTTTTGGTTTTTGTTGATTTAAAAAAAAAGCGCTGAATACATTTCCATTTGTTGTATACCAAAACTTTCTCCAATGTAACAAATACATTTCTGAAAACCATATCAAAATCAGTTCAGCCAAACCGGTCGTCTAAATGGATGCGTTCACAGTTTAAAACTTTATAACCGGTTCTTGTAAATTGGTTCATAAAATTATTCATTTTGTGATTTATTTTATTTACTTTGCTCATGAGTACAGAGCATCTATTTAAAATTAATATCGATTTCGGCGTCTATCATCACATTTAGAAATATTAGTCGTATAACAACACCTATGTTTCATCTTTGAATATCGATCATAGAGTATGGACGACGAAGAGAAGACGATCATCGTGCGTGTGCGTGCGTGCATCCCTAGCTGGCTTACTTTGACATTACAAACAAATTGGTCGATACTTTTAATGATAATCAAAACGTTTAATTTTGTCAATTAAATTCAAAATAAACATAAATTAACTACACACATTCAAGCTGGCACCACGAAGAATTTTTTGGTTGGGGATCCATTACTATTCTCCGTTATTACACCGTGCAACAACAAATAGGTTAGGTTTACAAAATATTTACATTTATTTGCGTAATGATTAATTTCTGAGGTATTTTTAACACAGTTTATTTTGTCAAGGGTGTTGTTTGTTCGATATCGTTTTTATAAACACTTCCTTATTAAAGTAATTCGCAAAAGCGATGTCAATAATCAATAGTTTTTGAGAGACTTTTGTATTGTCTTCTGAATTCGGGAATTGCTAATTATTGAATTGAAGCATATTGTATTTCAACTATCGATCTACGAGTTTACGATGTACAGTATCCATATGTGTGCGATATGTATGCTGTAGTGAATATTTTAAATGATTGATAGAAAATTGTTCAAAGTATCTTCCAATGGGTTAATAAGTTCCAATAAATTATTTTATGGTAACAATGCAGATTTTAACGATTCTGTTAAAGTCTAGCATGAGTCGACTAATGTAAAAGCATTTGATCAGTAATTTTTCCAATTGGAAATATAACTATCCATTTTGGTAAAATTTTATAAGATAAGATGAATAATATCACCCAAAGATATGAATAGATTTAAGTTACAACTTTACTAAAACAATAAATGTATATGTATGTTAGATACTGAACTCTAAAGAGCC
This sequence comes from Charanyca ferruginea, assembly GCA_947361185.1. Taxonomy (NCBI): domain Eukaryota; kingdom Metazoa; phylum Arthropoda; class Insecta; order Lepidoptera; family Noctuidae; genus Charanyca; species Charanyca ferruginea. Next base: position 7,712,236 of record OX376080.1, on the reverse strand, counting down.
AATTGAGAACATAAGTCACTGTATAATTACAAGCGCACATACCTATGTTGCTGCGCGCACAGATGAGTTTGAGTATATGTAACAATATATTAAAGAAAAACCTTTCAAAATAAATTCCCTAAACAAAGAATTCCGCACACAACATAATAACCTATTTTTATAGTCGTGAAGCTTTGCATTTGGCCGCAACTTACCTGATCTTAAGTGATGTTGCAGCCTAAGGTGGAGTATGCTTACCTAGGATAAACCGGCTCATAAATATTAGGGAATTGAGAGGCAGGCAGTGAATTACAGTCTGGCAGTGTGCACAATAAATGTGGAAGCAAAGCACTTGGTTCGAGACTGTGGAACGTCAACTGTATAGCGGTGACGCTTCGCCGTACCATCAAACGGAGTGAATAGGGATGCAGGGGTGAATCGGGACGAAACTTTAAAGATGATTTTAACATTGAAATAATATAGTTTGTTGACAAAAATGACTCTAATGAACAACTTAATTATCAAAATTTTTTCCTACTATCCTTGTTGGCAACAAGCTATATTATTTCAATACTAGCTGCTGCCCGCGACTTCGTCCGCGTGAATGTCGGTTATCGCGCATGCAGACAAAGTCGCGGATTAAAAAGTAGCCTATATCCTTCCCCAGGACTCAAGCTATGGAAGTATGGATTAAAAACCTCTTTAAAGTTTTGTCCCCATTCCCCCCTGCATCCGTATTCAACCAGTTTGACTATATCTCTGCTTGTCCGATGATGGAATGGAGATGGGGAAATGACGCAATTCCAAAGCACACTCATTTTAACATGATTGGTTAAATTATTTTTTGTCCACAGTTACAGTGGAAGTTCACGAAAATTCTCGAGTATGTCGTCCCAATTCTCCCCTTCAAATGGTAATTCTTCCCTCGGGGGGTCCATAAGCCCTACGCAAGTTGCAGGGCCCGGCGGGGGCTATGGTACTTCTGGCGTTATCGAAAGATTTGACAACATATACAAATCACCAGAGGATAAAAGGAATTACAGGTATGAACCCTATTTTTTCTTCTTTGACCATTTTGGAATTGTTTAGGTAGCCCTCGAAATTCAAAATAGGCACCTTTCTGTCCTCTTAACGCACATTTGTACACTATAATGTCTACTGCATACTTGGCTACTTTAACTCGTGGCTAAGGACGGCGCTCATTGTCAACATCGGCACGCATCGGCACCTCCCGGCGATGAATAAAAATATAACTTAAAGGTATAGAAATAAATTTTAAATTTCAATGTTAACCGTCGTAAGTACAAACACGATACCGCGGTATGCTTAGGCATGCCGTGTATTGAAATTTCAACTTTATTTCCATACTTTTAAGTTATAGTTTTATTCGTCGCCTAGAATTGCCGATGCCGACATTGGGTGCCGGGTAAGTAAAAGTCGTACGGATCAATCGATCATGTTTAAGCTACGCTTGCCGCGGTTGCTCTGTGGGGTCTGTGACAATCCATTTCATACCGAGTTCCCTCCGTGGCTCGGAAAGCACGTAAAGCTGCGTTGGTCCCGGCGGTTTTTCGTAGATATTTGACAGTCGTTATGGGTAGTCAGAAGCCAGAAAGTCTGACAACCAGTCTTATCAAGGGGTACCGTGTTACCCAGTAATTAGGTTGTGGAGGTCCGATAGGCAGTCGCTCCATGTACAGTCACTAAAAGAGATAAGTATCCAGGTAGTTGGAAATAGGTGAAGTTTGCTTAGAAACTGATGGTTTTGAATTAAATTTAATTAAGTCATTAAAGAATTGGCAAGACATAGCTAAAAGTCGAGACCGATGGAAGGAATGAAGGGAGGCCTTTGCCCTGCAGTTTAATTTAATTCAAAAACATCCATCGGTTTCTTTAAACTTCAACTATATCTGACACTAGCACTTTCCCCGCGACTTCGTCCGCGTTACAATATAGCCTATGTTACTCAGCGATAATGTAGCTTTCGATTGGTGAAAGAATTTTTAAAATCGGTCGAGTAGTTTTTGAGCCTATTCATTACAATCAAACAAACAAAGTTTTCCTCTTTATAATATTAGTATAGATTATTTTGATAAGGATCAATAGCATGACTAAAATAAACGCGTTTAAATGTAGTCCAAGAAAAATTCAAGATTTTTAAATAAAAAAATGGTTGTTGTGCCTCACTCGACATAGACAGATATAGTGTGTCGCGGACTTTTATGTAGATATTTATAAGATCAACAATTAATTAGAACATTTTATGGTTCTATCTTTTATAGTTTAGGCAGCGTACGCAAAATAAGTAACAGTTCTGGTTGATTTTTTACACCTTGTGGCCAAAAAACCCAAATATCTTACGGAACCCTATTTTTCTACAAAATAAAATATAGCCTATGTTACTCGTGGATAATGTAGCTTTCGAATGGTGAAAGAATTTTTAAAATCGGTCGAGTAGTTTTTGAGCCTATTCATTACAATCAAACAAACAAAGTTTTCCTCTTTATAATATTAGTATAGATTATTTTCATAAGGATCAATAGCATGACTAAAATAAACGCGTTTAAATGTAGTCCAAAAAAAATTCAAGATTTTTAAATAAAAAAATGGTTGTTGTGCCTCACTCGACATAGATAGATATAGTGTGTCGCGGACTTTTTTGTAGATATTTATAAGATCAACAATTAATTAGAACATTTTATGGTTCTATCTTTTATAGTTTAGGCAGCGTACGCAAAATAAGTAACAGTTCTGGTTGATTTTTTACACCTTGTGACTAAAAAACCCAAATATCTTACGGAACCCTATTTTTTCCAAAATAAAATATAGCCTATGTTACTCGTGGATAATGTAGCTTTCGAATGGTGAAAGAATTTTTAAAATCGGTCGAGTAGTTTTTGAGCCTATTCATTACAATCAAACAAAGTTTTCCTCTTTATAATATTAGTATAGACAATGGCAACTTATCTCTTTTGGTGATGGTACAACACTGTTATTCAGCCGAATCTGGTTAGACTGGAAACCGACCCCAAAATAGTTGAGAAGGGCTAGGCAGATGATGACTTGGCTAGTGTCCATTTCAGGTGCGGACCCACCATACCACTGGCCATATCCTCGGTGGTGTGGTGGGTCTAAAACTTATACCACTGTAAAAATCGTTTGGGAAAAAAAGTTTTTTCAAAAAAAAGAAAACCACCTTCAAAAACTAAAAAGTGATAAATAACTTTAGCACAGAACACACATTACTTTACTTTGGGAAGTCGGTGGCAATACAAAACAACAAACACAAAGGCACCGCCAGAGAAAACCGCCAAAGAAAACCGCCTTAACATCCAAATCCATTAAGAAACGGCAACACACTTAACAGAGTTGATTGTAAGTCCTCCAGTGATTGAAGAAACTAAAACGTCGCCTAAGTAATTTTTTTGGGAATTTGTCCTGCCCTTTCTCAAAAAGGGCTGTACCAATTTTGATAAAATTTATATGGAACCTTTTCGGAATAAACCCCTTTCGAATAAAAAATTTTTGCAAATTCGTCTATATACGACAGAGTTATGCCCAAACATACATAAAAAAAAAAACGGCGTGTCAGTGTTTGACCATTGGAAAGTCATAATGACGCCATTATATTAGTAGATTACCAAAGTTGTCAAAATCAACAATTATGAAAACAGTGATAGATCATTCTGACACTATTGTGATAGAAGATTTGAGGCCCAGGGGTATGGCCAATAGTATGGTTGGTCCACATTGTCCATTTCAATTGGCTGCCATGACCGAAAGGCTGGAAGAATATCATAGTAATGTCTGTCTATGTCTTTCAGGGGTTTGGTGTTATCAAATCGGCTAAGAGTCCTGTTAGTAAGTGATATGACCACTGATAAATCTGCGGCAGCTATAGATGTCAATGTTGGTAAGTAATACGTCAAAGTCTTTAAATATTTTTTTTCAATTAGACCATTAAGAGCGCCCATCCCCATCGAATGAAGCTCAACGCGAGCGTGATTGAAAAATTTTTTGATTCAACCTACGCAAAGCTCGAAAACAAACGAGTGATTGAGAACGCGATAACATCACAGGAAAATTGGTGCGCGGAAATTTCACAAAACTTGTACCAGGACATACGTGTTTTTAAAAAAGCCTTCAAGAGTTTGGTAAAAATGTTTGTATTTTAGAATCTCCATTACATGTGCAAGGTTTCTATGAAACTGTTTTTTTTTTTTACTTTTTCAATGTATGAGTGCATTATGAACGGCCGAAGTTCAGATGAAATTGTGAAAAAAAAAACGATTTTCGGACGTGTTTACTGAATTTATTTCTTAAGAAAAAGTTTATTTTTGGTATCATACAAACCTAGATTTAAACCACAAGATACCTGTGTGTTAAAAATATTTAGAAAATAATTTGTTATAACGCCGTAATCGCGTACGAGCGCTTATATGGGAAATATGACGGAATGGGCGCTTTCAAACGGAACTTTTGAACATGTTCCTTTTACTAGGCAGTTTTTTATGGAGAAGAATGAGAAAGAAACTATGTAACCAGGGTCATCAGATATAGTTAAAGTTTACTTAGAAACCAATTGATCTTTTTGAATAAAATATCATAAAGTTAATAGAGCTTAAACAATTCAATGATTTAGCAAAATTTCATACGAAAACAAACTTTTCTAAGTAAACTGCAGCAGCTATATTTCCGACGACCTAGATGCTTATCTCTTTTGGTGACTGTACATAACTCAAATTTAAAAAAAAATGTTTTATGATAGTTTGTATAGGTACACACGGCTTCACATCAAGCTATACGTTACCAGAATAAGCTGACTTCTCATTGTATGGAAATTCTATACAATGCGCGATCAGGCTATCCTGGAAATGTCGAGCTTACATACATTAATTCTTTTCATATGTTTGTTATTCCTCTATCAAGTCACAAGTCCACAACCATTGTTTTTCGCAAAACTCAGGCACCGGCTTCTTTTTACATACTCACACTCATTTCTAGTTTGTGAAATATACTGCATTGTAATGGTTCTTCTCAATATTTTAGGATATCTAAGCGACCCTGAAGAGTTGCCAGGATTGGCACACTTCTGTGAACACATGCTGTTTTTGGGAACCGAGAAATATCCTGAGGTTTGTCACCTTGTATCTTTGTCTTACTTCCTGCTGACAAAATCCTGTTTGTCATACTGGTGTGATAATCTGGTGTTACTACGAGTCGGCAATGCAAAAAAAATATAAAATGAATAGGTAATAATAATATAAATAAATAGGCTTGCGTTTTCACCCAAGGAAGAATTTAGTCGTCCGATTCCCACCGCAAAAGAGAAATGATGAAGCGAGCTCGTTCTTACTCTTTTCTTTGTCTCTTGGTCTTACTTCCTGCGCAAAAAGTAGTCGGACACAGCATTCAACAAAATTCGGTAAAAAAAATCATAGCTTAGCAAAACGAACTAAATCTTCATCTTTTTTATGACATTAACATAAACATACATAAACAAACATAAACATTTATGCATAAGTATATTGTATTTCTCCTCTATAATATACATATAAACTCGTATACATAAAATACCTGAATGACTATTAGTGAACTATAACAATATTTACCTCGTGTCGGAATCGAGCTCAGGACACGCAACGCAGCACGAAATCATTCAGCCACTGCGCAGACTAACGGCACGTTTACATTGATTACTAACTGTAGGTAGCGTAGTCTACAATCCTACCCAAAACTGCGCAATCAAAACTTAGCACAGTCTACACTCCTACCCAAAACTGCGCAAAAAACTTAACAGTCTACACTTCTACCCAAAACAGCGCTATAAACTTAGTACAGTCTACACTCCTACCCAAAACTGCGCAATAAACTTAGTACAGTCTACACTCCTACCCAAAACTGCGCAATAAACTTAGTACAGTCTACACTCCTACCCAAAACTGCGCAATAAACTTAGTACAGTCTACACTCCTACCCAAAACTGCGCAGTAAACTTAGTACAGTCTACACTCCTACCCAAAACTGCGCAATAAACTTAGTACAGTCTACACTCCTACCCAAAACTGCGCAATAAACTTAGTACAGTCTACACTCCTACCCAAAACTGCGCAGTAAACTTAGTACAGTCTACACTTCTACCCAAAACTGCGCAATAAACTTAGTACAGTCTACACTCCTACCCAAAACTGCGCAATAAACTTAGTACAGTCTACACTCCTACCCAAAACTGCGCAGTAAACTTAGTACAGTCTACACTCCTACCCAAAACTGCGCAATAAACTTAGTACAGTCTACACTCCTACCCAAAACTGCGCAATAAACTTAGTACAGTCTACACTCCTACCCAAAACTGCGCAGTAAACTTAGTACAGTCTACACTTCTACCCAAAACTGCGCAATAAACTTAGTACAGTCTACACTCCTACCCAAAACTGCGCAATAAACTTAGTTCAGTCTACACTTCTACCCAAAACTGCGCAAAAAACTTAGTACAGTCTACACTCCTACCTAAAACTGCGCAATAATCTTAGTTCAGTCTACACTCCTACCCAAAACTGCGCAAAAAACTTAACAGTCTACACTTCTACCCAAAACTGCGCAATAAACTTAGTATAGTTTACGCTCCTACTCAAAACTGTGCAAAAAACTTAGCACAGTCTACGCTCCTACTCAAAACTGTGCAAAAAACTTAGCACAGTCTACGCTCCTACTCAAAACTGTGCAAAAAACTCAGCACAGTCTACACTCCAACCCAAAACTGCGCAAAGAATTCAGCACAGTCTACAATCCTATCCAAAATTGCGCAAATTATATTATATAAAGTTTGTGCAGTTGCCATATAATTATTTTACAGGAAAACGAGTATAACAAGTTTCTATCAGAGCATGGCGGGTCCTCGAACGCGTCGACTTCATCAGATCACACTACATATTACTTTGATGTCATACCTGAACATCTGCATAAGGCTTTGGACATGTAAGTGTTATACAATGTGTAAGGGATATCGACGGGAACCGTCCACCCTGTATATTTATGAATATAATAATACCAGTCTATAATTGTCCCACTGCAGGGCAAAGCCCTCTTCTCATAACCACGTGCGCTCATGGCGGATTAGCGATTTCAGACTTATATTAATAACTAGCGACCCGCCCTGGTTTCCCACGGTCCACGGATGCAATTTAGATAAAACTATATGTGTAAACTTTCCTCTATATCACTCTCTATCTATCTATCTCACTATCTATTGATGTAAACCTCGTTGAAATCCATTGCGTAGTTTAAAAGATCTAAGCGTAAAAACGGCGGGAGCGACTGTGTTTTCAACAGACTTCAAAAAAGGAGGAGGTTTTCAATTTTTTTTTTATGTTTGTTACCTCAGAACTTTCCACTGGGTGAACCAATTTTGATGATTCTTTTTTATTTTAAAACTGGTGCTTCCCGTGTGGTCCCATATAAATTTTATCGAAATTGATACAGCACTTTTAGAAAAAATCATCAAATACCAAAAAAAACAATACATAGACGACATTCTAGTTTCTTTAATCTTTGGAGTAGTTTCTATCTCTGTTTTAACTGTGATGCCGTTTGTTAATGGATTTGGATGAGAAGATGGTACTAAGAAGCGGAAAATAAAAGCTTTTTTATAAAAAAGGTAACCACTTTCAAAAACTAAAAAATTAAAAGTGAACTAGATTTTGAAGGCGGTTGGTTGTCTTTTTTGAAATTTGACGTGGCGGATAACAGGTTAACCACTGGGCCATAGCGACAATATTTTTTTTAATAAATTATTTTTTTTTAATGCTCGTGTCTTCTCAAAGAAACCTTTGCCCATCAGTGGGGCAATAATAGGCTGGTATATAAACATTAGTCATTATTCTCAGCTTCGCCCAATTCTTCATATCCCCTCTCTTCACCGAGTCCGCGACCGGTCGCGAGTTGAGTGCAGTGAACTCGGAACACGAGAAGAACACGTCCTCTGATATGTGGAGACTGGACCAGCTGAATAAGAGCACAGCATCGCCTAAGCATCCCTTTCATAAGTTTGGTACAGGTGGGTACTGTCAATCTGTCTAATAGTTGCATTGCCTAAATGCTTTGTATATCCTAGACACGCGGTAGCGTGTCAAACCAAGTTCAAGGTAACAGAACTGGCGAGCAGCACCGTGTGTACACGAACCATTTGGACCCACTTATAACTCAAAAACTAATTATATTATAAGCCTTCGCTAGTTCTAAAGCTGTAAGTTTTTAATTTTTTTCTTCCGAAAATTTAGCTTGGTGGTAGAAACTAGCCACATCGAACATAGGGCTCTTCCATGACTGTTTTAGTAGGTACTTAGTAGTTGTAGAATGACGGGCTGGTGTCCGTAACTCCACCTCTCAGCGCGTATTTTGCGTACAAAATTATAATTCGTATATGAGAACTAGCCAAATCGACCTTAGGCTTTAATATATTATCCTAAGTTAGAAGAAGAAATGAGATTTTAAGTTGTTATAAAATATGTTATGTTATATAATAAAAATTAAAAAAAAATGAAGACTGACCATTATACTTGGCACCCATTTAGATCTCAATTCTTTTGTCGATGAAGTCACCACCCAAGGCATATATCATAATACTAGCGACAAGTCTTGCCCGGCTTCGCATGGGCCTATAGCCTTCCTCGATAAATGGACTATCTAACACAAAAAAAAAAAAACAATTTGAACCAGTACATCCTGAGATTAGCGCGTTCAACCAATCAAACAAACAACTTTATAATATTAGTATAGATTGAACTTGGCTCTCATTTCACATTTATGTTTTTTGTAGTTACTACTTGTTTACGCTAAACTTGTAACTCATTATCATCATCTAGGATTCACGAAAAGCGTGTATTCAATTCGTGACGAAAACTTCATGTTTTCGCATTTTGCCCAGAGCAATATCGTAATGATGTGAGCAGATTATTTAAAGACAATTACAGTTTTAGTAAGATTAAGTCTTGATTTAGGGAACTACAGAGTAAAAGTATAATTTTTAATTATGGTTTTTTAAAGCGGCGACAATCCTTTCATAGCGTTTTACGAAAATAAAAAAATAAAAAACTTTATCAAGCGCAAGTTCGATCGTGTATGGAGTACTGCTCTCACCTTTGGGACGGATCTGCCAGATACCAGCTTGATGCCCTTGAGTCAATTGAGAAACGAGCCAAGAGGATCATTGGCAATGATAGGCTCGTCGAGTCAAAGCTCCAAAGTCTTGAGCATCGACGCCGAGTTGCTGGCCTGTCGGTTTTCTATCGGTTGCATTTTAGCGAGTGTGCGATCAGGTGAGATAGTGGTCAAACGTATGCCTATCAAATGATAAAAAAAAAAGTTAACTTTCTGGACGAATACAACCATAACAGTATGCCAATATATTATGTTTATGCGTTTTTCCAACAGGATATACAGTCTTAAAGGCTACTACAGAGCCAAAATTACAAAAAGATTACTATTATGTATTAAAAAACAATGTTGAAAAAGTACAAAATCGGTTCACTTGTTCAATTTTTTTTTCACCAGTATTTGAATAAAAACATAACTAATATATTTATTTTATAAAAATAAAGGTTATGCTTAATATACAGGATATTTTTCAGTCCGTTATACGAACTCATTTATTTTAGACAATTACTTTAAAAAGCACTGTAAAACTTCGCGCGTTTTTAGCCGATCAATTTCAATGATTCGTGCTTATTTCGAGCGTATTTTTTTTTCTGATGCACACAAACAGACCATTGTATTGTACTAGTGTGTGTCAATGCTGCTACGCCGTTCTAACAATCGTATAGATTTTGAGTTGCGCTAAATCGAATACGCGCCCTTAAAGTGTCTACATTATGACTAGAATTCCAAGAGCGAGAATCTTACCTTACCGTAACACAGTCCTTGACTAGCACGGGAGGTATACATAAGACAATATATCAATCATTCAATGTATCAATCTATCAATCATTCAATCTATCTATCATTCAATGTATCAATCATTCAATCTATCAATCATTCAATTTATCAATCATTTAATCTTTCAATGTTTTACAGGCAACAGAGAAACTCTAGATACGATACCTAAATCAAAAGGCATTGACGTCAGAGACGAGCTACTGAAATTCCATTCCAAATGGTACTCGGCCAATATTATGACACTAGTAGTGATGGGAAAAGGTAAGAGTGATTATTGTTATTCCCGACAGAAAACAGTGTTGTTATTATTTATTTATTTGAATCAGGCAGCTAAGCCCCTTAGAAATATAATACACAAATATAAACTAAAACTAATGCTTGAACATAAAAAGAACAATATCCTATTTCACATGTAAAGTCGGCGTTGTGTGTCGCGCGGTGTCAGCAGGTAGCCAGGGCCAGGGCCGGATTAACCAGGTCGAGGACCCTAGGCAATGCAATTCTCAGGGCCCCTTTACCCTTTTCTAACATCCTAACATACATATTTTCAATTGTTTTTTTCTCGGTGTGCGTTGCGTATGAGGGGCCCCTAGGCAGTTACCTAATCTGCCTTAAGTGTAATCCGGCCCTGGCATAACGGTCAATGACCCACCTACATCCTACCCACACCCCTTTTTCTAGCATCCGTCATTTCAAAGACAGAATCAGAGATTGTTCACGTCCTAAATTGTATTCGTCAACATATTTCACAAATGAAAACGGTAAATAGTTTTTTGTTCAGTTTGCTTCGAATATACTATATTAAGGAAACGGCAACGACCGACCTCTATTGCCATACTAAAACGCCGCAACTATAGTACTTCAAAAATACTTTGCTTGTTTAACCTTTTGACCGCCACGTCAAAAAAACTAAAACACAAAGGACGTAAGGCTGCGTCGCGCCCGAGCAGAAAGACCACTCAGAACAAACCGCCATTTTTACCACGCACACATTGACATTACGTTTATAGGCATTCTCAAGCAGACTTCAGACACGACTGTCACGTGTTGTCTAAATGAATAAATGAGAAACATGGACATTTCATGACGAACAGGAAAATTTTGTCATAAAAAAATTGCAAAGAGTTCCAACCAGTGTCAATAAAATTTCATATTGTCACAAATAAAGCCTACAGAGTCAATACAGTATCAGCCCTAGTGAGTCTGGCAAGTTTAGGTAATTATTTTTGAAGATGGCGGGAGCGGTCATTTTGTACCCTTTATATTTTGTGACTAAACCGTGCCCTCTGCCCCAAGCTACGAATTACTACTCTATGGAATTACGTATAGAAGTCTGTCATAGTCGTGACCGTGGCAAGCTGGGCACATTTTGGTTTGTCACGTTACAGTCAAAGCTCTTAACCTTTGACTGGCTACAGTCAAAAGCGTAATCACAATTAAAAAAATCTTAAATTCGGATCTTCATAGTTATAAGAATCACCACAAAACAAAAGCTTTTAAACAGGTAAAAAAAAATCCTACCAACCTAATGGGTTTCTAAATAAATGACAATGCCAGATCCTGCCCCACCCATGTACAGAAAAGTAAATGAATGAAAATAATTGTAATGAATATAGAACCTTTCTATAGTAAATTGTTTTTCTTTAGAACTTGCGGATTACGAAATACCTACCCACAAAATCCAAACTCATTTTACCTAAAATACAATTTAACCTATAATCAATGTCATTATTCTTTTTAAATTTAAACGGAAACCGCAAGTTCCACAGTCACTAAGACTAATGTTTATTTATCAGCAATAAATAAACAGTAAGATGCTACATATTGCACATGACTTTTATTGAGTGGGGCAAAGTTCTATAGAGTTTCTGGCATTGTCCTTTAAACTGGTCATGGTCTATTGACTGATGTTTATAGTCAAAAGTAGTAGCACCAAAGATTCAACCATAATCACGGTTTTAATTTTTCAGAATCACTAGACGATTTAGAAGAAATTGTTGTGCCATTGTTCTCGGGGGTAGAGGATAAGAATGTGACGGCGCCATCTTGGCCGGAACATCCGTTCCCGCCGGAACTTCGCCGGAAACGAGCATATTGTTATCCGGTGAAGGATCTTAGGTCTTTGTCTATTGACTTCCCCATTCCTGATACGAGGAAACATTATAAAAGTGGGGTGAGTGTTAAAGTTTGTATTTTGTAAGGTTTGACTAGTACAGGGGTCGGCAACTTGCAGCTCTTGCGATGTGAAGTTGCGCCTCTTTAGTTCCATAAGCAAAAATCGTGCTATCGATCATATGAAACTAACTTAATTTACTGCACCTGCTGCTTTTCTTCACATTGTCTGCTACAAATCATACTGTATAAAATCATAGTCAAATTTCATTTCGATGCGAAAATATAACATGTATGATTGCGAACACCGTTAGTTTATTATCTATAATTCTATAATATGGGTTTTTTCACAACACCATTTTGTGAAAAAACCCATATTATAGAATTATAGATAATAAACTTTTTTAAAACGCCTTAACGTACGTCAAAAAGTTACTATTACAATAACCGACCAGTCAACGTAATTTTGTGTTGTCAAACAGCTACTTCAAACATCAAAATATTATGGAATATCTCTTTGAATAACTTTGACCGACGGATTTTTATGTCATGAAACAACCCGTTACATTTAACGTACGTTAAACATCTCATGTCATAGTAACTTTTAACCGTCCGTATGTAACGTTAACCGACTGTTTGAAACAACCAGCCCTAAGTCGTCCCGCCATCTCTTTCATAAAGTAAAAAAAAAAAAACTTATTTTTCTGATTTTGACTAAAGAGACTAAATTTTGTCCATAGCCAGGACATTACTTGTCCCATCTACTAGGACATGAGGGACCTGGGAGCTTGCTGTCAGCTCTGAAGGCGAGAGGGTGGTGTAATAGGTAAGCCCAATATTTTTATACTATACTAGTTTTTGCTCGCGACAACGACATTGACCTTTCATTCGTAGATCTTTGGGTACTCAGAAGCCAGAAAAACTGGCAACCAGTCTTACCAAGGTGTATCGTGTTACCGTCAGATAGGCAGTCGTTCCATGTAAAACATGGTATTCAGCTGCATCCGGTTAGACTGGAACATAGTTGGAAAAACGCTAGGAAGATGATGATGATTTGCTAATTTTTAAATTACCTCGTAGCTGAAATTACCCCATAGCCGAAATTACCCCCACACTAAAAATTACTCCAGAGTCGAATTGACCCTGTGGTAGAAATTACCCGTCAGTTTAAATTACTCCTCAATCTAAATTACCCCACAGTCGAAATAAGTAAATTACCCGACAATCGAAATAACCCAACATATAAAATTATTCCGTAGTTGAAATTACCCCACACTCGAAACTACCCCGCCTACACATGACAGTGTAGAAGTGCTTTAGTGAATGTTTTCTCTATTTGTCCACAGTTTAGTAGGCGGAACTAGGACCGGGGCGCGCGGTTTCGGTTTCTTCGGAGTACAAGTGGACCTGACCGAAGAAGGCGTCTCCCATACTGATGATATTATCAAACTGATCTTCGAAGTTAGTATTATTAGTAGTATACAGGCCTTTGAATAGATGCGACAAATTTAAATATACAATAATATGTGTTATCAAGAAAATTTAGAACATATCAAATGTAAAATTAAACAATAAATTATCAGTGTTACGAAAAACGTTAAAATAATTAAAGTATCAAAGAATTTCGCATACTACAGTTTTCGTGTAGTGGGCACGATTTAGGTACATTCTCGCTATGAATGAATCGCGCCGCCCCCGTCCGCCCGGCCGCCCGCGCATCTCTTTCCCGCGCGCACGGGAAGGGATGTCAGCGCTGGCGTTCATGCGAGGTTTGGCAACGTCGCGCGATACTTACACTAAAAATAGGCAAAACTAGGTAAATGACCGCTATGAACGGCAACGTTTAATAACATGAGTACTCCAAGACGATTATTGAGCACTGCGATGAGTCGGACAAAATTTTTTGATACTTTAATTTTTCTTATTTATTTTGCATAATAATTATTTTGCTGTAATACCGATAATTCGTACTTAAATAAAGATAATAACATCAATGGGCCATTTTAAAACGATAATCACGTAATTTTTTTTAACGACTTAGATTGTAGAAAATACTGTTTATAATATCTATGTTACTGTAACTGAAGCTCCCATTTCTTTTTGTCGCATTTATTCAAAGTCATCCTGTATAGTATATTCTTTGATTATATACCTGTCTAGATAGAGCAATGCAAACAAACGACGCGCAAAGCTACGCACGAGGCTAATCACAATACCCTACAAAGTATCGAATTAAAATATCGCGTTTTCTTCAAAAATATTGGTTCAATAACAAAACTTATCAATGTAAAGTGATCTTTGTGTTATTATACGGGTTTCCCACATAATTGCGACACAATTTGACAGCAAAAACTGGCATAATTAGAACTTTTTCAAGAGCACATTATCGCTACATAATTCAAATGACACTGACGCAGGTGAGAAGCGAGTCTGCCAAATTTAGTAGACTTTATTTGAGCCGTTTGGTACGGCCAATGTGTCATCTAGACAAGTATACATATAATCAAAGAGTATATTATTAATTTAATTAATTTAACCAATTAACCATTTTCTGTGACCCAAGGGCTGACTTCTACCTTGACCAGAGGCAATGCATATGTCATGTTTTCATTATATAGGGACATTTATAATTGACTGATCTATATTCGTTACGGTCACCAGATACTGAGCTGAAAATTTAAAAACACGTCTTTCAATTTAAATATAAAATCTAGTTATTAAAGTAAAACTTCTTTACGCACGCTTGACTTGGGGAGTAAGCTGGTAAATGCGTGACGAGAACGTTAGGAAAAGTGTGATCGGGCGAGGCGAACGGAAGTTGAGAGGGAGATATAAGTTAGTGAAGATAGAAAGAGAGGGAGTTACGTTTCATATATTACTGTAGGGGCAAGAGAGAGAGATGTGAGGACATATTTTCTCTTTCTCTCATAGCCAGTTTTATTTTTAATTTTTAATTCTAATAAAATTCTTTCATTCTCACAGTACATAGCAATGCTGAAGATGGAAGGTCCTCAGCGCTGGGTGTGGGATGAGCAAAAGGATCTGATGGCGCTGGAGTTCAGGTTCAAAGACACTCAAGAGGCGAGGAGTCTGGTCACAGGTCATGTGCATATATTGCAGGTAAGTTTCATCGTCTGCGAACACCCACCATACAACTGACCCTACCCCTGGTGGTATGGTGGATCTAATACTATACCACTGAGAAAAACGTTTGGGTTAGGTTAGAACTGTGACGGTTAAAAAGCGAAAGTGTGCGGTGCCGCGGTAACGGCCGCCGAGCGCCAGATCTCCTCATGTTGGTGAATCATTTGGGTATCCCGAGGTGGCGGCGCGTAGTGTTCCACGCGCGCCCCTCTTAGACGTCCGGGGGGGAGTCTAACACCTCACTCCGCCCCTGACCTGAGAAGTGGCCCGCCGTAGCTGGCCGGTACCAGTCGGGGGTTGCGGAAGTATCGCCAGTTCCCGCGACCCACGACGTAGGTGTGAGATAGAACACAGGGGTGGTTTTTAAGGGTCTGACAGATGCCTCCGCCCTGGGGCGGGCGGAGGACATCCATGAGAATTTTCCACCCCGAAAAAAACCCACAGACCCACCATACCACCAGGGGTATGGCCAGTAGTATGGTGGTTCCGTAGTGGTTTCATCTATGAAGACCTGCTTGCACCAGCTATCGTGTTTCAACATTTATCTCTTAAAAAAAAACTTTCAGTCACAACTACAATCAAAATGATGTTTGTCATACACGATAACCCTTTTATTGTCTAAACGAGGCCATTCTCCGGATTTCCCTGCCACTATTTTGGGTGTTTCCCTTAATTGAACATACTTTAAAGTATTTCCCCTACTAAGAAAAGAACGAATATCGAAACATACAAGTTGTATGGAAGGTATTCAGTATCTAGGTTAGTTCAAAAAAAAAACTCAGGCTAGTTTTAAAATTGTCTACTCTTGTCTAATACTCAAATGGAAAAAAACTCTTGTTTAAAACATTTTGAACTGTTTATTTTGCACAATTTAACAAAAAAAAATGTTTGCTTTTCCAACCCTCTCTAATGATATGATATCTTTTTGTTTTTAGGAATTCCCGATGACTGACGTTCTATCCGCCTACTACATAATGACAGATTGGAAACCGGAGCTGATTGATTCACTTCTATCTCTGCTTACACCCGAAAATGTACGCGTCGGCATCGTTGCAAAGTACGTATCATTCACGACTCTCAATTGATGCAGGCTTTCATGCGGGTTCTAGTAAGACAGTGTTGAGCTGACCCTGCATGCTATGCCGCATAAGTTACTGTTGCTACTTGTACATAAATACATTTCGTTTTTTACTAACATAGGTTTTAAGTACTTTGTGTTACTAACCAGATATGGACATTGTCCGAAATAAATGTTATTATTATTATTCACATTCATTTATTTTATATACATATTAAATTACATTTTTAAATATTCATATAAAAACAAAAACATTTAAAAATATAAAAAAATAGTACCTCACCGGTATCGGGAACAGGGTCCAAGCTACCGGCGGTCAGGGCTCCAGAGAGAGAAACCTCCTGACAATGCGGGCCGTGTCCAGAAGTACTGCCTTCTGAATCAAGCCCTTGATCCAGCCGTCTAACGAGAGCCTCCTTAGATGTTGGTCGAGGCTCTTGGCAATTAAGCCATTGGCTGTAACAATTATCGGCACAATGATCGCTAAGTCCACATTCCACATGTCGACAACCTCATGGGCCAAGTCAAGATACTTTATCTGCTTGTCTTTCTCGGCCTTCATGAGGTTCTCGTCATGAGGAACAGCTATGTCAATAATCATTGCGCGCCTCTCCAATCGATCCACCACCACTATATCAGGCTTATTGGCTACAATAGTCCTGTCAGTGATGATGGATCGATCCCAGTACAATGTGACATTGCCATTTTCAAGAACTGGATCGGGCACATACCTGTAGTATGGAACTTCTGATTCCACGAGGTTGTAATTCAGAGCAAGTTGCTGATGGATAATCCTGGCCACAAGGTTGTGCCTGTGCAAGTACTCTTCGTTAGCAAGACGAGAACATCCAGAGATAATATGACGGATTGATTCACCCGGCCGGTGACATGCCCGACAAATGTCAACCGTGCCATCCTTCATAATAAATCTCCGGTAATTATTCGTCAAAATAACTTCGTCCATAATTGCACACACAAAACCTTCGGTTTCTCCAAATAGATCACCGAATCGTAGCCAGGATACGGACGCTAAGAAATCCACATCGGGCCCGTGTAGGGCCCGGAAAAAGCGTCCGTGAAGCTCCTTACTCTTCCAAACCTCCTCGCGATCATTAGTCTCAAGCACTACAGGCTTGCACCAGTTCTCTTTAGCCAAGGAGAGCGGGGTGAGGCCTTTGTCCACTGCAACTACATCTCGGTGCATCCCCACGTCGGCTCCTAGGAAATATTCCCTGAGACTGTATATCTCACGGTTGTGCAGAGTCTTAGCATTTAAGAAGCCACGACCTCCGCACTTCCGCGGGATATACAGTCTCATTACCGATGACCGTGGGTGATGCATCCGATACGCTGTCAACAATGTACGGACTCTCCTATCCAGGGCATCGAGTTCCGTTTGAGTCCATTTGAGTATGCCGAAAGAGTACATCAAGACCGGCATGACCCACCCGTTGAAGGCGCGCACCTTATTTCCGCCTGACAAAAGACTATTTAATACTTTCTTCAGGCGGCCAAAGAAGCGCTCCTTCAACGATTGCTTCATGTCAGCAGCATTGATGCCCAACGCTTCCGCCATACCCAAATATTTGTAGGTCTCAATTGAAGAGAGGGATCTAAGGTTTATGGAATCCGAAAGCTGAACTCCCTCAGATTCCACAATCTCCCCTCGCTTGACATGCATGACCGCACATTTGTCCACGCCAAATTCCATCCTGATGGCGCTACTGAAAGTTTCTGTTACTTTCAGTAGCTCCATCAGCTGTGAACTGTTGGTGGCAAAGAGTTTTAGGTCATATTATTATAATTATACTAGCGATCCGACCCAGCTTCGCATGGGCCTATAGCCTTCCTCGATAAATGGACTATCCAACAAAAAAAGAATTTTTCAATTCGAACCAGTAGATCCTGAGATTAGCGCGTGCAACCATACAAACAAACAAACTCTTCAGCTTTATAATATTTTATTATGATTATAATTATATAATGCCCATTATCTTTTCTCGACGTCGTCTGCGTAGGTTGACGAGAAGACAAAAACGGAATAAAAATTGACCTATGTGTTGAGTTATTCAATAAAAAATCTGCTGATCGATATTCAATAAATCAATTTAAACTACTGTGATTTTAAATAAAACTTTATTAAATAAATAAAAAATAATGATATAATATAATTTTAATATATAAATTGGGTAGATGATACCACCAGTTAATTGAGATATACTCGAACGCTACTCAATAGGGTATTTTACTCTATACGAGAAAAAATCTATAAATATGTTATTGAGACAGTTTAGACATAAAGCAGTTGCAAAACAAATTTTAAAATTCAATTCAAAGTTTTCAGTATTTTTAATCTGTTATAAAACACCGTGAAATAGTAGCGGCCATGTTATTACGCCGTACGGCTGTGTAAACAAAAAATTGTCAACTGTCAGTCAACCGATTGGCGTAATATAGGCTTTGTACTTTTATTATTTTCGTAACCAACGTAATATTTTCATTATTACACCTATTACAAAATATGCTTTTAATTAGTTTTAAATGATATACAATTATCATATTTAATATGAGCTCATTTCACATTTGATACAAAACGAACTGACGTCATTTACGCTGAGCAATATGGCGTCCAGTAAGAGGCGTTTTCGTCAAACTAGGCGCGAAATTGGAAAATTTAAAATTTAGATGCATTTTTATGGCACTTATCGAAAGAATAAAAATTTTGTGTTTTTTTTTGGTGGCATATTAGCACTACAGAATTTAATTGAGACACTTTTCAAAAATGGGTGTAATACCCTATTGCGATTGAGAGTTATTTTTATATTATTGCCTTTTTACAGGTGTTTTGAAAAGAAATGTACTATGACTGAGCCCTGGTACGGTACGAAATATCTACAAGAAGATATAGAGGAGTCAACACTTCAGGTATTTTAGACAATTCGTTAGTATTAATCTTAACATCATTTTAGCTCACAGATATAGATAGACCTAAATAACGCAAGTATCACGATCTGTATGAAAACCAAGCGTGCCATTTTTTTTACGTCACAATGTAATATGAATAATCATAATATGTGGGGACATTTCACACACGGCCATCTGACCCCAAACTAGGGAGACTCTGTACTATGGGTGCCAGACAGCTGATATACATACACAAATACATACATATAGATAAACAACACCCAGACACATGAATGTTTTGTTTTTCCTTATTATTCCTTATTTCCTTATTACGAGGTAGTACTGAGGGTATTAGATTAAAGAGAATTGTTTTTTAAATTAATTACGCATAATATTAATCACAAAATGACTTACCGATGGAAGGAAACGTTTTCTTTATTTTTTTACTTACGATTTTTTGTCGTAAGTTAGGCACGAAAATAGGCACGCGAAGCAGTTGCTCTTGCGTCATCTAGGTCTATCTATATCTGTGCTTTAGCTCCTCAAATGTCTAGCCATTTCCTCCTAACCCGTTTACTAGGTAAAACAATACCCCTTGGTAAGACTGGTTGTCAGACTTTCGACCTTCAGACTACCCTCAACGACTGGCAAGGATCTACGAATGACAGCCGGGACCAACGGCTTTACGTGCTTTCCAAGGCACGGAGGGAACTCGGTATGAAATGGATGTTCACCCATCCACAGACTGACCGCGGAAAGCGTAGCTTAACCATTGACCGATCGATGTGTACGGATTTTACTTGCAAAAAACGAGCTGCGAAAATTGCAAAACACTTATGAATATTTAAATGACAATGCCAGATCCTGCCCCACCCATGTACAGAAAAAGTAACACATGTACAGAAAAAGTAAATTAATGAAAATAATTGTAATGAATATAGAACCTTTCTATACTAAATTGTTTTTCTTTACAACTTGCGGATTACGAAATACCTACCCACAAAATACAAACTCATTATATCTAAAACACAATTTAACCTATATCAATGTCATTATTGTTTTTAGATTTAAACGGAAACAGCAAGTTCTATATTCACTAAGACTAATGTTTAGTTATCAGCAATAAATAAACAGTAAGATGCTACATATTGCACATGACTTTTATTGAGTGGGGCAAAGTTCTATAGAGTTTCTGGCATTGTCCTTTCGCCGGTTACCACGTTATATGGTATTCTAAAAGCTACTCCTCATTTCAGGAGTGGAAAGAAGCGATGCCTAGAGATGAGCTGCATTTGCCACCCCCTAACGAGTTTATACCAACCAGATTGACTCTGAACAATAAAGAGGATTCCACTTGTGAGGCAACAGGACCCATTATTATCAAGGTAAATTTATGTGTTATAATTCTATTGAATTTCCCGTTGGTTGTAAACAAAACATTATTATTCGTTAAACGATACTTTATAATATCCGCAATTAACTGGCATTATCTATTTATTTTGTTTTATGTAATAAAAAAATCGGGCAAGTGCGAGTCGGACTCGCTCACCGAGGATTCCGTACAAATTTGTAGGAACATATCCATTCTTCCATACTAAAATTATAAATGAGAAAGTTACGCTTCCACGATGAAACGGCTGAACCCATATTGATGAAATTTGGTATGAAAATTTAGCTTGCACGCTGGGAAAGCACATAGGGTACTTTTTAATCAGGGACTTCGTCTGCAACAGACATTCACACGGACCAAATCGTGGACAAAAGCTCGTTATAAATAAAGAATATATATTTTTTATGATTTAATTACAAATGGATAGTTTTCAGACTTTTCCCTGTATTCATAGTATAAGACGATATTACTTTCCAAATTTCATAGTTCTAGGTCAACGGAAAGTACCCTATAAATTTTGATTCCCTTGAGAGTGTCGACATGTACGTTATTTGCGACATAAACGGCCGTATATTTTTTTCACGTTAACTTAGGAGTTTAATTTTTTTGATAAGGGTTCTGTTTTTTCCTTTTGAGGTACGGAACCCTAAAAATAACTAAAACTCATACAAAACCAAACTTCAGAGGTGTTTCGTTCTTTTTGATGAGAAGTGTTTAAGGAGCAGTCGTCTAGTTTCAATATTTGTAAAAATGTGAACACTATGTACTAATACAGTGGTTTTTATGCAACGTCGTACAGTACCTACAGTACATCGAATTTACGTATTATTTTAATAATTACTGGAGTTTCTTGCTCATTCTTCTCCATACGAAACTACCTTTTAGAAGGAGCAACTACATACAATTTTTCTACTATGACGTTCAAAAATGCCTTGTAATGGTCTAATTTAAATAAATGATTTGATTTTGACACTTTATTATTCAGATAAAAGTCCTTATAATAAAATAAAATAATAACCACTTATTAAATGTCACGCCACACACCACACTACGCCACGCTATGCCACGCCATGCCATACCATGCCATGCTACGTAATATTAAGGGCTGGATATACGCCATTGACCTTGCTCATGTGGGCGTTACGACGACAAAGCCCCCCGCGTGCGCCTCCCACCCCTAACAATAATTTCGTGCAACGCGAATTATAAAATTGCATCGCAGCGCTCGGCGCCCGGCCCCCGCCGCCCGCCGCCCGCCGCATGCTATCTACTTATTGCTTCCAGTAGCTGTCTCTAATGCAGAGGTGTAAAACCTTTTGAATGTCCAGGACCGAAAGTTAATTTATTAACTTTAATTTATTTAATTTTATAGTTAATTAGTAATTTTTTTTATATTAATATTAATTTTAGTTTTTCTATAAATGAATGAGTTTTGGTATTATATATTTTAGTTTCTATATTCGTATATCTATTTATATAAAAATGAATTGCTGTTCGTTAATCTCTCTAAAACTCGAGAACAGCTGAACCGATTTAGCTAATTTTGGTTTTGAAATATTTGTGGCATTTCAGGGAAGGTTCAAACGGTAAGAAATTATGTATGTATTTTTTAGTATTATTATGTATATTATGTTGTAGGTAGTAGATAGGTAGTAGGTGCATGCCGGGTACAGCTAGTTGTATGATAAATATCTATGAACCTATTACGCGTTTTAGTACTTACTTTTAAAAAATCTGACCGGTCAGATTTACCAAAATTGTCAATCTGACTCCATCCTTCCGAGACCGGATTACCTATAACATCGCCAATTTGCGTGATTTTGAAGCGTTCTATTATACTAACTTATTTAACAACATTACATTTTGTATATGATATTGCTGTTGTGTTACCATGACAACAAAATTATACCATTGTCAGACTACTAAAACTGTTAGTTGAAAAAATCTATTAATTATAATTAAATTGGTAAAACTTATTGCAGAAGAATTAAAGGAAAATAAAAAATCACGGAACATAATTATGTATATGAAAAAATTTAGCGCTTTGGTTCTGGTTCATAATATGGTTCGTCGATATCATCTTCAGTGTTGATTATTTCTTCTTCACGTTTACGTTGAATCGTAATGGTTGGTGATTTATAGGCAATTGGTGAGGATACAGAAGCTTGGCCAATCGCTATAACATCTTGCAAATTAACCGATATTTCTTCATCATCATCTTTTTGTTTGTTTTCCTTCCCATCTTTTTGTGTTCTTTTTTGGTTTATAGCCTGGGTTATGTATTCAGGATCCCGTATATTCATTTTTCTTGGGAGTCGCGGATCAACTAATTCTGGCAATATGCAGTCTATGTAAAATCTTGTAAGTTTGGGTTCCATTTTAGTTTTCCAAAACTCGTCGTCTCTATATATAATTTCAGTTTTCATTGGTATTTTTTCACCAGACCATAAGCCAAATATGCATTTTACTGCTTTTGTGACATGCAGTTGTCCTTGGACTTGATAATACCAATCGTGTTCTTTATTAACTACATAGGTGCCGGTTTTTGTCTTTTTATAAAATGTAACTTTTTTGTCAGCAATGGCTTTCTCTAGTCCAGTTTTGAAAGCGCTAATGGGACACTTGATTTCACAAATTGTGTCTGATTCTATGATGCCGTCGGGTGAAGCTCCAAGAAACGGGATTGTTTCATCCAGAAATAAACCACAGGCCCGAATTTTTATATTTATCTCTTTTTCTAATTGTGCTTTCGCAATTGCTTCTTTTTCACGTCCGTGTTTAATGGATTTGACGTGATCTAGCGGTTTTTTATATATTAAATCTTTTACAAGGTTCTTACAACTAATGTCTTGGCGTCTCTTAATGATCTTTCCGAAGTTGGAGGCTGTAAGCAAATTTCGCCTCAACTCAAGCCATTCACTTGAGTCACTTTGGAGAATGGTGTC
The DNA here is from genome assembly GCA_947361185.1 of Charanyca ferruginea. NCBI lineage: Eukaryota > Metazoa > Arthropoda > Insecta > Lepidoptera > Noctuidae > Charanyca > Charanyca ferruginea. The sequence goes on along the minus strand of OX376080.1, from coordinate 7,688,751 downwards.
CCTTTCAATCCTTTTTCTTTGGTCTTCAGATTTTTTAAGGTTTTCTAAGAATATTTTTTTGGCTTCTTCCATCATTTCTTTGGTCATGTCTGGTTTGCTGCAATCCTCTCCATAGTTTGAAGAGGAGACATTTCTATTTTCAAATACCCTTTTTTTAGTTTTCGTATATTTTCTATTTTTCTCGAGTCGCTGTATTCTTCTTCTTTCTAAGTGGTGTATTTTTCCTTTTGGACTTCTACCCACAATGGATTTATGTAAAAGGCTCAATGGTTTTTTAGTATTAAATGAGAGAGCCGCAGCATTGCATCTCATTTTATATTGATATTTTTGGACAAAATTGATCCTTTTGCCACCTACAAATTTAGCAACAATGCTGTGATATCTTTCTACAGAATTACTATCAACATCGTTCAACAAGCTACGTGAGTGTGCAGCTAATTGTGACAATATTAATTTTATTTTTTGCCACAGAGAGTTTGTATACAATTCTTTGTTGGCATCTTCTGCTTGGCCATGTTTGTCACAAAAATATTCTTTGCAGCTGATGTGGTGTCCAAAAGCATGATCGGCCGCAAACATTATATCATTGTGCAGTTGCATCGGATTACCAGTATTCTTGTGCTTGGCAATTGCACTTGTAACAACTTTTCTCATAGATAAGATTTTTTTTTTGTTATCAGTTTTCTGAACCGTATGATAAATTTCGTGTCAGTTATAAGATTATGAAGCTTGTTACAGAAATTTCTGAGTAGGTGGTTTCGGCATTCTATCTTTTCTATGGTAAAATTTTCATAAGGCCTCTCTTGTAGAAGTTTAGAATAAGTATTGGCATCCCCGTCCGATATAATTCTGCCATAAATTAAATTATGCATAGCTATGCTCTTTTTGAATCCCTCAACAATAATTATCGACTCCATCCCGGTAGATGGACCTGTAAATGTGTAATATTTTTAGCGTGTTAATTAATAAAATAAGTTTAAAAACTAAAACCCGACCACAACAAAAAGTGATCTAAAAAGTACGAAACAAGAAAATATTTCACACAGAAATCAAGACATAGGTACAAAATGGTCAAGGTAAGCCGTGGTTGCATGCCTGTATCCCATATGAGTGCGATGAACATGAATATAATGGCATGCAACCACGGCTTACCTTGACCATTTTGTACCTATGTCTTGATTTCTGTGTGAAATATTTTCTTGTTTCGTACTTTTTAGATCACTTTTTGTTGTGGTCGGGTTTTAGTTTTTAAACTTATTTTTTTTTATTTAAACCGTTTTGGAGTCACAGCTAAGTATTATATATTTAATAGGTACTAGTAAACCCCTTTCCAATGATACTAAACACGGTATGCGTATCTTAATTTATTTGGTAATCTTTCCATTTTTTACAATAATTTGTGACAAATCACCACTAAATATTATATATTTGAAAGGTACTAGTGAACCCCTTTCCAATGATACCAAACACGGTATGCTTATCTTCATAATTTTTTTTAATCTTGGTTTTTTTGTCCGCCAGAGGGCGCCACATTGGATTCGGTGATACGTCATATAGCCTATAACCAGCGGACGATCAAGACGCTTCTAACGATACCTCATTTGTTCAGTTCTGATAAGTAGTTTAGGAGCTATGAGCAAACAGATGAACATACATACATACATACATACATACATATATACATACATACATACATACATACATACATACATAGCCTGTCAAAATCATAACCCTCCTTTGGCTTTGCCGTAGTCGGGTAAAAAAGTAAGATGATGTTGTTACAATATTCTGCTTTCTTAAATTATATGTTATATTAGGTACCTGTATAGTTTTTATAGCAAATGTGATCCTTGGCTGGCATTTTTTTCTTTTCTGCTTGGGCACAAATGCAGCAAAATTTGTTTTTGACAGACATATAGAGTATTTTATTGGTATGTTTACCAAGTATGGCTGCCGCTCCTGAGAGTGAAGAGTAGTTTTTCTGATATGATCTCTTTGCCCAGCACCCATCAGCTATGACATCAATAATTGGTATTCCTACTGCATTTACTCTGCCCGCTGCAATAGCTGCATGTCGCTCCTCTTCAGCGGCTTCATTCATAGACTTCAGTAATTCGATCTCCCATTTTTTGTTTACAATGTTCATATGATAGTCGTACATTTTAGGCCAGATTTCAGGAAGTCCTAGAGCAGATGTAATTTCTTGAAATTGATCGTGTCCACATCCTGCGACTATTGCACCAGCCACTCCACATGTATTTAGGTTCATTTCTTCTGGACTATTGTCTCCATCGATTACAAAAATCATGTTACATAAACGACACTTCAGCGTCAGTTTAGTCATTAGGCCTGTCAGTCGTTCAGATATAATTTCAATCGACTGTAAGCCACAATCCAAAGGCCCATGGGATGATATATTCTGTAGTTCTTTAAAAAAATGGCTTACATTTACAATACGTCTACCAATAGATTTTAGTCTGAAACAAAATTAATTTAAGTTAGTGGAACAAACTTCAAAATGTGTTCTATCTATTTCACTCAAGATTGTTAAAGAACAGAAAGAACCTGGTATCTTCTGTTTCTTTATCATCTGTTATTTGGTTTCGATCTTGCTGTAAACTATGTTCAATAGGTGGTGACTCTTGAGTACTTGGGGGACTCTTGGTAGTAAAACTGAAAAGTCACGAAAATCATTGTGTAAGTGTAATAAATAAATGTAATGTAACTGTTGTTATAACCCAATTTTTTTTCTTCAATCTATAATATCTTGAGTCGTGATTTAAAACAAAATTATACCTGTTTTCTTTATAATTTGTTACATGCACCGATTTTTGTTGTGCGCTGGGTGATAATAATTTATTGGCAGTGGAGCTGTAAACAAACAACGCTTTTTATGCAAAATGTTGGGTTCAATCACGGAATAGAAAAAAAAGAGTGAAAGTGTCGACATTCATAAAATAACCGCTCACCAAACTGACACAATATTTATTTTCAAAAAAGATTGTGAAAACTTTTACCTTTCGCCCTCATTTTCCAATTGGTTTCGTTGTAAACTAGATGATGAATCATTAGTATTAGAACTGGAAAATAAAAAAATGTGATGTAAGCTAGGTGGCATTGGTCAAACCCATACTGCGGGGCGAGACGGAAAGAGAAGTAGTCAATAGGTACCTAACCGTACAGTGATTGTATTGTAATTAACTAGTGATAAAATTTAATTAAAATATTTTTGGAACAAAATATAACATGGTGTAAAAATTATTAAAATCGATTCAGTTACTGATTCTGAACAAACTATATTCAGGTTTCGCATTTATACTAAAAATAATGTTGTAGATATCTACACAAATTTTATAAAAATAAAATTGACAAAATGTTTAACATCTATGTTCGTTACTTTCATACTTTTTGTTGACATAGTTTGACAGCTTGACAGATTGTTGACGTAAAAAATGGCGTCGTAAAGAGGTTAAAAGTTATTGCAATTGTATAAGTATGGTTTCAACTAAGTTTTGGAGGACAGTGTATTTCTTTTATTACCTAACAAGTACATAAAATATTAAGTGGGTACTTACCATTTTATTCTTTGTAATCTCCTCTTGTATTTTATTTTCAAATTACGCTTATTGCGTCTTTTTTTGTCACCCATTTTTAACGACAACTAGTAATTATTATGTACAACGTTACCTAATTACACACTAAATTAAATATACCCAATAATGAATAATTTAAATAAACCCAAAAAAAATCGAATTGCTACCGACAATAATTTTGTTTGCGGAAAAAAGTGTCACAGGTCCGTTCAGCACAGCGTCTCGTCCCGCACTGATTTATTGGGCGCCGGAGGGGTGGCTACGCGATTTGCGAGTAGCGATTACGTAAAAAAATCCATATAAATAATTAAGAAAGTTATTGGCAAAAATAAGCCAAAGGTCCCCTCGGCATTACTTAATATAATATATTGGTGGCAATTAAAATATTCAGTGATTAATAGTTTAAGAGAAAAATGGTAGTAAGTTACAAAAACAGAGGCCACTTTGCATATTTATTTATGATATTTCAATTATATTTTTATTTTTTTTGAAGCGAAGAGGACATGCTCTACATTGTGTAGATTAATATATATTATTTTGAAAAAAAATCTTGGAAGGGTTACGGAAAAAAAAGGTTCTAATGTATCCTAAATGAAGTCCAATTCACGTATATCGACGCCTTAACGTATCTTTATACCCCATATGTATTTTTTTTTCAGGATACCCCTCTTATGAGATTGTTCGATGGTGACGTCACACAGGTGAAGAGAAAGACGACGAACGTAGACAGTCAGGAGTTTATTGTTCAACAGTTTACAGTAGACTTTGTTTGTAGGTTAGGATTTAAAAATAGGAGCAGTCCCAGTGCCAAGTCCTAGGACGAAGGCAGGGAACTTTGTGTTTGTCCTCTAACCAAAAACTAAGGGATGGTTCCCTATAAAAAGTTCACTAAGTCAGCCAAATAGCAGGGGTGTTCTACGTAACCCTTTCCCACGAGGACTAGAATTCGCGGATGCACCTCGCTGCTAAGAGGAGTCGATTAGAATGAATAAATTACAATTTCTGACGAGGGTCATTAACTCTCGGAGGATCTTAACACCGCGATTCAGAAAAGTGACGTAAATGCACAGTGACATCTAGTAACATCCTTGCGAACTAATTACATTACAATCAATCAAAGTGCGTTTGCTACGTTTACTTGCTACGTACATTCTTCGATATCGTAATTAGTGACAGGTTTACAGCTTTATACGCAGATGGCGCTAGTGGTAAGATACATAGAACATGAATAACAATGTTTATCGTAATTAGGTTTGTTACAATCTCCCCCTCAGTCCTCGAAGACGTCTCGGCGAGAGGGACTGGATTGAGAGAAGTTATTGTTTTCTAGGACGTCCACGTCCTCGTTTGGTTTCAGGTAAAGTCTTGCGAGCTACCTCTTTTCTAGGTCGTCCTCTTCTTCGAAGTGGTTGCACGGGATCAGGAACTGGTTCCTGGCTTCCACTTTGAGCTCCCTTGCTAATGGGATGAAGGTTGACAAGGACTAAGTCGCCTGGGTGATACTGTGGTGGTTCACACCTTTGGTTATCAAGATATGCTTTACGTGACTCTTCCTTCATTTCTTGCACTGCTCGTTCCGTGGCAGAGTAGTTTCTCTCAGCTGACGTGAGCGATTTGCTTCCATACTCAACGGGAGGCTCATCCTTGTTCTCCCCCTGGACCAGAACTGCTCCAAGCGCATAGCTACTAGGTTCGGTCTTGAGAGTGTAGGACTTTGTTTCGTCTGCCTGCCGCAACACAGAAGCGGTAATTAAGCGAGTTTTAACCGTTTTGTAGGCATCTTCCTGTTCAGTAGTACACAGCCAACGAGCTTCGTTCTTATAAGGCTGTGCTTTTATCAAATCATCAAAATAGGCCAGCATTTTAACGTGTGCCAGGGTTACACGGATTCTATCGACAAGTCGCTGAAAAACTGTTGCTGCAGCCAAAAACGCTTCCATCACTTCGGAGTTCTTGGTCCCGTCGAATTCAAATTTGCAGGCGGTGAAGAAGCCATATCTCACCGACATCTTTGCTTTTTCCCTCTTTACCGTTGTCGTCGTGCTTCGTCCAGAACGTGTGACGTACCTGGGTTTTACTTCGGCCTCACGGTTGGTCGCCAGAGTAGGAGAACTTTGATGGTGACGTCACACAGGTGAAGAGAAAGACGACGAACATAGACAGTCAGGAGTTTATTGTTCAGTCAGCAGTTTGTTCACAGTAGACTTTGTTTGTTGGTTAGGATTAAAAAATAGGAGCAATCCCAGTGCCAAGTCCTAGGACGAAGGCAGGGAACTTTGTCCTCTAACCAAAAACTCAGGGATAAATCTCCCTATAATAAGTTCACTAAGTCAGCCAAATAGCAGGGGTGTTCTACGTAACCCTTTCCCACGAGGACTAGAATTCGCGGATGCACCTCGCTGCTAAGAGGAGTCGATTAGAATGAATAAATTACAATTTCTGACGAGGGTCATTAACTCTCGGAGGATCTTAACACCGCGATTCAGAAAAGTGACGTAAATGCACAGTGACATCTAGTAACATCCTTGCGAACTAATTACATTACAATCAATCAAAGTGCGTTTGCTACGTTTACTTGCTACGTACATTCTTCGATATCGTAATTAGTGACAGGTTTACAGCTTTATACGCAGATGGCGCTAGTGGTAAGATACATAGAACATGAATAACAATGTTTATCGTAATTAGGTTTGTTACACATGGTGTAAAAATTATTAAAATCGATTCAGTTACTGATTCTGAACAAACTATATTCAGGTTTCGCATTTATACTAAAAATAATGTTGTAGATATCTACACAAATTTTATAAAAATAAAATTGACAAAATGTTTAACATCTATGTTCGTTACTTTCATACTTTTTGTTGACATAGTTTGACAGCTTGACAGATTGTTGACGTAAAAAATGGCGTCGTAAAGAGGTTAAAAGTTATTGCAATTGTATAAGTATGGTTTCAACTAAGTTTTGGAGGACAGTGTATTTCTTTTATTACCTAACAAGTACATAAAATATTAAGTGGGTACTTACCATTTTATTCTTTGTAATCTCCTCTTGTATTTTATTTTCAAATTACGCTTATTGCGTCTTTTTTTGTCACCCATTTTTAACGACAACTAGTAATTATTATGTACAACGTTACCTAATTACACACTAAATTAAATATACCCAATAATGAATAATTTAAATAAACCCAAAAAAAATCGAATTGCTACCGACAATAATTTTGTTTGCGGAAAAAAGTGTCACAGGTCCGTTCAGCACAGCGTCTCGTCCCGCACTGATTTATTGGGCGCCGGAGGGGTGGCTACGCGATTTGCGAGTAGCGATTACGTAAAAAAATCCATATAAATAATTAAGAAAGTTATTGGCAAAAATAAGCCAAAGGTCCCCTCGGCATTACTTAATATAATATATTGGTGGCAATTAAAATATTCAGTGATTAATAGTTTAAGAGAAAAATGGTAGTAAGTTACAAAAACAGAGGCCACTTTGCATATTTATTTATGATATTTCAATTATATTTTTATTTTTTTTGAAGCGAAGAGGACATGCTCTACATTGTGTAGATTAATATATATTATTTTGAAAAAAAATCTTGGAAGGGTTACGGAAAAAAAAGGTTCTAATGTATCCTAAATGAAGTCCAATTCACGTATATCGACGCCTTAACGTATCTTTATACCCCATATGTATTTTTTTTTCAGGATACCCCTCTTATGAGATTGTGGTTCAAGAAAGACAGCGAGTTTAATCTCCCTAAAGCGGTCATGACCTTTGATTTGGTCAGGTAAGATTGTTTTTTTATTCTCCTTTTCTGGGCAAAAGGCCTCCCCTTTCTTATCCTCTTATCTGTAATGAAATCTCCAGGAGATTCGCGTCAATTGTTTAACTATTGTGTCTGCTAATTGGACAGTTGAGCTCTTAAGTCATAAGTCATTTATAGTCATTCGTAGATCTTTGGCAGTCGTTCTGGGTAGTCAGAAGCCAGAAAGTCTAACAACCAGTCTTACCAAGGGCTATCGTGTTACCCAGTAACTGGGTTGTGGAGGTCTGAAAGGCAGTCGCTCCAAGTAAAACACAGGTATTCAGCTGCATCCGGTTAGACTGGAAGCCGACCCCAGTATAGTTGGGAAAAGGCTAGGCAGATGATGATGACCTTGTATTCTTTGTTATCTTAGCCCATTAGCCTACGCGGACCCCCTAAGCTGCAACTTGACCTCGGTATGGGTCCTACTACTACGGGACAGTTTACAACAATTCGCGTACGCGGCTGAGTTGGCAGGACTGCGGTGGAGTATCGGGAACGCTAAGTACGGAATAAGTGTGAGTAATTTATTTGTTATGCACACACCCCCACCCTCTTAAGCACACTCTCACATACAGAAGTCCGTCACAGTCCGTCCAACACATATACACCCCCAGAAATCTCTCACAGTCAGTTCAACATATACACCCCCACAAATCCCTCACAGTAAGTCCAACACATATACACCCCCACAAATCCCTCACAGTCAGTCCAACACATATACACCCCCACAAATCCCTCACAGTCAGTTCAACATATATACCCCCACAAATCCCTCACAGTCAGTCCAACACATATACACCCCCACAAATCCCTTACAGTCAGTCCAACATATACACCCCCACAAATCCCTCACAGTCAGTCCAACACATATACACCCCCACAAATCCCTTACAGTCAGTCCAACATATACACCCCCACAAATCTCTCACAGTCACTTTAACACACACACAAGTCCCTCACAGTCACTCTAACACACTTACACTTACAGTGTGAATGAAGTGGAAGGAAGTGGTGTTAGGAAGTGTGTGAGTGCTGCACACCCCCACAAACCCTACACCCCACATTATTAATTGTATTTTCCTTTCTGTGATTGCTTGCATTGTCATTGTAGTATAATAAAAACTACTACTTTGCCCGCGCCTTCGTCTCGATTTCTAATTTTTCAACTGACTTCAAAAAAGAAGGAGGTTCTCAATTCTTTTTCTTTTTTATCGAAATTGATTCGTGCTGAATCAATTTTTTAGTTTCTTCAATCTTTGGAGTACCTCTGTTTTAACTATGTTGCCGGTTCTTAATGGATTTGGATGATAAGAAGGTACTAAAAAGTGATAAATACCTTTAGCACAGTACACACATGACTTTAGATTTGGAAGTCGGTGGCTTTGTTCTGTTTGTTGTCTTTAATTGCCACCGACTTCCAAATCTAAAGTCATGTGTGTTCTGTACTAAAGTAATTAATCACTTTTTAGATTTTGGAGGCGGTTGTCTTTTTTGTAAAACAGTTTTTTTAATGATAAAATATAGCTTAAAACACTTATAGAGATAACGTAGATACTTAGTTTTTTTCTAATCTGTTGAGTATTTTCGGAGATTACTCTCCCACACACAAACTTACAAACACAATATTTACCATCTACTTTTCGCTCAGATAACCATTGACGGGTATGACGACAAGCAGAGCGTGTTACTGGAAAAAATCGTGGATCATATGGTGAACTTCGAAGCCGACCCTAAGCGGTTTCTCATCATGAAGGAGAACCATATACGAGCTATACGGAACTTTGAGGCTGAACAACCTTATCAGGTAAGGAATAAAAAATATTATTTGATTTTTTTTTGTACCTTCTCTGTATGAGAAGACATTTTTTTATTATTAAATGCTTTGAATTGCTCTTTACCTTCATTGTTGTCACATGTAGAAGCAACAAGAGTAATATAAATAGGATTTGATGGATTTATCGTAAAAAGAAAACCAAATACAAGGATTGTAGTTGATTAAGGGCGGGTTGCTTCAACTAACCATTACTGACCGGTAATAGTCAAAAACGCGCTAACTATCGTCAAATCAAAAAAATGGGTTGTTTCACAAAATCATACGTCAAAAAGTTACTATTGCCATAACCGACCAGTCAACGTAATTTTGTGTTGTCAAACAGCTACTTCAAACGTGAAAATATTATGGAATCTCTTTTTGAATAACTTTAACTGACGGATTTTTATGTCATGAAACAACCCGTTACATTTAACGTACGTTAAACATCATCAGTCATAGTAACTTTTTAACCGTCCGTATGTAACCTTAACCGACTGTTTGAAACAACCCGCCCTTAATCCATGAGAGCACAGATACGTCATTATATGTCAACGGCCGTAAGCAGAGAGAACAATAGGGTATTACACTCATTTTTGAAAAGTGTCTCAATGAAATTCTGTAGTGCTGATATGCCACCAAAAAAAACACAACATTTTTATTCAATCGATAAGTGCCATAAAAATGCATCTAAAAGACAATGCCCATTTCCTAGAACAATCCTGGCCCACAGTGGCCACTTATAAATAGTTTATGGAATTATAGTACACATTGTTATGAACACTTCCTAGAACTTGTCAGTTTAGAAAATAAGTCTCCATTTGGAAATACAAGAGTTTTTGTGTCTTCGTATGACAGTTTTACAAGGGCTCTAGTTTTTTCTTACAAGTGGTGGCTGAACAGTCTCAAGACGTAGAATTTACTAATTTTATTGTTGGTGCATCACGGTATATACAATAAAAATAAATGTAACCTTGAATGACTAATCTGACCGGGTTATAGGTGCAGTTGAGTTATTATTATAGTAGTACTTGCTGACCCAATAGACGTCCTGTACACATTATTTATCTACCCCTACCCTACCTACATACCCTACCTACCTACCTACCCTACCTACCTACCCTACCTACCTACCCTACCTACCTACCTACCCTACCTACCTACCTACCCTACCTACCTACCCTACCTACCTACCCTACCTACCTACCCTACCTACCTACCCTACCTACCTACCCTACCTACCTACCTACCCTACCTACCTACCTACCCTACCTACCTACCCTACCTACCTACCCTACCTACCTACCCTACCTACCTACCCTACCTACCTACCCTACCTACCTACCCTACCTACCTACCTACCCTACCTACCTACCCTACCTACCTTCCCTACCTACCTACCCTACCTACCTACCCTACCTACCTACCCTACCTACCTACCCTACCTACCTACCCTACCTACCTACCCTACCTACCTACCCTACCTACCTACCCTACCTACCTACCCTACCTACCTACCCTACCCTACCTACCTACCTACCCTACCTACCTACCCTGCCTACCTACCCTACCTACCTACCCTACCTACCTACCCTACCTACCTACCCTACCTACCTACCCTACCTACCTACCCTACCTACCTACCCTACCTACCTACCCTACCTACCTACCCTACCTTCCTACCCTACCTACCTACCCTACCTACCTACCCTACCTACCTACCCTACCTACCTTTATTCTGTACTATCATCAGCATCATATACCAACACACCGTCTTAAAACTGTGCTGGAGGGACTATATTGGTTTGGTGCCATGCCCATCCAAAATACCAGACAACAGACACATCCTACAGTTCTGCGGCCTACAATACAATTACAGCAGTACCTACTAATAAATGGCTGCACTTCCAGTGGCATTATTCCTTGTAAAAATATAGACAAAGTATGTCTTTCGGCTAATATGCCTGCTTTGGACTCGGGCCCTTAATAACGAGCAATCATTTTCAAAAAGTGAACCTTCCAAAATACTGGTTCTCCTATCATAAGAAACCTCAATACGATAACATCCATTTAATCTAATGTGCTCTCCATATTAAGACCTGGCATGTTTTAATTGATATGTTTATCCTATTTATACTAAATATAAAATAAAATACATATTTATACTAAATAGTTATTAAATATTTATACATTTATCTAACTATTTTTTTAATTATACATATATATCTATACATATTTTTTATATATATCTAAATGTTTATACATATTCTGCTGCAGCAAAGAAGCAAACTCTTTGATGTGGGATGAACTAAAATTAGTATTGAGTTTTCTGTAAAGTCTCCGAACAAGTCCAATGAGTTGCTTGTTAGATGATAATTGCAAATTCTGCATTGTACTGGTACATAATATTTAAGATTCACAGAAAAGTGTTACTCTTAGTGATGCTGGAGCGGTAAGGTGATCAGAACTTGTAGATCTAGGAACAAAGCAGCAGCGCTGAGCTTACATAATTTGGTAAAAATATCTCTTGCCGTTGAGATGAATTTTGTGTTGACTCATTTGCTTCAGTATGATTGAATAATATTATAAATCTAAATATTTCACACCATAAACTGAAATATAAAAACTATTTATTTGAAACCTTAAGTACCTGACATGGAGCAATTTGTCTAGAAATGTTTTTTCTTATTTGATTTTCTTGTGGAGAATCTTGAGACAGCAGGTGATTTCTTTGTCTATGTAGTGAGCGACCACAGCTAACACAAATGAGTCAAGCAGTAGAAGGTGAGACTTTCTGCTGCATGTCTTATTTCATTCTATACTGCAGTCCAAAACAAAAAAAAGTGACCAAGTCATTGAGACAGGCACCTGAAAATGCAATTGATTATTATTTCATATTAATTTCACTGTAAATGGTGGGAAAGAATGAAATGGGTAGCATAAAAGTCAACAGATTTTGTTAGTTTCTTGAAATATTTATAAAAAATATTTTTACTAAGTCTTGTATGAAAATGTTTCATAATACTTATGTGAAATTACTTTTTTTAATTACTAAAGGGTCAGTGGGTCATATTAGGGGCAAGATTGCATATGTTGTTACCTATGTTATCATGGTTTTCTAAAGGATTAATGTAGATGAGTAAGCTTACCTGTTGTGAAAGAACCCATTGCTTTGCTGTACAATTCATCGTATTTTTATTTAATGGTAAGCAATGCCGAATTATAAATTATAATTTGCACTTTTCATTTTCATGTTCGTTTTCACTTTGATAGTGGTAGAATTTTCGACATCTACACAAACTAACAAAATCTGTTGACTTTTATGCTACCCATTTCATTCTTTCTCACCATTTACAGTGACATTAATATGAAATAATAATCAATTGCATTTTCAGGTGCCTGTCTCAATGACTCACTATTATAGTGAGCGCGCTTATTGAGTAGATTGTCAAATCAAATACATACACAATTATAAATAGTAAACATTACATTAACATCATCCGTCAAAGGATAATGTTGCCATATTTTGAAAAATAATCGATTAGTTGTATCGATTTTTAGCCTCGATTATTTTTTTTTTTTCAAAGTTCACGTTAAAGCTATAAAGAATACAGTGATTTTACCATTCTATGTTTATGTATGTGTAAACTATTGGATAGTCGGAGGTGTTTATTAACATAATTGTTCTGTCGAATAAAGTGTAAAGTCGAGTAGGTTTCGTTCAGAAACTTAAATGTCCATGACAGCAGAAAAACTTTTTGCTAACCATATACATAAAGTCAGTTAAAAAAAACTCTAACGTATTTAGCAATATTATAAGCGCTCGCTGAAGTTATAGTCATAAAATACTCAAGTAGTGTATTTTGTGCCGTTGTATTTCTTTTTAATGTCGGGTTTTAGATTTCAAGAACCTATTTTTTTTTGTTATTTTTTTGTTTTAAACCAATATTACATTATTATTAATTAATCCGTAATCGATTAGACTTATTAAATAAATGAATTGATATAAATTGACCATATAATGGCAACACTAAACTACACGTTAAAATGGCTGTCGTGTTGATAATAAGTTAAATTACTTATTTATTTGTTGTGATTACGTAGACTTATTTGGATAGGTAGCATAAATCGGATAATTCCTATTTTAAAAAGTTATATTTTTTGATTATCTTTCAAAAGGTGTCCGCTGGCGGCCCATTCTTGGCATTGTCCTTTTGAATTTTCAAATTTCGCGCGTAGTTTGACGAAAACGCCTCTCACTGGACGCCATATTGCTCAGCGTAAATGACGTCAGTTCGTTTTGTATCAAATGAGCTCATATTAAATATGATAATTGTATATCATTTAAAAATAATTTAAAGCATATTCTGTAATAGTTGTAATAATGAAAAAATAACATTGGTTACGAAAATAATAAAAGTACAAAGACTAAATTACGCCAATCGGTTGATTGACAGTTGACAATTTTTTGTTGACACAGCCGTACGGCGTAATAACATGGCCGCTACTATTTCATGGTGTTTTATAACAGATTAAAAATACTGAAACTTTGAATTGAATTTAAAAAATATTTTGTTATTTTATGAACTAAAACTTAAATTTTCCGACTGCTAAACTATCTCAATAACATATTAATCGATTTTTTCTCGTATAGAGTAAAATACCACCCTATTCGAAACTTCAAACTCACAATGCCATATACTTCGCATTGACAGATTGACTAACAACTGACAACATTGTATTCGTTTATAATCTCCAAAAAGTTTTTCTATAACATGATAAAAAACTGGCCAAGTGCGAGTCGTACTCGCGCACGAATGGTTCCGTACCATTATACAAAATAAGACGTCGAGCAAAAAAACGGCAAAAAATCACGTTTGTTGTATGGGAGATACAACAAACGTGAAACCCCCTTTAAATATTAATTTTATTCTGTTTTTAGTATTTGTTGTTATAGCTGAAAATTTCAACTGTATAGCTATCACGGTTCATGAGATACAGTCTGGTGGCAGACAGACAGACGAACAGACAGCGAAGTCATAATCATAATCATCATTATGATTATGATTATGACTTCGCTGTCTGTTCGTGAACAGCGACAGCGAAGTCAGCGAAGACAGCGAAGTCTTAGTAATAGGGTCCCGTTTTTACCCTTTGGGTACGGAACCCTAAAAAGACGTGTCCGTGGAGTTTCTTGCTCGTTCTTCTGAATAGAGACCTATCTTGCTCGTTCTTCTCCATAGAAACGAGCAACTAGCTTCAACTTTCTGAGTCATTGACAATTCAAAAGTGCCTGTAAATGGTTTAATTGAAATAAATGCTTTGACTTTGAGTGGCACATAAGCTGGTAATCATTTAATTACTAAGAGATTGCAGACTTCTTTTGGCAGAATATATATTTTTTGTCCCATTCTGTCCCATTCCTGGGCCGAAGAAAACACTATACTGCGCTCTAAAACAGGGATAGCAGACGTGGCTCATAAGGTTGCTCAACTTAAATGGGACTGGGCCGGACATGTCTGCCGCATGCCGGACAAACTGTGGGCTCAGGAACTGGAGCCCTGAGACAGTAAGACGGCGTCGCGGCAGGCCACGAAGGAGATGGCTGGACGAACTGGGGGCCTAGACAAAATCCCTTTTCTGTTAGCGTTAACGCCAACGGAAATATCAAATTGTATGCAGTTGACAGATTCGCATCACGTGACATCTGGTAAGCAAACGTCAACTCCATACAATTTGATTTTTCCGTTGGCGTTAACGCTAACAGAAAGGGATTTTGTTTACAGGTCCTGACCCCTTATTCACAACCATTCGATACGTTTCCGTGTCGGTAAGGAACCGTATTCGACAATCTCATTTCCGACTTCAGTCTTCGTATCGAATTTGAACTGTCAAAATTATTCGGGTTCGGATTTGTGAATAGGGTATTACACCCATTTTTGAAAAGTGTCTCAATGAAATTCTGTAGTGCTAATATGCCACCAAAAAAAACACAAAATTTTTATTCAATCGATAAGTGCCATAAAAATGCATCTAAATTTTCAATTTTCAAATTTCGCGCGTAGTTTGACGAAAACGCCTCTTACTGAACGCCATATTGCTCAGCGTAAATGACGTCAGTTCGTTTTGTATCAAATGAGCTCATATTAAACATGATAATTGTATATCATTTAAAAATAATTAAAAGCATATTTTGTAATAGGTGTAATAATGAAAAAATTACGTTGGTTACGAAAATAATAACAATACAAAGCCTTTATTACCCCAATCGGTTGACTGATAGTTGACAATTTTTTGTTTACACAGCCGTATGGCGTAATAACATGGCCGCTACTATTTCACGGTGTTTTATAACAGATTAAAAATACTGAAAACTTTGAATTGAATTTAAAAATTTGTTTTGTTATTCTATGAACTAAAACTTACATTTTCCGACTGCTTAATGCCTAAACTGTCTCAATAACATATTTATAGATTTTTTCTCCTATAGAGTAAAATACCCTATTGCGTTTGAAGGACATCTTCGATATCTTTTGACTTTCGATTCGGTACGGAATCGAATCGAATGATTGTGAATATGGGTCCTGGACTGTTTCCTCCAAAACAGGCGGGATGTGGAATAATTTATGCTATAAAATATTTGTTTTCCAGCACGCTGTATACCAGCAAGCGCTCTGTCTATCAGACTTGGTTTGGACCAGATGTCAATTGTTGGACGCAGCAAATGGTAAATATACTCACATCAAATCATCATCATCATCTTCCTTGTCCCATGTTAAGCAGGGTATTCATTAAGCAACATTTGTGAATAAACACTGTTTATAAACAATGTTTCACAATGCTTCATCATCTCTGAAAAAAGGTTATAAACAAAGGTGATGTGACATTGTTTAGTAAACATGTTGCTGTGTTTCCCACTTCGAATGGAGAGCAAGACGAGACATCTATACTTCATTTAATAATAGCATTGCCGGGTATTCATTAAGCAACATTTGTGAATAAACACTGTTTATAAACAGTGTTTCACAATGCTTCATCATCTCTGAAAAAAGGTTATAAACAAAGGTGATGTGACATTGTTTAGTAAACATGTTGCTCTGTTTCCCACTTCGAATGGAGAGCAAGACGAGACATCTATACTTCATTTAATTAGAAAAAAGAGGCTCATCAGAACAGGAATGCAAACATTTTATTGCAAAGATAAGTTAAAACAATTTTAATAAAACTTAACATAATTTTGATAAATAGATCTAAGATAGTACTAAATATGAACGTATAATAATATAAACAGAATAAAAGTCTTTTAAAGATTAGGTAACATTTTAAATTTTTAGAATTACAGTGAAACGAATAACGTTCCGGGTATTGTTCATCCCTTAGGTTTTTAGCATTGACACTATAATTTTATATTGGTTTTAAATATACAACTAAATGAAAGCCACATAATTTTAGAAGATAAATTATTGAAATGGTTACAAATACGCGCGACAGCTACTGTAAAAATAGATTATAATAAATTCTGTGTCTATCGTAACTTTAATATGTTTATTGTACTTTTGTTACAAAGTGTGCATTAAAAAGAAGCTTTTTTAACTTTTGTCTAATGCTATTGTAAATTAAGTGTAGTTTATAAGCAAACATCAACAGGTGTGGACGTGTGTTGCGAGTTTATAAACTTCGTTTCGATGCTCACAGAGCCTTAGAGCTCTGCCTCACCAAGAGGCCATGGCGACGTCGCCGGCTACGTATCCAAGCAGTTAATATTGAAATGTATGGTACCTAACTCACTTGGCGACGGTTTGGCGACGTCGCCAAGTTGGAAGCGTGGCCACGAGCTACAGCTCCCTACGTGGCGTCTGGATACTCTGGCGGCCTGGCGACGTTGCCACTATAATGTACACGAGTAAACTGAACCTCGCTCACTCAGTCGCCAGTCAGCCGCCATTTTGGACGCTCGATCGGAATATAGTAGTTGATATTGTTGTAAATAATGAGTAATGTGTTATGTGTAATATGTAATAATATTATATTAATAATCTATAATATAAAAATGAATCGCAAAATGTGTTGGTAAGCGCATAACTCAACAACGCCTGGACCAATTTGGCCAATTCTTTTTTTAAAATGTTCGTTGAAGTTCAAAGATGGTTTTTACGGCGAGAAAAAATCGAATAATTGCCGGAAAAACCCTAAAAAGAGCCCTTTTATTTTTCCCATACAAACGTTTTCTAACTAAAACGAGCTTTATTGCTATTGTATAAAGTTCATAATTACAAGCAGTCACTGTTGTTTAAACAATGTAGGTATGTTCCTAACGTCAAAGAGTCAATTTTGCACTTAGGTAGTGGTAGGTGTAGGGTAGGTGTAGGGTAGGTGTAGGGTAGGGTAGGTGTAGGGTAGGTGTAGGGTAGGTGTAGGGTAGGTGTAGGGTAGGTGTAGGGTAGGTGTAGGGTAGGTGTAGGGTAGGTGTAGGGTAGGTGTAGGGTAGGTGTAGGGTAGGTGTAGGGTAGGTGTAGGGTAGGTGTAGGGTAGGTGTAGTAAATAGGCAGGTAAGTAGGTAGATCGGGACAGGACAACGTCTGTCGGGTCAGCTAGTGATAAATAATAATAATTAAAAAAATCTGGATATTTTCGTAAATCTCCATATAGTTTAAAAAAATACCACTTTGGCTTAGTTCTATCTGATATAAAAGGATGAACCCATAGTTTCCTTTTTTCTTTTTCCATTTTTCTGCGACGTAGATAACAAAGAAGTGCGATTTCTTCTACATCCATTCCTGACGGTCGTAAACGAACAGACTGTCGACTTGTCGAGACGCCATGGCTACTCGACTTGGCGACGTTCAGATGCCAGAAGTAGCCAGGCCTGCGCCGCTGGCCATGGCGTCCTAATGAGGCAGAGCTCTTATCAACTGCTGTTAGCATAATATCTAAATACAAGGTGTAACGTCAAATACGCAAAACCTGAAAATAGTTTGATTAGAATAACGAGCAGAATCAATTGAACCACTTTTTAATATAGGTCACATTTTTCAAAAAATCTTCATTAAACATGTTGCCCTGTCTATTTATTAATAAGTCAAGCCATCACGTGCGCAAACCTGCCAAAATAGGTAGACAAACACAAATGGTTGTCGTCCAATTTAAATTTTCTTATACGCGTGATAATAATAGTTATTATTTCAATGCAAATACGAGTCTTAATGAAACAGCACATAAACCCTTTAATTTTTTTTTTTGTTTTTTTTCTCTCTGAATTAGGTTAATTGAATTAAAAATCGTTTGGGGTGTCTGAGGTTTTGCGTGTTTAACGTTACACCTTGTATATATAAATGAATCGCCGAAATGTATGTAAGCGCATAACTTCCGAACGGCTGGACCAAATTGGATAATTCTTTTTTTGTGTTTGTTATTGCCAGGACAAGGTTTGTATAAAATATTTTTTTAGGTAGATAGGTAGGTAGGGTAGTGTAGGTAGGGTATGTAGGTAGGTAGAGTAGGGTAGGTAGGATAGGTAGGTAGTGTAGGGTAGGTAGGTAGGTACGTAGGTAGGGTATGTAAGGTAGGTAGCGTAGGTAGGTGGGGTATGTAAGATAGGTAGCGTAGGTAGGTAGGATAGATAGATAGCGACAGGACAACGTCTGTCGGGTCAGCTAGTATATTATAATATTTACGGTAAACGTGTTAATAAACACGTCGTAAACAGTTTATTAACAAATGTTGCCTAATTAATACCCGGCTTTAGTTCTGTCAACCGTATGCTTTCAGGGACTCCCTTTTCATTCATATCATTCTTCACACAATACGGTACATCTTTTCTTTGGTCTCCATCCATCCATCCACACTTAGATTCGTAACTCATAATGGGGGGCGTTAACAGTAACACATGTTACTATACAGGATGAAATAGAATTCATTACGAAATTTTAAGGAGTGACTCAGACCACGAACCTGGACAACTTTCATTATGGAGCCAACTCAAACGGCGCGAAATAAAAACCGCTACTCCATACAGAAGTGCTCGGCCAAAATGTATGGGACAGCTGCTTTTTTCAACCGACTTCAAAAAAGGAGGAGGTTATCAATTCGTCTGTATTTTTTTTTTTTTTGTTACCTGATTTCTCGGGACTGGGTGAACCGATTTTGATGATTCTTTTTTTATTTGGAAGCTAGTGCTTCCCGTGTGGTCCCATTTTATTTTGGTCCAGTTCTGACAATGGCATCCATGAGAAAACCGTATAAGTCTTAAATTTGCATTAAGTATGTGCGCGATTTGTTACGCGATTTCTCCGGCAAACGTAAACCGATTTTGAAAATTCTTTTTTTTTATGGATAGGGTATGCTTCAAGGGTGGTCCAATATAAATTTTATCGAAATTGATTCAGCACTTTTTGAAAAATCAACAAATACCCAAAAATTTTACATAGACGACGTTTTAGTTTCATCAATCTTTGTAGTAGTTAACTTTCAATCTCTTCTTAATAGATTTGGATGAGAAGGAGGTACTAAAAAGCGGAAAATAAAAAGCTTTTTACAAAAAAGACAACCGCCTTCAAAAAGTGATAAATAACTTTAGCACAGAACACACATTGACTTTAGTTTCGGAAGTCGGTGGCAATACAAAACAACAAACAGAACAAAGCCACTGAATTTCGAAACTAAAGTCAATGTGTGTTCTGTGCTAAAGTTATTTATCACTTTTTGAAGGCGGTTGTCTTTTTTGTAAAAAGCTTTTTATTTTCGCGCTGTTTGCTGCTGAGTTGGCTCCGTAATAAAAGTGGTCCAGGTTCGTGGTCTGAGTCACTTCTTAAAAATGTGCTAATGAATTCAATTTCATCCTGTTTTTAGGGAAATTGAAAAAATACCCAAACCCTCTTAATCTGGACTTCGTATCATCACCCTGAATAACATTTGTTCTACGACTTTGACCTCAACTAAATAACGTAGCCAAAAACAATTTGTTTTCGTTTATTTGAAGTCTGTAAAAAAATCATGGCAGGATTTGTAGAGAAAAAATTAAGATGTTTAGAGAAGTTGAAATTCTAATTCTTATACTCTAGGGTACCTAAAGAGTATCTTCAGGCATTTACAATATTTTTAAAACCCCGTAAGAAAAGTGAATAGTTTAACAAAAAAAAACTCATTATTTCAGAACGAAACGGCGACTGACAGTAACAGTGACACTGACAGACGCCGTTTCGCAGTTCTTACACTGAAATTGCATCGTTTTATGGGAAATAATATTACAAATAATGATTATTATTTTCCACACACTTGTCACATCACTTGTCTGCCAATTTGATAGATCCGGTAACGTCGCTTCTAACTTTCTTTTTTTTATAAACACAAAATGGGCATCGACAGTGCTGTGGGCTGCATTATTACTTATGTATCACTGGTTCTCCATAATTATGTTAATATCATATAATGCAGCTGTTTACTGTTCCTCTTTTAATAAAATAAAATAAAATAAAATCGATATGAAACGAAAAAAGTGTTATTTTCATTTCGTAATATTTTAATTATGCAGCGGTTTAAAAATATGATAAGTATATCAATCTACTCCTGGTAATGTATTCTTTAAATTGGAATATGGAAAAATAATGTTTCGAATTTTGAAAAGGCGTAGAACAAATTAATGTTGTTTTGGATGATACGAGGTAAGGATTAAGTGGTTTTGGGTATTTTTTCAATTACCCTGTATACAAAAACACAAGTTTCTCTTTCAGAAATGACTCCGGAAGCACTGAACGACTTTGTATCTAGGATGATGAAAAAGGTACACGTCGAAGGCTTTATGTATGGTAACCTCTGCCGCGACAGAGCCTTGGAGATCGCTGAAACTTTCGAGAACAAGTAAGTCTGCATGGGTTCTCACATTGTACCCCTAGATTCAACATGAATGATGTGTGTAAGTGTGTCTATATGTATTTTCTACAGAACTGCTTGCTGCTTCCTAATGTATCTGGTGTTTTAAAAAATCCTTTACGCACTAGTGATATATAAATGTAGCTGTCAGACTACATTTGGACCTGGCCGGTTCTGAAATACCCCTCTATATGATGATACTGAAGTTCCAGAAGGGAATTCTTATTTAGAAAATAATATGAATTTCGGAGGAGCCGACTTGAAGGCAATCTGACCAATGACGAGTCAGTCTAGATTTTGATTTCTAACTAGCAACACGTCTCCGTATGTCTTCCATTTAGAAAATTATACTTGTTCTTATCAATACAGATTATGTTGGAATATGGTGTTAACTAATTATCTGATTTTCTTAAAATGGTGTGTAAACATCTTAGCCAACATCTTTTCTATACATACTAGCTGAGACTTCGAGCACAATATAAGTATTAGTACTATCCTTCGAGCGTCAAACGCGTAAGATGCAAACGTCAAATGACGTCACCGTAAGACTTGTTATTCATGTGAGCGTGACACATGAACCTTTTGTAATATACTCTTTTAAAATTAAAAGAGTGTTCATGGAGTTTCTTCCTCGTTCTTCTCCTTAGAAACCTACTGTTTGGAACGAGCATCTAGCTTCAACTTTCTGACTGACTGACTCTGGCAATTCAAAAGTACCTGTAAATGGTTTAATTGAAATAAATGGTTTTGAGTTTGAGAGTTTTGCCAATTCTGTTGTCCACAAGCTATACTTATTTTAAGATATTAATATCTCTCTCTCCAATAAAACAAGAAAGAGACAGATATTAATTACAGCTGTCAAATTAAGTCGATCTAAAATGTTCATACAATAGGGTATTTTACTCTATACGAGAAAAAAATCTGTAAATATGTTATTGAGACAGTTTAGGCATAAAGCAGTCGGAAAATGTAAGTTTCAGTTCATAACATAACAAAACAATTTTTTAAATTCAATTCAAAGTTTTCAGTATTTTTAATCTGTTATAAAACACCGTGAAATAGTAGCGGCCATGTTATTACGCCGTACGGCTGTGTAAACAAAAATTGACAACTGTCAGTCAACCGATTGGCGTAATATTGGCTTTGTACTTTTATTATTTTCGTAACCAACGTAATTTTTTCAATATTACATCTATTACAAAATATGCTTTTAATTATTAAATAATTATAATTATAAATGATGACGTCATTTACGCTGGGCAATATGGCGTCCAGTAAGAGGCGTTTTCGTCAACCTACGCGCGAAATTTGAAAATTTAAAATTTAGATGCATTTTTAGGGCACTTATCGATTGAATAAAAATTTTGTGTTTTTTTTGGTGGCATATTAGCACTACAGAATTTCATTGAGACACTTTTCAAAAATGGGTGTAATACCCTATTATAGTTGTCATGTCGGAACGTATTGATTAAAAACACTGCAAACAAGTTAAAAAAAAATTGTTAGTTACAAAAATAATAAGAGTGCAAGGCCTATATACGCCAATCGGTTGACTGACAGTTAACAATTTTTCAACCGACTTCAAAAAGAAGGAGGTTCTCAATTCGTCTGTATGTTGTTTTTTTTGTATATTTGTTACGCGATTTCTCCCGCAAATGTAAAGAGATTTTGAAAATTCTTTTTTGATGGATAGGGTATGCCTCAAGGGTGGTCCCATATAAATTTTATCGAAATTGATTCAGTACTTTTAGAAAAAATTGACAGAAAGCAAAAAAATATACATGGATGATGTTGTAATGTTCTCCAACCTTGTACTTTCAATCTGTTTTGACTGTGTTGCCGTTTCTTAATGGATTTGGAGTATAAGGAAGTACCAAAAAGCGAAAAATCAAAAGGTTTTTTTATTAAAAAGACAACCGCTTTCAAAATCTAAAAAGTGATAAATAACTTTAGCACATAACACACATGACTTTAGTTTCGGAAGTCGGTGGCAATACAAAACATCAAACAGAATAAAGCCACCGAACTCCGAAACTAAAGTCATGTGTGTTAAGTGCTAAAGTTATTTATCACTTTTTAGATTTTGAAGGCGGTTGCCTTCTTTGTAAGAAAACTTTTTGGTTTACACAGCCGTACGGCGTCATAACATGGCGGCTACTATTTCATGGTGTTATAAAACGGATTAAAAAAACTGAAAACTTAGAATTTAATTTATTTATTTATTTATTTACCTATTGCATTCCATAGTGTTTCTGAGATGTTACATAAAAGCTTATATTAAGTACAATTATGGACCCTGTTAGGGCACAGCATATTTAGTTACACACATTACATTCGAGCATTAACCAATCATTTGCATACTATAATTTTCATGATGTAATTGAATTAATTAGAAACAAATTTAATGCACATTAAACACAAACAATAAAAAAAAACTATAATAATAAAAGCATGATGTCAAAAATAATAATCAATATAAAAATAAAAATTGGATTAAAATAACACTGGTTGTAAAATATTTCAATCATAAAATAAAAAGAGTAGGTATATAAATAAAAGTAGGTATCTAGTCACTAATTTGTTTGCCGTCAAGAAATTCAATATGTATAAGTAAATTCATTAATATTCGTAAAATCGTTGCAAAAATAAAAGTCAATATACATTAAAAACAATAATAATAAAAGCATGATGTCTAAAAATAATCAAATATAAATCAATATAAAAATTAAAAATTGCATTAAAATAACAATGGTTGTAAACTATTTCAATCATAAAAAATAATAAAGAATAAAAAACAATTGTATTATGTAAATAAAAATAGTTACCTATCTAGTCACTAATTTGTTTGTCGTCAAAAAATTCATTCAGTGTGTAATAGCATTTAGATATTAGGAATTGTTTTAGTTTTCTAATAAATATATTTGTGTTTTCTATCTCTCTTAAACTTTTTGGCAATTTATTGTAAATTTTTATTGACATGATGATAAATTCAATCTATTTTTGTGCCGTAGATTATATCTGGTCTGTATCTCTTCACGAGTTTCATAAAATTCTGGATATTTTCGGACAAAATTGCATATCTCTAGTATGTACAAGCTGGTTACGGTAAGAATTTTTTGTTCTTGGAAGTGTGGTTTGCAACCATCGGTTGGATTTATATTGGCTATTATTCTGATGAGTTTTTTTTGTAAAGTAAATATGGTTGGTAAGTCCGTGCTATTGCCCCATAGAATAATGCCGTAGCTTAGCCATGCATGAGCATACGCATAGTAGGTGACGAGTGCGGTTTTCATGTTTGTGGTTTTTTTAACTTCGCGTAAGGCATATGTAAACTTTGCAAGTTTAGCTCGAATTTTTTGGATGTGGGTCTTCCAGTTTATGTGAGTATCTATAGACAAACCTAGAAGATTAAAATCGTTTACTTGTTCTAATTTTGTGTTTTCAAAACTATAATTTATTATTAATGGCGCTTTTTGATGGGGGTGAAAACTAATTAATTTCGTTTTTATAAAGTTTATTTCTAGATTATGGTTTTCCATCCAGTTGATTGCTGCAGAAAGAAGGGAGTCAATTTTGTCTTTAATATTTGTATTATTTTGGCACGAGGTGAGTAACGAGATGTCATCTGCAAATAGAACACACGGTCCGCTTATAGTCTTCGGTAGATCGTTAATATAGATAAGGAACAAAGGGCAACCTATTACACTTCCTTGGGGTATTGACGCATTCACTGCTCTAGTATCGGATCTTACTTTCTCTATTTCTTTTGTGTTACTGTTATAATATTCTATCTCGACGAGTTGTTTTCTATCTTTTAGGTATGATGAAAACCATTCATGAGCTTTTCCTCGAATTCCTATTGCATAAAGTTTTTCTAATAATATATTGAACTGGACTTTATCATATGCTTTTGTCATATCAAGTAGTATACCTACGGCATATTTTTTATCGTTTATAATATTTAAGGCTTCTTGTACATATCTAAAAACGGCTAAAGTTGTTGATCTATTTTTTCGGAAACCATTTTGGCAATCGTCTAATATTTTATATTTCTCACAAAAAGTATAGAGTCGGTCGCACATAGCCTTCTCAAAGATTTTAGACGCTGTTGGTAATAATGCGATAGGGCGGTAGTTGTTAGGGCCTGTTTTGTTATTTTTTTTATGGATGGGTTTTATTAAAGATGTTTTGAGTTGACTTGGGAATGTTCCTTCTGCGAAAGATTGATTTATTAGTAAGTAAAATGGTAGGGTAAGTTCATCTGCACATTGTTTGAGTAAAAATGGAGGGAGTTCGTCTACTCCGTGACTTTTTTTGTTTTTAAGGTTTTTAATTATTCTATTAACTTCATAGGGGTCTACTGGGTTTAGAAACATGGAGTTTTCTGTGGGGCTGACCACAGGGGCTCCTACTGCTCTAGTAGCCTTCTCCCCGATGGATGCAAAAAAGCCATTAAAAATATTGGCAATCTGTTTCGGTTCATTTATCAGGTTATTGTTTGTTTGCAATGTTATATTTCCTTTGTCATGTTTTACTATTTTATTTGTTCTCTCGTTAATTATACTCTACTATTAAACTATTAAACCATGTGGAGTATACATGGTTTTTACTTTATTCGCAGATTTTTTCATCCTATTTATATATTGTACTTTCTTTGCGGTCGTTACAGATTTTTTCTCATTTGTTCTTAGAAGGAGGGTTTTTAGTAGTCTTTTGTTTTTACAGGATATTTTAATACCTTTTGTTAACCAGTACTTGTTATGTTTCTTTTGTAATTTAATTTTATGTAAGGGGACACATTTATTTAAAATATCACTTAATTTATTGCTAAATACTTTATAATTTTCATCAATATTTTTACCTATTGTTATTATGTCATGCCAATTTTGTTTACTTAATTCTAATTTAAATTTTAGTATGTTGTCGATGTTATATAATCTTTTTATAGTATACCAGGTGGTTTGCTTTGTGTTTTTGTGTAGTTCCATATTGAAAATAGTTGCATTGTGATCCGAAAAGCCTAATTCTTCAACGGTTGCATAATTATTTTTACCGTAAAAGTTTGTAAATATTAGGTCTAAACATGTTGAGGTAGTGTGTGAAATTCGGGTGGGATCTTTAATGTGTTGTACAAATTTATATTCTAACATTACATCGAGAAATAAGTTTGTTTTTAAACCTTTATCTAATATATTAATATTAAAATCACCTCCTATTATTACATTATACTTTACAATTTTTTTATTAATGTAAGACAATATTTGTTTTAATTGACGAATTTAAAAAAATATTTTGTTATTTTATGAACTAAAATTGTCATTTTCCGACTGCTTTTTGCCTAAACTATCTCAATAATATATTTATAGTTTTTTTTCTCAAATAGTGTTTCAAATCGAATTCGGTCAAGCGTATGTTATATAAATGCTATGTCTTGTTATACAGATTGCCAAAGGATGCGACGCCGTTATGTGCACAACAGCTGCTGTTACATAGAGAAATTGAAATCGAAAAAGGTAAGAAAACTGTGACACACTGTTACACATCTAGCTATACATTACTAGCCATCTGTAACAATCGCCCTTGGTGATTTTAGGTGAGGTTGAGGTGAACTACCAATCCTTACAATCAGCAAAGCTTAACCTTTTAAACGCCTGAGCATAAACTCACGACTATCTGACCCCAAAGTAGGCAGACTATGGGCACAAAGTACGTAATGGCAAAGTAGGGCTGCGTCGCGCCCGAGCAGAGAGACCACTCAGAACAAACGGCTATTTTTAGCACGCACACATTGACATTACGTTTATAGGCATTCTCAAGCAGTTTCAAGCAGACTTCAGACTCGACTGTCACGTGTTGTCTAAATGACTAAATGATGTAATTGATATTTCATGCCGAACAGGAAAATTTTGTTATAAAAAAATGCAAAGAGTTCCAACCAGTGTCAATAAAATTTCATATTGTCACAAATAAAACCTACAGAGTCAATACAGTAGCAGCCCTAGTGAGTCTGGCAAGTGTAGGTAATTATTTTTGAAGATGGCGAGAGGGCTCCTTCTGTAACGTTTATATTTTGTGGTATAGTTTACAATATAATAATATGTGTGAATTGTAACTGCGCTTTTAATACTCGAAATAAAGATAAAATAGCTCAACCATTTTTTAGATTATTTAAAGTACACACATCTTTTATGGGGTACGCTGTTAAATGTTATAATAAAATACCTTGTCATATATTAAAACTAAATGAAACAAAATTAAAAAGATACATTAAAAGTAGACTTTGTAAACAAGCATATTATAAGTTAGAGGATTATATCTAAGATAATAATGCTTGGGAACATGCTGGTCCGGCTCCATAGGACAATCTACAGTGTAGACAAAATCAAACTGATTGCTAATTAAAACTATACTTTATATATTTAAATACAATTATTATTTAGTGTACTTAATAGATTACTCTGGCTCACACACTATTCATTGTTTGTTGGAATGGGTGTGGTCGTCTACTGTATTATTAATTGTAAATATGTGAACACTATGTGTCTGTACATCATTTAGCTGTAATTTCTTAACTTGTAATATTTTGTACATACTATAGTATATGATTTTTATACAAGGTACATCGTATTCACGTAACATAAAATATTATAATTCTTGTAAATGCAAATTGTAAACATTTTTTTTTTTTTAAAGAGTATGTCCATACGAAACTACCATTTGGAATGGGCAACTAGATTCAAATTTTACAATAGGACGTTCAAAAGTGCCTTTAATGGTCTAAGGGCGGGTTGCTTCAACTAACCATTACTGACCGGTAATAGTCAAAAATGGCGCTAACTATCGTCAAATCAAAAAAATGGGTTGTTTCACAAAATCATATGTCAAAAAGTTACTATTACCATAACCGACCAGACATCGTAATTTTGTGTTGTCAAACAGCTACTTCAAACGTCAAAATATTATGGAATCTCTTTTTGAATAACTTTAACTGACGGATTTTTATGTCATGAAACAACCTGTTACATTTATCGTACGTTAAACATCGCACGTCATAGTAACTTTTTAACCGTCCGTATGTAACGTTAAACGACTGTTTGAAACAACCCGCCCTAATTGAAATAAATGATTTAACATTGACTTTGCAGGCGCATGGCACGTCCGTGAGACGACCAATAGCGTGCACCGCTCGTCCTGTGCGTCTCTTTACTACGCGTGTGGCGTGCGACAGTGCCGGAACAACGTCACGCTAGAACTACT
The DNA here is from genome assembly GCA_947361185.1 of Charanyca ferruginea. Taxonomy (NCBI): domain Eukaryota; kingdom Metazoa; phylum Arthropoda; class Insecta; order Lepidoptera; family Noctuidae; genus Charanyca; species Charanyca ferruginea. The sequence goes on along the minus strand of OX376080.1, from coordinate 7,660,414 downwards.
GGCACACACGCTCGCCGAGCCTTGCTTCAACATGCTCAGGACTAAGGTACGTGGAAATGTGAACATGTAGGAATCAGTGGCGTGCATTCCATTTAAGAGCGCCCATCCCGTTATATTTCCCACACAAGCGCTCGTACGCGATTACGGCGTTATAAGAAATTATTTTCCAAATATTTTTAACACACAGGTATCTTGTGGTTTAAATCTAGGTTTGAATGAAGCCAAAAATAAACTTTTTTGAGAAACAAATTCAATAAACACGTCCGAAAATCAGTTTTATTTGCACAATTTTATCTGAACTTTGACCGTTCATAATGCGCTCATACATTGAAAAAGTAAAAAAAACAGCTTCATAGAAACCTTGCAAATGTAATGAAGATTCTAAATTCTAAAGGCTTTTTTAAAAACACGTATGTCCTGGAACAAGTTTCGTGAAATTTCCGCGCGTCAATTTTCCTGTGATGTTATCGCGTTCTCACTCACTCGTTTGTTTTCGAGCTTTATGTTGGTTGAAACAAAAAAAAATTTAATCACGCTCGCGTCGAAGTTCGTTCGATGGGGATGGGCGCTCTTAAGCCAAAAATCCAGACTTGCTATCAATGAGGCGTTAAAAAAAAACATACAAATATTAACATTTTCATACAATGACGACACGGTTGGCGCAATGGTTGAGCGATTGGGGCCCTAGCCAAATTACCCAAATTGACAATCTACAATCGATAACGCTAATAAAAAACTAATCAAATGTATGGCAATGACGTCATCTCAACGATAAGTCACGTGGTCGAAAATCAAAAATGGATTGCGACGAGGCGTTAATTATTGTAGAAAAAGATACGATACGAAACGATTGTGACTTGGCTTGGCCCACTGGCTTCTCGTAAGCCTCTAATGTTCTTCCTCTCTCCTCCAGGAACAACTGGGTTATATAGTATTCAGTGGTCTCCGTCGCTCCAATGGCGTCCAAGGTTTCCGAGTGATCGTACAGAGCGATAGACACCCTCAATATTTGGAGCAGAGAATAGAAAACTTCTTGCAGGGATCCCTGGTAAGTACTTCTTATACCGGATGTAAAGACACTAATAATAATAAAAAAAAAAAAAAAAGAGAACCGCCTTTAAAAACTAAAAAGTGTTAAATAACTTTAGCACAGAACACACTTACTTTACTTTCGGAAGTCGGTGGCAATACAAAACAAGAAACACAAAGCCACCACCACCGACTTCCGAAAGTAAAGTAAGGGTGTTCTGTGCTAAAGTTATTTATTTTTCACTTTTTAGTGTTGCCTTAACATCTAAATCCATTACGAAAGGGCGACACAGTTAAAAGAGATTGAAAATCCTCCAAAGATTGAAGAAACTAAAACGTCGTCTAAGTCATATTTTTTTTGGGAATTTGTTGATTTTCTCAAAAAGGGCTGTATCAATTTTGGTAAAATTTATATGGGACCATTTCGGCATAAACCCCTTTCGAACAAAAAATTTTTGGAAATCCGTGTATATATGACAGAGTTATGCCCGAACATACATAAAAAAAAATATATATATACACTCGGCGTCACAAAAATCGCACCTTTTCGAAAATAAGTTTAAAACATGTCCCGCCAGTAACGAATACATTAAACCCAATTAATATTGGTATCAATTAAAAGTATGTTTAACGACCTTTAAATTAACAACAGTTAGAATTCCTAAACACAACAGATCTCATTAGCACGTAACGTTAAAAAAAATGTTGTCAAAATACGCATTACAACGGCCACTAATTGCACCTCCCTACAAGGGTATAAAACGGGCGACCCGGGTTAAATGTGGGTCATTCGCTATTCAACCTTTGAAGTGAACACACGTGAACAGCTACAGCAAGAAAAATACCCCAGAAGATGGATACCACTGCAGATGAAGCCGCTCAAGTCATTGCACTACTGCAATCAGGGATGCGGCAATGTGATGTTGCTCGGCAACTGAACTTGAGTCGTTTTGCCGTTCGACGAGTGTTCCAACGTTTCCAAGAGACTGGTGGCTATATCCGAAGACGTGGATCTGGAAGACAACGGTGCACATCCGAAAGAGACGATCGCTTCATTGTTTCGACGTCTTTACGTAATCGGTTCTCCAATGCTGTTGAGCTGCAACAACAACTGCGATCAGCTCGCAGAACTTCTGTAAGCGTCTCCACGATTAGAAGAAGAATGCGGGAGAAGAAAATTGCAGCTCATAGGGCTGCTACAGGGCCCAAATTGACTGCACAGCATAGGAGAGACCGGTTGCAATTTGCCCGTGACCATGTGGATTGGACAATAGACCAATGGAGGGCTGTGCTCTTCTCGGATGAGACGAGGGTGTGTCTTTTCTGCAACGACAGGCGTCGAAGAGTGTATAGGAGGCAAGGGGAACGATTCGCACAAGCCTGTATTCAAGAGACAGTGGAATACGGGGGTGGCTCGTGCATGTTCTGGGGCGGCATGTCAATCGACGGTAAAACGAACCTTGTGTGTGTTTCTCGGACTGGAAGTGCTCGCGGGCAAGGGTCGCTGACTGCTGCTCGGTACATAACAGAGATCTTAGAGGAGCAGGTTGTCCCTTATGCGGGTTTTGTTGGCAGTGGGTTCACGTTAATGCACGATAACGCCCGTTGTCACACCGCTTTAATTGTAAGAGACTACCTGCAAGAAGTTGGCATCCCTGTTATGCGCTGGCCGGTGCGAAGTCCAGACCTGAACCCTATTGAGCACCTTTGGGATGAACTGAAACGGCGAGTACGGGCACGAAATCCTGCCCCTACCACTCTCCAAGACCTTCAAGATGCCGTCGTTGCAGAATGGGACAACATTCCACAAGAGACTGTTGTCACATTAATAAGGTCCATGAGAGAACGCATGGAAGCAGTCATCAGGGCTAGGGGGGGTAACACTAGGTTTTAAGTTAGTTTTAAGGACTTTGTTGTAATTTTTGCTGATAAAATAAAATTTAATTTTTTAATCATTTGCATTAGCTTGCTTTTTTTTATTCCCTGGTAAACAAAAAACCAAATCCATTGATTTATTCTGAAATTTAAATAAATTGCCTTTCCAATTATACCTTATAGTCATATGTATACCATTGATTAATAGGGTTAAAATGACTTTGAAGGGAATTCTTAAAGAGGTGCGATTTTTGTGACGCCGAGTGTATATATAAACATTCGAATTGATAACCTCCTCCTTTTTGAAGTCGGTTAAAAACTATTACAAAGAACAAAAAAATAAAGAAATCTGTTATGTTGTCAAAGTCAAATCATTTATTAGACCATTAAAAGGCATTTTTGAACTTCATCAAAGAAAAATTGAATCTAGTTACCGCTTCTAAAAGGTAGTTTCGTATGAAGAAGAATGAGCAAGAAACTCCATAACTGACTTTTTTAAAATAATTGTCTCGTAATAAATTTGTATAAGTAATAAGAAGTAGGCACAAAAAAGTAAAAAATAAAACTTTTTTACCAAAATTCGCAAGTCGGCGGCAATACAAAACAAGAAACAAAACCAAAGCCGACTTGCGAATTTAAAGTTATTATAATTTTTTTTACTTTTTGAAGGCGGTTGTCTTTTTGATACAAAAGTTTTTATTTTAAATAAATTATTAGTAGTCATTAGATTCTTGAAGTAGGCTATCGTTTTATGACGAATTAAAAGCCTCGATGCATAAGCTAAATAAAATGTATTATTTTTCCCAGCAATACTTAGAAAACATGACAGATGAAGAATTCGAAAAGCACAGATCAGCATTAGCAGCGCAGAAGCTTGAGAAACCAAAGCGAATGACCAGCAGAGCTTCGCAGATGTGGAACGAGATCACCGCACAGGTAAATTGAATGCACACAGCGGCAGACTTAGCCCTTATTTCTCTAACGAAAGATTAATGTCACAATTTGTTTGTTTTGATCGTGATAGCGACATTACTTTTACATTTTTTCGTATAGTTTTGAGATATAATTATCGCTAATACTTCGATATTTCTATTTAGTAACTTGACAGTTGAAGGGTTATTCTTTGAACTGTCAAGTTACTGAATAGAATTAAAAGTCTCTCAAGTTTTTTTGCTCTGGATAGAGGCTCTGAATTCACTTTTGAGGCACCACAGACAGGTAATTTAGGTCATAGGATTACATCATCCAACCAAGTTTTACCTCATTTGATCCAGTAGATTCGGAGCAAATTGGCTGTGACAGACGGACGGACAGACAGACGCACGAGTGATCCTATAAGGGTTCCGTTTTTAGATTTTTTGTACGAAACCCTAAAAATTGCAAAAAATCGTAAAAAATATTGGATTCTGCCGGCTACCTGGCGCATTTTTAAGAAAAACTTTTTAACCAAACTTGAAAACTGTAAGTAACTCAGTAACTTCTATAGTTCATTAAGGCGATATATTGAAAAAAATGTGGTTTTTCTTTTTAGTGTAACTTGTTAAGTATGTGGAATAGAGATTTAACATTTTGGTATATGTTTTTTGAATCTTAGATCTAGTATCATGCAAAAAAAAATGATGATGACAATGAGTTTTTCTGTATACAAAAAAATTGCAAAGCTATATCTATTTTTTTACTTTTTTCGATATCACGGCTTAACGCTTAAGAGGTAGTCAATGGAATTTACTTTAAAGCATAGATAATTATCATATTAAAGATTACTTAAAGTAGTTTTAAATTTAATTCATTTATTTTGTTAAAAAAGAGTAAATGTGTTTTGGCACATACGTCGTTTTCAACCGACTTCAAAAAAGGAGGAGGTTATCAATTCGCCTGTATTTTTTTTTTTTTTTTTTTTTTTTTTTTTTTTTTTTTTTTTTTTTTTTTTTTTTTTTTTTTTTTTGGAAGCTAGTGCTTCCCGTGTGGTCCCATTTTAATTTGGTCCAGTTCTGATCATGGCATCCATGAGAAAACCGTATAAGTCTTAAATTTGCATTAAGTATGTGCGCGTTTTGTTACGCGATTTCTCAGGCAAACGTAAACCGATTTTGAAAATTCTTTTTTTTATAGATAGGGTATGCTTCAGGGGTGGTCCCACATAAATTTTATCGAAATTGATTCAGCACTTTTTGAAAAATCAACAAATACCCAAAAATGTTACATAGACGACGTTTTAGTTTCATCAATCTTTGTAGTAGTTAACTTTCAATCTCTTCTTAATAGATTTGAATGAAAAGGAGGTACTAAAAAGCGGAAAATAAAAAGCTTTTTACAAAAAAGACAACCGCCTTCAAAAAGTGAAAAATAACTTTAGCACAGAACACACATTGACTTTAGTTTCGGAAGTCGGTGGCAATACAAAACAACAAACAGAACAAAGCCACTGAATTTCGAAACTAAAGTCAATGTGTGTTCTGTGCTAAAGTTATTTTTCACTTTTTGAAGGCGGTTGTCTTTTTTGTAAAAAGCTTTTTTATTCCGACCGCACGCACATTATAGTCATCTCTGCTTTTGCGTTTCAAAAGTAATTGCATCACTTTCGCTCGCTTAGTAGATCAGTGGCCGACGATTTATTTTCGAGGTAGCGCCTTAAAGTTGAGTTGTATGTGAGTTGTATGTTTTATCTAGCTTTTGCCCGCGACTTGGTCCGCGTGAATATCGGTTATCGCGGAAGCAGACGAAGGCACGGTTTAAAAAGTATTATAGACTGACTGCTTAACTGAGATCGTTCCTAAGGTAGCTGCGCGATGCGGTAGACTTGACAGTTGTCACAAGTTGACGTATCAGTGAGCTCTCGCATCACGTCACACTGAGGTAGCTGCGCGGTGCGGTCGACGTGACAGTTGTCACAAGTTGACGTATCAGTGAGCTCTCGCGTCACGTAACCACACTGAGTTAGCTGCGACAGGGGTGACAGTTGTCACAAGTTGACGTATCAGTGAGCTCTCGCGTCACGTCACCACTTTGAGGTAGCTGCGCAGTGCGGGAGGGGTAACAGTTGTCACAAGTTGACGTATCAGTGAGCTCTCGCGTCACGTCACCACACACCCCTGTCGCACCGCGCAGCTACCTCAGGAACGGTCTCTGATAAGTGTTCGGGCTTTAGATGTAGGTATTTTATATATCAAAGTAGATTCTATTATAGAATTTGTTTACTTTTATGTGTATTTTGACAAAACTTAAGTAAAACTAGATTTTGCCCGCGATTTCACCTGCGTGAATGACGGTTATTGCGGACGCAGACAAATTAGCCTATGTCTTCGGGCTGTAGACAAAATCCCTTTCTGTTACCGTTAACGGTGGAAAAATCAAATTGTATGCAGTTGCTTGTCAGATGTCACGTGATGCAAATATGTCAACTGCATACAATTGATTTTTCCGTTGGCGTTAACACTAACAGAAAAGGGATTTTGTGTACCGGCCCTTATTCAGATCCCAAGTTACTTCTTTGACAAGTTTCAATACGATCGGTTTAGTGGTTTTATCGTTATGAGGGTACATACAGACAAACAGGGTTACGGTCAGCTAGAGAATCAATATTCTCGAGCAGTTTTCATTGGTTAATAGATAAGTCTAAATACCTACAGATATACATAGAGTTGTATATTGTGTAATTGCTCATTAAAAGCCGTACAAATTCAGCTGCATACGGTTAACCCCATCAAATTTTATAAAGGCTAGGCAGATGATGATTCATTTCAAAAACTGCTAAAGCGATCGTATTGAAATTTTCATTTTCACACCACTAATGGTTTTTTGGGTCTAAAACTATACCACTCATCTAGTCTAACCTAAATTATTCACCAACAATAGAGGGGATCTCTGGCGCTCGGCGGCCGCTACCGTGGCACCGCTTGCCTTTGCGCTTTAATGGTCACAGTTCTAACCTAACCCAAACGATTTTCTTAGTGGTATAGTTTCAGATCTACCATACCACCAGGGGGCCAAGTCTGCTACTTTTATAATTTCGTCATTCCAACACGATCCCATTGTTATTTTGCTAAAAGTTCGTAATCTGCTAAATTCATAATGGTCGATCATTGGTCGGTCGAATTAAAAGCAATGACTGCACAATGACGTTCTAATGGGTAGGTCACTGATCAAAGGAACTGTCAAAATTTTAGCAGATTACCGAAATGTCATTTTGTACGAGATTACCATTCTTTATCATTTCTTTCAATGGCGTGTCAGTGGTTGACCATTGAAAATTCATAATGACGCCATTATATTAGTAGATTACCAAACTTGTCAAAATCAACAATTATGAAATCAATGATAGACCATTCTGACACTATTGTATTAGCAGACTTGAGGCCCAGGGGTATGGCCAGTGGTATGGTGAGTCTACATACGAAATGTTGAGGACATATTGAGGTGTAGTTAGCAAATTTTCGTACGTACGTTAATATGATCTGTGCTAGTATACTCTTGAAGTTAGATACATTCGTTTCAGGTATACAACTTTGAGAGGCCGAAAATTGAAGTGGAAAAGTTGAACAAGGTCACCAAGGACGACCTGATACAATTTTTCAGAGTAAGTACTGAGTTGCTTTTTTAACAAACTCGTTGTTCGCGTGGTGTGTCCTGGCTAGATCAGCACCCCTCCATTTCATCCCCAGGGTGTCGTAGAAGACGGACTAAGGGAAAATCTGGATGTCGGGTAGCAACGGCTTCCGTGTACTCTGCAACTTCACTGCGATCACCAAGACGCCTGCCAATCGTGGGGATTATGTATAGTATATACTATACTACTTACATGTAATCCATGTCATTCATCATCGTTTTTTATTGTTTTCCTTGTTTGTTCAAACTTGTTTTAAAAAATACTTTTCGTTTTCATAGAATTAGCTGAAATACAATATTTATTATTTTGTTATGACGTAGTATGTCAGATGTCAACTGTTAGTTATTTTTCTCTTACTGGCTTCTGGCCTTTTGGCTTATATAACTTAAATTATTTTCTGACATACAAGTCATAACAAAATAATAAATATTGTATTTCAGCTAATTCTATGAAAACGAAAAGTATTTTTTAAAACAAGTTGTAACATTCAAGGAAAACAATAAAAAACGATGATCAATGACATGGATTACATGTAAGTAGTATAGTAAATGCTATATATGGCAAACTCCCCTTATGGGGGAGGCCTTTGTTCAACAGTGGACGTCTTCTGGGTGATGATGATGTTCGCGTAGTCGAGAGAGCGTCTACTGAGCGACTCTCCAGCTATGCTATTATCTAAAGCTGGAGACTGACTTGTTACATTTTGGTGTAATGTATCGAGTTTCTGTAACTCTGACTTGTAACATTAGTTTATAATGTAGATTAGTTATTAAGAGCGCCCTTCCTGTCATATTTTCCATACAAACGCTCGTATGTGATTACGGCGTGTTAACAAATTTTCCTTTAAATATTTTTAACACACAGGTATCTTGTGGTTAATATCTAGGTTCCTACCTATGTAACGCAAAAACAACTTTTTTCAGAAACAAATTCAATAAACACGTCCGAAAATCAGCTTATTTTTTGCACAGTTTTTGTTTGAACTTTGACCGTTCATAATGCACTCATACATTGAAAAAGTAAATAAGAACAGCTTTATAGAAACCATGCACATGTAATGGAGATTCTAAGTTACAATCTTATTTACCAAACACTTGTTTTGTGAAATCTCCGCGCGCCAATTTTCATGCGATATTATCGCGTTCTCACTCCCTCGTTTGTTTTCGAACATTGCGATGGATGAAACAAAAGTTTTTCAATCACAATTTTACCAATGGGGAAGGGACCTTTTAAGTACCTAGACTACCTAGCTAGTGCTTGTCGAAAACCAGCATTAATAATCAGCATCGATCAATGTGGATACTGATGTCAAAGTCAAAGCATTTATTTCAATTAAACCATTACAGGCACTTTTGAATAGTCAAAGAGTCAGTTAGTCAGAAAAATGAAGCTAGTTGCTCGTTCTAAAACGTAGCGTAGGTCTCTATGGAGAAGAGCGAGCAAGAAACTCTACGGACACTCTTTTAAATCAAGTTTTTACAAAATACTGATTACATTATTCACGTTGCTTCTATATGTGAAAACAATGCAGGTAAAGACCAATACAATGCATTAAAAAAAAGCGTCGATGTCGATGCTGAAGTTCAGCGGATGCTAATGCTTATATTCGTAACACCTTTATTTTGATATTACAAACAGACACTTCAATTGTAAAGACTGACTTTTAATTCATTGGCAATATTTCGGGCGGTGAAAGACCACATGAAAATGAAAAAAAAAAAATAGTTTCGTACTTACATTTTTATCGTGTTGTAATTAAATCTTTTTACATTACGATTTTTTTTTTCAAATTTCGGAATTGGTCCCATAGTGAAATTAAGTTGCTCATTTTATGAGGTCTTTCACCGCCTGAAATATTGCCAGTGAATTAAAAGTCAGCCTGTATATTTGTACGTAGTATGTATGTGTGTATAGATTATTAAGTTAAATTCACATTTTAGAAATACATAGCCGTGGACTCTCCCGAGCGACAGAAGTTGTCGGTTTACGTCATATCGATAGCCGAAGGAGGCGCGGGTACTAAAACTGATGGCGAGGTCGAAGAAGAAGAGGAAGCGGCTGACGCTGAGGATCCGAATCAAGGAAGAAAGGTAAGGATTTTATTTATTTGCTTGCTGACCCGACAGACGTTCACGTTTCAATCATTCTTACAAAAATCTAGGTCCTGCCTACCTTACGTACCTACCTACCCTACCAACCTATACCTATCTATCTGTCTACCTACGTACGGTCAGCAACGTAAGTTGATGAACACTTTAGATTTTTAAATCATAATTTTCGAGCAGAAGGAAATACGGACAGGATAGAAAATCAAGATAAAATAAACTTGACTATAACCTGAAATACTATAAAACATTATTTACATCGTTTTTGTGTCTTTTTAGACGATATTAAAATGTAACACGGTTAATCTACTTTTGTTGCTGACTGTACCTACCCTACCAACCTCCCTACCTACTACCTACTACCTACCCAACCTCACTACCAACCTACCCTGACAACCTGTCTTACCAAGTAGAGGAACTTCGATCCCGACGCTTCGCCCTGACCGCTCACTTTTATTTTTAATGCGTATCTGAACCCTGAAAATTGACTCCACATTGAAATTAGCAAATACAAATACCTTCTTAACTACATTTCCTGTCTATTTGCAGCATTGGGTAGATGACACTCACCAATCAATTGATATACTTTCTATGAGTTGTGAGTGATTCGCTCATAGATTTTGTATGGCAATTTATACTTATGACGTCATTTCTAGTTAGTAATTTGCCAATGTGCCTATTTAATGAAAATATGAAGTTTACGAGCTTTTTTAACTTGAAGAGCTATGTTGATAATTTTAATTATTAAATTCAAATTCTTTATTTGCTTTAAACATGGTATTTATAGGTCTTACAATTAAAACAGAAGTACAAACATGTTTAGCTATTGGAACTATAGCATGCAAAATCGAGTCATAACTTATTTTAAAATTTATTGTCAAAGAATGTTTTAAGGGAGTAAAAGTTATGGGTATTGAGCCATTCCAATAATTTGGTTTTAAATAGTCTATTATTTAAGATTTTAAGTTCCCTAGGTATTTTATTATAAATTCTTACACACATAGTTAGACGACTTTTGCCGTATTTGGACAGTCTGGGAGTATCATAAAAAACTAATCTATTTTGGTCTCTCCGATTTCTAGAGCTTACGTCAGACACTTTTACAAAATATTCTTTATATTTCCATACAAACATGCATATTTCATATATATAAAGACATGGTAGCGGTAATAAACCAAGTTTTTTAAATATTGGCTCGCAGGACTCATCAGTCGCAAGCCCATAAATTGCTCTGATGCATTTTTTTTGCGCCATAAACGCTCTATTTCGTTCAGTACTATTTCCCCACATTATAAGACCGTATCTTAAAATCGATTCTACATATGCACGGTAGCATGTTATAGCTGTTTTTATATCAGTTTTATTTTTAATTTGTCTTAGGGCATATACAAACCTATTTATCCTGTTACATATATTTTATACGTGTGCTTTCCAATTTAAGTTTTGGTCTATAGTAACTCCTAAAAATTTTGTTTCATTTACTTCGTCAATTTATGATTTATTATGATTTATTCAAATTAATTTTTAAATGATTAAATAATTCAAATTTATAATTCTGTAAATACATATTTGTTACCGTCGCAAATAATATTTTTATAAATACAACCTGATACTGAGCTGAAAATTGCAAAAAAGTCAGAATATTTCAAATTCCGCGGGCTGCCTTGAAGCTTTCACCTTAAGGCGCTAACAAGCGTCTTTTGCAGATTTTAAACTGACAATCACGTCAAAATGTGTAGTGTAAATGATTTGAAAAAAATATATGTTAAATTAGAACATTCTCTTAATCATTTAGTATGTAGTTTGACGCGGGCAAAACATTGATAATCACACAAAGTCTACCAGGAATATTTAAACGAAACTTTTACTATCTTACAGACAATTTTATTATCTCTCTTTTAGTATACGCCTTTTTTTTAAGTTAAAGAATACTATCTTTTATTTAATTTTTTCGACTAAACTGAGAGTTTTGGACGCAGCGCATACGATTTTCTGGTCGCTCAAGGTCGCCGGCGTATATCGTCGCCTTAATGGTGTCAATCCACCCAATTTCAGCCATGCTATACGAGGTCTAGCGAATTTGTACCATCATTGATTTTAAACACATATTTCTCTTTGTTTCAGCCTACACAAATCATTGACTTGGTCGATTTTAAATGCCGAAGGCCGCTCTACCCGCATCCTTCACCGTTTATTAATATACCTAGAAAAGGATCTACTTGCAAACTATAATATAGTACATATTAATATTAACTCATTTTTTAACGGCGATATAGGCTTTGGACCCTATATCTCTAAATATGGGGTTCGATTTAAATTAATTAGAGAAACTTCACAGAGGTGAAGTTACACCATTGGTATTGATATCAAATCTTGATAAATCGACAAATAAAATTTAAAACTAGTAATTGTTATTAAATACCGGGACTCCAGGGCCGGATATTGGCCAAAGGATGGGCAGCACTCAGCAGCGTCCTTTTGAGTACTGAGAACACCTACTGCGATCGCCAATATGCATCGGTCAAGCGTGGCGATTACGACTGAACCCCCCCTTGGGGGAGACCTAGCAGGGGGCGCCTAAAGGTTGTCATGATGATGATGATGACTCCGGGGCCGCTGGTAGTAAAGTTACTTTGTCTTAGCGTTTGGACGAAAAACTAACATTGTTAATTGTTCCGGTCTAGTACTCGGCCACTTTTACTACTTTGTCTGTGGGAGGCATTCTTACGTGCAGCTGTTAGGGCAGAAATTGGCCATCGTTTGGGTTGTACCACACAAACAGTACTAATTGGTACCATTGTATCTGTACCAGAACAGGTAAACCTGAAATTATGAGTGAAAGTAGAAAACACGTTTTTTTTTTAAATTTCTGGGTGGCTTAGTTCTGTTTTCTTTTTCACTTTATTGTTTTTTAAAAAAGGTTGTGTTTTTTGAAAAATGTACTTTTTTTAATCTGTCGCTTTTAGAGCCATCAAACTCCATTAAGAACCGGTACCACTAAAAAATCAAAGATACATTTTGATCAAGCACATCACTGATTAATGTTTTAGTCTATAGCTCTGGTGTCTTATATTCTAGGACAATGTTTTATACATTAAAATCTTCCTAGAAAAATATTCAATCCAATAGCGTAAACCTCATGCAAATCGTTTCAGTAGTTTTTGATAAAATCACTAAATTACAAACGTAAATACATACGGGTCAAACGAAGAACCACCATTTTAGAAGTCGATTATTCTTTTTTTTATAGATGTTGAAGATCACCACCCTATAATATATCTGTGAAATTGCTCCAGTTAATTTAATTTTACCTTGTATATGGATGTAAAATAATTATTAGATAATAAATCTAGCTTGTTTAATTTTTTTTTTATTCAATTCTGTAATAATGGTGCCAATTCGTTGTACACAAGCTAAACTTATTTTAAGATATTGATATCTCTTTCTCTCCAATAAAACAAGAAAGAGACAGATATTAATAAGAATTGTCAATTTAAATTGATCTAAAATGTTCATTATTGTTGTCATGTCAGAACGTATTGATGAAAAACAGAGCGAAGTTCAAGAAAACACTAATTTGACATCTCTAACTAGGGCCGGTTGCTTCAACTATATTTTACTGACGGGTAATAGGCCAAAATGGCGCTAACTATCGTCAAACCAAAAAATTGGGTTGTTTCACAAAATGGTGGCCTTAACGTACGTCAAAAAGCCGATGCTTCATCCACCGGTCAACGTAATTTTTTGTTGTCTTAGAGCGGGTTGCTTCAACTAACCATTACTGACCGGTAATAGTCAAAAATGGCGCTAACTATCGTCAAATCAAAAAAATGAGTTGCCCCCGACCTCAGGGCGGGTTGTTTCAAACAGTCGGTTAACGTTACATACGGACGGTTAAAAAGTTACTATGACGTGAGATGTTTAACGTACGTTAAATGTAACGGGTTGTTTCATGACATAAAAATCCGTCAGTTAAAGTTATTTAAAAAGAGATTCCATAATATTTTGATGTTTGAAGTAGCTGTTTGACAACACAAAATTACGATGACTGGTCGGTTATGGTATTAGTAACTTTTTGACGTATGATTTTGTGAAACAACCCATTTTTTTGATTTGACGATAGTTAGCGCCATTTTTTACTATTACCGGTCAGTAATGTATAGTTGATGCAACCCGCCCTTAGTAATGTTTAACCGTCTGTAACGTTGACCAGCTGTTTGAAACAACCAGCCCGTTCTTATCTGTCGCTGTCCTTTTCTTCAGCTGCCTGACAGTAAGAAATGCCAATTGTCTAATTGGAGTTTAGTTTATGAACAAGGGAATCAGCGCCAGTGTCTGCCATTTAATTATTGAAGCTCAGTGTACACTAGGCTAGTTTTACGAAGTTAGGGATTGTAGCTTGCCTCCTATCTTGGCTTTACTCTTGACAGATGTAAAGCCGGTTGATAACGTTTCCAACCATGCTGATGGGGACTTTTCCAATCGAGCTGATGGAAACTGCCGCAAAGGTGCTTGTTAACGTTACCAAATAACAAAATAATAACCGTTATTTAACGTTAATGTGATACTTTAGTAACGTTACAAAAATGTAACATTATTTGATAACATTACCTACCAGTAATATAACGTTAATTAACATTAACGTAAAATAAGAATTTATCGTTATTTTTATCGTTGCATTAGTTATTTAGAGCCCTGTGCAAACAAGTATTTTTTATACATTTCAGGGTGGATCGAATCAAACTTGTGTAAGACTTCTCCTGGGAGATCACACACTATCACACAATCACACATTGCTCCACTTTTTAATATAAAAAAAAAATTAGGGTTCTGTAAAATCTTTTGTTTCATAAAACTAACCTCGTGTGTACTTGCCATTAGAGCTGTTTTTTCTAATAGTTAGATAACTTTTATCTGAACATGAAATATGTCAGTTGACATATTCTCTATACTAAAGCTGTCAAACCGCCACATTAAATAGAGTTCTTAATACAAAATTGACAACTTCGACTCGCTTCTGAACGAAAAAACTTTATTTTAGTCGAAATAAAGTTTAAAATACATTAACTGGCTTAAATGTTTAATCTTGGAATGTAGTTTTGTAATGCTGTATGAATTGTACGCTATTTGAGTAAGTAAAATATAAAAGATTTATCAGCTTTTAACTTATTAAATCTAGACTAATGAGACTCCATTTAATATCTATGATTCGTAGCTCTCTGGACTTATGTCATAGTCAAATTATTTATTTCAAATAGAAAGCATTGAATGCTGCTTCTTTCAAAATGCATTTTCGTTTGATGAAGAACGAGCAAGAAACTCCAAATATACTCTTTTAAATTGTGATATTGTCCATATGTTTGAAATCTGTCGTTTCCTTAAAATCGGAGAAATCACTGCAGTCAGAATAATATTTACTAAAAAAAAATTTATTTTGTGTATTTAAAAAAAGTTGGCCGTCAACAGATGCCCGGTAGATATGAAACTTCTCAGTGAATATTCTAATTTCTTATAAAAACCAAAAACCAATAAAAAAAAAGAAAAAAGTGTACAGTTAGTTACACCAATTAGCTGACCCATCTTTGCATAAATAGTTGAGGTTTTCTAGAAAACGAGTCTATAGAATGTTATAAATCTTTTATATTTTACTTACTCAAATGGTAGAAATTTTTTAAAATAATCATAATATTCTATCGATGTCAGTGGGTCAGCTAATTGGTGTAACTGACTGTACTTTACCTGGATAGAAATAGTAACCAGTTCATACAAAGAAGCAACGGAGCGTATAGTGTGCACGCACACACACACACACACATACACACACACACACACAAGGGACTCGAGAGCGGTGGTGGAGAGGGAGCATGAGAGAGCGTCATGCCGTTTGCAGTAACGGCAAACTAGACGATTTTACTGCCAAAACGCGCGAATAGAAAAGAATATTGTTACGAGCTGGGCTTCGGGATAAATAAACTACACCAATTTACACTAAACACTTTAAATCACTAGCACAGTGACCAGTCACTTACAAAAATCGCTTGAGAATCACTTCGATCGCAGTAGTCGTTCACAGTTTCGCATCCCAAAACGAACTGATTCCATCGCCTCGCAGTCCGCTATTTATATGTGACTTAGGTTATATTCGAGAACATTCTAGCAAACACGGGAATGGTCGAGAATGTTGTAACACGACACTTAACCATCTCGGAAAATTTAGAATGGTCTCGAATGTTCCAGAACCTGTAGTTCTGCTAGTCGACAATAGGTGTCGCTATCTAGCGTAGATCTGCTACTGGATAATAGGTGGCGCTAGTACGACGTTTTTGTTAGTACCGACCTACGTAAAAATATTATAAAAACGTATAAAAAGGCATAACGCTCAAAGATGGGAACACATTCATTGTGCGTACTGCTAAGGAGTGGAATTCCCTGCCTGAGTCTGTGTTTCCTGATAGCTACAACCCGGGAGTCTTTAAGTCAAGAGTGAATAGGTTACTTCTAGGCAAGCGTGCTCCATCTTAGACCGCATCATCGCTTCCCATCAGGTGAGATAGTGGTCAAACGTATGCCTATCAAATGATAAAAAAAAAAGATAATACAGTATGTAGCCATAATAATTATATGTTGAGTTTTAGGAAAAATTCCTCTATGTACAGCGTCAATTCTGTCACTCATACATGCCCTACATTCAAACAGGCAGGCCGGTTAGGGGACTTAAGGTTAAATAAAATCCATACAAATTCATCGGTCATTGTTAACCTACGCTTACCGCGATCTTTCCGTGGATCGGTCACCATCTATTTCATATCGAGACCCCTCAGTGCACGTAAAGCCGTTGGTCCCGACTGTCATTAGTCATATAGGTGTCATATGCCCGTGATACCTAGGTATCTGATAGGGGCAGTTATTGTTATTAACCTAGTTACTTTTTAACATTATACTATTGTGTTCAACTGTAAAATGGCCATCGAAAACAGGTGATGAATAAAACTGGTGCTTATAGCACAGGAGCTTATCCTAGTTTAAGCCCTAGTTGCACCTTTTCTATCTTGCCACTTTATAGAATAACTCCCTTGTTTGTTTGCCCTGTAAATTAGGTTAAGTCTTGGCTTAATAAATATACTTCTTATTCTTATTAGTAGATCTTCGACAGCCATTAGGCCTCTGCCTCGAATGTTGCGGGCAGCGGGGCGGTGGCGGCGGCGGCAGGATCTAATGCGTATAATCAAATGGACCGGCCCTCGAAAACAGCGGAGCGTGGGCGGGCAACGAGCGGTGCAGTCAAGCGGTGACCGCCCGCGCGTCTGCATTGCAGTGTTGTGCAATTTATTTTTAGCGTTAGGAAATAAATTTGAATCATAAAGATGTTGTCGCCGTTGTTCAAACATTTCGTTCGTGAATAAAAACAAATATCTCGACGACACAAACACGAACACAACACTACGCCGCTATAGTGCCGCTCGATCTGCCCGTTCGTTTCGAGAACGGGTCTGCGTTGCCCGCCCCGCCACCGCGCCGCCGCCGACGCCGCCCCGCTGCCCGCAAGATTCGAGGCAGAGGCCTTATGGGTCAGAAGACAGAAATTCTGACAACCAGTCTTACAGGTCAGTTTAGGTATAGTGTTACCCAGTAACTGGGTTGTGGAGGTCGAACACGCAGTCGCTCCATGTACGCTTTTCTAGTGGTCGCCACTGTTGATTCTGGTTTTCAGAAGTTGCAGTGGTTATGGAATAGCGTGGCGGTATTGTCCAATTTGAAAAAAAAATGGTTTTCTGTAAAGTCTGTTTACGGACGATAGTTTTACGTGATAACGTCATAAAGAAAAGTTATGGCTAACATATGTAAGATAAGCAAATACTGGCTTGATGTGACAAGTGTGTGGAAAAATATATTCATTATTTGTGGTATTATTTCCCATAAAACAATGCAATTTCAGTGTAAAAACTGCGAAACGGGCTGTCATCGTTTCGTTCTAAAATAAAGAGCTTTTCGTTAAACTATTCACTTCTTTATTTGCGGGGTTTTAAAAATATTGTAAATGCCTGAAGATACTCTTTAGGTACACAAGAATATAAAAATTAGAATCTCAACTTCTTTAAACATCTTAATTTTTTTTATACAAATGCTGCCATGATTCTTTGTGAAATGCCTAACATGCAGTGCAATTCTGTAAGAATTCACCCGCGAATTCGAATCGTATCTCATTTCCGATTTTATTTACCTGAAGCGAAAAGTATTTGGTATTCGCTTAAATAGAAACGAAATAATAGTTCGCTTCACTTATGTTATCACTTCGTGGTGCTAGCATAGTTTTTATCGAGTTACAGACTACATAAAACAGTCTTCACCGCGGAATCAGAAGTGAGAGCTGGAGTGAGTTTTTACAGAATAACATAGCTGATGTGATTGGTTGTTGATAATTCAGTCAGATTTATAACCAGTGTGTGTTGCCAGTAAGCCTTAACTGCCGGCCTCCTACAGAAGCTCAGAGTCGCGCAGCGAGCCATGGAGAGAGCTATGCTCGGAGAAACTCCGAGCATAGCTCTCTCCATGGCTCGCTGCGCGATAAAATCCGAAACGAGGAAATTAAGGTCACCGACACAACTTTCAGAATATGCAAGTTGAAGTGGCAATGGGCAGGCCACATCGCTCGAAGAACCGATAACCGATGAGGGAGAAAGGTTTTCGAGTGGCGACCACGAACTGGAAGACGTAGCGTTGGTAGGCCTCCCACCAGATGGACCGACGACATCGTCAAGGTCGCGGGTAACTGTGGATGCAAGCGGCAGGTTGCCGCTTGTTGTGGTGTTCTATGGCTGAGGCCTTTGTTCAACAGTGAATGTCTAGGTCTGTCTGCATGATGAATACAGTCTGCCAATCACAGCAGCTTTCGCGCGTTTGACAATTTGACTCATTAATTCTTCGTTCGAGAAAGTGGAGGTAAATATTTTTGAAATTTATTTGTTTTTTTTTTATAGTTTTATTTAGTACGTGAAGTACTATCTATTATTTGTATAATAATATTTATTTATTGTTGTATAGTTATTATTTGTACAACGTTGTCAAATAAACACTGTTGAAAAGTACACAAGTAGTTACATTCTTTCTATAAACAAATTTTCTGACCAACGTTTTCAAGTTAGAATCAAATTCTAAATATATTGTATTTCATTCGATATTTTCCTCTTCACCGGTTTGTCAAATGAAAAATTAACTTTTAAAAGTAGGTTAGCTATTCAAAATCGTTAATTCCAATTTTAGGTTATGTCTAATGCAGCTTTAGGTTGTATGGTTGTATATTTAGAAAATAGCACCACGAAATACCAGCTTCGTGGTACGCCGGCATGATGTTGTTTCATTTTTGTCTCTCTTTTATATGATTGCTTTGAAATAGTGCCACCATTATACCGGGTGTAAATTACACTATTAACGAAGCCAAAATTACATACTTTTTTCATCATTACGATCAATTTTTAGTTCTACAGCACACCCGAGAACCCTCTGGTTATGGAGGTATTGAAAATCAAAGTTCCAACTTTTTTTCGTCTTTGAAAGCATATTTTAATTATTAAACTTTAAACACCCTTGAGAGTGGATTCACATCTGACGGCAAATGCGCTGCGCATCGTCGGTCACTTAACGCTAGAACAGTCAAACATACAATAAAACATTTAACGTTACACACATAACCGATGATGCGTTAATGCTTTGAGCATACTAATTACCTACGAAACGTCAGACGCATCTTTCGTCAGATGTGCACCCTTACGAACGGGTCACTGTTGCATACATCCGCAAATACAATCTTGCGTGCGTTAGAGTGTTACCAGACCAATCGATCGATCGTCGATTGACGGTAGAATCATCGATTCGATGGTAGAATGGATTAGTCGGACTCGATCGATAGTTTCTACCAGACCATTCGATCGATTGTCGATCGACGGCATCGATCGATGGTAGAATAGATTAGTCGACGTCGATCGAGCTGCTATTATTAGCCATGGATTATAGCCAAAGTTAATCGATCAACGTCGACCGGCAATCGATCGATTAGTTACTTGAACGGTATCCGTCGATCAGCCAAAGCTACCACATCAATCGATCAACGTCGATTTATGTCGACCGATGGCATCGATCGATTATCGATCGATTGGTGTAGTAACACCCTTACATTGCGTGCTACAATAAAATTCATTTTCCAACAACATTTTTTCCTTAAAGTTACTTAGTTTGACGAGAAATATGAGTAGCATTTGACCGCTAGGTCAAAAAAGCAAAAACGTGCCCTCGGTGCCTAGCTACGAATGACTACTCTATGGAATTACGTTTCTATACATAATTCCATAGAGTAGTAGTTCGTCTGTCATGTAGTCGTGACCGTGGCGTGCTGGACACATTTTGATTTGTCATCTGTACATGACTCTGGCGGTCAAAAGATTATTGGCTATGTGATGTGTTTATTTACACCCTGTATAGTAAAGTTAATTATATTTGGTACGTTTATAAATTGTTTGTAAAAAAAAACCAACAAGTAAAAATACCTTAACAGATTATCGACACGCAAACTTTCATCATCAGTGCATGATTCTAAACGCCTAGTTACGAAGAATTTTTTCATCGTTTATTACAAAAGATAAAACAATCTATAACCCGGTTCAATAAAGAAAGGAATTTTAAATGGCGGCGCTTGTCATGTTCTCTCGCTCGCACACTAGTGCCGTCTATACTCACTCTCGCGCGTACCGTCAGACGAAACAACCGAGAAAAAAAATTGTTGTAGTACTTGAAAATGTGTTTTTTTGTTTGATGAGATATCATAACGATTTTGGTGTCAAATGAAAGGTCAACCATTTTACTCGTTTAAATTATGTAAATCGGTCCAAGTGTTTATGAGATAATCGCTAATTAGTAGAATGAAAATGTAAGCAAACCTGAATATTTGATGTTTGCCGTTGGCAGAAGCTAGTTTGAAATTAATGTGACCCAGTCTTGTTTTTATTATCTTTAATTTGAAAAAAAAAACTTTAACTTGAAATTTTATATGCTGACTGTACTATCTGTCAACGCAAGTACATGCCGCCATTTTAGATTCCTTTCTCTATTGCACCGGCTTATAACAAAAGTGACATACAAGATCAAAATGTAATGGGACAACTGCTTTTAATAAGCGACAACAAATCAGCTGTAAAAATATGTTTTAACTTTGTAGTTATTGCAGATTGCAGTTATTTATTTATACTTCATGCACAAAGGTACAAAGGCAGACTTACTGCCAAATACTCAAACGCTACTCAATGTTAAAATGCTGTTAAGTCGCTATCACTTTGTGTTAAAGTGTCTGTGACAGTTATATGAGACTTAACGGGATCTTAGTGTTGAGTAACGTTTGAGTATTAGGCTATTATTGCCTTAGGCATTCTCTACCAGTCAACAAAGGGTGATAAAATCTGCTGTCTTATACATTTTAACCTTGTAGATTGCACTTTTGTCTGGAACAGCGGCGTTTTTTTAATAAGCGTCGAACATTTTCACCCTGTGAGGTCCAAAATTATGTACTGAAACTATGGTAACAGTTATAACGCCGATATTCCTCTCAACCTGTATACTAAAAATGACAAATCGTATTGAATTGGTTGTAACTATTTATTTTTGTATTGAATGTAAAATATTATTTCATGTAATATTAAGGATCATTAAATAATCTTTTCTTGTAATTACAGGCTTTTATTTTACCACCCTCAGTTTTTTCTTGCCCACTGCTGGGCCAAGGTCCTCCCCCATACTCACACACCCATTTGCAACTCTTCACGCACTGCACACTCCTACACACTCACTCACACTGTACTTACCTACTCCTTCTTTTCGAATCGGGGGGTGTTTTGTTAGACTGTTTAGGCCCGGTAGGTAGCCTCATTTTCCTACTGTACCTACTCTTAGCAAGGCTTTGATGGTGCTGGCAGTTTATTTTGTATGTTTGTTTCTGCTGCATCACACCACGAAGGTTGAGGAGATCGTGAAGTTGGAGTCGCGTCACAATACGAATTTCAAGTCATTTGTGGTGCGAGTCCCAACGCATTATCTTGAGACCTTCCTCAAGGAAGAGTTTTGGCCGAAGGGTGTCGTGTATCGGCGATTCCGCGAAAGGCTACGCGACACCACGCAGCGCAACACGACGCCGTCTCTTCGTGTACAATAGTTTAGAAATGTTTTTGTGGGTTTTATTATAAGTAGGTATGTATGATTGTCTGTAAGGTATATATGTTATGGGTCTTTTGTTACCCGAAATAAATGATATTATTATTATTATTTGTTGCATTATATTGCAATGCCGCCGCCGATCGGCGTCAGATTCGGGCTGATCGGCGTGATTAAATTAAAACGCTCGCTTAAAACTTTCGTTATTGTATCAAGTACAGCGCACTACTGGAGATTTCTCATGAATTCGAAATAAATAAATTCAAATTTATAACATAGTGCTGAAAACGCATGGTAGGTAATAAAGAACTTGACCAGTTCCTGCCCCCGAGTTCGGGAAAATGTGCAGGATTATAGTTTTTATACTTATGATTTAAAAATAAAGATTCACTTTATCATGGTTATTCTGATTAAGTCTAGGTTAAAATATCTAAATAAATAGTATGTTATTAGTTTCCGCTTTTCTCATTATACATTTTCCAGATTTGGTCGTTCCATTGTATCCATAGTGTGTTGTAAGTAACTATAATAATATATCTACACATAGTACGGAAATAATAAACTAAGAACCAGTTATTTTCTATTGTAGCTACCATGCATCACAGCACATAACGTTTTGACTTTTCTGCATGAAGAAACATTTGAAGCAACCAGCTCTGAGAAGAACTATGTATAACGTTTTGACATTTCCCGTAAAAGAAACAGAGAATAGTTCTGAAAAGAACTGTTGTTATGTTTTTTGACAAACTGCGAAGAAACGAGAAGAAAGCTTCGAGTCGCGGCGTCTTCCTATCGCCGCGCCCAAACAATCACACGCAGATATTCACGCAACGGCGGCGGCTGTGGGCGGCTGCGTCGAAATGGAAGTGCGCGACGACCACGCACTCATATTTATGCATTCGGTAGCGCGGCGCGCGAGCGCGGGAAACACACACGCGCCCCCGCCCCCCTCGCGTAATTCACGTGACAATAGTGCAGTGTGATGTGATTGGTTGTAAATGTTGTAATTACTTTGTTCCTATTGGTTATACTTTTGTAAATTTGTTGTTAAAATTAATGTACAGTTTTTTATTGGTTAAGCGAACATTATGTAGGTAAATAGTATAAAAGACGCGCTATTTTTCAAATAAATATTATTACTTTATTATTACTTCTACACTATCAACGAGTATTTTCTTCAACCTTCTGATATCTCCAAGGGTCAATCAAGATCCTCCTAACTAGGTACCGCTAAAGTGGTGATATCGCTAAACTATCAAGTGAATTATAATGACAAGGAATATGAATCCATGTTTTGATTATAATTAAGTTTTGTGAGTGAGTGTAAATTATAACACCGAATCCATCACCATATTTTTTAAAATAATTATTGCGTTTAAACGAGTTTTATTTCTTTGACAATGCATTTGACATTAGTGATAGACACCACTTGACACCAGTGTAGGGAAGGGGCAGCAAAAAATGCAGCATTAAACATCGATAATTCAACCGGTTTGAGTGAATGCTTGAAAAACCGAGATTTAAATATATTTTTGAATTGATATTTTATTTTACCATTTTTAAATGTGTTTAATTAATAGATGTAAAATAATATATTATTGTTATTTTAGTACGCAAAATACGCGCTGAGACGTTGAGTTGCGGACACTAGCCCGTCACACTATTACTACTACTACTTATAGTTATGTTAATGTTAAGACTTATTTTGAACTAAAAGTGAAGGTTTCATGCACTTAGTACTGGCTACTATCATTCGGTACTAAAGTAAGATTTTCAGTAAAAAAATTGGTTCTACGGTTGATTTGTTCGATGTTCAATAATCGATTTATTGAGCTAGATCTCCATTCACATTCCTACTTGCACGTCTGACTTTGGTGTAATGTCAGGTTTGATTTATTTTCATTATTTCCTATATTACTCTTTCGATTTCATTGCAGTTCCCGACACAGGTTATGTTTGCGTGTTCGTTGTGAGATCCAGTAAAAAAGGTAGATAACGCATTTAGATTAGACAACTGTCGCCACTTTTATATCTATGTGTGAGTCCCTGAAGTGTTGTCACTTTTTCAAAAAAAGTCCCTGATAAATACGATAATACGTAATAATAAATATACGTAGGTAGTATGCGAATGCGAAATTAAACCTGTTTGTTTGTTTGGTTATTTTAATTACTGGAAACAAAGGAGCCGGTTAGGATTACTTTATTGATTTCGATTTGATAAAAAAAAAAATAACAGAAATGTAGTAAGTCTACTGGACTTATTAACTAAGTAATTTTCTGTTATTATTTATTTTTATTTTTTTATATATTTTTTTTCTCTCTTCTCACGTACTCAACTGTACCTACTACTACTGGTAGTAGTACAGTTGGTGCGTGAGCAGAGAGAAAAAATACAACAAAGATTATGTGAAGCTCGTTTATTTTCATGGAATTAAAAACATCTTTATAATTACATGCGATAATATATTCTGACTGCCGCATTCGAAGGTGGAAGTAATTTCTGTAATATACACAAAACTAAATAAATAATAAAGTGACTGGTGACATTAGAGAAGCAATGGGTGATACCTAGGTTACTGTGTTGGTTTTAATTGATTTCTCCAATGCCTCAATCAGTCATGATATTCTCATATCCATCCTCTCACATCTGATGGTTTCCTGTGAGACGCTGGAATGGTTCTCTTCTTATCTTCGGGGACGTCCCCGAAGATGATGATGATGATGATGCTGTTGGCATGGTCTGTATGCCGGGGGTTCGTTCTCTATCTTAATTAATTTTATTACTCACTTCGGTCTTCGGTGTTCGTATCATCTTTATGCCGGTAATCTTCAATAATTCAGCTACGCGGGTGGAAGGTTTATCGGACGCTGAAGATGTAAACCGAGACTTGGATGTTATCAAAGACCCTGCCGAACTTGGCCCTGCCGATCTTGAGCCCTGCTGAACTTAGCCCTGCCGAACTTGAGCTCTGCTGAACTTAGCCCTGGCGAACTTAGCCCTGCCGAACTTAGCCCTGTCGAACTTAGCCCTGTCGAACTTAGCTCTGACGAACATAGCTCTGACGAACTTAGCCCTGCCGAACTTAGCCCCGCGAAAAAAAATTAAAAATTGTTTTTATTTCTCAATATTATACCTGGACCTGTAAACTTTAAGAAACGCATTAATATCGACTCTACACACGCTTAGGGACACTTCTTCTAGCCTACCCAAAATTATTTCTTAATTTTGGGTAGTCTTATTCTTTTGTCTGGTTCTTGTTGTCTTGTTACAACTCTTTTTGTCACTTTACATTAGTTTTTTAAGGTTTTTGTGCGGTTCTATTTTGTATACTCGTGTGTAACACTTAATTTTATTTTACTCTATCGTCCCTATTGACGATTTCATTTATACTTTGACGCATATCTCCAGACATGTTCGGGCTATAGAACACCGGTTAAGACGACTGACGGTGAAAAGTCACCGTCTAAGCCTGGTACAACTGTCCCTCCAAATGTTCGACGCAGTATAGGTGAGTGGGAAGCCGCAAAGACCAGCCCCACCACCTCTACGACTGAAATGACGTCTCAGGCTGGCCCTGCAAAAACCAAAACGAAGTCTGCTTTGACAAAGTCCGTTAACTTACCCTCACCGCCTAAACCTAAATACGCAGACAGAACAGCGGAGGCTAGAGCCTGCTTAACCAAGGCCAAGCTGAACCTTAACAGCTCCAGAAATTTAAAAACGGAGATTAAAACCGGTATTCCCGAAGCCACGGAACGACTTTACCAATTGGTGAAGGAGGTCGAATCGGAGCTTAAATTTATGAGGCAGAAAACTACTAAGGAAGGGCATGTAGTTTCAGAACCAGAAGCAGTTCCTTTTAAGCCAACCTCTCCTGAAACTTTCGACACTTCCATAATTATTGAAAAAATCGATCAAAACGCAAAGCTCCTTGTCGAAAACAACAAGAAAATAGAAGAGCTAAAGGAGACCATTGACCATCAAAGAGTACTCCTGGAGAGGGGCCGCACCTATGCGAGTGTGGCCGCAACTCAGGGAGTAGAGTCACTGCCAAAATGCAATACTCTGCACTCGGTTGTGGTCACGTCCAAGGATGACACGGAGACAGGTGACGAAGTTCTTAGCAAGGTTCAATGCACACGCTGCCTAGGCTTTGGGCATGGTAAGCGGTTTTGCAAAGAGCCAGCAGATCTATGTAGCCACTGCGGCGGTCCCCACATGAGACCAGAGTGCCCGGACTGGCTTTCAAGCTCACCACCCGCTTGCCGAAACTGTAAAAAGGCGAAAATTGAATACGGTACACAACACAATGCGTTTAGCCTTGACTGTCCAATACGTAAAAAATGGGATGACGTGGCCAGATCGACCGTTGCGTACTGCTAAAGGCACCCCGACTGAAAACACCTCCTATGGAGTAGTACAGGCAAACCTCCAACGTAAGAAGCTGGCGACCAATGAGCTTCTAATAGAAGCTACGAAGCGAGGAATAGCAGTAGCACTTCTTCAGGAACCGTATGTGGCTGGAGCGAAAGCAATGAGGAGTTACAGGGGCGTCAGGATCTTCCAGAACACTGGCACAGAAGGCGGGACTGTCAAGGCGGCAATAGCCGTCTTTAACAATGACTTAATAGTCAAACAGTACCCAAAACTCACTACAAACAAAACAACATCGTAATAGTGGGAATTCAGACCAGTGCCTGGGAGATCACATTTGTCTCATTTTACTTTGAGCCAGACCAGCCCATCGAGCCCTATTTAGAACAACTAAAACAAATAGAGCTCGTAGTCGGTTCCACAAAACTAATCGTTGGAGGGGACGCAAATGCCAAGAGTATATGGTAGGGCAGTCCGACGGTCGACCATAGGGGTGAAGAGATGGCAGGAACTCTCGGCGAGCTAAACCTGAACATACTAAATCGGGGGGAAATTTCGACCTTTGACACTATCCGAGGAGGGAAACGGTACAGCAGTCACGTGGACATTACCGCTTGCTCCAACAATATCTTGGACTTAGTAGATGACTCGAGGGTTGACGAAGGACTCACGAGCTCGGACCACAACGGCATCATGTTTAAAATCTGCTTGCAGAAATCTAAGGGCATTAAATTTGAGAGAACTACTAGGAAATTTAACACTAAAAAAGCCAATTGGTCCAAATTTCATGAGAAGTTTGGCCAATTGAAAATTGACTTTAAATTCACAGCAGCCGAAATTAATAAAATTAAAAGCATAGACCAAATTGAGACCATAACAAACAACCTCACAAAAGCGTTAGACGAAGCATGCAAGCAGACAATACCGACCAAAGTAGACAAACAGTTACTTACCTTGCCGTGGTGGTCCGAGAGACTCGCTAAGATGAAGAAGACCGTCATGACCATGAAGCGCAGGATTCGCTGTGCCGCCCCAATCCGGAGGTCAAAGGTCGTAAAAGAGTACCTAGAACAAAAAGAAAAGTATGAGTTAGAAGCGGTTAAACCTCAGACTGAGAGTTGGAAGGAGTTCTGTGGGAAACAAGATAGGGAGGGGGTCTGGGAGGGGATATATAGGGTGATAGGTAGGACACAGCGTAGGGAAGAGGACCTGCCATTGGAAAGAAACGGTGATATGCTGGATGCGAAAGGTTCCGTGCAATTCCTAGCGGAAACGTTTTAACCGGAAGATCTCTTAGAACGTGATAACGCTCATCACCGATCCATACGAATTAGAGCCGAAAACGTAAACTCTGGCGAGCAAGATAATCCTTGCGACCCAGCGTTTACGATGGCAGAGTTGAAGAATTCGATGGAGTCTTTCAATCCAAAGAAGGCACCGGGTTCAGACGGCTTTACCTCCGACATTTGTTGCCATGCCGTGGATAATGACCCGGAAGTATTCCTGAAGTTCCTAAACAAGTGCCTCGAATGCCATCACTTCCCCACAGCCTGGAAGGAGGCAACAGTCGTCATTCTAAGGAAGCCCGGAAAGGACAATTATTCCTCCCCTAAATCGTATAGGCCGATTGGTGCCCATACTCGGAAAAATTTATGAGAAGATGCTGGTGGCCCGCCTTAAGTTCCACCTCTTACCAAGGATGAGTACCCGTCAGTACGGATTCATGCCGCAAAGGAGCACCGAAGACTCCCTCTATGCTCTCATGCAGCATATTAACAAGAAACTGGAGCAAAAAAGAATAGTGACGCTTGTGTCTTTAGACATAGAGGGAGCATTTGATAGCGCCTGGTGGCCAGCGATAAGAGTCCGTCTGGCGGAGGAAAAGTGTCCAATAAACCTTAGGCGGGTCATAGACAGCTACCTCAGTGACCGGAAAGTTACAATCAGGTACGGTGGGGAAGTATATAGCAAGAGCACAAACAAGGGCTGTGTCCAGGGCTTGATTGGGGGTCCAATTTTATGGAACCTA
This sequence comes from Charanyca ferruginea, assembly GCA_947361185.1. Classification (NCBI taxonomy): domain Eukaryota; kingdom Metazoa; phylum Arthropoda; class Insecta; order Lepidoptera; family Noctuidae; genus Charanyca; species Charanyca ferruginea. The sequence continues at coordinate 7,632,200 of OX376080.1, read as the reverse complement.
GTGTTAGACCCACGCCTAAAAGCTGCACAGAATAGGGGAACCTATATTCAAGCCTTCGCGGACGATGTTGTCTTAGTTTTCGACGGAGAGACCGCACAAGAGGTGGAGCAGTATGCCAATGCCGCTCTCAGCCATGTTCTGGCGTGGGGTGACGAGAATAAGTTAAAGTTCGCGCCGCACAAAACAACCGCTATGGTGATAACTAGAAAACTAAAATATGACACACCACGCTTGAGCATGGGGGGGATCGACATTGGCATGTCAAAAGAAATGAAACTTCTGGGCGTTACCATAGACGAAAAACTTACTTTTAACACCCACGTCTCACTCGTATGCAAGAAGGCAATTGCGATCTACAAACAGTTGTGTAGAGCCGCAAAACTCAGTTGGGGGCTTCACCCGGAAGTATTACGAGTGATGTACGTGGCGACCATAGAGCCCATTATACTCTACGCTGCCAGCGTCTGGGCACCACAGGCCAAAAAGCTAGGCATAATTAAAAAACTTGGAACAGTCCAGCGTGGAATCGCCCAGAAAATATGCAAGGCATACCGCACGGTCTCCCTGAACTCAGCACTGGTGCTGTCTGGGATGCTTCCCCTTGACCTCCGAGTTCGCGAGGCGGCATCACTCTTTGAGGCCAAGAGGGGAGTGCCCCAGGCAACGCTGCGGGACAGGGAGGTCGAGCAAATGACAGCTGCTATCGAGGGTCCCCATCCTGCAGCCCGTGACAGGGAGGTCGAGCAAATGACAGCTGCTATCGAGGGTCCCCATCTTGCAGTCCGTGACATCTTGCGATTCGACAGCCTGGTAAACCAAGAGCAACTAGATAACTGCAACATTGACGTCCGTATCTTTACGGACGGGAGCAAGATTGGAGGAGGGGTTGGCGCCTCATTGTCCATATGGAATGGTGAGATTGAGACCCGAGCCCTCAAACTTGCTCTACCAAACTACTGCACAGTTTACCAGGCTGAACTCCTAGCCATAGCAAGGGCGACAAGCGAAATTTGTAAGCTCAATGCATGTTCTTTTGGAGTTTTCAGCGACTCAATGTCGGCTCTTCAAGCAGTAACAAATCCCGGTTCGCTCCACCCCTCTTGCTGTAGAAGCTAGGGATAATATAAGATCTGCATCCCTCCAGAACAAGGTGATAAACTTGTTCTGGATTAAAGCTCACGTGGGGCTACTGGGGAACGAAAGAACTGACCAGCTAGCAAAAGAGGCCGCTGAGAACTCCAAAAGAAAGCCCGACTACGATCGGTGTCCGATCTCATTCATCAAGCGGTGCATACGTATGGCGACGCTTGATGAATGGAATCATAGATATGAACATAGTTATACGGCTTCCATCATCAAGCTATTCTTTCCGAATATACACGAAGCTTATGGAGTGGTTCGCAGGATGGGAACGAATAGCTTAAACACACAAATAATGACGGGGCACGGTGGATTCTCTGAGTATCTGGCTCGCTTTAAGTGGAAGGAGAGTCCATCGTGCATCTGTGACCCAGATGCAAGCGAAACGGTCCCGCATATTTTATTTGACTGCCCACAGTTTGAAAACCACCGCTTCAACGTCAAGAATAAATTAGACACAAAAATAACAATAAACAACACAAACGACATTTTAAAAGGTCAAAATGCAGAAATATTCCTAGAGTACTGTAAATATGTAGCAAAAGTTGTAATTGAACGAAATAATACCGCATGCATAAGTAAATATGCTATCATAATATATTGTATTATATTAGAAGCTAGCATAGAAATTATAAGTAGTACAGTAAATAAAGTAAAATAAGAAATAAGTACAATATATGAGTATAAGAAATAGTAATAAGTATCAGTAAGAGTAGCAATAAGAACAGATCCCCCGCCTACTCTGTAAAACTAGAATAAGGATAAAAATAAGAACTGTATATTATTATAACTGATAGGAAATAGTATACATGTAGTAAAAAACAAAAAGAAGTAAAACACATGTAGACAGAAATACGCGACGAGAGCATATGTCGGAGATACAAGTAGTAAAAAAAAAAAAGAACTTAGCCCCGCTGAGCTTAGCCCTGCCGAACTTAGCCCTGCCGAACTTGGCCTTGCCGAACTTGGCCATGCCGTACTTAGCCCTGCCGAACTTAGCCCTGACGAACTTGGCCTTGCCGAACTTGGCCATGCCGAACTTAGCCCTGTGGAACTTAGCCCTGCCGAACTTAGCCCTGACGAACTTGGCCTTGCCGAACTTGGCCATGCCGAACTTAGCCCTGCCGAAAGTAGCTCTGCCGAACTTAGCCCTGTCGAACTTAGCCCTGACGAACTTAGCTCTGACGAACTTAGCCCTGACGAACTAAGCGCTGACGATCTTAGCCAGACCGAACTTAGGCCCCGCCGAACTTGGCCCTGCCGAACTTGGCCCTGCCGAACTTAGGCCCTGCGGAACTTGGCCCTACCGATCATAGCCCTGCCGAACTTGGCCATGCCGAACTTAGCCCCGCTGAGCTTAGCCCTGCCGAACTTAGCCCTGCCGAACTTGGCCTTGCCGAACTTGGCCATGCCGTACTTAGCCCTGCCGAACTTAGCCCTGACGAACTTGGCCTTGCCGAACTTGGCCATGCCGAACTTAGCCCTGTGGAACTTAGCCCTGCCGAACTTAGCCCTGACGAACTTGGCCTTGCCGAACTTGGCCATGCCGAACTTAGCCCTGCCGAAAGTAGCTCTGCCGAACTTAGCCCTGTCGAACTTAGCCCTGACGAACTTAGCTCTGACGAACTTAGCCCTGACGAACTAAGCGCTGACGATCTTAGCCAGACCGAACTTAGGCCCCGCCGAACTTGGCCCTGCCGAACTTGGCCCTGCCGAACTTAGGCCCTGCGGAACTTGGCCCTACCGATCATAGCCCTGCCGAACTTGGCCATGCCGAACTTAGCCCTGCTGAACTTAGCCCTGCCGAACTTAGCCCTGACGAACTTAGTTTTGACGAACTTAGCCCTGCCGGACTTAGCGCTGACGAACTTAGCGCTGACGCATCGGTTGACGCATTTTGAAGCGGTTTTCAGCTTTTTTAAGCTAGACTAGCCGACGGCGCCGTCTAACGTTTAAACCGTAAATCAGTCAAATTAACGTTAATTTGAACGCGTGTATAAAAGATTTTTTCATACAAAGTTGCATTTTATTTAAATTTTTGTTTGAAACATTCGACTTACTCAAATTTTTATTTATAAAACAGCTCACATTAGTATTATATCAATAGTTATCTACCTGCCGTACACGCTTTCTGCACCGCGTTCCGCGAACCAGACTGCCGCAGTGTAGTGAAATTTTCACTTTTTTCAATTTTCAACTTAAAAAATACAGTTTTTCGACGATAAATCAAAATTTTTGTTTGGCACTTACCTCCGTTTCTTTCACTGTTCGACAGCTCGCGCCGACACGTGTGTTTTGACACCTCGCACGTGCGGATCGCAGCTGAAAAATTTTAATAAATTGAACGCCCACCCACCGTTTTCTCGCTTATCTATACCCTGTTCACAATAAGATTAGACATTTACTCAAACGTTAGGCACCTACCTGACGGGACTGGCTCTTTACAACCAGTCAGAAAATAACTTTTTGATCCCCCCTTTACAGGGATCTACTTTACTATATACAACATTGAATGACACAGTTTTATTGAACTTCTCTATTTTATCAAATTTTACTATATTTAATTTACAAAACAACATTTAATTTTACAACCATAATTTATTTTATACCAATTTAATTTAAATCTTTTAAAGCACACTTTACTCCTCCAATCATGTTCCTCTCGCGAACACCCGCAATAAAGAACCCGACGGGTCCCCATGTCTCTCCATCGAATGGAGAGAAGGTAACTCCCCCTCCCAGTGCTTCAACTCAGGCCTCTAGTGTGAGGCGAAGCATTGGTGAGTGGGAGAACGGAAAGGTGGCGGACACCCAGCCCCCTTCAGTAGCCGCACCTTCACCCATCCTCGAAATAATAAGGGAGGATGTTAGGTCTCCAATTTTGAAAAAGATGGTGATGACGGTGATTAAATAATTATACCATTATAAATCACCGTCAATATCGTATATCGTGTCATTTTACTAACAATAGTGTAACTGTGTAAGTCATTACTGTAAGTACTAACACTTTGGATCTTAGTTAACTGAATATAAGAATTATTATTATTATAAACGTCACTAAGTGGTCACGCCGGCGATTCCTAGGCCTCCCTCAGCAACGACGCCTGTCTTCGTTCACCCACTACGTGGTGACTTTGGGCCATCTATCGTGATACTACAGTAGGTGCTAGAGTGGAAAGCGGTTAAGTATTTTCTCAGTTGTTGATAGCTCAGTACACAGTTATGATTTCTCATTTTTTATAAAGCAAATTTACGACGCGGAGCGTTAGCCAAAAGTAGATTTCAGAGTAAGCCCGTCACATACCACCACACCAGTCACACACTATAGCTATAATATAATAATATATTTTCGCCCTTATTACGTCTGCGATAGTTGTTTGTTTCACATTTTTTAAATTTATATTAATATGCCTTGCTCTGTCCACATATTTTGGTGACGTAGTAAAAATATATATAATATAGCAGATCGTAATATGCCTTGATTATAGCTACATCTGACGTATATTAATATATATTATAGCTACGTCTGTGACGGGCTTAAGCAGAAATATGTACGTCGATGAGACCGTACACTTAATACCTAAAACAATCCATTTCAACATCAATATCATAAGAAAAAATCAATACCTCGTTAACGCTAAGAGGTTTATGGCGAGTTTGATAGTGGACAACATTTCTACATTAACTAAATAGTCCGCAGCACTTGGCTTGCACTATTAGTAGTACAATCAATTTTAAGTACTGTACCTAAGTTTAGTAAGTAGTTTTAGCTTTGGCATGACCATGGTTTGAGCTTAAATCAATTGGAAATCGCGTAGGGGATGATGGTTTTTGTCGAACCCGACTTCGCATGTAGGAACTATTTGGTATAGAGGCAAAAATTCATCTCTCTCATACAAAATCTATGGAGGAACAGGAATCTCGTTTTGATAGCTCATAAAAAGTATGTCAATAGGGAACATTACGCGAAACTCAGCGCAGAGGGCGCCACTAGCACATACCCACGAGCATAACCTCGTATTCTTCGATATATAATGTACTACGCACGTATTCTTGTTAAATTATGTTATTAATTATAATAGCTAGGTATTTTGTGAAAATATATCAAAGTTTAATTAATCTTACTTACCTAACTGTACTTTTAACTATATTATGCCATCCTACGGCCATTTGAAAGTGGATTCTAGGTTATGCTCAGAATAAAATCATATTTGGTTGTCTTACATGACAAAAGTGAACGATAATCTGTAAATACGTCTATCTCACTTGAATACTTAACCTGAACATATTTTAGAGCGATTTTTAGCTGCTTCCCAAAGTTTTCAAACATTTTCTTCTTTTGAAAATGAATAGGTAATTCCCTTCATTTCTACATCGATCGAAATACACAGCACTGATGTATTATTGTATAATATAATACACTTCCCAATTTTGAACTCAATTAAAGGCAGACTCAACAGCAGGCAGCAGGCTTTACACGACACGTCGAAAAACTGTTTACGGATTATGCTGGTGCTGCACTCTGGTGCCAGAACATTGCAGTAATATCCCCTATTTATTGGTGGTGTCAAGTACCCAATTGCGCTAATTCGCGACACACACGTGTACTTGTGCAAGATCAAACTCTCTGTATTTGTACTCTTTGGATCAAACCGCAAGTGTACTGTTACGTAAGTGCGTCGCCAAGGGGGGGCAGCCACTCCCCCCCCCCCTCTTAGCGATTTCAAAAGCTTCATGTTTTTTTTTTTTTTTTTTTATATTGTTATAGGCTTGCGTTTGACCGCAACTCACCTGATCTTAAGTGATGATGCGGCCTAAGGTGGAGCACGCTTGCCTAGAATAAACCGGTTCACTCGTGCCTTGAAGATACCCAGATTATATGTATCGGTATCGGGGAATAGAGAGGCGGGCAGTGAATTCCACAGTCTGGCAGTTCGCACAATAAATGTGGAGTCAAAGCGCTTGGTTCGAGACCGTGGAACTTCAACCGTATAGCGGTGACGCTTCGCCGTATCCCTGCTCGTCCGGTAATTGAATGGGGATGGGGAAATTAAGTTGTGCAATTCCAAAGCACACTCCGAAATGTGCTTTTGACTGTATTTAAAATTCATCCCATCACCCATATATCGACTTGCCCACCCCACCCCCTAGGCTAACAGCTAGCGACGCTCTCGCCGTTACGTCTCATCATCTGTCTAGCCTTTTTCCTACTATGTTGGGTCGGTTTCCAGTCTAATTGTGCGAACTGCCAGGCTGCGGAATTCACTGCCCACCTCTCTATCCCCCGATACATATAATCTGGGTATCTTCAAGGCACGGCAAGGCATCGGTTTATCCTAGGCAAGCGTGCTTCACCAAACGCAAGCCTATAACAATATAAAAAAAGCGGCCAGGTGCGAGTCGTACTCGCCCATGAAGGGTTCCGTAGCAGCAAGTAAGGTAAATTGCGGTTTACGATTTTTGCTGTATTAAAAAAAACTACTTATTAGATCTCGTTCAAACCAATTTTCGGTGGAAGTTTACATGGTAATGTACATCAAATATTCTTTTTTAGTTTTATCATTCTCTTATTTTAGAAGTTACAGGACACACACACACACACATTTTACCACTTTGGACGTGTCTCTCGCGAAAACTATTCAGTTTAGAAAAAAAATTAGAAAACTCAATATCATTTTTGGAGGATTATGGATAGGTCCATAGATACCCCACACGTATGAGATTGATGAAAAACAATATTTGAGTTTCAGTCCTAAGTATGGGGAACCCCCAAAATTTATTGTTCCTTTTCTATTTTTGTGTGAAAATCTTAATGCGGTTCACAGAATACACCTACTTATTAAGTTTCAACAGTATATTTCTTATAGTTTCGGAAAAAAATGGCTGTGACATACGGACGGACAGACAGACAGACGAATCTATAAGGGTTCCGTTTTTTGCCATTTGGCTACGGAACCCTAAAAAACTGGATGCAGCAATACCTACCAGTGTTTTACATAGAGCGACAGCCTGTCTGTGACCTCCACAACCCAGTTGTCGTGTTACGCACTCGGTAACAAGATACCCCTTGGTAAGACTGGTTGTCAGACTTTCTGGCTTCTGACTACCCATAATGACTGCCTAAGATCTACGAAATGACAACCGGGACCAACAGCTTTACGTGCTTTCGGAAACACGGAGCGAGTATCCTCCGTGCTTCCGTGTATGAAAATGGGTGGTCACCCCATCCACGGAAAGACCGTTGCAAGCGCAGAGATGGCTTTTACATAGCTTCGAGCTGTTATATTTACTTCGTGGTCGATCCCCTCTGTAGCCGTCTATGGCCCGTACCTATAATGTAGGATAAGATACTGTTTCAACCTCCAAACTTTTTTGGTAAGTTGTCATAAACTTCAGAACGATGAAAGAACCATTCAAAAACACAATAGCAAACAAATCCAACTGATTTAGTAAAATAGTATGTAGGTACCTATTTACCAATTGATTTTCAACGAAATTTTGGCGTGTAGGTAACAGGTAAAGTTATTTATTTTTATTGTTTTCACTGCCCGTGGGGTGTCCGGACTAGAATAGCACCTACCTACCCATTTCATCCGGAGGGTGTCGTCGAAGGCGACTAAGGGAAAATCTGCGGCTTCCGTGTACTTAACAACTTCACTGGGATCCCCAAGACGCCTGCAAAGCGTGGGGATTATGGCAACCCCCCCCTTTAAGGGGAAGGCCTTTGTTCAACAGTGGACGTCTTCAGGCTGATGGTGATGATTGTCTTTTCATTTGTCGGTGGAACCTACACAAACATAGCTTTAAGTGCATAATCAGCCAACGATGTTCAAACTACTGGAAGTTTGGTATCCCTGTAGTCTAGGTAATGTAAGTAGTTTAGTCATGTTTTGTGCGTAGTACATAATTATTATATCGATGTGTTTTGGTCAATAACATCGAATTTGAACATCCCCGCACCGTTGCTAGCCTATCGGTCTTTTATCGGGTACCTACATTTCGGACAGTGTGCTTCAGAATTGCACCTTTTAATTCCCCCATCCCATCATTTGACGAGCAGAGATACGGCGAAGCGTCACCACTATATGGTTGAAGTTCCACGGTCTCGAACCAAGCGCTTTGATTCCACATTTATTGTTAGAACTGAGGGAACAGAGAGGCGGGCATTGAATTTCAAAGTGTGGACTTTGGAATTAATTGGCCGCCTCTCTGTTCCCTGACAAGTATAATGTAGGTATCGTTAAGGCACGAGTTCATCCCAGGCAAGCGTGTTCCACCTTAGGCTGCATCATCACCTAAGATCATACGCAAACCTAATATACCTACCTATATTAGAGTATAAAAAAATAATATAAGTAAATAAATTCGATGTAATTTTGTAGATAACATAGGGCTACTAATATACGGGTGCGTCTCATATCATATAAAGTTATTTGGTATATTTTCAGTTTAATAACGTTCACAAGATATAATAAACGTGAGATATCCCAACTGTTGGTATAATTTCTTTACATACAACATTTTATATACTCTAAAACTTATTTCGTATAACGTTATTGGATATAACGTTTATTTAATCGAAAATCATTAAGTCTATCGTTTCAAATATTATATTGATATCATAATTATAATTTAGATCCCGATTCATAGCAATCCGACTCGGATAGGTTAGGTTAGAAAAGGATCCCTTCTTTTCGCATAATGTTCTTTTTCATAATATACTTTGGCATAACCAGATTGGCATAATTTGTTTTGCCATTATAATACTTTGCCATAATTTTTTTTGGCAAAATTATCTTGAAAGCTAATTTATTTTGGCATAAATTGAATTCGCATAATGTTACTAGGCATGATCTGCAAATCTACCGCGCCACGCTAAAGTATTGTCTTAAAAATTCAATATGTTGTTCTTCAAAAGTTAGTGACAGAAACGAATCGCTGCAAAACCGACTTCACGCAGTCTTGTCTGCCCTACGACTAGAGTGTAATCTAAGCCCACGTAGGCGTGGAGGGGCGAGGCGGCCGGCGACGATAAGCTCGCGTGGGACCGCCGGAGCCCCGCAGCGCCGGAGCCGTGACAGAAACCATGCCTGCTGCATGTTGCATGCTTGCTTGCATGCTGCATGCTTATTTGCATGCTTGCCTGCATGCTGCATGCTTGCTTGTATGCTGCATGCGTGGTGTATGCTTTTTTGCATGCTGCATGCTTGCTTGCATGCAGCATGCTTGTTTGCATGCTTGCCTGCATACTGCATGCTTGCTTGCATGCTGCATGCGTGGTGTATGCTTGTTTACGTGTTTGCATGCTTGTTTGGTTTTCGTTTATGAATCATTTGGTTTAGGTTTGAACTGTGACCAGCATAAGCAAATACTTTTAAAATCGTTTTCATATTTTAGAATAATTAGACTAAGTTATAATGTGGATTTATGCAATTTTGCTTTTTGTTTTTAACTAGGCGTCTTTATCATATTAATCCGTGTATTAGACTAAATAAGTTTTATGTCTTTTGAGTGGTATATCAAAAGATTTTATATTGAATGTATATTATGCTTATAAAAATTAGTTATTTTAAAATTATATCAATCGTTTATTATATTAACTGATCATTAGATAAAACAAAATTATAGAATCAGTTGTTATATCTTGTAAATATTACAGATTTTGTAATTATATGATATATGTATTACTTACCCCTAATATACAGTTAACAAATAAATAAAATGGAAGTGTCTGTTTGTAATGTCATAATAACAGTTTTTTACTAAATACATTTTATTGTTTACACGGTACTAACAAAAAATCTGTTTTAAAAATTTTTGTCTGTCGATCTGTTTGCTCCGGCTAATCTCCGAAACGGCTGGTCCGATTTTGACTTGACTGTCACTGCCAGATAGCTGATGTTATACCCTGTCCATTGGGTTATTGGTTTTTTGACAGCAGCCTTATAATGTAATTATTCCCGATTACCGTCTAATTACGTGGTAAATACTGTCGTCTTTGCGCCAAATCTTCTGGAGGCCAAGTCTCCTATTTTTATAATTTCGTCATTCCAACGCGATCCCATTGTCATTTTGCTAAAAGTTCGTAATCTGCTAAATCCATAATGGTCGATCATTGGTCGGTCAATGGTCTCGTAATAGAATTGTGTTATAATGACATTGTCAACAAATTTGAACATTTATTCATGCCAGATTTCATTTAAATATATTTTTACATATTGTTTATAAGTGTTATAAGCAATCTGAAGTAGTAATAAGTTCGTAAACTAAGTCAGTCATTAATTTGTCATTATGTACGAGATTACCATTCTTTATCATTTCTTTCAATGGCGTGTCAGTGGTTGACCATTGGAAAGTCATAATGACGCCATTATATTAGTAGATTACCAAAGTTGTCAAAATCAACAATTATAAAATCAATGACAGACCATTCTGACACTATTGTAATAGCAGACTTGAGGCCCTGATGTATTGCCATTAATATTGATGCATTATGTTTCTGTTACAGGTCTAAAATATGCTAAAGAACACAAAAGCAGAGAAACGGTATAGAATGTTTATTGCAGATACTTCACTTCACAAGAGTCAAATCAAATAGAAAATACCTACATGATGAATTTGTAATACCTAAGTGTCGTAATAATAACTAAATTGTTAAATAAGATATTGTAAGTACACAATGCCCATACCTCAAAACACACGTACAGAGTGAGTCACCAACTCATATGTGAAGTGGCAATTTTTGGAACGACCACTTTGCAAAAGAAAAAAGATCGTTTTAAGTTTGTACTTTTAAATTTTTGACACAGATGACATATGCTTGACTGTAAAGCCGTTGGTCCCAGCTGTCTTTCAAAGATCTTTGACAGTCGTTAAGGGTATTTAGAAGTCTGAAAGTCTGATTGCCAATCTTACCAAACGGTACCGTGTGACTGGGATGTGGAGGTTCGATATACACAGTGGCTCTGTGTAAAACAGCTGTATGTATTCAGCTGCATCCGGTTAGACTGGATCCGGCCCCAACATAGTTAAACATAATAATAAGAAACTCTTTATCACTCTACAGCACCGACTCTACAGAAAGCTGCCTTATTAAATATATGCTGAATTGTAAGAAAGTTTATATGCAAATAGATGAAAACGAAATAGGCCCACCACATATAGGTACTCACAACATAAAACACACCACACGTTGCGCAATAGCGTATTTTACCAAAAAAATCTAATAAGTCCGTCAGTTAGATTAGGTATCGAAAAATATTGGATACGTATTTTTTGTTTTATCAAATCAATAAAAACTGACGAAGATAAAACGCATCTAAGATCATGAGTGGGGGTTTGCACGTCACTTCGCCAGTAAAAGTGTACTGACATAGTGATGTCACACTAGTTTTCGACGTACTGTATCGTCTTCATTTTTTGTTTAAGTGTGAAAAGAAAAAACACGTGTCCAATATTTTTTGGAAATCTACCTGACGGACTAATTATTATTTTTTGTTAAAATACCTGGCTCCGGCCCGTAATTGCAGCTGAAATCAGCCAAAGACCTGTAAAAATATTAACGCGATCGAATAAAAACTTACACTAGGCCTTCAGCACGCTAATGCTCGGCTTACCATTCGTTCCTACTTCAAATTCACTACAGTAACATCAACAATATTCACCACAGTAGCAACACAGCAAAATGAATTATGCCCAAATAAAAAAGCTCGACGATGAGTCGGCAAAAAAGATGCAAGAAGGGACCGGCCCCGCCGACGAGTGCATCTGTTCCCTTCTATCACCGCAAGACGCAGAGAGAAAGAGTATCGGAGCTTCCATCAAGAAAGCGTTCGCATCTTTCAACCCTAGCAAAAAGAGAAGGAATGCTGTTGAAAGGGATGGAGTAGATATACCTCTTGTTTTTGGAAAAGGAGAACAAGGTATGTAGTAAAAAACCACCTACGGTATAAAGTGTTAGATTAGAGTAGGTAATCAATAAAACCACCAGATACATCTAAGGCTAAGAACTCACGATGCGGTTTTCGCCCGCGCCCGCTTCGGTGGAAGAATAGCCCAAACTCACGAGACCGGAGTTCTGTGCGGTTACGATTATCGCACGCAGACTTGGCAGGCGATTATAGCAAGACGTGCGGTTTCAAGACGGGCACTGGCCTTTCTTGCACCAAAGTAATTAATAGATCGACTTCAATATCCATTTTGTAGGTAATGTTTGTTGACAAACGTGCACAGACACGTCACGACGCCACAAGTCACTGCAAAATGGCTTCAGATTTCTGTACCCCCGCTGGCCACTGCAGTCGCCCGCCAACCGACCGCAGAGCTCGCGGGTGCAACCCGTCGAGGCTGCGGGAGCGATTCTACTAGTTGCCCTCCGGTGCCGCGGGAGCCGAAAACAACCGTGCACCGGGCGTAAATCGCGTCGTGAAATTTGCTGTAATTTTTTACATATATATCTGCATTCTACAGAAGCTGCGGGCCCGCAACCGCAGGCGGAGGCGGGTGAAAACCGCATCGTGAGTTCTTAGCCTAAGACTCTGCGTCGACTAAGCGGTGACGCTCCGAAGTTTACATTACGTAGAACGACGGAGCGTCACCGCTCAGTCGACGCAGCGCCAACGAAGCTAGCCTAAGTCGGCTACAGTTTATACCCCACGGCCAGTTTTTATGTGAAACATCTATAGCCGCACGTAAAACCGATTTCTGGCGTGGCGACGCATGCCGTGGCGACGCGTCGCCACGCTATGTGATGGTATATAATTATATACAGTCTATATGCAGTAGTGTGTACGGTGTTGCGACGCGTCGCGATGCGCAGTCGACTGTGCGTTTACCGAAGTCACAGATTAAACGAATTAGTAGTCACGATTTGAAATAAATTCGTATTTTTTTGTATTTAATGAAAATAAATGTTTATTCAATAAATAGTCATCGTTATCTGGAAATAAAATCGTAATATTTTATTTTATCATTATGACATAATATTTAGTTCCTATCACAATCTGTTCTTTTCTGCATATTACTTTTACAAAATAATGTCGATGTTTCACATCTGCCAGGCGTCCCGTGACGGCTCATTTTTTTTTTCACTTTTCAGTTCCGCTTCATTGTATAATATTTCCATATTTTAATTGATCAAAATAGTGTTCATAAATATTTTTTTAAAGGAATTACTAGTAGTCATTGGATACATGAAGTGGGCTACAGTTATAATAAGTCTATTAAAATGCCAAGGTGTACACATCTTCTCTAAGGCCGGCAATACACGGACAGCTTGAAGCAGTTAGTATCGACTGCTTCAGGCTGCGAGTGCATAGCAACCACGGAATAATAAAAACAAGAGGAAGTGCTCTTAGTCTTACTTAATACTGGATCCAGTGTCGCCAAACTCACACATTTGCAAATTAAAATGTACTTGCAATACACAGAAAACGATGATATAATTGGCTACAAATTAGAAACGCAACTTTGGCGAAAAGCTTATTTATTGTTGTTTGAAATTAAACCGTATCACAACTGACGAACGTTGATATTATTTTACATGTCAAAATCACTAAAGAGATTTTTTCCATCTAACAATCCAAATCGAGCAATGTCCAACGAGTTCAGCTATTCGACGCTAGAGAGCGCTGTTACCAAGTTACTTAACATGACATCTATTGTTACTTTAGATAGATGTCATTTTTGCATGCAACTGTTATTTATTTTTCTATTCAATGAGAGATGTGGTCAAGTTGTCGATAATTTGTACAATGTAAGAAATATAATTACCTACAGTCTTTAAATTGATCTTTTTAATGTACGTAATGGATCAAAAATGACGATTAATTAATTATGTATGCGTATATTGACATATTTTTCTGTGATAATATGAGTCCGTAATATGATTGTATGTAGAAAATTGATTGACGTCCCAATGAAATGACGCATTATTTTAGACATGACAATATCTTTTTTAAATACGTGACAGTCTTTTAAAAACATAATTGACATCTGAATTTTCGTGAAGATGAACTATATACATGTAAGTATATAATAGAATATTTATAGGCCTACGTCTAACCGCGAATGAATGACTAATTGCCAGAATATAGGTTTAAGGTTTTTAAAACTCATTCTTTAAAACTCGTACTTTTATTTATTAAAAAAAAGGTTGGTACTAAACATACTTACATGTTATTATTTTATCGACACGAACTATTTGCATTAATGTGTCGCATCCCTAAACGAGTAGCGTCGAAGTTTCTAGAATTTATGCCACGTAAACCGATTACAGTCAAGACAGCGAGCAAGCTAATTTAGACTTTAATGAATGGACCTAGGGTTGTTTTTAGTTCGCATCAAAGTAAAAATATGGTATTGTCAATAAAAATCGATTATATTGAAATATATGAAAGTTTTATACTTTTTGGTGATACGATATACCTCTGCAAGAAACATTCTTTGCCCTGCTATCATTCTTGCATGTAAAAATTGCACAATAAGGCAGGGTTGTATTGTTTTCCCTTACGTGCGACATTGTGCGATATGTCACGTCGCTGCAAGTCGTTGATCTCGACTGGACCAATGTTGATCATTTCCACATAATTGTGCCACACGTTCGATGGCTGCGTGGCATTTCCCCTTGTTTTTATTATTCCGTGATAGCAACCTACAGTCTTCTACGTACACACATACACAGAACCGCTCGAGCAGTCGCGACTGCTTCGGGCAGTCAGCCGCACGGTGAAATTTCATCGTGCGGTTAAGCAGTCGCTAAGCATACGCTGACTGCTCGAGCTGTCAACTGCTCTCGTGCAGTCTTTCCGCCCACGCTCTTCATTCCACGTTGTTCTTGTTGAGCAGTTGTCAATGGCAGCTTCAAGCTGTTCAATCTGACAGGTCGAGCAGCCAGTCTAACAAGCATTAAATACGTACGTGATTCTTTTTCAGGTGTGTACTCAACGAAAGAGGTGGTCAAACGTAAGGGCTCATGCGGGAAATGCGGATGCGACAAGGAGAAGATTGTATTGAAGCATTCGTACGCTAACATTCGGATCACTAGTCCGGATGTCTCATCTATATGTCCCTGTCCTACTGATTGCTTACCAGGTAAGTTACAATGGAGAGGGACCATTGACTTGTACGGACTATGTACGGAAGGTCCCTATCAACCGAAAACAGCTGCAGACTTAAAATGTCAAATGACACAAAATGGCCGTCAAAAACTGCACGTTTTGATACGTTTTATACGAATCATCGTCATCAGCCAGAAGACGTCCGAACAAAGGCCTCCCCCATATAAGCCACAACGCCGCTTGCAACCACTGGTTACCCGACCTTGACGATGTCGTCGGTCCATCTGATGGGAGGCCTATCAACGCTGTGTCTTCCGGTTCGTGGTCGCTACTCGAGAACCTTTCTTTCCTATCGGTGATCGGTTCTTCGAGCGATGTGGCCTGCCCATTGCCACTTCAACTTGCATATTGTGATAGCTATGTCGGTGACCTAAGTTCTTCGGCGGATTTTATCGCGCAAAAGAAACGAAACCGACCGAACCGTAAAAAAACTCCGAGCATAGCTCTCTCTATGGCTCGCTGCGTGACTCTGAGCTTCTCTAGGAGGCCAGCAGTTAAGGATCATGTCGCGTCGTCCTTACGAATATGAGGCTTATTGCAATCAGATTTTTTATTATTCTAGAATAATTTATACAAGATGAAAATGCACATATCTTCTGCTAAACTGCTGTACAGTTTGTCGGCAGTGTTCTCGTGGATACATTTTGTAACCAAGTACTTATTGACTATTTTATTTAAACTATGGGTACACATGGACGCAAAGTCGAAGTATAAACGAAAAGGGGTACAAATACTAAACATCGAATGATGGGCTCGGGTAGTCCAGGCTGGCATGAACAACGAGCGAGCGAGCGAGACGCCGCGACGACAACAACAACAAACATTAAAGCCTTTGGTTCAGCGCCTGATCTCTCCGATCGTGTCGGCTAGCCGTCGCATCGGCCTATGAGAGTGAGGGAAGAGGGAGTGCATCTGTGTTTGCGCACACACTTGTGCACTTTATTTTCTGCGTAATTGACTAGTCTTCGCTGAGATTGGCCGCCACGACCGAAATAGTAAAGAATAATATACAAATTCACTTGTTTGTTACAGATAAAACAAAACTCATGAACAACATAAGAGTAACAGTCGAACGATTTACCATAGACCCGGACAGCGAGAACTCTGAGACCAGTCTGCACAACCATAAACAAACTAAAACCTTGAGAGAACCAGATATGACTGACAAGAAATCCATTACTAGCCTTATAAACGCACAGTACGAAACAGATGAAGATCAGCTATATGATAGATAAATTATAGAAAAACAACAACTATTAGTTATCATTTACTGGCTTCAGACAATTCGCCCAATAGTAGCTAACTATTAGTAAATGGTTTTTTGAAATCGGATCCACACCACTCCCGCTTATCTGTAAATAGGACCGCAGCAGTCATGTTGCCATTGTTTAACTATTGTGTCTGCAATGGTAATTAGACAGCCGAGCTTATAAACACCTACACTCCCATACACACCTCCCTTCTTCCTATATCCACACTTACAATCTTAACCTTGTAGAATAGATAGATTATTATGAGCCTGTTCTGTCTCACTGCAAGGCAACGACCAGCTCCCTATCTTCTTTCTATTTCTCTCTAAATTCAGCAACCTCAGTCCAATCCTTTAGCAAGGAGTCCAACTTATCTCGCTGTCTCTTTCTGAGCCTACCGTGTCGCCATTTTTTGGTGATCGCATTATTAAAATGTGGTGGTTTTCGACCAAATCATTTGCAGCGTGGAGTATGTGTGGCCTACCCAGTTCTATTTTAATTTGTCATCTGTGTTGCCTGCTTCTGCGATCCCTGTAACAATTTCTTTAGGACATCGCTCACTATAACAGGACCGCCCAAAATTTAGCCTTAGCTTCCACCTTACCACCGGCGAGCCACCGCCTTTTTCATCTTGTCATTATAAAATGTACTTTGTTTCACACGATTTACAGCACTAATTTGAATGGCCAATTATTTGCTGTGTCGCCCTGCTGTCAAAGTGAGCGATGACTTTTGGTTTGTTGATGGCAATCTATATAAAGTGTAGTTGAATTAACTGAAAACATAAATGGGGTCTTTGAATTCATCATTAGATCATCAAGAAATTAAATCAGCTCATTCATACAATTGATTGAGCTACCAGCTGATTAGGGGGGAGGGAACGGGCAATTTTACAAACTAATAAAAAAACAGAAGGCCAATTTTATTCTACTAGTTGTCGTGATAGCCCAGGTTGGAATCAAATGTGGTGTTTGGCAACCGGGTTTCTCCCAGTTGGAAACGTCCCTTTGTCCCTATTGACCTAGTTCTGTTCTGTTTCCAGCTTGATAATGAGAGAAGTGGAACATATATTTTTTCTTACTCCTCCGCTGTTCTTTTCTGATTAATTTCGCTGCGGGATCCAAGACAGTTGTAACGTTTCTCCAGGACTCGTCGAGCTTCATTGCTTCGGCGCTTTTCTGGTGGTCCCCACTTTTGATTCTGGCTTACAGGAGTTGTAGTGGTTTGGGGATAGTGTGGCAGGCTTGGTTATATCGTCCGTCCTTCATGCACGAGGTTGTGCGTTCGCAAACGGCCACAAGCAAGTACCACTGTGACTTTTTGAAGTTCATATGTACTTTCCAAGTGAATCTTGGACATCATTGACATCGGTGTAGAAAAACATCGTGAGGGAACCTGGTCTATTCGATAGAAATCGCCAAACCTTGAGCAAGCGTGGTGATTTTAAAACCGTCCAAAATCTAGTTGCAATGTAATTTCAATCTCAATCTGTCAACAAATGCCTCCATTTTGACATTGATTGTCGTTGAAGTGAAATTGCAACTCGATTTATGAACGTTCAGTAGAATGGGCCTTCTATTTTCGAGTTTTTAGTGAATTCTACTACACTTAGTAAAAAGTTGACCTAGTAGTTGACCACGAGTTTCGCGTTGTCAATAACGTCCATCATATAGAATAGAATAGTAGAATAAAATAGTTTATTTATGATTCTTAAAATTACAAATTTATGTTAGTCTATGTACAGACGCCAGCACATCAAGCTACTACAATCTGTCACATTTCTTTAATCGATTTTCAACTTTATGTTTAAAAAATAAGGTTCAAGATTGATTGGGAAAATGTGACAGTTTCGAGTAGGTTGACCTGCTGGCGTCTGTACAACAATCATGGCAATAAGTACATAATATATTTATAAGAAACTAGCACTTCGCCCGCGACTTCGTCCGCGTGTATTTTTTTAAAGACCCCTTCTTTTTTAATAATGTAATATAGCTTATGTTCCTCATGGATAAGTAGCTTTCGATTGGTAAACCAATTTTTTAAATTGGGCCAGTAGTTTTTGTTTTAAATAGTAATAAACATACAAACAAATCTTTACTCTTTATAATATTAGTTCAGATTACGTTGACGACTATACTAGTACACACGGCTACACATCAATCTATACATTAAGTATAAGCTGACCTCGCTTTGTACGGAAATCCTGTACAATGCGAGATCAGCATTAACTGGAAATATATAGCTTAATGTGTAGCCGTGTCTACAAACTGTGTCACAGTCGTCGAGTATTAATTACTGAAGCATGTAGACATTAAATACTGTAGACAACATCGCTTTCTGTTAGCTTTAACTCCAACGGAAAAATCAAATTGTATGGAGCTGACGTTTGCTTACCAGATGTCACGTGATGCAAATATGTCAACTGCATACAATGTGATTTTTCCGTTGGCGTTAACGCCAACAGAAAAGGGATTTTGATTACAGGCCCAGGGCACGCAGGACACGATGACAGCTGTTCTATTGTTTGAGGAACAGTTTTAATACATCGTGTTTCAAATTTCGTCCGAGTTATAAAAACAGCTGATAAGAATAAGAACCCAGTTTGTTCCGATTCTTATCATGTGACAACTAAGCCACAGCTTATTTTTAATTTTTTCAATTCTTTTTCTTATTTTTCATAGTAAAATCTTTTAGTATGTGTGTTAATTTCATGAAAATTAATCATAATAATTAGATTCTAATGCAAAGTAATCTTTTAAGTAAAAAATACTTTTGTTTGTTCAAAATAATACATACTTCGAAATGTGGGATTCGGACCGAACGTGTGAAAGGAATAGCGTAATGTAGTTCTTAGAGCGTTGTTTCTTTTTTTCTATTATAGCAGGCCATAGATAAATCTTACAAATTGTTCGTTCTTTCCCAGCACTAAGCAGGAATACAAAAATATTTAACGATGAAGGTCATGGTACGAATATATGAGTAAGGTTGTTGTAAGCTTGAAACAAAATTCTCTTGAAATAAGATTGTTTTGTAAAAGCTGGTGGTTGGCCTCCAGCACCACTTTTACACTACCTACATCCTGGAATCGGCTGTAAATCTTTATTTGACGATTTCTATGACAACTACCGAACTTATTTGTGTTGTGTGCCAGTTACCAGTTACTCATAATTGTGGAGTCAACGTACGAAAGTAATGGTTAAGAGCGCCCATCCCCGTCGGCCGAACTTCGACGCGAGCGTCATTGAATTTTTTTTTGTTTACGCAAACGCATAGCTCGAAAACAAACGAGTGAGTGAGAACGCGATAACATCGCAGCAAAATTGGCGCGCCGAGATTTCACAAAACTTGTTCCAGGAAATACGTGTTTTTTAAAAAGCCTTACAAGTTGTTGGTAATAATGTTTGTAATTTAGAATCTCCATTACATGTGCAAGGTTTCTATGAAGCTTTTTTTACTTTTTCAATGTATGAGTGCATTATGAACGGCCAAAGTTCAGATAAAAACTGTGCTAAAAAGCTGATTTTTCAGACGTGGTTACTCAATTTGTTTCTCAAAAAAGTTTGTTTTTGCTTCATACAAACCTAGATTTAAACCACAAGATAACTGTGTGTTAAAAATATTTGGAGAATAATTTGTTATAACGCCGTAATCACGTACGAGAGTTTGTATGGAAAATATGACGGGATGGGCACTCTTAAATAATACTTGTAATTATACTGGTTCAGTCCGGTTTTACGCAGTAAATGGGTTAAACTGACAGCTACAGTTATGTAGTTAACTCATCTGTGTACGCGGCGACTTGTGTTCATACGCTTGTAATTCATCGTTATCATCATCGGCCGGAAGATGTCCACTGTTGGACAAAGACCTCATCCAAGGCGGGGACTGTTGCCATTATCCTCAAGCTTGGCAGGCGTCTTGGAAATCGCAGTGAAGTTGTTAAATACACGGAAGCCGCTGCTGCCCGAGATTTTCCCTTAGTCGACTTCGACGAAACTCTCGGGATAAAATGAGTGGGTGCCATTCTGGCCCGGACAACCTAGGCATTTCCTGGACACCCCACGGGTTCCCGGTCACCTCACTTTAATCCTACCTACCTACCTACACTACCTACATACCTACCCTACCCAACCAACCTACCTACCTGACCTACGTACCTACCCTACCTACCTACCTACCTACCTACCCACCTGCCCTACCCTACACTACCTACCTACCCTACCCAACCAACCTACCTACCTGCCTACCTAAAATTTTCTTTTGCTCTCGACCATAACGAACACAAAAAATCAAAATTCAATTCGGTCCAGCCGTTCGAAAGTTATGCGCTTACATACATTTCGGAGATTCATTTTTATATAATATGTAGATACATAGATTGTACAATTTATTTTTTTAATTTAGAAACATTGATATATAGAAGCTGTCGATGTACAGAGTCCAGCACATTTGCTACAACAATCTGTCAAATTTCTTTGATAGATTATCAACTTGATCACAAAAATATAAGGTTCATGTTTAATTGGGAAAATTAACAGTTTGAGATAGCTTGATAGTCTGGCGTCTGTACAGTTCCTTACAAATGTTATTCTTCATAAAAAGAGTCTTGGATAGTTCAAATTAAACAACACAACTAATCTTAAACAATTTCGACCTTATACCTACTGGATAAAGTCTTTTTTTAAACGCTTTAAAGTAAACGAAATGAGCGTATATTATCAGGTTTGATGGTGGTGATATTTTTGGGAACATTTTAGATACTCTGGAGTTTTTTGTATATCAATGCTTAAATATTAAGGAATGTGGTTTTGTACATGATGATGGAGAATAAAATTCGCTTATCAAACTATTTCTTGTCTGTCTTTTATTTTACAAGTAGCACTTTGCCTGTGACTTCGTCTGTGTTAAGCCCGGTTTCCACCGCGAAAGAGTAATGAGCCGAAAATGGCTAAGCGGAGCGGACTTCGTTAACATGAAATTGCGTTTCCCCCAAGGAAGAGTTTAGTCGTCCGATTCCCACCGCTAAAGAGAAATGATGAAACGAGCTCATTTTTACTCTTTTTGCCCGCTGAGTCATTTCCGCTCGGCTCTTTGTTGGTGGAAACACATGTATGCAGTTTAACGAAAAATTCTTGCTAATTAAACGGAGTCCTTAACGGGTCCGCTCCGCTCGCGGTGGAAACCGGACTTGACAGTTGTCACAACTTAACGTACCAATGAGCTCTCTCATCACGTCACTACACCCCTGTTGCACCGCACAGCTACTCTAGCTGAGAAGCTGGGGTGCTATAGACGCATAGGGTGGGGACCTAAAGCTCGAAGTTGCGGCAGAGCGGCGAGTTACATTTTCGTATTCATTAACCTTTGCTTACACAGCACTAATGCCATGTGAATTAACGGCTTTTGGTGGAACTACTGAAGGTTGAATTTGACAACCTTCAGTAGTTCCACCAAAAGCCGTTTTGCACTTTTGACCGTTCATAATGTGAAAAACGATATTCGCTAAGCAAAAACAAGCTCGGCGTCGATTTTACAGCTCGTTGTCGAGTTCGCCGTCGAGCACAGCCACAAATGATAACGTTAGAGAATAGCATAGCTGGTGTTTCCTATGAAAGCGTCTCAAAAACTCTGTTTGCTACAAAGCATAGCAAGGCGAAGAGAGGTAACAGAACAGTTTCCCTATAAAAATCGTAGCGTGTTTGCTACGAAAGCGTAGCGAAGCTTGTGACTGCTACGGAAGCGTAGCGGAGCTACTAACGGCTACGAAAGCGTAGTGGAGCTACGGACGGCTACGAAAGCGTAGCTTAGCTGCATGTGCTACAAAAGCGTAGCATTGCTACTGGTGCTACGAAAGCGTAGCGCAACCTACTGACTCCTACGATAGCGTAGCTTGGGAACTGGTGCTACGACAGCGTAGCGTAGCTACTGGTACTACGAAAGCGTAGCGGTTCCACTGACTGCTACGAAAGCGTACCGAAGCTACCTGGTACTACGGAAACATAGCATACACGCACTATACGAATACGCAGTGGAGCTGGAAGCCAATTCTTGTAATGATTAGTAGTATCATCATCATCATCATCATTTCAACCGAAAAACGTCTACTGCTGGACATAGACCTCCCCCAAAAGAGGGGGGTTTTGCCATAATCGCCACGCTTGGCAGGCAGGTTGGCGATCGCAGTATGGTTGTTACAAAGGCACAGAGAACGCTGCTGCCCTTTCTCTGGTGAGTCCCTTAGGGCGGGTTGCTTCAACTATACTTTACTGACGGGTAATAGTCAAAAATGGCGCTAACTATCGTCAAATCCAAGAATGGGTTGTTTCACAAAATCGTACGTCAAAATGTTACTATTACCATAACCGACCAGTCAACGTAATTTTGTGTTGTCAAACAGCTACGTCAAATATCAAAATATTATGGAATCTCTTTTTAAATAATTTTGACTTACGGATTTTTATGTCATGAAACAACCCATTACATTTAACGTACGTTAAACATCTCACGTCATAGTAACTTTTAACCGTCCGTATGTAACGTTAACCGACTGTTTGAAACAACCCGCCCTTAGTCGCCTCTTACGACACTCACGGGAAGATATGGGGACGGATATTAGTAGTATAGTATAATGGGCTGGTGTGCGCAACTCCAAGTCATGGCACGTATTTTGTAATTAATAACGTTCGAAATCTAGTTGCAACCTCATCTAACCGATAAATCAATGTTATAATCTGGTATAAAAAAATCGAATCAATCGATTGATCGAAAATTATCCTATGTGTTAATCTATAGCCCGACCACTTATCTGAGATCGTCAGAGGTAGCTGCGCGGTGCGATAGGGGTGACAGTTGTCACAAGTTGACGTATCAGTGAGCTCTGGCGTCACGTCACCACACTGAGGTAGCTGCGCGGTGCGACAGGGGTGACAGTTGTCACAAGTTGACGTATCAGTGAGCTCTGGCGTCACGTCACCACACTGAGGTAGCTGCGCGGTGCGACAGGGGTGACAGTTGTCACAAGTTGACGTATCAGTGAGCTCTGGCGTCACGTCACCACACTGAGGTAGCTGCGCGGTGCGACAGGGGTGACAGTTGTCACAAGTTGACGTATCAGTGAGCTCTGGCGTCACGTCACCACACTGAGGTAGCTGCGCGGTGCGACAGGGGTGACAGTTGTCACAAGTTGACGTATCAGTGAGCTCTCGCGTCACGTCACCACACTGAGGTAGCTGCGCGGTGCGACAGGGGTGACAGTTGTCACAAGTTGACGTATCAGTGAGCTCTGGCGTCACGTCACCACACTGAGGTAGCTGCGCGGTGCGACAGGGGTGACAGTTGTCACAAGTTGACGTATCAGTGAGCTCTGGCGTCACGTCACCACAATGGGGTAGCTGCGCGGTGCGACAGGGGTGACAGTTGTCACAAGTTGACGTATCAGTGAGCTCTGGCGTCACGTCACCACACTGAGGTAGCTGCGCGGTGCGACAGGGGTGACAGTTGTCACAAGTTGACGTATCAGTGAGCTCTCGCGTCACGTCACCACAATGGGGTAGCTGCGCGGTGCGACAGGGGTGACAGTTGTCACAAGTTGACGTATCAGTGAGCTCTCGCGTCACGTCACCACACTGAGGTAGCTGCGCGGTGCGACAGGGGTGACAGTTGTCACAAGTTGACGTATCAGTGAGCTCTGGCGTCACGTCACCACACTGAGGTAGCTGCGCGGTGCGACAGGGGTGACAGTTGTCACAAGTTGACGTATCAGTGAGCTCTCGCGTCACGTCACCACACCCCTGTCGCACCGCGCAGCTACCTCAGGAACAGTCTCAGTTAAGCGGTCGGGCTGTATACATATAGATTCAATTGACACATTGATCCAACGTATAAGCTAAACTAGCGACCCGACCCAGCTTCGCATGGGCCTATAGCCTTCCTCGGTAAATGGACTATCCAACACAAAAAGATTTTTTCAATTCGAACCTGTAGATCCTGAGATTAGCGCGTTCAACCAAACAAACAAACTCTTCAGCTTTATTATATTAGTATAGATTACAGCTAATTCAGCCATTTGTTTTACAAACATACGAATTCTCTCATTTATAACATTATAATAATTTAATAAGATTCTATATTTTCTTTCACTATCAGCAAAGAATTCTATTATGAATAACTAGAAAACACTGCGGTCGCTGCAGAAGACGTTTTAATCTAGAAGGAAATATGTGATTATAAAAATACAAAGCAGACATAAATTATAAACGTTACTTAGTACGTACTTGCAACATAACCTATTATTAATAAATATTTAAATACAGTAAGTATAACTCCAGCAAAAACATTTTCAAGAAAAATGCTGCCAAGACGAGACCACATGGTTTGCACTGTCAAAAAGTTATCAGATTTCATGCAGACCCAAGCTTCTAACTCTTCACACCCTCACTCTACAAGCCCTAACTTCACAAACTCTACCCCTTACTCAAAATATGTGGTACTGGCCGTTTCGCTACCGTCACTTGGGCTTCATCATCATCATCATCAGCAGCATCAGCCGAAAGACGTCCACTGTTGAACGTCTGCCTCCCCCATAGAACGCCACAAGTCTTGCAACCTGCCGCTTGCATCCACCGGTTACCCGCGACCTTGACGATGTCGTCGGTCCATCTGGTGGGAGGTCTACCAGCGCTGCGTCTTCCGGATCGTGGTCGCCATTCGAAAACCTTTCTTCCTTATCAGTTATAGGTTCTTCAAGCGATGTGGCCTGCCCATTGCCACATCAACTTGCATATTTGGCTGAGAACGCCCATTGCTGAGAATGTCGATAACCTTAGTTCTTCGGCGAATTTACTCGTTCCGTTTTCCATCGCGCAAAGAAACCCTGAGTGTAGGTGAACAATTTATTTATAGAAAAACACAGCATGAATTACCATTATGCGCACAAAATTACACAATTAAATAATTAAAACAAGTACTTAATACACTATATGAAAAAAATAAACACAAAACTATTTAAAGCTGGATTGATTAAGTACATGGAATTTAATTAACACATATTGTAAATATGTGCGTGCTTCTGTGCGTGTGTGTGTGACGGAACTCCTCCTAAACGACTGGACCGAATTGATGATTTTTTTGTGTGTGTTCCAGTGGATTCGAGAATGATTTAGATTAACAATTGGATCAGGTAGGTGGCGCTGCAGTCGAGTTGTAGGACTTTTTTATTTTAAGAGCAGGACAACGTCTGTCTGGCCCACTAGTCGTACAAATATTTCTTGTTATAAATAAATAAACATCACGCAAGAAAGGTGGGCGCCATTACCACTAGGTCATCCCGACATTTCCAAGTATAAAACACAAACATAGACACTCATGTTATTCAACATTGTATTGAAATGGAAAGAGCTGAGCTGTTTATTTAAATTTTCTATCCAAGCATGTGTTATTTCAAGACAAAATAAAGCATGAACACTGTTTCTTTTATATTAGATTTGAAGTTTCAGATTCTTTATAACCAACTCCTAAAAGTAGGTTCTCAATTCGACAGTGTTTTTTTTTTATGTATGTACAGACGCGAGCACATCAAGCTACTACAATCTGTCACATTTCTTTAATCGATTTTCAACTTTATGGTTAAAGAGTAAGGTTCAAGATTGATTGGGAAAATGTGACAGTTTCGGGTAGGTTGACCTGTTGGCGTCTGTACATTGATTACTCTGAGATTTATGATCCGATTTACGTGATTTTTCTTTAGTTTGATGCGGAATAGTTGCCATTTGGTCCCATAAAAATTTAACATTGTTTGGCCCAATAGTTTTCATTTTATGAACATTCTTTTATTTTTTATATATTAATTTTATATATTAATTTTTATGTTTGACCATGCATTACTTTTTCAGCGTTGTCTGATTTCGATGATTCTTTTTTTAATTGATAGTGTATACCTCAAATTTGGTCCCATATAAATTTCAAGAAAATATTCCACCCCTAAGGATTGAAAATTAAGGGATAACAGATTCTTTTTGGTGTCGCCATTTCGTAATTAATTTCTGTGATGAGAAGTAGGCACTAAAAAGATAAAAAATATTTTTTTACAAAAAAGACAACCGCCTTTAAAAAGTAAAAAATAACTTTCAATTCGCAAGTCGGTGGCAATACATAACAACAAGCAAAACCAAAGCCGCCAAATAGATTGGGTACCTATGCCTCAGAGGAGTCAGAAATGGTCCAATATAAATTTTAACGAAATTGATTTAGCACTTTTTGAAAAATCAAAAAAAATCCAAAGAAATATACATAGACATAGAAATAACACAGTTCCCATTTAACAAGTTACCTGTAGACTTAAAAAGTTTGATACACACATCCTCGTTTAAAGCAAAGCTTCAAGCATTCTTATTGGATAAAATGTCTCTACTCAATTGACGATATATGTGATATTACCATGCGTTTTTCATAATTTAATTCTGTTAATTACACCGTTTTGACATATTCTTGACATTATCGGTATAAGACATTGCCTGAGTTGACATTTAATTTATTGTATTATTGTGAACCTGATAATATTATTTTTAAATGTCTAATGTATTACCTATTATTTATTGAATTGACATTGAATTAATATTATTGTTGTACCTTTGTTCAAATGGAAATTGTTATGTTTATTTTGTATTTATTATTAGTGATTTCAGACACAATGTAAATTGTTATTGAATAAATTAAATTTAAATTTAATTTGGTGACGTCTTAATCAGTTTTTTCAATCTTTGGAGTCATTTCAATCTCTGTTTAAATGTAAGTACTAAAAAGCGAAAAATAAAAAGCTTTTTACAAAAATGACACCGCCTTCAAAAACTCAAAAGTGATAAAAACTTTAGCACAGAACACACGTGACTAGTTTCGGAAGTCGGTGGTAATACAAAACAACAAACAGAACAAAGCCACCGACTTCCGAAAGTAAAGTCTTTTTCATATTGTGAGTTTACAAATTGTTGAATTTTAATTTTAAGATGATAACCCCTACACTATTTAATGATCACAGAACCTATGTGGCAAGTAAAAAGCGGCTTGGAGTAACGAGCTCGTCCCCGTCGTGGCTGCGGCCTGTCCGTGGAAAAAAGGTCATTAAGTCGTTGGTCGGATTACCGTTCCATCTGACCAATGAGAGCGATGGAAGGAGTGCACCTGTGTTTGCGCAAATACTTGTGCACTATAATATCTCCTGTATTCTTGGTTAGTCTTCTTTGATATTGGCCGCCATGACCAAAATTCGATCGAGAAAATAGGGAACATTATGCGAAACTCGGCGCAGAGGGCGCCACTATCACATACAGTAAACAAACCGCCATGGAGCATAACGTATTCTTGTTATATTATGTTATTAATTGTGATAACTAGTTATTTTGTGAAAATATATCAAAGTTTTAATTAATCTTACTTACATAACTGTGAACGTTATTCTGTAAATGCGACCGTCTCACCTGAATACTTAACTTTAGAGTGATGTTTAGCTGCTTCCCATAGTTTTAGAACAGTTTCTTCTTTTGGAAATG
Organism: Charanyca ferruginea; assembly: GCA_947361185.1. Classification (NCBI taxonomy): domain Eukaryota; kingdom Metazoa; phylum Arthropoda; class Insecta; order Lepidoptera; family Noctuidae; genus Charanyca; species Charanyca ferruginea. Next base: position 7,604,150 of record OX376080.1, on the reverse strand, counting down.
AATGAATTCCTTAATTTCTACATGGAAACACTGACGCATTATTGTACTATTATATTGTATTACACTTCTCAATTTTTAACTCAATAAAAGACAGAAAGAATTTGACGATTTTTATCACGCTTTGAACGACTCGTCGAAAAACTGTTTACTGTTTACACTAGTGCTGCACTCTGGTGCCAGAACATTGCAATATTAGGTATCCCCTATTATAAAAATGTCTAGGTTTCCTCACGATTTTCACGGTTTTCCCTTACCGATGCTGAAAATAAACAACTACAGGTTCCGATCGAAACGTGATACGTGATACGAGTTCTCAAATCTATGAAGTATTATGTTTTGTTTGTTTTGTTATATTTTTGAGGTTTCTTCAAGTACCGACTACCCTCTTCGGTTACAGCTTGAAGATTTAGCGTATGGCTTTAGTACGCCCACAAAATGTTTGTAAACTTTTCTTTAATGTTTTCTAAGATCTTGGTATACAAATACAATACAATACAATTATAGTTTATTATATAATTGTGATTAGCATATTACATATTTAGACGTGTTTGGAGCCTCCCTTTAAGCAAACAATTATGCCTGTATTGGGGGACTCCGCTCTTTCGTAACATTGCAGTGATACTTACACTAATTGTGGGTTACATACTATGAAAACACACACACACACACTTAAGATGCTATAACATAGTAAGTAAAACAACAACAAATGAAATAGCTGTAGTTACGAACACTAGATTATTGAATTTCTTTTTGTACTTATGTGGAGTGATGTGTGACGTAGCGCGATGTGTGGTGGGATGTGTAAAGAGGTACGTGTGGTGTGGTGTGATGTGGTATGTGTGATGAGATGTGTCGTAGTGTTATGTGTATTCTTTATGGTCAAAGATCCAAACGCTATCAAGACGCTGAGTCATTTTATTGTATGGGTGGAATTTTGAGAAGAGATAAGTAATATATGTCAAAGATGGTTTTACTTTTTAATATTTTGGTGAGTTTGGTGAGTAGTGAGGTGAGTTGCGGCCAAACCCAAGCCTATTGCTTGGGTTTGACCACAACTCACCTAATCTTAAGTGATGGTGCGGCCTAAGGTGGAGCACGCTTGCCTGGCATAAACCGGTTCACTAGCGCCTTGAAGATATCCAGATTATACTTATCGCGGAACAGAGAGGCGGTTAGTGAATTCCACAGTCTGGCAGTTCGCACAACAAATGTGAAAGTAAAGCCCTTGTTTCGAGACCATGGAACTTTAAGCTTGAAGCGTCACCGCTACACGGTGACGCTTCGCCGTATTTCTGCTCATCGGATGATGGAATGGGGATGGAAGAATTAAATTATGCAATTCCAAAGAAAATGTACCCGATACTTTTATCGGGGACATTTTCTCGGACGAACCCGGCTACATTCAAAGTGAGTTAATTAATCCGTTTTTCTCAGTCTATAATGTGTAACCATACTCACGTATCGTATAATGATAAAATAATGCCTATTCTACCCAGGTTTTGTAACAAAATGTTAATCTAAAAGAAGTCCTTGAACAAACAAAACTATAAAAGTAGCAAGTTTTAAAGATAGCAGTTTGAAACGTGAACTAACGGATGAACGATCTCTGTCTTTAGTATGTTTTTCCCTAGTTATCTTTATTTGAAAACTGTCGTACTTTTAAGCGCCAAACACACATAACATGACTGCGGGTCGGAAGCAGGTTTGATCAAGAGTACTGGGGTGTGATTCTATAAGACCTCATTCTAAACTTCGAATCTGAATCCGCTGTGAGTTTCTTGATTGGCCTTATAAAAACTCAGTTTATAATTCGAATTTAGGTACACCAGCGCCACCCTTGCGAGCGTATCAGCGAGTTGAACTATTTAATTCAACTCGCTGATACGCTCCCAAGTCTCCCTGTCAATTTTGACAGATATAGTATGAGATGACGTAATAAGTCGCATTATATAAAGTACACTCGAACCCGATTCAAAGTGTCAAATACTCGTATATAAGGTTACTAGCTGACCCGACAGACGTTGTCCTGTCCCGATCTACGGGGGATGAAAAAGGCGTGAAAAAAGGGGATGAAAAATAGATGTTGGCCTATTCTCAGACCTACCCAATATGCACAAAAAATTTCATCAGAATCGGTCAAGCCGTTTTGGAGGAGTACGGGAACGAAAACTGTGACACGAGAATTTTATATATTAGATTTTGAACCTTATGCGAGGTGAGACTGAATAGTGTTGTGAGATGCGAGTTGTTGTTTTGTTTGAACAGAATCGACCTACTGCTAATCTACCGGTACCCTTTGATTATATATAATGTCTAGATGGAGCGTCAAGTACACGCAAACGTGTCAAAAAGTGTCAGCCAACTATTGGCTGACAAGTGCTTATATAATCAAAGCCCAAATGCGTAATAATAATAATAAATGATTAATATATGTATAACAATATTAATTTATGTATAATTATATACATAATTGCTTATATAATCATTATTTACGCACACAGAGACGTAGATGCACAGTGTAAAACGACGCCTGCACGCACACATACTTGAAATTGTTGACTCGTTTTCTTTGTTATGATTGTAGGGCGACGCTCCATCTAGACATTATATATAATCAAAGCCGGTACTCTACTAATATTTTTTACCGAAAGATTGTGAGAACAAGAGAAAGAAATGTCAGGCCGTGTTGAAACACACAAATACATAAGATGACCCATCAAACGTCTATATAATTATGTGTTTCATCGTCACATAAACTGTTACCATTAGCTTTAACTAATTTACAATTAACAGGCTTTGGTGTGGACACTGTCTTATAATTTTCCATACCATAGAGATAGAGCAATTTCTTAATCTACTCAGACTGGTCAAGCTTTAAAATACCTTTTGCTCTATCACGTGTTACATTTATGCCTAAACAGCTTTTTAGCATTCCTAAATTCTTAACATTAAAATTACTTCCCAAAATAGGCAATAACTTATATTAGTCTTATGCCCGTTTTCACCAACTACCCCTAAATTTTAAGTAACCCCTATTTATATAAACACAAGGCTCACATTGACTTTGAATGTATCCGTTATTACATAAAAGAGTATTTACCTACTAATATTTTTTTACCGAAAGATTGTGAGAATGTTAGCAACTCTTCAGACTTAAACGTCTAAACAAATTAGCTGTAATTTGGCACACTCATAGATATTGATTTGAAGGGAAAATTCTGTCGTCCAATCAAAAATCGGGCAGCAGCGGCTTCCGTATAATTACTAGCTTCACTGCAATCAGACACAAACGTGAGGATTATGGCAAACTATAATCGAGGGCCATTTTGGACAAGGCCTTTGTTCAACAGTGGACGTTTTCTGGCTGATGATGACGAGATATTGATTTAGCTAAACCCAAAGCATTATAATGCTGTTTTTCCGTTCGACAAGTCGCGGATAAAAGCTAGTTTGTTGAGCTGTCAATCCAATGACACTATTATTGACAGCTTACCTAAAGTTCACTTCACCTTTTACAGATATTTTTCGGTACAGGGTAGCTCGATCGTCAGACGAGTAAGCGTCAGATGACGTCACCGTAAGAGTTGTTGTTCATGTGTGCATGAGACTGGTACAAATACGAGCTCACATGTTCACACATCCATTATGTCGGGCGAATATTTATATTAATGATTGAATGAGAAGCCTATCACTTTTATATAAATTAGATCTATGGTCCCTTCGTGAGACGGGATTATCAGACATGTAAGTTTATGAATATGATACCATAATAAATAGCAAATAATATACTTCATCTCATCATTCGTCAAATTCGCTATTAATTTAAAGCCTCATTTCTTCTTTATTGTATTCGATCGAATGTCTTGGCGATAAATAAATCTCATTTATCAAACTGTCTTGTGATTTTTCATATGACCTTCACGATCAAGGTTACAGGGGTAAATAGCTGATCGAAATAAATAGATTTTGAACCATTTGAAATATCCTAGACTAACTGCTAGCTGACTTACAGCGGGCAATGGAGTGAGCAATGCCCGCGAGTTTCTTTGAGGGATAGAATTCCCGAGGAGACCGCGATTCGGTAGTTTTAGCGTGAGACGCCTTTCAGCCTGATGAACCGATGACCTGGCGATGAATCTAGTATCTTTTTACCCCCCAACCACCAGGGGTTGGGGGATAAAAAGTGTTGACGTTGGTAGGGGTTGAGTTCCCGATTATCACACAGGGGTGTCGGGGGATAATACTAATATTATTTATATGCGAAAGTGAGTTTATTACGCTTTCATGGTTTATCTACTACTAAACCGATTTTGAAGGAATTTGGTACATGCTTAGTTTAAAGCCCAAGAAAGGCTATCTAAAGGTTACTGTTTATCCGCGACTTCGTCTGTATCCGTTAACCGACATTCATAAACAATGACTTTGTCTTGAAAACTCGGGAACGCGTGGAGGTATCGAGTTGAAATTAAAACCATAAACTTAATTCTACGGTCCCTTGATGCTGTAAAAAAATCAACTTTCTATGTTAACGTGAAAAAAAGATACGGCCGTTTATGTCGCAAAAACGCATTTATAATACCTAGTCTTGCCATAAATATAGTCACGAAGAAAAAAAATTATTTTATTGCAAATAATATGTATTACTTTTACAGTGTGTTAGTTTAATACATAAATATAAAACAATTTAAAATATAAAAAGCTTATTCGAAGTGGTCTCCATTGGCTGCAAAACAGTCCTTTAAACGATGAGGCCAGTTATCAATAGAACGCACTCTTTCCATGGGAAAATTCTTCACTGGCAATCGTATGGATAGTATTAGGGGCTCCAAATTATCATGGCGTTTAGAGCAAGCCGTACTCTCTAAAACTGACCATAAATCATAATCCAGCGGATTAAGATCGGGAGTAGACGACGTCCAGTCTTCAGCTCTGATGAAGTCCGAAACGTTCACTTCCAACCAAGACTGCGTGGACCGAGCTTTGTGACCCGGCGCCGAGTCTTGTTGGAAGGACCATACTTGGTTATTGAAAATGGTGTTGCTAAGGGGCTTAACTACCTTCTCAAGAATGGTATCTTGATACACTTGTGCCGATGTTTTGATACCTTTTTCACAAAAATATGGCTCAGTCACTCCTTCATAGCTAACACCCTACCAAACCATCACTGAAGTCGGATAATGCCCACGTTGCACTCTGTCGGCTAATTGGGAAGCTTCCTTAGAGCTTTGAGCATAAATACGGTCATTTTGTTTATTAAAATGTTGCTCAATTGCATACCGTAAACAAAATTTTTCTGTGACCTCCTTTTGCGTACCGCTTCAGTAGTTGTTTCGATTTTACCACCCTATTCTTTTTTAAATTATCAGTTAAAAAATGATCAGTGCGTCTCTAATAGGCTGCAAGTCCTAAGTCATCTTTTAAAATACGCGATATGGTTCTGAGTGCTATCATCATCTCACGAGATAAAATCTTTTGCTTTCAAACAGGATTTCTTCGAATTCTTTCCCTTACTGACCACCTTTTTCGTACGAACACTACGTGGACGGCCAGATCTTTTTCTGTCACAAACAGAGGAGGTCTCATTGTACCTATTAATAGCCCGATACACAAACATTTGACTAATACCAAGCGTATGGAGAGTTTTAAAAATTGCATTTGGCTCTATACCAACTTTGTGTAATGCAATCACAGCGATTCCCTCCTCCCTTTGTGCCTACTGGCCTACTTCTGTTCTGTCTCCTGCTTCATTTGGAGGGAAGTGGAAAATATGTTTTACTTACTCCTCCGCTTTTCTTCTCTGATTCGTTGCGGGATCCAAGGCAGTTGAACCGTTCATTGCTCTGGCGCTTTTCTGGTGTTCGCCACTGTTGATGCTGGCTTACAGGCTTTCACTCGTGGCGTTCTATGGAGGAGGCCTTTGTTCAACAGTGGACGCGCGTCTTCCGGCTGATGATGATGATAAGAAAGTAAAGAGATGCTGTTCCAGGAGTACCTACGGGTGAACACCAACTGGATCTTGAGAGTGGAGAAGTTGGAGGCGCGCCATAACACGAATTTCAAGTCAGTCGTGTGCATTCCGACTCAACATTTGGTGACCTTCCTCAAGGAAGAGTTTTGGCCGAAAGGTGTGCTGTATCGGCGTTTTCGCGGTCAACTACACGACACCTCACAGCGTAACACGACGCCGTCACTTCGTGTGACGAAAATATGAAAATATATTTATTCGTTTATAGTTATTGTTCTTATAGTTATGTATGTATTGTGTTTTATGGGCCTTAGTTGCCCGAAATAAAGAATAAATAAAATAAATAAATTAATTATTATTATATTATTTCTACACGCATCAGCCGATCCCTTCGAGGAGTAAGTAGGCGTAATGTTACTTCGCCTACGAGGCCTTGTTTTTACGATCTATATGATAAGTAGCGTAACTGCATTTGATTATCATTTATTCCTGCTATTGCTATATTACTTACTATGGCATATACTCAAACTAGCAGTTTGGTGGAAATGGGAAATGCTGCGTTATAACAATGGGAGGTCCGATGTGGGACAAGAATGGGTGTGGAGACGGTTGACTCTAAAAGATTTTTATGAAAACAAAAAAATAAGTACAGTTTTTTTTTTGAAAGTCTGTTTTATCAAATAATTGGAGTAGTTTTAAAAACTTATTTTTTTTTATGAGTATGTCTTCTTGGATTTTTTACTTTATTGCAAGAACTACTTCTCAACGTAAGTTCCTGGGCCCTATTCCCAGATAAGGTAAAATGTTAAAAGGCTCTAACCAGGCAATTAAAAAAGAATGTTATCAGATTTACCTATTTTGCGTGATTTTATCACGCAAAATAGGTAAATCTCTATCCGTTAATTTGTTTTTGAGGCGGAATGAAGCGCATGTGAGCAAAAGACTTACGAATATAAGTCTGGATGGATGGAGAGGGAAAGCAAGGCCAAAGAATAGATGGATAAATGTGTGAAGAATGATATGAACGAAAAGGGAGTCAGTGAAAGCATAACAGTTGACAGTAGGTCGATTCTGTAAAATTCAAACAACAACTTGCATCTCACATCGCTATTCACTCTCACTTCGCATAAGGTTCAAAATTACCTTGATATATTTGACACTTTGAATCGGGTTCGAGTGCGAAGTGAGCGTCGAAGTGGCGGGGAAATTACCTTACAGAATGCCACTTCTTACGTCATCTCATACTTTATCTGTCAAAATCTGCCTGTCAATTTAGTTCAACTCGCTGACACGCTCGCAAGTGTGGCGCTAGTGTAAATTCGAATTTATCAACCGAGTTTTTAGAATGCCAATCAAGAAACTCACAGCGGATTCACATTGGGAGTTTAGAATGAGGTCTTACAGAATCACACCTCTGCAGTGCGACAGTTATAGGCTATTATTATTATTATATAGCAACGCTCATCGAGTAACATGGGCTGTGGTTATGAGAAGAAAAATCGCGGATGAAGTCGCGGGAAAAATGCTTATTTTATATAAATAACTGGAAACCGTTACAGTAAACAAAGCATATATATCTTCATAATTAAATGTCGATTTACAATAATACAAATCCCGTGTATTATTTTAGTTAGTTTACATATAAAAATAACACTCTATTGTGTTCATGGATTCTCAAGAATCTAATGTCAAATGAATGGTGCATTGTTTTGAGAATGTCTGTGGTTGTACGACTCCCTCTTTTTGATGAGCTCACCTTTTAGAAAAAATCGCGACTGAATGTGGAGCTCATATTATTGACAAAACCGTAGTAGTAGTGACTGTGAATTAATTAGAAAATAAACGTCTTAGCAAAACCGTAAAATATAAAGAAAAAAATTATAACTAATCTTGTTATAAAGAATTTGATTTAAAAAAAATACTACTTCAATTAATATAAGACAAAAAAAAATATTTCTAAAATAAAATTGCATACGGACGCGACTCCATTGCCGCTTCTATTCCCGCCCGCCCCTACAGTCCAGTTGTATATAAGCCTTCGTTCTCGCCCTACGCTGCATTCAGTAGCCACTCGTCCCCAGGTGAGTCCAAACCCCATAACTACCCATAATCGATGTAGAAAATATTTAGTTTTAATTAAAAATTCATTAAGTTAAACCATGTATGCACTTTTGTATTAAACTGTGGTATTTTAATCGACGGAAAAATTTGAACCCCTTGATGTCATGCTTTTTGTGGTGATATCCTATTGAATACCCTCGGTTTAAGGAGAAGTGGGGCCTAAAATTCCACAATTCGCCATTGACGTCTGGACCCCTTGAGGTCTTGATTTTCAAGACTATTCTAAATTTTATTTTTAGAGTAGAAAATTTATTTATTTATTTACTCATAACAATAAGCTTACAGTTTACACCAAAACGCTTATGTCGTGTCAGGTTTTAGTATTCAATAAAATCAGAAAAAACAAAATCTAGTATTATATCTGGGTTAAATGTATAACAATAACTATAACAAAGTTAGAAATCAAATTGAATGAGATGTCAAAAATTATGGCAATTAGTATAAAATAATAATAATAATAAAACATAATAATAATAATACACAAACACGTCACTCACAGGACATTTCACACAGCATTGTTTAAGTATAACATAATCTTTTTAGATATCCTAAATCCTAAAATACCAATTCATAATATGTTTAAAGACAGAGAATTCGTTACTTGATTCTAAAATGATTCCTCGTCATCATATCAGCCTATTACCGTCCACTGCTGAACGTAGGCCTCCCCCAGAGATCGCCAACCAACCCGGTCTTGGGCAACCCGCATTCACCCGCTGCCATGATTGTTGCTTATTGATGCCTCTAAAATAATTACAAGTTGTCTAAATTAATGGTGTTTTATATTGAGTATACAAGTTGTTTAAATTAATGGTGTTTTATATTGAGTACATGGAGATTATATTTGCCCAAAAGTGGAATAATAAATATTTTTTTTTAGTTTTTAAAACAGGTATATTTTTCTCAAAGTTAGTCTAAACCTTTTCTTTAAGCCAGCACTTTGCCCGCGTCTTCGTCCGAAAAAGTCTTACGGAACGAATAAACGAACGATCACAAAATCAGTGCTTTAATCTGTACTTAATTTAATAAACCTGAAGAGTGATAGGCTATATTTTATTATTAAAAAACCGGCCAAGTGCGAGTTGAACTCGGGTGGAGAGGGTTCCGTACAATGCCAAAGTTTCAATTGATAGAATTCTTATAGGTTTTCCTGTAATCTACAAGCAATGAACTATATTTTGTATTTTTTTCAAATTTTTAATTGGCAATTGTCGTCTTCAAAATCTTGATTGTATTGTCGTCTTCTTTCATGAATAAAATAAAAACAAAAATATTTTTGAGATTCTCATAATAGCCCTTTCATTTGATATATGACACAGAAAGGTTTGCAAAACTTTTTTTTAAATTTCATAATTTGTCCCCCGAAAATTACCCTTATTTTAAAAAATATTTATTTACTTTGCAAATTTGGGGCATAGGATTACACGTTCCTACCAAATTTCAACTGATTTGGTCCAGTAGATTCGAAGCAAATTGGCTGTGACAGACGGACGGACAGACAGATGTACGAGTGATCTTATAAGGGTACCGTTTAATTTGGTACGTAACCCTAAAATTTAGGGATACAGTGCTACTATATACTATATATTATGAAAACAGTGTAGGTATAGAGCAATACTAAATATTTAAACAAAAGAAAAAATATCGAAATAAAAGCCATGGCAGGTTGACCAATCTCCACTGACAGTACCCGTTCACGAACATGACGCGCAAAATATGGAGCTAGAGTGTACTTGAATGCTAAAGATTATATTGTTGTGTAATTAATTCACAAAGATTACATTGTATGTACTATGCGTACTAAGTATATGTAATAAGATTCAATTAAGTACCGCTATCACATTGGGTTGTAACCTGTAAAGTTAGTTGTGTTTGTGATAAAATAAATAAGTAAATATTTTACTATCAAAAAATTAGGGTCGCGGGAAAAAGCTAATTAATTTAAAATTACGTTAATTTTATTACGGACATTTTTACTTTTTAAATGATTTCTAAATGCCTGGCTTTCAAGTCCTAATAAAGGTTTCCGTCGAAACCTGAGCCTGTATAATGTATAATTGCGTTCTCCTAATGACAATCGCTTAGAGAAGGATTTACTTCATGTAGGTAAAAAAGGATCATGTTTTTTTAAACGAAACATGATTTTGAATGTTCCATCGTTCGTTCAAGTGTGTGATTAAATTCTGATGATTCTTCCAGACGACTTGCAATCTTTATAGAAAACGGGTGTTGTAAGGTAACAAGTCAAAATTTAAACGCTTCTAATACACGAAGCTTTTTTTTAATAAGTATATCTTATTTTGTTTGTGTCCCACTGCTGGGCAAAGGCCTCTCCTTTCTACTTCCAAACGTCCCGATTTTGTGCAATCTATGCCCACGTTTGCCCTGTAAATATGTTCAGATCGTCACACCTCCTTCGCTGCATTCGGCCTTGGCGTCGATGTACTCCTTCAGGTGTCCAGTTTGGGACCATATTTGCCCATCTCTCCGGATGCATTGCACTGCCCATTCCCACTACAGTCCGGCTGTTTTTTCTCCAACATCTGCCCCTTGAGTCATGGAGCGCAGGGTGGTGTTTCTACGGCGATCCATTCGCTTGACACATAATACGCTACGGTCCATTGCTCGTTGGTGAATCTTGAGTTACAACTTCCGTTGCTTAGTAAGTTACCAGCTTTGTGCACCGTAGGTTAGGACGGGCACGATGCACATGTCAACGAGCTTTCTCCTCAGCGTTGGAAAACTTCCGTTCGAGTGTTTTTTAAGGGCCCAGAAGGTCTTAAGGCTAGAACGGGTTACTTGAAGGGCTATGTTGATGATTTTGCTTAATATAATTGTCTAAACTCATTTGTAACTTCAGCCTTCAAGAGCGCGCCCATCCCCATCGAGCGAACTTGGACGCGAGCGTAATTGAAAAATGTTTTGTTTCAACCAACGCAAAGCTCGAAAACAAATGAGTGAGTGAGAACGCGATAACATCGCAGGAAAATTGGCGCGCGGAGAATTCACAAAACTTGTTCCAGGAAATACGTATTTTTGAAAAAGCCGTAAAAATTTTTGGTAATATTTGTAATTTAAAATCTCCATTATTGTGCAAGGTCTATGAATTGTCTATGAATCTGTTATTTTTATTTATTCAATGTACGAGTGTATAATGAACGGGCAAAGTTCAGATAAAAAAACTGTGCAAAAAAGCTGACTTTCAGACGTGGTTACTGAATTTGTTTCTCTAAAAAGTTTATTTTTGGCTTCATACAAACCTAGATTTTAACCACAAGATACCTGTGTGTTAAAATATTTAGATAATAATTTGTTATAACGCCGTAATCACGTACGGGTGTTTGTATGGGAAATTTGACGGGATGGACGCTCTTAATTTTTTTTAAACCATACAACTAGATACTAGGCTGCAAATTGCAAAAAATGTAAGAATAATTGAATTTCAGCGGCTATCCTCGCGCTTTCACCTTAAAGTATAGATATATAATTATTAAAGTAAGTATTAGATCAAAATGAACGCAACGCGCGAGTTTGCCCACGTCTCCTTTTCTAGAGAAAGACACTGTCTTCATTATGAACTGTAAACAGCAATGAGGTCTTGCAAATTAAAAGTACACCGTCTCTTGATTGAAAAATAATAGTTGAACATACCAGGGAACGTCATAGGCGATTGGCATTTTTACATTGTAAGGGTGTAAAAATAAATTGAAAAATTATCGGTTTCTTAAGTTTTTGCACTTGGGTAGGTATTTTTTTTAAATGTAATTTGATATTTTACGTGGTTAAAATCCGGTTTCTCGTATCACCAAAAAGACTTTCGTACTTTTTCAATTGGATAAATGACGCCGTTACCCAATAATTCGAAGACAGAATGTCTCTAAAAGAATACTTGATTTTAGCCCTGAAAACCCGATTGATTTTCAATTAACTTAAAAATTAGATTTTTAGTTTCTTTGAAATCGTTAAATAGACAGTCAATTGAGTTGTCAAATGACAATGACGTCTTAAGTATAAATTAGTAACACAAGCCTTATCCACTTTACAAAAATATCAAAAAGTTCAAAATAGAATTAGACTACGTTTTGTACCCTATGGAGACAAATCGAAGCCATTCTAGATAGGAGTTTCGTTTGGTATCACGTTTAGTGAGTTGTTTAGCTCGTTTCATGTGTAAGTTTAGGAATAGGGTCCCGTTGGCATTCTTTGGATACGAAACCCCAAAAAGGGCCTTTGGTCCAATTTGTGCGATATTAATATCTTTCGAAGCCCTTTGTTCGACACTTTCACATCACATAAATACATAATTATTGTATTTCAGATTTCAGTTAATAATTATGAAATTTCAAAAATCAACTTTTAAGTTTGTCATCTATGTGGACGAGCTTTTTGATACCATATGAGCGCCCCTTATTTTTTAAATTTTATATAGTTTTATTATATAGTAGTACCAGGTAGTAGTAGCCTGGGTAGTCAGAAGCCAGAAAGTCTGACAACCAGTCTTACCAAGGGGAATCGTGTTACCCATGAGTAACTGGGTTGTGGAGGTCCGATAGGCAGTCGCTCCACGTAAAACACTGGTATTCAGCTGCATCCAGTTAGACTGGAAGCCGACCGTAATATAGTTGGTTGGGCTTGGCAGATGATAAATAAATAAATAAATATCTTGGGACAACTCACACACGGTCATCTGGTCCCAAGCTAAGCAGAGCTTGTGTTATGGTAACCAGACAACTGATATACATACTTATATAATTTATAAATACATACATATTATAGATAAACACCCAGACACAGAACAAACAATCATGCTCATCACACAAAGTTTGTCCTGGGTGGGAATCGAACCCACGACCTCCGGCTTAGCAGTCAGGGTCAGTGACCACTAGACCAACAGGCCCTATGATGATGATATAGTTTTATTTTATACATTTTAAAGACATTGTATAAAGCTATGTGAATGTGATTTTAAACAGAACAAATAACATAAACAACATATTTACCTAACAAAACTTTTAAACAAAAATCGTCACATATTGAATGAAAATTCAACAACAATTCAACTTCGTTGAACTGCTATAAATCCGTTACTTTTCGCATTTCGTATTTTGGTGCCACTTGCCACCAAGCGCCTGGAGCGACACTCTTTCCGAAAACATGAAAATGGCGACAAAGTTCATTATTTTTATTATGATAATAATAATAAACTGTATTATCATCACACCCACTAATAATTCGGGGGCGTAATGTAATAATAATAAGTGGCAATTGCTCCCTAGTCATGTTGTAATGCGGCTATAATAAAAAGACCCTGAACGCAGACTGAAGTTACAAGTTCTTGCGAACATTTGGTTTTCCTGGAACATACATGGTAACCGTCAGACTACGGAGATATTGAACGTGGTTAAATATTGTTCAATTTAGTTACTATTTTATTCTAGCTATTATTTAAAAATTAAACTAGGTATATTTATCTGCAAAAACCCCTGTCCATGTTTCTCTATCTTATGCTACATTGGTCCAAAATGGGCAAGTTATTTTCTCCCACCATCTGGCATCTAAGCTTGTATTTTTTCATACACTCTCAGTTAAGGTCGTAGCACACTTATCAAATCCGAAACGGATCGTAACCGTATCGACTCTAGCCGTTTAGTATTCTTTGTATGAAACTCTTACTGCAAAGCACACTAATTGGAATCGTAACGTATCGCCTGGGGACAAGCTCACGAACCGCGGTGCGGCGCGTGGTCCCCGCACCTACGTGTCTCTCACCCCTCTCGCGACCTGCCTGCACCACAATATCGTTGTCACACGTGCTGTCATTCACAAGGCAACTTCCAGTCTTGTTACGCGCGTGTTTGATCTGGTGATCTGGTGCCAGCCAGGCCAACCAGCGGTCGGCGAGCCGTAAGCGCGGCGTCGCCTAGCCGTAGCCAAGTCGACGTATCGGAGCTACTGATCCGTTTTGGTTACGTTGCTTATGTTATGTTGACACCTGCTTGACGGCGAGGCGAAAGGCGATACGGTGACGATCCCCTTCCGATTTGATATGTGTGCTACGACCTTAGTCTGTGTAAACTGAGCTAGTCTATAAACTCAGCGGGAACGACGATCGCGACGCCGCGGGGTGTTAAAAGTGGAAAATCTTGTGGTTTTAATTTTAAACGAAGCAAAACACTTAAGTTATGAGTTGAGAGAAGTCTTTTAATGTATCTGGAAAGAACGATGCACTATGAATGTGATCGTTGTGTTCCAAGATACCGGTCGCCGTAATTACGTAATTTTAGCATGGTTGAAAGAAAACCTTAACAACTTGGTTTTTGATTCTGAAAACCTTTTGAAATAATTTTTTATAACATTAGGTAAGAAGCAGCCAAAAACGATAATTATCTATACTAATATCACAAATGTAGAGTTTGTTTGGTTGAACGGAAAGCTATATAGGCCTATAGGTTAGTTTATATTGTTGTACTAGACTAACTCATGTCCGCGACTTCGTCCACGCGATTGTTCGTTATCGAATCAGCGAGGTTTTAATTTTTTTCACGCGAATCTCTAATTTTTAGGGTTCCGCACCTCATAAGGAAAAATCGGAACCCTTAAGCCCGTCACAGACGTAGCTATAATATATAATAATATACATCAGACGTAGCTATAATCAAGGCATATTACGATCAACTATAATATATATTTTTACTACGTCACCAAAATATGTGGACAGATATAGCAAGGTATATTAATATAAATTTCAAAAATGTGAAACAAACAACGATCGCAGACGTAATAAATAAGGGCGAAAATATATTATTATATTATAGCTACCGTGTGTGGTGGCTAGCTATAATATATATTATAGCTACGTATGTGACGGGCTTTATAAGATCACTTTGTTGTCCGTCTGTCCGTCTGTCTGTCAAGACTCTTTATCTCGGGAACGCGTGGAGGTATCGAGTTGAAATTAAAACCATATACTCAAGTCTACGGTCCCTTGAAGCTGTAAGACACTTCAATTTTATTTATTTTTATGGTATAGATGTTGTAGGTACAAGTAGGCATTGCAATAATTGAACCCCTAAATGTTGTAAGCTGATAAAAATGAACTAGTGTAGGTACCTATATTAAAACTAAAAAAAACTTGATCAATCTCCTAGTTCCACAGACCAAGTCCATGTAGCCTCTAGAACTAAGATAATTAAAAAAATACCTAAGACTATCGTTCACAAACTCAATTATCAACTAGCAAACTTACTAAATACACTTACTAAATGGTTTAGTAACAATTAAGAAGAACCAATTATATATTTACAAGACGTTAAGTAAGTTTCACTTTATTTAGGCTAGGTACGAGGAAAATTGGAGACAACTTGACTTTTGGTAACTTTGAAAACGTGGGTGTAACATAGATGTCAAAAGTTTTTTATTGTTATTAGGGTTGTCTATCAGTCAGTCCATCAGTCACAGCCTAGGGCCTTTTTGGACCATTATAGGTAGGCAATAATTTAAAACAATAAATCTTATTTTTCGGGTATCTAAGACTCTTAAATATCATGTATACCTTACAGTCTATCATGTAATATTATTATAAAAAAATAATAGTTAAACTTTGTACACGAGGTGACGGCGTCGTGTTGCGCTGCGTGGTGTCGCCTTTCAAAGAATCGCCAATATACGACAACCTTCGGCCAAAACTTTGCCTTGTGGAAGGTCTCAATATAGCAAGTCGGAACCCGCACCACGAACGACTTGAAGTTCGTGTTGTGGCATGACTCTAACTTCTCGACCCTTAAGGTTTCGATCGAACTTACTCCACGATCTCCTCAACCTTCGTGGTGTAATGTAGCCGGGACACATATAGCAGCGTCGTAGATTAATGGTTGATTAATTTATGGTACGACTCTGTGTTATCTAGAGTCGAGATAGCCCACTGGTTAAGGCGTTCCTTTAACTCTTTAAATTCAAAACCATTTGTTTCAAATAGATCATTTCCAGGCATTATTATTATGGAGAAGGACGGGCAAGAATTTCCATGAATACTCTTTTAAAATCAATAATATATTATTAACCAGCGATCGCACGGATGCGACATAACATACTAATGTGGTATCATACAAAACAATATCAAACTATACGTTTATACCTTCGCCTTGAATTACTCTATCAGTCTATTGCTGAAAACTGGACTATATCTATGCGACGACACGGTTGGCGCAGTGGCTGAGCGATCGACTGCTGCGCAGCGTGTTGCGGGTTCGATTCCCGCCCAGGATAAATATATGTGTGATGAGCACTTGTGTTTGCCTTGTGTCTGGGTGTTGTTTATCTATATATGTATGTATTTAAAATGTATTTGTCATAGTACAGGGTCTCCCTAGTTTGGGGTCGGATGGCCGTGTGAGAATTGTCCTCACATATGATTATTTTGGTATACGTGTTATTTTTTCTTAGCACTTTGGCTGGTTGCAGCTGCATTTACGGGCCGGAGCCAAGTAAATGTAGCGTGTGGTGTGTGTGTATTATGTTGAGGGTGTATTGTGTTGGGGGCCCACTTCGTGTTCATCAATCTGCGTGAACTTTCTCACGATTCGACATGTATTTAATATGGCAGCTTTCTGTAGAGTGATATAAAGAGTTTTTTTATTATTATTATTCGATAGTGCTATTGGTTCGATATTGCGTTTCCGAGCAATCAGTTAAGGAAGAAAATCACTCAAATAGATAACTTTGTCGAATGAATAGCTATCGAAAGTTTATCCGAAGACCTCAAAAACTAGGCATTAAGTCTATCTTGCACGTATCTAACACTGATATCGGTGAAGAAAAATATCGTGAGAAAATCACTTAAGGGGCTATTAACGACATTTACAGATTTTAAACTGACAATCACGTAAAAAATATAATTATGTTAAACTAGAACATTCTTTCAATCATTTAGTATGTTAAGAGCGCGTATTCGATTCGTGACGAAAACTTTATGTTTTCGCGTTTTGCCCAGAGCAATATCGTAATTATGTGAGCAGATTATTTAAAGACAATTTACAGTTTTAGAAAGATTAAGTCTTAGACGGCTACAGAGTAAAAGTATAATTTTTAATTATGGTTTTTTAAAGCGAAGACAATTCTTTCATATCGTTTTTAATTAAATTGTGAAGTGGTGTCTGACGCGGACAAAACATTGAAAATCACACAAAATCTACCAGGAATATTAATGGTAGATTGGAAAGACTTTTACTATCTTACAGACAATTTTATTATCTATCTTTTAGTATACGCCTTTTTTTAAGTTAAAGAATACTATCTTTTATTTAATTTTTTCGACTAAACTTTGAGAGTTTTGGACGCAGCGCATACGATTCTCTGGTCGCTCAAGATCGCCGGCGTATATCGTTGCCTAATAAGTATATAAGTCTTAAATTGCCAGTCTCTGTACGAGAAGAAACCTTTGCCCAGCAGTGGGACAGTAATTGACGGGTATTATTCAGAGCGATTCTGAGAACCAACGGTAAGTATTTATTTTTAGCGTTCCGTACCCAGTGGCGGGCCTTCCATTAAAGCCGAAAAGCCCGTCTTGCTGTCAATAACGGAAAACGATTAAAAACAAAACGAAAAAAGCACAAAAAGAAAATACTTCAATATAGAATTTAAAAATGATTTTTATTTTTAAATCTGTCTTGCCCTAAATTTGACCCCTAGGCACGCTACTGTCCGTACCCAAGGGTAAAAACGGGACCCTATTACTCGTCTTACGCGTCTCTGCTCGCTAGATTGCGTGGCAGTGGCAAGCCTCCTGAAGGTGATAGCTGACAGGTATGATGGGAGCCCCATAACGGGACATCTCTTCAAAACAAAACTACAATGTCTGTCGTAGTGTATAAATACTAAGATAGGTTATAAGAAATATTATTGTTACTGTGGGTCAGTGTGGACCTTTGCTGTCTGATAAATAAATAAATAATTATTATATTATTATGACTTAGACTCCACTGTCCATCTGTCTGTCACCAGACTGTATCTCATGAACCGTGATAGCTAGATAGTTGAAATTTTCACAGATGATGTACCTATTTCTGTTGCCGATAAAACAACAAATACTAAACACAGAATAAAATAAATATTTTTTAGGGTTCCGTACCCAAAGGGTAAAAACGGGACCCTATTACTAAGACTTCGCTGTCTGTTCGTCCGTCTGTCTGCCACCAGACTGTATCTCATGAACCGTGATAGCTATATAGTTGAAATTTTGTGTTGAAGATGTATTTCTGATGCCGCTATAACAACACATAACTACACAAACGTGTTTTTTGTCGTTTTTTAGGGTTCCGTACCTCAAAAGGAAAAAACGGAACCCTTATAAGACCACTTTGTTGTTCGTCTGTCTGTCTGTCAAGAATTTTTATCTCAGGAACGCGTGGAGGTATCGATTTGAAATTAAAACCATATACTCAAGTCTATGGTCCCTTGATGCTGTAAATAAATCAACCCTCTATGTCAACGTGAAAAAAAGATACGGCCGTTTATGTCGCAAAAAATGCATTTATAATATTAGGATGATTAAAGTATGGATTAGTATAGAAATATGGATATGTACCTACAAATATGTACGGAACCCTCGGTGGGCGAGTCCGACTCGCACTTGTCCGGTGTTTTTGTCAGTGTTTTTGTGCTGTCTGATAAATAAATAAATTAATATTATATTATTATTACCAAGACTCCACTGTCCATCCGTCTATCTGTCTGTCTGTCTGTCACCAGGCTGTATCTCATGAATCGTGATAGCTAGACAGTTGAAAGGAGAATGACAAGGTTTCCTTCAAGACTCGGCCAGAACCGACAAAGATGAACTATATATCATCAAAAAGGAAAATAATTATAGAATTTGATAGTACAATTAGTTTTCTATAAGAAGTACACCAAAAAACGTTATAGTTCTTTAAAGTTGTCCACTTAATGCTTCCAATTTTAACGATAACATGAAATAAACTATTAAATGCTTAATTACATAATGATTTGTGGCACATTATCTTCGCATAATCATATGTATTCATAGTAAATATACATAATTATAACATACCTACTTACATTATTTTGGGATGTAGGTATGAAAAATATCATGTTTACTTTTTAACAATTTATTCTCTCAATTCCCTCTCTCCCACTTCCAGTATTATTAATTATGTTATAAACATAATATATTTTTCGACTTATATGTCTGCTTTGAATTTTGCCTCATAAGAGAAAAATTAAAACTTTTTGACAATTATCAATAATAACTAACAGATCAAGTGTTGCCAGCAGTATAATAATTACTATTCTAAACAGAATCGAGAATCGAATTAAATTATTATAAAATATATTTAAAAATATAATTAAACACTATTTATTATTATGAGCAAATTACGAGTTACGACTTATACATGTAACAAATTAACTTAAGTAGTTACATAATGATAGTAATGCAATCGATTTGCAAGTGCAATTTCGTATCGATGTTATTTTATTTTGGTATTGGCAACATTTCTAATTGAAACTGCAGATTGAACGTGAACGTGAACGAGAACGTGTTGAAAAATTGAATAACTATTTAAAATTACTTTTAAACGGTGTACTTCTACAGATTTTATTTATACTGTATAATTCTAACTGTTTTATATTATAAATTATCATTAATATAAAAAGTCTGTCGGGCGCTATTCGCTATTCGAGCCGATTTTTGTCATTGTTCTTTTCACAGATGATGTATTTCTGTTGCCGCTATAACAACAAATAACTACTAAAAACAGAATAATAAATATTTAAGGGGACTCCCATACAACAAACGTGTTTTTTTGCCGTATTTTTTTTTCTAATGTTGTATAGGTAATGGTACGGCCAACCATACTGCGATCGCCAATCCGCCTGCGAAGCGTAGCGATTATGGCAAAACCCCCCCTTGGGGAGGCCTATGTCCAGCAGTGGACGTCTTTCGGCTGAAGTGATGATGATGATGATTGGTACGGAACCCTTTGTGCGCGAGTCTGACTCGCAGTGTTTTACAACACTGCCATGAACAGTGTCCCAGTCCATTAATTAACGCAAAGAAGGAAGAATAATGTTATGATAACGGCTCACCTTTTTATTTCAAAGAAGTGCATAAGAATGACATAGTTATACTAGGTTATCTTTTCCACTGCAGGTCAAAAGTCTTTATAATAATAAACCACACCACGCTTATTATTAAAATGCGTAAGTGAATTGGTTTGTGTTGCTTTTATTTATTTCTTTAGACTTCATACACAAAGGTACAAAGGCGGACGTAATGCCTTATGCATTCTCTACCAGTCAACCAAGGGTGGCGAAGAGATAATAATGAAGGTGCATAGTAAAAAATATATACATAAATATATACACTTACAAAAAATATATTATCCACTTGTTTTTGTTTTAGGTTTTTTATACAGCAATGTTTGTATAACTATGTGCGCTACTTTAACGTGAATAAATAGTTTTCCTTTCTTTTCTTTTTCAAACGTACATTATACAGGGTGACTGGTAATTAGTGTACGATACTTAAACACGTGATTGTGTTCATGATAACAAACAACTTTCCCGAAGAAAAAATGTTTTTTGTACTAGTTCACTTTTATCACAATAACACAACTGCCGTATGAAATTCACGCACTCGCACGCCTGTGACCTAAAGTGAACCAGTACAAAAAACATTTTTTCTTCGGGAAAGTTGTTTGTTATCATGAACACAATCACGTGTTTAAGTATCGTACACTAATTACCAGTCACCCTATAAAGGTAGTATAGACCGTATATTACAACGGCTGGTCGAGTCTTCACGTCACTAAAGAGCTGGTATATTTTTGGACCAAAGTAACAGTACCTAGGTACCTATGTATTGTCATACAAACTGGCAATGCTGCCACATTGTCTTGCCCTTGTTTATATACATTTCACATAATTACAACGAAAAACCATCGAGCCCAAAACCATCGCCACGGCTACCATCGCTATATAACGTGAAGAAACCTGGACTTATGGACTTAACCATACTCCATACTAATATTTTAAATGCGACATTAACTCTAGATCTGTTATGATTTCACGATGAAACGACTGAACCGATTTTGAAATTTGGCATGATGAGATTAAAATCTGGGAAAAGACATAGGCTACTTGCACCTGGACAGAGATAGCTTGCGTCTGGTGGCGGGGACCATCACCCCACACTGCTCACTGAACAAGCACTTTCATACCCTAGGTATCACTGACAGTCCTCTGTGCAGAGCGTGCGTGGAGGCGGAGGAAACGGTGGCATTACTTGAGTGCACCGGCGTCACCCAGATCCGCAGGGAAACTCTTGGAACACCAAACTCCCTTGCGGATGCCCTGAGAAGACTGGGAAGACTGATTTGCTTCTGGAGGGAGGTGGGCTGGCTGGAATAACGGCCGTCATGGCTCACGTACAATGGTCCATTTTGAGGGCAAAGTGCGGAAACCGAATCCCCCTAACATAGATAGGCTACTTTTTATCCGCGACTTCATCTGCATCCACGATAACCAACATTCACGCGGATGGAGCCGCGGGCAAAGTGCTATAGTTAATATAGGAAATCACCAAGCTACCTTGAGCGTGGTGATCAATGCTCGTCTTTACCCAGCAGTGCAATCCTGTAAGAATTCACCCGCGAATTCGAATCCTATCTCATTTCCGATTGCACATACCTGAAGTGAAAAGTATTTTTTATTCGCTAAAATAGTAACGTAATTATAGTTCGCTTCACAATTATGTTATCACTCAGTGGCGTTAGCGTAGGTATTATCGAGTTACAGAATACCTAAAACAGTTTTCACCGCGGAATCAGAAGTGAGAACTGGAGTGAGTTCTTACTATAGCTGTAGTGAGACAATAATAAGCTGGTATTATGATTATTGATTGGTTTTGTATTATATTCAATATTAATATTTAATTTCTTGTCAACAGGTCGTCCATCTTGTGCAAGCTGTCAAATTTTCCCGCCATGTCAGTTTCCCGCGTTTCACTGTTTGTTGTGATCGCTCTTTTGTACTTGGAATGTTGCTACACAGCCACGGTGAGAAATTACTTTTTGTATTTATCTGCCTAGTCTTTTCCCAATCTATGTTGGGGTCAAATTCCAGTTTTACCGGATGCAGTCAAATATCAGTGTTTTACATGGAGCGACTGCCTATCTGACCTACACAACCCAGCAACTTGGTAACACGATACCCCTTGGTAAGACTGGTTGTCAAACTTTCGGGCTTCTGACTACCCATAATGACTGTCAAAGGCCTACGAATGACAGCTAGGACCGGGCTTTACGTGCTTTCCGAGGCACGGAAGGGTCTCAGGGTCAAGGTATGAAATGAATGGTCACCGGTCCGACGACCGACCGCGTCAAGCGTAACTTAATCATAAGGCGGTACCCTGAGCAATTAACCTTGAGCATTCGTTCCCTCTTCGCCGCACAAGAGATACAGTAGCGAATACGCTCAGATTTTAGAATTAAATAGAAAGAAAGAAGAAAGAAAGAAAATCCATTTATTCACCCGGAAGTGACGCACTTACTGTTAACAAAACAATTAAATTTAAAAAAAAAAAAAAAAAAATGAAAAGAAAAAATTAATTAATTAAATCTTTATAAAATCACATTTTGGGATTTAGAAGAAAAAAAAATCTACTAAAATGTTCATTAATAAATTGCCTATCCATTAGTGCTAGTAAAAAATCGAATTAATGGTTACCTGCCGAGGAGATGCATGTTTTCAATAATTATTTCTCATTTCTGTGGTTTCGTTGTGAGGAGATTAGTTAAATTCTTCGTAAATAAAAATCAGATCTATGATTTTGGAGTCAAGATTATGTAGAAATTGAATCTATTTTTTATTTGTTGATATTTCTTTTGGATATAAAGTATTTAGGTCCGAAAAACTGAACAAATAACGGCTAGCGCTGCGTTTTGCACATGGACGCGCTATAACCGATCAATGCGTAGGGCTTTTATTAACTTTACTTTTATATTATTTTCCAGATTCCGAGGAACTTCGACAGTCGGCTGACAGAGGAATTGTTGATGACTCCTAAGAAACGGCCATTTTGCAATGCTTTTACTGGTAAGTGTCATATCAGGCTAGACTCCTCAGATGATGTATGCAGATGCCTAGCTTGCTCCTAACTGTGATCAGCATCTAGTGTTACTGAATACCAGCTATGCAGCTGAATACCAGTATTTTACTTGGAACATTGGCATTGGCAATGGGCAGGCCACATCGCCCGAACAACCGATAGGAAAGAAAGCTTCTCAAATGGCGACCACAAACCGGAAAACGCAGCGTTGGTAGACCTCCCACCAGATGGACCGACGACATCGTCAAGGTCGCGGGTAACGGGTGGATGGAAGCGGCAGGTTGCAAGAGTTGTGGCGTTCTATGGAGGAGTTCTTTGTTCAACAGTGGACGTCTTTCGGCTGATGATGATGATGATGATGAAATACTTTGTAAAAAACTTGATTTAAAAGAGTCTCCGTGGAGTTTCTTGCTCGTTCTTCTCCATAGAGCCCTACCTACGTTTTGGAACGAGCAACTAGCTTCAACTCTCTGATTAACTGACCGACTCTTTGAGTATTCAAAAGTGCCTGTAAATAATTACAGTAAAAACGGTTTTTAAATTACGGTTTAATTTAAATAAATGCTTTGACTTTGACTTTGAAGAGAATTTGGAACATTGCAGTAATGCAGCATTCCATCAGTCAAAGATTGTTTTATTAACGGACCAGAACTTTCGGAGCATTCTCATATTTAGAAATTTCTCAGTAACATCCCGGAGTTTGGCAGTTAACGGTGTAACACCCCCGTGCCTCGGAAAGAACGTAAAGCCGTTGCCACCTGATCTCTCTCCGGTCGTGTTGGATTGCCTTTCCTCTGACTATGAGAGTGAGGGTAGAGGGAGTGCACCTGTGCTTGCGCACACACTTGTGCAATATAAAAAAAATACGCACCCATAGACCACACGACTAAAGTAAAACTTCTTTAGCTCCACCTATATGTATAATCCATTTGCAACTGGCTAAAAGAGAAAGAAAATGTATGCTCGCACCTCTCTCTCTTGCCCCTACAGTAATATACGAAACGTAACTCTCTGGCTTTCTATCTTCACTAACTTATATCTCCCTCTCAACTTCCGTTCGCCTCGCCCGATCACACTTTTCCTAACGCTTTCGTCATTCACCAGCTTACTCCCGAAGTCAAGCGTGCGTAAAGAAGTTATACTTCAATATCTTTTGCGTGCTTGTCTAGTCTTCATTGGTCGAAAGAATTTTTAGATATACACCTACTAATACATAGTCTGTCTTAATTTCAGGATGTGGCCGCAAGAGGTCGCAGCAATCGCCCGGGATGCCTGCACAAGAGCTGATGAGGCAGAAACAGGTACTACTTCGATCCTTACTTACAGTTTGAATTTAATAAAACCTTCAATATTAATAAAATTATAATCTAACTAGCTTCACACAGCAGTGAAGTGTGTATTAAATATTTCCAAAATCTTAAAAATAAATATTAAATAAATTATGTACAATGGAGGGCTCACAGGGCATCAAAAACTCGTCCGCATCGCTCTCAATGGGACGAGTACCCGAAAGGCTAGCAGCATTACCTGCATTGCATTACATTAAAATGCCTAAGGCAATAAGTCCGCCTTTGTACCTTTGTGTATGAAGAATAAATAAATACATTACCACGTTGGATTGCAATGCTAATTCTTTGACCCAAGAAAAGGCCAGCCTTCTAGTCACGTGAACAGTCGACCAGCACAAGGTGAGCACTCGAGCCCCATGGCCCTAGTGTTTCAACCCCAAACGGCTCGAACATATAACTTCCAAAAAGGTTGTGTATATTTACGGCGTTTGAGGTTTTTGGCACCTGCAGCAGCCGCCCCAGCACAACACGACGTGCAAGATGGAAAGATGGGAAAAAATAAATAAAAGATATTTTTAATCTCTATTTCAGTACGTTGACGACGAAACCATCGGCACAATTCTGGACTCGGAAGCTGCAATTGAAGAACTGTCCCGACAGATTCTGTCCGAAGCCAAACTTTGGGAAGCCATTCAAGAAGCCAGCGCCGAAATAGCAAGACGGAAACAAAAGGAATCAACTTATTAAATCGAATAAAACGAAATATATCTATACCGTAGCGTTTCAAATCGAATAGAGTTTAAAAATAATCGTTATTAACAATCAATACTCGACTACGGATGAAATATTGTTGCAAGATGAAAAAAAAAATCGTTTTTGGTAGATTATTTAGATTTTGTAATTCTTTTAAATGTTGATGAATGGTTTTTAATGCAAGTTTTTGGTGTAAAGGTTAGTAACCAAAAGGATAGAATTTCTTTCGCCGTAGTCGAAACTACCTATGAAATAAAGTAATCATGAATAAAATCATCTCAGAGAATATTATAAATCTTAAAAATTATTAGGAGTTTATTACAATGCTTCCAGCATTTGCTGCGTCAATGCAGTATTACTAAGTTTAATTTTAAAATGTATATGTAATAGATCTAACGTCTCTCTCTTAGAAATTATATGAAGTGAGTTTTAAACAAGCTGAAGAAGAACAGAATTGACAACTCACCTCAAGTACACTTCACGGAATACCACTGAAGGTTGTTTGCAAGAAGCTTTTAAGTAGATAAAAATGGAGGCAACACTGTAACTATCGAAGTAAAGACGACTGTGGTCGGATGTTCTCTTTCTCAATGCATAAGAACGAGAAAGTGTTACCTATGTGTTTTCTTTATCTTATGTATGCATTCAGAAAGAGAGCGTCCGAACACAGTCGTCTTCACTTAGGTATTTAAGAGTGTTACCTCCACTTTTATATATCTATATTATCTTTAAGCTTCTTGTTTCTATGATTGCAGCTTGTGAACGTCAAACAACGTACTCAATTCCGAAACAATTTGATGAAAATATAAACAAATGGGTCAGATACCTGTAGATAGCAAATTGGAATGCTACTTACAAAACACTAAATCCGAATTACCGGAAGAAAATAACCTAGAAAAGGTTTGTTTACACTTTCATTAAAAAGTTTTGGAATAGGTGTAGTGCCAAGAAGCTTGTAAGAAAAGTGGATATAACACGTCAAAGAGGAGGGCATTCCACCTCCTTCAGATAACTCCCCAGAGATAGAGACAGCAATCCCTCCTGCGAAACAGTTTCAAAGACTTTCACGTCTCTACTTTTATTGATGTGTAAACATTTAAGCGCTCGGTACACGGTAGGGGACTAGCTGAGACTTCGAGGGTCAGACGCGTAAGCATCAGATGACGTCACCGTAAGACTTGTTGTTCATTTGTGCGTGATACGGGTACTGATGCGAGCTCACATGTTTATACATCAATTCTCGTGAGCACCTCCTTGGCACTCATTTGTTTTTTACAATCTTTGTTATTCTATCGATATATCAAGCTCATGTATTGACTTCTATACAATTTTTAAGGTTTTTAATATTCTCCGAAAAGTTTACAAAGTGTGTACCAAACCTAACAAAATTTTAATACTCAGTGCTACAAAATGTATCACTTAAATACATTAAAAGTTACTGTTTTAATTTCTAAGAAATCGTCTAGGAGGTGACTTAGTAATAATAATTATAATTAGTAATTGTTAGTGTTTGATGCTAATAAATTAGTGGAGGATATTTAAATATCCGATTTGGAAAATTATTTGTCATTTTTATTTTTTTATACCTCATCTAATCTGTTTCTTGCAATGAGTAAAGGACAATGACCAAGTGACAAAGAGATATACACTCCGTTTATTATGCCATACTAGCTGATAGTCGCGACTTCGTCGTTCGTGTGGGTTTATTTTTTATTATCTATACCTAGTATATAAAAAATATAGTATATATATATAGGCGTTATTTTTAGTTTCATACGGACACCTAGTTCTTTTTCTAAAATAAAAGTAGCCTATGTTACTCCTGATAACATCAGCTATCTGCCAGTGAAAGTCCCGTCAAAATTGGATCAGCCGTTTTCGAGATTAGCCGTAATAAACAGACAGACTGACAGACAAAACAATAAAGAATTTTTTTTTGTTATTAGTACCGTGTAGGTAAACATTCAAATGCATTCAGCTGTTATTTTAACATTACAATCAGACATTTTAATTTGCTTTATTTGTATTATTACAAACAGACACTTCAATTTTATTTATTACAATTATTTGTATTATTTGTGTAGAAGATTTTGCAATCGGATAAGTAGTTGCGGAGTTCATCTGCTACATCCAAATGTACAATCGATATTTAGCCGCTTTTTGTCTCTTGATAGAGTCTAAGTAGTACCTATACCATCATCAAACCTACTGTAACAGTGATTTTAAAGCATAACTACATACTTCACAAATTATATTAAGTTTATAGAAGGAAAAAGTTCCAAAAAAAATTACGACAGCAATTTTAAAATGTGATAATATAGCGACATCTATCGCACAATAGACGAACTACAACTATATACGCCATCTATCGCACATGATGCGCACTATAACTGACGTTTCGTAGATCGTGCTATCAAAGTTCTCCGTGACATAAATACAAAATCTCTGGTAAGAGTATTATTGTTCTGTGTACAAAATCCCGACTACAACCGTCGTCGGTCTGTAGCCCGCCAGACACAACACCCGTTTGGTCGAAGGACCAAACCACCCCTTTCTATGGAGGATGAAGAACTTTCTACTCTGACCCTCACACTTTTATAGCTAAACTTTAAATGCCTTCACATGCCCTGGGGTGTGATTCTGTAAAACCTCATTCTAAACTTCGAATCTGAATCCGCTGTGAGTTTCTTGATATTCTAAAAACTCGGTTGATAATTATTTAGAATTTACGCTAGCGCCACCCTTGCGAGCGTGTCACCGAGTTGAACTAAGTTGACAGGGAGATTATGACAGATATGAGATGACGTAAGATGTGGCATTCTGGATGGTAATTTCCCCGTCACTTCGACGCTCACTTCGCACTCGAACCCGATTCAAAGTGATATATTTGAATATATCAAGGTAATTTTGAACCTTAAGCGAAGTGAGAGTGAATAGCGATGTGAGATGCGAGTTGTTGTTTGAATTTTACAGAATAGACGTACTGTACTTTTGCGTACACCCATCAACTCGTTATATTGAGCGCTACTATTAATAAACAATCAAAGTTCATATAAAAAAGTATAGTAAGATTTATATTTTGGTATGTTTGTAGCGAATAAACTTAAAAAGAGCTGGCCCGATTTCAAAAATTCTTTCACCATTAGAATGCTACATTATCACTGTATACCATAGGCTATATCAATCAAT
This sequence comes from Charanyca ferruginea, assembly GCA_947361185.1. Taxonomy (NCBI): domain Eukaryota; kingdom Metazoa; phylum Arthropoda; class Insecta; order Lepidoptera; family Noctuidae; genus Charanyca; species Charanyca ferruginea. Next base: position 7,575,709 of record OX376080.1, on the reverse strand, counting down.
TGAAAAAATTAGGGATCCTTGAGAAAATTCACGCGGACGAAGTCGCGGAGAAAGTGCTAGTAATTAATATAAGTCTAAAATCGCCTTGAGTGCACGTGGTCATCAATGCTCGTGCCTTCTCTGTATGAGAAGAGGTCTATACCCAGCAGTAAGACAATTATAGTCTGGTATTATTATTTTATATTTTAATCAAAACATTATAGATTTATACAATTGCGTTTATTTGTAAAAAAAAAGTTAATCATTCATTTTACAACAATTTTGATCTCTAAACAATGTTCAGTCCAAGTTACTTTCAAACATGTCTTCTAAGGAGTATGGGTGGTTTTCGCTTGATAACTCATTGGTTGTCCACTGTTTAAGAATGGGTATGTTCTCTACAACGAACACGGGTACTTCTGACTTCGTCTGGCTGTCCTTCACATCCTGGGCAAGCGAATGGATCTAGAAATAAAAATCATTAGAATTAGATTGCTGTCACTTTCCGAAAAATCTTGCTAGAAAGAGGCGGCATATCCTGTCGTAAAAGAATAGTATGCGTTTCGACTCGACGACCATATCTCAATCAATCTAATACTAAGGAATACATCGGTGTTCCTTGGTATAATATTGATTGATTGATTGAAAAGAAATGTCATGTTGGTGTGATTTAGAAACTGGTGTTCCTCAAGGCGGTATTCTTTCTCCTCTTCTGTTTTCCATTTTTATTAATCTCCTTACTTCTGAGCTTCAGTGTGCGTATCATCTGTATGCTGATGACTTGCAGTTGTACTGTCAGGGGAGGGTTGACGAAATGCGAGACCTAATCGATAAGCTAAATAGGGACCTGATGGCCATAAAAGCCTGGTCCGGTAAATTTGGTGTGGCAGTAAACCCGAATAAATGTCAGGCCATCATCGTTGGGAGTTCTCGCAGTCTGAGCAAGCTGGATAGTGCAACCTTGCCACCAGTTCTTTTCGACGGTACGGTCGTACCGTTTAGCACTGATGTAAAAAATCTTGGCTTGCACATCGACAGTACTATGAAGTGGCATACTCAAGTCGCTCGTGTCAGCCAGAAGGTTACTGGTTCGTTGCGAGCTCTGTACCGTTTGAGAAACTTTTTACCCTCAAATACGAAAACAATGCTTGTACAGTCCTTAATTTTTCCTATCATCGATTATGGTGATGTGTGCTACTTTGACCTGAATGCAGATCTCCTCGACAAACTTGACCGTCTTCTAAATAACTGCATTCGATTCGTTTTCAATCTGCGTAAATATGATCATGTCTCCGAGCACCGGTCTCTTCTTAAGTGGTTGCCCATACGTCAGCGTAGGGAGCAAAGGGCGCTAACCACCTTGTTTTCTTTTCTTGTTTCTCCCACTTCCCCTAGTTACCTTGCTCCCCACTTTCAGTACATTTGTGCCAACCATAATAAGAGTCTGCGATCATCGCAAAACCGTGTTCTTCATTGTCCCTCTCACCGCACTGACTTCATTCACCGGTCATTCTTTGTGCAATCCATTTCTCTGTGGAATGCGCTTCCCCAGGAAATCAGGATGGCAACCAATCGCTTAGCGTTCAAAATTAAAGTTCGAGAGTACATTCACAAGAAGTTGGCAGTTTCATCACAACGGTAATGTTTTCTCCATTGTTTGTCTTTTCTTTTTCTTTTTTTAATATCCGTGTAAATATCTATTTACAGTAGTATATATGTAGTCTGATGGTATATTTATATAGTATTTATATTATATATTTATAGTATTTTATTTTTATATCCTTGTAGTTTAGCTTAGTCTTAATTTAATTATTTTTTTCTTTACACCTACCACTGCGTGTCTCTGCATCACCCAAAGGTTGACTGGTAGAAAATGCCTATGGCATTAAGTCCGCCTCTGTACATCTATATTGTGCTTAAAGTGTTAATAAATAAATAAATAAATAAAAAGTACTGTTGTACTTTTTCTTTTTTTATGTCATTGGATGGCCAATATTCCTACGACCTACCAGATGTTAAGTGCCTATAGACACAATTGTCTAATATTATTGTCTGTTATCTATATTCAGCAGATTTTTATAGGCACTTAACAAAGGCTTATGCGTTACCATTCCAAAAACAAAGTCAAACTCGAGTCTTGCTGTGTCCTAGAACACAGCAAAACTGCTTGGGGATTGGTATTGAACTGTTACCTTGAAGACTTCCGGTCCCCTCTTCTTCCGCAGGTAGTTGAAACAGCATGGTCTGAAGCGTCTAGTGCCGCAGGCGCGTACGCACTCACTGCCGCAAGAGTCGCACGCAGACCACACTGAGCTCACTGCAACATCCATACATTGCTATACCCTCCACAAGTTAAGGGGGATACAAAAAAGTGTCCTACGAAATTTAAAATTTCTTATTGGGGTCAGCTTCCAGACTAACCCAGTGTTTTACATATAACGATTGCCTGTCCGACTTTTTTTGTAGCGCAGTGTAAATCCTCATGGACTTCCTCCGTCGTGGGGGTGACGGAGGGGCATGCTGAACTCTTACCGGCTAAAACCACCGCGGTGTTTCACCTCTGCCTATGGCCGGGGGTGCGGGATTCGCATAAGCATTCACCGCTCACCCGATTGCCTGTCTGACCTCCACAACCGAGTAGTTGAGTAACACAACACCCCCTGGTAAGACTGGTGGTCAGACTTTCTGGCTTCTTGACTACCCATAACGACTGTCAAAGATCTACGAATGACAGCCGGGACCAACGACTTCACGAGCTTTTCGAGGCACGGAGGGGTCCACGGACCGAACGTGGCAAGCGTAGCTTAGTTCTTTTTCTTTTTTTTTAACGGGCTATTTACATTAGGAATTTCTGCTGTATCGTGGGTGCGTTTACAAATATATTAACTGACATACACTAACAGCCAGACCCGGAAAAACGATCTGGGGTGTGATTCTGTAAGACCTCATTCTAAACTTCGAATTTAAATCCGCTGTGAATTTCTCATTCTAAAAACTCGGTTGATAATTCGAATTTACACTAGCGCCACCCCTGCGAGCGTGTCAGCGAGTTGAACTAAATTGACAGGGAGATTTTGACAGATAAAGTATGAGATGACGTAAGAAGTGGCATTCTGTAAGGTAATTTCCCCACCACTTCGACGCTCACTTCACACTCGAACCCGATTCAAAGTGCCAAATATATCAAGGTCATTGTGAACCTTATGCGAAGTGAGAGTGAATAACGATGTGAGATGCGAGTTGTTGTTTGAATTTTACAGAATCGACCTACTATCGGTAATACAAATATTTGTTTCGTGCGGGAATCGAACCCGCGACACGCTGTGCAGCAGCCAATCGCTCAACCACTGCGCCAACCGTGTCGTCTTATTTTTGGTCTTCCGTTTTAATTAAAGTCAAAATAAATAATGCGACAATCCATTTTTCTTTTGGGTATCGTGCCCATACAACATTACCCATTGCCCTTTATAATAATAACTTACCAATAAACATTAGTGAAAGAAAAACTGAGATTTTAAACATTTTCTTAGAATGTCGAATATTATTATTTATCACTAGATAGTTCTCCTCCTGAAGATGAACTCGGAATGTCGTAGTACAATTGACATCCTGGTTTTATATGATTGTGTTACAGTTTACCTAGCAATATTGTGTAGGCGTCGCTAGACAAAAGCTTTTAGCTTTGAAATATTTGTTTTGTTTTTTTCCATATCAATGTTTTTATGCACAGTGGTAGTGATAATATTCTATGCTCCGTGCTGTTTGGGGTTGAAAAACAAGAGGGAAGATGTCCAAGTGCTTGCCTTCTTTTACAAGCGAGCGACAAGTGATTGATGACCCGAACTACTCTATTTTTTTAATATAATAATGTGTCCCCTTGTTTCGCAGACAGAAATTTAATAGAATGTCGTTTCCCAGAAAATGTTTCAAATAATATTTGGTTCTCGTATTTTTATTTCGACTATTATTGTTTCAAAGATTTCAATGAAAAATATTTCACAGAAACACAATTCAATGAATTTTTAATCACATTTTTTTGTTTAACAAACTTATGAAAAAGTAGAATTCTTTTTTAAAGAATATTATTTGTTTGTTGTATTTTTCCATGGAATTATTTCAACAAAAATGTATACTTAATTAGATATAAATAGACAAAAACAAAAATGTTGTCTTAAAAAGTCAATATGTTGTGCTACCAAAGTTAATGACAGAAACGAATCGCTGCGAAACCGATTCCACGTAGTTTTGTCTGCCCTACGCCTAGAGTGTAATTTAAATCAGCGTAGGCGTGGAGGGGCGAGGCGGCCCGCGAGCTGAGGAGCAGGTGGTTTTAGCGCCCGCCGCCGCGGCTGAGGCTGGCTGTCGGTGAATACCATCTGCTCGCATGGGACCGCCGGAGCCGTAACAGAAACTATGCCTGCTGCATGTTGCATGCTCGCTTGCATGATGCATGCTTGCTTGCATGATGCATGCTTGCTTATGTGCTGCATGCTTGCTTGCACGCTGCATGCTTGCTTGCACGCTGCATGCTTGCTTGCACGCTGCATGCTTGCTTGCACGCTGCATGCTCGCTTGCACGCACGCGCAGTAAGTTTGGTTAGAACTGAGACTCCCATTATTGGGAATAAGTTTTATATTAAATAAAAAATATACATATGGATAAAGAATATTTGATTTGTTATTCCATGATATGATTATTCTAACAATAAACTTTATGTGAAACAAAAATCAATGATTTAAAAATCTTGAAAGTAAGTATTCTGCGTATTGATCGTTCTATGAAACGAAATTATTAGAAAAAAAAAATGTGAAACGAAATTCTATAAAACTATTAGCTATGAAACAACGTACAACCTAATAATAAGCATAATTACCACTTCTAGAAATTCAAATACTGCCAACTTTTTGGGCAATTGATCTCGTAGTAGCAAGCGTGAGTCGTCATGTCAACCTTTAGACGCCCAATGCTTGGCAAGGTCTCCCCCAAGGGGAGGTTCAGCCGTAATCACCATGCTTGGCCGAAGCATGTTGACGATCGCAGTAGGTGTTATAGTACTTAGAAGGACGCTGCTGCCCATCCTCTGATCAATATGCCTCTGTCGCTTTCTACGGCACTCACGGGTAGAAATGGGGTGAGAGAAGCGTGAGTGCAAGCGTGGAATCCAGCAGTGCTATCCTGTTATAACTCCCTCGGTGAAAACCAAGGTGAAGTGAGCTGTCATCTGTAGAGCTATTCTGTTACAATCTCCTTCGGTGAACACCTAGGTGAAGTGAGCTGCCATCCGACTCTAAGCAAGTAATTGACAAAGCAGACGAACGGATGACAGCTCACTTCACCTAGGTGTTCACCGAGGGAGATTGTAACAGAATAGCTCTACTGATTGATAGTACTTTGTAAATGCCTTGCATCTTGACAGATGACTGGTTGGTTTTGCTTGTTGTTTTGTACTGCCACCGACTTGCGAATTGAAAGTTATTATTTTCCTTTTGAAGGTGGTTATCTTTTTTGTTAAAAAGTTTTATTTAACGCTTTTTAGTGTCTTATCATACAAAATAATTACGAAACGGTGACACCAAAAAAGTTCAGTCATCCCTAAATTTTCTACACAAAGGGGTGGAATATTTTCTTGAAATTTATATGGGACCAAATTTGATGTATACACAATCAATTAAAAAAAGAATCATCGAAATCGGAATACACTGAATAAAGTTATGCGTGGTCAAACATAAATTAAAAAAAAAATCATAAAATGAAAACTAAGTACAGACGCCAGCACATTAAGCCATACCTAACTGTCAAATTTTCCCAATTGAATATGAACCTTAGGTTTTTGTAATAAAGTTGAAAATCTATCAAAGAAATTTGACAGATTGTAGTAGCTTGATGTGCTGGCCTCTGTACCTAAGTACTGGGCCAAACTATGTTAAATTTTTATGGAACCAAATTAAAGAAGAATCACTTAAATCGGATCATAAATCTCAGCGTAATCTGTGCTTACATAAAAAAAATACCAATCAAATTGAGAACCTTCTCCTTTTTGAAGTCGGTTAAAAAGCAAAATAACTTATTTGTAAAACGAGTAGATAGTTTGGTTTATTATCTTCTAGTGAAAGTTGAAAACATTATCTTTGATATTTCCAGAGTAGGTTTTGACAATTTTGGCAAACCTTTAGGTAATTATTGGGACAATATCCCATACATTGATCACACCTTGCCTTCCCATGCAATGACACAGATACACAAGCAAAGTGGTAGTGGTAGAGTGTCTTGATAGATAAATATAATAACATGTGGTTCATCCACGAAACTAGAGTAAATAAATTACAATTAAGGTATAGTACCCCTGGGGCAGCTATCCTGGTTTTACACTACATTATAGATAACCTAAAGTATTAACAAATATTCTAAGCTAAAAAGCATTGTCTAGAACGCCTACACATTTTGCTAAGTAAACTTCAACTCATATATAACAGGGCTACCGACTGTATCACGACATTCAGTCTTCATTTTTAGTAGCAAAACTATTCCGTAATTTTGTACCTACATAGTTACTTACTTATACAAAATGCTGAAAATTACAGCTATTCTTTCACTTGTGTTGCTCGGTAATCTATACATACAAATAAATAATTAAAGTGTCTGTTTGTAATGTCAAAATAACCCCTATTTTCTCCTAATGCATATGAAAGTATATTATATACTTACGGGACTCGTGTAAAAAAACAATTTTTAAATTTCTGTCTGTCTGTTAAATCCGGTTAATCTCTGAAACGGCTGGACTACAGACGGACAGACAGTTGTTGTTATAAAGAGTAAAGCTAAAAAAAAATTAGTTCCGCACAAAACCAATTAAATCCCCGTTCATCACGCGGACGAATTCGCGGGCATCAGCTACTTTGTAATGTAATAAATACTTAGTAATCTCTCGATCGAATTTTAGTCGTAGCAATCTCAATTTAGACACCAAGTTGAAGGAGATGTTTTGTTTTCAAAAATTTACTATAGCGACATCTAGCGGCAGGTGGTAGAACTTGCTCATTAAACAGTTCCTGGAGGAGGACGTATATAATAACCTCGTTACGGAAATATCAATCTTTTAAAGAACTTTATACAGCTTTAAATTAATTGCATTTATGATAGTGACATCTAGCGGTGGGTAGCGGAACTTCTTCCTGGAAGAGGACGAATAATAATCATAGAAAAAAATAATTGTTCCAAAGTTTTTTCACTTTTGTCGGCAGTTGTTTGCCTATTTCTGTTCATATTTTAGAGTTAGTCGGTTGGGATCAACCTTCTGACCGCCACAGTCATATATGATGACAAACTAAAATGTGTCCAGCACGCCACGGTCACGACTACATGACAGACTTCTATACGTAATTCCGTAGAGTAGTAATTCGTAGGTTGACGCCGAGGGTACGTTTTTGCTTTTTGGCGGTCAAAAGGTTAAACCCCAACTCCACTTATCATTACCGGAGCTTTCGTCTATCGCAAAAACTTTCCCTAAATCTATGCAAGAAGGTTCCTATAAATTTAAAACCGCCTCCTGTTTTTAGGGTTCCGTACCCAAAGGGTAAAAACGAGACCCTATTACTAAGACTCCACTTTCGTTCGTCTGGCTGTCTGTCAACAAGCTATATCTCATGAGTAGTCACAGCTATGTGTAGCTTAGCTTGTCTACTGTCGTTGAAATCACAGATGATGTACTGTTGCCAATATAACAACAAATACTAAAAACAGAATAAAATAAATATTTAAGAGGGGCTCCCGTACAACAATCTAAACGTTTTAATATAGTGTCTAATGTTGTATAGATAATGGCACGGAACCCTTCGTGCGCTAGTCCGACTCGCACTCGACACTTACGGCTCGCACTAACTAACTTTTTAAATACCGCGAATGTACACTTTCGCTGATTTGACATAAGGTTGAAATCTGCAGTATTTGACCATTTTAGTTGCGTGGAATTGGACTATCAACGACGTTGTATGATGTATGTTTTTTGCAGTGAGCTCGGTGTGGTCTGCGTGCGACTCGTGTGGCAGTGAGTGCGCGAGCGCATGCGGCACTAGACGCTTCAGAGCGTGCTGCTTTAACTACCTGCGGAAGAAGAGAGGCCCGGAAGTCTTCAAGGTATGACTTCAAACTTTTTCACACATCGCAAAACGTGAAAGCGTGACCCAATAACTGTAATAACAGCTTCAATAACTAATTAAAACGCTAAAATAAACATTTACCATCGAATCAACATAATCATGAAAAATTAAACCAGAGTACCTATAATAGGGTATTACACCCATTTTTGAAAAGTGTCTCAATGAAATTCTGTAGTGCTAATATGCCACCAAAAAAAAACACAAAATTTTTATTCAATCGAGTGCCTTAAAAATGCATCTAAATTTTTAATCTTCAAATTTCGCGCGTATTTTGACGAAAACGCCTCATAGTGGAAGCCATATTGCTCAGCGTAAATGACGTCGGTTCGTTTTGTATCAAATGAGCTCTTATTAAATATGATAATTGTAAATCATTTAAAAATAATTAAAAGCTTATTTTGTAATAGGAGTAATAATGAAAAAATTACATTGGTTACGAAAATAATAAAAGTACAAAGCTTAAATTACGCCAATCGGTTGACTGACAGTTGACAATTTTTTGTTTACACAGCCGTACGGCGTAATAACATGGCCGCTACTATTTCACGGTGTTTTATAACAGATTAAAAATACTGAAAAGTTTGAATTGAATTAAAAAAATTGTTTTGTTATTTTATGAACTATAACTTACATTTTCCGACTGCTCAATGCCTAAACTGTCTCAATAACATATTTATAGTTTTTTTCTCGTATAGAATAAAATACCCTATTGTACAATGACATTTAATTCTATTCCCCTTGGGGTGTCTGGGCCAGAATAGCACCCCCCCATTTCATCCCGAGGGTATCGTAAAAGGCGACTAAGGGAAAATCCAGAAGTCGGGCAGCAGCGGCTTCCATGTACTCAAAAACTTCACTGCGATCCCCAAGACGCCTGCTAAGCGTGGGGATTATGGCATAACCTCCCATATGGGGGAGGCCTTTGTTCAACATTGGATGTCTTCCGGCTGATGATGATCTAATTCTATTGCGCCCCAGAGGTGCCCTAAGCCAGGGTTTCTTAAACTTTTTGTAGTCACGGACTATACTGTCACAATTTAAACAATTCCACGGACCTCTGTCAAGGAATATTTTACTACAAGACAAGAAGCCTTATTTCGTGTTCGTGGCTTGGCCGAGAAATGCTGTATTTGTTTCCTAATAAATACATATAATATGTTTTGGGGAACACGCGTAGAAGATGCTCGTTCCCCCTTGTTAAAAGATTGCGGCACGAGGACGAATAAAACTTGCACGAATAATTGTTATACGATAGTTTAATACACATTTGTCGCTGTACGTAATTACACATATAACACAAGGATGCGGACTTATACGTGAACTTGTGAAATCCTGTACAAAAGGCTCACGACTCTCCGTCTGGACCTCTCTGCCATGTTTTTTTTTACCGTCCGTGGAAAAACCTCTCACCATAGAGTTCGTCCGTATCTTTTGGTGTTGCCAGCGCTTACGGGTGCGTTCATAAACGCCACACCACCCCCCCACGGAGAAGGACGAGCCGATTACTCGAAATCGGAGAGATCCTTAAATTTAACTCGTCTACCGGACCGCGTGGTATACGGCAGTTTTGGGGCCGTGTCTGTGTATTTTGCAGGCCCTGTGGGTCTTTTTGGGAGGTTTTGGGTCGTGTGTGTCGCAGGTTCTGTGGGCCTGTTTGGGAGGTCATGGCTGGTATGAATTGTGTGATCCATGTGTGCTGGTTTGATGCGATCTACACTAACAGTCACGGTTTTGCGGTTGATGTCCAAAGTCATAGTTTTGCCATCACTGGCACGATCTACAACTTGGTACGGGCCGGAATATGGTGGCTGTAAAGGCCGTCTGACGGAATCATCCCGTAGAAATACGTGCGTTGCTGACGAAAGATCCTTAAAGATAAAGGCAGATGGCTGCGTATGCCGAGATGCCGGGATAGGTCGTACAGTCGACATTTTACGCCGAAGCTGTACAACAAAATCTGCCGGGTCATCTAAACTATGTGGTCCGTCGCCCGCGACAAGCAATTCACCGGGCAACCGAAGAGGTTCCCCGTACACCATTTCGGCAGCAGTGGATTTCAAGTCTTCCTTGAAAGCTGATCGCATGCCAAGGAGGACAAGGGGCAGTGCGCGGACCCACGAGTCCTGGTGGCACATGAGCGCAGCTTTAAGCTGGCGGTGGACGCGCTCAATCATGCCGTTAGCGCAGGGATGGTAAGCCGTTGTCCTAGTTTTAGTGGTGGCGAAGTGTGTCATAAGTCGGCGGAACAGATCAGACTCAAACTGAGTTCCTTGGTCTGTTGTAATAACTGATGGCACGCCGAAACGAGCAATCCACTCCCGTGTCAGGGTTTCTGCTACCTCTTCTGCGGTGATGGATCGCATTGGCCATACCTCAGGCCATTTAGTGACTCTGTCAATGGCAGTCAAGCAGTACCGATAGTCGTTACAGATCGGCAAGGGGCCGACGATGTCGATATGGACGTGTCTGAAACGGCCAGGTGGTAGGTCGAAATTGCCTAGAGGGGAAGAATTATGGCGCGATACTTTAGCGCGCTGACACGCTAAGCATGTTCGTGCCCACTTTTTGCAGTCCCTATTGACAGAGGGCCAAACGTAGCGATCGGTTATGAGACGGGTGGTAGCTCGAGCACCGGGGTGGCTTAAATTATGCAGCTTGTCGAACGTTGTTTTTCGGAAGGAAGGGGTCAAGTAAGGGCGAGGCTTGCCTGTAGACGTATCACAGGTGACAAGGATGTTAGTCCCAGGAATGTTTATGTTGGTTAATTGAAGGCTGGAGCCTTGCTGCTGTAAGTTTGTTAACTCCTGGTCTGTTTCCTGTGATTTGGCAAGTGCTTGCCAATCCTGATCCAGAGCGATGGCGTCTACACGTGACATGGTGTCAGCGACCACATTGTCCTCTCCCTTAATCACAGTACAGTGGTTGGGTGGAACAGGTATGTCAGGGACGCTCACCGGAACGCGAGAAGGGCCTTTCTTAATTGGGTGTGGCACGGAAAACCCCGCATGGGACAGCATTTCGTAGAAATGAGAGAAACTAGAAAAACATTTAAACAAAAATTCAAGTTTTGTCAGGATAATGAGGAACAAATTAAGATGAATATTTTAGCTACTGAACATAGGAGCAAACATTTTCAAAAATTTTGGAAATCCACACAAAGGTTGAACCCAAAACCTGCGGTTCCGGTGAGCGTTAATGGCATGACTGAGCCTGAGGAGATTGCGAACATGTTTAGGACGCATTTTGGAGTAACCTCGCGACTTCAATCGGGGGAGCGGGGGTATGTCGCTGGGAGTGGATTGTCTGGTGTTCCGATTACCATCTCATCAAAAGAGGTACGGAACATCATACAGTCTATGACCAGGGGCAAATCTCCGGGTCACGATGGCCTCAGCATAGAACATTTTCAGTATGCTGGTCCGCATCTCCCTAGAGTCCTGTCTATGCTGTATAATCTTTGTGTGAGACATTCGTATCTACCAACTGAGCTGATGAAGACAATAGTTGTGCCCATAGTCAAGAACAAGACTGGCGATGTCTCAGACAGGGATAATTATAGGCCAATTTCGCTGGCCACTGTAACAGCAAAGGTTCTTGATGGTGTGCTTGAGCGAAGAGTAGCTGGACAGCTCAATCTACATGATGCACAGTTCGGTTTTAGGGCTGGGCTGTCCACGGAGACTGCTATTCTGGCGCTCAAGCACACGGTCAGGTACTATACGGACAGAAACACGCCTGTATATGCTGCTTTCCTGGACCTCTCCAAGGCATTTGACCTGGTTGATTATAATATCTTATGGTCGAAGTTGCATGAGCAAGGTCTTCCTAATGAGCTCATCAAGCTCTTAGGCTACTGGTATGACCACCAAATCAACCAGGTCAAATGGTCGGGTGCTCTGTCTGGGGCGTATGGGTTGGAGTGTGGGGTGAGGCAGGGAGGTTTGACTTCCCCGGCGCTCTTCAGTCTATACGTCAATAAGCTGATCGAGGAACTCAGCAGCACTGGTATCGGATGCTCTATTGATGGACGGACTATTAATAGTATAAGTTATGCAGATGATATGGTGCTGCTGAGTCCGTCGATTGATGGACTCAGACGGATGCTGGAGATATGTGAGAGGTACGCCACGTCTCATGGTTTATTGTACAATGTACGGAAGAGTGAGCTTATGGTGTTTAGGGTAGGTAGTAAAAAGCCTAAAACAGTTCCTCCTGTGTATCTGTATGGTGTGCCACTAAATAGAGTGTCACAGTTTAGGTACCTTGGCCACATAATAAATGAGCACTTAAATGATGATAGTGATATCGAAAGGGAGCGAAGAGCGTTGTCGACCCGATGTAATATGCTGGCCCGCAGGTTCGCACGATGTAATAAGGAGGTGAAACTTACTTTATTCAAGGCGTTTTGCCAGTCTTTTTACACGTGCAGCCTGTGGGTTAGGCATACGCAGAGGGCCTACAACGTTCTTCGGGTACAGTACAATAACGCCTTTAGGATGCTGTTGGGGCTCCCGCGGTTCTGTAGCGCGTCAGGCATGTTCGCTGAGGCAGACACAGATAGCTTTCAAGCTATAATGCGCAAAAGAACGGCATCCCTGATGCGAAGGATTCGGGGGAGCACCAACGGCATTTTAAAGGTGATAGCGTATAAGCCTGATTGCCCGTTCCTGGAGCACTGGACCCGTATGCACGCCTACGGGTCTAGTGCGGCGGGAAGCGGACATAGTTATAGGTTTTTAAATTAGTTGCTTTTTGTTTTAGTTTAGTTAAGAAATGTTACTAACATAGTTTGATAAGTGTTACTAACAAAGATATGAATCTTGTGTTTGATTTAAATAAATAATAATAATAATAAAAATAATAATATATTTTATATCAGTTGTAAATTGGCTGATAAAAGACAATTGATTCAATTGTGCAGGGGGGAGCTTTTCCCGGCGCTGTACGAAAGCATAGAGTAGCGGCTTGTGGTCCGTATAAATGGTAACGTGTTGGACCTCCAGAATGTGGCGAAAATGTTGTACGCTTTCATACACCGCCAGTAATTCGCGATAATAAGCAGGCCACTGCGTTTGCCGATCAGTCAGCTTTTTGCTGTAGAAAGCAAGAGGTACCCACTCGCCTTCTATGTTTATTATATAAAGTAAACATTAGTTCTAGTTTTGTCCATGTACATGACTAAATTATTTTGCTGTTAGGGAAGAGCGATGTGACCTAATACAAGCATTTATTGCTTAAAAGGCCGCATCAAACACTATCTATGTTGTACAAAACTTGTTAAAGAAATAAACGAATTTGAATTTGAATTTGAATGTGTTGTTGTAGGCAGGAGCCGATGTGAACGCTGGAAGCATCGGTAAACAGTCCAAGAGGGGCGCCGTTGATCGGGTAATGCAGCAGAGTGGCAGTCGCTAAACTCTTTTTGCAGGCTTCTAATTGTTTGAGGAGCTCAGGTGACCATATAAATGGTTTTGCACCCTTGCCTTTGGTATCAACAACAGCTTTGATTAATGGAGCCTGGAACAATGCAGCGTTAGGTAGGAAACGGCGGTAGTAGTTTAGCATGCCGAGAAAACGACGTACTCCCTGGACAGTTTTGGGGGGTGGGAAATCGAGGATGGTTTGAACACGATCCTGAGGAGGCCTAGTGCCCTTGGGGCTGATGTGGTAGCCTAAGAATGTGACTTCCCGTGCGCCAAATACACACTTGGAAGGATTTATAACCACCCCATAGTCACGTAGGCGTCTGAAGAGGATGCGCAGATGCTCGCCGTGGAGGGCCTCGTCTGTAGAATGGACGAGGATGTCATCCACGTAAGGAAAGCAGAAATCAAGACCCCGTGTGACCTCATCGATAAACCGCTGGAAGGTCTGGCCAGCGTTACGAAGACCGAATGTCATAAAAGGAAACTCGAAGAGGCCAAACGGAATAATGATGGCGGTCTTCGGAATGTCCTCTTCAGACACCGGGATCTGATGGTATGCCTTCACAAGGTCAATGGTGCTGAAGATTTTAGCACCAGTGAGGTTGTGGGCAAAGTCGTTTATGTGCCGGACTGGGTATCTGTCTGGTACAGTTCGGGCGTTGAGCGCACGGTAGTCGCCGCAGGGACGCCAAGTGTTGTCCTTCTTTAGGGTCATGTGCAACGGAGACGACCACGAACTTTTGGATGGTCGTGCTGTGCCAGACTGAACCATTTCCTCAAATTCCTTTTTAGCCGACACCAGCTTTTGAGGAGCTAGACGGCGAGGACGGCAAGAAATAGGGGGCCCGTCCGTTGTCTTGATGAAATGCACAGTATCGTGTTTCATAATCCTGGGAAGGCCAGGTGGACGAGTTATTTCAGGGAACTCTGCTAGCACTTGTGCGAAAGCAGAATTCGATGGGGCTACGGCCTTGACACTTGGTTGCTCTGACGTCGCGGTAGAGGCAATTGCTGAGAGATTGGTGACGCCATCTATCAACCGCTTGGTGCGGCAGTCTGGCAGCAGGTGATAATAAGCCAGAAAGTCCGAACCAATGATCGCATTATTGACGTCGGCGACGACGAACGTCCAGGTGAAATTGCGACGGAGACGAAAGTTGAGCGTCAAGGTAATTGTGCCGAAAGTCTTTATGGTGCTACCGTTAGCAGCGCAGAGGTCATAATCGGTAGGCTTTCTTCGATCAGAAAGCCAGCGATGAGGGTAGCAGCAAAGGTCCGAACCAGTGTCTATTAAAAATTGCCGTTTAGTGACTTGGTCGGTTATAAAAAGGCGACGGCTGCGGGATTGGTTGTTTTCACAATCAGTCGCCGTCGCTACTGACTGCTCCCTGGGTTTTCCGCCAGCCATTTGCATGGTGTAATGCACTTTTTTGCCTTAATACCATATTTTTTATGGTACCAACAGAGTTTTGCAGTCCGGTCCGGGGTGGCGTTACGCGAGGAACGTCTGCTACTGTTCCGAGATCGGGAGCGTTCGGTTGTCAAAGCAGCAACCTGACTGCTCAACTTTTCTATCCGCTCAATCAGACTGGTAAGCGTAGGGGCACTTGCTGCAGCAAAAACATTTGTATGACTTGGCTGGGCCTCAACAATCTTGTCAGCAATGTCAGCTATCCTGTCCAAACTAAGGTCGGCTTGGGCTGCCAAGATACCTTGTACATGCTGAGGCAAGCGGCGAAGCCACAGCTGGCGCAGGATGTTGTCGTCGGACAATGTATTTCCTGCTAGGGACCGGAGGTGACGGAGGAACTGGGATGGTTTTCTGTCCCCGAGTTCCTCATCACTGAGCAGCCGTCTTACTCTCTGCTCTTCAGACGTGGAGAATCGTTTAATCAAGGTGTCCTTGAGAATTGCATATTTTCCCTCTGCGGGTGGGTTGGTAACAATGTCTTCTATTTCGCCAGCTACTTTATGGTCAATCTGGCTGAGAACATAACTGTATTTAGTCACATCCGTATTAATGCCAGCCAAAAGAAATTGAGCTTCCGCTTGTGCAAACCACACCGCTACCCGATCCGGCCAAAACGGTGGCAGCTTCACGGCCACTCTGCATATGGCAGCTGCTATCTCAGGCTTAGGTTGAGCATTAGCTTGTTCATGCTGGGCCCGAAGGGCAATATTCTCAGCTTCAAGCATATTTAAGCGTGCTTGAAGTTCATCGGCCATGGTAAGAAGGCTTTAAAATGTTATTGTAACAAAGAAATCAAGCGACCACACAAAACCCCAAACCTTAGTAGTAGTTATCTTAATTGTGGGTGAGTGGTGAGGCAAGCTCATAAATATGACCATACAAATACAAGTTATTATACACAATTGCAGAAAACAGAAAAAAAATTAAATAAAAATTAACAGAATAAACACACAAAAAAAAACAATTTAAATGGACACAAAAGGGCCAATAAAACCAGTAAACACACAGATATCAATTAAATAGTAATTATAAAAAAAAAATATTAAAACAGTTACTTAGACAGCTAAAGAATGTCCATAGAATAATACTAGTTTTATTATTATACGTATGTGTAAGTCTTGTATGAACTTGAAACAAGATTTGAAACCTTTAACTTTGCAAAATCAGTATTATTGATGGTGAGTCTACAAGTTACAAAAAAGAAAATGTACACACCTACTTCACAAAAATATTTAACTAAAAAGATATTAATAACGTACTCGGATATTCTGCAGCAAAACAATAGAGCAGAAAGAGAAAAAATAATAAAAAAAAAACTAAATAAAGGAAATAATAATAATTAATGTGACTGCGTTAAGTTTTTGTTAATATTAAAATATAATATATTTACAAAAGTTATGGCAAGGTGGTAAAAGTAAAAGTCGGTAACATAATAATAACACAAGAATTGTCCAAATAAAGTGGTTTAACATGCGGTACTTGCGTGAACTGGAACGTCAGTTGATGACAGCTCTGATAGTCGTCACTGGAACGTCGAAATGTCGTCGTCGCTTTAACGATAGGGGGCGTTCGATGCGCCCATAAATCGACTTAGACGAGTTTGAACCTTTCGAAACTACCTAATCGAAACTGATTCGCACTTCGAAATGAGTACACATGCACTTTTTATGGATGTATAATCGCACTGGTAGGTAATTACGATCGCCAGGCGCACTGATAACTATAAGCACTGGTATACACGGCCGGGAAGCGGGAACTAATACCACGATGGCTGATGCAATATAATGTGCCGAAGTCTCGTGGTCGATAGGTCAGCTCGTGTTGTCAGCGGCAGTGTCCGTATTATGGAGGTACGGTACAATTCGTGTTACGAGTTACGACGACCTGTAACTCGCGCCGTCCGAAACAGGAACTCGCCTCGCGTTGACGCAATGACGCAATCTTGTTATATCACGTCGGGGTCACCACTTTGGGGAACACGCGTAGAAGATGCTCGTTCCCCCTTGTTAAAAGATTGCGGCACGAGGACGAATAAAACTTGCACGAATAATTGTTATACGATAGTTTAATACACATTTGTCGCTGTACGTAATTACACATATAACACAAGGATGCGGACTTATACGTGAACTTGTGAAATCCTGTACAAAAGGCTCACGACTCTCCGTCTGGACCTCTCTGCCATGTTTTTTTTTACCGTCCGTGGAAAAACCTCTCACCATAGAGTTCGTCCGTATCTTTTGGTGTTGCCAGCGCTTACGGGTGCGTTCATAAACGCCACAATGTTATGAGTTGACCTACTACGGACCCCTGATACACATGCTATGAACCCCTAAGGTGTCAGTGGAGCCCACTTTAAAAAACCCTGCTCTAAACGAAGGGGGCCTTACCCACAGGGGCGCTTCTAACGTAGTCCCTCAGTTTTAAGTCTTATGCCCTGACTGGAAGCCTTAATATTAAGGTAAAAAATCTGAATAATCCGATTAAGCAGCCGACAAACTCCCAAGTCAACCTGCAATATCGTAAAGAAAAAAGCTTTTTACAAAAAAGACAACCGCCTTCAAAAACTAAAAAGTGAAAAATAACTTTAGCACAGAACACACATTGACTTAAGTTTCGAAATTCAGTGGCTTTGTTCTGTTTGTTGTTTTGTATTGCCACCGACTTCCGAAACTAAAGTCAATGTGTGTTCTGTGCTAAAGTTATTTTTCACTTTTTAGTTTTTGAAGGCGGTTGTCTTTTTTGTAAAAAGCTTTTTATTTTGCGCTTTTTAGTACCTCCTTCTCATCCAAATCTACTAAGAAGAGATTGAAAGTTAACTACTACAAAGATTGATGAAACTAAAACGTCGTCTATGTAAAATTTTTGGGTATTTGTTGATTTTTCAAAAAGTGCTGAATCAATTTCGATAAAATTTATATGGCATACCCTATCCACCCCTGAAGCATACCCTATCCATAAAAAAAAGAATTTTTAAAATCGGTTTACGTTTGCCGGAGAAATCGCGTAACAAATCGCGCACATACTTAATGCAAATTTAAGACTTATACGGTTTTCTCATAGATGCCATTGTCAGAACTGGACCAAATTAAAATGGGACCACACGGGAAGCACTAGCTTTCATCAAAATCGGTTAAACCAGTCCAAAGTAATAAGGTAACAAACATAAAAAAAAAATACAGACGAATTGATAACCTCCTCCTTTTTTGAAGTCGGTTGAAAATGTCAAATGTTTTTTTTTTCTAGATCCACTCGCTTGCTCAGGATATGAAGGACAGCCAGACGAAGTCAGAAGTACCCGTGTTCGTAGTAGAGAACATACCCATGCTCAAACAGTGGACAACCAACGAGTTATCAAGCGAAAACCAACCACACACTTTAGAAGATATGTTTGAAAATAACCTGGATTAATCAGAGTCCATAATTGTTTTAAAATGAACGACTTTTTATTAATAATCAACAAAAAATATGAAATATGATTAAATTGTTATTACAAAAATGGTTTCTTAATTTACAAATAAATGCGGCAGTTGCAATGTTTTTTAAAGTAAAACTTCTTTACGCACGCTTGACTTGGGGAGTAAGCTGGTGAAAGCGTGACGAGAGCGTTAGGAAAAGTGTGATCGGGCGGGGCGAACGGAAGTTGAGAGGGAGATATAAGTTAGTGAAGATAGAAAGTTACGTTTCGTATATTACTGTAGGGGCAAGAGAGAGGTGCGAGCATACATTTTCTTTCTCTCTTTCTCTCATAGCCAGTTGCAAACGGATACATACATACATATAGATGGAGCTAAACAAGTTTAACTTCAGTCGTGTGGTCTATTTTTTATGTACAGACAGCGTCATCAACTGCTTACCCCCACGCATTAAAATTTCTTCGGAAAGGGGGTAACCAGTTGATGACGCTGTCTGTACTAATAATGTTCACAAATTCGTTCCCCATGAGCTCTTAAAATGTTTAGGCTCCATATGGATCAATCAATATGGTTATAGTTTAGCTACGCTTACCGCGGTCAATCCATGGGTGGGAGATCATCCATTTCATACCGAGACTTCTCCGTGCCTTGGAAGCACGTAAAACTACTGCGGCTGTTATTCATAGATTTTTCACAGTGGTAGTCTGTCGTCAGCAAGTCTGACAACTAGTCTTACCAAGGGACATCATGTTATCCAGTGACTAGGTTGTGGAGGTCAGATAGGCAGTTGATCCATGTAAAACACTGACATTCAACTGCATTCAGTTAGACTGGCAGCCGACACCAACATAGTTGGAAAAAGGCTAGGCAGATTGTTTGGGCTTCTAAAATATTGAACAAGCGTTTCACGCATTTGTTGTTATTTTAATACGATTAACCAATTAAATAATAATCAGTCTACCTAATCATTATTTAATAGGTAAATCGGGTTCGGAGTAGTCGGTAAACAGTAGATCTTGCGATCTTGGTTTTATCAAGTTAGGTCTTTGACATTGACCAGAGGAAGGGCAACAGCGTTCTAATGGTACCATAACACCTACTACGATCGCCAACATGCATCAGGCGTAGCATGGCGATTACGGCTTAACCCCCATTTAAAAGAGACCTATAGGTGGGCATTTAAAGTTTGACATGGTGGTGGTGATGGTGGAGGTCTTTAAGAGTACTGGGAGCCTTGGGTGGAGCCTTGGAAGCCTTGGGTGGCCCCAAGGCTCCACCCGCTACTCTTAAAGACCACCTAGTTCTCCAATTTTTGTTAGAGGACCAGCTACTTCAAAACACGGCGAACACCGACACAGGGTCGTTTTAGACGCCTGCAACATTACACTGACTAGTACTGACTACCTCGGACATCATGGCCTATCCTACAGTAAGAGCGCAGGCCGAATGGCACAGCACGCCTGCATTTAATGACATCCTTCGTCGTGCTTTTGCCACCGCCGCGGTGCCTACTATTTTAGAAGCCAAAGGCTAGGCAAGCGACGATGGGAAAAGACCTGTAGGTCAATTCTGTAAAATTCAAACAACAACTCGCATCTCACATCGCTATTCACTCTCACTTCGCATAATGTTTAAAATGACCTTGATATATTTGACACTTTAAACCGGGTTCGAGTGCGAAGTGAGCGTCGAAGTGACGGGGAAATTACCTTACAGAATGCCACTTCTTACGTCATCTCATACTTTATCTGTCAAAATCTCCCTGTCAATTTAGTTCAACTCGCTGACACGCTCGCAATAGTGGCGCTAGTGTGAATTCGAATTATCAACAGAGTATTTAGAATGCCAATCAAGAAACTCACAGCGGATTCAGATTCGAAGTTTAGAATGAGGTCTTACAGAATCACACGCCTGATCGGACGCAACATGTGTCAACACCCTTGCATCATCTCATCTTCCTAGCACAACGTGTTGTGCTGAGGCGGCTGCTGCAGATGCCAAAAACCTCAAACGGCGCAAACATAATAGCCTTTCTTTTCTTCGTTATTTGAGCCGTTTCAGGGCTTCATGGCTAGAGCCGTAGTGTCCGAGTGCCCATCTTGTTATTCTCTCTCATGTGATCAGTTGCTGGTCTATTCTTGAACCAAAGAATCATGGCAATGCTGCCTGCCTGTTGGGCACGTATCCCGTTGACAGCAATGTGGACGAGCTTTTGAAGCCCTTCCCCCTCTCTTTTTCTTGTACAATTGAACATAATACATTTATACGCTTTGCATATTTTTAATTCGGTTAAGTTTTCAAAGGGTATTGTGTTCTTGAATAATATTGAAATTAACAAAATACGGTTGCTAAACCGTGGAATTGACTGAATCAGCGTTGTTGCTATTGTTTAACTAGTGTGTCTGCTAAATAAGCTAATAAACTATTACAATGAGGTTGAAGTTGAACATGGTTAAAACAACTATAGTTAAAAAG
The DNA here is from genome assembly GCA_947361185.1 of Charanyca ferruginea. NCBI lineage: Eukaryota > Metazoa > Arthropoda > Insecta > Lepidoptera > Noctuidae > Charanyca > Charanyca ferruginea. The sequence continues at coordinate 7,554,785 of OX376080.1, read as the reverse complement.
TGTTACTGCAAGACTGGCTGGATTGACCGTACCACGCTGAAAATATTGCCGTGTATTTCAGTAAACCATACGACGATTTGATTGAAGAAGGTGGCTGGCAGCGGATGGATGCGTGCCGCCCAAGGCCGGGTTGGTTAGCGATCTCTGGGGGAGGCTTAAGTTCAGCAGTGTAGGGCAAAAAAACTAAACAACAAGATCTGGAAATGATATTTTATATTTATATCCACATTTTAATAATTCTGTTGGATTTTATGTCTATTTATCCAGCCATTATAGACATAAAATCTACGACTAAACAATAATTTCTTAGTACTATTATACATATGTGTTAATATTTCAGGGTGAAGCATTTTCGTACCTATACAAAATAATGTAAAACTTTTTTTCTAGAGTTAGTATGGAATTTGTTGACTGTGCTAAGAAACATCTTTTTTCTAGTAAATGTAGATCAAAAGTGCCTTTTATAAAAAAAAAAACTAGATCAGTGTTGAAATTATGTGGAAAATTAAGTGACCTAAAAATATTAACACACTATAATAATATTTAAATTAAAATTGCTTACTATAATTTTTATGATAATTATAACATTTTTTTTACATTTCAAATTGACAGGAGCTTGAAAATACGAAGATACATTTTTAAAACTAATAAAATTAACTAATAAAAGTGACATCTAGCGGTGAGTAGTAAAACCTTCTCATTAAACTATTTCTATATGAATTTTTAATAATAATGACTGCCAATATGTTTTTTTTTTTTATTATTTAATGATTCGTGTATATTGCAATAATACTATATATTATCTATATATATTATTCCATCATAAACAGTCAAATCAACCAATTAAAATGTACCAAAGTATTTCCAAACGGTATTGCAGGTAACAAAATAAGTTTAAGCGTCATAAATCCGATTTTCAACCATATCATCTACAGAATAAGGATGGTTTTCGTTGTTCAGCATGTTGGAGATCCACTGTTCTGGCATTGGGATGTTTTCGACGACAAACATGGGTAATTTTGATCGTTGCTGGTTTTCTTTGACTTCCTGGCTTGGCGTCAAAAACTAGAAAATATTAATAAATTATCAATAATACTATTACCTACACGTCCTATAAAGCTCTCAGAATATGCAAGTTGAAGTGGCAATGTTCAGGCCACATCGTTCGACGAACCGATAACCGATGGGGAAGAAAGGTTCTCGAGTGGCGACCACGAACCGGAAGACGCAGCGTTGTTAGGCCTCACCAGATGGACCGACGACATCGTCAAGGTCGCGGGTAACCGGTGGATGCAAGCGGCAGGTTGCAAGAGTTGTGGCGTTCTATGGGGGAGGCCTTCGTCCAATAGTGGTCGTCCAACAGTGGTCGTGTCTTTCGGTTGATGATGATAAACAATACTTCATTGGTTAGATTAGAAGCCACAGTAACAGTTGGGTAAGTGGGTTACATACACCCACGAAGTTACTTCGTGGTTACACCTATTCTATAAACAAACTTAACTGCTTGTACTGTAATGCTGGGCCACACCGAGATTAAATGCTATCATCATCAGCCTGAAGACGTCCACTGTTGAACAAAGACCTCCCTAATAAGGGGGAGGGGGGGTTGCCATAATCCCTACGCTTGGCAGGCGTCTTGGGGATCGCAGTGAAGTGGTTAAGTACACGGAAGCCGCTGCTGCCCGACTTCTGGATATCCCTTAGTCGCCTTCCACGGCACCCTCGGGATGAAATGACCCCCTCATTTCATCCCGAGGGTGTCGTGGAAAGCGGGCTATTCTAGCCCGTACACCCCACGGGTTGAAGCAGTCAACCCGTGGAGTGTACGGGCTAGCTATTATTATAATATTACTAGAAATTAATACATTAGAGGAACTTTGAAAGCGGCGTCAGTGGCAGAAAAATTTAAAAGAGAATCGTTTCTCTTGGTATGGGTATATGAAGAAAAGGGATGAAACGCATGTGACCAAAAGAGGTATGAATATTAATTTGTATGGGTCGAGAGGGAGAGGAAAGACAAAGAAACGGCGATGTTATTACGGCGATGCGCCGACGAGTGGCTGAGCGCGAGCGAAATGTCATCGTATCACCGTCTATTATGACCGAGATTACCTATCCGATGATAGAAGCGCGAAATCGTCGCGATTCTCTCGCTCGTAGAGACGGCCCCTAAATAACATGGAATAAGGAAGATGATGATGGTATCAATTTTAACGCATAAGTAGCTTCCATTATATTGAACACATACCTTAAAGTCCAGTTGTCATTTTTTGAGTACAGAAGCTCAAAAAGAAGCACAACTAACCTTGAGAGTATCAGGGCCCCTCTTCTTCCTCAAGTAGTTGAAGCAACAAGATCGGAAGTGTCGTGTTCCACACGCGGACGCACACTCACTGCCGCAGGAGTCGCAGGAGAGACTGGCTGCCCATAATGTGCTACCTGCGAGAATACTAGTCATACAATATAATAATGTGGACTCAGTGAACATTGCGCCGATTGTTGTTGCAGGCAATGGCTTAATAGCCGATAGCCGGGATCAACATCTCAGGAGGCTATCGTTAGGCAGTTTGTTCCAGAAGGCGGTTTACTGGATACGGCCAGCATTAGAAGGTTCAGACGATTTATTATTTTTATACAAATATTCACAATTGTAATTTATTGCAGAAAGACCAGCATTGTTAGGAGGTTCAGATGTTTTTATTTTTGTACAAATATTAACAATTATGATATGCAAAAAAAAAGGTAAATCCATAACAATATAATTATTTCTCCCGACCGAATGTCAGTCACGGCACCTCAAAGGAGACTAGCCAAATACGTATAAGTGTGTGGACAAACACAGCTACTGCCTGTTCCTTCCAGAAGTACGACAATCTGACACGACTGCGTACAGAGAAAATGCAGGGCCAACGGCAACACGTGTGCACCGAGGCACAGGGTTGTATTGCAGAATCCATACTTCTGTACGCTTTCACGACGAAACGGCTGACGATTTTGATGAAATTTGGTATAAAAAAATAGCTTGCCCCCCCAGGGTTAAAGCTATTTTCTTAAGGACATAGGCACTTTTTAATCCGCCATAACCGACATTTACGCGGACGAAGTCGCGGGCAAAAGTTAGTACCGTACCATATAAGTGCGATCATTTCTTTAAAAAGCTTCATATCGTTTATAATAACATTGAGTTCTACAACTACAGTTAAAAATACTCTAACTAACATTTAAATATCAACTATTTTAATAACATAAATATACTACACACAAAAAGGTTTATAATTTTATGGATGTTCCAAAACAGATTGTAGGTAGTTTTATGTTTAACGGGTGTTCCAAAACAATTTGTAGGTTGCCGTGTAGCTCCAACATTTTCTGTATGGTCCAATACTAAAACCGTTGCTGGCAATTTATACACGTTGTTGTGAAAATACGCCCTAAAACGCCTTTGTACCTTTGTGCATGAGGTATAAATAAATAAATGAAATCTTATGACCCCTTGCGTCACCCTAGCTACTTTAAGATAAGACTAACATTTAAAATATATTTACACATAAATACATACATTGACGCTCAAACTGCTACGATAGATTCAATACCAGAAGCCACAGCGAAGAAATAGTCCAACGCATGAAACATTAATGTTTCGCAAAAAATACAGCTGACTTCAAAAACTAAAAGGTAAAAAATAACTTTAAATTCGCAAGTAAAGGCTTTAGATTTGTTTGTTGTTTTGTATTGTCACCGATTTGCGAATATAGAGTTATATTTTTTTCATCCCACCATCTCGGAAAGAGTATTTTTAATCTTCAATATCTGAGTGGAAAAGCCGTTTTTATTCTCTAGAGGATAAAGTAAATTTATCTTCAATATCTGAGTGGAAAAGCCGTTTTTATTCTCTAGAGGATAAAGTAAATTGAATTTAGAACATCGTGTGCACTAAATTTGTGAATTAAAAAAAAACATTAAACCTATTTACTGCTACCTCTCATACTCATACAACTTTTTTTTAATTTGTTAAAAACTCAGACTTTGTAAACGTTTTTTTTTTGCATTTAGTCATTTCCTCGCTGAGGTGGAATGAAAAGTTACGTGTTGCACTCGAGTGCAAAGATTTTTCACCTCGTGCTCTTTTGATTCCCTCGCTAACGCTCAGGATTCTAATTTTGAATCCTTCGCTTGCTCGGTCATCAAAATTGAACACGCGGTTAAAATGCAACTTTGCACTCTTGTATAACAAATAACTATTACCTTTAATCTATGTCTCTAATGAATCTACACATTTACCTAATTTTAAGGTGTTAACCCATAATATCTAATTTCTTTCAAGACCTTCAACTAACCTGATGAAAAATCACTTGATGCAGTAGCTTCCTTTTTATGACGTTTAGAATCGGCTTGCGACCATGTCGCTGGCAAATTAAAGTTGTATTAGTTCCAGAAGATACGCATTATTTATTAAACAACACCCTTGTATAGGATTACCCCCCAAAGGGTAATCAGAGGGAGGTGCAAAGTAGGTTTGGTACCGCAAAGGCAATGCAAACTGGCCGAAAAATTTCATTAGTTTTTGGGAGCGATCTATAAGAGATCAAAAGTCAAAATGAAAAAATAACAAAATTAATTGAAAACTTACCAATAAGCATTAGTGAGACTATTGCCGTAATCTTCAACATTTTAATAAACGGTTGTTTTATTTTTGTTCTTGACACTAGATGGCGCTATCAGTTGTCTCCACAGTAGATGCCTGAATGCCGCGAATCTGTGTTCATCCCCTTTTATATCGGCAAAGTTTACCTAGTTAAAATGCGTTGGCGTCGCGTGCTAAAAATACGAAATTAGTTGCTATTTCTTAAAATAAAATAGATTTAAGTAATAGGTAAGTTGATCGAGAAGATTAAATACAGTAGAATATTAAGTACTTACTTCCTTATTTTATTTACATGATTATGTAACTGAAAATGTCGTGGCCCGACCTGGCCCAGCCGTTTATGTGCCCGCGTCTCATGCATTTAAACGTGGTGGGTTCTCAACCGAACACTGGTAGGTAAGTAAAGTATCAATGTGGCTTTTTGTCATTTTAATATAAGTATTAAGTACTTTCTTGGACGTAACTGACATTGGTAAAGGAAAACGTCATAAGGGAAACTTTTTTTCGTTCCCGGGGTAGAAAATGACGACACGGTTGACGCAGTGGCTGAGCGATCGACTGCTGCGCAGCGTGTTGCGGGTTCGATTCCCGCCCAGGGTTAATATTTGTGTGATGAGCACTTGTGTTTGCCTTGTGTCTGGGTGTTGTTTATCTATATATGCAGTATGTACTAGCAACCCGACCCGGCTTCGCATGGGTTATAGCCTTCCTCGATAAATGGACTATCCAACACAAAAATAATTTTTCAATTCGGTCCAGTAGATCCTGAGATTAGCGCGTTCAACCAAACAAACAAACTCTTCAGCTTTATAATATTAGTATAGATTTAAAATGTATTTGTGTATGTATATCAGCTGTCTGACACCCATAGTACAGGGTCTCCCTAGTTTGGGGTCAGATGGCCGTGTGTGAAATGTCCACATATTATATATATTATTAAAATCCTCATGGATGTCCTCTGACCTGGGGAAGGTCTGTCAAACTCTGACTGCCTAAAAACCGTGTTCCATTTTACTACGCTTGGGATCTCAGGAACGTAGATCCTTCCGCAACCCCCGACTGGTGGCCGGCCCACTTCTGCGAGCCTCCTCAGGTATCATGAGGAAACCTGGGCTAAAAATAATATAAGTCTGAAATTCTCAATCCCTTGAACAATCGTAGGCCGGTAACAATAATAGGCCGATAGTTATTTATTAAAGTTATGGTCATAGAAAGGAGGCAAGTGAACCTGCCGTGGAAACATTATTGTCAGTAAAGCAACGGTACAGTAAAATCAAAATGGCGGGCTAGTCAGTAAGGAGTCTTAAATGTTTCATACTTTTTAGCTAAGATTATGAAACAAAAGGCAGATAGACTGCGTGGAACACAGAGTGAAGCCAAAAAAGCAAATACAAATTCAAAACCTACAATTCGCTTTTGAATTTGTGTTTGCGATTTTATTTGATTTTATAACGATACGGCGTTTCTTGCTATACTGACTCGTGTCAGTACAGCACGAAGCGCGTTGTGGGTTTTAGCTTTTGAATTTGTATTTGCTTTTTTGGCGTCACTCGTGTTCCGCGCGGTCTATCTGCCTTTTGTTTCATAATCTGAGCTTTTTAGTATCTACTTACGATTTTTCCAGTATTTTTTTTAGTTTATTTTGCTAGTTATTAAAATACAATTTCAAAGATGTATTTTTTTCCTACTTGCCTTCGTGATTGAGTTAAAAACAGGTGATTGGGAATCATAGCGCGATCCTACTTACCATTTTTATAGGAAAACTTTGTATTAATTTTACATTTTGTAGATTGAAAAGGTTACCTATATTTTTCTACGGATTATTTTAGAATAAAAGATACTAAGTTATGCTCGTGACTTCGCTGCTTCTTCGTTTCTTCGTTCATTCTTCGTAAGTCAAGTATCCTCCAAAAGAATCATGGCGAGATTCATACATTCATTTGTATGAAAAAAAAAGTAATTTAGAGGGTTTAAAATATTTTCCAATGTAAAGAATACATTACTAGGAGCAGATTGATATACTTAGCATATTTTTAAACCTACGCATAATTAAAATATTACGAAATGAAAATAACACTTTTTCGTTTCATCTCGATGCCCATTTTGTGTTTATAAAAAAATAGAAAGTGACAAGCGATGTTAACGGATCTATAAAATTGGCAGACAAGTGATGTGACAAGTGTGTGGAAAAAAATAATCATTATTTTGTGATATTTTTTCTCATAAAACGATGCAATTTCAATGTAAGAACTGCAAAACGGCAGCTGTCGGTGTCACTGCTACTGTCAGTCTCCGTTTTGTTCTGAAATAATGAGTTTTTCTTGAAACTATGAACTTTTTTTTGCGGGGTTTTAAAAATTTTGTAAATGCCTGAAGATACTCAAATGCCTGAAGGTACAGTCAACAGCAAAAGTAGATGATCAAAACCAGAAACTCAATACTAATTAATGGAGTTCGCATCAGAACAGTGTGGCGTCGAAGTGATTCAAAAGTATGTGTGTGACAATAACATACTTTTAATAAATAAACTAGTAATAAAATATATAAATTAGTGTTAGTAAATTAGTATTGAATTTCTGATTTTGTTCATCTACTTTTGCTGTTGACTGTACCCAAGAACATAAAAATTTGAATTTCAACTTCTCTAAACATCTTAATTTATTTTGTACAAATCTCGCCATGATTCTTTAACTATACGTAACTACTAATCCATACTTCCATACTAATAATATTAATGCGAAAGCAACTCTGTCTGTTACGTGTTCAAGACGAAACGACTAAACCGATTTTCACAAAATTTGGAATGAATATAGCTTGAACCTAGGGGAAGGACATAGGATAGGATTTTTTAATCTGCGACTTCGTCTGCACCCGCGATAACCGACATTCACGCAGGCGAAGTCGCGAGCAAAAGCTTTTAAACTTTTATTATAAAACTTTTATTTCGTAAATGGTGCTGTGTGTAGTAGGTACAATCCCTACAATAAAAAAAACTTGAGAGGTGTCAAGGGACACCTGGATGGAACGAAGCTCCTTTCGATTAATTAGTGAAGGAATTGTAATAACATTTAATTTTTTTTAAGTTATAATAATATTTTTTTTATTACTAACAAATATAATGTAATATAAACTTAACGAAAATAACTGGCTTGCTTTCTATGAGAGAGAGAGAGAGAGAGAGAGAAAGAGAGAGACAGACAGAGAAACACGCGCACCGCGCACGCCGCGCCGCACGGCTTACAACTATAGCAAAAAGTGTCGTTACATACAAGTTTGGGTCTTAATTTTTTCCGTCTAGCCCCCTTTCGCAACGCGCGATAAGGAACTTCGTTATAACTGTTTGTGACATAGACAAGTAAGTAATCACTATACACTACACTAAATGGTTGAGATACTGTCTCTCTTAGATAGGCTACTTAGCCTGTAATAAAGAGAAACAGTGCGGGATCCCTCTGGGGTGGAGAATAAACTAGTAAAACTAGTGTTACATTATTTTATTAAATCACAAGAAAGGTCTAGGCGACTGAAATCTCATTCCACTACTTATAAAGCTTTCTGCCTACCAAGAAACGTCACCGGACACTCACAAGTTTAGTATGCAAATAGTCTGAAGGCGTCCCACATACAAGCCTAGGATTACACACATTCCCTCTTTATACCACAAAGATATCTAATGTCATATTTATCTTTAATGTTTTTTTTTTTGCTTCCGGAGAGAAGGGTTTAAAAACTAAGTACCTACTAAGATGCTTACGTCATTTCTTTGTGGTAAAAGTATTTTTTTACTAGCTTGTCTCCGCGATTTGGCGTAGACTTAAGACTTGAGCCAATGTCCTAAATTATTACACAGGAATAAAAGAACGGTATAACGATTATCCTTTGTGTTAATGTACATCAATAACTGGGTATTCGCATGTGCCCGGATTATCCTTAAGGCAGATTAGGCAACTGCACACCTAGAAAAAAAAGAAAATGAATATGATGTTAAAAACGAAAACATGTAATAAAAAATGCGTAATTAAAAATATTAATTGTGTGAGAAAATATGTATTTTAGTAAGTTAGAAAAAGGTATAAGGTGCCCTGTGAATTGCGTTGCCTAGGGGCCCCAACATGGTTAATCCGACCCTGTCCATGTATGCCTAATTTTAGCAGATTTTTTTAAATATTGCAAAAGACTTACCTACGTTTGGCCGCAGCTCACCCACCCATGATGCGGCCTAAGGTGGAGCACGCTTGCCTAAGATGAACCGGTTCAGTCGTGCCTTGAAGATACTTAGACTTATCGGAGAACAGAGAGACGGGCAGAGAATTCCACAGTCTGGCAGTTTGCACTATAAATGTGGAAGCAAATTGCTTGGTTCGAGACTATTTTCATATAGGGAATGCCGTTTTGACGGCTCATATAAGCATGTCAATTGATTAGTGGTGTCAAGACCCCAATTATTTATATAATAGGAAGCTACATTATCCCTGAGAGCTGTTATTAGTTTTTTTTTAATTGGCATCCGTAAACGAAGTCGCGGGAACATGCTAGGAAGTAATAGGAATCTAGCAGTCCACCTGATGGTAAGTAGTTAGGGGCGGGTGGGGCCTGAGCTAGCACTACTTGGGTGGGCCCTGGTTAATGAACGAACTCCGCTAATATGCATTGGTTTATTCAGAGACCAAAAAAAATAATCATTTTGTCAAAAAAAAGACTGTTTTCGATAGTGGTTTTCTTTTTTATATTCATAGCTAGATGGCCCGACAGACGTTGTCCTGTCCCTATCTATCTATCCTACCAAACTACCTACCTACCTACCCTATACTACCTACCTACCTACCTACCTACCCTATACTACCTAGGTACCTACCCTACTCAACCAACCCACCCTACCTACCAACCTACCTAAAATTTTCTTTTATACAAACCTCCTGACAATAACAAATACAAAAAAAGGATTATACAATTTGGTCTAGCCGTTCGGAAGTTATGCGCTTACATACATTTCGGGGTTCATTTTTATATGTATATATAGATATTGTCCATTGTCTTCAACTTGGCTTGGGGCCCTATATATTTACGGGGCCATGGACTGCAGCCCTAAAAGCCCTTAGATCCGCCCCTGTAAGTAGTCAGCACTCTATAGACATTTGCAATACCAGAGACAAAGTTGAAACGTCTCTTAAACCGACACCCACAATAAGGTAGGTATTTAATAAAACAACATCTGTCTGGAATGTTTTTACATTTTTAATTATAAAAACACGAAACTTATCAACTAGTATTTTTAAACATATAATTAAACTATAAAATAAAATTCGACTCATTACCGTTTCATTATTTTAAGTAAATAAATATGATACGTATTCAAATATTCATAAGACAAAACACACTAGCGCCGTTAGCGACTAAAAAGGAACTAAAGACGGACCGTCATTTAATAATAATAATTACAACATTTTTTAATTTTCTAATTTTAACTTAGATCACCCAAAAAGAGCCAACCCACAATCTCTTAATAATTAAACAAATTAAATAGCAAAATATCCAAAATATGAAGAGGGTACGACCCTCTCCCTTTTAGGAGGCCCAAGTCTTAGCAGAAAGAATATTAAAAAATCTTACACAAACACATAATTATAAGTGCGGCTTCATTCAAGGAAACTTATTATGCAAATACTTGTAAAACAAAGTCATATTTAATTCATATTACATTCCCCATTTTCCCTTTATTTATATATTTACAAAATTATGACATATATTTGTGACATTTGTTAGGGTAACCGCAGACAGAACAGCTACGCTCGAGTGCAAAATTGCTTACAAGACATAATTTCGCGCCGCATTTATATTTTGCGCAGTAACGCAATTTTAAATTCTATTTTTGTTGTATTTTAGTTCATTATCAATTAAAAGCTAGATAGAGCAACAATGCACGAGTAGTCGCTGCCGCTGTTAAACTAACCGCTGATAAACTATAACAAAAAAAACAATTTTGTTTGTCTGCCTGTCTGTTTGTTCTGGTCCAATTTTGTCGGGACTTTCATTGGCAGGAACCTAATGTGGAGGAGTAACATAGGGTACTTTTATTTTAGAATAGATATAGAAATTAACTAATTGGTTCAAGTTGTTAAGTTAAAAAACTTACTTTTCGAAATTAATAATTATAAATTAATAACATATAAAAACGTGTTATTAATATGTATAGAGCTGTAATTTAGGAAAAACGGTTGTGTCATATTTTTTCCACAAAATAAGACGGTGATATGTATACGACATTTAGAACGGCCGATGACCGACTACCCAATATAAGAGCATGTCTTAGTTTGAGAGTTGTTGTCACATTTTGAAATGCCTCATGTACAGTCACCAAAAGAGATAAGTATCCAAGTCGCCGGGAATAGTTGAAGTTTACTTAGAAAACAATGAAGGCTTTCAAATGAAATTTTATTAAATCCTTAAACTGTTTATTCTTTATTAATTGTATTTTATTTTATTCATAAACACCCATCGCTTTCTAAATAAATTTTAACTGTTCCTGGCGACATGGATACTTATCTCTTTTGGTGACTGTACATTCACCTCACAAAAAATGAAATTGTTTGTTTGTGTAACTTTTGTACTTTTTAGAAGAATAAATTATTATTAATAAAATTAAGGTACGGCGCAAAAATACCCCGCTGACAACTGACATTCGCACGGACGAAATTACAGGGGAAAGTCAATTAGTAATTAAAATATTGACCGAGCATATTGCTGCTCTGTCTGCACTGACCCTTACAATCTAACTGTAAATTAATAATAACTAGCTTTTCTATTACAATAGTTGCCACAAAACCATTATTCTATTGTACTAATACAAAATAGCTTCAAAACCCTCGCTCGTAAAGCCCGACCGCTTAACTACCGTTCTTGAGGTAGCATCGCGGTGCGGGAGGGGTGTGGTGATGTGACGCAAGAGCTCACTGATACGTCAACTTGTGGCAACTGTCACCCCTGTCGCACCGCGCAGCTACCTCAGCGTGGTGACGTGACGCGAGAGCTCACTGATACGTCAACTTGTGACAACTGTCACCCCTGTCGCACCGCGCAGCTACCTCAGTGTGGTGACGTGACGCGAGAGCTCACTGATACGTCAACTTGTGACAACTGTCACCCCTGTCGCACCGCGCAGCTACCTCAGTGTGGTGACGTGACGCGAGAGCTCACTGATACGTCAACTTGTGACAACTGTCACCCCTGTCGCACCGCGCAGCTACCTCAGTGTGGTGACGTGACGCGAGAGCTCACTGATACGTCAACTTGTGACAACTGTCACCCCTGTCGCACCGCGCAGCTACCTCAGTGTGGTGACGTGACGCGAGAGCTCACTGATACGTCAACTTGTGACAACTGTCACCCCTGTCGCACCGCGCAGCTACCTCAGGAACGGTCTGATTTAAGCGGTCGGGCTCTTATTGCACCGCATTTAGGTTAAAAAACGCAGCTTATTAAGCACGCGTATTTTTATGTTAAAGTCTTCGCTCATTGTAACGGCACCACTCTTCTGACACAGCACATAATTTCGTCGGCCTAATTCGTTAACCTGCTAAATCCATTTTTTGGCAAAATTAACTTTTTATGCCAGTCAAAAAGTTCAGTCTAATATCTACCGTAATGTTTAAGGAATAACAGCGATATTAGCCTAAAAAGGTGACAAATGCTATGCCCGAAAAACTGCTTTCTGACCACCAGCCAATCTCCATAATGCAAACCTGCTAAATCCTATTGGGGCCTCAGTTATCCATTTTTTGGCAAAATTTACTTTTTATGTCAGTCAAAAAGTTCAGTCTAACATCTACCGTAACGTTTAAGGAATAACAGCGATAGTAGCCTAAAAAGGTGACAAATGCTATGCCCGAAAAACTGCTTTCTGACCACCAGCCAATCTCCACAATGCAAACCTGCTATCAATTAATTAACCTATACACCATACTAAATTTAAGTCAAAAACTGCTATGTCCTCAAGCAAATTGAATCTTCACCTTGAAAAACTGCTAAAAATAATAGTTTTATCGAATTCTATAAAATGTGTATAAGTTATGCTACTAATTATATTGTTAAAATATCAAGAAAAATTATAGAAACCAACGGGATTTTCAGAATTTTGATTGCTAAATTAATATAGATATTATTCAGTTTTTTCTTCGTCCTGTAAACTATGAAAAAATGGACTTAGGAGGTTAACGAATTAGGCCGACGATTTGCCATTCCAGTCAGAGCTTTAAAGAGTGTTTTAAGGTATATTTTACAATAACCAGATAAAATAGGTAGGTAACGGCTCGCTGGCGGTTCGTTTGTACCTCAAAAGGAAAAAACGAAACCCTTATAGGATCACTTTGCTGTCCGTCTGACTGTCTGTCTGTCCGAATGTCTGTCAAAACCCTATAGCTAGGGAACACGTGGAGGTATCGAGTTCAAATTAAAACGATATACTCAAGTCTACAGTCCCTTGAAGCTGTGAAATAATAAAACTTCTAAGTAAGTTAACGTGAAAAAAAGATACGGCCGTTTATGCCGCAAAAACGTAAATATACGTTTTTACGACACTCGGGGAATCAAAATTTTTAAGGTACTTCCCGTTGACCTAGAACTATGAAATTTGGCAAGTTATATCGTCTTATACTACAAGTACAGGAAAAAGTCTGAAAACTATACATTTGAAATTAAATCATAAAAAATACCTATAGTCTTTATTTAAAGTACGTAATCAATCATCGCGGTATGCGCGGTCATAATTGTATGAGTGACTAAACCACGGAATTTGAACGGAACCCTCGGTGGGCGAGTCCGACTCGCGCTTGTCCGTTTTTTTTTATGTCATCTGTAGTTAAGTGGTTACCGCTGCTAAGACATCTTCAATACCAGAGACCTTGCATATACGTTGGTATTGGTACACCTACCACAGAAACAAAGCTGAAATGTCTCACGTGCCTGTATTCACACCGGTACCTTAAAAACCACTGGAACACAGCAACGCTGCTTTCTGGCAGTAATAGGCAGAGCAGGGCAAAATACATGCGTTGCTTTAATTAAAATACAAATTACAAAATACTATCTCGCACGTATTTCAAATGTAATTCTAATTACAAAATATTTTTAAGTCGTGTATTTGAAATACAAAATATAGTAATTTAACTATTTGTATTTTAAATACAAAATACAAATGACAAAATACATAATTATAAGCTGTACAGGTGCGGTGCAGTGTTGCCAACTTTAAAGATTGACATATTTAGCGGTAGCCATTTTGCTTACGAAAGCTATCGGGCGCTATTTTTGCAGAACGCACCCATTATTAAGATCGCTAATGTACTTATGTTCAAATGTATTTTGAAGCCAAAGAAGTTCAAAAGTATTTGAAATACTAACTACAAAATACCTCAGGGTCAGGTCTTTGAAATACCAATTACAAATTACATTTTTAAGAAGTAATTGAAATACAAATACCAAATATGTATTTGTAGTTAATTACGTATTTGAATTACAAGTAGTTCAAGTACTGCCCAACCCTGGTAATAGGTACGGTGGTAGCATTTCCCCAGATCATATGATCATCTTCATAAAGAAGTCTACTACTACTTATCGTAAACATAGAATAGAAAAAAATAAGTAGAACTGCCGTCGCAGCTATCCCGCGCGTGTCACAATTATGCGGAAAATATGTAAAATAATAACAAACTTCGTTAGTTGTAATAATTCTTAATTTTGTTTGAACAATAAATTCAATTTTGACGAAAATCTAATTTGATCCTAAACCTCGAGGTGGTAAGGACCGGGGTGTTACTAAGTCGGGGCGGTATTGTCATAGTAAACGATGACCTTAAAAGGGTCCAGACAAACATTCGGCCAGCGGAAGCGTCTTATAGACTCCCAGCTTAAGACTTTCTACAAAATGATAATGACAAGATTTAAAAATAGTAATTTATTCATCTATATATTTGTGTCGGTTGAATACCAAGTAGGTATGTTCTACCGTTTTATACGTAAACATTATTAACAGGATGTGTTACGCATTATTTATTTTAATGAATGCCAATAATTTTTCAATCGCGTCTAGAGGTATTTTATGTCGCATACATTGAGTGGACCACATTTGTAAGACGACTAAAAAGTGTACATAAAGTAACATATTGACACACGACTTTATTTGCTGACCGTACAGAGGCCAGCCCATCAAGCTTCCCAAACTGTCAAAGGACCATCTGCCAGAAACTCTATAGAACTTTGCCCCACTCAATAAAAGTCATGTACAAGCTTGAAATATGTAGCATCTTACTGCTTATTTATTGCTGATAACTAAACATTAGTCCTAATAACTGCAGAACTTGCCATTTCTGCTTAAATAAAAAAACTATATTTGAATTCCTTTTAGTATTGATTTGTAATCCGCAAGTAATAATAATAATATTGTTTATTTGCCAACAAAAAAAGTTCTTCACATTTCCTTATCTTTATTGTTAATGTAGACTACATTAATAAAATAATTGTAATGATTAAAGAACCTTATTATAATAAATTGTTTTTCTTTAGAACTTGCCTGCGTTCTTGGCTTGTTTCCACGAGACAGGCTCGACTTAGTGAGGAGTTCATTAGCAAAATGCTTCCTATGTGTTTTATATTTGCTTTTTTTTTAAACCTAATTGTTAATTTACATTTTCAGTAAATGGGTGGAGCAGGATCTGGCATTGTCACTTCTTTGATAGATTTTAAACATTATTACAAAAGAACAAGGTTCATCTTCAATTGGGAAAATTTAGAGTTTGGTATGGCTTGAAGGATTGGCGACTGTACCATCAGAAAAAAAAATAACAACAAAACTCAATCAAGTTCCTCCTCAATCAAATCCATTTCACTTTTCACTTTTTTAGCTTTCTCATGACGTTTGGAATGCAACGCCAACTTACTCCTAGTCATAAACCTTTTATTGCAAACCGTACACAGGTGAGCTCGATCACCAACATGCATTTTCACATGCATTACTAAATTATTCTTCTGCGTAAAACTTTTTGAACAAATCTCACATACGTGAGGTTTAATTCCAAGATGAATCTTTTCATGTCTATCCAAATCAGCTTTTCTATAGAAGGATGCACCGCACTCATTACAATTGAAGTTCTTAATGCCTTTATGAGACAGCTGGTGTATACTTAAGTGTCCTAGTTGCGTGTATGTCTTGCCACAGATTGGACACATGTAGGGACGTTCGCCTGTATGTGTTCGTATGTGTTTTTTCAACTCATACCTTGTGGCAAATGTCTTTGGACAGTGCTCGCATCCTGACCTCTCCTTTGGTACTGAACGTTTTCGTTGTCGCCTGTAATTAAATATTATTTATTAATTTATAATAGGGTATTACATCCATTTTTGAAAAGTGTCTCAATGAAATTCTGTAGTGCTAATATGCCACCAAAAAAAACTCATTTTTTTTTATTCAATCGATAAGTGCAATAAAAATGCATCTAAATTATAATTTTTTAAATCTCGCGCGTAGTTTGGCGAAAACGCCTCTTACTGGACGCCATATTGCTCAGCGTAAATGACGTCAGTTTGTTTTGTATCAAATGAGCTCATATTAAATATGATAATTGTATATCATTTAAAAATAATTAAAAGCATATTTTATAATAGGTGTAATAATGAAAAAATTACGTTGGTTACGAAAATAATAAAAGTACAAAGCCTATATTACGCTAATCGGTTGACTGACAGTTGACAATTTTTTGTTTACACAGCCGTACGGCGTAACAACATGGCCGCTACTATTTCATGGTGTTTTATAACAGATTAAATATACTGAAAACTTTGAATTGAATTTAAAAATTGGTTTTGTTATTTTATGAACTAAAACTTACATTTTCCGACTGCTTTATGCCTAAACTGTCTCAATAACATATTTATAGTTTTTTTTTCGTTTTTTTTTCTTACCCTATTATTATATATATTATATTATATTTAGCCTGTACTGTCCCACTGCAGGGCAAAGGCCTCCCGCCATCTCTTACTTGGTCTACCGCGGCCCCGTGTCGTCATTTCAGGGCACCAATTTTTCTTTACGTAATTTATAATTACGTAAAGAAAAGTTGGAGGACCAAAGAAACAGTGGGCAGACAATATTATAGAAGTTGCAGGCAGGAACTGGTGGAGTCTCGGCGCAGAAAGAGATGACTGGAAGAAGATGGAGGAGGCTTTCACCCAAAAGGGATTCATTGCAAAACCAGAAAACAACATGGAATACCTACTTAACATAACCATTATATAAAACTTACTTTGTAATGGAATAAATTAAGCTTTATTATTATTATTAATGACGTAAATAACACCATTGGCGTGATAGGTAGCTCAGTGGTAAAGACACAAATAAGTATAATTAACATAAGTTCGAAATCGCCAATACGCCTCGAGCAATCGTGGTGATCACTGCTCGTGCCATCTCTGAATGAGAAGACTATGTCCTGCAGCAAGACCTTAATAGGCTGTTATTACCAGGGCCACATTAACCATATTGGGGCCCCTAGGCAATGCAATTCTCAGGGCCCCTTTTACCTTTTTTTAATTTCCTAAAATCCATATTTTCGACTACAATTCGTTATATTTATAATTATGCAATTTTTTAACTATAACGTTTTCGTTGCGCGGAGTCCCGCGTCTATGAGGGGCCCCTAGGCAGTTGCCTAATCTGTCTTCAGCATAATCCGGCCCTGGGTATTTCAAATAGCACAGCTAAAATATGCCAATACAATGCTACAACAGAAGACTAGGCAACAATAACAATAGGCTACTAAGAAATTCCTAATGGAAAAACTCAATATCACAGCCCAACCTGGGAATCGAACCAAGGACACCACATTCAGCTAATTTGATTAAATAAAGAAGCTTACTTCTTTTTCTTCTTACTGTCTTCCTCTTCTTCTTCCTCATCAGATATTTCTATAACTTCACACTTTATGACTACCTCTTCTATCTCTTCCGTTTCCATTATGACTCCTGTAAAAATTGTTATGAAAATCAAATATGACTTCAATTAAAAAACGACTCTATTTTTTTAAAGTTAGTGTTGACTTTTGATAAAATACCAGTGTTTGGTTCAGCTGCACTCAGCTAGACTGGAAGCCAGCCCACACAGAGAAAAGGCTTTAAAAGTTAATAAAATATATTATAACTAGCCACCCGACCCGGCTTTGCATGGGCCTGTAGCCTTCCTCGATAAATGCACTATCCAACACAACAAGAATTTTTCAATTCAAACCAGTAGATCCTGAGATTATCCAGATTATCAATACCAAACAAACAAACTCTTCAGCTTTATAATATTAGTATAGATCTATCCTTTTTCTTTTCTTTTTTTTTTTGCATGTTGGAAATCCTCATGGACTTCCTGAGTCGTGGGGGTGACGGAGGGGTATGCCAGACTCTTAAAGGCTAAAACCACCGCGGTGTTCCACCTCTGCCTATGGCCAGGGGTGCGGGATTCGCATAAGCATTCACCGCTTCCATCGATCGATAATGATGATGATGATAATAATAAAGGCATATTATATGTATTTATTTTGGTGTATATATATTTCAGAATATAATTATGTATGTGTAGTTTATAGTTACATTTTTTTTTTGACGTGACAACGTCTTATAATTCGATAGAGCCGCTGCACGCACGAAAAAATATGACTCATGCGGCGTTACCATAACGCCGCTCTGAGGCGTTCCATGTAAGGCTTGAAGTGCAAGCGAGAGCGCGGAATGAGCGACAAAGAAGCACAATCGGCATGATTCTTTCGCGTTGTCACGTTCAACTATCGTCAGTAAACCGACTTTACAGACAACCAATTTTTTTACTTTTTAAATATTACTTTTTGTATTGCACCAGCCATGTTATCTCTTCACCGCCCTTGGTTGACTGGTAGAGAATGCCTAAGGCATTAAGTCCGCCTTTGTACATTTGTGCATGAAGTATAAATAAATAATAAAGACCACTTTTCATACAGAAAACTCACAAGCATTGAACACGACTCTTGCTCAAGGCAGTTTGGCAACTTTCAGTCAAATACTATTATTTTTAGTGTTCCATTGATTTGATACACAAAGGGCGAAAAAAGATACTTTCATCACCACGACTCAAAACCAGATTAAAAAAAAATTAAAAGATATTACTTAAAAAGGTGTTAAAATGCTACCTACAATAAGTCTTAAGAAGTTCTGTTTAAAGACTAATCATACCACGCAGTCAAACCAATACTACAATTTTGTGGGCTAGTTTATAAGTTACTAGCATTTGGCCCGCGACTGCGTCTGCGTGTATTTTCTCAAGGATCCCTAAATTTTTGATATAGCATTCAGGGATAACGTAGCTTTCAATTGGTGAAAGAATTTTTGAAATCAGATGAGTAATTTCGGAGATTACCCCCTACATACAAACTTACAAACAAATTTTACCTCTTTATAATATTAGTATAGACTAGCACTTCCCCGCGACTTCGTCCGCGTTGCAATATAGGCTATGTTACTCAGCGATAATGTAGCTTTCCATCGGTGAAAGAATTTTTGAAATCGGACCGGTCGTTTTTGAGTTTATTTGTTACATACAAAAATACAAATCTTTCCTCTTTAGAATATTATATAGTATAGATTTACTTACTATACATAATGTGAACTTATAATAAATATATTAATAATAATATACCAATGATTATTTCCATCAAAATTATTTGTTTGGTTTTTACAGGGTTTTTAAGCTGTCGGGAGAGGAACATAGAGTAGGTATTTTTTAATTAGAACATGATCATTGACTTATGAATGCATATGAAGTCTATTTTCTGGGAGAAGTGGAACCTTGGGCAAAATGTAGTCATTTGCAAGTAATGGAATATGACCTGATGAGAAATAACTTTCGTGTATACATTCAGTATATCTGTTACAGTGTTTCAAATTAAATTGATATGAGGAATAAGCCATAATTACCTGCCATAAGTACTCTATTGTTATGGAAGCCAATGGTAAAGTTATCAAACAAAACAATGAAAATTATTGTTTATTAAATGCTTGCTTTACAACATATTGACACGAATTAAAAATGTTAAAAGGGTTTATTTAACCATAGGTAGCTTTTAATTTACTGTGTGTTTATTTAGTTGTTCAGTGGATAATATTTTTTTATCCTATTTTTCGAAAAGAAACTTCGATTTATTTTAATTTTAGCCAGAAAAACTCGTTTTTAAATGAGAGCGGGATGGAAGATGCGCTGTTTGGGGAGCGTGAAGGGTTACGCATGATACAGAAAAATGCTTCAAATTAAAAATTATTGGAACGAATTAAAAAAAAAGTGGCGTGACATTGACATTTGACAGTTTCACGGTTTGGCAGCATATTTTTTTGTGTTACCACACTTTATTCATAAAAACTACTAAGTGTTTACCTTACAATTGAACAATTTTATTTTTGAACTACAACACGATAATGGTAGTGGGAAAACTTACCGGTGAATGAAACACGGTCAATATTTATTATTTCCTTTTGCAACATTCATATTGCGTTTAATTATTGCTGTTGTTGAGTTACGAGAAAAGTACGGGTGCGATGTAAAAGCAAACAAAAATTATAATTTTACTGTACCTACCTGATTTCTGCATCCACCACTCAATCGCCTAAAGCATTTATTGAGATTTAATAAAGTTCAAATATCTCAACATTAAACCATAACTCCTATAATAAGTAATTAATAAAATTGAAAGTTTTCAAATGAAGTAGTGAAACACTAAAATTACTCATTTTCTAAAATAAAAAACAACGTTCCAGTCATTAATTTTATTATATAAATGTAGGTATGAGTAAAAAATACAAACACTGGCATTCTACTATTCGGCTAAATTGAAAATATATCAAAAGTAAGGATTAGTGAAATCATGTTTTGGACTATCCCATTTGTTAGAGTTCTAGTTAATCGGGTCACAGATGATGTCATACTAGAGGGGCTATACACACTTAGCTAACACTGCGTAACTGACTTCAAGCTTCCTTAGTGCTCAAAATCATAGAAAGAAAAATATTAGCAAACAATTATCATGAACTCGCTCTCAAAAATCATCTTCACGAGATCAAGTGGTTTTTGATCTGATTGTATACTTCTAATATTTCTATTTTTATGATTTAAAAGATACAGTAACGATAGGGACTAGTGAAAAAACAATATAAACTAATAACAGTCAAATGCGTGGAAAAATTAACGCGCTGTGCACTCTCACTCGGTAACAGTAACACAACTTGATCGATACATAGTGATACTTAATTAACGAAAGTTCTCAAAACTGCATTTTAAACTTACACCCATACATGGCATACATACATATCTATATACGTACAGTCGTACACACATCATAATTGATGTTCTACGCTCGTACATACATCAGTTTCACCTGACATGACAATGTTATCTTTCAACCACTTACGGTTGGCTGGTAGAGAATGCCATTAAGTCAGTCTTTACATCTCTTTGTTGCATAGAGTTGTAATAAATTATTCAACTTAGTAAAAGTAATTTCATCTATTTTGTTCTGCTAAACAAACTGAGAAAAACGTTCTGTCGATGTCGATTCACTAACTATATGACGTCACCGCAGCGTAATGTAACCTCAATGTGTTAGGTTTGTCGACATTGTTAATTTTATGAATGACGTTATTATTTCAACACCGGTTTTCGTAGTCCGCGGGTGCGCTATCACACAAATTAAAATAATTTTCTATTTAATTCTAAAGGAGAAGTTTATATAAAAAGCATGTCGTTTTATCAACAGCGGACTGTAGGTGAGTGTTTTTAATTTTCTTTTGATTATTGATCCGAAAATGGCAATTGAAAACATGCCACGGTTTATTTTGTTATTTAGTACGTTTTTTTAAGTAAAGTACCTACCTAAGTAATCGCTTTCTACTCTTTTAGGTCTTTTAATATTATATAAATTATAATTATGGTAAAATACAGTGCAATATAAAAATAACAACAAATAAATACAGTGATATTTAAAACATAACTATTTCGCTCAATTTTTGTGTAGATTCGTAAATGTAAATAGTAGCTCAATTGATTAATAAACAGCTGAACTGTAATATTGTGCCGTCATTTAAAAATAGTTACCATTTTTTATGTCAAGGACGTGTGGTGCATCGTTCACCTGGCTGTGTCAATTAATTCGACCTCGTCTGCTTGATGTTGACATAAAAAATAGTGCATTGAAAATGATGTATGATGACATCATGACTCTACCTACAAATTATTTTGCCTGGTCGTTTTTCAGTTATACATTACCGTACTAGCGACTGCCAGCGACTTAATAGACTTTAGAATTAGGTACCTACGGCAAATTCCTAAATCATGCCACGGGTACGAAACAACTGAATACTAATCGTAATGTGCCAAATTTTAATTTATTCACGAGTAACATAATTAAATACATAGGTACATCCATCCTCACAAATTTTCGCGTTTTTAGTAGATAGCAAGGGTTGTATGGGTGTCATCTTATTAGCTCAGAGGCCAAAAATAAGTGACCTCATTATTACCAAAGAAATCGCAGCCGGTTTTTTTTTAATATTTTTGTGAATAGACAAAATAAATGATATGTCTACTATATTATAAGGTATACCTCAGTGGTATGCAGTCCCAAAAGAGTGTTATTCTGGGTTGATTAGAAGTGGCCTATTTTTACCACCAATGATTATTTTACTCTGGCAATGTTTTTAGCCTATTTCTTTTTCAGCTTTTATCTATGAGAAAACCAAGAGGCTAATCGATTTTGTTGCCACTAACGTTCTATGGATTCAAATAGGCCATAATCCGTTTCTAATATATAAACCAACAATATCTGTACAATAAACACTTTTCTTTGGTGTCAGTAGCTTTAGGTATTATGCTTACGTGGTTAAGCATGTACCTGCCTAGAATCCAAGAATAGCTCGATTACAGAATAATCAAAATAATTAATAATTAATAAGAAATCATTTTCAAGTGAATGCTGACAGAAGTAATTATGATAATTAGTCATAATTACTTCTGTCAGCATTCACTTGAAAATGATTTTGGTTTATATTTTACTATGTAGGTATTGTTTATGTTTTCGATGAAAAATAAACAGTGTAATTCGATTGATCTCATGCTAATAGTAAAACTAAAATAATTGTGGAGTTAAGTTGATTAATTCATTGTTTAATTTGCCTTAAGTATATAAATATTAATATTTTCTAAATGCGAGATCCCGCAAATACCGGGATCCCGCGGGATTGAAAATTCCTAGTCCCGCAAATACCGAGATTGAATATAAGCTGCGGGATTGGAAGCCCTACCCATACATAACATTCTATAGGTATTGCCGTTAACGCCACTCGAAACCGTTTCTAGGTCTCGGAAAACTGAGAAGGTGATAATTTTATGTCTAGACTAGTCTAGACTATGGATACATACACACACGTGACACACAACATTTCCGGTATAATATCTAGTAAAAAGTCTAGATAAAATGTTTGCATTTCTCTTGTTATCACTTAAGTAATTCACGTAATTGGGTTACATGTTAGATAAAGTATGCAAAAATGTATGATAAGGGAATATTTTGTTTGAATAGTTTCTCGACTCGCTTTGTTGATGTTTTGGTTTAGCTAAAACCACAATGAAACAATAGACTGATGTTTTGATAGCGATTGCCTTGTCGGAGTACCTACCACAGAAGTTCCCGAATGATTAAAAGTAAACTTTATTTTATTAAAAAAAAACACAAAATTGCATAACAAATAATGAACTTTAAATAAAATCCGAAAATAAATAAACAAGTCCTGTAGTCTAGAATAATATTTAGTAATGTTGAATAACTACCTATACAATTTAAATAAAAACCATGCCAATTGCGATTTGGTCAGTCGGCACCCATTAAAATCTAGGCCGGTTCAAATCTTTCCAATAATGGTTTCCGTCTGATCAAAAGGCGCGAAAAATCACCATTACCTTTCCTTGCAGTCGGGTAAAAAAGAAAGTCGCAGTACAACAAACACACCCACATAATATCGACTAGACATTGTTATCGACCTAACAAGGCAACCTCACTAATAAATTATGGATGTAATTCTCCTTGACCTGGAATGGAAATAGGTTAACGGCGGATCTAAATACAGCGTAACAGCGTTTCCTACCTGTTGCAATGCGATATCAACATCAGTTGAGTTGTAAAAAATATATTTGGGATTATAAAATACTTTATTTTCATTCTCTTAGTATATTTTTGAAAGTACAGCTCAAAGTAAAGTCGTTTATTTCAATTAGACCAATAAAAGGCACTTTAGAACGTCATAAAAGAAACGTCACAATTCCTGTAATCCATACAAAACTGGAAAGACTTGCCCCTTGCAAGTCTTTCCAGAGACAAGAATGGGCATGAAACTCCAGACCAACGCTATTAATAAGTATAATTGATAACAATATTTTGTATAATTACAGAAACTATATAAATATACGTGAATACGATGTAGCTTGCATATAAACCACTATTAATCAATCATATCAGCCTATTGCCGTCCACTACTGAACGTAGGCCTCTCCCAGAGATCGCCAATCAACCCGGTTTTGGGCAGCCCGCATCCATCCACTGCCAGCCACCTTCTTCAAATCGTCGGTCCATCATGCCGCAGGGCATCCCACACTATGTTTGCAAAAACCACTATATAAATGTAAAAAATATTACAAGATAAGAAATAAAAGCTAAGCTCTATGAGAAAATCTGGAAAAGTACAATGTAACCATTATGATGTGATTACTATGCCGACGGTTCACAACACAACACAATACACACGCACGCACACATTGAAACACAATATTCCTTCTGATTTCAAACATTGACTAGGACAAGGAGAGGAGGATAAAAAATCAGCCTATTATTGTCCCACTGCAAGGCCTCTCTTCTCATACAGGGAAGGCACGAGCTTTGATCACCGCGCTTGCTCTTGGTGAATTGGCGATTTCGGACTTGTATTAAACTAGCAACCCGCCCCGGCTTCGCACGGTTGCAATGTAGATTAAACTAGACGTATACACCTTCCTCATGAATAACTCTATCTATGGATGAAAACCGCATTAAAATCTAAGCATACAGACGGCGGGAGCGACTTTGTTTTATACTGCCTATGTAAACAAAACTAACAATCTGCCCCGGCTTTTCTTTCATAGAGATGTTGTCCTGGCAATACCGCATACAACAAATAAAAAGAATTATCCAATTTCGTGCAGTCATTCGGAAGTTATGCGCGAAAGACTTTTCGGCGACTTTGTTTTATACTATGTAAGGACTAGTAACCTACCCCGGCTTCACATGGTTGCAATGTAGATTAAACTAGACATATAAACCTTCCTCTTGAATCAATCTATCTACAGACGAAAACCGCATTAAAATCTGTTACGTAGTTTAAGATCTAGCGTACCGAAGGAAGATGATTTTAATTCCAGGTTTCGTCACGATGATTTGAGAGATGGATGCTTTGTTATATTCTAAACTCCTCATTTTGCATTTTCTTATTCCAGGTCCTCTGCCTCCACCAGCGTTGTCGGATAAGCTTCGTTTATACCATGTGGAAATGAACCCCTACGGCCACAGGGTCCTTTTGATCCTCGAGGCTAAGAGGGCGAAATATGAGGTATACAAGCTAGACCCGCTCAGGTTACCTGAGTGGTTCAAGAGCAAGAATCCGAGATGTAAGTTGAAGACACTCTCTATTTTCTATCCTTAGGGCTCGTTCATTTAGTGCCGGAAGGCTGTTAGACTGGAACAGTGCGGTTGCCGTCCTGCACACGAACGGTGGTTTTTTATACGCACAACCGAAGGAAAAACCAATAAAAAAGTGCACGGGGTGCATGCGAGCGGTAAATATGTCAAGTATACTATAGTCTAATAGATATAGTAAGCAGATTATACAGAGAAGCAACAGAGTGTATGCCTGGTATGCGAACACCCACACTAGGGAGTCGAGATCGGTGGCCTAGAGGGTGCAAGACACATGAGAGAGCGTCAGTCGATTTTACTGCCAAAGATGTTCCACATCAAAAACGTGGGCGGTCAAGCAAAAGTCTCCACGAAATGGGTGCCTAAAGATGGACGGTATCACCGTGGATGTCTTAAAAGAGATAGCGAGAAGACCGGGGCAAGTACTACGAGGGCTGTTCAAGGGTGGCGCAAGAAAAGAGTGCCTAGAAAGACTAGGGGAAGCCTATGCCCAGTGGTAGGACAGTGTAGGCTAGTTGAAAAAAGGGCTTAAAACGAAGAAAACTGTGGATAAAGATATTTATTGGTTGTTGTTACATCCACGCTGAGTCTTTACCTCCGCTGTTCTCTTCTGTTTCATTTCGGTGGTTGCCATTGTTGATTATGGCTTTCAGGAGCTGCAGTGGTTGGGAATAGAGTGGCAGGCTTGTCCCAAATAAATAAAAAATGATTTTTTTTCTTCTCATTTTCAGTAAAAATACCAGTTCTAGAGATCCCAACAGACGATGGTGATAAATATTTATTTGAGAGTGTAGTGATCTGTGATTACCTCGACGAGAAGTATTCGAGGAATCAGCTTCACTCCAGAGATCCCTACGTGAAGGCTCAGGATAGACTGCTTATAGAGAGATTTAACGAGGTAAATCATTGATTTTATTTTTCTACAGACTTCAAAAAATGCATTGTGGAGCCACTATACTCGTACCACTGGCCATATCACTGGTGGTATTGAGGATCTAAACTTATACCACTCACCTAACCTAACCTAAATCACCAACAATAGAGGGGACCAGAGGGCTAATTCACGTAATTTTATGACGCGCCGATGAAGTTGTAGTGCAGTTGCAGGTGAGTTCAAGTTTGAGTGAACAACGGTATTCTTATAATCTTTGAACTGCGCGTAAGCTGCGCGTGAACTGCACGTCAGCTGTACGACAACCAAACTTTACCAAACGTACTTATGGAGTAGCCACATGAGAGAAAAAATATTACTCACTAAATAATTGAATAGAATCTGAATATTACGTTATTATAATATTAAAATAATACCCCAGTACAGATTTTAGTGCTTTTTAACTGTCATTTTGAGACGTCAAACGAATAGTAGAATACCGAACATGTTGCGGTCCGAAGCACGCACCAAAGACGCGCAACAGTAGAATGCCGTTATAGCGCTCGCGTGACGCGAACTTGACGCGAGCGTGTCTGACAGAGGTATAGAATACGAAAAGCGTTGTTTTGATCGAAACTTAACTGAAACTGCACTGCAACAGCACTTCTTTAGTTACGTGAATTAGCCACCGCTTGCTTTGCTCGCTCGCCTTCGCGCGTTGATGGTCACAGTTCTAACCTAACCTAACCGATTTCCTCAGTGCTATAGTTTTAGACCAGTGGTATGGTGGGCCCGCACACACCAAAATGTTCTCAATTCGACACGTATATCTATTTTTTATGTTTGACCACGCATAATTTTTTACAGTGCGGCCGATTTCGATGACTGTATTTTTAATGGATAGTGTACACCTCAAAGTTGGTCCCATATAAATTTCATGAAATATTCCACTTATAAGGGTGGAAAATTAAGGGATGACTGAATTTGTTTGGTGTTACTGTTTCTTAAATTTGTTTGGATGATAAGAAGTAGGCACTTGCTGATTCTGTTTATTATTATTTTTTCAGCTGATAAAAGGCAGTTTGGAATGTTTTGACACAAACTTCGCGTTTGGAGGTGACCAGATAGTACAAACAATAAACATATTTGAAAAGGAATTAATATCAAGAGGTAAGCATTTTTTTTCCTTTAACTTTAACTAACTACTCGTAGTTTTTAGCTACGAATTATTACTCTTTGAATAAGTAATACCTTAGAGTAGAACCTAATTCGTCTGTCATATCTGTCATGTAGTCGTGACCAAGAAGCTTATAGGTAAAAGTGGAGGCAACGCTCTAAATACAAGTGAAACCACCTGTGGGCAGACGCTTTCTTTCCGAACGCATACATAAGAACGAGAAAGTGATATGTGTTTTCTTTATCTTGTGTATGCATTCAGAAAGAGAGCGTCTGCCCACAGTTTGTTCACTTGTATTGTTCAGAGTGTTGCCTCCACTTTTACCTATAAGCTTCTTGGTTCTGACCTTGGTTTCGACCCATTCTGGTCACATTTTGGTTTGCCATTCATACATGACTATGGCGGTCAAATGGTTAAAGCTGTTACGATAGAACCTTACTCTGGAAACTATGTTACTAGACTAGACCAACACAGCATCTAACTCGATAATTTGATGACAGGCACAAACTACTTCGGTGGCGATAGACCTGGCATGTTGGACTACATGATATGGCCGTGGGTGGAGAGGCTGTATCTCCTCCGATGTGTCAAGGAGAAGAAGTTTGACGAGAAAAGGGGCTTGTTCCCTAATTTTGTAAGTACACTTTGCACTTGTGCTTTTAGAGCTACAATCGCGCCGCCCGCGTGTTGTTAAATTTTTACCTTTTCACTAGCTGACCCGACAGACGTTGTTCTGTCCCTATCTACTTTCTCACTTTCCCTATCTACCTACCTACCCTACCATCTTACCTACTTACCCTAACCACTCATCTACTTTTATCTCCCTACCTACTTACCTACCTACCTAGCTACCCTAACAACTTATCTACCTAACTCCCTTCCTTACCAACCTATCTACCTACCTACCTACCCTACCAATCTACCTACCTACTCTACCTACTTACCTACCCTGTTTTTTCGTGATTTTTCCGATTTTGACACCACTTAAACATTCCCTGGACTTCCACAAATATTTCAAGACCAGAATTAGCCAAGTCAGTCCAACCGTTTTAGAGTTTCAGCGAGAATACATTTTTATTGACATAAATAAATCATAAATAACTATAACGCACACGATTTAAAGCTCTAATTTTAGAATCTAGCCTACATACATTATGGCTTAAAACTCTATTTATTTCTTGAATTTCCAGGCCGACTGGGGTGATCAAATGCAGTTAGATGACGTGGTAAAGAAGCACGCAAACTCGCCGCAAGACTACTTTGATTATTATAAGAATGCTAGAACACACTCTATGGGGTACTACATATAACACATTATCAAGCATACACAAAATTACTACCCACGCAAGTCAAAGCAAATAACGTCAATTTGAAGAAAACGAATCGAATCTAGTTTCCCCAACCAAAAGAAGGTTTCCTTTGGAGAAGATTGGGTGTCTAAAAAACTCCATATTTACTCTTAAAATAAATGTTATAGGTACCTACATTAACTATCTAAAACCCCATTTACATGATGCAAGTTTCTTTAAATTTAAACAATCAATTACTTGCATCGTCTAAACACTGTTCAAACGGTGAAACTTTCATTGTTGCTTCAATTTATTGTGTTCAACAGGCAACTAAATTTCACCATGTAAATAGGGCATAATGCAAAGATGATGTTGAGTCACAGCAAAATTGTTAGTGAAAATATTATAGTGGGTAGTATTTTTTAAGTTCAACACCATCATTTTTGCAGCCGAAAAATGTCCAATACTGGGCATAGCCCTACCTTAAGCATCCACTGTCATCTATTATCATAAAATGATAAATCGCTATAGGCTAGAAATAGGCCGACTTTTTTATTATCTGTGCACAATATTTATCCTGTCGGCCTATAATGGGCCAATTAGTTTTAGATGTTACCAAGTCATAATATTAAAAGTAGGTTGTATATATTTTTTATCTTTTTACGAAATCTCAAATTCTTTTTAGTTTTTGTTTTACATGCATTTTTATTATGAACGTATATTATTAGGGTGCGGTCCCACTGAGAGCTTTTAATTAGTAGCTTAGCTAGGAGCTATTTTGTAGTTGAAGAAGAGTTCAACTGCAATTTGATCTACAAGGTTAGACAGAGACATTATTAACTACAAAAATTCAAGCCTCCTTCAACTAAGGTAGACGCCAAATAAGATTGTAATAGAAGTCGTGGTAAGACTGGTTGTCAGATATTCTGGTTTCTGACTACCCATAACGACTGTCAAAGTTCTACGAATTGAATGCCAGCTGGGCCCAACGGCTTTACATGCTTTCCAAAGCACGGAGGAATTTTTGAATGAAATGGATGGTCACCCATTCGCAAACTGACCGCGGCAAGCGTTGTTTACTTAGCCACGAGCACCTCCTGTTAAAAGCTGTCATTGAGACCGCTGTCTTTAGTGTTCATCGAAATTATATTTGGCATTTGTATTATGCATTTATGATAATATTTTCTTGTTAGGGTTAATAACCTACGGTGCGCGAGGCCTAAGCTGAGTTTTGCATTTATGTGAGTGATTACCAAAAAATAAAAATAAATTTTGTTATTAGTGATCAATAAATAAAATTCAAACAAAGGAATTATAACAATTCTTCTACACCGGACATAGCATCTTCATCATTTTTGCTCTCGTCTGATGTGTCGTTTAGATTAATAATGAATCGTTCCGTTATATTATCATCAAGAACACTTCTGTACGCAACATTACAAGAGGACGCACTGCGCCTCAGGCCGGTTGCCACAAAGCAGTATAAACCGGTTAAGCCTAGCAAGGGACGCGTTGCGCTCTATTACAATGCAAAACTCAGCTTACGCCTCGCTGACTGTACCTACTTGTTAGCTTTTAGAAAAAAAAATATGTACTTAAAAGTTATAATAATTACCTATGTTATTTTTTATACTATTGACTCTAAGATCTGTGGTAGGTAAATATTGCTACTGAAAATTGTATCGTTGTATGATATATAGTTGTAGTTTTATACAGGGTCATTTGTACACTAGTAACCTCTCAAAACTATATTCATTATCATCATATCAGCCTATTGCCGTCCACTGCTGAACGTACGCCTCCCCCAGAGATCGCAAACCAACCCTGCTGCCCAAGAC
The DNA here is from genome assembly GCA_947361185.1 of Charanyca ferruginea. NCBI lineage: Eukaryota > Metazoa > Arthropoda > Insecta > Lepidoptera > Noctuidae > Charanyca > Charanyca ferruginea. The sequence goes on along the minus strand of OX376080.1, from coordinate 7,524,191 downwards.
TGGGACTATATTTTCTAACATCATAAACAAACACTTTGGTTTTAATAAAACTGAAAACGCGGGAAAATAAAACAGCTGATCCATATATTTATGTTCGCATAGTCTTTATTAAACAACCAATAAATCTAAATAATAATTATTATGTATAATTCCAAGAAAAAGGCAAGGGAAAGCAAAGGGCATCAAAAACTCGTCCACATCGTTGTCAACGGGACACGTGCCCAACAGGCTGGCAGCAGTCTTTGACCCAAGAATAGACCAGCCTTCGGGTCACGTGAAGAGTCGACCAGCCGCTTGGCGATGTCACGAAAAACAATATGGGCACTCGGACCTCATTCTTCTTCCGCCCTAGAGTTTCCACCCCAAACGGCTCAGATATATAACTTCCAAGAAGGCGATATTTGCGCCGTTTCGCGTAGTTGGGTAAATTAAAACAAAAAAGCAAAAACGTGCCCTCGACGCCAAGGTTCTGCCAAGCTACAAATTCATCCTTTAAATATAATATAATAGGTATTCGTTATAGATTAAATATAAAGAAAGAAGTTTAGCATTGGGTTGGCAAATGACTACTTACAAGTGACGTCATATTAAGTATAAATTGCTTTTAAAAAGTATGTCAATTTATTGATTCGTGGTGTCATCTACCCAAAATGAAGTTTATAATATAACCATTATAGTCTGGCGAAGTTATTAGTGTTTTACAAATAACCTTATATAGTTGCGGGTTTTTAGCGTGGCAATAGCGGTCATTGCCCTTTCCCTAATATCTCTTCATAAGAACCTGCACGCGCAGTATGACCACGCTATGTCTACGGAAGAATAGACATACTGACAGGAAGAATAGACAAACTGTACTGACTTGCCTATTTTTGCTGCCAGTATGTCTATTCTTCCGTAGACATAGCGTGGTCATGCTACGCGTGCTGGACAGAAAACTATTTTTTGTCATTAGTAAAACATGTTAACAGATACGATTTTTTTAATTTTGAAAGAATACTACTTTTATTTAATTTTTTCGACTAAACTTTGAGAGTTTTGGACGCAAAACTGAGTACCGATTAACGATCTTTGTTTCTGTGGTGCTATTCTGTAAGTAATACAACCTAATACTCGACGCTTCGGCAGTGGCGAGTTACATTTTCGTATTCATTAACCTTTGCTTACGCAGTGTTGCCACGTGGTTTTTGGTGGAACTGCTCAATGTTGAATAACGTCGGTTTCACGGCTGAGACGATGTCGAGTTCACCGTCGAGCACGGCCACGAATGGTAACGTTAGAGAATAGAATAGCTGTTTTTAAATAAAGAATGGTAGAAAATGTAGGTGGGTCGATGACCAATATTGCCATGCTATACGCCGTAACTATACTTAACAAGTAACACTGCGTAGGGTAGGTAGTTTAAAATTATGTAACCGATTTCAATGTGCAATACAGTTAATTGTCCATAAAGGTAACTAATTCCCTGTTTTGTTTTATATATTAGCCTTTTGAGACGTTTTCCAAAGGCAAGCAATTTTTATTTTTCTGTTATTATCTGTTCCATGCTTGTTCTATGTTATCTATTTTGTTAATCTAAGAAAATATTTGTATTTTCTTGTAATAGGAAGACAGAAATATAGGTACTTATGATATTATTTATACATTTAGACGTAAGTTAATAAACAAATCAAAATTATTATTCTTTTTGTTTTTAATTACAATAATTTCTCCCTCATTGCGATCACGAGGAAACCTGGATTAATAATAAATACAGTAGAACTTCGATTATCCGAACTCTCAATTATCCGGACACTGGCTTAGTTTATCCGAACGTTTTGTTGTTTTTCGAATTTGTTGCTCGCTGCGTCTGCGTATATAATATGTTATAGGTATCCAGCGTGTTGAAACGCGATTTGGTCCATTGAACCGTCGAACGTTGTTAGTTCGATGCGAGATTCCGCACGCAATTTTAATTTATGTAGCATATAATAATGTACTGTGTGGTATGTAGGTACGTGTGCCTATTTCTTACAACGCGCAGATAGCAACGGGTTTTTATGTAAAAAGTTGTTGTTTTGATTTGATCTTGTCCCAAAAACCCACATTTTGATTATCCGAACTAGTCTCGGTCCCAATCAGTTCGGATAATCGAGGTTCTACTTATCACTTTTCACTAAGCCGGAAATCGTCAATCCGCCTTGATGCCTTCACTGTAAGAGAGAGACCCTTGATTTGCAGTGGGTAGGGCTTGCAATCCGGATATCCGGATATCCGGATAACAGCCGATTTTCAAATCCGGATTTGACTTGGATCACTATCCGGATTTTTCGGATATTACGGATAGTTGTATTTCTCTTTTAAATATTAAATAAAAGGCTGTCATCTGTAAAGAATATAACAGTTATTACTGTAAAATATGCACACTCACAACACACAGCACACTCACCAACGCACCACCGCACAGGTCGACCGTCCGACAACGACTGCCCGCCCCACCTCTCGAGTCGGTATTTATAACCGAGCGACGCGCACGCCCGAGACAACGTCACAATGCCGTTATCGGTTTGTAGCGTGATATCTACATACACTACATTCCCTTCCTTGTTTTAACTTAGTTGTGGATAACCATAATAATTAATAAGACATTTAGCACATTAATAGTTTTATTAATAATTAATTGACATCTCTGGCATAACAAAATCACGACAATAATATTTGAAAATCATTTAGTGTTCCCTTTTACTCTTCTTTTTCTTCTTCTGTTCTATTTTCTGATTCATCTGTATCTTCTCCTATGTTAATTTCTTTATTTTGGTCACTTACAACTTCCCACTGACCTTCAACTTTCTTCAAATGAACTACATTTCTTCGTGATACTTTCCCAGTTTTATCGTTTCGGACACTTATGTCTCCTCCTTTACGCTTTTCTACTGTATGGGTAGTTGGGTCATAATTTAGGCTTAGTTTATCTTTGACCATATTCTTAACGTAAACTTTATCCCCAGGCACTAGTTGACATTCGCGAGCTTTTCTTTTCTTATCTGCATATTCTTTCCCGGTTTCTTTCTTTTCTTGATCTCTGTCTCTAACCTCTGAATCTTCCGGTTTAGGTGTATGTGAAATATCTCCTGCCATAGGTATATTGTCACGGTATTGCCGTTTGAAGAATAGTTCAGTTGGAGTTTTACCTGTAACAGTATGCGGTGTACTATTATACATAGCCAAGTACTCTAACAAAGCTTCTTGCCAGTTTTTTTGCTGTACTTGGCTAATTTTTAGTCGCTTTAGAATATCTCTGTTCTGTCGTTCGACTTCTCCGTTCTGTTGAGGCCAGTATGGTACCGTGTTATGCAAAAATATATTCCTTTCAGTACAGAATTTTTTGAACTCCTCGCTGCAGAACTGTCTTCCATTATCAGCTGTTATCGTCAATGGGTTACCAAGTCTGCTAAAGATCTCTGTTAGAGATTTTATTATGTCTGCACTAGTAATTTTACGGCAAATCTTCACTTCCTTGTATCGACTGAAGTAATCGACGATTACCAATAGGTAGTCGCTACTTGGTAGAGGACCCAGCAAATCAATACATGTATCCACCCAAGGTTCGCATGGTAATGCCCGTCGCTTCAGTGGGTTTGGTGGATTTGGAGCTGAAACTAACGTACAGCCCTTGCAGCACTTGACAAAGCTCTCAGCTTCTTTGTCATATCTAGGCCACCATACTTTGGTTCTTAGTCTCGCCTTCATTTGGACTATTCCTGGGTGTCCTTCGTGAGCCGCTGTCAGAATCTGACTGCGCAATTTTCTTGGAATAACAATTCTAGTGCCTCTCAATAGAACTTCGTCGTAAAAACATAATTCGTTTTGAAATATTTTGAAATTTTTTACCTCTTCATCCCATTTGTTTTTGTACAGGCCTTCCCTAACTTTTAATATTTCCTTGTCTTCCTTTGATGCTTCCATAATCTCTTCCAGTGATACTGCTATTGGCCTGCTTCCTTCAACAACTTGATGTATATAGTTTTCCGATTTGTCTTGTGATGTTTTATTTAATTTACATAATCTTGATAAACTATCTGCTATGTTTTCTTGGCCAGGCTTATATATTACTTTAAATGTGTATGCTTGAAGGCGTAGTATCCATCGTTCTATCCTTGCGCATGGTTTTGATTTAGGACCGAATATAACCTCAAGTGGTTTATGGTCGGTCACTAATTCAAACTCTTTTCCAAATAGAAAAATATAAAAATGTTCCACAGCCCAGACCAGAGCTAGGGCTTCTTTTTCTGTTTGACAATAACGCCTTTCACAGTCTGTTAGTGTCCGGTGACCATACGCTATAATGCGAGGCCCGTGATCGTTGATTTGAACTAATACTCCTCCTAGTCCTACCGGACTGGCATCTGCTATTACGATAGTCCGATCTTTAACGTCATAGTATCCAAGAGTGGGAATACTAGACAAAGCCAATTTTAGTTCGTTAAATGCAAATTCCTGTTTACTGCCCCAAAGACTTTTTAATTCTATAGTTTTGCTCTGTTTCTTCCTAAGCAGTTCTTTTAGTGGTTCAGTAGCTGTTGCCAAATTTGGAATCCATTTTCCAACATAATTTATTAACCCCAAGAAGCTCTGAAGCTCACCTATATTCATAGGTGGACGAAATTCTTGAATGGTTGTCACGTACTTGTCTAATGGTTTTACGCCTTTGTGTGATAATTCGTGTCCTAAAAATTGAACCTTTTGTTCCCTGAATGTGCACTTGTCCTTTCTCAGTACTACATTATTTTTTCCTAGAGTTTTCATTACTGTTTCTAATCTTTGATCGTGTTCTTCCAAATTCTTTCCGTATACCAAAATGTCATCTATAAAATTAATAGTGCCATTACATCCCAATAATATTCGTTCTAGGGTTTTTTGAAAAATTTCCGGGGCACATGATATTCCAAACATTAGTCTTTTGTATCTGAATAGGCCTTTACTTGTAATAAAGGTTGTAATGTGTCGAGAATCGGGATGTAATTCAATCTGATGAAAAGCATCTTTTATGTCCAGTTTTGAAAAGTACTTCGCACTTTTCATTTTCGGTAGTAGCTTGTCCATAGTGGGTAATGGGTGATTTTCACGAAGAATTGCTTTATTGGCCCGTCTCATATCTACGCAAATGCGAACGTCTCCGGTATTTTTCAAAACCGGCACTATTGGTGATACCCATCTCGAGGATCCATGAACTTCTTCAATTATGTCTTCCTCCAACAGTTCTTTTATTTTTTTTTCAACTTTTTCTTCCAGTGGTATGGGTATCCTTCTTAGCGGTTGAGAAACTGGTTGTACTTTCTCATCGATTGGTACCTCCACCAAGACATCCTTGAATTTTGGAAATCCTGACCTAGTTTCCATTTGGTAAATTTCTAATCCAATTTTTAGTACACCCAAAGCCATGGCAGTTTCTTTTCCAAGCAGATCTCTAGTTCCATCAGCAATGACGTAAAAAGTTGCATTTTCTGCTCTATCTGCGATTTTTATGTTTGCGTCGAATGATCCAACTAGGTCAAGGGGTTTCTTACTTCCATAACCATAAAACGTCTTATTGCAACTGAAAGTTTGGTTACAAACCTGTACCTTATTTTGCTTCATATTGTCCCAGGTTTTGTTTGTGATCAAATTGCATTTACACCCAGAGTCTACTAACATGTTAACCTTCATTCTGCCAATATAGCAATCTAATACACTGTCATCGTCGATTTTGAATACATATTGTATGTCTTCAGACTTTGTTTGATCTATCTGGTTTGTATCGTTTCTTTGATTGTTTCGTTTCATTCTTTTATTTCCGCTTTGTTTAATGTTAGTTTCCTCATATTTCCGTTTATTCGTTCTGTCCCGTGTTAATGTTCTGCATAATTGTCTAAAATGTCCTTTTAGCCCACATCTGTAGCATTCTTTTCCCCTTGCCGGGCATTTGCTGTCTTGGGACGCGTGTCTTGGGCTACCACATCTTCCACATCCTGTTTTTCCTTTCCACTTCTTATCATAATTGTTTTGCTTCATTTCTGTTTCCATGTCCTTTACTCTGTTTATGTTTTCAGTTGATGTGCTGCTTCCTCCAAATTCTTCTATTTGTCGACTTATAGTTTCAAGAGTATTTGCTTCAACGATTATGTTTGTTAGTGTTATCGCGTCTCCTGTTTGTAGAATTGTCTTTCTAAGCTCTTTAGAGGAACACTTTTCTGTAATTTGGTCGATTATTTGGTCGTCCTTGTCCTTAAACTGACATTTATCTGCTTGTTGTCTAAGCCGTACTAGGTACTTTTCAAACTTTTCATTTTCTTCTTGTTTGATCAATCGGAAAAGGTGACGTTCATAGATTTTACTTTGCTTGGGTAGAAAGTATGCATCGAGTTTGGTGATAGCCACTTCGAAGACATCCACTCCATCTGCTGGTGATGCATTTGCATCTGGGATGTTATAAAATATTTCCTGTAATTCTACTCCACCAAAATGTAGAAGAGAAGCACGTTTCTTCTGACTACTTTCGATACCAGCAGCTTCCAGGTAGATCAGTAGTGCCCGCTTCCAGCGTTCCCATCTTGTTCCTACTGATGAAGGTTCGCCCTCACAATCAAATTTCTCTAACGTGAGTTGAGAGCTCATGTTAATAGTTAATTACCTGGAACCAATAATTTTTTTTTTTCAATTTAATGACCAGTAGGTATATTCTACTGTAACCACAGTCGTTTCCGACAAATGCCAATTTAATGACCTGTAGATATAATCTACTGCTTTCACAGTCGTTTCCGACACATGTCAATTTAATGACCAGTAGGTTTAACCTACTGCTATCACAGTCGTTTCCGACACATGTCAATTTAATGACCAGTAGATATATTCTACTGCTATCACAGTCGTTTCCGACACATGTCAATTTAATGACCAGTAGATATAATCTACTGCTTTCACAGTCGTTTCCGACACATGTCAATTTAATGACCAGTAGGTATGAGCTACTGCTTTCACAGTCGTTTCCGACACATGTCAATTTAATGACCAGTAGATATAATCTACTGCTTTCACAGTCGTTTCCGACACATGTCAATTTAATGACCAGTAGGTATGAGCTACTGCTTTCACAGTCGTTTCCGACACATGTCAATTTAATGACCAGTAGGTATAACCTACTGCTATCACAGTCGTTTCCGACATGTAAATTTAATGACCAGTAGTTATATTTTACTGCATTTATGTGCTCCTTGATTTGTTGTATTTTTTTTTTCTAATCATGTAGCACAATCAAATAACCAAGCTTGAGGTACCGGCCGGGTTTGACTTCCATTTGATTTTTAAAATGTAACAATATTTCGTACATTTCCTTCCAAAATATAATAACTATTTACTTATGGGACACTATTTTGTTTTATTCTTCATTAAAGAGAATGTTACAAGTCGGTTTCCTTTTAGGTGGGTTTTTGATTTCTCAGAAAACAACTTTATTTCAATCTACCTTCAATAATAAATTAATGTTAATTTCACTTTTCCTTATAAACATGAATAGTTGTCATTATTGCACATTATTCTTTTTATTTTTTATTAGATAGATTCTTTATTTCTAAGAAAACAACTTTATTTCGATTTACCTACAAAATTAAATGTTACTTTCACTTTTTCCTACAAACATGAATAATCATCATTACCCATATTTTTTGTATAAAATATAAAAAAACTCACAGTTTTATCCTCGTCGCCAATGTAAAATATGCACACTCACAACACACAGCACACTCACCAACGCACCACCGCACAGGTCGACCGTCCGACAACGACTGCCCGCCCCACCTCTCGAGTCGGTATTTATAACCGAGCGACGCGCACGCCCGAGACAACGTCACAATGCCGTTATCGGTTTGTAGCGTGATATCTACATACACTACAATTACGTTATTTATTATTTTAATATAGTTAATCACTGTTTCAATTATTTATTCACTTCACAAATCACAGTAAGTCAATTTAGAGCTGATTTTTCAATCCTATGATAAATAGTTAGAAAGTACTCAGCAAAATATGGCATTTTTCAATCGTCAGATAGGCTATATCGGGTTATTAACGGCCTTACCTGAGGAATAAATTTACTTTGGTGTTTGGTGGCTAGATCAACGTCTATTCAATAGATATAACTAGATTCATCGACGTTTAGTTTGGGGTTATTTCTTCTTTTTCCAAAGTTATATCAAAATTATGACAATTTTCGATACTGTTGACGATGTGACAATTTAAGAAGAGGCTATATAGTGTATATTGTGTATCAATTAAAACACAAATACGTTCATCCGGTTTATAAGGCGGCTGCCTTATAAACCGGATGATTTCTTCTTCTGCGCAGCGACTTCTTCAACAAATTATTTAGACACCACAATTCGAGTAGAGATGGCACTATTTGATGAGAATAGTTAGAGATGCAGAATTTAGATGGGGTTTACTAGCTACTTCTATCAATACCACCGACCAGCGTAGACGCAGAAAGTGTGTTTCATGCTACAGGATATTTATGTAAGCATTTAAGAACTTGAACCATGAAAGAAGATTCATTAGATAATTTAAGCTTTTTGATCTTAATACCAGAATTTAAAAAAACTAACGATTTGAGAATTACGTTAATATTATATTTGATTATTTTGAGATATATTGTTCATTTTTGTTTTATTTATTGAGCTGATTTGCCAGGGAAAGTGATATTTTTATTTAATTATTATGTTTGAAATTCTTAGGTTGATTTGATTGGGGTGTTGTGATTTGTGATAAATATAAGATCCGTTAATTAGAATTGTTTTAGTATCAAATCAAATCAAATCAGATCAGTTTATTGCAAACATGTTGTACAGGGGTTGGAAAAATGGTTTAGTATGACAAGAATAGATACAAATTTAATGATTTTTTTAAGTGAACTAGTTTTCTTATGTGATTGTTACTTGAAATATTGGTATAGTTTATTATTTACTTTGTCATTTTGCTTGAGAAACTGATTTTAACGTGTTTCTAAAGTTTATTCGATTTTATTTATAATAAAAACTAAAAATATCCGTATTATCCGCATTATCCGGATAATCCGGATAGTTAAATATTAAAATCCGTATTATCCGGATAGTAAAAATGAACGGATATTGCAAGCCCTAGCAGTGGGTCAATAATAGGCTGGCATTATTAGTATATACGAAAATGATCAGTCTCAAAGGACGTAGGGGCCGCTCGGGCCCTCTGTGGCCCGCCCACAGAACATATATACCTGGGCCCGCCACACGATCTCGGGAATAGGTTGGTAGACAAGTTTATTTTTCACTGTGGAAATCAAAAAACACTTCTGCGGGGTTTTATTTTAATTGCAGGACCGACGTACACTGATCAGTATAAAATAATATCATTATTAATTTTACAATTCTTTAGTAGGTAGAAACACAGACAGTGTCAGACAGTTACATATTAGGTAGGCGCAGACAGTGTCCACAACTCGGTAAGTTGTAAACATCCCGGGCCAGTCACCATAATTCACTTCTTTCTAAAATCATTGTCCTCTTTTGAAGTGTTATCTTTTTCTATTTCTCTTCAGTAAAATTGTTCACCGAACTTTGTTGAATTTATTGAGAATTTCATAACGTCTTAGGTAAAATAAAACGCAACCAAAAAAAGCAAAAACTAAACGAAGCTACTGATAAAAATTGAACGTTTTCGAATTTCCGAACGAAAAGTCAAACATCAAAATCTTTATCACAAAATTTTCAGTACTGCGAAAGTGCGAAGTGGATTTTATCAAACTTATCAATTTATTTGTGTAAAATACATATTAAACATGCCTCTAATACGTTCCGCAAACTTTAATTTATTTGTTGAAATAGTCGTGCGCGTTATTTTATTCTCTGCCTTTTGGTAAGTCGCCTCCATATGTTGTTAAAATATTTACTAACATATTTTGATTATTTATCAATTAAATATGTGTTAGTTTGACAAAAATTCTACATAGAGTGGTTCTTCCATAGTTAAAGTGGAGAATAGCAAAGAATTTTATCCAAAAACGTCTATTTTCTGATAAGAAAATAAAAACAGTTATGTTTTTTTTTTATTATTCGTCGCAACACGATTTTACCGTTGTATTCTTACCGAAAGACAAATGACATCATCTAAACCATTTCGGTTTATTGCCACGGTTGTTAATAGAATAGCCATTTAAATGTGCTTTTACATACCTATTGTTATAATGACATAATAATTAGCATGAATGAGTATTTGATTGATTCAGAGAAATGTAACTTACTTTTGTCTGTAATATTTGTTGGAATTTTATAATATTTACATGATTATGTTTGTTTATTGTCTACTAGGACTTCTAAACTAAAAGGTATAATAAAATTCATATATAAAAGTATGTAAAACTATAATCTGAATTCTTGCAAAAGATAAGCAAATCAACTTGGGGATTCCCCTAATATCGCTTTGTAAGATAAAAGAGTATGTCCTCAGTCCTAATAAATATTGCTTCATCATGTCAACCTTTAGACGCCTACTGCTAGGCATAGGTTTCCCCCAAAGGGGGGTTCAGTCATAATCGCCATGTTTGGCCGATGCATGTTGGGGATCGCAGTAGGTGTTATGGTACTCAGAAGGATGCTGCTGCCTATCTTCTGGTTAATATCCCACTGTCGCCTTTTACGACACCCACGAGTAGAAATGGGGTGGTGCTATTCGCGGCCGCCACCACATGGCTAAATACTTGATTATCGAAAAAAATCTCAAAATATTGCTTACAATAAGTACTTGATTATCGAAAAAAGATACTTTTCTCAACATGGGTGGGGAATGCCCCGAATAAGGTTGCCAGTTCAAAAATGTGAATTGGTAGAATTTCTTTGTATTCTCAAAAGTAGTGAGGAATTAATCTTTACATTTAAATTTTTGGTTTTAAAACAATAAGCTACTTGATTAAATATCCAAATAATAATTATTTACTGACTCTACACAGTCAACTGTTTGTAACTCCAAAGACAGAGAAATGTTGATTAAAAGACCCATGGCGCCTTAACGGCGCCTGTGACCGTATGCAGCTGTTGTTTGGGCAGTCAGAGAACTTGCCTCGTGACTGATTAGTATCTTATGTTTTCCTTCCTGTCCAGCTACATGGAAACTATGCAGCCATTCATCCGTGTGATACAGAAAGCAGAGCTGGAGTCTGATTTCATGTACCCTCACATGGACTCCTATGTGACGAGTTCTATGCTGTGGACCACCGTACTGTCTGTTCCGTGTGTGCTGTCACTACTGGCTTGGGCATTCTGCAATGATTGTAATGATGCTTTTGAGGTGAGAGAATTATTCTGTATCACTTAGCAGGGTTGCCTGAAGGATCCAAATGGAGCTCATTTGCTCCCACATTCTCTGTCCTGTCTGCCCTTCTGTCTCAGGGCTGCATATTTTGAACCCCGTAATACTAATTATTCCTGATCAGTAACACCTTGTCGTCAACACTGTTGACCATCGGGAAAAAATTTTCAATTCGTTCACAGTGTTGACAAGCGGGACCTTCTTTCGTTTATTCCCGGAAATGTTCGGCAAGCAAAAATTTGAAAAGGCTGGTGATGATGACTCTTTTTATCTTTTCAGATCCTCTTATCATGGTCTTTAGCGCTTGGGATAAACGGAGTTGTTACAGACATGATAAAACTAATGGCAGGTACGCAGTGTTTTATTACGTAATAACAGACACTGTGATGTGACATTTCAGCTATCATCATCATCATCTGCCGAGCCTTTGCCCAACTATGTTGGGGTCGGCTTCTAGTCTAACCGGACGCAGTTGAATATAATTATCGGCACGGATCTTGAGCGCTGACCTTCACCTGCGCAAAAGTGAGTTATTGGGTCCCTTTTGGTGGTATGAAGTGAGGCGCGGTAGCGGGGTATAGATATTGTCGTACAGTGATTGGCCCGTCGCGCGATGCGATGCGCAAAGCGATCCCCACTCTACCGCCGAGCGCTCAAGATCCGTGCCGGTATCTGTACCAGTGTGGTTCAGACTTCAGTTTGCTCTCCTCGCTCATAAACAAACCAAAAACCGGGCGAACGGCGCGATGCGACGGTAGTCAGTGGACAAGATCAAACATTTTTTCTATTGCCGGCACATCGGCCCGACACAATCTGGGGCCGAATTGTAGCGGTTACGCCGAACCGAACCGAATGATCCAACTGCGCCACCGTCAGCGAGACATTCAAGTGAGCATGACATACTTCCAACCGGCAGGGCATATTCAAGGAAGATATACCTTGTTAACACATTGAGTTTATACAATGCAAAGATAATCTAGATCTACGTCTTCAGCAGCTCCAAAAATAGTTGCAAAATGTAGTGTAGTGACGTGCCTACAGTGGGCACGTTTTTGCTTTTATGACGTGGCGGAAGGGTTAAAAACCGGCTCTTTGACAACTTTGCAGGCCGACCGAGACCTGATTTCTTTTACCGCTGTTTCCCTGATGGTGTGGAGACTAAATATCTTCAATGCACGGGGGATCCTACTGAAATAATGGAAGGCCGAAAGTCGTTTCCAAGCGGACATAGCAGTTGTAAGTTGTTTAAATTATTATCTAGTTCTCGACCGGGGTAGTGCTACCACCAAACCTATTTGTGCCGTAAAGCAATGGTGTCTCGGTTTGAAAGGTATGGGTGCGGGTGCAATTACATGAGATTTTTCAACTTTGTTTTTGAGATGACAACGCATCAGCAAGGCCTCTGGTATTTCAGATGTCTTAGGGTGTTACCAGACCAATCGATCGGTCGTCGATCGACGGCATCGATCGATGGTAGAATGGATTAGTGGACGTCGATCGAGAGTTTCTACCAGACCAATCGATCGATCGTCGATTGACGGCATCGATCGATGGTAAAATTTATTAGTCGACGTCGATCGAGCTGCATGATTATTATTACTGATGGATTATAGCTGGGGTTAATCGATCTACGTCGACCGATGCCATCGACCGGCAATCGATCGATTAGTTAGTGGAACGGCATCCGTCGATCAGCCAAAGCTACCACACCAATCGATCAACATCGATCGATCGATTGGTGTAGTAACACCCTTAGGCAGAGGTGAGTAGAGCTTGACTATCGGACCATTTTTCAGTTCCGGAACTGGGTTTCAATATTAGGCAGTACAGTACCGGAATTCCGGAATTCGAAGCTTCCTTTTAATGGTAAACAAAATATAACATTTATTGATTATTGACTTAATATTTATTGACCTTCGTCTGTCCAGAAGCCAAATATTGGTTGCTTGTCATTGTTTAGGTAACTATTGTGTCTCCTAATTGACAGTTGAGTTCTTATAATAATGTAAGGCTAGTATTTTATGTAGAAAATAAATTAAACCATTGATATAACTGTGAACTTTAAAGCGCAGGCCACACCGCCAGCTAGCGGGCGGGCGGGCTAGGCGGGCGAACATTGTTCATACTAGTTGACTAGCTCGCGGTGTGAACCGAAGTATGTAAAGAGGTGTGAAACGATGTTCGCCCGCCTAGCCCGCCCGCCCGCTAGCTGGCGGTGTGGCCTACGTTTAATTAAAATAAGAAATTAGGGACTTAATCTATCATCTACGATTATTATTGGTAGTAAAATTTCAAGAAAGTCAGTGTGACCAGGCTGTTGTCCTTTAGAGATCCTCTTACTCGATTACAAATATAAGAAACAGCTGAAAAAGCGCGTTCAGCTTCGCGCCACTCCTCAAGCCGTAACGAAATGATATGTTTCTTTCGATATCAAAATTCCGGTTTTGATCACACCAATTCCGGTACTGAAAGATATCGGAATTCCGGAGCCCAAGCCCTAGTGACCAATTAACATAAGGGGTCCGTCGGATTGTTAGCCATGCAATGACATAAAAAATTCTTCAAATGACAACACAAAAAAATCAAATCGAATAAGGATTTAACTATTTTTCCAGTATCGTTCTGTTCATTGGGAGTAGCGTCCGTTTGGCTATGTGGCCGTCTGGGCATGCTGTCCCGTCGTCGAGGCAGTGGACTCCGCGTGGTCGGTTGCCTCATACCTCTCCTTTTTGCAGCCGCCATTGCCCTGTCTAGGAGTTGCGACTATCATCATCATTGGCAAGGTATGTAGTATGAAGGTTATATATACTATGATATTATAATCCAACCGATAACTGCCCGCGCCGCGTAAAGTAAAGTTATATATTTGAGCCGTTTGGGGAAACTCGAGGGCCATGGGGTTCGATTGCCCATCTTGTTTTTCGTGACATCGCCAAACGGCTGGTCGACTCTTCACGTGAAGGTTGGTCTATTCTTGGGTCAAAGAATCAGCATTGCCATACAACGTGGCAATGCTGCCAGCCTGTTGGGCACGTGTCCCGTTGACAGCGATGTGGACGAGTTTTTTGATGCCCTTTGAGCTCCCCTGCCTTTTTCTTGGAATTGTACATAATATTATTGTTTAGATATTTAAGATTTGTATAAAACTAAAATTGTAAGTCATAATAAGTTCAAGTACCTGGGGCATTGGGTCACTGAGGATCTCTCTGATGACTTGGATATAGAGAGGGAACGCAGGGCATTGGCAGTCAGATGCAATATGCTGGCGCGCAGGTTTGCAAGGTGCACAAACAATGTTAAAATTACTTTGTTTAAGGCGTACTGCCAGTCATTGTACACCTGCAGCCTGTGGGTCCGATATACGCAGAGGGCTATTAGTGCTCTGCGGGTCCTCTACAATAACGGGTTTAGGATGCTGATGGGGTTGCCGCGGTACTGTAGTGCATCGGGGATGTTTGCGGAGGCCAACACAGACTGCTTTAGAGCAATAGTGCGCAAGAGAGTGGCCTCCCTGATGCCTCGTGTCCGCGGCAGCTCCAACGGCTTACTTAGGCCATTATGGATAGAGTCGAGTGTCCTATTGTGAGGCACTGGAATAAGTTACACAGCTCTGGTGGTGCCCTTTTTAATGTGGGATAAGTAGGATAAGCAGTTATAAGATACTAACATAGTTTTAAGCGTTACTAACAATTTGTATGGAATTTATGTTCTGATATAAAATTATAAATAAAATAAATAAATAATGGCTAATGATTTGCTGTGTCAGAAGAAAGAACAGTTTAGTTTTGTAAGCATAGAGCATACAAGGCAAGGGACATAGGCATAGAGCGTACAATAAAGTGTTGCGATTGTCATCTACCGTTTCTGGTTTTCTTAAACCTTAATTTAAAGTGTCTTTTAATAATTCTTTATCAGTCAAAAACTCGTTTTATCAGTAATAACATTTACGTAGGTGTCATTCAAAGAGTTTACGCTTGAACGAACTTAAATTAAGGCATTTTAAATCATTTGGTAATTGATTAGAAATTCGAATAGCTATACACTACGAATTTCTGCTATACATCTTGGTGCGTTGGTTGGTATGGGATAGGTATGCAATTTATCAAGAAACCTACTAATTTCATTAGTGTCAGTCTCAGACCGTAAAACGTTTGCTTCCAGATATCCTCGTCGGGTCCATACTAGGTTTCTCCGTGGCCATATTCTGTTACCGTCAGTACTACAACCCTCTATCATCAGAGCTGGCTGGTGTACCATACATAGTATCCTGTGTGAACACGGCCAAATTCTTCAACGGGAAACCAGATAGTCCAGTAAAAGATGTCAAAGAAGAATCAACACCGCTACTGAACGGGAAAAAAGATGACAAATGGATATAAAATACTAGGTACAAAATAACAGGTTCTTAATGGGAAATACCAGGTTTTTGATGGGAAAATACCAGGTATACGTACCGTTTTTTTAACTTTTAGGTACGTCGCTTTTTAATTTATTTGTTGTGATTTTAGGCTTTTGGCAAGATATAATAATATTTGCTTTGTTGATTTTTAAAATTTTACACTATTAGATATTTAATTAAAAGTACTTAATATATTTAAAAGAGACAATTCTTTAGGTAAATTTTAAATTATTTCACGTAACAGTTTAGTGGTAGAAAGCACGCCTGTAGACTTGAGATCATAGATTTCTTCCCGAGTCGGGGAAATGCTATAGAGTATTCTCAATCCCTCACTTTTATCGGTATTAACGGTACTTTTAACCCTTTGGAAAAATCAGGCGTGATATTATCCATACTAATATTATAAATGACGATTTTACTTGGTACGGAGCAAGCTTGAACTACAAGAAAGAAAGTTCCTTTTTAGTTATTATAATACCAGGCTGTTATTGTCCCATTGCTGGGAAAATGGGACATCTTCTCATACAGAGAAGCCACGAAAAGACGAAAATTGTAGACCACGCATGATTAAGGCTATTTTAGACTTATATTCATTTAGGTATTTGTTAGTATTCAATAGAAAAAATAAAAAAGAAATATGTACGGTCCTCATACGTTATTTAAGGTCCCCTGAAACCTTCGTTAAGAATGAAGCTCCTCACGCATTTTTTATACTCGTACGCACACACACAGAAACACTAGAATGATAAAGAAAGAGAGAGCGCGCGGGGTGTGTCTGTGTATCTACCTGTTCACAGAAAGATACACAGAGATAGATAGAAAGAAAAAGGCGTATCGTATAGAGAGGGTTAAACGCAAAAATCTTAAGTGTCGTTACTTTTTCACCCGAATCACACCTACCGCAAATCGCGGAACTTCGTTCCAATAATGATAAAGTTACAATTTAAGAGCGCCCATCCCCATCGAACGAACTCCAACGCGAGCGTTATTGTAAAATGTTTTGTTTCAACCAACGCAAAGCTCGAAAACAAACGAGTAAGTGAGAACGTGATAACATCACAGGAAAATTGGCGCGCGGAAATTTCACAAAACTTGTTCCAGGACATACGTGTTTTTGAAAAAGTCTTACAAGTTTTTGGCAAAAATGTTTGTAATTTAGAATCACACATATGTGCAAGGTCTGTATGAAGCTGATTTTTTTACTTTTTCAATATATGAGTGCATAATGAACGGCTAAAGTTCAGATAAAATTGTGCAAAAAAACTGATTTTCGGACGTGTTTACTGAATTCGTTTCTCAAAAAAGTTTATTTTTGGCTTCATACAAACCTAGATTTAAACCGCAAGATACCTGTGTGTAAAAAATATTTGGGAAATAATTTGTTATAACGCCGTAATCGCGTACGAGCGTTTGTAGGGGAAATATGACGGGATGGGCGCTCTTAAAGAAGTTACTACAATTAACAACAATTCGAAGACAGAACTTCTTTAAAAAACAATTTGATTTTAGCCCTGAAAGCACGATTAATTTTCAATTAGGTAACTGAAAAATTCGACTATTATTTGCTTGGAAATCAATAAATAATTAGTCAATTGTTCTTATTAGCGACAGATTTTCAGAATAGGCGCAGTCGTTCCGGAAACTAACACATACAGTCACGAACATAAATATGTATACAGATAGCAAAATTCAAAATCAATTTTCTCGTGAAATAACTATTTCAACTTGTAGATAAAACCTATTTTATAGTAGTTGGGAATACCCTCTATTCGTAACCCCATAACATTTCAATCAATAGCTTTCAAGCAATAACAGGGCAACGTCTAAAAAAATAAATAAAAAGCTTAGGAGAAAACCAGTTTAGAATGAGACCAAGTGTTTACATGCTTTTGCCGAATATTCCCGATCGGTAACACCCCGTCGTAATATTTGTTGACGACCGGGAAAAAAAAGTTCCGTTCGTTCACAGTGTTGACGAACGGGAACTTTGTTCGATTATTCCAATTATTCCCGTTCAGTAACACCCCCGTGGTTAACATGGTTGACGATCGTTAAATTATTATTATTGTAATACTGTACAACATATACATAGGTATTTGATTTTTTGTGTTGCATTATTCCTGATACGCTGATTTTAAAGTAAAAAACAAGTACCTATTTCGGGATTTTGATGTTAATGTTTTGCTGTGGAAGTCGTACTTAAATCATTTTAAAAATCCATTTCATCTTTATAACTCCGCCTTTATAAACATTGACTCTTGAACTAAGCATGTGTATGACTGGGAAAAAAAATGTTCCGATTGTCAACACTGTGAAAAACGGAACTTTTTTTTCCCGATCATCAACAGTGTTAACGACGCGGGGTGTTACCGATCGGGAATATTCGGCGTTTGCTCGAGACCGTACAAACAAAAAAAGTCTTCGATTTATTAGTTATCATTAAATAAAGGTAAACGTTAATGAATGACTTATTTAAAAATAATTATTAAGATAATTACACCAATGAGGTCTGTCGTAATGCCGTTATATCAAGGGCTTGATTTAGAAAACCAGTACTGACACGGCTTTTATTGTAAGATTTCTCTCTCTAGAGCCCTGGCCACTGGTAACTTAGGCTATGATCCAGTTACCAGAGGGATACCATTTCATAAAATTTTATTTTTAACCGACTTCAAAAAGGTAGGGTGTCTATGTTATGTGATTGTACGTATTTTTTTATGTGTTTACCGATTTCTCCCCATTCTCAAAATTATTTTTATTTGAAAGTGTATACTTCTGAATTGGTCCCATATAAATTTTATCGAAATTGATTCAGCACTTTTGGGAAAAAAAAACCACAGAAAGCAAAAAATATACATAGATTACGTTTTAAGTTTCTCCAACCTTGTACTTTTATCTCTGTTTTGACTGTGTTGCCGTTTCATGGAATTTAATTTGAGAACAGGCATCTATTTGGTTGATTGTGATATGGTTTTAACTAATTAGTCTTTTAGTTACCCAATTTTTAATGCTGGCACTTCACTTGGCGTATTTATGCAAATAATCGCCATATTTAGATAATACAAAATCGACTTCATTTCAACAACTATAGATTATATTTTATATTAACCAAGTAACTCAATTATTTGTACAAATACGCCAAGTGAAGTGCTACCATAAAATAATTTAATAATAGTATATTTTATTTAGGTAATTTTAATTTTAGTTTAAATCGTAGTTCCTATTCAATTTATTTGAGTTACAATGAGTTGTTTACTTTGAACGCCATGGGGGACACCGTGTGTCCGACGCTAGTGACGCTTTAACGTTTTTGACCTGGCAGTTAACGTATTAAACAGTATACAATAATTTAATTAATTTAATTATGTTTTAAATCACTACTTATTAAAAATTAAAGTCCCGAGCTGCGCTGTGTCTGTGTTCATACAAGCTCATTTCCGAAACGACAGGGCCTCAAGTCTGCTATTACAATAGAGTCAGAATGGTCTATCATTGATTTCATAATTGTTGATTTTAATAAGTTTGGTAATCTACTAATTTATAATGGCGTCATTATGACTTTCCAATGGTCTACCACTGACACGCCATTGAAAGAAATGATATAGAATGGTAATCTCGTACAAAATGACAACTGAATAGGGCGGTAATCTGCTAAAATTTTGACAGTTCTTTTGATCAGTGACCTACCATTAGAACGTCATTGTGCAGTCATTGCTTTTAATTCGACCGACCAATGATCGACCATTATGCATTTAGCAGATTACGAACTTTTAGCAAAATGACAGTGGGATCATGTTGGAATGACGAAATTATAAAAATAGCAGACTTGGCCCCCTGGTCGGATGCTGTAAAGACTGCTTTAGGGTGTTACTACACCATTCGATCGATCATCGATTGGTGTCATAGCTTTGGCTGATCGACGGATACCGTTTGACTAATCGATCGATTGCCGGTCGATGGCATCGGTCGACGTTGATCAATTAACTCCGGCTATAATCCATCACTAATAATAATCAAGCAACTCGATCGACGTCGAATAATCCATTCTACGATCGATCGATTGGTCTGGTAGAAACTATGGATCGACGTCGACTAATCCATTCTACCATCGATCAATGCCGTCGATCGACTATCGATCGATTGGTCTGGTAACACCCTTAGGCTTTTATTTATTATTTAATGGTATCTGTAGGAAAATTTTCACGCGGGCGAAGTCGCGGACAAAAGTTAGTTACATAATAAATTATTCCTATAATAAATACTTATAGCAGCTCAATTATTATTTTAACGAATTTTACTTTAGGCGGCGCTAGGGTGACCCGTAAAGTTGAAATATTCTTAATAAGCGCGCGCGCACACAAGGGAATCGAAAGCGGTGGTGAAGAGGGGGCGTGACGGCATTAAAGAGTGTCATGCCGTTTGCTGTGACGGCAAACTGGTCGATTTTACTGCCAAAGTACGCTATACATGTTTCACATCAAAAAATCAAAGGCTTGACAGCCGCCCATTGGCATTACTATGCTACAAGAAAAATTTATCGAAGGCTATATTTATTTTAATTTCTTAAATTATTAGTATGTGATGTTTATTTGGTTTATTTATATTGTGATAATTATTTAGATGTACCTAGGTAAGTCAAAATATCATTAAATGATAAAAAAAAATGTAATGAAAATCTTTTTGTTAACTTTAAAGTGAGGAAATTAGTTCAATTTTTTTTTTAAAGAAACGTTACTGTTTAATGTTTTTGTATTAGTTTTTAGTAACAAGATAGGTACATGTTTTGTCAAATAAAAAGTACTTAGCTAAGTACCTGCATGTTCGTTTTGTTGTACGATTTTTTTATTTTTTTACCACATGGAAGTAGACCATAGATATTTTTCTCGTAAGTCATTATAAATAGGACTCGTAGCAATTACATATGGAAGGTACAGGTAAGGAGAAACATCTCATGAGGGGGAAAATTGAAAAAGTGCCCATCCCCATAGAGCGAACTACGACGCGAGCGTGATTGAAAATTTTTTTGTTTCAACCAACGCAAAGCTCGAATACAAACGAGTGAATGAGAACGCGATAACATCGCAGGAAAATTGGCGCGCGGAGATTTCACAACGCTTGTTCCAGGAAATACGTGTTTTTGAAAAAGCCTTACAAGTTTTTGGTAATAATGTTTGTAATTTAGAATCTCCATTACATGTGTGTGTTTCTATGATGCTGATTTTTTTTACTTTTTCAATGTATTGAACATTATGAACGGCCAAAGTTCAGACAAAATATTTGCAAAAAATCTGATTTTCAGATGTGGTTACTGAATTTGTTTCTCAAAAAAGTTTATTTTTGGCTTTATACAAACCTAGATTAGATACCTGTGTGTTAAAAATATTTGGAGAAAAATTCGTTGTAACGCCGTAATCTCGTACGAGCGTTTGTATTGTGTTTGACGGGATGGGCGCTCTTAATTACAGTTCCAAAACCCGCCAAAATGGCGCTAGCGTATGGTATGAATCTACATTCAACTTTGTGCCCCCGTATAAATAGAAGTTTCACTTTCACTTAATGCCACGAATTGAAGTACCTATGCCGAGTTAGAAATTTTTTACTCGATCGCTATCTTTCTTTAACACATTTTGACGGAAACTTTTTGAAGTGAAACTTCTATTTATACGGGGGCACAAAGTATGTAAGGCTGCGGCGCGCCCGAGCACAGAGACCACTCAGAACAAACCGCCATTTTTGTCACGCACACATTGACATTACTTTTATCTAGGCATTCTCAAGCAGTTTCAAGCAGACCTCAGTCTCGACTGTCACGTGTTGTCTAAATGAATTGACATTTCATGACGAACAGGAAAATATTGTTATAAAAAAAAATGCTAAGAGTTTCAACCAGTGCCAATAAAATTTTATATTGTTACGAATAATACCTACAGAGTCAATACAGTAGCAGCCCTAGTGATTTTGGCAAGTTTAGGTAATTATTTTTGAAGATGGCGGGAGCGGTCCTTCTGTAATCTCTATATTTTGTACCCCCGGGTATTAGGATTTTTCTGTCACGAAAAAATACGTTACGGCCGCGTGGAAGGAATAGACGATATATCGCGTGGTGAGAGACGGCAGCGGTGAAGTTTCACTTCTAATACGTGTCCCAGCTCACATTTCGTTTTTTTGACACACAGGTATAGTTTTCCTTACCTCTACCCTCCGTAAAAGCACTATTTAACTATTACAATAGATATTTGTACTATTTTCATCAGAATAGCTAGTGTAGCACGTGAAAAAAAAACAAAAATGTCGTAATTCCTTCTTTTGTAGAATTATGAAATATTTTATTTACAGTGATATATAATTATACCGGTGGTAGAAGGGACGGGGCTAAAGTTGAATAGCTGGTAGCTTATTTTTTTAAATCAATTGTTCAAATTCAAAATTCTAGTATGCCACGGTCACGACTATATGACAGACTTAAAGGTACCTTAGCGTATGGAAGTAGCGTAGCGTTTTGTTTTTCCTATTGACCACACGTCAAAAAAAGAAAAACGTGACCTCGGCGCCAAGCTACGAATTACTACTGTATGGAAGTACGTTTCTAAACGTAATGCCATAGAGTAGTAATTCGTCTGCCATGCCTGTCATGTATTCGTGACCGTGGCGTGCTGGGCACATTTTGTTTTGTCATTTATACATGACAGTGGCGGTGAAAACGTTAATAACCTATGAATTATTTTTATTCTGTAGTGTCTATAATCAATAATAATCATGGTTGCCAGTTGTCGTCCCTTCCACCTACATACTTTATGTACAGTTCCCCGCTGTGTCGAAATGTCTATTGTTGACGCTTAAATTAATAAAGTTTTTTTAAAATCTAAAAATTAATTAATAACTACATACTTAATTACATTCAGTGGTGTTAAAAGTATTATCATAATAATTTATCAATGTATGTGGCATTTATGTACCTACTTAAAATGTAATAGGTATTTTGATGAAATTCCTATAAAATAAACATTCCAAAAGTAATGAATACTGTTTTATTATGTTACCACCATTAGGTATGTACACCTATATAAAAATATAGCTGTGCCCTTGATTCGTACATTGTAGGTACGAAAGTTTGCACGCATGACATGTGACCTGGTGTGAAGGGCCGTCAGACATTCATTCGCAAACTTAACGGATAAGCAAATGGTTCGCATACTCAACTTGCGAACCCGTTTGCGATTCCTCCTACACTTGTTTACGAATGTGTCAGTCTTGCGTGTATTTTGTGAATCATGGACTATGATGAAGATTTTATTAGTGGTGCGGTTGGACTGTTTTTACCTATGTTCATATACTTAGTTACTTATATCATATGATGAAGTTGTTCAAATACGCTAGGTACACAGTAGACGTCATGAGCTATGAAAATGGCGAAACGTTCGTTATATTCGCAATCACTTGCATGATGCATGTAAGCAAGCATGCAGCAGGCATAGTTTCTGTCACGGCTCCGGCGTTGCTGGGCTCCGGCGGTCCCACGCGAGCTTATCGTCGCAGATGGTATTCACGCTCACCACCGCAGCTTACTGGCCGGCTGGGCCGGCCAGCCTCAGCCGCGTCGGCGGACGTTAAAACCACCTGCTCCTCAGCTCGCGGGCCTCCACGCTTACGCAGATTTTAATTACACTCTAGGCGTAGGGCAGGCAAGACTACGTGGAGTTGGTTTCGCAGCGATTCGTTTCTGTCATTAACTTTGGTAGCACAACATATTGACTTTTTAAGACATTTTTGTTTTTGTCTATTTATATCTATACATTTTCGTTGAAATAAATTCCATGGAAAAGTACAACAAACAAACAATATTCGTTAAAAAAGAATTCTACTTTTTGATAAGTTTGTTAAACAAAAAAATGTGAATAAAAATTGATTGAATTGTGTTTCTGTGAAATATTTTTCATTGAAGTAAATAGTCTTTGAAACAATAATAGTCGAAATAAAAATACGAGAACCAAATATTATGTTAAACATTTTCTGGGAAACGAAATTCTATGAAATTTCTGTCTGCGAAACAAGGGGACACCGTGGGAGACTACGCGAAGGATCGACGTTCGCGTTTGCGTTCCCATTGAGGGACCACATTTGATTTTGAGGTTTTGAATGCGTCAGCCTTTAGTAAAAGTTCTCATACAATTGTAAATTCAGTCGTGACTGACAGGCATCCATATCTCAAAACCTAGTTAAAATTTACGACTGCTGTAAATGACTACTCTTAGTAAAAGATTTGTAAAAGTAATTTATTGAATATCAACTCTTCCTGTTCACTGAATAAATAGAACTAGCATATGGAAGGTGGTCCCTCAACCGATCACCATAAGTTCACCTTGAGTCGAGACCGCAATGGAATTTTAAATTTACATTATGGGTCTAGCGTTAGTAAAAGTACTTGAACGATTGTAAATTCAACATCTAGTTTGTAAAAGTAGTCATTCAAAAGTTACAATCGATTTAAGGTGGTCCCTTAATTATAACGTTTGTCCTAGGAAAAATCAATTTACGTAGCATTCGGAAATTAAATAGACGAATGCTACGGTCTATCCTTTAGTAACTTTTTTTTACTAACGAAAAAAACTAAAAAGTCATAAATAACTTTAGCACAGAATCACAGAACATACATGACTTTAGTTTTGGAAGTCGGTGGCAATACAAAACAACAAACAGAACAAAGCCACCGGCTTTCGAAACTAAAGTCATGTGTGTTCTGTCATTCTGTGCTAAAGTTATTTAGGTATGACTTTTTAGTTTTTTTTTTTTTGAAGGCGGTTCTCTTTTTCAGAAAAGTTTTTTTTTAATCAAGTCTTTACAAATGCTTCAATAATGACGTGGGAGATAAGCATACAGGGGGCCAAGTCTGCTATTTTTATAATTTCGTCATTCCAACACGATTCCATTGTCATTTTGCTAAAAGTTCGTAATCTGCTAAATCCATAATGGTCGATCATTGGTTTGTCAATGGTCTCGTAATAGAATTGTGTTATAATGACATTGTCAACAAATTTGAACATTTATTCATGCCAGATTTCATTTATATATATTTTTACATATTATTTATAAGTGTTCTATGCAATCTGAAGTAGTAAGAAGTTCGTAAACAAAGTCAGTCATTAATTTGTCATTATGTACGAGATTACCATTCTTTAGCATTTCTTTCAATGGACTGTCATTGGTTGACCATTGGAAAGTCATAATGACGCCATTATATTAGTAGATTACCAAACTTGTCAAAATCAACAATTATGAAATCAATGATAGACCATTCTGAGACTATTGTAATAGCAGACTTGAGGCCCTGAACTGGTACAGACAGCGTCATCAACTGCTTACCCCCTATGCGAAGAAATTTCAACGCGCGGGGGGTTAGCAGTTGATGACGATGTCTGTAGGTACCTAGAAAGACTGACACGTTTAAGGATTGGATGCAGTGATATATTACACTTAGATGCGTTACCCGCGCTCAATATTGCCAATATTTCGCTTTCTACGACTAGGGGAGGATGGGGCAGTTATAGCAGTCTTTTGATTTTTTTAATAAAAAACGTGCCCTCAGAGCCAGGCTATATTACATACTCTATGGAATTGCCTACATTATAGAAGTCTATCATGTAGCCGTGACCGGGGCCAAAGAGTACAATATACCTATTGACCGGGGCGTACTGGGCACAATACTTACCTAGATGACAATTGTGCGGCACAATTGTCATCTAGGTAACCTACCGTGACTGACGGTCAAAAAGTTAATTAAAAACGGTGAAATGACATTGCCAGATCCTGCCCCAGCCATTTAAACAAAAAGAAAATAACTGTGTGTAATACGACCTTTATATAATACATTTTTATGCTTTAGAATTTGCAGATTGCAATTTGATGTTATAATTATCGAAATGAATCTCTAAAATTCCTTAGTCATTATTTTCCTGTTTTCTGGCGACAATCTGCGTTACATAATACCTAGGTACCTACGCATGATACACAACCAATGATATTCTAATAAAAATATCATTGTACACAATTAAAAAACTACTTACAATTAAAAATACTTACACATTACCATACAAAAACTCATTTATCTAAAATATTATTTAGCGATTATAATAATACATAACGTATATTATGTTGTTTAATTAAATCGTTAAATTGTATGCTAATAATTAGAACATCAAATGTGTTGAATTAAAATTATCTAAGTTTCGCTTCGTTGATTTTGTGTAACGAAACCGAAACGTTATTGACAGAAGTATATTGATTGAAGTCATTCGTTAATTTCATTTCAATCATATTCATTATTTCATTCGCTGTGTTCCTGTTTGCACTCGCGCCTTAATTTTTTTAGTCCAAGTGCTGATCATTGCTTGTGATTTGGTGAATGATGTTGTGGTGCATAAATTGTAACCGTGTCCACGGAATATATTACTGAAATTATGTTATTTGTTGAAAACATGACACAAAAAGAAACAAGTTTCCAGCACAAAACAGATATTTATTATATATCATTAATATTAATCACATTTATAACATTTGCTATTATTATGGCACAGTTCTATATTACTAAGGGATCTCTTAAACTACAATCATCATTGGTCTCAGTATATACAATGTATGCTCTGTGGACTGTGACTGGTCGCTCTGATCAAAACAGCTGTTCCTTACAACAAGTCACAATTTGCGTAGTCTTTTCCACAGAGTACATTTGTAAGTATATCCACGCGAGGTCTAGTAGAATCATTGTACTGAAGTTGTGAGTCATTAGACTCATTATTCTTTCCATCGTGTACAGTTCAGTGTGGTCTTAGCAGGCGAAGTGTGCGAGGTCCCTTGTACCTAATATAACTAAGTTACATTTTTAATAATTTTATTGATATTGTGATTATTGAATTATTGGTAATTATTGATATTATTTTTTATTTTAAACATCAAACATCTACACTTAACATTAAATCCTATATTCACGAAAGTTAAGCCAGGTGAAATCATAATTATCTACTTTTTAGACAAATGATATTATTATATTCTGTAATAGCTGTGTATATGTCTTAGCTCAGGTGAATCAAGAGTACAGAATTAAGTCTTCACAATCATCTACATGAACCTAGTTGTTCTATCAACATACATTACATTACATTGCTACGATTTTACTATGTGAAATTGTATACCTTGGCTAACATTTTATGTGGAAATTATAATAGGTATCATGGACTAAGATCCCAGATCCCAGTTACATCTGAATCAGGGTTTCTTAAACTTTTTGTAGTCCACTTTCACAATTAAATATTCCACAGACCTTTGTCAAAGAATATTATAAAGAAAATAAAACAAGTCTTATTTCAGGATAGTGGCTTCGCCGAGGAATTCAGTGTACTACCTACACAATTTCCTAATAAAATGTTGTGACTTAACTGACCTACTGCAGACCCCTGATACACATGCAACTCCTAAGGGGTCCGTGGACCACAATTAAGAAACCCTGATCTGACAGAAGTTTAAGTCCACGGTTAGTTTCCAGCGCTAAAATATATTCGATTTTAACAATATCCTAAAAAACTTATATTCTAACCGTCACACTAGACTATGAAACAAAAGGCAGATAGACCGCGCGGAACGCTGAGAGTGAACCCCTAAAAGCAATATAAATTCAAAAGCGAATACCTCCAACCATTTATGTAGGTACCTATTTATATCGATGCCTACAAAGCGCCGCTTCGTGCTGACACGAGTCAGTCAGTATAGCATGAAACGCCGCATCGTTAAAAAAGACAAATAAAAATACAAATACAAATTTAAAAGCGAATACAATCACGAGATTGTAGGTTTCGCTTTTAACTTTGTTTTATAATCTGAGCCGTCACACTTGAGCGTACGTAAGTAAGGTTTACCCATAGATAACCGGTTTACCTAATACCTACCTGAGAATGGGCCGCATGCATACCTTCTTAACAACATATTCCTTAATCAGCAAAATATCCATGCTAACATGATGTAGGTTTGGTGGAATCAGGGCAATATCAACAAACTCTAGTTAACTATTATCCTCTTGGGCATTCTTTCACAACGCCCTGTATCAGGACACAGCCTGTTGAATGTGGTACTGCTGTCAAAACCCAAGATCTCCCTCTCTTCTTGTATTTTGTATGTTAATATGCTCTCATATGTTCCAATGAAGTAAGCCGCTTGAGAGCATAAAATTTGAAAAGCAATGGCTATACTATCTTCTCCATACCATTCTATTAATGTTGGGCTCTGTGGGAAAAGATGTGTTTCGTACCCAAGCGCCATAAATTCTTCTTCGAGTTTTACGAATTCATACAATGCATATGTTGCAATAAAAATCATTTTGATGTTGGGTAATTTTTTTAATGTATTACGGATCTGTTTTACGGTCCCCGATACTGACGGTACCTGTGGCTTGCTGTAGTGAACACTTATGTAGTTATTGCATTTAACTGTTTCACAATTTAAATATTGTGATGCATACTCTTTGGCCTCATCAACACGACTTTTGCTAAATTTCATGCTCTTACGACAGTCCCAGTATGTTTTGGTGCCATAGCTGTCATGAAGAGGTATGTCCGCGTGAGCAAACATTACTTTTTCATGATGGGGATGCAGTGATATTAATTCCCAAAGTTTAGAATTCTTTCCTTGAAACTTGACACATAATATTTCTTTAACACTGATGTTATTGTAACCCCAAAACTGTCCAGTGTAGCTGCAATCACCTATTATCTGCCACTTTTCCTCATAGGTACCATTTTCGAAAGCATCTTCATAATTTTCCAAAACATACAAGATGTCAATTTCTAACACCTTTTTCTTAGTTTGACAAAATATGTGATGCATTTCCACAACTGGAGCGTACGTTTCTAAGGAATCTATATCGAAAAAGTCACTCCAGGGTCTTGGAACCGGGAGGTCAGTCTTCGAATACAGTTCGAGATTGTGCCAAGGTGGTAAAACTAGCACCCAGTTGTCTTTACCTCGCTTTTTGGCTTCAGATAGCATTATTGCAAACCTCATGTAGACGTCCCAGTGTATATTATATCCTTCGGGAGGCTTAGCATCATAAAATATTAGCTTCTTGCCATTGATATCGTCACAAGGATTTCTCTTAATTTCACAGCATATTGACGTTATTTCGGCAGCAGTAATAACTAGATTGGCAACAAATATATTTAAAAGAATCATGTTACAGCTTACCTGCTGCTCTTTGCGTAGCCCTGAAATCGATAAATGCAACTAGCGTTGCCATCTCTAAAAATAAAAAAGCCGGACTTGCCCGTCAAAAATTTGGGTGTTTTGGGCCGGACATTAAGAAAAATTAAGGATTTTTGATTAAACTATCGAATAAAACACATATTTTAAAGCCGGACTTTTGAATTCAAAAGCTGGACACAACAAGGAATTTTTGACTAAAAAAACATGTAGGTATGAAACACATACTTTATAAGAAAATTGTAAACGTCATCATTTATACTTAGTCTGGCCATAAATACTGTTACAATTAAAAATAGGAGAGATATTACATTTGAATTTGGAATCTGTCATTTTTTTAAGATTGTTCATTGGATTTTCTAATTTTGGCACCAATACATCGTACAATATTTTGCGATATTAAAATGGAGTGGGGTGAGAAAGAGAACCGAATCGCTGTGATTGCATTACACAAAGTTGGTATGGAGCCAAATGCAATTTTTAAAACTCTCTCGTCTTGGTATGAGACCTCCTCTGTTTGTGACAGAAAAAGATCTGGCCGTCCACGTAGTGTTCGTACGAAAAAGGTGGTCAAAGAATTCGAAGAAATCCTGTCCGAAAGCAAAAGATTTTATCTCGGGAGATGAAGATGGCACCCAGAACCATGTCGCGTATTTTAAAAGATCACTTAGGACTTGCAGCCTATAAGAGACGCACTGGTCATTTTTTAACTGATAATTAAAAAAAGAATAGGGTGGTAAAATCGAAACAACTACTGAAGCGGTACGCAAAGGGAGCTCACAGAAAAAATTTGTTTACGGATGAGAAAATATTTATATTGAGCAACATTTTAACAAACAAAATGACCGTATTTATGCTCAAAGCTTTTAAGGAAGCTTCCCAGTTAGTCGACAGAGTGCAACGTGGGCATTATCCGACTTCAGTAATGGTTTGGTGGGGTGTTAGCTATGAAGGAGTGACTCAAGTGACTGAGCCATATTTTTGTAAAAATGGTATCAAAACATCGGCACAAGTGTATCAAGATACCATTCTTGAGAAGGTAGTTAAGCCCCTTAACAACACCATGTTCAATAACCAAGTATGGTCCTTCCAACAAGACTCGGCGCCGGGTCATAAATCTCGGTCCAGTCTTGGTTGGAAGTGAACGTTTCGGACTTCATCAGAGCTGAAGACTGGCCGTCGTCTAGTCCCGATCTTAATCCGCTGGATTATGATTTATGGTCAGTTTTAGAGAGTACGGCTAGCTCTAAACGCCATAATAATTTGGAGTCCCTAAAACAATCCATACGAGTGGCAGTGAAGAATTTTCCCATGGAAAGAGTGCGTGCTTCTATTGATAACTGGCCTCAACGTTTAAAGGACTGTATTGCAGGAAATGGAGACCACTTCGAATAAGCTTTTTATATTTTAAATTGTTTTATATGTATTTATGTATTAAACTAACACACTGTAAAAGTAAGAAAAACTATTTGCGACAAAAATAGGTAGGTATATAGCTAGGTATATTATAACGACGGACGGCAAGGCAAATCTTCATCCATATCCTCGTTCAAAATAGCACGAGATGTTCACAATATTTTACGATTAAAGTCACTTTATATAATCACATGAAATGCAGTGAGGTTAAGGTTAGTTACCGAGGTTAGTTACGGTATATCACGCGTCCACGTTCTGCACCTGCACCTTGCCAATCCATAACCTACCCAATCCAATCCAACCAATTGAACGAGTCGTAGTCACGTTCGTCCTCCCTCATCGACTAACTGTCATCCGTCCACTATCAGCTGTCAACTCTCAGCTATTGCCGACATTATGATCGCATCACAATAGGGGACATTACTGCAATGTTCTGGCACCAGAGTGCAGCACTAGCATAATCCGTAAACAGTATATCGACGAGTCGTTCAAAGCGTGAAATTCTGCCTTTAATTGAGTTCAAAATTGGGAAGTGTGTTATATTATACAATAATGTATCAGTGCTGTGTATTTCGATGAAGAAATAGAGGGAATTATTCATTTCCAAAAGAAGAAAATGTTCGAAAACTTTGGGAAGCAGCTAAAAATCACTCTAAAATATGTTCAGGTTAAGTATTCGGTGAGATAGTCGCATTTACAGAATACCGTTCACATCTATCATGTAAGACAACCAAATATGATTGTATTCTGAGCATAACCTAGAATCCACATGACCATCCACACAACCTCTATGGTTAAAGTACAGTTAGGTAAGTAAGATTAGTTAAAACTTTGATATATTTTCACAAAATACCTAGTTATTACAATTAATAACATAATATAACAAGAATACGAGGTTGATTTACGGAATGTGCTAGTGGCGCCCTCTGCGCCGTGTTTCGCGTACTAATGTTCCCTATTAAATACACTCAAACAATAATTCAAATGATTCAACTAAACGGTTAACTAGAAATAATCAAGTTTATCATAATAAGTGCTCGACATTCCATCTTCATTTATCTGCCACCCTCCGAAACTACACTTTGCAACTTAGATTATACTTTTATTTTGAAGAAACACGGTTTAGGAGATACCTACAATGTGAACTTGCGTTTAGATGCGAATCAGCAAATCTCGTCTCGCTCGCTCGTTCGCTACTGACTGAAGTGATTATAAAAAGCCTAACAAAAACCGGACGGGCCGGGCGCAGCTAAATTTGGCCGGACAAGAGGTCTAAAAGCCTAACACTGTCCGGCTTTATTCGGACGGATGGGAACGATAGTCGCGGGTAACCAGTGGATGCAAAGCGCCAGGGGGCCAAGTCTGCTATTTTTATAATTTCGTCATTCCAACACGATCCCATTGTCATTTTGCAAAAAGTTCGTAATCTGCTAAATTCATAATGGTCGATCATTGGTCGGTCGAATTAAAAGCAATGACTGCACAATGACGTTCTAATGGTAGGCCACTGATCAAAAGAACTTTCAAAATAGCAGATTACCGCCTAAGTCAGTCATTCAGTTGTCATTTTGTACGAGATTAGATTACCATTCCATATCATTTCGGTCAATGGCGTGTCATTGGTTGACCATTGGAAAGTCATAATGACGACATTATATTAGTAGATTACCAAACTTGTCAAAATCAACAATTATGAAATCAATGATAGACCATTCTGACACTATTGTAATAGCAGACTTGAGGCCCAGGTTGCTGCTTGTTGTGGCGTTCTATGAAAGAGGTCTTTGTTCAATAGTGGGCAGTGGACGTCCTCCGGCTTATGATGATGATAATGCATGTTTTAAGCGGGATGCGCCATGTCATCCCGCTAAATTCGAATTTAGTAAGCGTCATATTTTCATTAAATAGGCACATTTGCGAGCTTTTCTGACTAAAGAGAGTTATACGTACTTATTCTTAATTATTATAATACTAGTTGACCCGACAGACGTTGTCCTGTCGCTATCTACCTACTTACCTGCCTATTTACCTACCCTACACCTACTCTACACCTACCCTACACCTACCCTACACCTACCCTACACGTACCCTACACCTACCATACACCTACCCTAAACCTAAAAAAAATAAAAAAAAAAGTATCCTATGTCCGTCTCCTGGTTTTAAGCTACCTCCCCACCAATTTTCATCCAAATCGGTTCAGCCGTTCTCGAGTTATAAGTGTTGTAACAAACACAACTTTCTTTTATATGTATAGATTCTGTAAATGCATATTTGGTACTCTCCTAGTAATGTGGGGATGTTTTATTTTCCTTGTCTCTCGGGTAGGCATTGTGTGAAGAGTGTGAAGAGTAAGACCGTTTTTCGATTCAAGGCACCGTTTGCGAAATTGAACATAAAGTGCTAATTGAGATTAGAGTTAAGTGTCGTCGTCCCCCCCCCCCCCCGCCCTGCGAAAAAACTTTTTAACGGCCATGTCATTATGTCAAAAAAGCAAGATTCCCGGCGCCAAGCTAAAAATACGTACCGTCTACTTACGTACTTACATAAAATATGTACTATTTACTTATTTATTATACGTATTATGTTTGTCATCTACTTATTTGCATTACTTTCTGTAGGTATAGTGCGTGCCACCAAAGATGAGACTTGACACAGACTTGTTGCGCAGTACTCGATTTAAAGAAATTTACCTCTTTAACGAGTACTGCGCAAGTCATAAGCCTGCGCAGTACTCGATATAGAGGTAAAGCCTGTGTCAAGTCTGATCTGTAGTGGCACGCACTATACCTACCTTGTTGCCAACCCTACTATATAATATAGTATCCTACTTTAGTAGACGCCCTACTACTATATTTTTGAAAAAAGATATAGTAGGCGAAACTACTATATATTTTAAAGGCATCAAACTCTTAGCAATAATATTCGTTTCAAAATGTGTAAGCGTAAAACAAAACGTCAATACCTATTTTTAACGATTCTGGAATGTCAAGTTGACAGATGCGTTTAATAATAATAATATTATGTGGGGACATTTTCACACACGGCCATCTGACCCCAAACTAGGGAGACCCTGTACTATGGGTGTCAGACAGCTGATATACATACACAAATACATTTTGGCATAATGCACAAAATATTCTTCAAAAAAATAAAGTACATATTTTTGGAACCTACTATATTTTTTTCATCTTTTCGTTATCTACTATATTTTTATGGGTAAAAATTTTAGAACTACTATATTTGTTTGACCGTCAAAGAGTTGGCAACCCTGCCTACCTACCTAATATTTTTGGCCTTGTTTTCAAATTTATAACTGAAAATTAAATTCAGATAATGCACTTTCGTCCACTTTTTACAACTGAGATGGTTGGTACATAGGTACCTACTAGTCTACTACAAGTTTTTGGAGTATCCTACTTAATCATCATCTACCTAGCCTTTTCCCAACTATAGGTATTGGGGTCGGCTTCCAGTCTAACCGGATGCAGCTGAATACAAGTGTTTTACATGGAGCCACTGCCTATCTGACCTCCACAACCCAGTTACTGGGTAACACGATACCCCTTGGTAAGACTGGTTGTCAGACTTTCTGGCTTCCGGCTACCCATAACGACCGGCAAAGTTCTACAAAGGACAGCCGGGACCAACAGCTTTACGTGCTTTCAGAGGCACGGAGGAAACTCGGTATGGGCGGATCACGGAAAGTTCGCTGGCAGCAGCTTGTATTTATAAGAAAAACAAATCCAATGTAGTCGGCTCAGCGTATTCCCTCTACATTTAAAATTAAGCTATTAGTAGAAGGCATTTGAAAAGAAACAAATTACTAGCACAAAACATTAATTTATTAAAATAACCTTTGGTATTATTATGGCACAGTTTTATATTACTTACTAACTATTATTAGGTACTAAGGGATCTCTCATACTACACTGCATCATTGGCCGCTCCAATCAAAACGGTTGTTTTTTACAAAAGTCATCATTAAACCTTCTCTCAACTTGTTGGGGTCGGTTACCAGTCTAACCAAATGCAGTTGAATACCAGTGTTTTACATGGAGCCACTGCCTATCTGAACTCCACAATCCAGTCACTGGGTAGCACGGTAACCCTGGTTGTCAGACTCTCGAGCTTCTGTCTGACTGTATATCTCATCTACACGTAACATAATAATAAGTCTAAATAGGTATATATCTGTGAAAGGTTAGGCGGAGGTCAGGAGTCATATCGTATCAAATTCTTAGTTAAGTAGGTATATCATTATTATGTTTTCATTCATGAAATAATAAAAATAAGTAAAATTAAAAAAATGTAAAATGATGCTTTATTTACATTTAGTGCCTAACACTTTCCTAATTTATTTTAGAAAATATATGTCTTTCTTAGCCAATAGTCCTTGCATATGATATTTGTACACCTTCTGCATAACATGTAAAGAGGCAAATAGAATTCTTCTATCTATACACATTTTTTGTACAAAGACATTTTAAACATTAATGATTTGTTATTTGACTACTGGAAAATTAAAAAAACGTTCCACAAAACAGTTTAAAGTACCAAATATTTTTTTCTATGTTGCTTTTTCTTATTATTTAAAATGACATTACTGAAATATTGTAAAAAGGCAGAAAAAGATGTACATCTATTAGTTATTTCCCTATTTTTAATTGTTTGTGACTTGGGATGGAGGGTACCCACATCTTTTTATGCTCTGGTGTTCAAGACAAGGATATCTGATACCTGAAAAATGGCATCTGCCAACAAAACCGCTACACTAAAACGATATTGATCTAACTTTAAAATCTTGTACTAATTTGAAAATATTAGAGCAAAATGTCCAATGTCTAGTTAACTATTGTCCACTTGGACACTTTTTCACAATGGCCCGTATCAGGACACAGTCTGTTGAACGTGGTACTACTGTCAAAACCCAAGATCTCCCTCTCTTCTTGTATTCTAAACGTAAATGTGCTTTCATGTGTCCCAATAAAGTGAGCCGCATATGAACATATGATTTGATCAATTATTGCTATACCGCCTTCTCCATATTTATCTATTATTGACGGGCTCGGCAAGAAAAAGTGTATTTCGTACCCAAGTACAGTTAATTCATTTTCGAGTTTGTTTAATTCAGACATTGATGCGTCCGTTGCAATAAAAACTTTTTTAATGTTTGTTATTTTTTTTAATATACTATGGATCTGTTTTGCAGTCCCCGTTATTGATGGTACATCGTTTCCACGGCTTCGGGCAAAGTCTTGTCTTCTCCAGTGAACACTTAGATAGGTGTTGCATTTATCTGTTTTACAATTTAAATATTGTGATACATATTCTTTAGCTATATTGACAAGATTTTTGTTAAATTTCATGCTCTTACGACAGTCCCAGTACGTTTTGGTGCCATAGCTGTCATGAAGGGGTATCTCCCCATGAGCAAACATTATTTTTTTATGATGGGGATGCAGTGATATTAATTCCCAAAGTTTAGAGTTCTTTCCTTGAAACTTGACACATAATATTTCTTTAACTGTGACGTTATGGTAACCCCAGAACTGTCCTGTGTGACTGCAATCACCTATTATCTGCCATTTTTCCTCAAAGACACCATTTTCGAAAGCATCTTCATAATTTTCCAATACATACAAAATGTCAAGTTCTAATACCTTTTTCTTAATTTTACTGAATATGTCATGCATTTCCACAACTGGAGCGTACGACTTTAAGGAATCTATGTCGAAAAATTGGCCCCAGGGTTTTGGAACCCGGCGGTCAGTTTTCCAATGAAAGAGGTTGTGCCAAGGTGGTAAAACTAGCTCCCAGTTGTTTTTACTTCGTTTTCGGGCTTCGGATAGCATTATTGCGAACCTCATGTAAACGTCCCTGCGTAAATTAAAGCCTTCGGGAGGATTAACATCATAAAAAATTTGCTTTTTGCCATTGTTAACTTCGATTTCGTTTTCGCAGGTTTTTGTCTTAATATCACAGTATTCTGTATTTACTTCGGCAGCAATAATAACTAGATTGGCAACAAATATACTTAGAAGAATCATGTTAGAGTTTATTTTATAAATCAATAACATACAAAACAAATCTCTTTCTACAGTTCCTACATGTACATTAAAAATTAAAATTGTTTGTTTGTGAAGAATGACAGTAGAGTAGACCAAGAAGCGTATAGATAAAAGTGGAGGCAACACTCTAAATACCTAAGTGAAGCCAACTGTGGGCAGACGCTCTCTTTCTGAATGCATACATAAGATAAAGAAAACACATATCACTGTCTCGTTCTTATGTATGCATTCAGAAAGAGAGCATCAGCCCATAGTTGGTTTCAAGATTTTGTTCTAAGTGTTGGCTCCATTTATACCTATATCTTCATGGAGTAGACTAGTATGCACAGAGTACATTTTAATATAGTATGACAAGTAATGTCATTGTCATTAATAACATCGCTTTGATTGACATTAGGACTTCAGTTTAGTACAATGACGTATTAAATTTATACGTCAGTGGTTTAGTAGTTAGCTACGGATGTATGGGTATACCTAATTTTATCTTTTTCTTGGGAAATGTTAAACTTCAACTTTTCATAAATTAAATACAAAAATAACAACAGTGCAAAACACAAGATAGTAACACCGCTGAGTAACGGGTGAAAACTACAAAAGCTGTCTCTTTGAAATGTTAAATGACACAGAATGGC
This sequence comes from Charanyca ferruginea, assembly GCA_947361185.1. Taxonomy (NCBI): domain Eukaryota; kingdom Metazoa; phylum Arthropoda; class Insecta; order Lepidoptera; family Noctuidae; genus Charanyca; species Charanyca ferruginea. The sequence goes on along the minus strand of OX376080.1, from coordinate 7,487,088 downwards.
CGCCAAAAGCTTCTAAACCGCCTTGGTACGAGACTCGATGCCTTGCATACGAATTTCAACCTTATTTCCTAGCTATAATTTTGGCTCAAAATGGCGGACTTGCCTCCTTCTGACACCCTGTGTCTGTGTGATCTTCTGAGTTAAAGGCATCTCCAATAAAGAGTTGTATGTTTTTGTCTTTTATTATGAAAACTCCGATGAACATAGCTTCTTAAAAAAAAGCTTCTTGAACGTGAATGTAACCTCAAAGTTTATTATTTCTTGTTAATCTTGACTTGACCATTTTGACTTGATGTAGCGTCTGCGAAGAAATAATTATTTTTACATTTTTGTTTTCAATTTAAAGCCCAAAATTCTTTAAATCCAGCGGTCAATCACAGTACCTACGGTAATTTTGTCAAAATTGTATCGTGTCTTCCACAAAAGCCATTAATGAAGAGTTGACGATAGTTGTTGAAGGTATATTTCTCTACCTAGTTACTAAAAAATATGGTTAAATACTTAGCTAAAGTTGTAGTCCTTGGTGGCAGACTAATAGCAAAAGGTTTTGCAAGAGCTGTCAAGCAGGAAATAGCTGCATCTAAAGCGAAAAAAATTGAAGCTGGAGCCGAAAGCATCAGGGGAGCTGATGGAACAACTGTCAAATTCTATGACGTGTGGAAGAACAAGAAGTAGTAAGCCAGAACAAAACTTGTCCCCTCATCTCGTCAAAATCGAGCTCCAAATAGAACGACGCCTGGTTGATTTCGCACATGCGACGAATACGCTCCTTGTATATAAACCAGCCTTTACTTTTGTGAATATACGAAGATAGTTTTGAATCTGGATGTAAAAATATTGGTTGAAAAAAGTGTTTTTATTTTTAAGTTATCGTTCCATAATTCGTAAAAGTAAATTGGGAGATTATTTCAAGAGCTTTCAGTATTCGCTAATATATAGAACTATGTTAATACTAGCTGACCAGACAGACGTTGTCCTGTCAATTGATTTTACAAATTTCTCACCGTTCAAACCTTCCCTGGACTCCCACGAATTTTTCAAGATCAAAATCAGCCAAATCGGACCAGTCGTTCTCGAATTTTAGCAAGACTAACGATCAACGATTAATTTTTAGGGTTCCATAGCCAAATGTCAAAAAACGGAACCCTTATGGATTCGTCAGTCTGTCTGTCCGTCCGTCAGTATGTCACAGTACTTTTTTCCGAAACTATAAGAACTATAGGTACTGTTGAAACTTGGTAAGTGGATGTATGTAAGATTATGTGAACCGCATTAAGATTTTCACACAAAAATAAAAAAAAAACAAATCCCCATACTTAGAACTGAAACTCAACAATTTTTTTTCATCAAACCCATACGTGTGGGGTATCTATATCTATGGATAGGTCTTCAAAAATGATATCGAGGTTTCTAATTTCATTTTTTTCTAAACTGAATAGTTTGCGCGACAGCCGCTTCCAAAGTGGTAAAATGTGTGTCCACCCCCCCCCCCCCCCCCAGTAAGTAGTTTTTTTTTTAATACGTCATACATCGTAAACCTCAATTTACCTTTCTAATATGAAAATCTTTTGTAATATGTTACTTGCTGCTACGGAACCCTTCACGGGCGAGTCTGACTCGCACTTGGCCGTTTTTTATTATATAGATTTATGAACCTCCTCCTATCCGTGACTACCCCTGCGTAGATTTTAGAAAAACCGGTATCCTAAATTATACCACTTAAACACAAAATCCGCATAAATTATCCTGTGTTTAACTAGATCCAATATCTGTGCCAAATTTCATCCAATTCCATCTAATCCCGTTCAGCCGCCTAATTATGCGTGAAAGACTAAAAAATATTGATCCATCCTTACTGTTGTGACGTGATAACGTCTTTTAAATCGATGAACACCGGTTGCACGCAGGAAAAGGTGTCACGTTCCGCCTGAGCCTGAGTGTGGAAGCGAGAGCGCGGATCAAACTATACAGAGGCACGATCGGCCAAAACAATAAGCTCCGCTCACCTTGACGGAAGCCATTATTTGCTTATAATGTTATAGGTATATGATATGTAGCTATTGTTTCTATAAGACGTTATCACGTAAAGCTATCGTCCGTAAACCGTCTATAAAGACAACCAATTTTTGCGTTAATAGTAGTAAGTAGAAAGTAGCTTACGAAGGAAGTAGGATAGAATATCTGCTCAGCCTATTGCAACTTACTGCTAGATTACCCCTGGTCTATTACATATTGCGCCATGTATCAGTCGTCAGTTAGCTCTGTGATCACGGAGAATTATTTTTGTGTAGATTTTATTCTTCAGATAAGAAGGAAATCTTGATTTCGAGCAAAAACTATTTTTTTTTAACTTTGTTGTTGGGTGGACTCATTTATGAACTCTTTTGGTGTGGTCCACCACTTTATAAAGTGGTGTTCCTATCAAACTTCTAAAGATGGCATTTTAATGGCCTAGTTTTGTAGTCGCTTCATTATAATCAGGTTGAAAATTGCTAGGGAAAGTGTTTGACATCAAGCCATTTTCGGTGTCAATTTGACAACTGACAAGAAGACCAGACAATGATACATTCAATATTGACAATTTGACTTTGACATAATTGACATTTGACATTAGCTGATTAGACAAGACAAACAAAGTGTATCTAGCGATAGGTTATAAAAATGTTTAGAAAGTTAAGAATAAACTATTTCACGTCTTTTTCCGCTAATTATACAACTAGAGTAGCCGTTGACCCTAACCTGATGGAGAATTTCGAAACCAAAGTCTTCAAACCGCGAAAACATCCCGGTACAACACGAATTAAAATAGCCTCCATTCCTCCCGATATACAGAATGCCATAAAAACAATATTAGACGACGCCGGGGCCAAAGCTTACCACCAAGAAAGCGTAAATTTAAGTAACTATATCCGCTCAAGACACCTCCCCCCAGAAGAAGGCGAGATCGACGCGAAAGCACAAAAATTTCACGAAAGGATCTCGAAAAAAGTTTATTCGACTGTAGATCGAGATTTTTTAACGGAAGACGAACAGAAATTGTATGAACAAAAAGTTCAAAACAAAGTGTTTAAAGCATTGAAGTACAATGTCTACCGTTGGGGCAACATTGCCTATGATACGCCAACTAGTTTGCAATATCTTATGAGTAGAGCAGCTCCGGAGTATGCTGTTCTAGTAAGAGTTTTAGATGAAATAATTAAATTTAACCCGGACTACAAACCACGGAGTTTCTTCGACTTTGGCTCCGGTGTTGGCACGGGGACATGGGCAGTCAACAATTACTGGAAAAATAATATATTTGAATACTTCTGCGTTGACACTTCGCCTAGCATGCATGACTTAGCACGCCTTATATTGTGCCAAGGTAAAGAAAATGTCGAAATGCCTCTAAAAGGATATTTCCAGCGTCAATTCTTACCTGCGTCTACAGATCTGAAATACAGTATAGTTTTATCAGCATACTCACTATTTGAAATGCCGAATATGCAATCTAGGTTAGAAACTATACAAAAACTATGGGACAAGACAGAAGATTACTTAATAATTGTTGAACATGGGTCAAATGCTGGATTTAGGGTTGTCAACGAAGCTAGAGAGTTTGTTCTCAATTTAGAAGGAAAGAAACAACAAAAAGGTTACGCATTCTCACCATGTCCCAATGACAATGTCTGCCCCCGATATTTGCAGCACGAAACACCTTGTAATTTTCTTATGAAGTATGAATCGTTGCCGTATGCTGCAAAGGCTGAAGTTTGTGCTGATTTATTTTCCTATGTTATATTGAAGAAAGGGCCACGTCCATCAGATGATCCGCAATGGCCAAGGATAGTGCGTGCTCCTATTGTAAGGTCCAAACACACAATCTGTAGGTTATGTACGGCCCAAGGAGAGTTGAAGGAGATAATATTTTCTAAAGCGAAATATGATCAGACTACGTACAGGTGTGCGAGGTCCTGCAATTGGGGAGATCTTTTACCTGTAAAATAAAATCATAGACATCTAATTTGAATTTTTATTTCATACTAGCTGACCCGTTTTATGTTGTCCTTTCCGTCTACTTTACCGACCTACCTACTACTCTACACTACCAACCTACCTACCCTACACAACCTACCAACCTTTCTACCTACCTACCTACCTACCCTACCCAGGCTACCCAACCAACCTACCTACCCTACCTACCTAAAATTTTGTTGTATTCAAACCTCCTGAGCCTGACGATAACGAACACAAAAAAAAAATAATTATCCAATTCAGTCCAGCCGTTCGGAAGTTATACATTTCGGAGATTCGTTTTTAACCGACTTCAAAAAAACTTGAAAAAAGAGAACCAACTTCAGAAACTAAAATATGATAAATAACTTTAGCACAGAACACACATGACTTTAGTTTTGTAAGTCGGTGGCTTTGTTCTGTTTGTTGTTTTGTATTGCCACCGACTTCCGAAACTAAAGTCATGTGTGTTCTGTGCTAAAGTTATTTAACACTTTTTAGTTTTTTTTTGAAGGCGGTTCTCTTTTTTTTAAAAAAAGTTCCTTTTACAAGCGATTTTTTTAAGGGTGCATTATAAATCTGAATGTTACTCTGTCTTTCTGTGTCATTGTTACGCTGTGCAAGATATGAGACATTTCTTATGTTTGTGTATTCCCGTCAGGAAATCTGGCAGCAGCGGCTTCCGTGGACTTAACAACCTTACTGCGATCCCCAAGACACCTGCCAAGCGTGGGGATTAGGGCACCCCCTTGGGGGACGCCTTTGTCCAACATGGGACATCTTGCGACTGTTGATGATAATGATAATAATTCCCGTTCATCGACATCCCCCCTAGTGGGACTAGCGGGAAGTCGTTCCACTCGGCATTTTAGTGGGACGAATGGGAATATTAGACTAGTCATTCATCCCACTAAATAATATTGTACCCACACCGTTCACTGACCTACACATGTAATATCAATCTTTATATTGTTAATTACCTAGTTTAATTGTTTCACAAATAAATGATGATAGATGTCCCAATTTTCATGTCATGTTCACCCATTAACTGCAAGATGGCGCTAAATGCAGGATTTTAATGGGACAGATTCATCGTTTTCCCTACATTTTTTTTGCTTCTCAATTTCCATGTGGAGGGAAGTCTTAAAGAAAACTAGGGATTGGATTCCAGCCAGGATCCCCTAGTAGAACGCTAGAAGTGTTTTGATTTCTTACCTTATAATATACTTATTGCGACCGTTTATTTCCGTCTGACCCTTCGACCTTGCCACCGGGGTGTTGGCTGGCACTAACCAGTGGCGTTACTACCCTGGTAGTTTATGGGCACTTATTTAGTGTCTTATTATTATCTTATAAATTGAGGCCCGGACGACGGGGCTCCGCTTGGGGGGGTTCCTATTTCTAGGTGGTTTGAAACGCCTCTCTGTTCCCAGATAAATATAATCTGGGTATCTTCAGGGCACTAGTGAACCGGTTCATCTTAGGCAAGCGTTCTCCACCTTATATCATCTGGTCAATATCCCTCTGTCGCCTTCTACGGCACGTCGGCACCCACGGGCAAAAATGGGGTGGTGCTATACGCGGCAGGCACCACACGGCGAACATAAGCCTAGGTATTGATATAAATAAAAATGTGAGCCGTCACGGGACGCCTGGCAGATGTGAAACATCGAAATTATTTTGTAAAAGTAATATGCAGAAAAGAACAGATTGTGATGGGAAATAAATACCTAAGTCATAATGATAAAATAAAATATTACGATTTTTTTCCAGATAACGATGACTATTTATTGAATAAACATTTATTTTCATTAAATACAAAAATTTACGAATTTATTTCAAATCGTGACTACTTAATTCGTTTAATCAGTGACTTCGGTAATCGCACAGTCAATTGCGCATGTCGACGTGTCGCCACACCGTAGGTACACACTACTGCATATAGACTGCAGGTATATATATACCATCATATAGCGTGGCGACGCGTCGCCACGCCAGAAATCGGTTTTACGTGCGGCTATAGATGTTTCACATCAATAAAAAACAGGTAGGTAGGTACTTACAATCTAGTAAGTACCTACTAATACAAAACATTGTACAAACATACATGTTGATGGTCATCAAGTGTGTCATTACACACTTCACCAAAAATAGGCATGTAAATATCAAAACTAAAACCACAGAAAAACTAATTATAGTAAATAATTCATGTAAATGGGTACCTATGCCTAATTGGGACGCTACGATCATTTTTGTTTGTCATTAGGTATTTGAAAATATGTTTTTCCTCATTAATTTCCTGTAAAATAAGTACCTAACAAGTACCAACTACCATAAAATGATCTTATTTCAGCCAAAACAAACCAATCCATATTCTGTACATGTGTTACAGAAAAAGTAACACATGTACAGAAAAAGTAAATTAATGAAAATAATTGTAATGAATAAAGAACCTTTCTATACCTACTAAATTGTTTTTCTTTAGAACTTGCGGATTACGAAATACCTACCCACAAAACACAAACTCATTTTACCTAAAATACAATTTAACCTATATCAATGTCATTATTGTTTTTAGATTTAAACGGAAACCGCAAGTTCTACAGTCACTAAGACTAATGTTTAGTTATCAGCAATAAATAAACAGTAAGATGCTACTTATTGCACATGACTTTTATTGAGTGGGGCAAAGTTCTATAGAGTTTCTGGCATTGTCGTTTAATCCCACAGCTGGACAAAGGCCTCTTCTCAAACAGAGAAGACACGAGCATTGATCACCACGTGCGCTCAAGGTGAATTATCGATTTCAGACTTACATTAATTGAAAGTCCATCCAGGTTTCCTCACGATGTTTTCCTTCACCGATGTCTGCAGGGATGTCCAAGATAAACTTAGAAAGTAACTACTAGCTCAGATTATGAAACAAAAGGCATATTATAGTTTCATGCAGCACTGGCAGGCCTTACATGCACCCGTATATCGGGCTTGGGGCAGGTAAAAACGTAAAATATAGCAGTCTGACATATGACCAAATTTATTTTTATTTTTAATGACATGTTAACTACTGAACTTTTAATTAATTGCAATTTTAATTTAATTTATTATCGATTTGAATTATGTATGAAATATAGTAGATACTACTCTGACATTAGATTTACCGATTTTATAATTTTCTATCAATTCTAATATTTCTTTTTTTATGAGGTGTTTATTATGTAAATTTAATTAATCGCAATGTTATTTTGTGTTTATACCTGTCCAAAATTTTTGAATTTAAAATAGTTAATAATTTTTATGTAGGTATGGGAAAAAATATGGACCGGAAGTATGTCTGAAACAAAAAAAAATATAGACAGCGCGGAACATTGAGAGTGAAGCCACCAAAGCAAATACAAATTCAAAAGCGAATCCCTACAATCGCTACTACAGAATGAAATTAAATTCATGAGCAAAATTTTAAGGAGTGACTCAGACCACGAATCTGAACAACTTTCAGGAGCCAACTCAAACAGCGCGAAAAAAAAACAGCTGTTCCATACAGAAGTGCAATAGTTACTCGGCCAAAATGTATGGAACAGCTGTTTATTTTTTTCGCGCTGTTTGATTTGCTAATGAATTCAATTTCATCCTGTATAGTGTTAGGCGGTAGGAAGGTTTGTATTTGATCATTTCTTAAAAAAAAATATGTTTAAATACAAACTCAAAAGCGAATACAATCACGAGATTGTAGGTATTTAGTTACTTTTGATTTGTATTTGCTTTGGTGGCTTCACTCTCAGTAGTCTATCTGCCTTTTATTTCATAATCTGAGCTTACTTAATTACATACATATTCCTCCTATAATAGCACCTCCCCATTTCTACCCGTTATGAGGTGTCGTGAAAAGCGACAAACGAATATTGACCAGAAGATGGGCAGCAGCGTCCTTCTGAGTACAGTCAACCGCAAAAGTAGATGATCAAAATCAGAAATTCAATACTAATGAACGGAGTTCGCGTCAGAACTGTGTGGCATCGAAGTGATTCAAAAGTATGTGTATGACAATCACATACTTTTAATTAATAAACTAGTAAGTAATAAATTATATAAATTAGTGGTAGTAAATTAGTATTGAATTTCTGATTTTGATCATCTACTTTTGCTGTTGACTGTACCATAACACCTAATATTGCGCACCAACGTGCCCCCCTTGGGGAAGACCTATGCCCAGCTGTGGGCGTCGAAAGGATGACTCGATGAACTACACAATAGGTAATATGTAATTGACAACATTTTAAAACTGACACGACCTTAAAACAAAAATACCATTTCTTTATTTTCGTATCCTGAGTCCAAATATATATATATATAAAAAAAAAAATGTTCTTTTTCGAGAAAAATAGGTAAAACCAAAAAGCATGTGATGACGTCACATATACGGTGGAATGAGGTAGTTTACCTTTGCAGTTTAGCATTTCAATGGTTTATATGAAAACATTAACGTCAAATAAGACACACGTCAATGTCACATAATGAAGTCTAATAATAATGATAATACTTAGTTTTATGGCGGGTCACAGTAAAGTAAAGGATAAAACGCTCTTCCACCGTAAGTATGACGTCATTTGGCGCTTACGTCCTTTTAGAATACACCTAACTAACTAATTTTAAAGTTAAAATTATGAATGAAAAGTACTACATAATTTTGAAAAACGGGTGAAAAATACGGGTGCCCTAGATTTGTATTTACTTTTATATAACGTAATAATACAAGTAGGTCAAAAATATGAAATGTTGTCAATTGAAAAAGTCACATTTGTCCATCACGATGTCATTTACCTAATTACCTAAGTACGGCAAACTAATTTAATATGCCAATTGAGTTAACATTACTTGCCTATTTAACAAGAGCAGTTCAATCTACAAAGTCAAAGTCAAAGTCAAAGTCAAAGCATTTATTTCAATTAAACCATTTACAGGCACTTTTGAATTGTCAAGGAGTCGATCAGTTAGTCAGATAGTTGAAGCTAGTTGCTCGTTCCAAAACGTAGGTAGGTCTCTATTGAGAAGAACGAGCAAGAAACTCCACGGACACTCTTTTAAATCAAGTTTTTACAAAGTTTGGTTACATTCTTGTTGCTTCTGTATGTGAAAACGATGAAAGTAATCTAACAATACAAAACACAAAAAAGAAGCAAGATAAAGTGGCATCTAATCCATGGCAGATAAGAGCTGACCAATCTCCACTGACAGCGCCCGTTCACGAACATGACGCGTGAATCAGCACCATTTAGCTCAACCATTTTGAAGGGAGCCGAATGATCCAACACACGCGCCACCATCAGCGAGACATTTGAGCGAGCATGACAATACTCCCAACCGCCATGTTAATTTTTGTCAAACATAAAGGTATTAATGTAGATGGCTCCATGGTATTCACATTTACAAAATTGAAATAATGCTGCTAAATTATACAAAATTAAGGTTTCCAATGTATATTATTTTATCATATGAAGTGTGATTAAAAAATATCTATATATAATAATAACGATACTCGTTACTCATGTCAATAGAAAAAGGGGTAGGAAACATCCTTTTCTTCCAATTTGGAAATTCCCTAAACTGGCTGTGGAGCAGGACCAGCATTCAGCCAAGCATCTTTATCATTGATGTAATCTTCTAACTTATAATATGCTTGTCTACATAGTGTGCGTTTAATACATGTTTTAAATTGTTTTTCATTCAATTGTAGAATATCAAGTGGTATTTTATTATAGCATTTTACACAGTACCCCATAAAAGAAGTATGTACTTTTGACAATCTGAAGCTTGGCTGATCTAATTTGTTCCTATTTCTAGTATAAACATTATGTCTGTCACCTATTTTATTAAAAAGATGAAGATTTTTTCGAACATGCATAATGTTTTCATATATATATTGAGAAGGTACCGTCATGATGTTAATCTGTTTAAACAATTCTCTTAGAGATTCGCGTTTGCGGAGATTATAGATTGCTCTGACAGCCCGCTTTTGCAGTATAAAAATAGAATCCATATCTGCAGCCCGTCCCCATAGCAAAATACCGTAAGACATTATACTATGAAAATAGCTAAAATATACTAGCCTAGCGGTATCCACGTCTGTCAAATGCCGGATCTTTCTGACAGCGTAAGCGGCCGAACTTAACCGCCCTGCAAGAGATGTTAAGTGAGGACCCCACTGTAGCTTGGAATCAAGCGTAATCCCTAGGAAAACCAAAACACACCCAAAACTTATACAATAGATTAAAAAAACTGGCCAAGTGCAAGTCGGACTCGCGTACGAAGAGTTCCGGACCATTATCTATACAACATTAGACATCGAGTTGATAAACGGCAAAGAACCACGTTTGTTGTATGGGAGCCCCCCTTCAATATTTATTTTATTCTGTTTTTAGTATTTGTTGTTAAAGCGGCAACAGACATCATCTGTGAAAATTTCAACTGTCTAGTTATCACGGCTCATGAGATACCGCCTGGCAACAGACAGACGGACAGTGCATGGAGTCTTAGTAATAGGGTCCCGTTTTTACCCTTTGGGTACGGAACCCTAAAAATAATCAGCGATAAATACTTATAGGTACCGACAAAAGTATTAAAATTTCCTACTTCGAAAAAAGTAAAACAATAACATGAATTTTGAATTTTGTTTGTTGTTTTGTATTGCCACCGACTTCCGAAATTAAAGTTATTTTATTCTTTTTACTTTTAGGCGGTTGTCTTTCTGTACTTAAATAAGGTTTTTCTAAGAAGAAGAAGAAGAAGAATGCTATAACAATCGGAGTACCTACAGGAATTTAGCATTTTTGGTTATATTTTCGGTTCAAACTTAATGGCGGCTGTGAAGTGCGCTACTGTCTGCGCAGCCCCTCACCCCCGCTAACACGTGAAATTGTTACTGCGTAGCCACTCGACTCGTGTTCAGAACCGCCATAAAGTTTGAATCGTACTGTACCGTACTTCTCCGGACAAACTCCTTCACAAAGAATGCTACTACTAGAACTCACTTCAAGGTCGCCAGTTTCTTTGCAACGTGACTTGGAAGCGACAACAAATCGTAGCGCCCACACGGTACCGTTAGGCAGTCAACAACACGGAGTGTAGGAAACTGGAAAACATTCAGATTATTCAGTCCACCAACACTAGCTTCACGATGGCTGACGTTTCGCTCGGTTGTTCTCTCTTTGTAATTTTAATAATCAATTTTTTATGCTACGTCAAAACTGGTAAGTACTCAATGATATTATAAGTACTTAAATGAAACTAATAAATATTTAAGCTACCTAATGTATTTTGGTTACTGTGTTTTACGTTTTTATTATCATTACTACATTTAATTAACTAGCACATTACCCGCGGCTTCGTCCGAGTGGATTTTCTCAAGGATCCCTATTTTTTTCAATTGATAAATATAGCCTATGTTACTTAGGGATAATGTATCATTCAAATTGTGAAATATTTTTTTAAATCGTCAGTAGTTTTTGAGTTTATTCGTTACAAACAAAAATACAAATCTTTCCTCTTTATTATTAGTGTAGATAAAAGTGGACTGTGTGTTTGTTGGGGCTAATCTACGAAGTTACTAGTCCAATTCTGTAAATTATAACACTGTTATGAAGGCTATATTTTAATTTTAGTATTTCGGATTCGTAAAAAAATCACGCGTGTAAAAGCTGTAGTTTTATTGAGTTTATTTGTTTGTTGAGCTAATCTCTGAAACGACTACATACTCCGATTCAGTAAGAGGCTACGTAGGCTTTGTCGGTGAAGGAAAAATTTATTTAGCAAGTTTTTTTAGCAAGAGTTTTATTAGCAATCGTGTCGTTTAACCGTTCCTCGATATGGCGCGACTTTTAAAATCTATACATATTCCGCTGCTGTACGCTAATATCTTTCAAACTACGCCACGAATTTTAATACGGTTTTCATCAATAGATAGAGTGATTCAAGAGGAATGTTTATACGTATAGTTTGATCTATATAGCATTCGTGCGAAGCCGGGGCGGGTCTCTAATTGTGGACTTAACTATCTACGTAAAAAAACTTAGGTAATTATGTGTGCACATAATTGACGATTGACGTCATTGTATTATTAGGCATTGCACAAACCAGAGACAATTTTATCTAGATAAAGCTACTCTGTTCTGTAAAATTTACCTTTATGAATTTAGGTAAAATACTTAGTAGGTTTAGTGAGGTGTAGGTGAGGTTGACGTCATCTCAAATAATATTCACTTTACATAAATACCACCGACAACAAATCCCTAGTTATGGAATAAACACAAGATCCTTGAACATCGCCGTACCGTTGCCAGCCTATCGGTCTTATAAGGGATTTCGGACAGTGTGCTTTGGAATTGCACAATTTAATTCCCCCATCATCGGACGAGCAGAGATACGGCGAAGCGTCACCGCTGTATGGTTGACCTTCCGCGGTCTTGAACTAAGTGCTTTGATTCCATATTTATTGTGCGAACTGCCAGACTGGAATTCATTGCCCGCCTCTCTGTTCCTCAATAAGAATAATCAGGGTAAGTTTAAGGCACGAGTGAACCGGTTCATCCTAAGCAAGTGTCCTCTATCTTAGGCCGCATCATCACTTAAGATGAGGTGAATTGCGATAAAACATAAGCCTAAAAGAATCACTTAACTACTCGCTCACTCATTCACTTAATTCCTTTTCTTTTTTAGGGTTCTGTACCCAAAGGGTAAAAACGGGACCCTATTACTTCGCTGTCTGTCCGTCTGTCTGTCTGTCACCAGGCTGTATCTCAAAAACCGCGATAGCTAGACAGTTGAAATTTTCACAAATTATGTATTTCTGTTGCCGCTATAACAACAAATACTAAAAACAAAATAAAATAAATATTTAAGGGGCGGTCCCATACAACAAACGCGATTTATTTGCCCTTTTTTGCTCGATCTCTGATGTTGTATAGATAAAGGTACGGAAGCCTTCGTGCGCGAGTCCGGCTCGCACTTGGCCAGATTTTTACTACTTTCTTTGTGCCTATTGGCCTAGTTCTGTTCTGTCTTCTGTTGGATATGAAGGGAAGTGAAAAATATGTCTGGTATTTCTTACTCCTTCGCTGTTCCTTAATAATTAATTTCGTTGCGGGATCCAAGACAGTTGAATTCCTGCACAGTTATGTAGGTATAGGTAGTCCTGGGAGGTTATTTAAATAATATTTAAATAACCGGTAATAATATTTAAGTATCCGGTCAATAGTATGAACGTCAAACGCAAAGACAATAAATATTCTATGGTGAAACGGATCGCAAGCGCGCCATTATCAAGAACACGTGATCAACCACCACCATTTTGGCGCGCTTCTACAGAGTCGTGATGTTTTCAGCCGACAGCGAGGAAGACATTCAGAATCCATTGTCTGATCGCAACAGAGCTAATACGTCCCGAAACTGTACTTACGATTCGTTGTGTTAAAGTGTAGACCAGTGCCGATACCTTTGAAAATGTTTATTTTAAGCCGAGTTTATTTTAAATCAATTTGAGCAAAATTGTGGTTTTAATAAATGCCGTGTATTGTACCCTATACCCAGTGTGTTTTCATTGCACGAAACCCATATTCTGCTCACATGATGACTGAATCTAACGGACTAAATCCTGACTGATCCGACATATATATTATATATTCTAATTTACTTTTAAGCTTCGTACATAATAAATACTAGCCTATAATATTGTCTCACTGCAGGGCAAAGGCCTATTCTGAGAACACGTTTGCTCTGGGCTTGTAGGCGCAATGGCGATTTCAGACTTATATTAATTCATGTCAGATGTCATCATCATCAGCCAGAAGATGTCCACTGAACAAAGGCCTCCCCCTAAAACGCCGCAACGAGCGGAAACCTGCCGCTTGCATCCACAGTTACCCGCGACCTTAACGATGTCGTCGGTCCATCTGGTGGGAGTCCTACCAACTCTGCGTCTTCCGATTCGTGGTCGCCACTCGAGAATCTATCTTCCCCATCGGTTATCGGTTCTTCGAGGGATGTGCCCCCCCCTTTGCCACTTTAACTTGCAAATGAGAGCTATGTGGTTGATGTCAGTGATGTCATAGATAAACTTAGAAAATACACATGAAATTTAAAAAAAAACTCACATTGATACTTGCTCGTGTTGGTTGCGAACCCAACATCTTGTGAATGACTAGCGGACGCCTTAAGCACTGGCCTGGGCCATCATGGTATTTTACAAATACCTTGTATACGACAAGCAAGCACTTGTGTTGTATCATCCATTGCTATGAATGGATGCTACAACACCCTAAAATACCCGAAAACCCTAACTCATCCACTGCCTAGCCTTTTCCCAACTATATTGGGGTCGGCTCCCAGTTTAACCGTATGCAGCTGAATGAATACCAGTGTTTTACATGGAGCGACTGCCTATCCGACCTCAACAACCCAGTTACTGGGTAACACGATACCCCTTGGTAAGACTGGTTGTCAGACTTTCTGGCTTGTGACTACCCATAACGACTGCCAAAGATCTACGGATGACAGCCGGGACCAAAGGCTTTACGTGCTTTAAGAGTCACGGAGGGAACTCTGTATAAAAAGGGATGGTCACCCACACAGACCGACCGCGGCTAGCGTAGCTTAACCTTTGAACGATTTATCTATATGGCTTTAACTTAGAACGAGCTCCTCCCGAAAACCCTAACTAAATACTTAAATATGAGTTACGAAACTGGTATTTCCTTTTGAAAATCTATTGAATTTAGTTTTCCTTTTACGCACCTGTGCTATGCTCCCATTCTGTACAAATTGTACAAAAACTAGCTCATTTTCATAGTGACGAATCTTTTGACAAACTGTGTGGTGCCGGCCGCGAGTAGCACCACCCCATTTCTACCCATGGGTGTCGTAGAAGGCGACAGAGGGATATTGACCAGAGGATGGGCAGCAGCGTCCTTCTGAGTACTATAACACCTACTGCGATCGCCAACATGCATCGGCCAAGCATGGTGATTACGGCTGAACCCCTCTAGGGGGAGACTATGCCCAGCAATGGGCGTGTAAAGGTTGACATGATGAATCTCTTGACAATTAATTTTCAAGATTGTAACTATAGAAAATGCCATGAAGTATTGATCTAGTGGTGATGTGGTGTGTGTGTGTGGTAATGTCACACCGAAATGGCAGCGGCCGGCAGCGGCTGCTAGCGACCTCCACACCCCTCGCGCCTAGTCTCCTCTTGACTAGTTTAGTTTCTACATTCGGCAAGCAAACTCGGTGTGTTTGGAATAAACATGATGGAATTGGTTTTTATAGCACTTATCGTATCACGTATCCCGTCGCTACACTACAGAGAAATGGTGCGCTCAGTGTTGCGAGTGTTGCGACGGGCGTGAGAAGTGCGCGGCCGCCCGCGGTGCGGCGAGCGGCCTCGCGTCGCCGCTGGCAGCCGCAGGCAGAAACACCAACAAGATGCGCGTGGCACGCGGCCGCTCGCGACCTTTTCAAGCGATACTAGGCCTTAAGTCTGCTATTACAATAGTGTCAGAATTGTCTATCATTGATTTCATAATTGTTGATTTTGACAAGTTTGGTAATCTACTAATATAATGGCGTCATTATGACTTTCCAATGGTCAACCACTGACACGCCATTGAAAGTAATGAAATAGAATGGTAATCTCGTACAAAATGACAACTGAATGACTGACTTATGCGGTAATCTGCTAAAATTTTGACAGTTCGTTTGATCAGTGACCCTACCATTAGAACGTCATTGTTCAGTCAATGATCGACCATTATGAATTTAGCAGATCACGAACTTTTAGCAAAATGACAATGGGATCGTGTTGGAATGACGAAATTATAAAAATAGCAGACTTGGCCCCCAGGTCTTTTAAGTACCTACTTATGTAGATAAAGTTTAAAATTATTTCACACTGAAAGTGCTCGCAGCGCCGCTGCCATTCCGATGTGAGTCGGCCCATATGGTATTTCACAATGGGCCTGTGTAGCCTACAATAAATAAATTATCAGAATTTGTGTTCGGGCTAATCTGAGAAACGACTTATCTTTTTATCTTATCTTTTATTAAAAACATTGCCCCACATTAGGAACTCTTGTATCGTGGTTTTGATTACAAACATGACATATTTCACTGCAGTCAAAACTCTAAACCAGTCAAAACTAATTTTGACTTCAAAAATCAGTCAAGACTACTTTTGAACGGTTTAATTAGAAACCCATAAGGTTGGAAGGTTATTTTTTTGTAACCCTTTTAAAACTTTTGTTTTGTTATGATTCTTATTAAAGCGCGTTCCGTATTTACCAGCTTTTTATTAGCTTCACCTGTATTTTTGTATGTTTGTTTGTAACCGACTTCTTTGGGCGCGATTTTGACCCACTTTAAACGGCCAGATTTCGTTCAAACTTTGTAGATTTATCGAGGACCGATGACAATACACTAATTTGATAAAATTATAAAAAAAAAAAACATAATTCGTTCAAAATTAGTTGCCGAAAAAACAGCTATTATGAACTAGGAAGGTACTGCACAAGCGCCCCTGGTAGAATAAATGTACATAATATTTATAGATATAGATATAAAAAAACTAAAAAGTAAAAAATAAATAATAGTTAAAAAAAACTAAAAACACGCTTTTTATAGAAAACCAAACTAAAAAATAGAAAATAAATTTTAATAAATTATTTTATTTAAAAAAAAACGTGGGGTGCATGGTGTCAATACTTAGTTATAAATATTTTATTGACAGATATGAGTAGAGTGATTATCATTTTGATAATATCTTAAAAAGCACCCCACGCTTTTTTTTAAATAAAATAATATTAAAATTTATTTTCTATTTTTTAGTTTGGTTTTCTATAAAAAGCGTGTTTTTAGTTTTTTAAAACTATTATTTATTTTTTTTTGTTTTTGTAACGCAAACGCGTTTTATCTTAATAAGGGTTTTTACTGGTTAAGAGTTTTGACTATAACACATATTATTATACTAGCAACTAGACAGCAAGTTTTTGTAGACCATACAAATATTTGCTCGGTGCGGGAATCGAATCCGCGACCCGCGGCAGAGCAGACAATCCGCCGCTACACCAACCGTGCGAATGATTGCGTTCACTAAGTACTAGGCAATGGCTAGTCGCTGCCATTGAACTATAATATACGCAAAATAAAAAAGAATACCAAAAACTGTTAAACTAAAAATAAAATACAATAAGGCATCAAAAAATTGCTCATTGTCATCTGGAAATGTGCCCAAGAGCTTAACCTTAGATCAAGGTAAAAACCAGCTCTTTGATCACGGGAAGCGTCAACCAACCTTTTGGAAATGAGATGAGCACTCGGACCCCACGACCTGGAGGTTTCAACCCTATTAGGCTCGAACATAAAGTCATCACCAAGGTTAATACTTTTGCCGTTTGAGACTTTAATCATACGGGGTTTGGTTTTTTAATATACCTACATTCTTGAATGAATTCAATGAAAAATACTTGTCATAACTAGGTCAATCGTTAGAACCGAGGGCTGTCTGCGTCATAGTACAGTCAACAGCAAAAGTAGATGATCAAAATCAGAAATTCAATACTAATTTACTAACACTAATTCAAAGTACCTATGTGATACTATACTTTTGAGTCACTTCGACGTCACACAGTTCTGACGCGGACTCCGTTAATTCGTATTGAATCATCATCTACTTTTGCTGTTGACTGTACCTGTGTTTCTCCAAAGAGGGTTAAGGCCGAAGTTTTGCCCCTCCTCTCAGTCCAAAAGTCCGCAGAGAAAGTTTCCATTTTTTTATAATTATGAAAAACCTAGCTAGACAGTTGAAATTTTCACTATTTCTGTTGGCGCTATAACAACAAATAAAATAAATATTTAAGGAAGGCTCTCATACAACAAACGTGATTCCTTTGCCGTTTTTATGCTCGATGTCTATAGATTATGGTACGGAACTTTTCGTGCGCGAGTCCGACTACCACTTAGCCAGCTTTTTAAAATAAAAATCCGATTTCGTCATAGAATAAGTACCGAATCGGTCCGAATCGCAGGCGCAACAACAATCGCGGTTGTTCGTTAGTCTCGCTAAAACTCTAGAACGGCTGGACCGATTTGGCTGATTTTGGTCTTGAAATATTTGTGGAAGACCGGTAAGGTTTATACGGTAAGAAAATTAAATAAACGATTGACAGGACAACGTCTGCCGGGTCAGCTAATATCAAATAAATTATATATATAGTGGTTGAAATTTTTTTATGATATTAGGTAGGTACTTATTATTATTTATTGTGAAAAACAAAAAAACTAATGAGCGTCAAGGTACTCACAACAATAATGATGTGTAAACCTGTGAGCTCGTATCAGTATGTCTATTCTGTTACAATCTCCCTCGGTAAACACCTAGGTGAAGTGGGCTGTCATCCGTCCAGGGCCTCGAAGTCTGCTATTACAATAGTGTCAGAATGGTCTATCATTGATGTCATAATTGTTGATTTTGACAAGTTTGGTAATCTACTAATATAATGGCGTCATTATGACTTTCCAATGGTCAACCACTGACACGCCATTGAAAGAAATGCTATAGAATGGTAATCTCGTTCAAAATGACAACTGAATGACTGACTAAGGCGGTAATCTGCTAAAATTTTGACAGTTACTTTGATCAGTGGGCTACCATTACAACGTCATTGTGCAGTCATTGACCGACCAATGATCGACCATTATGAATTTAACAGATTGAGAACTTTGAGCAAAATGACAATGGGATCGTGTTGGAATGACGAAATTATACAAATAGCAGACTTGGCCCCCAGATGACTTCGTGCTAGGAATTTACAAAGCACTACAATCGGATGACACTCACTTCACCTAGGTGTTCACCAAGGGAGATTGTAACAGAATAGCACTGCAGTAGACCAGTTTCACGCACACAAGTCTTACTATGACGTCATCTGACTCTTACGTGTCTGACGCTCAAAGTCTCAGCTACCGTGTACCGAGCGCTTTGTTTACACGTCAAAAATGCAAAAATCATAAACCTTAATAGCAGTACAATATAATTAACGCACTAAACGGTAACTAAAGCAGTTTTGTAATTAGCTAAATTAGGGCGTTGTTTTACAACTTAATTTAGAGTAGGGTAATTATTATGCCCGATAGTTAAACGTAATTATTGGTAAGTAGTTAGGCATACAACCTGATACTAAGCTGCAAATTGCAAACAACGTAAGAATTTTTTTTTAAATTAAAAATGTCAGTCAAAAATCACCCTTAAAACGAGGTCTTTTTAACCCCCGGCGTAAAAAGATGGGTTCTTTTTACGCCGGGGGTTAAAAAGACCTCGTTAGTAGTAGTATATAGTTTAACTGTGTGTTTGTCTTGGCAACGTAGCTCCTGAAACGATTTGAATTTCGTTTTTCTTTGTCTCAAAGGTGACTTGTTCAAAAGTGTTGTTGGCTATGAAGAAAATCTATTCAGGCGTTTGAAGATTGTCAAGTCCTATCTAGTTGATGAATAATTGATGTGAGCATTTTCCACAGGTATAATTGAGTTATATAAGTGATCGAAGGTTATAAGTATGAAACAATTTTTTTTTTTTTTTTCAGATTGCGTTCTATCTCTGAGCAAAGACTTCGGGAGTCCAGGACCAGTCTTCATTCGGAATGGCGCGTTCATGGAAGCCAATACTAAAACTGGAAACATCGTTTTCAGCAGATCGGAGACTGTGCTAGTCTCATGCCCTGGACCGAAAAGGAAGATCGTTCTTGGAGAGTATACCACCAGTTATGATACCCTGGTAAGTTTAACATACATCAATCCTTAGATAGGACCTTAGAAAGCCTTTCGCATTGGTCTCAGGCAGGCCACATCGCTCGTAGCACCGATCACCAATGGGGAAGAAAAGTTCTCGAGTCGCGACCACGAACTGGAAGACGCAGCATTGGTAGGCCTCCCACCAGATGGACCGACGACATCTTCAAGGTCGCGGGTAACCGGTGGATGCAAGCGGCAGGTTGCAAGAATTGTGGCGTTCTATGGGGAGGGCTTCGATCAACAGTGGCCGTCTTCCGGCTGATGATGATGATGACGATGTTTGGTCTCGTGGGCCTATTGCCGTCCACTGCTGAACGTAGGCCTCCCTCAGAGATCGTGAACCAATCTTGGGCAGCCCGAATCCATTCGCTGCCAGCCACCTTCTTCAAATTGTCGGTCCATCGTGCCGCAGTGCTTCCGCTTGCGCAAACGCGGTCTCTACTCTAGAGCGTGTCTGCTCTATCTACCGTCTGTCCGTCTGCAGACGTGGCGACCCACTTCCACTTCAGCGTGCTGATTTAACGCGCCATGTTTTCTTTTTTAGTCTTCTCTGGCGAATGACTTCATTGCGAATTCTATCCACCAGAGAAAGACAGTTAGGCAGTAGCTCCAAGTAAAAACAAACACTGGTATTGTTGCATCCGGTTGGATGACCATTGCGAGATGTAAAAGATACATCTCACAGCCGTTAACTACGCATCATCGACTACGCGTACTGCCTAACACAAGACAAGTGACATTGAGCAAAAAATATTGCTGTGAAACAACTTCTAATTCACTGTTTATGCACGCGTAAATGTAACGCAGTAGAAACATTTAATGTTTAGTTATTTGAGCTTCAATATCTTCATAACCAAATGGTTCCCAGGTTCGATCCGGAACATGAAAATGATCGCAAGAGTTGACACAACATGTAACTATCACGTTCGTGAGGTGTCTTTTTAAATCCAATCATCATCTGCCTAGTCTTTTCCCAACAATTTTGGGGGCTTCCAGTCTAAACGGATACAGCTGAATATCTGTGATTTACATAGAGCGGCTGCCTATCTGACTTCCACAACCCAGTTAATGGGTAGCACAATACCCCTTGATCTACCAAGGGGTATCGTGTTGCCAGAACTTGCCAGATTTTCTTGCTTCTTCAAAGATCTAGAAATTACAACTGGGACCAACGTGCTTTCTGTAGCACGATAGGCTCTTCGTATGTAGGTAATGGTTGGTCACCCAAACACGGACCGACTAATCAAACCACAGAAATCTTAATTAAGATTTCTGTGAATCAAACCCATGTTTCTGTTTCAGGAGGCGCATTGCATCATTAACACATCCTTCAGAGTGGATCGACAGATAGTAAACTTCAAAGACATTCGCTGTAACACCCAGCCTTTTTTTACTGCTAAAGAGACTCCTGGAATGTGCCACGGCATCAACCACATATATAAGTACGTATGCTTATCATCTCACTTGTTACCTTTGAAGGAGTATGCTCTACATGGTAATGTTTACTAGTGTTACGAGTTAGGGCTCGGGATAAATAATTTACAATAATAAATATTTTCATGAACGTTTCAATAATCAAAAATATGAAATCGTAGCTACCAAACGGTTGAACTGATTGCGAACCTCCTCCTTTTTGAAGTCTGTTAAAAATGTTGCCAAGATGAGAGCAAATTGCTCGCACTGTCAAAAAGATATCATATCTCTACCTTTATTCTCTACTTACTTTACTAGCCCTTACTTCATAAACTCTACTCCTTAGTCAAAATATGTATTCAGCTTGGCCGTTTCGCTACCGTCACACGGGCGATAAGTGAAAAATGTATTCACTGTTCATTACTTTTTCTGTTAAACAATAGTTCTTGTAGTAACGAAACAGCTTAGCATGATAAAGCTGTGCTTCCTCATATACAAAAGTCTTTCCGCCATAGTTCGTTCTTCTTAGTACCTACTTGTGGTAACGAAACAGCTTAGCATTATAAAGCTGTGCTTCGTCATATACAAAAGTCTTTCCGCCATAGTTTGTTCTTCTTAGTACTTGTGGTAACGAAACAGCTTAGCATTATAAAGCTGTGCTTCGTCATATACAAAAGTCTTTCCGCCATAGTTTGTTCTTCTTAGTACTTGTGGTAACGAAACAACTTAGCATGATAAAGCTGTGCTTCCTCATATACAAAAGTCTTTCCGCCATAGTTCGTTCTTCTTAGTACCTACTTGTGGTAACGAAACAGCTTAGCATTATAAAGCTGTGCTTCGTCATATACAAAAGTCTTTCCGCCATAGTTTGTTCTTCTTAGTACTTGTGGTAACGAAACAGCTTAGCATTATAAAGCTGTGCTTCGTCATATACAAAAGTCTTTCCGCCATAGTTTGTTCTTCTTAGTACTTGTGATAATGAAACAGCTTAGCATGATAAAGCTGTGCTTCGTCATATACAAAAGTCTTTCCGCCATAGTTCGTTCTTCTTAGTACTTGTGGTAACGAAACAGCTTAGCATGATAAAGCTGTGCTTCCTCATATACAAAAGTCTTTCCGCCATAGTTCGTTCTTCTTAGTACCTACTTGTGGTAACGAAACAGCTTAGCATTATAAAGCTGTGCTTCGTCATATACAAAAGTCTTTCCGCCATAGTTTGTTCTTCTTAGTACTTGTGGTAACGAAACAGCTTAGCATTATAAAGCTGTGCTTCGTCATATACAAAAGTCTTTCCGCCATAGTTTGTTCTTCTTAGTACTTGTGGTAACGAAACAGCTTAGCATGATAAAGCTGTGCTTCCTCATATACAAAAGTCTTTCCGCCATAGTTCGTTCTTCTTAGTACCTACTTGTGGTAACGAAACAGCTTAGCATTATAAAGCTGTGCTTCGTCATATACAAAAGTCTTTCCGCCATAGTTTGTTCTTCTTAGTACTTGTGGTAACGAAACAGCTTAGCATTATAAAGCTGTGCTTCGTCATATACAAAAGTCTTTCCGCCATAGTTTGTTCTTCTTAGTACTTGTGGTAACGAAACAGCTTAGCATTATAAAGCTGTGCTTCGTCATATACAAAAGTCTTTCCGCCATAGTTCGTTCTTCTTAGTACTTGTGGTAACGAAACAGCTTAGCATGATAAAGCTGTGCTTCGTCATATACAAAAGTCTTTCCGCCATAGTTCGTTCTTCTTAGTACTTGTGGTAACGAAACAGCTTAGCATGATAAAGCTGTGCTTCGTCATATACAAAAGTCTTTCCGCCATAGTTCGTTCTTCTTAGTACTTGTGGTAACGAAACAGCTTAGCATGATAAAGCTGTGCTTCGTCATATACAAAAGTCTTTCCGCCATAGTTCGTTCTTCTTAGTACTTGTGGTAACGAAACAGCTTAGCATGATAAAGCTGTGCTTCGTCATATACAAAAGTCTTTCCGCCATAGTTCGTTCTTCTTAGTACTTGTGGTAACGAAACAGCTTAGCATGATAAAGCTGTGCTTCCTCATATACAAAAGTCTTTCCGCCATAGTTCGTTCTTCTTAGTACTTGTGGTAACGAAACAGCTTAGCATGATAAAGCTGTGCTTCCTCATATACAAAAGTCTTTCCGCCATAGTTCGTTCTTCTTAGTACCTACTTGTGGTAACGAAACAGCTTAGCATTATAAAGCTGTGCTTCGTCATATACAAAAGTCTTTCCGCCATAGTTTGTTCTTCTTAGTACTTGTGGTAACGAAACAACTTATTAAAAGCTGTGCTTCCTCATATATTATACAAAAGTCTTTCCGCCATACTTTGTTCTCAGTGCTCTTTAAATTATATGATCATTGGCATAGATATCGTGATCATTGGTTATTTATTATTTTACGCACAAGTTTGCAAGTGTTTTATTTATTTTTTGTGTCATGGGGTTTTGAAATTTATTTTCCAGTGTCGGCTATATGGTGAAGAGCAAATTCTATTCGTTGTATGAAGCCTGTTTTGATAAGAACCTCGTGCACACACACTATGTAAAGCACCGACTAACACCATCGAGCGTGTTTCGACAAAACGGATTGAAACGGCCATCGTTTACTGGTAATCTATCCATACTTACAATATAATGAACAGGAAAGATTTTTATTTTTGTAACGAATAAACACAAAAACGACTGGCGTACTATGGACTAAAAGTATAACCTATGCCCAATGACGTATTATAAATAGACGCGTCATACACGAACATTACTGCACTTTAAAACGGCACAAACTTTTACATCTACATACCAGTAGGCACATACAATTATACAGAGCGAAGAAAAGGACAGAAGCATATAGCGTATACCTGTTAGAAAAAGATAAACATACATATTTTGTTACGTCAGTTATGTGTAAATTACGAGCGATACTGACGTATAGCCGCGACACTTGGTGGTACGTTACTAAATGAAACCCCGGCAATTGCCTTGCTTTAATATTGCCATTATTGAGCGCGGGTAACGCATCTAAGTGTATAATATATCATTAATATAACATAATATATAATATAAAATATATCATTGCCTATGCCCTATATTTATTTTTATATTTTTTCTAAGCCTTTATATTTCTTGGGGTACAAGCTATCTTCATAAAATAAACATCAACAGAGCATAGGCTATACTGTTTAATCCGCGACTTCATCTACATCCGCGATATCTGCGACATTCACGCATACGACGTTGCGGGCAAAAGCTAGTATCTATATTAATAAGGAGCTCACTGACGTATCAGAGCACTAACTGAGAGTGTGATCAACTTGTATTTACCTTTTACAGAAGGAGACTTGTTCGGCAAAGTGCGAATGAATCAAGTCTACAAGATAGGTGGGCAGAAAATGGCCCTCGAAGCTATCTTAGGATATGAAATGACTGAAAAATATTTGACTAAAAATCAGGTAAGTTCACATTTAGTACCCAAAAATGGTGGTCAAACAATTAGTGCCGCCATTTGTTAACTCATCGGCTGTCGGGCGAAAAATGAAGGTCAAACCTCCGCTACTTATGCACCTATGCGGTACATTTGACATTCGAGAGGATCCACAAAAAAAGGACCTGCAAAAAAAAAAGGCGGCTGCTAAAAATACATGCTAAACACTATGACCATGGGACCAAGTCTGAAAGATAAAGCTTATTTTCTGTTGACCAGAAACCTGAAAAGGGATCATTGTGTTTATTATTATGAACAACCATTACTATGGGTCTTCTAACCCTGCACAGTCAGCTGATTCATACCAAACCGTATTTTTAGGGTTCCGTACTCAAAGGGTAAAAAAGGGGACCTTATTACTAAGACTCCACTACATCCGTATGTCGGCGTAGGCGATGGCTGAGCGGTAGCGCCGACATCGTTTGGGTTCGGTGGTATCGGGTTCATTGTAGAATAACAATATTCAATGCAGTACTAACAACCTTACTTTATTAAATGTGATCGTACAATACAATTCAAATAGGTAAACCGACAGTTTCGTACTAGATGAGTGTCCTGCTTGGTGTCTCGAGCAAAAGTGAGCTTGTCACGGTCCCCACTCTCCAACACGACTCTGTCCACATGGCGCCATTTTAACCGACAGCTGACGTCACGGCGTTTACCATTTCTTCTGTAGGTACTACAATAATCAATTTGAATCCTCTTTATCGCTAAATTATCGCTTGCTGCGACACGTATATTTGTCTGTCTGGCTGTCTGCCACCAGTGAGTACCACCAGTGAGTACCAGTAAGTACTCTCATGAACCGTGAGTAAAATTTCACAATTCACAGATGATGTATTTCTGTTGCCGCTATAACAACAAATACTTACTAAAAACAGAATAAAATAAATATTTAACGGGGGCTCCCATACAACAAACGTGATTTCTGCCGTTTTTTGCTCGATGTCTTAAATGTTGTTCAGATAATGGTACGGAACCCTTCGTGCGCGAGTCCACTCGCACTTGGCCAGTTTTTTTTCAACTCCAATCATATTCGAATACACTATGCGTTAGCTAAATATACCATTTAAGTACACCCTGTTCACAATAAGATTAGACATAAACACAAACCTTTTTTACAGTCCCTTCAACCGCTTTTCTATTCCGTAGGCTTAAGGATGACATTAGAGGCAAAAAAAGTGGTTACAATACAACTGTTTACTGCAGTTGCCATTTGTCATGCATCCAACGCAATAGAAGTCAAAATCGGTTGAACGGACTGTAAAAAAAGTTTGAGTAAATGTCTAATCTTATTGTGAACAAGGTATAGTTAGTGTCACTACTTAACTAAACGAAATCTATATTAAGTAAAAAAAATAAATGTGTTTGTTGTCTCATTTACTTTATTTTACATATCTACCTGTGGCGACATCTATCGCACATGATACGTATTACAACCGACGTTTCCTAGATCGCGCAAGCAGAGTTCTCCGCGAAATGATAATAATTATATACAAAATCCCGACTACAACCGTCGGGCAGTAGCCCACCAGACACAGCACCCGTCTGGTCGGAGGATCCTCCCTTTTCTACGGAGGATGAGGAACTTTACACTCTGTTCCTCATACCTCTAAATACCTAATAATCAAAGTCATCCCCTTCCTTTAAAAGTGACCTCTTTGTACGGTGCCTATGTTCATTATTCCAGTTCCTATCGCGAGGCCACCTCTCTGCAAGCGCCGATTATTCGACCAGTGCGCTAATTCGAGCCACCTTCCACTACGTCAACACGGCTCCCCAGTGGATGAGAGGAAACGCTGGCGATTGGGCAGCGTTAGAAGATGTAAGTTCAATGATTTTGGAGGACATTATTAAGGCGGCGATATACGCCGGCGACCTTGAGCGACCAGAGAATTTGAGAGATTCGAGGCAGAGGCCTTACGACACCTACGGGTAGAAATGGAGTGGTGCTATTCGCGTTTTTTAAATTATCTAATTTAAATTGATCCAATGTATTCACCCCCAGGGTCTCAGACGTCGTGTGAAAGACCTCGACATCGATGTCACAGTGTTCACGGGAACTTACGGAATTATGACATTACCAGACAAAGGAGGTCGCATGCAAGAGATTTATCTACATGCAGACGCGAACAATAACTTAGACGTGCCCGTGCCCATGTATTTTTACAAGGTAAGTTTTTTTTAACCCATGTAGGTTTCGGTATCTTTAGACTCACCAATCCACCTTGAGCGCACGTGGTGATCAATGCTCGTGCCTAAGTTTTTCCTATCTTGCGGGCAGCCCGAGTGCGTTCTAATAGGATGCGGGCAGCGTTCTTCTGCCTACCTTCAGTGTTGTTTTTACTTTGACACGGGTCGTACGCATTTACAATCTGTTCGCATCATAAATATGGAAACTAAGTGCTTGGTTCGAAACCGTTGAACTTCAAGCATATAGTGGTGACATTTCGCCATGATGGAATAGGGAAAAGTGAAGTAAGTTGAGTGCCTATTTGGTACTTTTTGCGTGACCTTAATCCTAAATCTAAATTTTTCTTTTCAGGTTGTCTACGACCCATTAAACAAGACGGCAGCAGTCTTCATCACAATCAACTCCTCGTTTTACAATGACACCACAATAAACAGCTTACTATTTTGCGACAACATTTGTCCTGATAATAATTCGGAATTTTCGTGGCTAAAATGGCGGTCCAATGATGGGACTTTCAGTTTCTGTTGCGATTACGATCAATTTGCTGAAAAAGTTACTTATTTGCCAGTTTTAGATGTGAAAGGAAGGTTTAATTGATTGTTATGTCTTTGCCTTTCATGATCACTCATCACTTCGGCCACAAAGTAGGTAGAAAGTAAGGAAGAAAGTTGAAGAAGTTGAAGTTGAGGAAGTAGGTTTTGTTTTTCTTACCTCTCGCTAATCTTATTAATATAGTCTTCTGAAAAAAAAGTTACCCGGCGCCTCCACCAATTTGTAGCACCTGAGCTACACTTGTACCAAGTACGAATTACCGGAGTAGTCTACGTACAGTCAACAGCAAAAGTAGATGATCAAAATCAGAAATTCAAATACTAATTTACTAACACTAATTTAAATAATTTATTACTAGTTTATTTATTAAAAGTATGTGATTGTCACACACGTACTTTTGAATCACTTCGACGCCACACAGTTCTGACGCGAAGTCCATTCTATGTACTGAATTTCTGATTTTGATCATCTACTTTTGCTGTTGACTGTACTACAATGAAAGGCACGAATAACTTTTAGAAGACTATGTTAATAAGATTAGCGAGAGGTAAGATTTACAAGACCGCAGCTCTGAGCTTAGCTGGGTCTCACTGATATCACATGTCATAGTATATCAAAACTATCCTTCTACATCATTCAAATATAATTCTAAGGTATCCAGAAGGTTCTAACCATAGACTAAATAGTTATGGCTTCATTACATAAAGCCTCCCTCGTTGGGCAAATCTCTACAGTACGTAAGGCTGCGGCGTGGGATATTTTGTGCTTCGGTTTACTAGAGGACCACTTTTGGACATTCCTTCCTTGCCTTCCGCATCCATAGTCACCATCGACTACCTTCTTCAGGTCATCGGTCCATCGAGCAGGAGAGCGTCTCACGCTGTGCCTACCGATTAATTTGATTTTGATTACCGTGGTCTTCCCTCTAGGATAAATCTTTGCATATCCCTTTGAAGAATAAGGATCTAACTGCACTTATTCAGCTATTGTCTACAGAAAATACCAATTTCGTTCAGACGTGTAAAGCTGAACGGAGGCGTACGCATCTCCATACTGAACCGGGGGGAAGCTGAAGTTAACTGAATAAGTGTAGTGAATCCTGAGTGTACTCCAGCTCGGAAAATGGATGTGCGATTAACGCTAGTGCGACAACACTGTACTGCGACTCACCATAGTTCGAATGCACGCTAGTGCGACAACACTGTACTGCGACTCACCATAGATCTAATGCACGCTTAGCGGCAGCGACGATTATGCGGCAGTATCGCATAATCGTTTGTCGCACTACCGTAGTGTCGAACTACTGTCGCACAATCGTTTGTCACACCAGCGTGATGTCGAGCTTTAGTATGTCGCACTAGCGTGCGTTCGAACTATGGTGAGTCGCAGTACAGTGTTGTCGCACTAGCGTTAATCGCACATCCATTTGTCGAGCTGGCGTAGTACACTCGTGAATCCTAAGGGCGGTAATTTTTTTTAATTTATTAAATAACATTTTAGATTTAATTAATAATTACCTAATAAAATGTTACCTTAAATTAATTTAGATTAAGTTAGTTTGCTTGTATAAATAGGTCCTCTTTAAAGTTATGTTTTGCTGTGCCCGAAAGGGTCCACGATTGTTACAACAAGTGTTTACCTACCTATCACCTAAGCATATATATAAATGATTGAGTATTGAGTAAAAGACACATCACATGTTAAGTATAGCTGTTACGTTGCGTAACTGTGGGCTCACCACGAGCGTGATTCGAGTCTGTTTTCGAACTGTAAATACAAATATTGTAGACATTTTGATTAAGATAATAATACGACAAGCACAATCCATACCAATATTATAAATGCGAAAATGAGTTTGTTACCTACACTTCCGCATTTTTTAGGGTTCCGTACCTCAAAAGGAAAAAACGGAACCCTTATAGGATCACTTTGTTGCCCGTCTGTCAAGACCCTTTATCTCGGGAACGCGTGGAGGTATCGAGTGAAATTAAAACCATATACCTACTCAAGTCTACGGTCCCTTGATGCTGTATAAAAATCAACCCTCTATGTTATCGTGGAAAAAAGATACGGCCGTTTATGTCGCAAAAAACGCATTTATAATATTAAGATGGTTAAAGTATGGATAGTAGGTATGGATTAGTATAGAAATATGGATATGTACCTACAAATATGTACGGAACCCTCGGTGGGCGAGTCCGACTCGCATTTGTCCGGGTTTATTTTTTAACCGGATGGATGAAGTTTGATACCTACTGACTAAGTTTGAACCCCAAGAACAGACATAGGCTAGATAAGTACTTTTTAATCCGCAAATTCGTCTATATCCGCAAACACATGCGGACGATGTCTCGGGAAAAAGTTAAGTTATAAGTATTTGATTTTTTAAGCGTTATTCATCTGCCTAGCCTTTTCCCTACTATGCTACTGTAAATCCTCAACCCAGTTACTTACTGGGTAACTCCGATACCCCATACCTTCCCGTGGGTGTCGTAAAAGGCGTCTAAGGGACTCACCAGAGAATGGGCAGCAGCGTTCTCTGTGCCTTGGTAACAACCATACCTACTGCGATCGCCAATCCGCCTGCCAAGCGTGGCAATTATGGCAAAACCCCCCCTTGGGGAGGCCTAGGTCCCGCAGTGGACGTCTTTTGGCTGAAATGATGACCGATACCCCTTGATAAGCCCGGTTGTCAGACTTTCTGGCTTCTACCCTTAACGACTGCCAAAGATGTAGAAATGATAGCCGAGACCAGCTACTTATTTGTAGGTATAGTCAGCAAAGTAGATAGGTATGCAGGGTCGTCAGGTATGGTTAGTTTACTTAGAACCGATGGATGTTTTTCAATAAAATAAAATAAATTTAATAGAGAATGAGAGAAAATTCAATGATTTAATTAAATTTCATTCGAAAACATCAATCGGTTTCTAAGTAAACTTAAACTATATCTGACGACCCCAATGACGTATTATAAATAGACGCGTCATACACTAACATTAGTGCACTTTAAAACGGCGCAAACTTTTATATCCACATACCAGTAGGCATATACAATTATACAGTGCGAAGAAAAGGACAGAAGCATACAGCGTTTACCTTTTAGAAAAAGATAAATATACATATTTTGTTAAGTCAGTTAAGTGTGAATAATCACGAGCGATACTGACGTATAGCCGCGACACCGGGTGGTACACACGGCTACAGATCAAGCTATCCATTTCCAGTATAAGCTGACCTCGCATTGTACGGAAATCCTATACAATGCGAGATCAGTATTAACTGGAAATGTATAGCTTGATGTGTAGCCGTGTGTACGTGACTAAGTGAAAACCCGGCAATTGCCTTGCTTTAATATTGCCATTATTGAGCGCAGGTAACGCATCTCAGTGTATAATAATATATCATTGGACGACCCTGCATACCTATCTCTTTTGCTGACTGTAGATACCTACAGTAATTTTATTTGACGTTTTTATTCAGAGGGCTATTTTGGCCAATTTCATGACGCTATCACGCTTAAATTTACTTTAGTACTAAATATTACTCTTGTCATCTTTGTTGTCTTTGAAACCTCAATGTATAATTAATATAAGTCCAAAATCGCCAATCCGGCTTGAGCAAGCGTGATGATCAATGCATGAGCATTGATCTTCTCGGTATCAGAAGGGGCCTTTGCCTTGCAATGGGACAATTATAGGCTCGTATTATTATTTAATGGCTTATGTTTAACGAACCTCCAGATATAGTAAATGACTTCCAAAAATAGTAAATGATCACCAACATTTAACCCCATTTTAATGTTTCCTAACGAACCTCCAGATATAGTAAATGACGTCAAAAATAGTAAATGATCACCAACAATTAACCAAAGTATTTGATCAATTGTATCAATTTTATGCTGACATCGACGCGCAGCGAATGAATAAAATACATGCATTTGAGTAAGCGCTCAGCAGTTGCATATCATATCATCTCCTTAGGCCGCATCATCACGTAAGATCAGGTGAGTTGCGGTCAAAGGCAAGCCTATACCAATATAAAAAAAAAAATATTCGCCGCGGGTCGATCATTAATCAGTTTTGAGTGTTTATGCTATCTTTAAACTATCAATTCACAAGTTGAACTCATTATCAGTTTTATCATTTAAATGTACCTTACCAGTAGGTACAGTATCGTAGAAATGTACGAGTTTCACTGTAAAAAGCGATTTGGTTCTGGCACTCGGCGGCCGCTGCCGCGGCACGCTCGCTCGCCTCCTGCGTAGAGAGCCACAGTTCTAACCTAACCTAACCATGTCAGATCCGCCCAGGGGGGACTTAAGGCTCCTAAGATTTAGTAGTTATTTACAATTTTTGATGGTCATTTTTTTTATTCCCTTATTTAATTGTACTGAAAAAGTATAATAATTTGTTTATTTGTGACGCGTAACTAATGCAAGTGTATGTGACACCGATAGCGAAGTAAGAAGTTTAGATCGAAATATAAATCGATCATTTTATAGCAACATTTATTTTAAGTATTTATAATTTTAAGTGTGGCAATCTCGTGCTCAAAATCGAGCTGCATATATTTTGTTTCTCAAGGAAATAAATGATTAATTGTAAATAAGTTGGAGTACGTAATTATTTCAGAAATCTTTTAGGTTAGTATTATTTATACAGTCCATAGTAAGAATCCTTCGGTCTTTTTCTGATATACTCTACAAGGAAGAGACAACAAGACCTTCTTGGGAGCTTCTTGCTTCTATAAAGAGATGTAGATATAATAATCTACGGGAACCGCATCAACAAAAACTAAACAAAAAATACGTTTGGATTGTTTAATTCATAATAAAACTTTTAGACATAAAATAGTTTTTACCTAATATTAAATTTTTTTTCTTGAGATTTTACATGTGTGCCCTGTATTACATACATAATTATATTTAATTACAATAAAAAAAAATATAAGTAAATCAGGCGATTTTACAAATAATAACTTAAGACTACTGTTCAGTATCCAAGTGTAGATGTCGTAAGGAAATGATACAATTATAATTATATGATTTTATCAAATCCCTAACCTGGTTTAGTGAAATGGAGAAAAATCCAACAAAAACCAGTTTAGGGTTTTATCAAAACACTAACTTTCATCAGGGCCAATGACCCAACAGAGTTGTTATTGTATCATCGGCAGTGATTTTACTAAATCCCTTAGGGATTTAATCAAATCCCTTGTTGTACCATTTTCCTGCAACATAGATATGACGCGTCGAGCTTTAGAAAGAGATAGACACAGGTTAGGCCCTATCCCACTAGCGTTTTACGAGCGTTGACGTTTCAACATCTGCACAGCAACAACGCAGCGCAGACGCGACGTTGACATCCCGAGTATCTACTGGCAAGTGTTCGCACGACGACTTCGCAATGTTAACTTCGCGTTAACACGACGTTAACTCTTGCGTTTCTGGCAACAGATACAATAACGCCGTCGCACTCTATCCTGTGTCCGCGACGTTAACGTTGCGTTCAGCGGGTGCGCAACGTTAACGCTTGCCACTAGAGACTTGCGAGCGTTGTCGCTGCGCAGGCGTTCGCTCGTAAAATGCCAGTGGGTTAGCGGTCTTAAACAGACCACGCTCTACGAAGAGAAACCTTTTTCTAAGGGCTCTTTCAGTTTATTAATCTTTCATCATGCGAGCGCATTAGGGATGTTACACGGTACTCTCAACTGTATGAAAGAAGACAGCCGTTCGTATGCAGTCCAGGGCCTCAAGTCTGCTATTACAATAGTGTCAGAATGGTCTATCATTGATTTCATAATTGTCGATTTTGACAAGTTTAGTAATCTACTAATATAATGGCGTCATTATGATTTTCCAATGGTCAACCACTGACACTCCATTGAAAGAAATGATATGGAATGATAATTTCGAACAAAATGACGACTGAATTACTGACTTAGGCGGTATAATCTGCTAAAATTTGAACGTTCGTTTGATCAGTGACCTACCACTATAACGTCATTGTGCAGTCATTGCTTTTAATTCGACCGACCAATAATCGACCATTATGAATTTAGCAGATTACGAACTTTTAGCAAAATGACAATGGGATCGTGTTGGAATGACGAAATTATAAAAATAGCAGACTTGGCCCATGCACATAAAATTAATGTGCCCTAAAACTCTCTATGCCCAATTTACGACCGGATACTATGCATCTATAGCATACAAGATAATAACGTGAGCAAATCAATCCAAGTACAGTCGAACAAGACTCTTGGTCATTATCTACCTGGCCTTTTAACAATTATGTTGGATGGGTTTCCAGTCTAACCGGATGCAGCGGAATACCAGTGTTTTACATGGAGCGCCTGTGTGACCACCACAACCCAGTTACTGGGTAACACGATACCCCTTGGTACGACTGGTTGTCAGACTTTCGGGCTACTGAATGCCAGTAACGACTGTCAAAGATCTACGAATGACAGTCATTACGAACTAACTATTTGGTATACAGATAAAAATGACAATCTTTCTCCTACACTCATTCATTTTATCTTGTGTGTAATCACTTTTTAAGCTAAAAAAGTCTCAGCACTCTCACAACATTGTTTAACCTTTTGACCGCCACAGTCATGTATAGATGACAAACCGACGACGACCGACGATCCGACCGACCGTCGGCCGTCGTCCGTCCGATGATGATGAGGAATTTTGGCTGAAAGGTGTTGTGTTCCGACGCTTCCGAGGCCAGCTACCTCCTGACACCGCGCGACACACGACGCTAACTTTACGTGTGAAATAGGATATATTTAATAATAGTTGATAAGGTTTTAATATGTATTTAGTTTGTTATTGTTTAAGATTATTTTGTGTATTTTATCTATGGGCCACAGTTGCCTGATAATAAAGTTATTATTATTATTATTATTATTAAACCAAAATGTGCCCAGCACGCTACGGTCACAACTACATGACACACTTCTATGAGTAATTCAATAGAGTAGTAATTCGTGGGTTAGCGCTGAGAGAGCACGATTTTGTTTTGACGACGGGGTAAAAAGATTAAAAGAAAGTTAGCTGCCTGTATACCAAATAGTTTGTTCTACTGTACGTATGAAAAAACTGCTTGAGAATATTGCTGGTCTGATACTTACGGTCATCGCTCATTATAACAGCACGTCTCCGACACAGTAGGTAATTTGCCATCAATATTAGACCTTTAAATTGTGTGCGTTAAAACCATTTTTGCAATGACAAGATAAAAAGGTAGCAGCTCGCGGGCGGCGCGGGCAGCTAACACAGCTAATAACTTGCCATTCAAGTTAAGACTTTAAATCTTGTGCGTTACTATCTTTTTTATAATGTCAAGATAAAAAAGTTAATAGCTAGCGGGCAGCGTGGCTGCTAACACAGCTAATAACTTGCCACACAGCTTAAATTGTGTGCATTAGAACATTTCTATAATGGCAAGATTAAAAAGGTGGCGGCTCGCGGGCGGCGCGGGCAGCTAACACATCAAATATTTTGCCATTCAAGTTAGAGCTTTAAATCTTGTGCGTTAAAATATTTTACATGTGTAAACATCTAACCGCTCAATACACAGTAAGGCCTAGCAACTGAGTGTCAGACGCGTAAGCGTCAGATGACGTCACCGTAAGACTTGTCGTTCATGTGCGCGTGAGACTGGTACTGATACAAGCACACATGTTTACACATCAATTCTCGTGAATACCTTGGCACTCCTTTGTTTTTTTTTATAATGACAAGATGAAACGGGTGGCGGCTCTAACGCTTAGATTTTTCATGGCGATTCCAGTCGGGCCGTTGCTGTTATAATGTGCGAAAACTGTTGGTGTGTACCTAATAGTAAACGAAAGTTGCGAAACACAGCGATAGTCACGTATTACCAGCAACAAGTTGCGTGTTTCTTTTTCATCACAAATACAAGTTACAAGTAAACGTCAAAATATACATACAATAAATTTTCAAATAATTTCAGTTCAAGCGTTAAACAGTAAAAGATTTTTATATTATCACATTTTGTACGATGCTTACATTTAAGTACGAATAGCAGTAGATTACTGGGTCATTAATACACGGTGGAAGTGACACATACTTTACACACACAATTTTCACATGATTCTAGAGCCCTCAGCGTTCAAATTTTAAATCTTTACTTAATATTATAAAGCTAAAGAGTTTGTTTGTTTGTTTGGTTGAACGCGCTAATCTCAGGATCTACTGGTGCGAATTGAAAAAATATTTTTGTGTTGGATAGTCCATTTATCGAGGAAGGCAATAGGCCCATGCGAAGCAGGGTCGGGTCGCTAGTCAGTTATAAAATAAAATTGTAGTTTCATGCATTTTGACCGCACATTTGTAAGAAACTGCTCATCTGATCCATACATATTAATTTAATTTCAATAAACACCAGTAACAAACAAAATAGAGAAAGGTGCTTAAAACTATGTACAGAGATTGAAAAAAAATACACAATTTGAAACCCCTGGCTCCCAAACTAACTTTTAACCTGATTTTGGGAGTTAGTATTCCTACATGAGTATATATAGTTGCAAATATACGTTTTTTTAGTAGGTGGTTCATACATATTAACAGTGTAGAATTTTAGATGTTGCACACATGAATGGAAATGCTGATTTAAAAAAAAATATCCAACAAAAACTGTTGTCGCTGTAGGGTCTAAAATCATGTACTAAATCCGTGGTATAGGTAGATTAGTCTCACGATGGACACTGTGTATTAACGCTCAGTTACAGTATAGTCAACAAGATAAAAATAACTATAGGGTCAAATTTCATTTAAAAACATCCATCAGTTTCGAAGAAAAGTTCATCCTAAAGGGTGTAAAAAGGCACTGAACGAAGTAACATTACATGTTTTCCCATTATTGGTTTGGTTTTAACTTAAGCGCCAGGGCAGCCCGTGAAATTCAATTTTTCTTACGTTTTTGCAATTTGCAGCTCATTATCTGGTTACCCAATAACTGAGTTGTCACAGAAACTTTTGAAACAGAAAGTTGACTTTTTGACTTTTTTTTTTTGACTTTTTTCTGTTTTCTGACTACCCATTGCGACTGTCAGATTGTTACGAATGACAGCCGCGACCAACGGCTTTACGTGCTTCCCGAGGCACGGAGTTGACTCGGTATGAAATGCAAGATCACCCATTGTCTTTTAACACCCCGTTTATCTGTTGACCCTGTTTACTAATTCATTTTGTTGACTGTACATGGTTAGGTTTTAAACACGCAAGCATCCATATAAACTAACAAATTATTTTTTACAATTTTACAACTAAAGTCTACATCATTTACTGAAGCAGCAATGTACTCGAGCAGGTTTCATTGATTATAAACTAAAACACAACAGAAGTAGAGTTCAAAATTGTCGGCAAGATATAAACCAAATAATAATTAATATAATATAATACTAACTTATTACTGGCTTACTGCAGAACAAACGCCTCATTTCATACAGAGAAGGCACGAACATTGACCACCACGCTTGCTCAAAGCGGATTGCCGATTTACAAGCCGAAGCTGCGGTGGCGAGCGTTAAAACCACCTGCTCCTCAGCTCGCGGGCCGCCACGCCCATCCGCGCCTACGCGGGCTTAGATTACATTCTAGGTGTAGGGCAGAGAAGACTACGTGGAGTCGGTTTTGCAGCGATTCGTTTCTGTCACTAACTTTTGTTATATTAATTTATAAGTCCAGGTTTCCTCACGTTTTTTTCACCAATGTGAGTGATGCCCAAAATAAACTTAGAAAGTACAGTCGCCAAAGAAGATTAGTAACCAGGGTCGTCGAATGAAATTCAAATTGAAATATCCATCGGTTTCTAATTAAACAATAGTTGATGTTTACTTAGAAACAATTGATGTTTTTGAATAAAATTTAATCTGGATAATTGTTGGTTTATTCTCTATTAATTCAATTTCATTCAAAAACACCCATCGGGTTCTAAGTAAGCTTCAACTATATCCAAGGACCCTGGTTACTAAACTCCTTTGGTGACCGTACATATGAATTTAAAACACAACGGTACGAGCATGAGAAGTGGGCGCCTAACGACATAATAAAACAAATCAAAACATCTTGCACACAATTTGTAATTCTATTTCTATTGTATTATAGTTTATTATCAGTTAATCAATGAAAACTGCTCGAGCTATATAGGTTCTTTTTAAAGATATCACTGTAAAATTACAATGCTGCATCCCTGCTTTCAATAATCACTGACAAGGCTTGCCTATCTTTCTTATTCTCACACGCACAAGTAACTAAAGCCATCAAATGCTTATTTGAATACTCAATTCTCTCTAGAACGAACTCTTCTAAACCTTTTCGTGGTAAATAATATGCCTTTACATATTTATCCACGTACTCTTGGTACGGGACAGGTTTTAAACCTGAAATCTTTTCTAATTTCAGGAATAATTGCCTGTAATCTAACTGCATTAGACCTCGACCCCCGTTTGAGCATTTCGTAGCGTTAGAAAATCCTTCAACTAGAAGATGGACTATAAATTTCGAGACCATACTCCAGATTGAGTTTAGGACCTCCAAATTTAAAGTTACTTTGCTTGCAACGTTTTCTAAACGCAACGCGAATACTTGTATTTTTCTTATGATCATGTCGACGTAAGCACTATGCTCTACTGCGACGTTTTTGACATCCCATTTGACTTGGGACATGGCAATCAAAGCTGTTCTTGCATCAACCGCTTTGGACGCGGAACACATATACACTGGAATTCTTAAATCTTGAACTACGGCTAGAGTATTATCTTTAAAATGTTCCAGAATCATTCTCTGATGAGGAGCGACTATGGATTCTAAGTACGGTTGCAAAATTTCGTATTGTTTCGACAGAAAAATAACACTTTCGACGGCTACTATTCTTTCGGATAAACCATGCAAAGTTTCTTCCGAAGACAAGTTCAAATGCTGCGGAGGATCCGGGCAGGGTATCTTTCCATCAACGGTCCCAGAATTGTCCGTATCAATATTGTTCTTTATCCGTTTCAATACAGAGTTTAATTTTGAACTGTACAGCGTGGAAGACGCTACTTCTAAGTCTGCAGTGAAAAATAAATGGACTGTGAAGAAATAGTAGTCGAAAAGTTGGTTCATAAGCATGACGACTTCTAAAGATATCTGCGGTAGATACCGACAGATTTGGAGGTACTGACCACAGTGTCTTAACACTGATAACGTTGTATTGGTAACTATAACACTATCTTTCACTTTACTAGGACTCTCAATGGTCTCCAAGCGATCATTTTCGTCGACGAAATCCCGTTTCAACTCATCTGGTTCGTCGTCTTCCGAATCATCGCTCACCATCTCAGGTTCCAATCCGAAAATATCATCATTCGTTATATTTTCGTTACGGAATATTTCGAAGGGTGTGTGAGTGGTATTTTGTTTGAAATACTTTGCAATATAGACACTGTCATCTTGAGAATGTACGGAGGACGCGCCATCCGAATGTGTTTTCATTAAGGACGTGTCAGTTCTGATGTTTAGGTACTTCTTAAACTGTTTAAACTCTTGTAAATATAAAAGGTTGAACGTTGATTTTACTGGACACTGCTCCCAACCTTCGTTTTCTAGAAAAAGTTTCAATTCTTCCATCCTGCCCCTATGATAGTTTTTGATGTACAAAACACTTTGAGTCTTAATAAAATCTTGTAGCAAATCCGATTTATCGCCACAGAAAACTTCAGCCACCTGCGTCAGTTTTCTCAACACCCCAAGCATCTGTATAAACTTTTCGAAAGGATACTCTTCTAAGCCCGAACTCTTTAAAAACGTCGACACTTTTGCTTGGACATCATTCCAAATTCGAACAAGACCTGCTTTTAACTTTTGCCGAATGTATTCTCTGCTTACATTCCTTTCTATATCAAAAACGTTGCTTATTACAGGCACAGAATCCTCTTCATCATGTTTCGAATGCCAATCAACAAGAAGGTAATAACTCCTCATGATTAAAAAGAAATTCTCACACAGATTTAGCAGACAAATCGGGGCTTTATTTGCTTGTACGGCCTGACACATATCTTGAAACTTCATATCTGCACATTCCCCTACGTAATTCTTGACTGATTCTATGGAACTTTCGTTGACAGCTGAAGAGTAATGCATATGCAGTTGCTCCATAGCTGCTTGGGTCTTACCTAACAGCGCGTAAGCTTCCCTGAGCTTACTAAATATATTCTCGTCGAATTTATAGCATATGCTTGCGAGTACAGAGTCCAATTTCTCTTCAGTCATATCTAAAGTGTCTTGGAGTCGTGTGGCTAGATCCGCTATACAAGTGTATTCTTTATGACTGCTAGCAGCTTTTTTACTCTTAAGAATCAACTCTATAGCTTCATAATACTCTTTTTTTAATAACAATTCAGCTACGTCCTTCTCAACGCTCCGTAAACTTCGGAGTAGTTCAAGGGATTTTAGTACCGACCTTATGATTTGGCGTTTTCTGAAGTTCGCGAGGATGACGAAAGTGGATATTGTGAGATGGTTGGAGGCTGCACGAAGTTGGACCCTCGCCTCTTGACAGGTCTGTAACGTGGTTGTGAGCTGGTCTCGTATGTTCTGGATTTCTTTAAACTCTCGGTCGCAAGTGTCGCGTTGTTGGGAGATTAGGTGGAGAGCTTTGCCTGATACTACCTGTGGTAAAAAAGAGATGATCTCAAAATGTTTAATAATATTAAGTACAATCAAGTTTGTTGAGTTGACTCGCGAGGTTGTCGGCATGTGGGATGTGGACTCAGCGATCATTGTGCCGATAGTTGTTACAGCGAATGGCTTAATTGCCAAGAGCCTCGACCAACATCTAAGGAGGCTCTCGTTAAGTAGCTGGGGCTTGATTCAGAAGGCAGTTCTTCTTTACACGGCCCGCATTGTCAGGAGGTTTCTCTCTTTGGAGTCCTGACCTGTGCTACTATTTTCTTAATGTATGAAATAAAGGAAATAATAATGGGTTATTATTTAACAACTCCAGAATTCGTTATATCAATGTGGTGTTCAAACTAGGATATCTTATATGACAGTGGTCGACGTTTTGCGGTTGCATGGAACAGTTTGTGAAGCTTAGGCATATATCGGGCATCAAAAAACAAGTACACAATACAAGTAAATACCTGCTGTTGCCTCTTCAGCTTAGTAAACATGCGTTCAATATCGTCACAGGAGGTTGCCGGGGCGTGCTCCAGTACATAACGACCCGCATCGAACTCTGAAGGCGGGTGGAAATAAACGTTCTCTATCTCACGAAGGACCTGCAAAAACAACGTTGGTTTGAAACTTTACTTTAGATATTACTTTATTTTTACATACCTAAATATATTTCAACTCATCTGTGAGTGCACAGATGAGTTGTACTATGGAGAAACAGTTTACTGCCTTAGTTAGGTTAGTCACCGTGTGGTCCCGGGTTGTAGAATAGGCCACCCCATTTCCTCCTGTGGGTGTCATAGAAGACGACTAAAAGATAGTAGCCGGAATATGAGGAGACAACATCATTCTCATCCGTTTCGGCTCCGGAAACCGATACGTGGCGGTATAACTATGAACTATGCAGTGGAATGCTCCTATTTCAACACTGCAGTCACCATCCCGCCTGCCAAGCGTAGTGACTATAGCAAATCCCCCAATGAATAGCAGCACAGATTCGCGGCCCCCAGTTTCCGGTAGCTGCACTCTTCCTGGCCATGGTACCAGCCACGGTAACGGTGTGGTAGGGTGCTAAGAATCCCCGGGCGACGGCAGGGTACCAATGCCAAAAAAACGTTGCAACCTACAACGGACGCTCTCTGCGGCTGAACGAGCACATCCCTGATTTGGAAGTGGAGTTAAGTCATATCAACTGGCACAGTGGCACATCGTGGGACTATCGAGGATCCGTAGACGGGGGAGGAGACGACAGTGGCCCTCTTATTCTACTTCCGAGAGGGACACCAATCATCCCAAGGTGGCGTCGGATTTATGGTCCACAAGTCACTCAAGAGCAGCATTGTGGAATTAGGCAGTGTGTCGGCAAGTACTTGTACTTAAGATTACAGACAGGTATTCCTTGAAAATTATTCAAGTGTATGCCCAACGTCCGCGCACTCGAAACATTCTACACTGTTGTCATGGGTGACATCAATGCGGGAGTAAAGTAGGAGTACAAGAGAGTGGCGAGTCTAGAGTAGGTCCGGCTATGGGCGTAGAAATCACAGGGGGCAAATGCTGGTAAACTTCCTCGAGGCTCAGGGCCTTTTTCTGTCCTTTTTCCAGAAGAAACCTTAAAGGAAATTGACCTAGCAAAGCCCCGATAATGTGACCAAGAACAAGATCAACTTCGTTATGTCTGACAAGCGCCAGATATTCAGGGATGTCTCCGTGATCAACAGCGTCAACAGCGTCAATACCGGAAGCATTCACCGACTGTTAAAGAGGCACTCTGAATATAAATGTCAAAATCGAACGTGCGCGCTTAACGAGGTCGACTCTTAGACCAACACTGCCCCAGATCGAAGCTAACTGCGAAAGCTTCCAGTTAGAGCTACAGAACCGATTCACCTATTTGGAAACCACAGAGGACATAAACGACGCCACCGATGGCCTGGTACGTGTCATCCGCGAAGTGGGCTATAAACACTTTGGACCGGTGAGAAATGGACGTAAGTCGATACTCACCAGCGAGGCTCAGGAAATAATGAGGAAACGACGAGAACTAACGCATGCCACGCCGTCTGAGCATCAGGTACTTAACAGGAGGTCAAAAAGCTGATAACACGTGACAATCGGCGCGCGAATACCCAAGCCATCGAGCAAGCCATAACCCGGAACATAGGCTCATAGGTATACGCCAAGCTTGATGTCTCCAGTTGTCACCTGACGAAACTCAGAACGTCACAGGGCACCACCGTCACCTCGAAGCCGGAGATACTCGCTGAAGTCGAAAAGTTTTATGGGGACTAATACTCCCAGAAAACATGTCCACCTCAAGCCCACGGCGTGGATGTTCTACGAGCCGGACTCACACGCCACCTCACAGACGAGCTTCCCGAAATTAACATGGGTGAGATTAGAATAGCTCTCGGACAGCTTCAAAACTACAAAGCTCCGGGGGATGACAGGATAACCACGGAGCTGCTCAGAGCTGGAGGATCTCTTGTTTTGACTGAGCTCGTAAAGCTATTTAATTCCGTCATCCACACAGGCATTACAACGGAGGCATGGAGCAGGAGCGTGGTGGGACTGTTCTTCAAAAAATGTGATAACACGCTTCTTAAAAACCACTGCTCTATTTCGCTCCTGAGGTATGTTTATAAGCTGTTTTCGAGGGTTATCTCGAATCGTCTCGCTCAATAGCAGGGACTAGAAACGGAACGAAAAAAATTTCGTTACATTACACTTAATGTTTTCACATAACGTTCCAAAATTTGTAACGATACTTAAACCGTAAAACAAAAATAACGTTGAAATTTTGTCAAAACCAATGTCAGATGCCGCTAAAAGATTGTTTAGATTTGTTAGTTTACACTAAAACGCCGACTTAGTTTATTATTTTAGTTAGTTACTTAGTTTATTTATTGCTGTTGTAGTCTCGTAGTAAAAGGTACGATGGGACTGCCATGTATTGTCATAATAAAGTCCGTAATTTAAATAAAGAGAAAAAGAAAACGTTATAAACAATAACGTTACAGAATATAATTTTCATAGAACAATATTTAAAGGTACGTTATTTTTCAGTAACGTTATTTCTTTGATTATAATAACGTTACAGGAAAACCGTTACGGATTGAAGGCTCAAGGCCTTTAAAACAATGGAGAAATTATATAAAAAGAACGGCAACAACACCATTCGGAAAAATATATGGGAATATGAACTGAGCGTGGGCATATCTGAGATTCAGAAGGTCGATGATAGCTGGAAACGTGATCAGTATCGAAATAAATAACGATATAATATTGTCTTATATTTGATAACGTTATCGTTACAGCCAAGTACTTGCATTTTGTAACGATCCTATTGGAACGTTACAAACTATCGTTACTGGAACTACGCGTAACGTTATTTTGAGTAACGTTTCAAGTCCCTGCTCAAAAGTTCGATGAATGTCAACCGCCGGAGCAGGCCGGGTTTCGAAAAGGCTACCGCACCGTAGACCACATACACGCCCACAGGCAAATTATTCAAAAGACCCAGGAATACAATCAGCCTCTGTGCCTTGCATATGTGGACTACGAGAAAGCCTTTGACACCGTCGAGACCTGGGTTGTGCTGGACTCCATGCAGAGATGCCTCGTTGACTGCCGATACGTCGAGGTCACAGATATAGATAGACCTAAATAACGCAATGTATCCCGATCTTTATGAAAACCAAGCGTGCCATATTTTCCACAAGCACTATTTAGTGATGGAAAAACCATATCGATTCAAAGATCGGCCACCACGTGCGGTTGTAAACAATTATTAAGAATCGTTTTTATGACACAGGAATGAGATGGACATAGGAATCATATAAACAGAGGAAAATAAAATTCTGAATCTTAGCTTACTCAACATTTATAAACGATTTTATAAGCAGTCTATTAACGTCACCAATGCGTGTATTTTTTAACTTTGCGGCGG
Source organism: Charanyca ferruginea (assembly GCA_947361185.1). Taxonomy (NCBI): domain Eukaryota; kingdom Metazoa; phylum Arthropoda; class Insecta; order Lepidoptera; family Noctuidae; genus Charanyca; species Charanyca ferruginea. The sequence goes on along the minus strand of OX376080.1, from coordinate 7,442,971 downwards.
TTCCGTTCACTCAGAATTCTTATTTGTTTGCTTTGCTGTTTATTTTTTCTTTTTCTTGGCATTTTTGGATTGATTTTCGTTGGATTTAAGTAATTCTTTAACAGCCTGAAACATAAACCATATTACACACAGCCCTGGTATGTGTGGATTGACCTTAAGGCCGCAACAATGACCTTCCAAGTACAAGAACGAAGCACAAAACCAATCCAACTGCGTCGAGGGGTAAGACAGGGAGACGTTATCTCACCGAAACTGTTTACAAGCGCGTTGGAGGACGTTTTCAAGACGCTTAGCTGAAAAGGACAGGATATAAACATCAACGGTCCATACACCTCGCACTTATGATTTGCGGATGACATTGTCATCGTGGCAGTCTCTGCTGGAATTGATGCTAAACGGCCTAAACGATTCTTCAAGACACGTGGGCCTCGGGATGAACTTGGATAAGACCAAAATCAAGTACAATGGTTATGCCTTCCCGAGACTCGTAGTCGTAAATGGTGCTATTCTTAAGGTTGTGCAAGAATATAGGATATATCTTGATCTTGACCAAAATATACAACTGGGGCGGCACGACTTAGAGAAGGAGCGAACAGGCATTCGGGAAGCTACGTGACATATTTAAATCATCGATCCCACAATCCCGTAAGACCAGGGTCTTTAACCAGTGCGTCCTACCCGTAATGACTTACGGAGCCGAAACGTGAACACTCACCGTGGGCCCGGTCCACAAATTCAAGGTTGCTCAGCGTGCTATGGAGTGAGCGATGCTCGAGATTTCTCTGGTGGATAGAATTTGCAATGATGACTTCATTGCAAATTCTATTCACCAGTTCGCCAGAGAACTAAAGTCACCGACATTGCACGTCGAATTAGAACGCTGAAGTGGAAGTGGGCAGACGGTAGATGGAATAGACACGCTCTAGAGTGGGGACCGCGTTTGGGCAAGTGTAGTGTGGGACGCCCTGCGGCACGGTGGACCGACGGTTTAAAGCAGATGGCTGGCAGCGGATGGATGCGGGCTGCCCAAAACCGGGTTGCTTGGCGATCTCTGGGGAAGGCCTACGTTCAGCAGTGGACGGCAAAAGGCCGATATATGATGATGTTGTTCTATAATATAATTACTGAACCATATGCTTACCTCAAGATCGGCAGCTGAGTGAGCGGCGCTCAAGGACCGTGAGTTCACTCCTGGTGGTCCATGTCTATTCTCCATGCTGTCGTCTGACAACATTACTCACGAATTCTAAACAAAGATATAAATTTTAAGGCATGCGCTGCCTGGATAGGTCCATTCAAATCCGTGTCGAGCTTTTTTGAAATAACTACACCAGAATGTGTTAAATGAAGTTACAAAGGTTTAAAGCTGAAGAACAGTTATAGACCCTGTTAGGGCACAGCAACGTAGATTCTAACTTCTTTTTTTTCTTTTCTTATAATCAATGTCAAATCATTTATTTCAATTAAACCATTTATAGGCACTTTTGAACTGTCCAGGAGTCGGCCAGTTAGTCAGAAAGTTGAAGCTAGTTGCTTGTTCCAAAACGTAGGTAGGTCTCTATGGAGAAGAATGAGCAAGAAACTCCACGGACACTCTTTTAAATCAAGATTTTTACAAAATACTGGTTACATGATTCTTGTTGCTTCTATATGTGAAAACTATAAAGGTAATCTAACATGTTTTGTACATAATATAAGAAGCATGATAAAATCCATGGCAGTTAAATACTGGCCAATCTCTACTGACAGCACCCATTCATGAGCATGACACATGGATCAGCACAATTTAGCTCAATCATTTTAAAAGGAGCTGAATGATCCAACACACGCGCCACCATCAGTGAGACATTTGAGCGAGCATGACAATGCTCCCGACCGGGACCATGCTCATTTATGTCATAAACATATGTAATAATTGACTTAATAAATGGTGCCATGGTATTAATATTCTAATAGGCTTGTGTTTGGCCACAACTCTCGATCTTAAGTGATAATGCAGCCTAAGCCACGTTTGCCTAGGGTGCACTGGTACAGTCGAACAAGCTATTTGGTTTACAGGCAAAAATATTCATCGTTCTACTACAATAACAATATTTAATTTATTTACTTTATATTGTGCATATAGTTAGCTAGGTACCAGGGATACCTACGTCCTCGAGTTAAAAAAATCAAATAAAATAAAATATTGTGTGTGTGGTAGAAAGATAAATATTTTTGCCTGTAAACCAACTAGCTTGTTCGACTGTACACTCGTGCCTTGAAGATACCCAGATTATACTTATCGAAGAACAGAGAGGCAGTGAATTCCACGGTCTGGCAGTATTTACATCATCATGTTATATTTATATTTTCTAGGAGCTCATGGTTTTCATATGATGTGAGTATTATAAGAAACTATTTGGACTTAAAAATAAATATTGACCTCTGTGTTTGTCAGAGGACTAGTCCATAAGAAGACACTGCCGTTATCAATAGCTTGAACTGAGGTAGAGGCTGCCTGTGGTGCAGGAGGGGTGTGGTGATGTGACGCGAGAGCTCACTTATCAGTGAGCTCTCGCGTCACAACTTCACAAGTTGACGTATCCGTCAACTTGTGACAACTGTCACCCCTGCCGCACCGCGCAGCTACCTCAGTGTGGTGACGTGACGCGAGAGCTCACTGATACGTCAACTTGTGACAACTGTCACCCCTGTCGCACCGCGCAGCTACCTCAGTGTGGTGACGTGACGCGAGAGCTCACTGATACGTCAACTTGTGACAACTGTCACCCCTGTCGCACCGCGCAGCTACCTAAGGAATGGTGCCAGTTCGGAGAGTGTGTTTAGGAATTGCACAATTTAATTCCGTCATCCCCATTCCATCATCGGGCGACCAGAGATACGGCGAAGCGTCACCGCTATATGGTTGAAGTTCCACGGTCTCGAACCAAGCGCTTTGAGTCCACATTTATTGTGCGAACTGCCAGACTGTAGAATTCCCTGCCCGCCTCTCTGTTCCCTGATAAGTATAATCTGGGTATCTTCAAGGCACGAGTGAACCGGTTCATCCTAGGCAAGCGTGTTCCAACTTAGGCCGCATTATCACTTGAGATCAGGTGAATTGCAGTCAAACGCAAGCCTATATAATAGTAAAAAAAAAAAGTTAACCAGTTGGGCTATAGTTAAAAAAAATATTGTTGAATTGTTATTTTATACTGTAAACAGAATAAATATTACTAATGTTATTGAGGATGTAATGTGAATGGCTAAACAGAATTAGCTGTTTGGTATACTTAATTTTAATGGAAAACGGGGAAAGGGTTGTTAGAAATAGATATCATATTTTTAAAGGTTCTCCATGGAGACAATCTAATGATAATAATTATAACTGTTTAAATGATTTTGTAAATGGTACAGACCAGAGTTCTTCCACACAGAAAAGAGTTACTTTGAATTTAAATAATAATGTTGAACATGTTTTACCAAATGATAATAGTAATGTTACTAATAATAATGCATCTAGGTTTGGAAGGATTTTGAGGTCACCTCATTATTTAGAGAATTACAAGTGTTAAAATAAATTTGTATTTTATATTGTTAAAAAGGGGGATGTCAGTAGTGTGGACCATCCCTAACTAAGAGTGTTGTGTACGAGCCTTAAGATAGGCTGTGGTCGAGGGTGTGTGGTGATATAGCGAACATGGCTGATGAATAGGTTCTGCAGTATCATTTATATAATACAAATAGAATCCCAGTCTCTACAATCATAATGATTCATGATATATTATAAAGATTACAACATTGATATAACTTAACACATAAGATATTCATTATTTATCCCGTTTTAAAGTTTTCCTGGAATAACTTAATTTTTTTTAATTCTGAATTCTATGCAGATGAAGTTGTGGAGGGAAACTAAGTATTGTATAAATAGGTTTCATGGCATATTGCCAAAATACTAAGCAATGTTGCTTATTTAAAATTAATTATTATTTTCTCACTGTATAGTGCCAAAGATGGGTGAAATAAAAAAAGACAAAACAGCTCAAACAACTGATCAAATAAAAAATCTACACAGAAAACTTGTTAATCTGTCTACATCAAATGGTCAGTGGGTCATCTTAGGGGCGGACAGCTAATTATTTATAATAAATTGTCTTAGCCCACAAAAAAATACCTCTATACAATTTGGAATGTTTTCCTGTTGCTATATTTACACTCAATACAAGGAATATGTACTTACTGACAGATAAATAGTATTTTACGATACACTTCGCATGTCTGTTCTGCATCTATTTAAAATTCATGGCAAGTACCATTGATCAAACAAAATTACGGTACCAAGGAGGTACCTACGTATGTAAGAAACTCCACTGTTTCTTACATACTAAAGTCGTTCTGGCCTTATATTTCCTAAGAGTAACTCAACAAGCGTGACTATATAAGTTTAAATACAAATAACAATAAATTTAAACGTAAATACTAACCTGTAAGATAATATTAGCTGATTTATTTACAAAATCACTTCGCTTGCAAAGTGCTTGCATAGAAAACATTGGTTTACTGAAAATTGTTCATGCGTTCCATTATTTAAATATATGGATAAGTTATTTAAACTGTGTTTATATTACAAATCCACACTATTGACTTGATAACAGTTTTCTATACGTATTTAAAAATAATAGTTTTAATTCTGATTCAATGTTTCCTTTTCATTCAACTTTGCATGGGAATGACAGACAATTAGGAACTAATGATGGATGAGGATGACAGTTGTCGAGTTGTTGACATTGTGACTTTGACAACCTCTAGTGGTGTCCAAAAATAATATCACAAGATCAAAAGATTTTATTTACAAACACCATAATATTGTGATGCATAATTACATTAATTACCCAGCCGACATTCATAATTCATTTCACCTCATCAGTTAATTCGGCTGTTATGGTACCTGTACACTGTACGATACAATGAGGAAATAAAGTTAATTCACTTGACTGTAACTATACTTTACTAAAATCTGTAATCCCCATTTCAGCGCTAAGCCCCGGCCCGCACTGCGGTCGCCGGTCATGAATGAATGGTTTTAATTAATCTAAAAACATTGATCCAAATGCACGCCAACTTTCTTACCGCAACTAATCGACTAATTTTGAATAGTAGCGTTGTTGTAACTGCAAACTAGCTGAGCACGCTCTGTGGCAGAGCATGCTCAGCAGTTTGTGACTTTAGCGCGCGTTGTAAAGTCGCAATATGACCTCAGCTTAAACGATCACTAAGCGTGACTATTCTTCAAATTAAGTATAATCGACTAACGTTATTAGTATCTTCAAACCATTCAATCACTTATGAAATGACGTTTCTTAACGTTTCTTTACACTGTTGTGAAAATTGAGCAAACGCATATTCAAAGTCATTTTTACTTTATTTTCACTATTTATGCAGAGGAAAAATGTATATTTGTCAAATAAAGGACGTTTTAAAATGTAATACATAGTTATTCTAAATAAGTCCATTAATTTTTGTTCTATATAAATGTAGCTTTCGTCTGGCTGTATGTTTATAAATACCATTGCCACCAGTTGTAATTCTAGTTCGAAAAAAGTGGTTGTGCTTGACGTCATGCGAGCGATGAGTATTTAGCGACAGTGGTTTCATTATTTGGTGGTGTTTTAGTGGAATTAACATTGATGTTTCTTGTGAAATAGCAAAAATGGAGACCGAAAGGATGATAGAAGACACCATGCCACCCCAGGTAAGGCAGAAAACTTTAAATGGAACAACTCATAATGTCATGATGTCTCGTCCGCCATATTTACTTTTACCATTATTCGCTTGGATTATTTTGTGTTTTTATGACCAATCTGATAACAAAAGTAGTTTTGGAAGGTTTATTATCCTTTACAATGATCTGGACAATGCCAAGTCAGACGTATAAACTATGATATGTGTTAGAGATTTGGTACAACGCCTCGTACTAATTTTTAAAGCCGTCCTGCAATGCGGATCTTTAAAAAGAAATACTTTTTTGTGTATTTCCTGTAATCACTGCCGAGGTCTGTTGCATTTAGCGCTTGATTTTATGCGTTCACATAACTTTCGTATCGCTATTGAGCTGTTTATTTACATCCACGACACAAATCGAACGCAAGCAAAACTGTCACGTTCACAGGATATCGTGAAATAAAAACTTCTTTTTCAACTTAACAAAAGGTTAAAATGTATTCAAACTTTCTTTGTAACTTGCTCAAACCAACCTTCTTTGATAAACTGTTTAATTGTGTCAAACAAAGGCTGTATTTTTTAGAAATTATGTTTGTGCTACTTTTCATACATTATTTCGCAACATTGATGAGTTTTACAGAAGATAGTTTGCATAGTGATATAACATTATCCTGCCAGTTGTTAATTACAGCAACAAGATTATGAAATGATCAGGTTTTAATGTATTCATAAATTAGATAGTAAGTGATGTGGAAAAAAATGAACTTTTCAAACTTAGAACACATACCTACCTATATCTAGATTAATAATATGAAGAGAAAACATTAAATGTTTAATTTTGATTTTTTGTGTTTGTTTGATAAACTCAAAAATACTTAACCAATTTTAAAAATTCTTTCATTAATACGAAGCTACTTTATCCCTGAGTGCTATGGTCTATATTTTTTTATCAATAATCTGAGACCTGAAAGAAAAATCACTTGAAATACTATTGTATTATATTCTCGAAGTATAGCTCTATGAAAACACCATTAAATTATTGAGCCATACTACTTTATTCATAAATGATTTATTCAGTAGTGACTAGTAGACGTCTAACCCATAATAATTCCAACATATCTTCTCTAAAAAACACTATCACAAAACCTAATTAATTTTCAATTACCTGTAAAATTAGATTTTTAATTGCTTTCAAATTGATAGTCAATTGTAAATAGTGGTATTGCAGTACCCTATTGCCGTACAAAATGGATGGAAAACATGTTTTGACAGCTTTTAAAAAGTATGTCAATTAATATTTGGTATCAAATCTATATTGTCAATTGTTTTTTAATATATTATGTATGCTGTAGATGACACGTTGTAATATAAATGTACAAGTTTTTCCTTGAGGCAAATTTGAGAATAATACCTACTAAGAATAAGAATTTTGTTTTATTTGCCTCAAGTTTCCAAAAACGTATTGAAGCTTTAGGGTCAGTGCAAACAAAGCCACATAATGCTGGAGCAGTTTTCATTAAAATTTCCACACAAAGCATAAAATACCATAATATTATTATAAAACAGTTCAAATTTCAAACATGTGCTGACACAACATTGCACAGCACTTATTGTTTTTGTAGATACAACAATTAGTATTGTAATTTCAATTGTAATGCTTTAGTGTTAAGGTGTATTATGATTCATCCCAGTTTGTTGGCATGCTGTGGTGTGGGTCTTCTACTCCATTTTTTTTTGTTGAGAATTTCTGAGTGGCAATTCAGAGTCCGGAATGGTTTATGGCTATGTGACTAAAAGGCTTATTACACTATACAATTTGTAGAAAATCTATTTAGAAAATCGGATCTGATTTAGTGCTAATTGGTGGTTTACTAAATTGAATTCTAAATTGGTCCAGTTTAGAATTCAATTTAGTGTAGTGTGATCACTAGCTAACAACTTTGGTTCCAAATAGATTTTCTACAAATTGTATATTGTTTTAGAGATAGTTTTGTCGACAAGTTATTCTTCTCCATAGTAACCAACCTACATTTTTGAACAGGCAACTTGCTACAACTTTTCTGACTGACAGAGCGACTCCTTGACATTTCAAAATGTGCCTGTAAATGGTTTAAATCCTTTAAGAAACTTTGATGCGCATTGGTTTTGACAGAAGTAAATCCAATTCATGCTATAACGTTACAGGTAACGTCAATCACATGTGTGGACTCGGGCGTGCGACCGATGCCAAGCAGCGCCGCGTACGCAGCCGAGAGGGACGCCTGCCTCAACTACTTCACACGATGGAACGAAACGGATCAGGTATAGAATTTTGTTTTATTAATATTTCGCTAGGTTTCATGAGAGTCTTAGGCCGCTATCCCACAGGCGTTTTACAAACGTTGGCGTTGCTCTAACGGTTGCGCAGCGCCAACGCTGCTCTGACGCGACGTTGACGTCGCGAGTCCCTGCGCGTACGCTGAACGCAACGTTAAAATGGTTAAAACGGTCGCGCAAGCGTCGCGTTTGAAAGGTTAGGGAGATGATGATAGTAGTTGCAGACACGACCTGAGATAATGATTTATGAGAATTACGATTAGATTTAACCGTTGTTAGGGTTCCGTAGCTAAATGGCAAAAAACGGAACCCTTAAAGATTCGTCATGTCTGTCTGTCCGTCCGTATGTCACAGCCACTTTTTTCTGAAACTAAGAACTGTAGTTAGTAGTTTTTTTTTAATACGTCATAAATCGTAAACCGCAATTTACCTTTCATTCAATCAACTCAAATATAAAAATAAGAAAAACTTTTTTATTCAAAGTCAAAGTCAAAGCATTTATTTCAATTAAACCATTTGCAGGCACTTTTGAATAGTCAAAGAGTCAGTTAGTTAGTCAGAAAGTTGAAGCTAGCTGCTCGTTCCAAAATGTAGGGTAGGTCTCTATGGAGAAGATTATGTTACTTGCTGCTACGGAACCCTTCATGGGATAGTCCGACTCGCACTTGGCCGCTTTTTATTTACGGGCGTTAGCCTTTCGGTCTGTCCTCGTATATTGATAATTTTAAAAGCCATATTATTTATTTCTATCGGCTTTGACCCCCTGCCCTTACATTGCAAAACATTTGATAACAAACGAAATTAATTGCAAGCCATTGTCATGGCCGCTAACTTTGTTTGTCGAGAAATGAGTAATTAAATAAAATTAAAACGTAATATAATGCCACGCTTTTATTCCGTGAAAGAATGGCTAGTAGATATGTAGCAGGAATATACTGATTATGAAAGAATCATGGTAGGATTTGTAAAAAAAAAAATTAAGATGTTTAGAAAAGTTGAAATTCTAATTCTTATATTCTTGGGTACCTAAAGAGTATCTTCAGGCATTTACAATATTTTTAACAGCCGCCGTTTCGCAGTTATTACACTGAAACTGCATCGTATTATGGAAAATAATATCACAAATAATGATTATTTTTTGTCCACACACTTGTCACATCAGTTGTCTGCCAATTTTATAGATCCGTAAATATGCTAAGTATATCAATCTACTCCTGGTATTGCATTCTTCACATTGGAAAATATTTTAAACCCACTAAATTATATTTCTTTTTTCATACAAATGAATGTATGGAGCTTGCCATGATTCTTTAGGATCTAGATACGAAAACGGATAATTTATTCTTTTTATGTTCAGCCTGTATTGTTCCACTGCAGGCCACTCCTTTCTCCTTTCCAACCCTCTCTATCTAGAGATAGTGTGGACCAATCCCTACTGTAAGCGATATATGCTATCATGAAAACGGATATATGAAATATGAATATCTAGCGACCCGGCCCGGGTAAATGGACAAACCAACACAAAAAGATTTTTTTAATTCGAACCAGTAGATCCTGAGATTAGCGCGTTCAACCAAACAAACAAACTCTTCAGCTTTATAATATTAGTATAGATATTATACCAGTGTCAGATACAATTGAAATGATTTCAAAGTAACCAATAGTTTTAGTTACAGATTAGATTTTTGAGGAATTCTAAAAGGAAACTACAAATGGGCTGGTCGACCGGGCGAATATCTCATAATGTGTCAATTAGAATCTGCCCCTCTATACGAAATTATTCTAAACTTATATCAAATACGGTTACAGTTTTGGATACATTTTTATTTCGGATATCCCGATGGTTACAGTAATAGTTTCGTGTTTTAATTAATCATTCAGATTTTGACACGAGTTGTCACGAAGCTTAAGACTCCTCCCAGTCCCAGTCACGCAATATCACACTTCGTTGACCCCTTCGTTCCCCGCCCCTTTACATGTGATATTTGGATAGATGGCCTCCTTATTGTTAATGATATTGTGTTACAGGTGGAGTTTGTGGAACAGCTGTTGGCACGGATGTGTCATTATCAACATGGTCACATCAATGCCTACCTCAAGCCTATGTTACAGAGAGACTTCATCAGCATGTTACCTAGTAAGTATACCTCTTTGCAGTGGTATTGGAGAATATGTTTTTGTTTACTCTAAAAATGAGATGCATTCTAGCAAAAGAGGTCAACGCACAATTTCTAAAGTTACACGTAAATTATAAAGAGTCAAGTTTTGTTTTTTTGTTTGTAATGGATTAACTCATAAAATAATTGGTTTAATGACACTATGAATCAATTGATATACTTTTTATGAGCTGTCAAAACGCGATTGCCCCATAGATGTTGTATGGCAATTTATACTTATGACGTAACTTGTAGCTTGTCATTTCACCATTCAAAATGGAAGTACTATATGGTACTTATATAGAAATAATTTTATTTTTATTTTTCCGGCTAATGTCGGACCGATTTTGACAGGACTGAACTGGTCTCAGATAGCTGATGTTATAAGGACTAACTTAGGTTACATTTACTTTAGAAAAAAATTAGGGTTGCGCGCTAAAAATATTAAAACCCCGCTGATAACCGACAAACAAGCGGAAGAAGTCGCGGCCATCAGCTAGAACGGAATAAATATTATATACCTTTTAAATTATCAGCTTTTATATGTTCCCTCTTTGACGATAAAGATTTCGCATTGAATACGTACACAAGTCACAATAATATTTTAAATTCAAATCGTGGTGGCGCAACAAATCTGTAATTCAATTACTGAAAACAAAACACATTTTTTTTATAGAAATATGATAATTATATTCGAAAATCAAGGATTTATAGAGGTGACGACTTGTTTTTGAGAAATTCTAATACTTTTCTTCAACTAAGTACTATTGTAAAGAAAAAATGTTAGTTTGTTTGTAAGGGATTATCTCTGGAAGTACTGATCCGATTGCAGAAAAGCGCCTCCTGTGCGAATAACAACCAAGTGACAACCGTCTCCCGACTCTACTCTACATGGTGTCTATAGCTCGACCCGCTTAGCTGAGTTCCTGAGGTAGCTGCGCGGTGCGACAGGGGTGACAGTTGTCAAAAGTTGACGTATCAGTGAGCTCTCGCGTCACGTCACCACACTGCGCGGTGCGACAGGGGTGACAGTTGTCACAAGTTGACGTATCAGTGAGCTCTCGCGTCACGTCACCACACTGAGGTAGCTGCGCGGTGCGACAGGGGTTACAGTTGTCACAAGTTGACGTATCAGTGAGCTCTCGCGTCACGTCACCACACTGAGGTAGCTGCGCGGTGCGACAGGGGTGACAGTTGTCACAAGTTGACGTATCAGTGAGCTCTCGCGTCACGTCACCACACTGAGGTAGCTGCGCGGTGCGACAGGGGTGACAGTTGTCACAACTTGACGTATCAGTGAGCTCTCGCGTCACGTCACCACACTGAGGTAGCTGCGCGGTGCGACAGGGGTGACAGTTCTCTTAAGTTGACGTATCAGTGAGCTCTCGCGTTACGTCACCACGCGCCTGTCGCACTGCGCAGCTACTTTGGGAACGGTCTCAGTTTAGCGGTCGGCCCATATCGTAATACTGATACAGAAAAAGAGATACAATTACTAATTATTTCCAAGAAACAACTCCTCAGAAAACACATAAGTACCCTCCTATTCATAAACACGGAATAAAGTTACACCAAACGTTTTCCTCGAATAATGTATGGTTAATCCGACGATGAACGATAGTGTAACAACTCCGCGTTTATTAATAGCAGGATTAATGTTAACTCTGAAATTCCGATTAATTTTATATTAACTATTTTTGTTTTTATTTGCTCTAAAATGTGTCAATTGTGTACACAAATAAGTGACGTCATAGTTTGCTATTGTCATATATAAATCTATGGAAAAATCGCGTTTTAACAATTCATAAAATGTATGTCAATTAATTGGTGGTGTTTATGTCGCAGGGAAATGGTACAATTAGGGAAATAACCAACTTTTAATTTTACTCAGTAACTTGACAGTTGAAGGGATACCAGAAAAAACTTTTTTGAAAAAAGAAAAAAGGAAGTCGGTGGTAATACAAAACAACAAACAGAACAAAGCTTACGAAACTAAAGTCATGCGTGTTCTGTGCTGCTAAAGTTATTTATCACTTTTTAGTTTTTTTATTAAGGTGGTTCGCTTTTTTAAAAAAAGTTTTTTTTTCCACTTTTTAGTGCCTTCTTGTCACCCAAATCCATTAAAGAACGGCAACACAGTTAAAACAGAGATTGAAAGTCCTCCAAAGATGGAAAGATGGTGGCAACTAAAACGTCTTCTCGGTTTCTGTTGATTTTTTCAAAAAGCGCTGAATAAATTTCTGTTTATTGTATACTAAAACCTTCACCAGAATGTAACAATTTTTTTTGAAAACCGTAGCAAAATCGGTTCCGCCAAACGGGAGATAATCGCGGACAAACTTACATGCATACAAACATACGGGTCGAACTAAGAACCTCCTTTTTTTAAGTCGGTTAAAAAGGAAAAAAAGGTAGTAAGGTGGTGTAAGAATGAATGAAATTGAATGAACTTAAATAATGTACTTATGTGCAAACATTTTGTTTGAAATCTAATAACTTTTCTTAAAAACACGATATACACTATTAAAAGTCTCTACACGCACATCACACCCATCTATATCTTTACACTATTAAAATGACAAAAGTAAAAAAAAGTATAGCTAAATAAATGTATTTATGTTCAAATGTATTTTGAAGCCATAAGTATTTGAAATACTAACTACAAAATACCTCATCGTCAGGTATTTCAAATACCAATTTAAAATTACCTTTATAAGAAGTAAATGAAATATAAATATCAAATACGTATTTGTATTTTCAACCGACTTCAAAAAAGGAGGAGGTTATCAATTCGTCCGTTTTTTTTTTCTTTTTGTTTTTTTTTATGTTTGTTACCTGAGAACTCTGGACTGGGAGAACCGATTTTGATGATTATTTTTATTTGAAAGCTGGTGCTTCCCGTGTGGTCCCATTTTAATTTGGTCCAGTTCTGACAATGGTATCCATGGGAAAACCGTATAAGTCTTAAATTTGCATTAAGTATGTGCGCGATTTGTTACGCGTTTTCTCCGGCAAACGTAACCCAAATTTTGAAAATTCTTTTTTTTATGGATAGGGTATGCTTCAAAGGGTGGTCCCATATAAATTTTATCGAAATAGAATCAGCACTTTTAGAAAAAATCAACAAATACCCAAAAATTTTACATAGACGACGTTTTAGTTTCTTTAATCTTTGGAGTAGTTAACTTTTAATCTCTTCTTAATAGATTTGGATGAGAAGGAGGTACTAAAAAGCGAAAAATAAAAACCTTTTTACAAAAAAGACAACCGCCTTCAAAAAGTGAAAAATAACTTTACCACAGAACACACATTGACTTTAGTTTCGAAATTCAGTGGCTTTGTTCTGTTTGTTGTTTTGTATTGCCACCGACTTCCGAAACTAAAGTCAATGTGTGTTCTGTGCTAAAGTTATTTTTCACTTTTTAGTTTTTGAAGGTGGTTGTCTTTTTTGTAAAGCTTTTTAATTACATGTAGTTCATACACTGCCCAACCCTGAATACCTGTATTATGGAACAGAACATTAACGGCGTAATCTTTCTCCAGAAAAAGGTCTAGACCATGTAGCAGAGAATATCCTATCGTACCTCGACGCCAGTTCCCTATGTGCGGCAGAGCTCGTTTGCAGAGAATGGTTGAGGGTCATCTCCGAAGGAATGCTATGGAAGAAACTTATTGAGAGGAAAGTGCGCACTGATTCACTGTGGCGAGGGCTGGCGGAGCGACGGGGATGGTAAGTGATATCTATATTTACTGATATAATAAAATTAATAAAATCGCAACTTCGACCTTCATTATCGAAAAAAAATATACTATCAATTGATAGAATGTGGCTTAATTATCGGTAACTAATTACCAATCACGCTGCATAAGCATATGCCAAAGCTTTCGGCAGATGAGGGATTTTCAGGGTTCAAATTGCCAAACAAAACCCATACTAAAAAAGGTTACAGATATAAGATCATCATTATATTTTATTAATTACTAGCTGACCCGACAGACGTTGTCCTGTCCCTAACTATCTACACTACCAAACTACCTACACTACCTACCTACCTACCTACTTACCCTACAGGTATCCTACACATACCCTACACGGAGACCAGAAAATAAGAGGTGTAGGGTAGATGTGGTCTCCTGGTACATTGGACCACTTATTTACCAGGATGGCAGATTGCCCGCGACTTCTTCCGCTTGTATTTTCCCAAGGACCCCCCATAATTTTTGAATAGTGCAATATAGTCTATGTTACTCAGGGATTATGTAGCTTTCGATTGGTGAAAGAATTTTTGAAATCGAACCAGTAGTTTTTGAGTTTATTCGTTACATACAAAAATACAAATCTTTCCTCTTTATGATATTGGTATAGACTAGCTGACCCGAAAGACCTTGTCTTGTCAATTGATTTTTAAAATTTTCTCACCGCTTTAACCTTCCCTGGTTTCCACAAATATTTTTCAGCCGTTCTCTAGTTTTAGCGAGAGTAACGAACAACGATTCATTTTTATTATATAGATTACCGAGGTCGTTTTCTACAGAAAATAAAAGATAAACCATTGCTTCTCTCCAGGATCCAATACCTATTCAAACCGAAACCAGGTAGCCAGCATCCATCCCACTCGTTCTATAGACAACTTTACCCCAAGATCATCAAAGACATACAGTCGATTGAAGACAACTGGAGAATGGGCAAACACAACCTGCAGGTAAGAGAATCTATAAATTACACCACTTAACAAACAAAAAGTTTATCTTTTACCCAAAGATAATTCATATTGGATGTGTTTTCTACCTACCCCCTTACTACAAAATTATATGTCTCATATTTTTATCACGTCAAGTTTTTGAGATACCTACATTAAGAGCGCCCAACCCGTCATATTTCCCATACAAACGCTCGTACGCGATTACGGCGTTATAACAAATTATTTTCCAAATATTTTTAGCACACAGGTATCTTGTGGTATAAATCTAGGTTTGTATGAAGCATAAAATAAACTTTTTTAAGAAAGAAATTTAGTAAACACGTCCGAAAATCAGTTTTTTGGCACAATTTTATCTGAACTTTGGCCGTTCATAATGCACTCATACATTAAAAAAGTAAAAAAAAAACAGCTTCATAAAAACCTTGCACATGTAATGAAGATTCTAAATTACAAACATTATTACCCAAATCTTGTAAGGCTTTTTCAAAAACACGTATGTCCTGGAACAAGTTTCGTGAAATTTCCGCGCGCCAATTTTCCTGTGATGCTATCGCGTTCTCACTCACTCGTTTGTTTTCGAGCTTTGCGTTGGTTGAAACAAAACATTTTTCAATAACGCTCGCGTCGAAGTTCGTTCGATGGGGTTGGGCGCTCTTAACCTAAGTAAGCTCTCTTGTTAGCCGTGTCTGAGTTTATAGTTTGTTTTTATTGCGTTTACGTATTATTTTAACATTTTCATTTGTTTTAAAATGTCATCAAGGCAGTGTAAATTAAACCCAAATAACGTTTGCTATGCTTGTGGTCAAATTATTTTGTCAAAAAAGAAGAGACTCATCACTGAGGCAAAAACGAGCCTATTTCCATTACTTTCAAATCTCGGTAACAAACCATTTTTCCTAGTTTGTCTGATACAAAACTCAAAGAATGAATCTTTGTGGGTCCCAAATAAGTAAGATATTAAAGGATGAAAATTTTAAAGGTTACTTATCCAGTGTCGAAAAAGATGCTTGGTATTCATTTATGGTGGCTACCATATTTAAAAGATTTTCAATATTTATTTATTTATTAAACTTTACGTACTATCGCGGACTTTCCCGCCTGCTCAGTTAAAAAAAAAAAATCCCTTGGAGGCTGCGAAGTCAACAAAAATCCCTTGGAGGCTGCGGGGTAGAGAGCGCTTTCATCTTTTGAGTGCAAGCAAAAATGAATTTAGTGGTGGTCAGGCGGGTGTGACCACGATAGTACATTCAAAAACACTGTACAAAGGCGGACTTAGGCATTGCCATAGGCAATATCACTGTATCTCATTCGAAAAGCAACCAAAAAAACCACTGTTTAAAATGTAATTTGCATAAAATAAACGATCTTTGGCTTTAAAAAAACGGTCGCATCCAGAGACTTCCGCGTTTGCGTCTCCGTAATAACAGTACGAGCAACATCGTACTGGTCAACAACAACGCGTCCTCTTGTGAATACATTTCGAAAGAAACTGATGGAATATAGCCGGGGTTAATCGATCGACGTCGACCGGTAATCGATCGATGTTAGTCGACCGGTATCCGTCGATCGACGTCGACCGATGGCATCGATCCATGATCGATCGATTGGTGTAGTAACACCCTTAGGACCCTTAAGTCCCCCCATGGGGCGGATCCGACATGGTTAGGTTAGGTTAGAACGGTAACCCCCTACGCACGAGGCGAGCGAGCGGAATAGTAAATAGTAAATGATCACCAAATCTTAGGACCCTTAAGTCCCCCCTGGGGCGGATCCGACATGGTTAGGTTAGAACCGTAACCCCCTACGCACGAGGCGAGCGAGCGGAATAGTAAATAGTAAATGATCACCAAATCTTAGGACCCTTAAGTCCCCCTGGGGCGGATCCGACATGGTTAGGTTAGGTTAGAACCGTAACCCCCTACGCACGAGGCGAGCGAGCGGAATAGTAAATAGTAAATGATCACCAAATCTTAGGACCCTTAAGTCCCCCTGGGGCGGATCCGACATGGTTAGGTTAGGTTAGAACCGTAACCCCCTACGCACGAGGCGAGCGAGCGGAATAGTAAATAGTAAATGATCATCAAATCTTAGGACCCTTAAGTCCCCCCTGGGGCGGATCCGACATGGTTAGGTTAGGTTAGAACCGTAACCCCCTACGCACGAGGCGAGCGAGCGGAATAGTAAATAGTAAATGATCACTAAATCTTAGGACCCTTAAGTCCCCCCTGGGGCGGATCCGACATGGTTAGGTTAGGCCAGTTTAACTCATACATTTCTTCAAAACTTTGGTTAAATATTGGTGATCATTTACTATTTTTGGTGGTAATTTGAGCGTGTTGCGGGTTCGATTCTCGCCCAGGGTAAAACATTTGTGTGATGAGCACTTGTGTTTGCCTTGTGTCTGGGTGTTGTTTATCTATATATGTATGTATTTACATAAAAAAAAATTATTTGTGTATGTATATCAGCTGTCTGACACCCATAGTACAGGGTCTCCCTCTCCCTAGTTTGGGGTCAGATGGCCGTGTGTGAAAATGTCCCCACATATTATTTAATTTACTATTTCTGGAGGTTCGTTAAACATAAGCCTTAAATTATTGTATTCTACAAGTAATATTTTTTCTTTCTTCCACAGAGGATAAATTGCAGATCAGAAAACTCTAAAGGAGTCTACTGCCTACAGTACGACGACAACAAGATAGTTTCTGGTTTAAGAGATAATACTATTAAAATTTGGGATAGGAAAACGTTGCAGTGCGTTCGGGTGAGTACAGATTAATATTTTGGCGAAGGTCTCCCCCATTTCTCCCGACATTGTACCTCAACTTGCCAATTTCTGAGAAAGCCATCCAAGGTATCCCGCCACCTTTCTTCCAGAAAAAGTAAGGGATCCAAGCTATAAATTAAATAAACTATACAGCTTTTTCCCGCGATGCTATACGTATAAACCACAGATATAGATAGACCTAGATAACGCAAGAGCAACTACTTCGCGTGCCTATTTTCGTGCCTATTTTCGTGCCTAACTTACGATAAAAAATGTAAGTTAAAAAAATAAAGTAAACATGTCCTTTCATCAGTAAGTCATTTTGTGATTAATATTATGCGTAATTAATTTAAAAAACAATTATCTTTAATCTAATACCCTCAGTAATACCTGGTAATAAGGAATAATAAGGAAAAACAAAACATTCATATTACATTGTGACGTCCAAAAAATGGCACGCTTGGTTTTCATACAGATCGTGATACTTGCGTTATCTAGGTCTCTATCTATATCTGTGGTATAAACCTTCCTCTTGAATCACTCTATCTAATGCTGAAAACCTCATTAAAATCCGTTGCGGAGTTTAATAGATCTAAGCGGACAGACAGCGGGGGCGACTTTGTTTATACTATGTAAAGATAATAAAACTCTTCTTCTTTTCCCTGCCCTTATCCCATGTTACTTGGGGTCGGCGCAACATGTTTTCTTCTTCCATTCCGTCCTGTCCAACGTCATGCTTTCACTGACTCCCTTTTCATTCATATCATTCTTCACACAATCCACCCATCTTTTCTTTGGCCTTCCTCTCCCTCTCCATCCATCCAAATTAATATTCATAGCTCTTTTGGTCACATGAGTTTCGTCTCTTCTCTTCACATGCCCATACCAAGACAAACGATTCCCTTTCAACTTTTCTGTCACTGGCACCACTTTCAAACTTCCTCTAATATATTCATTTCTCACCTTATCCATTCTGGTAACTCCACACATCTATCTCAATATTCTCATCTCCGCTACGTGCAATCTTTTTTTATCCATCTTCTTCACGGCCCAACATTCCGATGCATACAGTACGACAGGTCTTATCACGGACTTGTAGATTTTCCCCTTTAACTTGAGGGGCATCCGTGGGTCACAAGTTGTTCCAGTGACCTGTCGCCATTTCATCCATCCTGCGTTGATCCGGTGCGTTACGTCTCGGACTACTTCGCCATCCCCTTGGACAAGCGACCCGAGGTACCGAAAGTCGGAGCAGGTCGGTATGGGCGTTCCGTCTAGAGACATGGGCACAGGACTAGAGAGAACATCATTCGTTTGTAATAATGTTGAAAATCTATCAAAGAAATTTGAAAAATTTTTGTTGCTTGATGTGCTGGCCTTTGTATGTACATATGTCTTTTAATTTTTAGGGTTCCGTAGCCAAATAGCAAAAAACGGAACCCTTATAGATTCGTCATGTCTGTCTGTCTGTCCGTCCGTACCTCACAGACACTTTTTTCCGAAACTGTAAGAACTATGCTGTTGAAACTTGGTAAGTACGTGTATTCTGTGAACCGCATTAAGATTTTCACACAAAAATAGAAAAAAAACCAATAAATTTTGGGGGTTTCCCCATACTTAGAACTCAAACTCAAAAATTGTTTTTTCATTTAACATTTATCCCATGACTATTAAAGACTGCAAAAAGACAATAGTTCAATGGCTAAAACATAAAACCTATGATGACATTGAATTATTGCTGCAAGCATCGTCAATATGATTTGTAAAGATACACATACGCGCACACACACACACACACACACACACACACACACATACACACACCTACACACACACATACACTCACTCACACATTCTATTTTAGGATATATCTAAGTTTTTCATTTAATTTTTATTATTTTTTTTTTGTCTCTTATTTTATTTTTGTTTGAGCCTCATCTTGTTAAAATTTTATTTTCTTTCTGTACATCACTTTTACCCTACCTATTAACAACTGTCATAGAAGAGCGGGGCCTCCTAGCACAGGTATATCTTTTACTTAAAAGGAGGTACCTATGTAAGATTTACTGTAAAAGTTGTACATGTTTTTGCAATAAACCTTTTTATTTTATTTATTTATTTAACCCATACATGTGGGGCATCTATGGATAGGTCTTCAAAAATGATATTGAGGTTTCTAATATATTTTTTTTTTAAACTGAATAGATTGGTAAATTGTGCCCCCCCCCCCCTGTAACTTCTAAAATAAGAGAATGATAAAACTAAGAAAAAATATGATGTACTATCGCGGACTCTTCCGCCTGCTCAGTTAAAAAAAAAATCCCGTGGCGCCTGCGAAGTCAACGGGGCGGGGTAGAGAGCGCTTCCATCTTTTGAGTGCAAGCAAAAATGAATTTAGTGGTGGTCAGGCGGGTGTGTCCACGATAGTACAGTCACCAAAAGAGATAAGTATCCATGTCGCCGGAAACAGTTGAAGTTTACTTAGAAACCGACGGGTGTTTATGAATTAAATAAAATACAATTAAAGAATGAACAGTTCAATGATTTAATAAAATTTCATTTGAAAGCCTCCATTGGTTTCTAATAATTTTCAACTATTCCCGACGATATGAATACTTATCTCTTTCGGTGACTGTACATTACCATGTAAACTTCCACCGAAAATTGGTTTGAACGAGATCTAGTAAGTAGTTTTTTTTAATACGTCATAAATCGTAAACCGCAATTTACCTTTCATTCAATCAACTCAAATATAAAAATAAAAAAAACTTTTATATTATTATGTTACTTGCTGCTACGGAACCCTTCATGGGCGAGTCCGACTCGCACTTGGCCGCTTTTTAAAGGGACTATGAAGAGATAATTATAATTTTTTGTTGTTACCTTAGGAACTACAAGGTCACACGGGCTCAGTACTCTGCCTACAATACGACGAGCGAGCCATCATCTCGGGCTCCTCCGACAGTACTGTACGCGTGTGGGACGTGAACACGGGCGCTATGCTCAACACGCTCATACACCACTGTGAGGCTGTACTGCATCTGAGGTTCTGTAACGGAATGATGGTCACGTGTAGTAAGGTAAGAACTATTTCATAGAATTATTTATTCCCACATCATCGGCCTAACCCAGGGGTCAGCAACCTGCGGCTCTTTCTTCGTTTTTAGATTTAAACAGTAACCGCAAGTTCTACAGTAACTAAGACTAATGGTTAGGTTGTACGTTGTGTCATAGCTAATAGTTTTATAGAATTTCGTTTCACATAATTTTTTTCTCATAATTTCGTTTCATAGAATAATCAATACACAAAATACTTACTTTGAAGATTTTTAAATCATTGATTTTTGTTTCACATAAAGTTTATTGTTAGAATAATCATATCATAGAATAACAAATCAAATATTCTTTATACTAATATTGTTTATTTAATATAGAACTTATTACCAAGAATGGGGGTCTCAGTTCTAACCAAACCTACTGCGCGTGCGTGTAATATAATGTATGTAAGCAACCATGCAGCATGCAAGCAAGCATGCAACATGCAGCAGGCATGGTTTCTGTCACGGCTCCGGCGGTCCCTCGCGAGCATGTCGTTGCAGATGGTATTCACGCTCACCGCTGCAGCTTCGGATTACTGGCCGGCTTTGCCGGCCAGCCTCAGCCGCAGCGGCGGCCGTTAAAACCACCTGCTCCTCAGATCGCGGTCCGCCTCGCCCCTCCACGCCTACGCGAATTTAAATTACACTCTAGGCGTAGGGCAGACAAGACTATGTGGAGTCGGTTTCGCAGCGATTCGTTTCTGCCATTAACTTTTCTAGCACAACATATTGACTTTTTAAGCAGT
This sequence comes from Charanyca ferruginea, assembly GCA_947361185.1. Taxonomy (NCBI): domain Eukaryota; kingdom Metazoa; phylum Arthropoda; class Insecta; order Lepidoptera; family Noctuidae; genus Charanyca; species Charanyca ferruginea. The sequence continues at coordinate 7,421,482 of OX376080.1, read as the reverse complement.
ATGGTGCTACATATTGCATGCTTGTACATGACTTTTATTGAGTGGGGCAAAGTTCTATAGAGTTTCTGGCATTGTCCTTTTGTCAGCGATAAACAAACTGCCCTAGCAGGACACGACAAAATGTATAATGTTATTTATTTATCTATCTTTCCATTGTGAAGTTGCGGCTCTTCAGTTCCATAAGCACAAGTCGTGCAATCAATCATATGAAACTAATTTCATTTACTACACCTGCTACTTTCTTCACATTGTTTATTACAAATCATACTGTATGAAATTGATAACATTCGGATTTCATTTAGCTACGGGTCGCTTTTCGCTTTCAAAAATCGAATATAATAATGTCCCTGTACGATTGTGAACACCGTTAGTTTATGATCTATATGAAATATTATACTATTTAAAAAAATAAACTTTTACTGGCTCTTTAAAACCTGTAAAATTTTGTAAATTGCAACTATTGGCTCTTGTTGCCGACCCCTGGCCTAGTCGTTTTGTTCCGTTCTATCTTTCTGCAACCCCCGACTGGTGCCGGCCCCGTTCTGCGAGGAGTGAGGTGTTGTACTCCCCCCAAAGTCTAAGGGGGGGCGGGGGGCGACAGACATCCCCGAGTCTGTCGCCCCTAGATACCGTAGTTACCTACCAGAACCCTGGTGCCTACACCCGTATTATCTGCAGTTTTTCAACCGACTTCGAAAAGAAGGAGGTTCTTAATTCGATTGTGATTTTTAGGATTCCGTACCTCAAAAGGAACCCATAAAGGTTCACTTTGTTGTCCGTCTGTATGTCTGTCTGTCAAGACCCTTTCTCTCGGAAACGCGTAGAGGTATCGAGTTGAAATTAAAACCATATACTCAAGTCTACGGTCCCTTGATGCTGTAAAAAATCAACCCTGTATGTTAACGTGAAAAAAAGATACGGCCATTTATGTCGCAAAAAACGCATTTATAATATTAAGTAAATTAAAGTATGGATAGTAGGTATGGATTAGTATAGAAGTGGATGATGGATAAGTAACTACAAATATGTACGGAACCCTCGGTGGGCGAGTCCGACTTTTTTTACTTTAGCACAGAACACACTCACGTGTGTTCTGTTTTTAGTCTTAGAATCGGAAGTCGGTAATACAAAACCACAAACATAACAAAGCCACCGACTTCTAACTTAGTCATGTGTGTTCTGTGCTGAAGTTATTTTTTCACGTTTTAGTTTTTGAAGGCGGTTATCTTTTTTTGTAAAAAAGCTTTTATTTATTCTACAAAGCAGTTTTAAACATCGTGCCCATTATTTCAGGACCGATCGATAGCAGTATGGGACATGACATCGACCACAGAAATAATGCTACGGAGAGTTCTCGTTGGACACCGCGCCGCTGTTAACGTCGTGGATTTTGACGAGAAATATATTGTTAGTGCGAGCGGAGATCGGACTATCAAGGTAATATTATTTGACAGCGCGAAAACCCTTACCCTCTACCCCTTCTATGCGGGCGTAAACATTGCTAGTATACGGGCAAAACCCCAAGTGCGGCAGAAAAAATTGAGTAGATACTCGCAGAAAAGATCTTCCTACTGTTCTGCAGACAAAACTTAATGTTGTCAAACACTCGTCACGTGTACAGTTTGTCAATCTATTTAACAAATTACCTGGGCCTCAAGTCTGCTATTACAATAGTGTCAGAATGTCTATCATTGATTTCATAATGTTTGATTTTGTCAAGTTTGGTAATCTACTAATATAATGGCGTCATTATAACTTTTCATTGGTCAACCACTGACACGCCATTGAAAGAAATGATAGAATGGTAATCTCGTACAAAATGACAAATGAATGACTGATTTAGGCGGTAATCTGCCAAAATTTTGACAGTTCCTTTGATCAGTGACCTACCATTAGAACGTCATTGTGCAGTCATTGCTTTTAATTAGACCGACCATTATGAATTTAGCAGATTACGAGCTTTTAGCAAAATGACAATGGGATCGTGTTGGAATGACGAAATTATAAAAATAGCAGACTTGGCCCCCAGCAGGATTAAAGAATATTCAGAATGTGTACTTAATTAAAAATAAACTCAGGGCTTTGTTAATTAATAAAACCTATTAATTTTATAATGATAAAAATCTTAAAAATAGTACTTAAATAAATTGATATAAATGTTGCTTTTTTTTTACTTAATATTTCGACATTAAATGTATTTTTGTAGCTTATTTTCTAGGGACTTTGTTCTGTATCTATAAGAATTTTAATTTTTGTAAAGTAGTATTTTTGGTTTGGATGGACATTTGTTTCTTTTGGTGTAACTTACTGTGCAAATATTTTTGTTATGAAATAAATAACTTAGTAGTAGTAGTTTTAACCGGCTGGAACTAGATGTAGCGGTAGCAGTTAGTTAAACTTGTATCCTACTTATCTTCAGTTAGAACTAGGTTTAGTCTTAACCATCTCGAAAAGTGTAGAATGGTCTCGAATGTTCCAGAATACCTGTAGTTCTGCTACTCGACAATAGATGGCGCCAGCGCGTAGCGTAGTTCAGCTTCTCGATAATAGGCGGTCAACCACCACCACCACCACCACCCACTGGTCGTATCAACCTACGTGGTTGATACGACCAGTGGGCTAATTCACGTAACTAAAGAAGTGCTGTTGCAGTGCAGTTGCAGTTAAGTTCCGATCAAAACAACGATTTTCGTATTCTCTACCGCTGTCAGACACGCTCGCGTCAAGTTCGCGTCACGCGAGCGCAATAACGGCATTTTACTGTTGCGCGTCTTTGGTGCGTGCTTCGGAACGCAACATTATCGGTAATCTACTATTCGTTTGACGTAAGAAAAAGCACTAAAATCTGTACTTGGGTTTTATTTTAATATTATAATAACGTCATATTCATTGAAATGTAATCGATTCTATTCAATTATTTAGTGAGTTTTTCTCTCATGTGGCTACACCATAAGTAAGTTGAGTATAGTTAGGTTGTCGTACAGTTGACGTGCAGTTCACGCGCAGCTTACGCGCAGTTGAATGATATAATAGGTATACCGTTTATCACTCTAACTTGAACTTAACTGCAACTGCTCTACAACTTCATCGGCGCGTCATAAAATTACGTGAATTAGCCCTGTGGATAGGTTGATACAATAAAAATAATAATAATTTATTTTGTACAAAAGTCATGGACAAGGTTCATAATGAAATGAGGCAAACTAAAGCTAAATATGAGCTAGAAGTCTGAGACAGCTGTCTCCCAAACTAGGTAAAATAACCTGTATCTTGTACAGTCGAACAAGCTAATTGGTTTACAGGCAAAAATATTCATGTTTCAACTACACTCACAATATTTTATTTTATACCATTTTCTTATCTCGAGCACGTAGGTGTGCTACCTATGTAGCACTAAAGTTAAAAAAAATAAAATATATCAATAAAATAATAGCTTGTTCGACTGTACATCACAATATGTTTAAAAATCATATATTCTTCTCCTAAGGTATGGAACACATCGTCATGCGAGTTTGTTCGCACGTTAAACGGTCACAAGCGCGGTATCGCGTGTTTACAATACCGCGACCGGCTCGTCGTGTCCGGTTCGTCGGACAACACGATCCGGCTGTGGGACATCGAGTGCGGGCAGTGTATACGAGTCTTAGAAGGACATGAAGAACTCGTCAGGTGTATACGGTGAGTTACTGAAGACGTTTTTTTAGGGTTCCGTACCGCAAAAGGAAAAAACTAAACCCTTATAGGATCACTTTGTTGTCCGTCTGTCTGTCTGTCTGCCAAGACCCTTTATCTCGAGAACGCGTGGACGTATCGAGTTGAAATTAAATCCATATAATTAAAGTCTACGGTCCCTTGATGCTGTAAAAAAATCAACCCTCTATGTTAACGTGAAAAAAAGATACGGCCGTTTATGTCACAAAAAACGCATTTATAATATTAAGTAGATTAAAGTATGGATAGTAGGTATGGATTAATATAGAAGTATGGATATGTACCTACAAATATGTACGGAACCCTCGGTGGGCGAGTCCGACTCGCACTTGTCCGGTTTTTTTAGTTAAGCCATACGAATCGACCGGTCATAATAGGTCCGTGGATGGGTGTAGACTAGACTTTCCATTTCATGTCGACACCCCTGCTTACCTCGGAAAGCACGTAAAGCCGTTGGTCCCGGCTGTCATTCGTAGATCTTTGATAGAGTCGTTAATAGGGTATTTTACTCTTTACGAGAAAAAATCTGTAAATATGTTAACGAGACAGTTTAGGCCTAAAGCAGTCGGAAAATGTAAGTTTTAGTTCATAAAATCACAAAACCAATTTTTAATTCAATTCAAAGTTTTCAGTATTTTTAATCTGTTATAAAACACCATGAAATAGTAGCGGCCATGTTATTACGCCATACGGCTGTGTAAACAAAAAACTGTCAACTGTCAGTCAACCGATTGGCGTAATATAGGCTTGGTACTTTTATTATTTTCGTAACTAACGTAATTTTTTCATTATTACACCTATTACAAAATATGCTTTTAATTACTTTTAATTGTATACAATTATCATATTTAATATGAGCTCATTTGATACAAAACGAACTGACGTCATTTACGCTGAGCAATATGGCGTCCAGTAAGAGGCGTTTTCGTCAAACTGCGCGCGAAACTTGAAAATTTAAAATTTTGATGAATTTTTATGGCACTTATCGATTGAATAAAAATTTTGAGTTTTTTTTTGGTGGCATATTAGCACTACAGAATTTCATTGAGACACTTTTTAAAAATGGGTGTAATACCCTATTGACCCGTGGGCTTTTTTTTATGTTCATTGCTATCCCCAAGACGCCTGCCAAGCGTGGGGATTATGGCACGTCTGGTAAAACATAGGATACGTGTTTGGTAAGTTAGGTGTTGATTTTGGTAAATAAGTTTTTTTTTTTTTTTTGTTGTTTGTTAAATTAAGTGACGTCGACGTATTATGAGTTACATTTTACTCTTAAGATAACTTCGGTAACATTGGGGTTATTTATTTATAAATAAACTTGTAGGGTTATTTATGTTAAGTAGTGGTCAAAATTGAAAGTATATCTAGGATTTTATATATGGGCTATGCAAAATGGAGCAATGTTAGTAAAATGAAGGTTAAGCGTTCTTGTCTAAATTAACCGGACTCCTTTGTCCCCAGATTCGACAACAAACGGATAGTAAGCGGCGCGTACGACGGTAAAATCAAAGTGTGGGATCTACCCGCGGCGCTAGACGTCCGCACGCCACATCAGGAACTATGTCTCAGAACATTGGTGGTGAGTGGTGTTCCCTAATACCAGATTAATATATTACTATACCAGCGATGTGCTACCACTTAGCACTTGTGTTTAACCATTTAACCGTCCGACTTCATATCAGGGGGCCAAGTCTGCTATTTTTATAATTTCGTCATTCCAACACGATATCATTGTCATTTTGCTAAAAGTTCGTAATCTGCTAAATTCATAATGGTCGATCATAGGTCGGTCGAATTAAAAGCAATGACTGCACAATGACGTTCTAATGGTAGGTCACTGATCAAAGAAACTGTCAAAATTTTAGCAGATTACCGCCTAGTCAGTCATTCAGTTGTCATTTTGTACGAGATTAACATTCTATATCATTGGTTTTAATGGCGTGTCAGTGGTTGACCATTGGAAAGTCATAATGACGCCATTATATTAGTAGATTACCAAACTTGTCAAAATCAACAATTATGAAATCAATGATAGACCACTCTGACACTATTGTAATAGCAGACTTGAGGCCCAGTTGTCGTCCCTCCAGCGCCCGGCACAGTGAACAAGCACATCTTGTATATTATAATCTGAATCCCGGAAACGGCTCCAACAATTTTCATGATATTTAATAATAATAAAGTTTATTGTTTCACTAAGACTAGATACATGGTGAGGTAAACAAAGGATAATGATTGTCTTACATCTAGTTAGCGGGAGGATTACTGCTCTCCTAGATAGGCTACAGGGTAGCCTGTGTTTAGAAGAAACAGTTCCGACCCCCTGTTGTAATGTGTGAATTAGAAAAGCACGTGTACATATTTTTAGTACAAACAATAAATAAAAAATAAGATCTATACCCTGTTCACGATAAGATTACACATAAACACAAACCTTTTTTACAGTCCATTCAACCGATTTTGACTTCTATTCCGTAGGCTTAAGGATGACATTAGAGGCAAAAAAGTGGTTACAATAACAACTGTTTACTGCAGTTGCCATTGGTCATGCTACCAACGCAATGTAAGTCAAAATCGGTTGAACGGACTGTAAAAAACGTTTGAGTAAATGTCAAATCTTATTGTGAACAGGGTATAGGTGTGTAGTGTGTACGAGTAAGTGTGTAAGCATACAATTACTGCCATGATCTTTTTGATAAAACTTACGGTGCCCGTTCCCGAACATGACGCGTGTCCTCAACCCAGCACCAAGCTTGCCCAATGTGACCACACCCATTGCCACAGGAGCACACGGGTCGCGTATTCCGGCTGCAGTTCGACGAGTTCCAAATAGTATCGTCTTCGCACGACGACACCATCCTCGTGTGGGACTTCCTCAACTACGGAGGGGCTTCGCCCGCCGCGCCCGCGCCGCAGCCGAGAGCTCGCACGCCCGACCACGAGAGAGACAGAGAACATGACCTCTATGATTAGGTGAGATATTTATTTATATTAAGATTTAATTTAATTTTAATTTATTTAATGAACATGGAAGATTTACAGCTAAAGCAAACATAACAAAAAACAGTAGTTTAGGCAGACAGCTAATAACAAGTCTCCACTTATAAAATACATGTACAGGTCTCCCAAAGTGATAATGCGCATATAGAGATCTTCGTCACTGTTCGGCAACGGTCGTATTCCCCGAGCGTCGGAAGACGATATGTATGTAGAGTGGTTAAGTGCATTTTCTTCATGCATAATTTAGTAAAACAAAACCAAGAAGGGTGTGTAATAGCAGCTCTATATAATTCCACACAGAGAGAACACGTGCAGTCACCACCAATATATAGGGTGACGGGTAATTAGTGTACGATACTTAAACACGTGATTGTGTTCATGATAGCAAACAACTTTCCCGAAAAAAAAATGTTTTTTGTACTGGTTCACTTTTATCACAATAACACAACAGCCGTATGAAATTCACGCGCGCGCACGCCTGTGACCTAAAGTGAACCAGTACAAAAACATTTTTTCTTCGGGAAAGTTGTTTATTATCATGAACACAATCACGTGTTTAAGTATCGTACACTAATTACCAGTCACCCTATATAAAGACGACTGACGGACGTTTGACTGACCGGCGACCGCCGCCGACCGCCCGAATTGTTTTCGATTGTGTACACATGATATTGACTCCTATTTCTTTCGAACAAGGTGCAAAATGCAAGTGCATTGTTTAGGGCTCTTACGATTCAATGATTCGGGTGTTTCCGGGAATACGACAATTAACGAAGATCTGCATGCGCATTATTAATTTGGGAATACTGTATTATGTTTTTTGACGTGATAACGTCTTGTGCTGGGACTTCACATGGCGTATTTGTACAGATATTCGCCTTACTTGGATAATACAAAGTGTACCCTATGATTATTAAGTTAAAGTCTATTTTGTATTATCCAAGTAAGGCAAATATTTGCACAAATACGCCATGTGAAGTGGTAGCATTATAAATCAATGAACACCGGCTGAACGTACGAAAAAGTGTCACATTCTGCCTGCGAGAGCGTGGAACAAGCGATAGAGAGGCACGATCAGCCCAAGCAATAAGCTCCGCCCACCTCGACGGAAGCCATTATTTGCTTATGTTATATATGTTAGCCATTAAAGTCAAAGTCAAAGTCAAAGCATTTATTTCAATTAAACCATTTACAGGCACTTTTGAATTGTCAAGGAGTCGGTCAGTTAGACAGAAAGTTGAAGCTAGTTGCTCGTTCCAAAACGTAGGTAGGTCTCTATGGAGAAGAACGAGCAAGAAACTCCACGGACACTCTTTTAAAATCAGGTTTTTACAAAATACTGCTTACATTATTCTTGTTGCTTCTATATGTGAAAACAATGAAGGTAATCTAGAAATACAAAATATAAAAAATAATCAAGATAAAAACCATGGCAGTTAAGAGTTGACCAATCTCTACTGACAGCGCCCGTTCACGAACATGACGCGTGAATCAGCACCATTCAGCTCAACCATTTTAGAGGGAGCCGAATGACCCAACACACGCGCCACCACCAGCGAGACATTTGAGTGAGCATGACAATTCTCTCAACCGCCATGCTCATTTAAGTCAAACACATAATAATTTACTTAAAATATGGCTCCATGGTACTCACATTTACAAAATTGAAATAATGCTGCTAAATTATACAAAACTAAGGTTTCCAATGTTTCTAAAATGTCGAAAAAGTAATTAAAATATATATTTGTGTATAATAATAACGATACTCGTTACTCATGTCAATAAAAAAAAGGGGTAGGAAACAACATTCCTCCAATTAGGAAATTCCCTAAACTGCCTGTGGAGCAGGACCAGCATTTAGCCAAGCATTTTTATCATTGATGTAGTCTTCTAATTTATAATATGCTTGTCTACACAGTGTGCGTTTAATACATGTTTTAAATTGTCTTTCATTTAGTTGAAGAATATCAAGAGGTATTTTATTATAAAATTTTACACAGTACCCCATAAAAGAAGTATGAACTTTTGACAATCTGAATCTTGGCTGATCTAATTTGTTCCTATTTCTAGTATAAACACAATGTCTGTCACTTATTTTATTAAAAAGATGAAGGTTTTTTCGAACATGCATAATGTTTTCATATATGTATTGACAAGGTACCGTCAAGATGTTAATCTGTTTAAACAATTCTCTTAGAGACTCGCGACTGCTGAGATTATAGATGGCTCTGACAGCCCGCTTTTGCAGAATAAAAATAGAATCAATATCTGCAGCCCGCCCCCAAAGCAAGATACCGTATTAGTAGACATCCCCCATAAATCTTCAGTACCCTTAATCTTGAGTTGTTTAAAAGCTTTAATAACGATTGCAGGGTTTATATGTTTAAATTTAAATTCCGTGGGACATGCTGAAACATTCGAACTTAGTAAGTTTAAAGCAAGTGAGGGCGAAGAATCTAAAGTTTCAGTAGTTTTAATAGGAATATCGGTAAAGAATGTTGCAAATTCCTGAGCAACTTCTTTATTAGTACTTAAGAGACCACGGGAAGTCTCCAGAGTGTAATCAGTATTATGTTTTTTGTTCCTGTTTGTTTCATTATTAATTATTTTCCAAACAGTCTTAATTTTATCATCAGCTGATTTAACTTTATTGCTAATGTATAAGGCTTTAGCTGCTTTACAAGCAATTTTAAAAGTTTTAGAATAAGTCGAAACATACTTATTAAATGTTTCGGTGTTAATATAAGGCTTAAGGCCATACAACTCAAAAAGCCTTTCTCTACTTTTTCTGATACCTTTAGTTGCCCAGTCACTAAATAAAAACTTAGGGCAAATAGTTTTAATTTTTTTCTTAAAAATATTATCAAACTCTGTTTGCACAACTGAAAAAAAATCTTTATACAAAATATTACCATTATTCATATTAAGTTCCTGAACGGGTAACTTACTAATTAAAGTCTTATTAAATTTATCTAAATTACTAGATGTTATTGGTCTTGACTGTATCTGTATTTTTTGCAAGGGTGTGTTGGACTCAAAAGCAATGGTTTGACCGCTGTGATCTGAAGGGAGATAATTTACAATAGCTTTATCTAAATAGTCGCAGCTACAAAAAACATTATCAATACAAGTAGCAGTGGTTGCAGTTATTCGTGTTGGTTCTAAGAACACATTTGACAAATTAAACGATTTAAAGAGGCTTAATAATCTACTGCTATTTGCGTTATTTTCTAAAATATTAATATTAAAGTCTCCACAAATTATTATTGATTTATTACCAGTTGCAAGTTTAGTTAGAACATCCTCCATTATAGACTCAAATATAGAATATGTTTGATAATTCGGGGGTCTGTAAACGCACACTATGACATGCCTATCTAGCTCAACACAGGACAGTTCAATAATATGTTCAACCGAGAGTTCAACTATGTCTTTGCGAGACTTAGATTTAATATTACTTTTTAATATAATTAGTGAACCACCACGCAGCATCGATTTCCGATTGAAACAACTGCTCACAGTATAATTTTCATAATTAATTAACATTTCATATGATTTCAACCAATGTTCAGTTATACAAATAATGTCGAACATTGTCTTCTCTAAAAACAATTCAATTTCCAATTGCTTGGAAGAAAATCCTTGAATATTTTGATGGAATAATTTCAAAGAATGTTGCTTAGCCCCTTTTTTTAAACTTGCTGATTGATTGCTAGAAGATACCTTGTTATTGATAAGTTGCATTAAATTGATACTGGTACCTTCTGTTGTCTTGCTAACTAGTTTAAACAATTTGGGCTTACCACCTTAATATTAGTATTATTACTAACTATTGTGGAGCTAATTACGGAACACTTCGACATATTAATTATGTCTGAGTTAATATTAAATGCTAATAGCCATGCTATCTGACGTCTAAACCTAATAGGCAGATACACTGTATCCCTAGTCGAATTCAATTTTTCAACAAAAGTGTTGGTGTCAAGAAACATAAGCTTGTCATTATAATGACTAGCTAATAAATGCATATGATTATTAAGCATATGTATGTTATTATTTGTCCTATTTGATAGGTGCCCAAAGTAAGGAAAAGCGCACAATATTATTTTCTGACAATTAATTTTCAATATTTCAGTGACACTGTCAGTGATATCATTTAATCTAACACTTGAGCTATTACCTACACATACTGTAATAATGGTATTCGGATCATACTGCTTCCTAGTTATGGATGACATTATTTCTTTATAAGAAGTCCCAGGCATGCAATAATTTAAAGCAGAACAGGTAGTCAGGTTGTTATTTAATAATTTTCCTAATCCTTTCCCTAAACTATCTGAAAAAATAATGGGACGATAACCAACCTCATCACAAGGTACACAACTACTATCTGTCTGAACAATAACCAATGAATCTGGTACAATTTCTGGTGTTACAATGTTCGTGGACAAACATTCCAAGTTCTCCACTATCTCCGGCTGTGAAGACTCAAGGTATGATTCCTTTTGTAAGGTACATGGAGTGGTGTTGATAGGAAGTGGGTCCACTGTGTCTACATTAGAGTTACACATACCCACCAACTCATTAGTGGCAAGGATATGCTCTTTTATTTGGTTTTGAGAGTGCACATACTTTGTATAAAGAGAATGTAGCGACTCTTCAAGAACCTGAATTTCAGACTGTAAGCGTTGAGTGTCTGTGTGATTATGTTTCTTTATGACGTTATCACGTAAAACTCGTCCGTAAACCGACTTTACAGACAACCAATTTTTTTTGAAAACGCACGGTTCGTTTTGTTTTACATTGAGTTTTTGTAAAATAAAAAATGCGGTTTCGACCTACAATAACAGACTGTCACGCGAAGTCGCGGGCATCAGCTAGTTTTAGCATAATAGGGTATTGTACTCTATACGTGAAAAAATCTATAAATATGTTATTGAGACAGTTTAGACATAAAGCAGTCGGAAAATGTAAGTTTTACTTCATAAAATAACAAAACCAATTTTTAAATTCAATTCAAAGTTTTTAGTATTTTTAATCGGTTATAAAATACCATGAAATAGTAGCGGCCATGTTATTACGCCGTACGGCTGTGTAAACAAAAAATTGACAACTGCCAGTCAACCGATTGGCGTAATATAGGCTTTGTACTTTTATTATTTTCGTAACTTACGTAATTTTTTCATTATTATAAAATATGCTATTACAAAATATGCTTTTAATTATTTTTAAATTAAATACAATCATTATCATATTTAATATGAGTGCATTTGATACAAAACGAACTGACGTCATTTACGCTGGGCAATATGGCGTCCAGTAAGAAGCGTTTTCGTCATACATTGCGCGAAATTTGAAAATTTAAAATTTGGATGCGATTTTATTGCACTTATCGATTGAGTAAAAATGTTGTGTATTTTTGGTAGCATATTAGCACTACAGAATTTCATTGAGACACTTTTCTAAAATGGGTGTAATACCCAATTATATTCATACTTATTTAATTTTGTCCACAGTAATTTATAAAATAAGGACAATATAAGACTTCTTTTACCAAGAGGCAGCGCGCGCGCAGCCGAGTGACTGACGTCACATCAAGGACTATACACACCGTTACCACGACGACGAGTTAAGGAAACATCACACTTGGTCGCTAAGATTCGGACACCAAGAAGAACGAAGTATTTGTAAAGATTACTGATAAGTGACACGGACGCGAGGTTGTGAGTTCGATTCCTAGTTATTGCATTATTTTAAGTGATTACGAAGCTAATTTATGCTTATTTTATGCGAAGTGGTGTCCAAAGATCGGTTTGTATGTCTTAAGCTCATTGCATATTATTTAAAACTTATTTACAGTTAAATAAAACCATTATTGGGGTAGGAATTCGGGAAAGAAAATGTCATTGATATAATTATCTCTAGTAACAATCGCATGAAAGTATTTTTTTCTTAGATTTTGTGTTTTTTTTTTCTATCGGGTCATTGGTCTTTTGTATTTCGGACACTATAATTAACTAACTAGTATTCTTAAATTTCATTACAAATAAAAAAGTTGGATATGTACAGTAGGACAAACTATTTGGTATACAGGTGGTCTAACTTGTAACTACTTTCAAATAATGTTCTGAGTGTGCTCAGTAGTAAATTGGGCAGAAAACACCATTAACAAATAATTCCAAAACAGAACTCCTCTAATAAAAACCCTGAAAATCCGATTAATTTTAAATTCACTGTAAAATTCGATTTTTGGTTGCTAAGTCAATTAAGTTGGCTAATGATAACCTACAAGTGACGTCATAAGTGTAAAATGCCATACACAGTCTAACGAATCATGTTTTGACAGTTCATCTGCCCAATTATATCACGTCACTCTTAAGTATGCCATATGCTTAAAAAAGTAATATCAATATTGGTGTTATGTAAACGTAAGTATACGCCTGTACACTAAACAGCTTGCTTGACTGTACTTTTACTCGTCTAAAATGGTCGAAAACAAATCATTTATTTTAATTAGACCATTAAAGGCACTTATACGTCATTTATAAGATAAAAATTGAATTAAATCTAAAGCCCGACCACTTAACTAAGACCGTTCCTGAGATAGCTGCGCGGTGCGACAGGGGTGTGGTGACGTGACGCGAGAACTCACTGATACGTCAACTTGTGACAACTGTCACCTCTGTCGCACCGCGCAGCTACCTCAGTGTGGTGACGTGACGCGAGAGCTCACTGATACGTCAACTTGTGACAACTGCCACCCCTGTCGCACCGCGCAGCTACCTCAGTGTGGTGACGTGACGCGAGAGCTCACAGATACGTCAACTTGTGACAACTGTCACCCCTGTCGCACCGCGCAGCTACCTCAGTGTGGTGACGTGACGCGAGAGCTCACTGATACGTCAACTTGTGACAACTGTCACCCCTGTCGCACCGCGCAGCTACCTCAGTGTGGTGACGTGACGCGAGAGCTCACAGATACGTCAACTTGTGACAACTGTCACCCCTGTCGCACCGCGCAGCTACCTCAGTGTGGTGACGTGACGCGAGAGCTCACTGATACGTCAACTTGTGACAACTGTCACCCCTGTCGCACCGCGCAGCTACCTCAGTGTGGTGACGTGACGCGAGAGCTCACTGATACGTCAACTTGTGACAACTGTCACCCCTGTCGCACCGCGCAGCTACCTCAGTGTGGTGACGTGACGCGAGAGCTCACAGATACGTCAACTTGTGACAACTGTCACCCCTGTCGCACCGCGCAGCTACCTCAGTGTGGTGACGTGACGCGAGAGCTCACTGATACGTCAACTTGTGACAACTGTCACCCCTGTCGCACCGCGCAGCTACCTCAGTGTGGTGACGTGACGCGAGAGCTCACTGATACGTCAACTTGTGACAACTGTCACCCCTGTCGCACCGCGCAGCTACCTCAGTGTGGTGACGTGACGCGAGAGCTCACAGATACGTCAACTTGTGACAACTGTCACCCCTGTCGCACCGCGCAGCTACCTCAGTGTGGTGACGTGACGCGAGAGCTCACTGATACGTCAACTTGTGACAACTGTCACCCCTGTCGCACCGCGCAGCTACCTCAGTGTGGTGACGTGACGCGAGAGCTCACTGATACGTCAACTTGTGACAACTGTCACCCCTGTCGCACCGCGCAGCTACCTCAGTGTGGTGACGTGACGCGAGAGCTCACTGATACGTCAACTTGTGACAACTGTCACCCCTGTCGCACCGCGCAGCTACCTCAGTGTGGTGACGTGACGCGAGAGCTCACTGATACGTCAACTTGTGACAACTGTCACCCCTGTCGCACCGCGCAGCTACCTCAGTGTGGTGACGTGACGCGAGAGCTCACTGATACGTCAACTTGTGACAACTGTCACCCCTGTCGCACCGCGCAGCTACCTCAGGAAGAGTCTCAGTTAAGCGGTCGAGCTATAGTTGCCCACTTCCAAAAGGTATGGAGATGAATAGGCAAGAAACTCCATACTTACTTCTGATTTTGCCTGAACTTTGGATCTCACTTCAGATTAATGTTGTGTGTCTGTATTGTAATGACTTCTAACTTGGAGACCTGAGTCCCAACAGTGGGAATAATACAGGCTTATTGTACAATCTTAGTTTTTGTTTACCAGAATCCTGTAAAGGGGCCAATTGTACTCGTTATAAACAATTTTTGCTTAAGCAATAACCCTGAAATCGTGAGAGATTAATTCAGCTGATGCATACATTTGTGTTAGCATATCTCGACGTTGGTGCCAATTCTGTCGTGCACTAGCTAAACTTATTTTAAGCTATCTGTATCTCTTTCTCTCCAATAAAATAAGAAAGAGACAATCAAAGTTGTCATGTCAGAACGTTTTGATTAAAACGGCGAAGTTTAATGAAACAACTAATTTGACATCCCTAACTTAGTTCTTATTTGTCTCCGTCCTTTTCTTCAGCTGCCTGGTAGTAAGAGATGCCAATTGTCTTATTTTAGTTTGTGAACCAAAGGATCGGTACCAATGTCATTGTGAACGTTCGTACACTGACGTACCAAAATGGGCCGTTTTAGTAGGTGAAAATATGAGATATGAAATAATTTTGCTTTACAACTTTTCATATAGGAATAATAAAATGCATACATACGCAAACTGAGGCTAGGACAATTTTTACTATAGGAAAAAAACACCAGCAACACTATCGACCAGATAATAGGGTATTTTACAAAAAAAAAATCTAATTAGTTTGTCAGATAGTTTTCCAAAAAATATTGGACTCAAGTTTTTTTCTTCTTTCACGTAAACAAAAAAATTAAGACGATACAGTGCGTCGAAAACTCGTGTGACATCACTATGTCAGTACACTTTTACTGGCGAAGTGGCGTCACAAACCCCCCACTCATGATCTGATGCGTTTTATCTTCGTCAGTTTTTATTTTGATTTTGAGATTTGATAGAACAAAAAATACGTGTCCAAAATTTTTGATAATCTAACTGACGGACAAATTAGATTTTTTTGGTAAAATACCCTATTCTGATATTGTCTGTCAGATAAGTTAACCGGATGTCATGAGTGAAAGATTTGTTCCTTTTTTTTAAGCCACTAAAAAGGCCCTGCATTACCTACCACGAACTACGACAAATATTGTAAATATAAATTGTACTGATGAGAAATGTCTGAATTAAAGTACGGTCGGTGTAAAATTGCAAGAAAACCAGTCCAACCTGCGACTAAATTTTGTCGCTGCATTGTCTCGTGTCTACTGATCATGTACTGTTTCTGTTGCAAGATAATGTATCGAGAAAATTTGCGTTAGCTTGTCCAGTTAAAACTATCGTTTCTCAAGTATTTATTAAATTACCTTAAACTACAATATTTTGGTTTGCTTTTCCGTTTCTTCACCATTTTTTAATGTTACATTAAAATTTCTTAAACCGAAGCCACATAGCTAAAATCATTGTTAGGCATGGTTCAATACTGATATTTATTAGTATTATCTAATGTGCCAGACTGGCATCACTGCCCGCCTCTCTATTCCCCGATACATATAACCTAGGTATCTTCAAGGCACGAGTGAACCGGTTCATCCTAGGCAAGCGTGCTCCACCTTAGGCCGCATCATCACTTAAGATCAGGGGGCCCAAGTCTGCTATTTTTATAATTTCGTCATTCCAACACGATTCCATTGTCATTTTGCTAAATGTTGGTAATCTGCTAAATTCATTATGGTCGGTCGAATTAAAAGCAATGACTGCACAATGACGTTCTAATGGTAGGTCACTCATCAAAGGAACTGTCAAAATTTTAGCACATTACCGCCTAAGTTAGTCATTCAGTTGTCATTTTGTACGAGATTACTATTCTAATATCATTTCTTTCAATGGCGTGTCAGTGGTTGACAATTGGAAAGTCATAGTGACGTAAATTAGTAGATTACCAAACTTGTCAAAATCAACAATTATGAAATCAATGATAGACCATTCTGACACTATTGTAATAGCAGATGGCCCAGGTGAGTGGCGGCCAAACGCAAGCCTTGAAGATTTTAGAAATATGATATTTGAGTATTAGTGGGTGGTATACCTAATATGTAATACCAATATAAAAAATTAGGATATCTGCTTTTATCCGATTACTAATACATAGAATGTTACTTTCCTAAAACTAATATATCAGTCACAAGCCTAGCCATTGTTGGTTTGCTAAGAGCATATCGCCTAGCACACGCTTTGACCTAAATTAAACTAAAAATGGTGATTTTAATGCAATTGGAAAAACTCTTTAGTTCACTCACAATAAGATCACTTTTTGTCCATCAGCCACAAAGGCATTTTTTAAAATTGACATTTTTATCATCGACCGTACTGACATAATGTAATTACTAAAGTAGATAAAAAAAATAGGGTTTTTTTTTCTGTTTATATTTTTTTTTTCAATAAAGTAAATGCTAGATTATGTTATTATTATTGAAGGTTTTAATTAAAAGTGTTATGTGTGCGATATTCAGTGGATTTCTTTTTAAAATAATTATTTTGTAAAAATATAAAGTGAACTAGCCTAGGTGTAACGTTAATAATAATTGTAAAATAAAAAATGGGTAGAGCGTTTTTTGTTCTTTTTTTAACTTAATGATAAAAATGCTTTTGCTATTCACTGTTTTTTTTTTTAAATTTTATTTATACTTTGGGAGCCTATCGTTTTAGTTTAGATCCTTGGAAATAATAAAAAAAAAAATGCAAAAATTGAATATTTTCGAGAATGCTTGTTAATTCCAGTAGCGAATGCAGTGGTATTCTGTCTCACAAAAATCTCTCTCAAGTGAGTTTGAGGCGAGAAATCATCCTCAGCTCATATGGGATGAGAACTCACTACACCTAAATGCACCCCGGAAGATTTTTTACAGAATAAACCCGCTAGTCAAGTATATTAATTAACATTGCGGGCCCACCATACCACTGGCCATACACCTGGTGGTATGGTGGATCTAAAATTATACCACTCACCGAACCTAACCCAAATGATTTAGCAACAATAGAGGGGATCTGGCGCTCGGCGGCCGCTACTGCGGCACCGCTCACTTTCGCGCTTTAATGGTCACAATTCTAACCTACCTCAAACGATTTTCTCAATGGTATAGTTTTAGACCCACCATACCACCAGATATGGTAGTGCCGCACTATTAATTAATGTAGCTTCCTAAAACTTGGGACTTGAACATGAATATTACAGGACAATGTCTCTGCCTAACCCTTTGCGCAAACAGCCATGATATAATTCTTATGAAGGCTAGCATGGTTTTTTTTTTTTAAGGATTTGTATAGTCTACTATGAACTTAGGTTCCAGTATAGAGAGTAGAGGTTAGAAGCATCCGTTAAAATGTGCCACTTAAGGGCGGCGCTACATTCGCGACCGGGTAAACATTTTCTAACTCTGCATACTTCAATCCGTCAACAACTGCTACATTCATACCCTGTGCCTAGTCCAGTAAATTAAAATATCACTACTTAAAGGTCGAAACTTAGATGTCAGAATGACACTATCACATGTCTAAGGGCCCTTTTCCTGTCATGCGTTTTTTCGCCCACGCGCGGATCTCGTCCGCATCCTATCATTTCATACATGTTTTTTATATCATGCGGGCAGCACGCGGATTGGCTGCGGGCGGCCGCCCGCGTGCGTATTATCCGGGTGCGGCGATGTTCTTCTGCCTTGAGTTGTTGTTTTTACTGTAACGCGGGTCGCACGCATGGTTATAGTACGCACGAGTAGTCACTGGCGACACGCACGACGTTGCAGCGGCAAACGAAATCTTTGTCATGCGTGTGGCCAGGAGCGTGCTATCACCCACATGTGGACCAGATCCGCGCGCGGGCGAAAATACGCATGACAGGAAAAGGGCCCTTATAGTCCTGGTCATTTTGTGACGTGCAAGTGACATTCGATCTTAGACGATACGTTATACTTGGGCAAATTCTATCTCAAAACAGCGTTACCGTGTTCCGATTTCAAGGGTATAGATTCCGGTGTGAATACAGGCATATGACACAAAGCAACACATTTGCAAAGGCCTCTGGTATTGCAGATGTCCTATAGGCAGAGATGACCACTTAACATCAAGTGGGCAGTCGGCTTGTTAACCGAACAAAAAAAAAAACGAATTATACCACATTTCAAATTACCACCTTGTATAACAGTAAATATGAGTTACATTTAACTGCTTTTAGGGCCAAAGCACACACGCTACTTATAGCATCGGTGATCAGCGATTTTGCTATTGTATCGATGCTTTTTGGCGACTCTGCGTTCGGACGCGGTATCGGAATCGCGCGTTCTAGCGACTTGATCGCTGTATTTAGCTTGTAAAAGCGGCTAAATCGTCGATCGCCGATGCTAAAAGTAACTAGTCTGCTGTGACCCTTAAATAAGTACTTACTTTCACGTGGATAGCTTTCGACCATTGACAATTACTGCCATTGAAAAGAATAAAAAACGTAACTACCCGCAATTTATAAAAATGCCTTGCCTGAAAGTATTTAGTAACGATTCTAACTAGTTTAATATATAAATAATGTTTCTAATAACCCGATGTCTTTTGAACGCCACAGATTTTAATTTAGATTGTAATATATTCTTTACAGAATGGATCAGTTATATTTTTCTAAAACCACAAAAAGCAGCTGATTTATATACTTGTGTAAAACTCGACAAAATGTATGAATTAGCTGATCATATTATTCCTGTTTTCAGTTTTGGTAAAAGAAAAGTGGTTGTCAAAGAAAACTTTTCATTTACCAAAACGAAAAACTGAAACCACTAAACACTGGAAACACTAATATAATTGTAATCTTCTACTTTCGATCTACTAGTATAAATTCCAATATCCTATGCCGTATAAAATTATTGTATTGGGTAGTGCACCGCTGTTGTTTGGTTCCCAAAAAGACACTGAGTTTAGTTGGAACCATTGGAATGAAAGATAAGTGAACCAGTTCATCCTAAGCAAGCGTGCTTCACATTAGGCCGCACCATCACTTTACGTTATTGTGGTCGTTTGTTGTTAATTCGGTTAACCAATCACAGCGGCTTACGCTCGATTGACAATTTGTCACATAAATTTTTCGTTCGAAACCCCGGTTTCTCGAACGAAAAATAAGAAAATCTTGAGAGGGTCAAATTTAGAAACATAAAAGGTTTGTTGAATCCTCTATAGCTCATGGTCCATTCTGCACTGAAGTAAATAAAGTAATAAATAATTGCTGGCCAAGACTTAGAGCATTTGACTAGGTGATGAAGACATCCCCAAACACTTTTTTTAGTGTGGTGATTTAGAGTTGCTACTAACTTATAATCACCATCTAAAGATAGTTATCAACAATTTAAATGCTCCTAGTTTGTAATATACTCAAGGCTTGGCGTTTAAGCAATAAAATTGTGCCTAAATGTCTTGTATTTTAAAACTAATCACACTTGTTAGATTTGTAGAAAAAATTGTAAAGCCGACAGAGGTTTCCTTTAGATATAATGTTCTGTACTTGCACGCGTCTCTACAAAATGTTATTTGGTTTAAAAAAAAAGTGACAAATGTGATTAGTATTTAATGTTTTGTCTGAATAAACAAGCTATTATTGAGTTAATCGCAAAATAGTTGAATTATGTGATTTTGTAACTGATTCTAAAACTTGTTTTGTAATACGAGTTGTGCTGTATGCACTGTTAATGTTAAGAAATGTTTCATTGAGTTCAATCTACTGGCAAGTTAGCTAAAACTTTAGAAGTAGTCTCACTGTTTACACGATGCAAGTCAACAAATCGTGCCAGTAGATACAGCTCCATTTTGTCCGAAAAACGAATAGACATGTGAGGTTTCTAAAAAAAAACATCTTATATCCGTTGTCTTAAAAACCATTGATCAGTTATGCCGCCTCTTAAAACTCAACATGTGTGCGGAAAAACGCGAGTAAATGTCAGTTGCGTAATTCCGCTGTTACTGGTAACTTCGTAAATGCTGTTGGTTTTCTAAAGGGTAGAGGTAAGGAAAACCGTGTCTGTGTATGAAAATGTGTTCGTTAAAATGTCTTAAATGAGAGTGGCGCTACAATAGCGCCGATAAAAAAAGCGCTATAAGTTATTAGAATAGTTTGACAAAATTATTTTGGACTGTGAGGTTTGTAGTGATTTTCTAACTCGGTATACTTCAATCCGTCAACAACTGCTATATTTATACTATACCCCGTGCCAACGCTGGCGCCAATTTGGCGATTTTAGAACTGGTTTTGACGGCCTATAGCTGGACACTTTTTCAACTTCTCCCCCCCAATATTAGATTCCTTACCTCTACCCTCCATAACCTAGATGGCAATTACTGTTCATGATATTCAAGAAGCTTATAATAAAAGTTGTGCATGAGGTATTGCCATCTCTTTCTGGTAGCCCTGCTAGAAAGAGACGGCAATCCCTCTCACGAAAGATACGCTTTCATGGTCTACAAAACGGATTTCACTGGAC
This sequence comes from Charanyca ferruginea, assembly GCA_947361185.1. Classification (NCBI taxonomy): domain Eukaryota; kingdom Metazoa; phylum Arthropoda; class Insecta; order Lepidoptera; family Noctuidae; genus Charanyca; species Charanyca ferruginea. The sequence goes on along the minus strand of OX376080.1, from coordinate 7,400,265 downwards.
TCCGATTTTGTAATAACCCTATTGATTATTTGGCAGATTACACATGAGTTTTCTTGCGTTTTTCACTCAGATTTGTCCCTAAAGGCCTGGCTACATTAGAGCTGACAACTTGCTGTCGCAGGCGCAGGGAGTTACTGCAGTAGTATTTTAGAGAGCGGCTGTACGCATAGGTGTGGAATCGTCCATACAAATATTACTGCAGAACCTTAAGTGGTTCGCTCTCCGGTGTGATCAGACTTTGACCAAAACTCGCCATGTTCAATATTAAAAATCCAAACATGTACGCTTTAGAATTGTATTAAATTAATCGGATTATATAATTTCGGCGCTAGATAGCTAATTTAGAGTAAGTAAAACAGATTATATAATATATGAAGCTGTCGGAGCAAAACTGCCTTTTTATTTCTTACAATCTGGAAAGACATTTTTTTTTGGGTATAGTTACCAAAAGAGATTCCAGGTCGTCGGAAATAGTTGCAGTTTATATAGAAACCGATGGATATTTTTGAATGAAATTAAATTAAATCATTAAAACTATTTATTCTCTATTAATTTTATTTTAAAATAAAATAAAATTAATAGAGAATAAATAGTTTTATATTATATAGTCATAAACATCCATCGGTTTCTAAGTAAACTTCAACTATATCTAACGACTCTGGTTACTTCTTTTAGACGATTTTCACTAACACTAAGCAACATCTAAATTTGTATTTTAGCCTCTGAATGTTTAGGCGGTGAAGGCAGCAGGTCGAACGATTTTTTTAAATCATATCCTTCTATTAACCCTAAAATAAAAGAGACTATAGCGGCCAAGGCTAACTGGCTTTCTGACCTCATGATTTGTAATAACTAGTGTTTAGGTTAGCTGTTAGAGGGTTAATAGAAAAATGTAATAACAAATAATTAAAAGGCCGTTTTGCTCTAAAACCTTCGCAAATGAAAAGAAGAAAAAAAAACGCGTACCACTTATCGTAATAATGTGATGTTACAAAAAACACCAACATAGCGTTCAAAAGATTTATATAAAAAAAATATTAGTACCGTTAGAAAAATTACCATAATGTTAAAAGAAAATGAGGAGTTAGAAACGCAGTTTTGCAAAGCTTTATCGCTCGCATTGAGGCGGTCTCGTTTAATTGACTAAAAACTTCCAAGCCGAGATAAATAAACGATACTTGGCACGTACTTTCTCTCTTTCTGTCTCTATCTTGCGCTTGTAATTTGACAGTCGTGCGACGATGACAGGAATAATGCCTAAGCACGTGCTAAGTATCGTTAAGGCAAATGAGTGTTGTTATCTCTTTCCATCATATAGAGCAAGAAAGAGACGGAAGTTTAATGTTGTCAAAATGGCTGATAATTTAAACTGGAGTACGTTTTTAGGCGGTATATTCGGAGGTTTCGTCTAAAACTGTATCCAAGTTCTTTTATGTAATGTTGTTCCGTTTCTTTATCGTTCAATACCGTCAAATGTGTTTAAAGTGTCTTTAACCCAGTTATAATATGGCCTTTTCTCTCACTTCACAAACATATTTTAGAACTAGAAAAGTCCACAGTCACATTAGTTGTCCAGTGACACAACAATATTGTCACAAACTTTGTCGAATCTCTCAGTATGACATTTGAAATTAGGCACGGATCTCCTATGATTGAGCTTATTACGTTGTATAAAACGCCATTACGATTACCATTTTTCAGCGGCTAGTTTAGCCAATGAACAGGCGACATGCGAGAGAAATAATTCTCTTACTATAATGTCAACAAGTTAACCAAAATCACAGAGTTTGTACTTGAGTATATTTCTTGCAAGCGAATCTTCCATTCGCTATTTACTCCATGACTTGTAAATATGTATTGTGTAGCAAACATATCTGGGCCTGTAGACAAAATCCTTTTCTGTTAGGGGCCGTCTCCATAAGCGAGAGAATCGCGGCAATATTATCGTCGTACCACGTATTTCTATACACTCTTAGAACGTGTCTACACACGGCGATGCGACGAGTGGCTGAGTGCGAGCGAAACGTCATCGTATCTCCATCTATTAAGACCGAGATTACCCGTCGATAGAAGCGCGGAATCGTCGCGATTCTCTTGCTCGTGGAGACGGCCCCTTACGTTAACGCCAACGGAAAAATCAAATAGTATGGAGTTGACGTTTGTTTACTCTGGTAAACAAACGTCAACTGATGCAACTGTCACGTGATGCAATTATGTCAACTACATACAATTTGAATTTTCCGTTGGCGTTAACGCTAACAGAAAAGGGATCACGTCTACAGGCCCTGGGCCACCCAGTGGCTTTGATTGGAAGTAACGAAATCACTGTGAAAAGTGAAAAGATCTGATTTTTTTTAGTTCCTCGACCACGCCCCTGTTGCCATGCCAGGCAGATTTGCTGCACTGTATTCTGTAATGCAAGTCTTAAAAACACCCGGTTTTTCGAACGAAAAATTAATGTGTCAAATCGTCAAGCGCGCCTAAGCTGTTGTGATTGGTTGTTAATAATTCAGCCAGCCAATCACAGCAGCTGACGCTCGCATTATTTTTTCGTTCGAGATACCGGACGTAATTCTCTAATGATCCATTTTGTACAAAGACTTTTAATTAGTATTGTATAAAAATATTCGTTTTGTATGTATTAGAATTTAAAAAGAAATGTTAGCAGCGATACTTATTTGATTTTAAGGTTTTCGTTTTGTAGTCCCTCACGTTTATCAGTGACAATGAACGAGGCGAGATTTTTTGTAATTTTGATAATAAATTAAAATATCAAAATGTGAGACATCATGCAAAAAATAATTTAAAAGCCTTTGCAAGTTGAAAATATGGTTGTTTCTAGTGTGTCCGACGCGACGTTATAGAATAGTTCCTTGGTTTTTTTAATTATTATTTTTTATTTGTAAACCCAGCTTTTGTATGTTAATTTAATTTAAAGTGTATGTAGTTAGGTTTCATTTCAGTTCTTTTGTTTACCATTTAAATAGTAATTGTGGTATTTATAATATAATCCATGTTAAAAATGTTGATAGGTAGTTTTTTTGTAGGTATAAAATGTGAATTTAATCAATAAAAAAATATGTTTTAAAATTACAATGTACAAAACAGGTGTACTTATTTGTTGTTTAGAATACGCCCCATATACAATATTTTACATTTATTTTTAAAAATACCTCAATATCTTGAAGTACTAGCATAATTATTAATGATTATTATTGCTCTTGGCGAAAAATTGATATTAATATGGATTATGTTATAAATTCACAAGAATACACACATCATGTATATTTTATTCCGAATTATCGCAATCTTTGTATATATTGCTTGTTTATAATTAAATTAATTTAATTTATGTATTGGTTTTATGTTTTTTTTTACCTTATTTTTTTTTAGTAAATGGCGCATCGTTGTTTTAAAATAAATTAGTTGGTCAATGTGCGATAAAAAAATACTTTGTTGAGGTTAGAAATAGGTACTTATTAAGTTTTTTTATTGCAATGCAGAAGTGAAAGAAAAGGCCAAACGCGATATAAAATTAAAACAGTTAAGTTAATTACAACTTACGACGAAATATGCGTAGTTTCCCTCAGTTAACGAGACTGCCTTCATGTGGCAAGAGGCACAGTCCAGTTGAAAAGAATTAGTACAGAGATGTTTCTCAGGCAAATAAGTAGATTTAGTGCAAAAAAAGGCGGGAAATGTATAAAATGTGAATGTATAGACTATTTTTTTTTTTTTACTGTTGTTTGTAAGGGCAGTGCCGTTTGATGCTATAGATAATATATCGATTATTATAGCTATTGAGTCTAGAAGGCGAAAATGTATTTGGAATAAAAATGTTAACATTTGAATTCTTATGCTGATTAATGTTTCCTATGTTTATGGGTATTAATGCCTTGGGCTTTATAGCAATGAGAAAATATTCTATAGCTAATAATTTAAAATCTTAGATCATTTATTTTATCGCCTATGCTTGAATCGCGCTGAAACATAGGCCTTTAAGTAAAGTCTATATAACACAAAGAGCTTCCAATAATCGATTGTAGTTTCTAGAATGAAGCATAGAACAACACATATTTAACTTAGATAAATCTTCCATTACAAATCTTCCATATTAATCTTATATTGTTAATTGTATATAATAAAGCAGGTTCCATTACAGGTAGACAAATATAAAATCTAATCTTCAATACTAGGAGGTTGATCTAGGTACACAATTTGGCAAATAGTGGAATGTGGGTTTTTATATTGAACGCCTACATTCGCGTTAGCGTTGAAATAAAATAGTATCTAGTGACAGTAATAGGAAACACAATTATTCCGTACAAATTGTAGCTAACGTTAACGCGTTCGAATCCGCAAAAAACTCGCACTAGGCACTAACGGCGCCGTCTCGTGACAACAATGGGAAACATTTATTTTATACAAATTGACGTAAGTAAACGTTTACGTTAACGCGATCAAATACGTTAAGAGGATTGTCAAGTGCCGATTAGGTATTTCTAAAAATGCTATCTGTTTCACACCGCTCGCTTTGCCTCCCTCTATCCCCATCTCCCTTCATGTGTTCTAGAATACATGAAGCTCATAATGCAAGTAGGAGGTGCTATCGTAACAGCATTTTTGACGTGATAACGTCTTATAAATCCATAAACACCATCTGCACGCACAAAAAAGTGTCACGTTCCGCCTGAGCGTGCAAGCGACAGCGCGGAACAAGCGATAGAGAGGCATAATCGGCCCAAGCAATAAGCTCCGCCCACCTCGACGGAAGCCATTATTTGCTTATGAATATGTTAGCCGTTATGTTTCTTTATGACGATATCACGTAAAATTATCGTCCGTAAACCAATTTTTTTTAGACAACGTAAATACAGACAACCAATTTTTTTTTAGACAACTTGCCCTGGAGCAATAGAGAGGCAAGCTTCAAGGTCGCCATAACTGGTTTCACAGCACTCTGATGTGTTTTCTCTGCTTTTGTTATAAGCCTCATATTTGAATAAAAAAATCAGCACATTGGCAGCTATTCTCTATCTACGTACAACGAATAACGTTACAGGTTTGATTAGAGCCTGAAATACAACACTCGTTTTTCATTAGCAAAAAAAATTTCATCCAAATACGTTTTTGCCTTCTGACTTTCATGGTACCATATCTCCATGACGCTGTTACGTCGCGTAAGATCAGTATAATATAATAATAGACTGCTTTATCAGTTTGTAAAATTGTACCTACTTTAAAAATGGATAAATATTGTGAATTGTAAATAATGAAAATTTCTTTATTGATAAATAAATAAATGTCTATTGTAAACTGCATTTTTATTTTTTGTTTGACACCATCAATAAGCGCAAGTATTTTATATGTCATTGGATGGCAAATAAATCGATGGCCCTCTTGATGTAAAGTGGTCACCGCTGCATATTGTTAAGTGGCTCGACAAAACTGGATTTAAACAATTACTACTTTATTATGATCTTGATCTAAATGCAAATTGGATTCCTAATCTGTGTCGCGGTATTATGCTGTGGGTGTGACACGCGAAGTCCTCATTGATTGTAGTACCTACTACCGTTATACTTTCTAATAAATAATTCACCCTTAAACTGCGGGCGAACATTCGCTACGCTTGATCCGAAGCGCGGCTGGCTACTCACCTGTGTATCTGTATGTCTATTCTCTCCTTCACCTGGGTGTTCACCGAGGGAGATTGTAACAGAATAGCACTGCTGTTAAATTGGCTGCCGGCCGCACAACGAAACGCTTTTTTTCGACTTCCGAGCTACCCACAAATCAAGTAGCAGCCTAGCTGTAGGCGACGTACGACATCTGAGCGCCTAGCATTGAGCGGACACTTCATCTGCCGGGCCCGAGAACCACAACTGCATCTTATAAGTCTAACGATGGCTCGTTACATGGTTCTATGTCTCTTTTGGCTATAGTTTACCACGTGCCACTAAATGATAGCAATTTCCATTACTAAAATCTATCGATTTAAATTAACGTCTTAGGTCAACTCTGGTCATCCCTATAAATGTCAAAACACTGCTAGCGTCGCAAAACGTTCCATAGAAAATCTTTCAATACTGTTAACACTGCAATGTTCTGTCTCAGTCTTCGAACGTGATGAAAGTGAGATAAAAAATACTGTTTTCATGTTTAACATGGAACGCGGTAAAATATTGATTCATCGATTGAGGTTATATGAGTTCCAAGCTGTGCTGCCTTTCAAATAAATTATGAAAATTACATGCTTTTAAGTGGCAAAACAAGTAAGAAAAGCAAATTTATTTAAAACATTGAAGTTCAATAATGTCTGACGTTGAAGAACCGCCGACGAAGATGTCGAAATACGAAGAGGTATGTGTTACGATAATAATATTTTTACATTGCTTTGTAAAAGCCGTTTAGACGCGTTACTAATAATATCATCTAATGAAAACCTATTCTACTGGTATGCTTCTATAGAATATCTGTGCTTCTATTCCGATAATATTATCTAGTAAAAAAAATTGTTGGAGAATATTGATATTTTTTTCTTGACATAAAAATATCGAATCACTCTATGTATCGCTTTTCTGAATTTCATGCCAGTTCCCGCACACAAGTCGTGAGTAATGAATAAATCCCTAATTTCCTAATGCTTAAAAAGGTTCTATTAAAACTAAAAATTCCTTGTAAAAAGCTTTAATGCTTCAACAATATTTTTTATTTATCTTTAGCATTTTCTTTTTCCATTATGTAGCTAGTCCAAATTTTCTATACTACTCTGGTACTTGATTTTTCAGTACTTAGACCCAGAAGGTGAGGAATGCTTGGAAGAGGAGGGTCAAGAAGAGTGGCTAAGTGAAGGTGTCCTCACTGATGATGACTATGGAACAACAGTAAGTGATAGTTTTATATATACTGGCTGAACTGGCAAATATTATTTCATAAATCATAAAAGTTAAAAAGATAAAAATAGCCAAGTGCGGGTTGAACTCGCCCATGAAGGGTTGCGTAGTAACATAATATAAAAGTTCTTTATTTGAGTTGATTGAATGAAAGGTTAATTGCGGTTTACGATTTATGACATATTAAAAAAAACTACTTACTAGATCTCGTTCAAACCAATTTTCGGTGGAAGTTTACATGGTAATGCACATCATATATTTTTTTTAGTTTTATCATTCTCCTATTTTAGAAGTTACAGGGGGGGGGAGCACATTTTACCACTTTGGAAGTGTCTCGCGCAAACTATTCAATTTAGAAAAAAAAAATATTAGAAACCTCCATATCATTTTTAAAGACCGTAACATATGGGTTTGATGAAAAAAATTTTTTGAGTTTCAGTTCTAAGTATGGGGAACCCTCAAAATTTATGTTTTTTTTTTCTATTTTTGTGTGAAAATGTTAATGCGGTTCACAGAATTCATGTACTTACCAAGTTTCAACAGTATAGTTCTTATAGTTTCGGAAAAAAGTGGCTGTGACATACGGACGGACAGATTGACAGATATGACGAATCCATAAGGGTTCCGTTTTTTGCAATTTGGCTACGGAACTCTAAAAAATAGCCTCAGGGCCCTTGTTAACAAGACAGTTTCTATCCGGGCCATTGCCGGCTAAGCTTTTTCACGAACATGCTAACTAACAAACCTCCAAAGCGTCCCATACTTAACTGACGATCAGACATAGACACGGTTTAAAACCGTCTCTTTAACAAGAGCCCTCAGTCCTATGAAATATATGCAAAAAATTCAAGATAAAGTTCAAGCCGTTTCGGAGGAATGCAATAACAAACGCTATGACACGAGATTTATATTAGATATTCAATTAAAGTCGGTTGTTCTGGGTATGTCTGTGACCCAAAAAAAATAAAATAAATAAAGAACACCAGGAAGGAAGTCATGGGCAACACGTAGTAATAAATAAAAAATTGGAAAATTACATACTGTTTTAATTTTTTTCCAGGCTGAGCAAGAAGATAAAAACGATGACCACCAATCTGCAAAAACAGGAGAGCTCGAAACAACACAAACTTTAGACAACTCAAATACAATTCAAACTACTACGGTCATAGGGCAAGTGGAACTACATGATAGCAGTATTATCAATGCTACAATCACGCATGGCAGTATTTCCCACACCAATATTACCCACAGCGGTAACACACACGGCAATGTTACACAGAATATTGAGGAACAGTTGAATAATTTGGAGAGTGTGCAGAATGGGGACGAGTTGACAGATGATCTGGATGCATTCTTGATCAGGTATGTGGTATTTATTTCATTGCAAAACACAGTTCTGCTAAGGACCGATGTTATTAAACATAAAGTTACTCGAGGAGCTTGTGGCTAAGTTAAAGCGGTACAGTTCGATCGGTCAAAGTTTAAGCTACGCTTGCCGCGGTCGATCTGTGGATGGGCCTCCATCCATTTCATACCGAGATCTCTCTGTGCCTCAGAAAGCACTTAAAGCCATTAGTCCCGGCTGTAATTTATAAATCTTTGGCAGTTGTTAAGGGTAGTCAGAAGCCAGAAAGTCTGACAACCGATCTTACCAAAGGGTATCATGTTACCCAGTAACTCCATGTAAAACACTAATATTCAGCTGCATCCGGTCGGACTGGAAGCCGACCCCAATGTAGTTGGAAAAAGGCTAGGCAGATGATGAAAGTTACTCAAGAAAAAAATCACTGTTTATGGTAGCGAATACATGCACTGTGTATGGTTAATGGAACTCACGAAATCATTGTGCTTACGATCAATTGCACGCAACAATACAGTGGTAGTGAGGGGCCTTGGTAAAGGTCCTGGAGTGGCAGCCGCGCACCGGCAGACGCAGAGTCGGCAAGCCCCCAAGGTGAACCTACGACCTGGTCCAAGCCGCTGGATGAACACGGCGCGGGGCCGACACAGGTGTAGGTCTTTGGGGAAGACCTATGCCCAACAGTGGGCGTCTAAAGGTTGATATGATGATGATGAGGGGTATTGAAAAAATCTGTAATTTTTTTTGTATTTACAGAAAGACAGACGGCCAAGTACTGGAAGCCAAAGTGAAAGAAACAACAGATAAAATTAAAATGAAACAAGAACAACAAGAAGATGATGGCAATGATACTGATGACTTACTGGTATGTTACTGTTTTATGTAATGTGTTATTAAAATAATCCTTAGCTTATTGAAGTTACCCTTAACTTATTGCAATAATCCTTAACTTATTGAAATTACCCTTAACTTATTGAATTTACCCTATAACTAAATGAACTTACGCTTATCTCTTTAATTTACTCTTTACTTATTGAAGTTACCCTTACCATATTAAAGTTTCCCTTATCTCTTAGATTTACTCTTAACTTATTGATGTTACCCGTCTCTTATTAAAGTTACCCTTAACTTACTTATTTACCCTACACTGATTGAAGTTTCCCTTACCTTTTAAAGTTACCACTAATTTATAGAACTTACCCTTGCCTTTTGAATTTACCCTTAACTTATTGAAGTTACCCTTATCTCTTTGGTTTGTTCTTAACTTATCGAAGTTACCCTTCACTTATTGAAGCATTCCTTGGCTCTTAAAGTTCCCCATTAACGTATTTCATTTAAGCTTAGTTCAGTTACCCTTAACTTACTGAAGTTACCCTCAACTTATTGAAACTACCCTTAGCTTATTGAAGTTGCCCTTAGCTTATTGAAGTTACCCTTAGCTTATTGAAGTTACCTTTAACTTATTGTTACCATATACTATCCAACAATAACAGTTCAATGTACTTATAATCTGGGTATCTTCAAGGCACAAGTGAACCGGTTCATCTTAGGCAAGCGTGTTCCAACTTAGGCCGCATTATCACTTACGATCAGGTGAATTGCGGTCAAACGCAAGCCTATTTAATAGTAAAAAAAAAAACCTAAAACTTATGCAACGTTTTATAACCAAATGCAATAATTCGAAAAAGGGGAGTAATTTTAATGTGGGTTGATTCTTTTTAGCATAACCTAATCCATTTGACATAATATAAACTAAACGCTTTACTGATTGAAATTACCGCCAAAATATTTAAATCACCCTCAACCTTTTGACCGCCATATCGAAAAAACAAAAGCTTGCCCTGGGCGCCTAGCTACGAATTACGCATAGAAGTCTATCATGTAGTCGTGACCATGGAATAGAAATAAAAAATGAGCCGTCACGGGACGCCTGGCAGATGTGAAATATCGACATCGAGTAATATGCAGAAAAGAATAGATTGTGATAGGAACTAAATATGTCACAATGATAAAATAAAATATTACGATTTTTTTCCAGATAACGATGACTATTTATTGAATAAACATTTATTTTCATTAAATACAAAAAATTACGAATTTATTTCAAATCGTGACTACTTAATTCGTTTAATCAGTGACTTCGGTAATCGCACAGTCGATTGCGCATGGCGACGCGTCGCCACACCGTACACACTACTGCATATAGACTGTATATATATACCATCATATAGCGTGGCGACGCGTCGCCACGCCAGAAATCGGTTTTACGTGCGGCTATAGATGTTTCACATCAACAAGTTAAAGTCACGGACTACAAAAAAAAGGATTGCGCGCCACGCATATCGAAAGTACCGACCGTGCCTACCTACCGATCTATGTGTGCGCGTCGGTCCGGCGTACTTTAAATAGGTGCTTCACTTTTGATATGCGTGGCGCGGAGTCCTCTTTTTTCTAGTCCGTGGTAAAAGTAAACAACAAATTTAACTTTAACGTAAGGTTTATTTCTTGTTGATACAAAATAAGGACTTATTGCAACTAACGAAGATTGTTATTATTGTAAATTTTTTCCGCATAATTTTAACACACGCGGAATACTGCACGGCAATTCCACCTTTCTTTTTTATTCCGTGGTCGTACCGTGGGTTGCTGGACACATTTTAGTTGGTCATCTATACATGATTGTGGCGGGTAAAAGGTTAATACCACTATACACCACATACTTATGACAATTACCCTATTTTAATTGGCTTATGTTTAACGAACCTCCAGATATAGTAAATGACCTCCAAAACTAAACGCTTTACTGATTGAAATTACCGCCAAAATATTTAAATCACCCTCAACCTTTTGACCGCCATATCGAAAAAACAAAAGCTTGCCCTGGGCGCCTAGCTACGAATTACGCATAGAAGTCTATCATGTAGTCGTGACCATGGAATAGAAATAAAAAATTAGCCGTCACGGGACGCCTGGCAGATGTGAAATATCGACATCGAGTAATATTCGAGTTTGATTAGCATTTGTAACAATTTTTGGAGCTGCTGAAGATGTAGATCTATATTACCTTTGCATTGTATAAACTCAATGTGTTAGTATTATATAATTTTTCGTAGCACATACATGTGAGCACTATATTCTTTAAAGCTACCATTTACGAGGTATACCTCTCATTGACTTGAATATGCCCTGGCGGTTGGGAGAGTCATGCTCACTTGAATGTCTCGCTGCCGGTGGCGCATGTGTTGGATCATTCGGTTCCCTTCAAAATAGTTGAGCTAAATGGTGCCGATCCATGCGTCATGTTCGTGAACGGACGCCGTCGGTTGGGACTGGTCATCTCTTAGCTGCCTCGGTTATTTTAAATTTTGGTTTGAATTGTTATTATAACTATATTTTTCTCTAGACCTCTTTTAACATGCAAGACGTGTTACATTGTTCTCACATTGTACCCTTAGATTCAACATGAATGATGTAACCTAAATTTGTAAAATTTAACTGATTTTAAAAGAGTGTTCATGGAGTTTCTTGCTCGTTCTTCTCCATAGAAACCTACTGTTTGGAACGAGCAACTAGCTTCAACTTTCTGACTGACTGACTCTGACAATTCAAAAGTACCTGTAAATGGTTTAATTGAAATAAATGATTTTGAGTTTGAGTTTGAGTTTGAAAAATAGTAAATGATTACCAACATTTAACTCCATTTTAATGTTTAACAATCTTCCAGATATAGTAAAAGGCCTCCAAAAATAGTAAATGATCACCAACATTTAACCAAAGTATTGTAGAAATGTATGAGTTTGACTGTAAAAAGCGATTTGGTTCTGGCGCTCGGCGGCCGCTGCCGCGGCACGCTCGCTCCGCTCGCTCGCCTCGTGCGTGGGGGGTCACAGTTCTAACCTAACCTAACCATGTCGGATCCGCCCCAGGGGGGACTTAAGGGTCCTAAGATTTGGTGATCATTTACTATTTTAGGTGGTCATTTGGTGACTAAGATTTGGTGATCATTTACTATTTTCGGTGGTCATTTGGTGACTAAGATTTGGTGATCATTTACTATTTTTAGTGGGCATTTGGTGACTAAGATTTGGTGATCATTTACTATTTTTAGTGGGCATTTGGTGACTAAGATTTGGTGATCATTTACTATTTTTGGTGGTCATTTGGTGACTAAGATTTGGTGATCATTTACTATTTTTAGTGGGCATTTGGTGACTAAGATTTGGTGATCATTTACTATTTTTGTTGGTCATTTGGTGACTAAGATTTGATGATCATTTACTATTTTCGGTGGTCATTTGGTGACTAAGATTTGGTGATCATTTACTATTTTCGGTGGTCATTTGGTGACTAAGATTTGGTGATCATTTACTATTTTCGGTTGTTATTATATTTAATCCCATTTTAATTCACAGCGTATGTTAGGAGAAGGCGATCAAAAGATGAAAAAAAAGACATTCAAGGTGATGAAAAGTGAAAAGATTGATGAACAGGGATCCAGCGATGATGATGATGACTTTATATACGAGGTATGACTGTCTCACAGGTATGGGTGACTATCCGCTTTGAACATATCACTAGCTAGTAACGACTTAGGGCAGGTTGCTTCAACTATATATTACTGACCGGTAATAGTCAAAAATGGCGCTAACTATCGTCAAATCAAAGAAATGGGTTGTTTCACAAAATCGTACGTCAAAAAGTTACTATTACCATAACCGACCAGTCAACGTAATTTTGTGTTGTCACACAGCTACTTCAAACATCAAAATATTATGGAATCTCTTTTTGAATAACTTTGACTGACGGATTTTTATGTCGTGAAACAACCCGTTAGATTTAACGTACGTTAAACATTTCACGTCATAGTAAGTTTTAACCGTCCGTATGTAACGTTAACCGACTGTTTGAAACAACCCGCCCTTAGACGCGTAGAAATTGTCCGTCGATATAACAGTTAATCCATACATTTATGTGCGCATAACTCGACATCATGGTACCGATCAGTTGACGCTTTTCGCAATGTCAGTGTTTTTCCAATTGTAAAATATGTTTATAATGATGAGCACATAGAAAGAAAATCAAAATCATGAATTGACAACATTTCAAAATTTACACGACCTTAAAACAAAAATACCATTTCTTTATTTTCGTATCCTGAGTCCAAATATATAGGGTGACTGGTAATTAGTGTACGATACTTAAACACGTGATTGTGTTCATGATAACGAACAACTTTCCCGAAGAAAAAAATGTTTTTTGTACTGGTTCACTTAGGTCACAGGCGTGCGCGCGCGTGAATTTCATACGGCTGTTGTGTTATTGTGATAAAAGTGAACCAGTACAAAAAACATTTTTTTCTTCGGGAAAGTTGTTTGTTATCATGAACACAATCACGTGTTTAAGTATCGTGCACTAATTACCAGTCACCCTATATATATATTTTATATTTTTTTATTTCTTAATTTCTGAGAAAAATATGTAAAAATCGAAAAACACAAAAAACATTTTAAACATGCAATACAATTGTAATGCAATTTGAGAGACGAGGGAGAGCGCCTGGGTATTTGCGCACGTACTTGTGCAGTATAATATCTGCAGATATCTTAGTCTTCATTTATATGGGTCCGTGCTCCGTGCCCACTCCACCCGTTTAGACTCGACCCGATGAATAATACCTGAATATTTTTGTTTTGATAGGCATAAAAACGTCGATGTACAGTCAGACAGAAAAGTGTCGATTTGACGCTTGTACAGTCAACAGCAAAAGTAGATGATCAACATCAGAAATTCAATACTAATTTACTAACACTAATTTATATAATTTATTACTAGTTTATTTATTAAAAGTATGTGATTGTCACACACATACTTTTGAATCACTTCAACGCCACACAGATCTGACGCGAACTCTGTTCATTAGTATTGAATTTCTGATTTTGATCATCTACTTTTGCTGTTGACTGTACACCTTAGAGTATATTCATCAATGGCTTGTACCACAGAGAGTGTAAAATTTAAATAATATTAATATTCTCATAGACAACACTTGCGCTTGGTCGCAACTCACCTGATCTCAAGTGATGATGCGGCCTAAGGTAGCGCACGCTTGCCTGGGAAATGAAATTATGTAACATAACAATATATTAAATATTCTTAATATAATAAGCTTTATTTAGTATTAAAATATTACTTTGCCTGACTGTACAGTCGACTGCAAAAATATGTATTCATTTGAAAGTTATAGAAATATGTATCCATTCATGATGTCGTCATTGTTTGTTACAAATACTAGTAGACATGATGTATGCCAGATTTATGTTCCTATCAAATGTGCCAATTTTATGTACACAGCTAAAATTACACTGTAATGTGTCCGCTCTGAAACGAATTAATGTGTTCATATTTGGTTACAATAATATGTATACAGGTCTAATATTCTATTTTTAAATTTTATAAAAGTGCGGGTTACTCGTTTTCTCTTTCATTTCGTGTATGACGTCATTGGCGTGTCATTTGTTTATCGAAGTTGACTTACAAAATTACAAATTATTTTCGCCACTTATTTACATTATTTTTCTCTCACTCGACTCATAAAAAGAAGGTGTTTCTATTCAACCTGTTTTTTTTTCATACAGAAACTAAACTTAAGTACCTAACATTATTTGGACATAGATAAAATTTAAACTATTGAATCATAAAACAAATTTATTGAAACTTAAATCGATGTCTTGCTTTTAATAATATAACTTATCTATAATATTCTTTTACTTATAACAATAGTAGATCTACTTCACATTTTGGCAAGAAATTATAAATCTTGCGCGGGGCTCCTATTTCTGTCTGCAGGGTTTGACCCCGGCCGACCTAAATTAACCTAAGTTTTTTTTGTCCAAAGTGGAATTAGTTCCAGAGATTATCCCCTACATACAAACAATTTTTACCTCGTTATAATATGAATATTGATTTATAAGTGTCATCATAACTGAAAAAAACTATTACACATATTATACCATCCAAAGAGTTTTCAATGGTTTTGACAGAATTTCAGAAATTTAAAAGTAGAACTTATTTTGTATACATATTTTTGTAACTAAGTGTGCATACATTAATTTGTTTCAGGGCGTCCACATTACAGTGTCCATCTTGCTGTATACATTAATTAGGCACATTGAGTGAATACATATATGCGTAATGTTTCATGTGTACAATAATTTGTAACAAAGTATGTACACTTTTTTAAATGGGTACATGTATTTGTAACTTTAGGGGGTATACATCTCTTTGTAGTCGACTGTACAAATGGCACTGAAATGGTAGTAAAACATCTGGTATTATTCTTCGGGTGGAGTCTAAGCGAGTGAAGTAGGCACGGTCCCATTTACCATTTGACCGGTCGGGAGAGTTATTATTAAATGATTCTAGAACCTCCAAGGTTAATATTATTTGGTTTTGTTTGGGGGTCAGCCGCCTCGAGGGAAATTGGTATTCACCAAGGTGGTCTAAATTGCTGGTCATTTAGATGTACCTACCCAGCCCCATGGGAAGTAAAATATAGTGAATTAATAATAAAATTTAACGATATTCTATAAATCAACAAATATTTTTCGTCAATTTAACAAAAACCAGCAGTTCTATCAGTATCCTGCACAGTCAAAACGTATAAACCAACTTATTTTTTTTTATATAACTGACGAAAAGGTCCTGTACTAATGGTGGCACAAAGTCCCTTTCACTGTATATAAAACCCATCATTGCTCTCAGGAAGACATGTATAAATAAACAAATTCTCCCACAGCGAAGTCAAGTGAAAACCCTGAAATTGGCTAAGAACGCTCTAATCAAGCGAACTGCCACAAAAGCGATACCAGAGAACATGAGCGATGGCGATGATGAAACTGATCAGGTGAGCATTATTATTGCCCTTAAACTGTATTTATTCGGGGTTGGACATTATTATTGCCCTTAAATCGTATTTATTCGGGGGTGGTCATTATTATTGCCCTTAAATTGTATTTATTCGGAAGTGGACATTATTATTGCCCTTAAATTGTATTTATTCGGAAGTGGACATTATTATTGCCCTTAAACTGCACTTATTCGGGGGTGTGCATTATTATTGTCCTTAAACTGCACTTATTCGGGGGTGTGCATTATTATTGTCCTTAAATTGCACTTATTCGGGGGTGTGTATTATTATTGTCCTTAAATTGCACTTATTCGGGGGTGTGTATTATTATTGTCCTTAAATTGCACTTATTCGGGGGTGTGTATTATTATTGTCCTTAAATTGCACTTATTCGGGGGTGTGTATTATTATTGTCCTTAAATTGCACTTATTCGGGGGTGTGTATTATTATTGTCCTTAAATTGCACTTATTCGGGGGTGTGCATTATTATTGTCCTTAAATTGCACTTATTCGGGGGTGTGTATTATTATTGTCCTTAAATTGCACTTATTCGGGGGTGTGCATTATTATTACCTTTAAACTGCACTTATTCGGGGGTGTGCATTATTATTGTCCTTAAACTGCACTTATTCGGGGGTGTGCATTATTATTGTCCTTAAATTGCACTTATTCGGGGGTGTGTATTATTATTGTCCTTAAATTGCACTTTTTCGGGGGTGTGTATTATTATTGTCCTTAAATTGCACTTATTCGGGGGTGTGCATTATTATTGTCCTTAAATTGCACTTATTCGGGGGTGTGTATTATTATTGTCCTTAAATTGCACTTATTCGGGGGTGTGCATTATTATTACCTATAAACTGCACTTATTCGGGCAATTTTTATCAGAAACCCGCCCCGGCATTGCACTGGTGAAATTTACTATAAACGACATATTTATTTTTTGAGATTTTCAGACAAGAAAATCATCCTAATATCCGATTTTGCGGTGGATTTTCCAAAATGTTTTGTTCATAAAAAACTTGTACTGATAATTACGAACAAAAAAATCAGGCCGAAACGGTCGAGTGATTCGCAAGGGATAACCTTTCATGTAATATATGCGGGAATTGATTCTATTATCATCGATTAATTGATAATGCACTTAACTACTGGAGAAATAGAGTTCCAAACTGCGCAATTAAGAATATAATTTAAGAATTCCGCTAGGAGTTCTTTCGTGCACACAATTTTCTCTATTTGTGAGAGTTTTAGTTATTTGTCAATTAATTAATAAATCTGCTCTTGCTCATTATAGCAAATAACTTGCCATTCAAGTTAAGGCTTTAAATCGTGTACGTTAGAATGTTTTTTTTAATGACAAGATAAAGCAACTGAAGGCTCCCGTGCCACGTTGGCAGCTAACCATCGACCGTGCCGTTATAAAGAGCAATGACCATTAGCCGGTTTAAAAAATAATCTATGTTCAACTTATTTCTCTGCAGTCGTCAGATGAAGGTACCACAGTAGAGCGCATGTTTGAAGTGAAGAAAGCGCCCCCTATCGTCAAGAAGCCGGAACCAAAGAAGATAACCAAACACGTTGTACAAGTGAATACTTCCATTAATAGAAATCGTAAGTAAACAAACAGCTATATTTATTTGAGAATAGGGTACTACACCCATTTTTGAAAAATGTCTCAATTAAATTCTGTAGTGTTAATATGCCACCAAAAATAAACTCAACATTTTTATTCAAGCGTTATGTGCCATAAAAATGCATCTAAGTTCTAAATTTTCAAATTTTGCGCGTACCTTGATGAAAACGCCTCGTAGTGGACGCCATATTGCTCTGCGGAAATGACGTCAGTTCGTGGTGTATCAAATGCGCTGATATTTTATATGATAATTGAATCTATACTAATATTATAAAGAGGAAAACTTTGTTTGTTTGATTGTAATGAATAGGCTCAAAAACTACTGGACCGATTTTAAAAATTCTTTCACCATTGGAAAGCTACATTATCCACGAGTAACATAGGCTATATTTTATTTTGGAGAAAAATAGGGTTCCGTAAGATATTTTGGTTTTTCGGCCACAAGGTGTAAAAAATCAACCAGAAAAGTTACTTATTTTGCGTACGCTGCCTAAACTATAAAAGATAGAACCATAAAATGTTCTAATTAATTGTTGATCTTATAAATATCTACAAAAAAGTCCGCGACACACTATATCTATCTATGTCGAGTGAGGCACAACAACCATTTTTTTATTTAAAAATCTTGAATTTTTTTTGGACTACAATTAAACGCGTTTATTTTAGTCATGCTATTAATCCTTATCAAAATAATTTTTTTCATCACTAAATACAGTTTATGTAGATAATATTTGGTCTTTGAATGATTAAAATTGAACGTTTGGTTTTGAAGTTATGGCGAAATTAAAATATTACGATTTCTGCTGCACGTCGCGTTGCGAAGTGGGCGTCACCAAGGCGGGGGTGCGCGTGCGGGAGGGGAGTTTAGATCTATGAGTAAGGTACCCGCGCGGCTCAGTCGTAATGAATAAACTCAAAAACTACCGGTCCGATTTCAAAAATTCTTTCACCAATCGAAAGCTACATTATCGCTGAGTAACATAGGCTATATTGTAACGCGGACGAAGTCGCGGGGAAAGTGCTAGTATAATATAAAAATAATTAAAATAATATTTTGTAATAAGTGTAATAATTCAAAAATTACGTTGGTTACGAAAATTTTAAAAGTACTAAGCCTATTATACGCCAATTGGTTGACTGACAGTTGTCAATTTTTTGTTTACACAGCCGTAAGGCGTAATAACATGGCGGCTACTATTTCATGGTGTTATAAAACAGATTAAAAAACCTGAGAACTTTAAATTAAATTTACAAAAATCATATTGTTATTTTATGAACTAAAATTAACATTTTGCGACTGCTTTTTGCCTAAACTATCTCAATAATATATTTATAGATTTTTTCTCATATAGAGTAAAATAGCCTATTACCGAGGAACACGTTGCTTATTAAAAGCCGTACAAATCGATCGGTCAAGGTTAAGCTACGCTTGCCGCGGTCGGTCTGTAGATGGGTGACCATCCATTTCATACCGAGTTCTCTCCGTGCCTCGGAAAGCACGTAAAGCCGTTGGTCCCGGCTGTCATTCGTTGATCTTTGGCAGTCGTTATGGGTAGTCAGAAGCCAGAAAGTCTGACAACTAGTCTTACTAACGGGTATTGTTTACCCAGTGACTGGGTTGTGGAGGTCAAGAGTCGCTCCATGTAAAAGACTGGTATTCAGCTGCATCTGGTTAGACTGGACTCAAGCCCCAACATAGTTAAGAAAACGCTAGGCAGATGATTATGTACATTTCACTTAATATCTTTATTTTTAATAGGGTATTTTACCAAAAAATCTAATTAGTCCGTCAGATTTCTAAAAAATATTGGACACGTGTTTTTTCTTTTTTCACGTAAACGAAAAATTAAGACTGTGTCGAAACCTCGTGTGACATCACTATATCAGTACACTTTTACTGGCGAAGTGACGTCACAAATCGGCCAAAGTTCAGATAAAAATTTTGCACGAAGCTCATTTTCAGACTGAATTTGCTTACCAAAAAAGTATTTTTTTCGTTACATAGTAAACTAGATATTAACTACAAGATACCTGTGTCTTAAAAATATTTGGAGGAACATTTGTTATAACGCCGTAATCGAGTACGAGCGTTTGTATGGGAAATATGACGGGTTGGCCGTCCTTATAGAGTTTTTGTCTCAATAGGGTATTTTACCAAGAAAAATCTAATTAGTCCGTCAGATAGATTTCCAAAAAATATTGGACACGTGTTTTTCTTTTTCCACGTAAACCAAAAATGAAGACGATACAGTGCGTCGAAAACTCGTGTGACATCACTATGTCAGTACACTTTTACTGGCGAAGTGACGTCACAAACTCCCACTCATGGTCTTTAATGCGTTTTATCTTCGTCAGTTTTTATTGATTTGATAAAACAAAAATTACGTATCCAATATTTTTCGATAATCTAACTGACGGACTAATTAGATTTTTTTGGTAAAATACCCTATTTGTAATTTTGATGGTAAACGCTTCTATAATGGTTGCACCTGCCATGTTATCTCTTCTCCATCTTTCGTTGGCTGGCTTTGCACATTTTTGTTGCAGTAAAAAAGTTTTTTTTTTTGCAGAAAAACCTGAAACAAAATTAAACAAACAACCCTCCAAACCAGGTCCAAAGTCGGTTACCCAAAAACCGACAAAACAAGCAATAGAAATCAAAACCCCAACGCCATTCAAACCGCTAGACAAAACGACTTCGAAAGAAAAAGTCATAAAGTCCGAACCCAAAGATGCACCTTCGAAAATAGATGAATTTGATGAAATTATTGATGAAGAAGAATTTTTAGAAGAAGACGTTTCGGATTTAGATGAGGAGGTAATTATTTTTGTACTAGCTTTTGCCCGCGATTTCGTTCGCGTGAATGTCAGTTATCGCGGATGGTTCCTTCCCCAGGGTTCAAGCTATTTTCATACCAAATTTCATCGAAATCGGTTCAGCCGTATCATCGTGAAACCGTAACAGACAGAGTTACTTTAGCTTTTATAATATACTAGCTGACCCGACAGACGTTAACTACCTATCTACTTACCTACCTACCTACCTACCCTACGCTACCCTACCTACCTACCTACCTACCCTACCCGATTTTGATGAAATTTAGAAACCCTAGGGAAGGACAGGCTACTTTTTAATTCGCAACTTCGTCTGCATCCACGATAACTGACATTCGTGGGGACGGACTCGCGGGCACAAGCTCGTAATCCAAAATCAATAAGCCAGAAATTCTGACAACCAGTCTTACCAAGGGGTATTGTATTACCCAGTAACTGGGTTGTGGAGGTCCGATAGGCAGTCTCTCCATGTAAACCACTGGTATTCAGCTGCATCCGGTTAGACTGGAAGCCGACCCCAATATAGTTGGGATAAGGTGATGCAGATGATGATGATAAATCCATTCCATACAAACCCAACACCAGAAGCTTATGTAAATATGCATCTGATAATCCCAACTCATGACTGGTCTCCCTTCAGGAGTTTGGCGAAGACTCTGAAGACGACGGTTCGAGGAAGCAACGCATCATGAGACCTGAAATGATGGATGAAGAGGTTCCGAGCGATGCTGAAAGTCGATCTGAAGATGGAAGTCTTTATGATGTAAGTACTTATGTGTACACGGCTAGCTGAGACTTGGAGCGTCAGACGCGTAAAGTGTACGCGTCAGATGACGTCACCGTAAGACTTGTTGTTCATGTGTGCGTGAGACCGGTACTGATACGAGCTCACTCACATGTTTGCACATCAATTCTTGTGTAGTGAATGAATTTATTTCTTGTTTTTTAGGGTTCCGTAACCATTTTTAAATTTTGGTTTGGATTTTTATTATAACTATATTTTTCTCTAGACCTCTTTTAACATGCAAGACTTGTTACATTGTTCTCACATTGTACCCTTAGATTCAACATGAATGATGTAACCTAAATTTGTAAAATATAACTGATTTTAAAAGAGTGTTCATGGAGTTTCTTGCTCGTTCTTCTCCATAGAAACCTACTGTTTGGAACGAGCAACTAGCTTCAACTTTCTGACTGACTGACTCTGACAATTCAAAAGTACCTGTAAATGGTTTAATTGAAATAAATGATTTTGAGTTGAGTTTAAAAAGGGTAAAAACGGAACCCTATTACTAAGACTCCACTGTCCGTCTGTATGTCTGTCACCAGGTTGTATCGCATGAACCGTGATAGCTAGACAGTTGAAATTTTCCCAAATTATGTATTTCTGTGGCCGCTATAACAACAAATAAATATTTAAGGGGGCTCCCATACAATACACGTGTTTTCTTTTTGCCGTTTTTTTGATCGATGTCTAATGTTGTATAGATAATGGTACGGAACCCTTCGTGCGCGATTCCGACTCGCACTTGGCCGGTTTTTCAGCATTTCTCAATCCAAATTACATATTAACATATAAGTTGTATACATGTTTGACGACACGGTTGGCGCAGTGGCTGAGCGGTCGACTGCCGCGCAGCGTGTTGCGGGTTCGATTCTCGCCCAGGGTAAACATTTGTGTGATGAGCACTTGTGTTTTGCCTGTGTCTGGATCTTGTTTATCTATATACGTATGTATTTACAAAAAAAAATGTATTTGTGTATGTATATCAGCTGTCTGAAACTCATAGTACAGGGTCTTCCTAGTTTGGGGTCAGATGGCCGTGTGTAAAAATGTCCCCACATATTATTATTATTATTATGTTTGTAAGCCATTTATAAAATCTTTCATTTTGATACCCCTCTCAATAGATTGTATTTCCTGCGTACTTGACTTGTAACTAATGAAATTGGGAAATTCATTCAGAGGAACATTATTATTAGTGTTGCTAACATGAAATTTTATTTTTAGGAGTTGCCATCTTCAGATTCCGAGGACTTAGATGATTGGTTCACGCTGGATATCCGAGCTGAAAGAGCTGGCGACTATTTACCGTTGTTAGGTAAGGAGTAAATGAAAATGGCCATTCAGAGTACTTTTGGGAAAATTATTTGAGTTAGGTTAAAGTGTCACCAATATAATCGTAGTAGGTGTTATAAATATACAAGAGCACCAGTTTATAATCAACTGTAATACCATTTTTAGCTGTATCTCATGAACCGTGATAGCTAGACAGTTGAAATTTTCACAGATTATGTATTAGGTCCTTACATATGAAATTGCCGATACTTAATACTGGCAACTTTGAAATCAAATATTTTGTGTTTGAATAGGAATTCCAAATTCAAAATTATTTCAAAATAAAGACCAAAGAATATTGTTTTAAAATTCGTGTTTCATTTGTTTTCACGTCATTTGTTTGGGCTTGAAAATTGCTATAGCAACAACAATGGAGAAATTAAAAATTCGCGGTATCTACGAATATGAGTTCCACCGTGGCACCAGTGCAGCAGAAACGGCTCGAAGGATTAATGACGTGTACGGGCCAAGCACCGCTAACGAACGAACGGTGCGTTTTTGGTTTCAACGTTTCCGTTCTGGAAATTTTGATTTACAAAATGAGCCTCGTGGACGACCGGATACTCAAGTGAATAATGAAGAAATAAGGGCGATAGTGGAAGCGGATCCATCTCAAACCACTTCTGAATTAGCAGCAGCCTTTGGAGTAAGTGACAAAACAATCATTATCCATTTGCGTCAAATTGGAAAAGTAAAAAAAAACGAAAAGTGGGTACCGTACGAATTGACTGAAGCACACCAACAAACACGCATCGGTTGTTGCGCTTCTTTGCTCAATCGTCACAATAATGAGGGAATTTTAAATCGTATTGTCACTTGTGATGAGAAGTGGATCGTGTACGATAATCGCAAGCGATCATCACAATGGCTTAACCCTGGAGAACCGGCAAAACCTTGCCCCAAGCGAAAACTGACCAAAAAGAAGATTCTAGTTAGTGTTTGGTGGTCCTGTGCTGGTGTCATCCACTACAGCTTCATGAGATCAGGCCAAACGATTACTGCAGACATGTATTGTCAACAGTTGCAAACAATGATGGAAAAGCTCACCATTAAACAACCGAGACTGGTCAATTGCTCTGCCCATTGCTCCTTCAGGATAACGCTCGACCACATACTGCACATCAGACGGTCGCCAAGTTAGAGGAGCTGCGACTGGAAACTCTGCGTCACCCACCATACTCTCCAGATCTTGCCCCAACCGATTACCACTTATTCCGAAATTTGGACAACTTTTTGCAAGGAAAAAAATTCAATTCTGATGAGGCAGTTAAAACAGCCTTCAAGCAGTTCATCAATTCTCGCTCCCAGGATTTTTTTACCAAAGGGATCAATGAGCTCCCGATAAAATGGCGGAAGTGTATCGATAACAATGGTGCATACTTCGATTGACTAAATATGTAATATCTTTAAAAAAAAGTTATTTTTAATTTTTTGATACCGAGCGGCAATTTCATATGTAAAGACCTAATATTTCTGTTGACACTATAACAACAAATACTAAAAATAAAATAAATATTGAACGGGGGGCTCCTATACAACCCGTTTTTTTGCTCGATGTGTAATGTTGTATATTTAATGGTACAGAACCCTTCGTGCGCCAGACCGACTCGCACTTGACCAGTTTTTACAAAAAGGACAACCGCCTTCAAAAATTAAAAAGTGAAAAATAACTTTAGCATACCACACATATGACTTTAGTTTCGGACGTCGGCGGCTTTTCTGTTTGTTGTTGGTATTTGTTGACGACACGGTTGGCGCAGTGGCTGAGCGATCGACTGCTGCGCAGCGTGTTGCGGGTTCGATTCCCGCCCAGGGTAAACATTTGTGTGATGAGCACTTGTGTTTGCCTTGTGTCTGGGTGTTGTTTATCTATATATGTATGTATTTACAAAAAAAAAATGTATTTGTGTATGTATATCAGCTGTCTGACACCCATAGTACAGGGTCTCCCTAGTTTGGGGTCAGATGGCCGTGTGTGAAAATGTCCCCACATATTATTATTATTTTTCACTTTTTGGTTTTTGAACGCCGTTGTTTTTTTGAGATGACGAATGCTAGAAAAAGTAGCTGGGTCATTGACCGCTCATACCACGTTAAAACGATTTTTCTATAGCAGTAAGTTTACCTAATAAAATAGAATTTGTGTTTCCCAGGTACCAAAGCTCGCGACTTACTTCTCGCTGAACGTAGTCGCGTCACCACTAGAGTTGCGACACTACATCAAAGCTTGTCAGCTCTGACTGACAGCGCGCGACGTCAAGCTGACCAACTGAGATCAGCTGCGATGGCTCTCGCTGAGATCGACGACACTTTAAGAGCGGCGTGACCTTGACTCTTATAAGATAATAAAATTTTATTGACCTTCGACGCAAACAACAGCTCAGCATTTCAATTCTGAATGAATTTCACGTTATAAGCAGTGATCGGAATAGGTAGAGCTTAGGTTCATTGACCGTAAACATTGATGTTAATATGGATATTCCACGGGATTCCGACTGATACTACGGGATTTTATTGAATTTCATTCTTTTTGTCAATATGTATAAAAATAAATGTAAGCCAATAAGCGCATGAGCGACGTTATAAATTTTACGTCAACAGCACGCTATAAAACTTTTTGCCAAGAATCAAGTTTATCTATTTATTATACTATCCTTAATCCCGTCCTTCTTGTATTTACCCGTCAGAAAGGAAGTGTAATCTTTCATTAGTCCCGAAGGCGAGAATTGTGTTTTTATGATTTTACTACTTAAAAATCTAATCCCGGGACTCGGGGAATATCCACATTATACTAACCTATGGCAAGTCCATAAAACAGCTGTACCTATTCCGATCTCTGGTTATAAGTTATAAGAGGTTTAGAGAAATTCACAGCTGAAATATTAGAGATTGGCACCTTTCCACCTTGTTTCTCATAGCTCTAAAATATTATACACTATAGACTATAGTTCAATAGTTGCTACACTTTTAAGACAACGGAACACTTTATAAAGACCTTTTATTGTATGCAATCCAACAACAAATGAAATGAAATACACTGCAATTTAAAAACAAAAAAATTGGTTGTCTATAAAGTCAGGTTACGGACGATAGTTTTACGTGATAACGTCATAAAGAAACATAATGGCTAACATAAGCAAATAATGGCTTCCGTCGAGGTGGGCGGAGCTTATTGTTTGGGCCGATCGTGCCTCTCTATCGCTTGTTCCGCGCTCTCGCTTGCACGCTCAGGCTCAGTCGGAACGTGACACTTTTTCGTGCGTGCAGGCGGTTTTTATCGATTTATAAGACGTTATCACGTCGTATCAATAATTGTTTAATAATTGGACGAGTCAATGATAAATTATGTAATTTCACGAAACCCTGGTGTCTTTTCCATGGAACCCTCTTTAATAATCGTTGCAATAGTACAGTCAGCGAGGCCTAATGTGAGCTTTGCATTTGTGTGAGTGTTTACCAAAAGTACAGTCAGACAAAAATCTTTTGAAAATAAATGTTATTAGTGATCAATAAATAAAATTCAAACATAAAGAAAATATAACAATTCTTCCACACCGGACATTACATCTTCATCATTTTCACTCTCGTCTAATGTATTGTTTGGGTTAATAGTCAATCATTCCGTAATATCAAGAACAATTCTTTATGCAACAGTACAAGAGGACGCACCGCGCCTCAGGCCGGTTGCCAAAAAGCAATAAAAACCGGTTTAAGGCAAGCAAGGGACGCGACGCGCTCTAGGCCGACGTCACACCTATACTATCTATGTACACTGACACAAATGCAAAGCTCAGTTTACGCTTCGCGAATTGTAACACGTAGGAGAATCAAGCAATAGTAGTACTGCATTAAGTCCACCTTTGTACACACGGCTACACATCAAGCTTTACATTTCCAGTATACGCTGATCTCGCATTGTATAGAACTTCCATACAATGCGAGATCGTGATGCGTGATAGGTTACTTTTTGTTGCAATAGTTAATATCCACGCCTATTTTTAGGTGTAAAGCTCGTCACAGACGTAGCTATAATATGTATTAATATAATTCATAACAAGGCATATTACGATATATTTTCTATAGTAATTTTTGAGTGACCACAGACGCAGCTATAATATATATCCTTATTACGTCACCAAAATATGTGGACAGATATAGCAAGGCATATTAATATATATTTTAAAAATGTGAAACAAACAACGATCGCAGACGTTATAAGGGCGAAAATATATTGTTATATTATAGCTACCGTGTGTGGTGGCTAGCTATAATATAATTATATTATAGCTACCTATACTAATATGTATTATAGCTACGTATGTGACGGGCTTAACGCGCTGTATAAAATATTCAATTGAATTTTCTTGATTATGTGTATAAGAAGCTTATAATAAATTAGATTTTTTTATTTATCCCTAATTTTTTTGAAGATTTAAGCGATACTATGTATTTTGTTAGTAGAGATAAAGTTTAAAATGCTCTGAAAGTAAAACTGCTCGCCATTGCTCTGCCAGTCGCTGTAATTACGGTGTGTTTTGAGCCTAAAGGCGGATCCACATTGATCATTTGCCCGATCCGTTCACCGTATCCGTTTTTCCGACGCGTAGCATGATCGCCTATTTGGACGGGTGGTGATATGCGATCATGATACGCAGTCTTGATACACCGCTCTGATACACAGCGCGATACAGACCGTTCCATTTCGAGTCGGTTTTTGTCCGATCATCAAAGTAGATACGGATACGGCACGGTACTTTTCCTTGAGTATATAACAGGTACAGGTTCTTGAGTATACGGAGTGAAATAAAGGCGTCCATAACTAGATACGGAGCTTGATACAGTATGACGAATGATACGGTGATACGGATACAGCGAACGGATCGGGCAAATGATCATAATATCCACCTTTAAGGGGCTATTAAACGACTTTTATAGATTTTAAACTGACAATCACGTCAAAATGTGCAGTCTAAATGATTTGAAAAAAATATATGTTAAACTAGAACATTCTCTTAATCATATAGAAAGTGAATATTTTTGATTAAGTTCATATTAAATAGTTTAATTTACTCGTGAAGTTGTGTCTGACGCGGACAAAACATTGACAATCACACAAAATCTACCAGGTATAATTATCCGAAACTTACACTATCTTACAGACAATTTTATTATCTATCTTTTAGTATACGCCTTTTTTTTAATTTTGAAAGAATACTACTTTTATTTAATTTTTTCGACTAAATTTTGAAAGTTTTGGACGCAGACTGCGTCCGTTCTGCATCAGTTTTGCGTCCAAAACTCTCAAAGTTTAGTTGAAAAAATTAAATAAAAGTAGTATTCTTTCAAAATTAAAAAAAAGGCGTATACTAAAAGATAGATAATAAAATTGTCTGTAAGATGGTGTAAGTTTCGTTTAATTATACCTGGTAGATTTTGTGTGATTGTCAATATTTTGTCCGCGTCAGACACAACTTCACGTATTAATTAAACTATATAATATGAATATAATTAAAAATATTCACTTACTAAGTGATTAAGAGAATGTTCTAGTTTACCATATATTTTTTTCAAATCATTTACACTGGACAATTTGACGTGATTGTCAGTTTAAAATCTGTAAAAGTCGTTTAATAGCCCCTTAAGGCCTCTGCCTCGAATCTTGCGGGCAGCGGGGTGGCGGCGGTGGCGGGGCGGGCAACACAGACCCGTTCTCGAAACGAGCGGGCAGATCGAGCGGCACTATAGCGGCGTAGTGTTGTGTTCGTGGTTGTGTCGTCGAGATATTTGTTTTTATTCGCGAACGAAATGTTTGAACAACAGCGACAACATCTTTTTGATTCAAATTTATTTCCTAACGCTAAAAATAAATTGCACAACACAGCAGTGCAGACGCGCGGGCGGTCACCGCTTGACTGCACCGCTCGTTGCCCGCCTCCGCGCCGCTGTTTTCGAGGGCCGGTCCATTTGATTTTACGCATTAGATCTTGCCGCTGCCGCTGCCGCCCCGCTGCCCGCAAGATTCGAGGCAGAGGTCTAAGAGTCAACCCTAAACAAAGCAGCAACATACTCCAGCAGTTATTAATTGATAATGAACTTAAAACACATTAGAAATAGAGTTGATAATTGTGTACGTTTATTATCTTGCATGTGTGTTACGCAATTTTCAACTCTATGTTTTAACGAAACAGGAACCCTGACTGGTGCAATTGGGTCTTTAAAACATGAAATGACTTCAGTAGGCTGGTTTTTGAATATCCTTTGTACTTTCAATAATTTTAGTTAATATAAACTTTATTTTAGTTAGGTAGTTAGTAAGTTTTGTAAATATTTACTGCATATTGAAGTTAAATAAATTTAGTTTTAAATTGTATTAAATGTTGTTTTCTTTGTGTGTTTCTGTGATGAATGTACACCGAAAATGTTTTTGGTGGGATGTTAATATAGATAAAATATAAAGAAGTTCAATATGCCACCAGCCAAGCATCCAGAAAATATTAATGGCCATGAATGATTACGTCAGTTATTGTTCACCTTCGGGGCTTACCCATGATGTGCAAACAAATTCCAGGTAGCCCCTTCACGAGAGATAACAAAACGCAATGTTAAGGTAGCCACACACGTTACGATATATACCTACTTACTTGCGCAAGTTAAGACTTGCACCAGTCAGCATGACGCCGCTGTACCCCCAGATAGAAGGGAAGAATAAAAAAGAATAATTTAAAAGACAACTTAGAAATTTATTGCCAGCTTAATTTTGTACCTAACCCTGACAAGCAAGCTACCACTCAGTGTAATGCTAGGGTGCGCCAAAGTTCACCTAAATTTTTAACTCCGATAATTGGAAATCCGAAAATGTTCTTCCTAACATTTTTCATCCTAACAATCACAATTCCTAACTACTCTGTCTCTAATGTTCATAATCCGAAGCATACAACTTTATAATGTCAGTAGCAATAAACATCTATTATACTTTTATTTGTTTTCCTATATTTTCTCTACATAACCATCTTCTACACTATTATTCAAAGTCATATCTTTTTTGGTTAGATTTATTTTTATTCATAATAATCAGTACTATATACATTAATTTTGCGTAACTTTATTTTCACATAACATGTAAAACGGTGTCCCCTTGTTTCGCAGGCAGAAATTTCATAGAATTACGTTTTCCAGAAAATGTTTCATATCATATTTGGTTCTTGTAATTTTATTTCGACTATTATTGTTTCAAAGACTATTTACTTCAATGAAACATATTTCACAGAAACACAATTCAATGAATTTTTATTCACATTTTTTTGTTTAACAAACTTATTATTGTTTAACGAATATTGTTTGTTCAGTGTATTTTCACATGGAATTTATTTCAACGAAAATATATAAAATAGACAATAACTAAAATATTGTCTTAAAAAGTGAATATGTTGTGCTACAAAAGTTAATGACAGAAACGAATCGCTGCGAAACCGACTCCACGTAGTCTTGTCTGCCCTACGCCTAGAGTGTAATTTAAATCCGCGTAGGCGCGGAGGGGCGAGGCGGCCCGCGAGCTGAGGAGCAGGTGGTTTTAACGCCCGCCGCCGCGGCTGAGGCTGGCCGGCGAAGCCGGCCAGCAAGCCGAAGCTGCGGTGGTGAGCGTGAATACCATCTGCGACGATAAGCTCGCGTGGGACCGCCGGAGCCCCGCAACGCCGGAGCCGTGACAGAAATCATGCCTGCTGCATGTTGCATGCTCGCTTGCATGTTGCATGCTTGCTTGCATGATGCATGCTTGTCTGCACGCTGCATGCTTGCTTGCATGCTGCATGCTTGCTTGCACGCTGCATGCTTGCTTACTTGCACGGTGCATGCTTGCTTGCATGCTGCATGGTTGCTTGCACGCACGCGCAGTAGGTTTGAACTTAGCAATAGACACAACTCAGTACGTTATGTAAAGCATACCCCCAAATAATAATCATACCCTCAAATTAAAACTATAAATATCATCTTCTACCCACATATATTTTTTATTACACTTGGTAAATGTTTCTTTCCGAGTATGAGTGAAAATATTATGGTAATTATGTTTAGGGACAGAAGCGTTATGATAAAAAACAGTAGTAGTTTAAATATATTTACATTAATGATATAATTAATAAAAAAATTCGGAAACATGGGTGTTATGAACATCGCCGGTAGCACTACAAATAGTATGAATAAAAACTTTAGTATGAAAAATTTTAGGAAGAGTGATCATTCGGATTACAAATCCTTAGGAAGTACAATTTCGGGTAAAGAACTTTAGGTGAGCCAATATGGACCCGTAATGCTATGCTATGACAGACCACAGCATAGCGCTGGTTTTTATGTGGACGCCTCTAAATAATATTTAGATAATTGCGCTAATTCATTCTCACACGATACTTATTAAAATCAGAATTAAATATTTACAAAACTTATAAATAAAAATAATAATATTATGTACAATGAAAGAGATGGCGGGACTAATTAGACGGCTTCCCTTAGAATTGACAAGACATAAAAAAATCGAGACCGATGGAAGATTGCTTCCATCGGTCTCGATTTTTGGAGGGAGGGAGGCCTAATTGCCCTGCAGTGAGTTAGTACGGGCTAAATATAATAATAATGAACAATGAAAAGGGGGAGGAAATCATAGGAGAGCTCAAAACTCGTCCACGTGTTGTCAAAGGGACACGTACTCTAATGGCGGGCATGCATACTTGCAAGTTCAAATATGTGCAAGTATACCGGTCTGTGTATGGCCTCCTTTAAAAAACACAACATGAGCGTTTTCATAAGCTTGTTTTAATTAAAGGATTATGTACGAAGATAGTTCCAGTCACAGATGAGAAGCGACCTTCACAACCCGTTGCCAAGGAACCATATTTGTTACTTCAATATTTACAAAGTAGTCTATGATTGACATCAAAAGTTATAGGAACAAATATTTTGATCCTGTAAATCAGCGCTATTGTGGTTTTCTTACACAAAAATCACTAATGAACAGTTAAAGTTGAAGCTAATAATATATTATTAGCAAAATGAGCGGAGACATGGTTCACGAAGCACCTGCGAGAGCCAATGTGGCTAAAATACGATGCCACGACTATCTTTACGGTAAGTCCTGATGAAGAGAATATTCCCGATTGGAAACTCGATGAAATTTTGTAGGTAGGATTTGGGCAGTCATCAATTAATTTCAAAATGGTAACGATGTTTATACCACGTATGAGATTTTGAATAACATATTTTTACCTACCTATCTATCATTTTGTAACTAAGTAAGTTATTTGCCCGGAAACCGACTGACCATATCCTAGCTATTATATTTGAGCCATTACAAACGTGTGAGCTGATTTATAAATCATTAAAAAAAACCCTTTCTTCAGACTCAACACTGGGTAGTTCTATAAGGCCAGAAAGTGCGAGCGAGAGGTCCGATAAAAATGTTTTATGTCGGAGTAATGCTCTTATTGCGACACACGGATGCCTCTCAAGTTAAAGGGGAAAATCTACAAATCTAGGATAAGACCTGTCGTACTGTATGTATCGGAATGTTGAAAAATGTTTGACGGCATGGTTGGCGCAGTGGTTGAGCGATTGACTGCTGCGCTGCGTGTCGCGGGTTCGATTCCCGCACGGACGCACAAATATTTGTATGACCTACAGATAGTTGTTCCGGGTTTGGCTGTTTGTGTTTGTGAGTTTATATGTTTGTAAACGCACCCACGACACAGGAAAATTTCCTAGTGTGGGGCAACGATTTTTTTTAAAAAGAAAATGTTGGTATTAAGACTTATTACAACTGACGAAGGTTGTTATTATTTTACACACTTTCCGCATAAACGCGCGGGATTCCACTTATTTTTAGGGTTCCGTACCCAAAAGGTAAACACAGGACCCTATTACTAAGACTCCACTGTCCGTCTGTCTGGCAGTCTGTCACGAGGCGGTATCTCATGAACCGTGATAGCTAGACAGTTAAAATTTTACAGAAATACATTCTGTTGCCATTATCTAAAAACAGAATAAAACAAATATTTAAGGGGGGCTCCCATACAACAAACATGTTTTTTTGCCGTTTTTTTGCTCGATCTTTGTAAGTAGTGAGATATTGGGTTGGATCTAGTATAAGTATGGTTTCATATAATAGCTAGGAATACCTACAGCGTAAATTATGGGACTCCAACCCTTGCTCGTGCCACAAGCTCGCGCCTCTGAGCCTGTAGCTTTAAATTCGTCCCTAAATAATCGAGATCCGATCCGGCCTATATGTCCCTTTGCTGCCCTCTCCCAGCGAAGCCCTAAGCCGAGGCCCGTACCCCACGGAGGTGGGGGGGGCTAAGCGTATAGTATAGTCGCACATAGCTTTTTTGCCCTGGCTGGAGGCCTTAAATTCACTTTTAAGTCACCACATGAAAGTCCGTTTAAGCAGTAGACAACCTCCTAGGTTGACCTGTGAGATGCCATACCGAAAAAAAAACCGGACAAGTGCGAGTCGGACTCGCCCACCGAGGGTTCCGTACATATTTATAGGTCCATACTTCTATACTAATCTATACCTACTATCCATACTTTAATTTACTTAAAATTATAAATGCGTTTTTTGCGACATAAACGTTTTTCACGTTACTTGACATAGAGGGTTGATTTTTTTACAGCATCAAGGGACCGTAGACTTGAGAATATGGTTTTAATTTAAACTCGATACCTCCTCGCGTTCCCGAGATAAAGGGTCTTGACAGACAGACAGACCTACAGACGGACAACAAAGTGATCCTATAAGGGTTCCGTTTTTTTCCTTTTGAGGTACGGAACCCTAAAAAAAATATGCGACTCACTAAACTATTTTTGGCATCACAATTTATTTTTCAGATTCGTCGTTCATCGTCTCGGGGGCTCGAGACTACGCGCGGACTGCTTTCAAAGCAGCTATGGAATCCGCACAAGTGGTAAGCATCTGTAGACTTATTTAGAAGTATGAGAAACAAAGCTGAATGTTCAATTGATAAGAATCTCTGACCAGACGAGTGCTATTCGGCTACTGGTGCAATAGATATTATCTAAGTATCATCGATCATCATCATCAGCTGGAAGACGTTCACTGTTCAACATAGTTCGCCACAACGAGGGTCAACCTGCCGCTTGCATCCACCGATTACCCGCGACCTTGACGATGTCGTCGGTCTATCTGGTGGGAGGCAAAACAACGCTTCGTCTTCCGGTTCGTGGTCGCCACTCTAGAACCTTTCTTCTACATCGGTAATCGGTTCTTCGAGCGATGTGCCCTACCCATTGGCATTTTATCTTGTATTTCTGAGAGCTACGAGTAGTTCATTATCCGAACTTTTGATTATCCGACCTTGTCTTGGTCCCAATTAGTTCGGATCGGATAATCGAAGTTCTACTGTAAGAAAAGGGCCAAGAAACTTTTACTTCAAGTTTTTTTTTACCCGTTATAAATGATGGAATCTCTATTTGCAGATAATACAACCAGTGTACAGCTGTATGTTTTCAGCACACAGATTACGACCCAGCATGCAAGTTGGTAAGTTTATGTATGTTATGGGTGGCATGGTGGGTCTAAAACCACTGAGAAAGTCATTTAGGTTAGGTTAGGTTAGAACCGTGACCATTAAAGCGGGAAAGCGAGCGAACGCAGCGAGCGGTGCCGCGGCAGCGGCCGCCGACCGATCTCCTCAATTGTTGGTGAATCACTTGGGTTAGGTTAGGTGAGTGGTATAGTTTTAGACCCACCATACCACCAGGTATATGGCCAGTGGTATGGTGGGTCCGCAATGGACTGGGTAGATGACCACCATTAACCAATCATTCCAAAACACAACTTCTCAAAAACACACTTTATGTCAACCCTGAAAACCCGAAAAATTGTTAATGAACCTTTTGAAAACGTGCCCTCGGCGCGAAGCTAAATTACGTTATTGTAGAAATCTGTCATGACCATGGGGCGTGCTGGTACATTTTGGTTTGACCAAGGTCCAAGCTACCGGTGGCCAATGCTCGTGAGAGAAGAATTTCCTAATAATACGCGCCGTTCTAGAAGTACCGCATTCTGAATCAATCTCCTGATCCAACTGCCCAACGAGAGCCTTCTCAGCTGTTAGTCAAGGCTCTTCGCTATTATATTAACCATTGGTCGTCACGACTTTCGGCACATTGACTACTGCACTCACATCCCACTTGTCGGAAACCTCACGAGCCAAGTTACGATATAAGATATTATTATTGTTAGGAGCTGGAATGCGGGAGAAATAATGTATACCAATTTACACCCAAAAACCTTCATTTAAAACGTCACAAATACAGTAATCAGAAACTGATAAGAATCACTTGAGCGTCGTTCACTTCGTTCCTTCCCAGTAGTTGACAGTTTCGCATCTAAAAAGTAACTAACTCGCCACCGCTAGCTAGCTGCCCGCTATTTAAAGGAGTTTAAGTTTCTAGATAAGTAGTTCCAGGACATATTCGAGAACATTCTAGCATATACGGGAATGGTCTAGAATCTAGAATGTTTCAACACGTCTCTTAACCACCAAGAAGAATATAGAAGGGTCTCGAATGTTCCAGAATACCTGTAGTTCTGATAATCAATAATAGAAGCCGCTAGCGTAGCGTTTTCGGTCGAACTGACGTGACATTATTATAATTATACATATTGTTCCACAGTGTACCATCCTAACTGTCGGCTCCCGCAGCACGTAGACAGATCGTACGGGGCATATCTGAACCGTTTGGAAGATACCAATAATCTGCCAGTACCTGAGCTCAGCGGAAAAGATGCTTATAAATACATGGCCGTGTAAGTTACAATAAATAAGTATTGAGGGAAATGTAAAGTGTAAATTATGCACTTTTGGACTCCACCGCTGTTCTTTTCTGCTTAATTTATTTGCGTAATCCAAAGGCGGATCCACATATGATCATTTGACCGATCCGAACACCGTATCAATCGTCGTACTGTACCAAGCTCCATATCTAGTTATGGACATCATTATTTTACTCTGTATGTATGGTACCTGTCGTATCCTCAGAATCAGTATAAGAAGAAGTACCGGCAAACCGTGCCGTATTTGTATCTCTTTTGATGATCGGACAAAAACCAATTCGAAATGGAACGGGCCGTATTGCGCTGTGTGTATCAGAGCGGTGTATCAAGACTGCGTATCATGATCGCGTATCATCACCCATCCAGATAGGCGATCATGTAAAGATGGATCCACATAATAATATGATCATTTGCACGATCCATATCTAAATGGACGCCTTTATTTTATTCTGTATCGTACCTGTCGTATCCTCAGAATCAGTAGAAGAAGAAGTAGGTACCGCCAAACCGTGCCGTATTCATATCTCCTTTGATGATCGGACAAAAACCAACTCGATATCGAACGGGCCGCATCGTGCTGTGTATCAGAGCGGTGTATCCCGTACCGCTCCAGATAAGCGATCATGCTAGGTGTCGGCGATACGGATGCGGTGATCGGATCGGGCAAATGAGGATTTGTGGAGGACTTTTAAGGAGGATCCACATAGTTATGATCATTTCTGGAATTACAGAACAAATGATCATGCATTTGCACAGTTGAATCGGTCGTTTCTCTGAGACTTGTCGATCGTTATTACCTCGACGCTTTTCTTAAGTCCGTAAACACAATATTTAGCCTGCGTTACATTGTGTGCGTTGCCATCAGTGATGTTGCACACCGAAAATAGAAGTCATTTCCCAGATAATGTTTTTTGCACAATGTTATTTATTTGAATGCACGGTAGGTATAGATATTGATAAAAATATCCTAAGTAACTATACATTTGCACAAAACTCTTAGCCTGTATCTCAGGAGACAATTCCCTTCCGATTTATATTTTACAGACTGTTACAGAATTCTCAGATATTTAAAACTCCCATCTTACTTGGCCTTTTTCCAACTATCTTGGGGTCGGCTTTCAGTCTAACCGGAAGCAGCTGAATACCAGTGTTTTACATGGAGCGACTGCCTATCTGACCTCCACAACCCAGTTACTGGGTAACACGATACCCCTTCTTAGTAAGACTAGTTGTCAGATTTTGTAGCTTCTGACTACCTATAACGACTGTCAAAAATTTAGGAATGTTGGCCGGGACTAATTTTAAATTTTGATTTTAATTTCAGTCCAAAGAAATTATTATACGTACCGAGAACGTCGCCGGACTTTCGACCCAACACACCAGTTCGGCCTCCAATGGGTCCCACCAAACCTAGGAACCGGGGTACTCAGAGTCTGTACAGGTAATCTCCTATGATTATACTCGAACTGCGATATCATCATCATCTCCCTAGCCTGTTCCCAACTATATTGGGGTCGGCTTCCAGTCTAACCGGATGCAGCTGAATACCAGTGTTTTACATGAAGCGACTGCCTATCTGACCTCCACAACCCAGTTACTAGGTAACACTATACCCCTTGGTAAGACTGGTTGTCAGACTTACTGGCTTCTGACTACCCGTAACGACTGCCAAAGATCTACGAATGACAGTCGGGACCAACGGCTTTACGTGCTTTCCGAGGCACGGAGGACGGATGGTCACCCATTCACAGACCGACCGCGGTTAGCGTAGCTTAACCTTTGACCGATCGATCTGTACGGCTTTAACTTAGCCACGAGCCACTCGAACTGCGATATATTCGAAAATAAATTCGCCAATTTAATGGTTTTAGGTGCAAGCAGTTTTGTGAGAAGAATATTTAATTTTTGTTATTACTTCATATTTTGTCAATTGGTTTTGTAAGCCGTGTAAATAATCAATCATCATATAATAAATAAATAAATAATATTCCGTTTGTCATAGCATTAGAAAAGTAATAACCAAATTACGTTATATAAGCCATGTGGTGCCGGCCGGCCGCGATTAGCACCACTCCATTTCTACCCGTGGTGGTCGTAGAAGGCGACAGAGGGATATTGACCAGAGGATGGGCAGCAGCGTCCTTCTGAGTACCATAGCAAAAAATTAAGCGCTTAAAATCCTGCTGATGAAGTCGCGGGTATCAACTAGTATATAATTAACGCACCCACGGCACAGTAAAAAATCCTAGTGTGTGGCCACGGACTAGAAAAAAAGAGAAAGAGAGAGACTCCACGCCACGTATTAAATGGATGCCCTGTAAACCGACAGAGGTTGAGGTATTACGTGACGCCGTGGTAAACATTGCGTATATTTATACAAAAAATAGGTACTTGCCCCCAAATGTAGCTTTTTTAGAACATTCAAAACTTTTATTCCTTTTTTTTACATTTTGTTGTGTCTGTATTTAATCTTACTTTTACTGGTTATATTAGCTTTATATTCCATCACATAAACTTGTTTATTTAAGTTATTATAATTATAGGTATTATTGTTATAATTTAGGGCTTGTGGCACATTTTTTTTTTTTTTGGTTTTTTTTTTTTCTTTTTATGGGGCATGCGGTGCTAACCTATAAGAAATTGTTACACTATCCCTATGTAATGGTAAATTTTAATTTAACCATTTACAGTGTAAACAATTGTTGGTTGGCCAATAAAGGAAAAAAAAAAACAACCGGTTGGAATGATTTGGGTTGAAGTAATGTAAATACAAGGCGTGGTGTCGCCTACCTTTCTTTGGCAGCCCTCGTCCATGGCCGTTGCGCGGCCTACGGCTGTTCTTCCAGCTGCGGTATTTGGGTAACGGCGTCACAGCAGAGGCCGTCGCGTTTGCCGGATCACCTAAAAGTAAAACCTACAGTACGCCGGACCGAGACGCACACATATAGATCAGTACGATCGGTAGTCGGTATTTTCGGCGCTGAATCATTTTTTTTCTAGTCCGTGACTATATGATGTAAATGTTTGCGTGAGACATGTTTGTACAAACGGTCTGGCTAAACCCCGGCCAGACTGTTGTAAACAAGCCCTCCACATCGGTCTCCACCGGCGGTTCACAACAGTGTAAACACTTGTTTGCAACAAAAATTCGTTTGACCTTCAATAACCTCTGTGGACGGACGCGTGTTGTTAACCGCGTGTGGATGCCGCCGTTGTACACGTAGGTATTTCACAGTGTAAAGGCTTGTTGTAAACCAGTGTGGACGCAAACACCAACCGTGGGCTCCACAAGCCTCCCACCAAGGTGACCTCTGTTGGAAGCTTGTTTATCACAGTCTGGCCCGGCCAGGGTGCTTCACTTTCGAAGTTTCGATATGCGTGGCGCGGAGTCCTTCTGTTTTTTCTAGTCCGTGTGTGTGGCAAAGCTTTTTTTAAATAAAGATAAACTCGGAC
Source organism: Charanyca ferruginea (assembly GCA_947361185.1). Lineage (NCBI taxonomy): Eukaryota > Metazoa > Arthropoda > Insecta > Lepidoptera > Noctuidae > Charanyca > Charanyca ferruginea. Next base: position 7,361,209 of record OX376080.1, on the reverse strand, counting down.
AGGGTGGTTGTAATTTTTTATGTTTCAGGGAGTCTTCAGCGCAGACTGTGCCGTGGCAGCCAGATGGCAAACCGGCGTATGAGTGTGAAACGACACCAGAAGTACTATACCTTGATGAATTGAAATGGGGTACGTTTTCTTAATCCCATCAAAAACATAGGTAAATGTGAAAAGTTTAGTATTAAGAGGAAATACCACGGGCTAGAGAATTGAAAATTACGTATTTGTAAAACCTATTGCTGTCGCGCGATGCCCGAACACGAACCGCAGAGTGCGATAGAGACAACTGCAGCTTTGACCGAAAATACCTATTAAAAGTACACAAAATCAATGATTCGTAGTCCCCTGATTTCTTCTCCAAAACTTAACCGATTTAACTCTTTTTTTCATTAAAAAATAAAGAAAGGCTTTTGCCGTGTTCCTATGTTTTCTATTTTTTATATAATCAAGTCAAATTTGTTTTCTGAATGTTTGAACACAGCGGAAAATCCTGCCAATTTTTTAGGTTTTTGAATATTCATATCTCTTTTAATAGTAAATTTATGAGAAAAAGGAAAACATAGGGACATACCAAGAGTAGCCATGGATATTTAAAAAAAAATTATCTACTGGCATTATCCAGAGAGGAAACAGGGGACTAAGTTTGTATGGAAAAACGGCCCTTGTGTTTCCTCTTAAGAATATGTGTGGTTGCTTTCTAAGTTTATTTTAGACATTTCTAACATCGGTGAAGTAAAACATTGTGAGGAAACCTGCAGTGCGATTCTGTAAGAATTCACCTGCGAATTTGAATCTTATCTCATTTCCGATTTCACTTAGCTGAAGTGAAAAGTATTTAGTATTCGCTAAAATAGTAACGTAATAATAGTTCGCTTCACCTAAGTTGGTACTCAGTGGCGCTAGCGTAGTTTTTATCGAATTACAGTATACCTAAAACCGTTTTCACCGCGGAATCAGAAGTGAGAACTGGAGTGAGTTCTTACAGAATAACATAGCTGGACTTAAATAATTAACATAATTTGAAATCCAAAGAAGTCAAAAGAAGTCTAAACTCAAGGTCTGCCAACGAGCAATGGAGCGCAGTATACTAGGTGTTAAATTAACGGATCGAGTTCGAAACACTATACTGCGCTCCAAAACAGGGATAGCAGACGTGGCTTACAAGGCTGCCTAACTTAAATGGGACTGGGCAGGACATGTCTGCCGCATGCTGGACAAACTGTGGGTTCAGGTGACACAGAACTGGAGCCCTGAGACAGTAAGACGGCGTCGCGGCAGGCCACGAAGGAGATGGCGGGATGAACTGGACGGATTCCTCCAAAACTGGTGGGAGGAAGCCCAGAATCGGGAAAGATGGAAGGCATGGAGGGAGGCCTTTGCCCAGGAGTGGGACAGAACAGGCTAACAAAAAAAAACTGAAATAGTCAATTCGCCTTGAGCAATCGTGGTAATTTGGTAAACTGGCCATCAATAGTATCAATGCTCGTTCCTTCTCTGTATGAGAAGAGGCTAGTCCTGTAGTGGGACATTAATAGGCTGGTATATTATTAATAATATTTTCGTCATTAGGTCCCGGGCGCCCTTATCGCATTGGAGACTTGCCAGCCGATTTCCACACCACTGAAATCATTAACAAGTAAGTTCTAAATAGACTTTCTTGTTTACATCAAAACTAAGAGCCCTTTTCCTGTCATGCGTATTTTCGCCCGCGCGCGGATCTGGTCCGCATGTGGGTGATAGCACGCTCCTGGCCACACGCAGGACAAAGATTTCCGTTTGCCGCTGCAGTGTCGTGCGTGTCGCCAGTGACTACTCGTGCGTACTATGACCATGCGTTCGACCCGCCTCACAGTAAAAACAACACTGAAGGCAGGCGGAAGAACGCTGCCCGCATCCTGTTAGAACGCACGCGGGCTGCTCGCCCGCAGCCAATCCGCGTTCCGCGCGCGTGCTGCCCGCATGATAGGAAAGATATGTATGCAATGATAGGATGCGGGCAGCCTGCATGCGGACGACATCCGCGTACGGGCGAAAACACGCATGACAGGAAAAGGGCCCTAAGTGGTAGGACACCAGGTTATTTTTGCACAACACGAATAACCTCGCAGTACTATAATACTAATATCATAACAACTATTGGTTTTAACAAAACTGAAAACGCGAATCCCAGTAACAAAGTTGAATGTCTTGTCTTGAGATACATCAGCACCCATACCCTCTATAGCGGAACACGTTGCAGCAGGAACATGTATGATAATAATTATTTAGTACCTGAAGTAAGTATGGAAGACGCTCCTTTACAAAGAGTTTTACTACTATTATGGCCAAATACTTAAACGTGGTCCTTAACTCGGTGGCTCGCTGCGTGAGTTTGAGCTTCTGTAAGAGACCAGCGTCTCCTACAGAAGCTCAAAGTCACGCAGCGAGCCATAGAGAGAGCTGTGCTCGAAGTTTCTTCGATAAAATTTGGAACGAGGAAATTCGCCGAAGAACTAAGGTCACCGACATAGCTCTCAGAAATATACAAGTTGAAGTGGCAATGGGCAGGCCACATCGCTCGAAGAACCGATAACCGATGGGGAAGAAAGGTTTTCGAGTGGCGATCATGAACCGGAAGACGCAGCGTTGGTAGTCCTCCCACCAGATGGACTGACGACATCGTCAAGGTCGGGTAACCGGTGCATATAAGCGACAGGTTGCCGCTCGTTGTGGCGTTTTATGGGAGAGGCCTTTGCTCAACAGTGGACGTCTTTCGGCTGATGATGATGACTCAAACGTTACTCAATTTAAAGATGCCGTTAAGTCTCGTACTTACTGTCACAATCACTTTGACATTAAAAGAGTAGCATTTGAGTATTTGGCCTTTAAAGTGTTTACTGTATCATTCCCGTGTTTGCCAGGATGCGTCACGCCCGCGCATGGATGAAAGTAGTGGAAGACGGGAAGTTTCCTCGCTGGATGAAGAAGAGAGATGATATTATTGATGATGTGGTCGTCAAGGATTGGCTTTTTAGACAAGCGGTACGTCTAATGGTGCTCACTTTTACAGCATTGCTCCCAGCAACGGGCCGAACGGAATCAACTTGAAAAATCAAATCGTTAGCCGTCAACACGCCGCCCGCTAGTCAAGTTTGTTATCTTGTTATTGTGAAAATGAAAGCCCTTATTTGAATGGCAAATTATTCTTTGTGTCGAACACGTCTTGTTATAATAAACCATGATCTTAACAGACACACCACTAAGAGTGAAAGTTGCGAAAAAATTATAATAGCACTCGGAATTATTCCAAGTGCTATTTTGTTTTGCGCGCAATGACTTAATTTTCAACTTTATTGGAACGAAGTTTCCTAACGCGGCTTACGGGTAGAGCGATTCTTTCTGTGTAGACATTTTTTAATCCACATTCTCTGGGGGACGCCTATGTCTAGCAGTGAACGGCAATAGGCTGACATTATGCTGATGAATCCACGTTCCAGGAGATAGATGAGCTCCAGGACATTCGTCTGGAACTGCTACACCGTCTCCAGTACGACCAGAGGCAGAAACACACGAACCGCACCAGCTTGAAGCTGTCCAAGCTATGGAGCGCCAAGAAACAGGAGATGGAGAAAAAAATAAACAGGATTCGGAAGACGAGGGATAGAGGTAAAGTGACGGTGATCGAAAGTCTAGTAAATATCTATCAACATCATCTTCCTAGCCTTGTGTTAATTGAGACTTGGGTTCGACGCAATACGTTTTCTTCTTTCGTCCCGTCCTGTCATACCATCCTGTCATACCGTCCTGTCATACCGTCATGATATCACTGACATGATATCTCTGACTGTCGCGAAACTGAAACAGGAGCGGGCGGGAGTGCGGGACACAAGACGAGTAGAGTAGTTGTGCACCGAATAGAGGGTTCTATTCGGTGCACAACTCAGCGTTTCAAAAGCAGACACAGCTTTCTAAAATCGGTAGTTCCCCTGTCAGGAGACCCGGTCGATGCCCGCTGCAAACTGTGGCAGGACATTTTTTCCCCATCCACTCAGTATTTATCACCAAGCGAGCATCTACCCGCAGGGTCTAACCTACCGTGGTCCATCTGGAAGTCCCTTAACCGCCTAAGAACCCAAGTAGGAAGGTGTAACGCCAACCTCGCAAAATGCGGCTACCTCGACAGATCTGCTGCTCTGCAGGGTGTGCATGTGGCGCCGAGCTGCAAACCATGCCCCACCTCCTGTCATGTCCTCTATGCTCAAAGACATGCGATCGGAGTGAATTCTGCGCTGCCACAATGACGTATTATAAATAGACGCGTTATACACGAACATTAGTGCTGTTTAAAACAGCGAAACTTTTATATATCTACATTAGCGACCCGGCCCAGCTTCGCACGGGCCTATAGCCTTCCTCGATAAATGGACTATCCAACACAAAAAGAGTTTTTCAATTCGAACCAGTAGATCCTGAGATTAGCGCGTTCAACCAAACAAACAAACAAACTCTTCAGCTTTATAATATTAGTATAGATACCAGTAGGCACATTAAATTACAGTGCAAAGCAAAGATGTGTCTTTGTGGAGGTAATTTGTGCATCGTTTACACTCATGAAGGCATTATTCCTTAAAATTATCACAAAATTACGATCGATACTGACGTATAGCCGCGACCCTGGGTGGTACGTGACTAAGTGAATTAGTGAAACTCGGGCTATTGCCTTGCTTTAATATTGCCAATATTGAGCGCGGATAACGCATCTAAGTGTATAATATATCATTGGGTGCCACCGACGACGCCGTGAAAGTAGCCTAGTTTTGGACCGAACAAATATAAAAGACTGTCGTGCCAGCGATACGAAGAAGAAGAAGATGCCTTCTCTTTCATATCAGACAATCCATCCGTTTTTTTTTCAGCCTGGATTTTCCACTCTATTCATCCACATTTAACTATATTCGATACATTTTTGGTCACATGCTCACATACCAAGATAAACGATACAATTCGGCGGCACAATTCGGGCTTCACATCTGTTGTTATGAATTTGTAATTGCTGTTGCATATAGTCGTCAATCTAATGGAAAAGAAATGCTTGTAATTGACGACGCCATGTGGCAAATTGCAACAGAACCGAGACGATACGGTTAGCACGAAATGCCGTTGCAGCAGATAAAAAAGCGGAAAATAAAAACTTTTTACAAAAAAGGCCTCCCCAGAGGGAGGGTGGTTGTCATAATCCCCACGCTTGGCAGGCGTCGTCAGGGTCTCCAGGTCATGAATGTGAAATTTCCCCAGAGCTGATTTTATTTTTCCCCAAAAAGATACTATTTGGTACAATTTTCCCCCAAATTAATTTTGCACCTAGAAACAACAAAATCACGATAAAATGAATTGTCCTTATACTTTATTATTAATTTGGCAAGCTACATTCATTATATTCTGATTATATTATGATTTATATTTGATTTTGATTTTATGATTTATATTTGATTTTTTCTTCGCTGTCTACATTATTTGTTATCTTGTAGGTATACTTCTTCCGATTTAATTTTCTTTTGCACATTTTTTGTAGGCAGTAAAACGCATCCACCATTTTGAAGGTTGTGCCGGAGCCGAATAATGTGATCAGCTGTTGTAGTTAACATTTTAATTCGGAGTTTTTTTTTACTAAATTAATTACTGAGAAAGTGAGAAAGCTCTCTCAACACTCGCATTAGAATACGGTAGACACAAAATGCTTACGAACTTATATTTATATTATATTTTTAATCTATGGAACATCTGAATTAGAAGTCTGTTTCAGCTTTTCCCTACACTTACGCCAAGAAATAATGTGTTCCCCAGAATTTTCCCCACAGATTTCATTTCCCCAAACGTTCCCCAAATTTTTTATTTTTCCCCAAAATGGGGAAAAAAGCCCCCAATCTGGAGACCCTGGGCGTCGTGGGGATCACAGTGAAGTGGTTAAGCACACGGAAGCCGCTGCTGCCCGACCTCCGGATTTTCCCTTAGTCGCCTTCGACGACACCCTAGGGATGAAATGGGGAGGTGCTATTCTAGCCCGTACACCCCACGGGATAAAGACCCCATGTGCTAAAGTTATTTATCACTTTTTAGTTTTTGAAGGCGGTTCTCTTTTTTGTAAAATCCCGTTTTTACGCGCGGTCACGGCAATTCAAACACGCGCGCCAAATTCTACTCGACCGAACTATTTTAACGCTGAAGAGAGACCACCTAAAATAATATCGTTTTTAGCTATAGGTCTTACAGAAGAGGGAGTGCTCCTGTGTTTAGCGGATGTAAATATGTATAGCCGCATTTTATTATATATATATGTATAATAAAATGCGGCTATACGTAGAGGATATAGCGCACACTTGTGCACTATATCCTCTACGTACAGTACGGCCGACGTATTTTGGCGGTCCTGAAGTAAGCTCATTAGCTGCGCAGTAGACAATTTCGTTCCTAAAAGTCTCGTCTTCAGTCTAGTCTCCATTGAGAGTGACCAGCATTCGATCGAGAAAAGTTATTAAGGGGCTATTTAACGACTTTTACAGATTTTAAACTGACAATCACGTCAAAATGTGCAGTGTAAATTATTTGAAAAAATATATGTTAAACTAGAACATTCTTAATCATTTAGTAAGTGAATATTTTTAATTATATTCATATTATATAGTTTAATTAACACGTGAAGTTGTGTCTGACGCGGAAAAAACATTGAAAATCACACAAAATCTACCAGGTATAATTAAACGAAACTTACACTATCTTACAGACAATTTTATTATCTATCTTTTAGTATACGCCTTTTTTTTATTTTGAAACAATACTACTTTTATTTAATTTTTCGACTAAACTTTGAGAGTTTTGGACGCAAAACTGATGCAGAACGGACGCAGTCTGCGTCCAAAACTCTCTAAATTTAGTCGAAAAAATTAAATAAAAGTAGTATTCTTTCAAAATTAAAAAAAAAGGCGTATACTAAAAGATAGATAATAAAATTGTCTGTAAGATAGTGAGGTTTCGTTTAATTATACCTGGTAGATTTTGTGTGATTGTCAATGTTTTGTCCGCGTCAGACACAACTTCACGAGTTAATTAAACTATTTAATATGAACTTAATCAAAAATATTCACTTTCTATATGATTAAGAGAATGTTCTAGTTTAACATATATTTTTTTCAAATCAATTACACTGCACATTTTGACGTGATTGTCAGTTTAAAATCTGTAAAAGTCGTTTAATAGCCCCTTAATGATTACAGGACTGATCTTCATTTCCAGAGCTCCGTAAACTAACAACGATACACGAAAGTGGTGGTCGCGCGGGGTTGGTGGATAGCAAGAAACTAGCTCGAGGATGTGGTTTGATGACCACACAGGCCAAAGACCCCACGTCAGACTTGTACGCGCCGGTTGCGAGGCACGGGTACCAGGCTCGTAGAAGACACGCGGAGATTATGTACGACCCGACGCTTCTGTGTAAGCTTCTATGGTTTTCTTATCTCCTGGTACTTATTATTTTCCATTCTTCCTTCTTTTCTCAGCAAAGATAAGATTTCTGGTGCACTAATATTTTCTTGAGCTAAATATTTTTTTTTTTTAATATTTCTTTATCAGTGACGGACCCATTTGATATGGCGTGGATATATACGTAAATAGGACTTCATTAGGGGTAGATTAAAACCTTTTGTCTTCGAAATGTTTCTAGGAAAAAAACAAAAAAATATCTACATCATCAATTTCTCTTCGGTTCGAAATATTGAAAAAACAAATAAATTTTATAATTAAATATGCAAATTAACCTCTATTTTCGTAGTTACTAATTTTTTTCACCTAACCTAATAATCACAAGATTTAATGTCGTCAGCATATTATATAGTAATTAGTACAATACCAAGGGAACCTTCAGTTTATTTTTGCAAATAACTTTCCTGATTATTTCTAAACGATTTTTTACGTCATCGATACTCGAAAATTTCGTGCGTGGGGCACATTTTTCATCGGTAGCGAGTTAGGTCGACGACGATTAAAAGCAAAGGCCTCCACCTCCTCTTTGATATTTTGTTCAGCTCTAGAAGACCACAAGGTGCTGTCAGAACCACCAGAGTGGCTGACGACCTGCGGGCAGGACCTGACGAAGACCTGTTCCGGTCACCACCTCATTCGTGATCCTAATATGCTGTGTGAACGAGAGACAAAGTGGAGTGAACAGTTCTTGGAGAACCTTCATGATGAGTTGAAGAGTGAGTAGTAAAACAAAACAATGTTATCACAGTGTCGTTGTTCAAAGATAGCTTTAATTTCGTAAGTTGGCTTTGATTCTGTTTGTTGTTTGGTTTTTTATTTTTTGAAGGCGGTGGTCTTTTTTTGTAAAAAAGTACATGACTTGGTGGTGTATCTGAAAAACGTCCCTAACTTTGCAGAGGCTCGACTGGGCGCCGCTAAAATGACAGCGGGCCCTCTGCACGTCCTCAAAGCTCGAAAGCAACAAGAAGTAGAGAGACCAGTTACTCCGACTGTGGAGTGCGTGGAAGACGACGAAGAACTTACGCATCAGGCTGCTTTGTTCCTGCAAAAAATAATTAGAGGACGAGCCGTGCAACATCTAGTAAATCCATACTAATATAAATGCGGAAGTGCGGTTGTTTGTTTTTAGGGTTCCGGACCTCAAAAGGAAAAAACGGAACCCTTATAGGATCACTTTGTTGTCCGTCTGTTTGTCTGTTTGTCCGTCTGTCTGTCCAGGTCCTTTATCTCAGAAACGCGTGGAGGTATCGAGCTGAAATTAAAACGATATACTCAAATCTACAGTCCCTTGAAGATGTGAAAAAAACAAATTTCTATGTTAACGGAAAAAAAGATACTCGACGACCGTTTATTGCGACGAAATTGCGATTCGAAGGCCCATAAAAAGTATGTCAATTAATTAGCGGTGTCATCTAACCAATTCATCATGTCAACGTTTAGACGCCTACTGCTGGGCATAGGTCTCCCCCAAGGCGGGGCTCAGCCGCAATCGCCATGCTTGGCCGATGCATGTTGGCGATCGCAGTAGCTGTTATATGGTACTCAGAATGACGCTGCTGCCCATCCCTTCTGTCGCCTTCTACGACACACACGAGTAGAAATGGGGTGGTGCTATTCGCGGCCGCCATCACATGGCAAGCCACTAACCTAACCAACTGCTTCGTTGATATTCTATTCTGTATTCTAGATGTATGAAGGTAGAACTCGAGCTGCAGAATTGACTGAGGAACTCAAGACTACGCATGGACTTCAAAATGACGACAAAGCTAGAATTGCGAAGGAAGAGTCGAAGGCTCGCGAGTATAATATGAAAAGAACGGAGGATGAAGCGAAGGTATATTATTCAAATGGAAATAGAGATATTTTGTTAACGGACTTTAAAAAAGTAGGAGGTTCTATGTTCGACTGTATGTATTTTTGAAGTAAAACTTCTTTACTTCTTTTTTCTTTGGGGAGTGAGCTGGTGAATGCGTGACAAGAGCGTTAGGAAAAGTGTGAGAGTTACGTTTCGTATATTACTGTAGGGGCAAGAGAGAGAGGTGCGAGCACACATTTCCGTTCTCTCTTTCTGTCATAACCAGTTGCAACCGGATACATACATACATATAGATGGAGCTAAAGAAGTTTTACTTCAGCCTAGCCAGTGGTCTAAAGCACACTCGTATTTTTTTTTTATGTATGTTTACCGATTTGGCCCCCCATCTGTGGACTGATTCTCAAAATTCTTCCCTTCAATTTGAAAGAGTAATATACTCCTGAGGTGGTCCCATGTAAATTTTATCGAAATTGATTCAGCACTTTTGGAAATAAACGACAGAAAGCAAAAAATTATACAAAGATGAAGTTGTTCCAATCTTGTACTTTCAATCTCTGTTTTAACTGTGTTGCCGTTTCTAAATGAATTTGGATGAGGAGGTACTAAAAAGCGAAAAATAAAAAACTTTTTCACAAAAAAGACACACATGAATTTAGTTTCGGAAGTCGGTGGCAATACAAAACAACGACTTATCACTTTTTAGTTTTAGAAGGTGGTTCTCTTTTTGTAAAAAAGTTTTTTATATACACATATATAGATATTGCCTTGCGATTCAGTACCAGTTCAGTATATACCAAAGGAGTATGTTTACAGGACGACGCACTCACTGCTCTTGTGGACGAGCTGTGTGGCGGTGCGGTGTCTGCCGCTCTGGACTTCTTGGAGAAGGAGCTCCAGAGACTGAAAGAAGAGAGGAGACAACAAGCCTATCTCATGATTGCCTGTAAGTCATGCGTCATTCTGTAAGTGAATATGTTACAGATAAAACTCGAAATGCGGCTACACCTAGTTTTAACCGGTTAAAACTAGTTTAAGCCGGTAGCCAACGACTATAAAACCACTCTTTGCTGGTAGCAGTTGGTTAAACTTAGGTGTAGCCTGGATTAGCCTGGAGGGTTATCTCCATAGGTACATCTCAATAAACTGTAGCAGTATTATTGGCAGGGGGACGCAAATTCGGAGCTAAAAGCTGGTGTACCTTAAGGAAGTGTGTTAGGCCCAATTTTGTACTTGTTAAGGTGCGTAGAGGCGGTGAGCGCAAGATCGGCCTATCTTTTCCAGACACAATTTAAAATGCTTTGACTCGGGACTTGGGGCACCAAACCATTGAGCAGAAGAAGAAGATCGACGTCAGTTCGACGGAACCCCGCTGTGCGGTGCTCCTATTTCTGTTTGCGGAGTTTAAAGGAACCTAACCAAACTGAACCTCTGGGTGCTCATGCCCCTAACGTCGGTATGTGGCTGCACCTAGTTCTAGCCGCTATGATGAAGGCTAAACCTAGTTCTAACCGAAGACAAGTAGGATATATCTAAGTTTAATCGCATGTGGCCGGCTGCACCTAGTTCTAGCCGCTATGATGAAGGCTAAACCTAGTTCTAACCGAAGACAAGTAGGATACATCTAAGTTTAATCGCATGTGGCCGGCTGCACCTAGTTCTAGCCGCTATGATGAAGGCTAAACCTAGTTCTAACCGAAGACAAGTAGGATACATCTAAATTTAACCGCATATGGCCGGCTGCATCAAGTTGTATCCGTCTAAAACTAGGTGTAGCCTCAAATCAAATGAAACCATTTATTAATTTGCAAACATGGGTAATCAGTACATTAGATGTTCTGTTTTACATAATAAAGTCCTCCATATTCTACCGTCGCATGGGCATGCAAATAACATTCAGTTCTAAATCAAATTAATAAAATATTTTGCGAAAGATAAATGTCAAATCACAAATATTATAAATGTCAAATTTTGTTAAATAAATGTCATGTTTAGGTTACAAAAAATAAAAATGTGGACTGGTTACAAAATATGTTACAATGATAAAATAATTATGTCAATCAGTCAGCGATTCATCATTAGACCTCTGCCTCGAATCTTGCGGGCAGCGGGGCAACAGCGGCGGCGGCGCGGCAGCGGCAGGATCTATGCGTAAAATCAAATGGACCGGCCCTCGAAAACAGCGGCGCGGGGGCGGGCAACGAGCGGTGCAGTCAAGCGGTGACCGCCCGCGCGTCTGCATTGCAGTGTTGTGCAATTTATTTTTAGCGTTAGGAAATAAATTTGATTCAAAAAGATGATGTCGCCGTTGTACAAACATTTCGTTCGCGAATAAAAACAAATATCTCGACGACACAACCACGAACACAACACTACGCCGCTATAGTGCCGCTCGATCTGCCCGCTCGTTTCGAGAACGGGTCTGCGTTGCCCGCCCCGCTACCGCGCCGCCGCCGTCGCTGCCGCCGCGCTGCCCGCAAGATTCGAGGCAGAGGCCTTAGGAATTCGTCAAATAACTTTTTTCAGTTAATATTTCGATAAGTGCCCTTTAAAATTTTATTACAGTCATATTTTTTATTACATTAGGTACTTTATTATCGCACTTCGGCTATTAGCCGTAACAGATATACCACCGTTGGGTATGGACGCCACCAGGGGTGTGATTCTGTAAGACCTAATTCTAAACTTCGAATCTGAATCCGCTGTGAGTTTCTTGATTGGCATTCTAAAAACTCGGTTGATAATTCGAATTTACACTAGCGCCACCCTTGCGAACGTGTCAGCGAGTTGAACTAAACTGACAGGGAGATTTTGATAGGTAAAGTATGAGATGACGTAAGAAGTGGCATTCTGTAAGGCAATTTCCCCGTCACTTCGACGCTCACTTCGCACTCGAACAATCAACAAAATGTCAAATATATCAATGTTATTTTGAACCGTATGCGACGTGAGAGTGAATAGCGATGTGAGATGCGAGTTGTTGTTTGAATTTTACAGAATCGACCTACAGTAAACTGACATACTTTTCATGAGCTGTCAAAACGAGAATCCCCATAGATGATAGATAAATAAATTACTTTTTTTTAATTTCGTTAACAGTGCGCGAGAAGGCGTTCCGAGAGGCCGCTGAGGCAGGTAGAAGACAGAGGGAAGAGGAACGTCGGAGGGAACACGATGAGATGTTTAAACAGGTACTCTTACTTATATCAATGTTTTTATTATTTTTTTTTATTGTTGTTATTTTAAGTGTATAGTTTAATTAGTATTTATAAGGTCTTAACTGTCGCATTAGGGTAAACCCTGTAATGATAGTTTAAGTTGGTACAAATAATATGATATATATATAATATATATATAATATGATATATATATAATATGATATAATCATGATAGATGGCGCTAGTGCCACGATCAACATCAGCTCCACGAAATTAAATTCCTTAAAAATAATAAACATACAGTTTAGAACATAAAAAATAGTAAAATATCATACAAATAGTGCAAATATCATGTGACAGTGTTGTCTCCTCGATATTCTTAAGAGAAGTGCATAAAATAACTCAAACAACGTAAAGTGTAGTACTGGAAAGTTTTGTTTACATAGAGAAGAATAACCGTAGTGCAATACTAATAAACACAGTGGATCGCATAAAACGTTTTCGTGTTACAGTAAACAGTGTTAAATATTCAAGTTAAGTGATTTATTTAGTGGTTTAAAAATAAGAAAATGTTGCGTACTTCATTATTTAAAAAAAAACAACATACCCGCACTTAACAATATCTTTATTAAACACTCTGGAACCAGAACCATTATTTCAACGTATATTGTAAGTAAGCAGTTGGCCTAGCGGCTACAGACGTGGTATAGTATTTCGAATCAAGAGGTCTCGAGTTCGAATCTGAGTGCCGCTGTGTCTTTTTGTGAATGTTTCTGGCAAGTCACATTGAAATCATATCAATCACTCACACAATATTTGACGCAGCAAAGCATATTTAAATAATATAATAACACATACATATCCGTTAATAACACAAAAAGAATAGCAATGAATTTTCTGGAAAACATCACATTTCGTCGTAATCGAACACGAACACGTTCGTTAACAACTGACGATGACAGTGACAACAATATCTCACAAACGCTAGAGAATACGGTAAACAGTATGCCCGACATATCCGACCATGAAGATGATGATGATCAATGTAAAATTCTAACTAAAAAGTTACTAGGTCTAGAGGAACAGCTACAAAGCGCTCATAGAGAAATTGAGTTGCTATCATCAGAAAATTGCAAACTCAGACAAACAAACGAAGAACTATTAAAAAGAAATAGCTTATATAAAAATATAACGATTAGCCCAGTCAAGCATAAAGACTCATCTCCGATGAAAAAGTCATGTAAAGCGATAAAAACAAAACAAACACAAACTAAAACAATAGAACAAGAATACAGCGAGCCATCAACAGCCTCCTATATAAACCAATCTTCACAAAATATTGCTAGTTCTGAGATTATAGGTCAACAGGGACAAAGCCTGTACCCTGTACCTTCCAGTAAAAACAAAATATGCATAATAAGCGCAAATAATAAAAATAAAGTCTTGTCGATAGCTCAAGATTTTCTTGCCGACAAGTACGATATATGTCATTATATTACACCAAACGGTACATTGCAGCAACTTCTTAGCGGAATTCAAACAAAATTATGTGACTATACTATGAATGACTTTTGTATATTATTGATTGGAGAAGAGGACTTCAAAATAACAAGCAACTATTGCAATACTATTATACACGTTAGGGAAATTATAAAACAAATTACCCACACTAATGTTATAATCTGTGTTCCTACGTTCAAACTTAGAGACTACGACAATATCTACAACTGGAGAATTGAAACATTTAATAATTTATTATACTTGGATTTATTAACTCATGAACATGCATATTCTTTTGATTCTAATTATAATTTGACTTATGATCACACAATGTTTAACTTATCGACAGGCCGTATAAATAACTACGGTTTACGCAATATTTTTGAAAGTTTGTTGCATTTAATTAATGACATTACTTTAAGTTATATGACTACCTCTTCTGAAAATATTGTAAATACTGCAGAAGAAACATCTTCATTGTTTTTTCGACATTAAATATCTCAATGTTTTGCATCAAAATATAGCGGGACTACTGAACAAATCTGACCAACTGTTAGTTACTATAGAAGAGCTTAAAGACAAAAATATAGACATTGATGCAATATGTATCACAGAGCATTTTATGTTAGCAGGTTATGAGCAACACCTGAGCATACCTAATTACGTATTAGCAGCATGTTTTAGTCGTACTAGTAATAAAAGAGGTGGAGCATGTATCCTAGTAAATAAGGTATATAAGTTCAAAGAACTTTCTCAAATCAGTAAATTATCTATAAGTAATGTAATTGAATGTTGTGCAGTCGAGTTACTTGATTTTAAAATTATAATTGTTTGTATATACCGTGTACCGGGACAAAGTAATCTCAATCTGTTTTTCAATAGGCTTGACAAAGTCCTAAATTGTATTTCTAAAATTAATCATCATAATACTGTTATTGCGGGTGACTTTAACATAGATATCATGAAATGCAATAATGCCACATTAGATTTCGAATGTTTATTATTAACTTATAACCTCACATTAGCGCTAAATCAACCAACAAGACTATCGAGTAAGACCTGTATAGACAACTTTGCTCATGACTTTAAGAAACAGTGTAAGACTGAAGTGTTGGAATTTGGCTTATCTGACCACACTGCCCAATTAATTAAGCTTCCAGTTAAAAAAATATTTAAATTAAAGTATTGGCATAAAATGAAGCGTGACTACAGCTCAGAAAATATTTGTAAATTTAAAAAACATGTAAAAAGCCTTTCTTTTTGTGAAATATATAACACAAGTGATCCATCAGCAGCATATCATTATTTTATAGAAACTTTTAAATTATTCTATGATTTATGTTTCCCACTAACTAAAATTACTGTGCAAATAAATTCAAAGCCAAGATGGATATCACGTGGAATTAAGACCTGTAGCAAGAATAAAAGAGAATTACTCTGGAATTTCAGACGGAAACCAACATTAACTAACAAAAAAAAATATACAACATATGCAAAACTACTAAAACGAATTATAAACCTTACTAAACTTGCTCAAAACAATTACAAGATAAAAACATCGACTAATAAAAGTAAAACGGCATGGCAAGTTATAAATAATAATAAATTGAATATTCCAAAAGAGTCAATAACAGAACTAAAAATTAATGATAAATTAACAACAAATCCTACAGAAATTGCCAATGCTTTTAATGACTATTTCATAGAAAAAGTAAATCCTATTTCAGGTGCTGGAAAAAAAATCACAGCCCTAATCAATCCCCAACCGAACTCAATGTTCTTATCACCCTGTATGCCATATCATATGCAGAGAATTATAAGAAATCTTAAAAATACTAACAGTGTAGGTAATGATGGTATTTCGACTAAAGTAGTCAAAGCAGTAAATGAAGATATCTCTCATCACTTAAGCCATATTATGAATCTTAGTATACAAAGTGGGACATTTCCACAAGACCTCAAATTGACAATTATTAAACCCATATTCAAAAAAGAAAATAAATATTTAATGGAGAACTATAGACCTATAGCACTAATTTCTGTATTCTCAAAAATTTTTGAAAAATATATTTGCAGTGAAATCAATAGCTTCTTAGACCGAAATGATATTCTATGTGATGAGCAAAAAGGTTTCAGAAAAAATAAAAACATAAATATGGCGATTTATGACTTTTTGTATGTAGTTTCTTCACAAGTTGACAAATCATTACCTGTTTGTTCTATTTATTGTGACATGTCACAAGCCTTCGATTATGTAGACCACAATATTCTGCTGGATAAACTTGAGGCTTATGGTATAAGAGGTAATGTCCTTGAACTGATAAAATCATACTTATCAGACCGCCAACAAATAACCCAAATATCAAAATTTAATATTAAAACCAAAAGGGAACAGATTTTCTCCTCTAATAAGCGTTACATCACATATGGTGTTCCTCAGGGAACTGTATTAGGCCCCCCTATGTTCCTACTATACATTAATGATCTACCAAATGCAACTAAAGAACCCATGTCATTGTTCGCTGACGACAGTACTGTAACCATAGCACCTAAAAATATGATTAACTATCAATCTGATTCCAATGATTCATTGAATTCTATAATTACCTGGCTTAATGAAAATAATTTGAAAATTAATCTGAGTAAAACAAACATTATGCATTTTAGACAACGAGGACAAAATACATCAAAATTTAAGTTAACATACAAAGATAATATAATACAAGAAGTTGAAACAGCCCGATTCTTGGGATTAATAATTGACAAACAATTAAATTGGAAAACTCATATTAACGAACTTTGTAAAAGAATGAGTACTTCGTCATATGCTCTCTATAAGTTGGCACCGACTGTCAACAAAGATACTTTACTTACAGCATATTACGGGCTTGCTGAATCGGTATTAAGATTTGGAATCATTTTCTGGGGCAATTCAGCTCAGAAGGACTCTGCATTCAAGGCACAAAAGCGTTGTATACGGGCTATGTTTGGGTTGCAAACCACTGACAGTTGCAAACCAATGTTTAAACAGCACAGAATTCTAACACTTCCGTCACTTTACATATTAGAAATCTCGCTATTTGTAAAAACCAATCCACATTTGTTTCCACTTCTGATTAATAATACAGATAGACCTAGACGTGAGAAGTACAGACTTTGGGTGCAATCACTCCCCGCCAAAACAGCATTTTTAAGGAAAAGTGTAGTATGCATGGCTCCTTTAATATATAATAAAATTCCCAATTCCCTTAAGGAAATGAATATTAATTCATTCAAAAAAGAATTAAAAAAATTGCTAGTTAGTAAGGGATACTATAATGTTACAGAGTTTTTGAATGACAAATTTTGAATAAGTAATTTAATATGATTATGATTTTTATTATGTATGATTTTATTTTATTATGATTATGATTTGAATAAGTTTTATTATTTTATTGTTTTAATTATTTTGTTTGACTAAATTTTAATTATTTTGTTTGACTAAATTTTTGTATTGACAGTATTTATGAATTTGAATTGATATAATGTTGACTATAATTTAATGATTTCCTAATTTAATAAACAATTTTGTACGCCGAATATGGCAAAACATGTTGAGCCTGCGATATTGAACTATATTACATCCATATGTGCATTTCTATGTATACATATCACACATGTTTAAACAAATAAATGCATCTTTATCTTTATCTTTATCTTTATCTTTATAAATAAATAAATAAATAAATAATATCATTTAAACTGGGTATTCATGCAGCCAATCCTTCTTGACGGGCTTGACGGGCCTGTTGGTCTAGTGGTCACTGATCCTGACTGCTAAGCCGGAGGTCGTGGGTTCGATTCCCACCCAGGACAAACTTTGTGTGATGAGCATGATTGTTTGTTCTGTGTCTGGGTGTTTATCTATAATATGTATGTATTTATAAATTATATAAGTATGTATATCAGTTGTCTGGTTACCATAACACAAGCTCTGCTTAGCTTGGGACCAGATGACCGTGTGTGAGTTGTCCCAAGATATTATTATTATTATTATTATTATTATTATCACCATTTATTAATTATGTTTACCTATAAAATACATTTTTAAATATTAATAAAAAATAAAAACATTTAAAAATATAAAAAATAGTAGCCCATCGGTATCGGGAACAGGGTCCAAGCTACCGGCGGTCAGGGCTCCAGAGAGAGAAACCTCCTGACAATGCGGGCCGTGTCCAGAAGTACTGCCTTCTGAATCAAGCCCTTGATCCAGCCGCCTAACGAGAGCCTCCTTAGATGTTGGTCGAGGCTCTTGGCAATTAAGCCATTGGCAGTAACAACTATCGGCACAATGATCGCTGAGTCCACATCCCACATGTCGACAACCTCGCGGGCCAAGTCAAGATACTTTATTTGCTTGTCTTTCTCGACCTTCACGAGGTTCACGTCATGCGGAACTGCTATGTCAATAATCATTGCGCGCTTCTCCAATCGATCCACCACCACTACATCAGGTTTATTGGCTACAATAGTCCTGTCAGTGATGATGGATCGATCCCAGTACAATGTGACATTGCCATTTTCAAGAACTGGATCGGGCACATACCTGTAGTATGGTACTTCTGATTCCACGAGGTTGTATTTCAGAGCAAGTTGCTGATGGATAATCCTGGCCACAAGGTTGTGTCTATGCAAGTACTCTTCGTTAGCGAGACGAGAACATCCAGAGATAATGTGACGGATTGATTCTCCCGGTCGGTGACATGCCCGACAAATGTCAACAGTGCCATCCTTCACAATAAATCTCCGGTAGTTATTCGTCATAATAACTTCGTCCATAATTGCACAGACAAAACCTTCGGTTTCTCCAAATAGATCACCGAATCGTAGCCAGGATACGGACGCTAAGAAATCGACATCGGGCCCGTGTAGGGCCCGGAAAAAGCGTCCGTGAAGCTCCTTACTCTTCCAAACCTCCTCACGATCATTAGTCTTGAGCACTACAGGTATGCACCAGTTCTCTTTAGCCAAGGAGAGCGGGGTGAGGCCCTTGTCCACTGCAACTACATCCCGATGCATCCCCACGTCGGCTTCTAGGAAATATTCCCTGAGACTGCATATCTCACGGTTGTGCAGGGTCTTAGCATTTAAGAAGCCACGACCGCCACACTTCCGCGGGATATACAGTCTCATCACCGATGACCGTGGGTGATGCATCCGATATGCTGTCAACAATGTACGGACTCTCCTATCCAGGGCATCGAGTTCCGTTTGTGTCCATTTGAGTATGCCGAAAGAGTACATCAGAACTGGCATGACCCATCCGTTGAAGGCGCGCACCTTGTTTCCGCCTGACAAAACACTATTAAATACTTTCTTCAGGCGGCCAAAGAAGCGCTCCTTCAACGATTGTTTCATGTCAGAAGCATTGATGCCCAACGCTTCCGCCATACCCAAATATTTATAGGTCTCAATTGAAGAGAGGGATCTAAGGTTTATGGAATCCGAGAGCTGAATTCCCTCGGATTCCACAATCTCCCCTCGCTTGACATGCATGACTGCACATTTGTCCACACCAAATTCCATCCTGATGGCGCTACTGAAAGTTTCTGTTACTTTCAGTAGCTCCATCAGCTGTGAACTGTTGGGGGCAAAGAGTTTTAAGTCATCCATGTAAAGAAGGTGAGATATTACCTGACCTCCTCTCTTCAACCGATAGCCTAGACTTGAATTCTCCAGCAGTGTGCTTAGAGGATTCAAGGCTAAGCAGAACCAAAGCGGACTCAAACTGTCGCCCTGAAATATACCCCGCTCAATCCTTATCGGTTCACTATTCCTCTGGATTTGTCGACATCCTGGATAGCGAAGGACGGTCCTCCACTGCCCCATACACGACATCAGGAAGGTGCGCAGAGTGGCATCGATCTTATACAACTCTAGCACCCTCATGAGCCATGTATGCGGCACAGAGTCATAAGCCTTCTTGTAATCTATCCAACATGTCGACAGATCCTTACGGGATCGGCGAACCTGTTGACTGATGGCCATGTCAATCAGGAGCAGCTCCTTAGTACCGCGAGACCCATTCCTACATCCATTTTGAGAGGGAGACATGATACCGTTACTGTCTACGTGGTGGTTAATTTTAGCTCTCAAAATGGATGTAAAAACTTTATAGACCGTCGGCAAACATGTGATCGGTCTATAATTTTTGGATTCCGCAGTACTACCCGATTTATGGAGCAGGTGGGTTATTCCTGTCGTCAAAAACTGGGGCAACGATCCTGATTCCAAGCATGACTGGAACCACGACGCCAAACAAACGTGCGACCTTCTGAACCATTTGATCCAGAAGTTGTGCAGCCCGTCCGGCCCTGGAGACTTCCAATTAGGCAATGGACGGACTGCACAAGCTACATCTTGGGGGCTGATAGTGATTGCCCCCATTTCTGATATTGCGTCGCACGCTCGTTCGACTTCCTGAGTCCAATCACCCTCAGTGTGACCGACAGGCACCGACCAGATGTTGCGCCAGAACAAATTCATGGCGTCGTCATCCGGCGGGCGCGTATCAGTCACACTTTGAATCGGTCGCTCCCAAGTTCTATAAACCCACCTTTCATCGCTCTGGAATGTGCGATTCTGAAAGTATCGTTCCGCCCGTCGCTTATACCTTCGAATACGGCTTGCCCATGCATACACCTTCTGCTTCAGGAAGTCGATGCGCTCTGTGACCCAGGACATATAGTCTCGAGGACTGATATCAGTCCCCGAGAATGCCCGCCTCACAAAGCGCATCACTCTTGGGCGAGTATTGCCGTCCCTAAAGCAGCTTAATTTGCCGATGAGCACTCTGGCCTCACTAATGCGGCGCTCAATTCTGCACTGCCACGCCGGTACGGCAGGTTTTGGTCGTGTAGCTCTGTCATCATTGGCAAATTTGACGTGAGCTACACGACATGCCGCAACAGCTGCACAGTACAGAATCGAATGCGCATCAGTGAGGTCTTCGCAACTATCAAAATAATTTGATAGTTGCGAATCCAGAGCACACACCAGCACCTTGTTTTTTTTATGCATGGGCAAACGAGGTAAGCGTGGTCTAAGCTCAGGCGGCATGAATCGATACTCTCGAATCGCACCCTCCAAAGCGCTCCTCAATTCTTCATTGCACTGGGTACTTACATGTGTAGCCATGTCATCACTCCCATCAGTCACTTGACTAGATGTTGTAGTCAGCTGTGGTTGTGCCACTTCCACAATCTGCGGCAGGGGAGCAGTGATATGGCTTCTCTGCATTTCAGTTCGGAGGCGATCAAGTACAGTGTCATCCAACATACGGTTACGCTGGATGACCCGCACCTGATCCGATAGTCGTTGTGCTGAAACGTTGACAGCTGGCTCAAGCACCTGAAACAGAGAGAGCATCCGAACACGGTACGCGGTCAGATTACTTCCCCCCTCTGTAGCCCCATAGTATGCGCGCATGACATTTTCGTTGATAGTTTGTGTCCATCTCATGCGCTGCACACTTCCGCCGGGAGCTGGGACCCTATCAGAGACCGATGGGTCTCGCGGTCCTAAACAATCCGGCGGCCGGCGTCCTCCCCGTCGACGAGCAGGTGGTGGCGTCGTAGGCGGAGAGAAATACTCGTCGCTCGAGCTCGACGCAACTGCCGAGGCCGGTATCACAACACTCACGGTTGGACTGGGTTCCGGCGGCGGTGAGGCGGAGCTGAGCGACGGGTCCGGAGGTTGTAGGCGTGCTCGACGTACTGCTGCTCTCGTTATCATTCTTATCTATATATTTTCTTTATCTTGTACCTTCGTTTTTGATTATATAGTCCACGTATCGATGAATATATACAATTTCCAATTATTTATGCAATATATTTGTACTATGACAGATGTCATGATGAGAAATTATTTTCCAAAAACTATTTGCGATGATTTTATGGGTATGGCTCACAGAAGTAGTAAAATTAATTGAATATATGCTCGTTATTTATAAAAAATTGTATCAGTATCTATTAATAATGTGTATATGGTATTTAATTAATATTTTTGTTGAA
Source organism: Charanyca ferruginea (assembly GCA_947361185.1). Classification (NCBI taxonomy): domain Eukaryota; kingdom Metazoa; phylum Arthropoda; class Insecta; order Lepidoptera; family Noctuidae; genus Charanyca; species Charanyca ferruginea. Next base: position 7,339,169 of record OX376080.1, on the reverse strand, counting down.
CAAATAAAATATTAGATAAGTGACACATAGTGTTGCCAGCTTATTATTATTATTATTATTATTATTATTCTTGGGGTCGGCTTCCAGTCTGGCTGAATACCAGTGTTTTATGTGGAGCGACTGCCTATCTGACCTCCACAATCTCTTCTGACTACCCATAACGCTTGTCAAAGATCTACGAATTACAGGCGAAACCAAAATTTTTAGGTGCTTTTTTTTTGATATACAGAGGGTTGTCTCCACAGATATATTTTTTTTTTATTTTTTTATTCATTTATATAAGAATATGAATATATAGATAGACCCTAGATAACGCAAGTATCGCATAACGCACGATCTGTATGAAAACCAAGCGTACCATTTTTTTACTACCTTTTATGACGTCATAATGTTATGTTTTTCTTAAAGGTATTACCAGGTATTATTGAGGGTATTAGATTAAAAATAATTGTTTTTTAAATTAATTACGCATAATATTAATTTTTATTAATCATAATTTTACTTACTATTTTTGTACGTAAGCTAGGCACGAAACTAGGCACGCGAAGTAGTTGCTCTTGCGTTATTTAGGTCTATCTAATATATCTGTGGTAGTCTCAAACTCAAACTCATAACGAGTGAGAGATGTGATGAAAGTGTCCGTGGAGTTTCCTGCTCGTTCTTCTCCATAGAGACCTATCTACGTTTTGGGACGAGCAACTAACTTCAACTTTCTGACTAAGGCTAAGAACTCACGATGCGGTTTTCACCCGCCTCCGGCTGCGGTTGCGGGCCCGCAGCTTCTGTAAAATGCAGATATATGTAAAAAACAAAAGCACATTTCACGACGCGGTTTACCGATCGACTCCTTGACAACTCAAAAGTGCCTGTAAATGGTTTAACTGAAATAAATGCTTTGACTTTGACTTCCTATTTACTATGTCATTTATTGCATCCTATAATGTTTTTTTAAGGTTTAAAAGAATATACAAACTAGGTAACTTTCTTCGAATTTTAATTATAATTATGTGTTTGACAGCTAATAACGACAAAAAATAAATAAAACTGACTCATCTAATCTACAGATAAAAAGTTAAAGACTGAGAAAAACGGATTTAAATCACTGAGTTCCACAGGAGTCGGACGAACCCGGCAACACAGTGAGTTAATCCGTTTTTCACAGTCTATATTGTGTAACAATAAAGTTATCTGAGAATTGAAAAATCTGCCATTTTCAAATGTTCTAGATACTCGGCATAACCCAAGGCACAGTGGAGGCCTATTTGAAAGAAATTGTAGAGGAAGGAGTGGAGTTGGCCGCCGAGGCAGACGCCAGCAACAGGGCGCAGGCCGAGGCTATGAAATACGACAAGGATTTTGTCGAAAACCCCGAAAAGTGCGTAATTTTGTTTTCCGAATTCTTTTTAATATAAAAAAACCGGACAAGTGCGAGTCGGACTCGCCCACCGAGGGTTCCGTACATATTTGTAGGTACATATCCATACTTCTATAATAATCCATAGGTACCTACTATCCATACTTTAATCTACTTAAAATTATTAATGCGTTTTTTTGCGACATAAACGGCCGTTTTCTTTTTCAGGTTAACATAGAAGGTTGATTTGTTTACAGCATCAAGGGACCGTAGACTTGAGTATAATATGGTTTTAATTTCAACTCGATACCTCCACGCGTTCGCGAGACAAAGGGTCTTGACAAACAGACAGACAGACGGACAACAAAGTGATCCTATATGGAATCCGTTTTTTCCTTTTGAGGTACGGAACCCTAAAAAAACATATTGAAAGAAACAAATACAGTTTTGTAGGGTTCCGTACCCAAAGGGTAAAAACGGAACCCTATTATTAGGATTCCACTGTCCGTCTGTCTGTCTGTCTGGCTGTCTGTCACCAGTCTGTATCTCAAGAACCGTGATAGCTAGACAGTTGAAATTTTCACAGATGATCTAGTATTTCTGTTGCCGCTATAACGACAAATACTAAAAACAAAAACAACTTGAGAGGTGTCAAGGGACACCCGGATGGAACGAAGTTCCTTTCGATTAATTAGTGAAGGAATTGTAATAAAATTTTATTACAATTCCGTCACTAATTAATGTGATGCGTTAAAGTGAATTTAAGTGGCTTTAAGCCAGGGCAAAAAAAAAGCGAGGAATGAAATGTTATTATGGCTGCTTACATTGTAAGTAAGTAATTTTAAAGATTTCATTTTCTAACATGTTAGTACAATGCGTAGTTATTTAGATAGAAAGACCAATAAATTATTTCTGCGCCATCTATTGGCCGTTCGTAATTCGATCTCGAAGAGCACAGTTGCGCCAATAACGTTAATAGATGGCTCTTAAATCAAATACACAAAAGTGTCGTGACAACTTTTCGTAAGAATTTTTTCCGTCTAGCCCCCTTCCACAACGCGCGATAAGGAACTTCGTTCCAATAAAATAAATATTCAGGGGGGGGGCTCCCATACAACAAACGTGATATTTTGCCATTGTTGTGCTCGATGTCTAATGTTGTATAAATAATGGTACGGAATCCTTCGTGCGCGAGTCCGACTCACACTTGGCCAGTTTTTTAGAGATTATTACAGTGGACCCCCGATAATCCGACAAACATTTTGCAGGGCAGTGTCGGACTATCGAATTTGTCGGATTATAGAGTACTGCCTAAGACCCCTTATAGTCCGGAAATGTTTACAAAAGAGTACCTTGTAATCCGACAAATTACAGATCCAATGAGATTTGTTTTGTTTGTGATTCTATAAGTTATATGTATATATTTACTCTGAAGTACAAATCATACTTCATTATGTATGTCAAATTTAGTAAATTAAACAACACAATAGAGAGCTGACGTTTTATTATAAAATTAATGTCATTAATGCTAGAGAACTTACAAAAATCCACAGATCTCGTGCCTCTCACGACCTTCGGGTACATTGAAAATGAATTAAAACAAATCAGTATTTCACATTTTATTTACAAATTATTCTAGATAGTAAGATTTTATAGATATCCACCCGGTTGTTTACGTTACCCAGAAACATAATGACTACGTGCCAAAAAAATCAAGTGCCGTGCTCGACGAATAGCGGTCGGCAAACTTAATTTATGGCCGTTTGATAAACAAAGGACTAAAGCTAAAGAAGGCACTTGTTCAAAGGAATTTCTAAGAATTTAGCCCTGTGATAAAATAAAAACGATGCAAGAAGTTAGAAAACAAGTAAAATAAGACGTTTAGTGGGATAACATATTTTTTGTACGAAATCGTACAAAGTTGTTCTTATTTTGCTAGAATAATAAATTATATTAGTTTAAATAAGACATATTACATTTAATATGAACATACATGTTGTATTTTCTTACAATTACATAATTACAATTACATAATATGCACAAAACACAATATAATACGAATCACAAATACGAAACAACAATAACTAATGTACCAAAATAATATTTACAATTACATAATAGAAGTTAATTAGAAATAGAAGCGGCAGCGGAAGCGGCAGCGGAAGCGGCAGCGGAAGCGGAAAGCCGATAGCCGAAAGCCGAAAGCCAAAGCCGAAAGCCGAAAGCCGAAAGCCGAAAACCGAAAGCCGAAAACCGAAAGCGGAAACGGCAGCGGAAGCGGAAGCGGAAGCGGCAGCGGAAGCGGCAGCGGAAGCGGAAGCGGCAGCGGAAGCGGCAGCGGAAGCGGAAAGCCGAAAGCCGAAAGCCGATAGCCGAAAGCCAAAGCCGAAAGCCGAAAGCCGAAAGACGAAAGCCGAAAGCCGAAAGCCGAAAGCCGAAAGCCGAAAGCCGAAAACCGAAAGCCGAAAGCGGAAACGGCAGCGGAAGCGGAGGCGGAAGCGGCAGCGGAAGCGGCAGCGGAAGCGGAAGCGAAAAGTGAAAGCGGAGGCGGAAGCGGAAAGCGGAAGCGGAAAGCGAAAGCGGCAGCGGAAGTGGCAGCGGAAGCGGCAGCGGAAGCGGCAGCGGAAGCGGCAGCGGAAGCGGCAGCGGAAGCGGTAGCGGAAGCGGCAGCGGAAGCGGTAGCGGAAGCGGCAGCGGAAGCGGCAGCGGAAGCGGAAGCGGCAGCGGAAGCGGTAGCGGAAGCGGCAGCGGAAGCGGCAGCGGAAGCGGAAGCGAAAAGTGAAAGCGGAGGCGGAAGCGGAAAGCGGAAGCGGCAGCGGAAGCGGCAGCGGAAGCGGCAGCGGAAGCGGTAGCGGAAGCGGCAGCGGAAGCGGTAGCGGAAGCGGTAGCGGAAGCGGCAGCGGAAGCGGCAGCGGAAGCGGCAGCGGAAGCGGTAGCGGAAGCGGTAGCGGAAGCGGCAGCGGAAGCGGCAGCGGAAGCGGCAGCGGAAGCGATGATTCTACATTTGTTTTGCTGATCAAAATTTTCATTTTGAATAATTTGATTTGATCTTGTTTTTTTTTTTGACTGTGTAGATTGTGTATGTTGTGTGTTGTGTGTTTTTTTTTTATATGAGTTGTGTTGTATTTCACACAACACATTAGAAATTGTAAATAAACAGTTACAAGAATTTAAAACATCTACAAAATTAGCAAGACAAGATTAACTTCCTCAATGCCTTTTGTTTTTTTTTTATATCGACTCTCTGAAAGGGAAGTCAGGTTCTACTCTATCAGTGGGTAAGTTTCCCATTATATTGGACAATGTTGTCCCCTTGAAGCGACGACAGACAAAACAGTTTCTAGCTACGTCTCTAGCGAGCTTGCGACCTCCTATAGGCCAGTAGCGCTCACGAATAGAAGAGAGTAAATGTAAGCCAGCATGCAAGAGCTGGGTGTGCTTATATTGAAAAATTAGTTTTGTTAAATAGTGATCAGATTTTAGAACAATAGGATGTCTTTTTTCATAGGGGTAGGCAGACGTATCAATGCGTCCACCAACACGAAGTAGACCTGCATCATCTACAAAAGGATTTAATGAGCACAGGTGAGTATTAGTTTTAAGTGGTTTATTGGATTTTAGGTTGCTTATTTCCTTTTCAAAGGAAAGGGGGGGGGGGGGTTTGAGCTATTTCAGTGAGAACAGTCATGGATTTTTCAAGTTCATGAACTTGTAGGGTTCCCGTTAGCTTATAGTAGGTTTATTACAATTATAGACAAATCTGTAGACCCAGGCATATATTCTTTGTAAAGAAATTAATTTAGAGTATTTTTCAAAATTTACCAAGGGCACCTCAGGTGGATCTTCCGCCACCAAAGCGGGCAACGATTTCATTTCTGGTAGGTCAATTACTTTTCCGGCTGAAAGGATGTTGATTCGGGTTCCTTAAGAAAGGCAGGCCCATGCCACCATAAGACTGAATGTTGTACGTCTTGGGGATCCACACCTCGTGAAATCGTACAAAGTTGTTCTTATTTTGCTAGAATAATAAACTATATTAGTTTAAATAAGACATATTATATTTAATATGAACATACATGTTGTATTTTCTTACAATTACATAATTACAATTACATAATATGCACAAAACACAATATAATACGAATCACAAATATGAAACAACAATAACTAATGTATCAAAATAGTATTTACAATTACATAATATGTACTATGTACATAACACAATATAATACGAATCACAAATACGAAACAACAATAACTAATGTACCAAAATAATATTTACAATTACATAATATGCACAAAACACAATGTAATACGAATCACAAATATGAAACAACAATAACTAATGTATCAAAATAATATTTACAATTACATAATGTGCACAATACACAATATAATACGAATCACAAATACGAAACAACAATAATTAATGTATCAAAATAATATTTACAATTACATAATATGCACGAAACACAATATAATACGAATCACAAATACGAAACAACAATAACTAATGTATCAAAATAATATTTACAAGTACATAATATGCACAAAACACAATATAATACGAATCACAAACACGAAACAACAATAATTAATGTATCAAAATTATATTTACAATTACATGCACAAAACACAATATAATACGAATCACAAATACGAAACAACAAAATAACTAATGTTTCAAAATAATATTTACAATTACATAATATGTACAAACACAATATAATACGAATCACAAATACAAAACCTAAATAGCAAAAGTAGTATAATATATTCAATTTCAATATTATATATATTTTAATTTCATGTATTGAAATGTCGCCTATGTTACCCGGGCCATAATAACAAATCGATTGACATCTTATTCATAGAAATCGGATGAATAGTTTAGAAGCTACGGAGGAACATACGTAAATACAAACATATATGGACTGCTAAAATCATAACCCTTCCTTTTGGCTTCACCGTAGTCGGGTAAAGAATAACAATAGACAATATTACTTAAACTTATAACAATAAACCAAGAGCACAATAAAGTTGTAGACAAATAACACAAAACAATTTTCAATTTTACAATTTACACAAAATACAAGAAACCAAACTTTGAATAATAAGAAATCACTAGAAATATACCTATAAATATTTTTTTAAAGAAATAAAAAATTTGGAAATAAATAAAAAAATACAAACAACAACAACATAAAACAGTAACATAAAAAGCTTTGAACTGTACAATAATCAACAAACTTCAATCATACTACTTATACATATATCCTGCGCCGCGCACGCCTCCTGCGGTATGCTGACATTTCGCTAGTTTTTTTTTTAATGTAGCCCAACTTAATACCCCGAGGGTTTTTTTTCATTTTTTCCCTATAGCTTCTCGTTTTCGATAAATTGTCGATTTAATGCGAAAAGACACCGAAAAAATGAGACATTTTCTACATTTTTGCGATTTTTGAAAAAAGTTTTTGAGTTTATCAAATTTTTTTTTTCACCATATTGTAGCCCTTGTTAAGACACATCTTTTGAGACCTAGAACATCTAGGTAGCCCTAAAACTCACGAGACCAGGGCGATGTCTCACTCTGACTAAAATTTGGGGGCTATACTAAAGCGATCGAAAAAACATTTTCAATGTTAAAAATATGCAATAACTTAACGTTAGAAAATAATTGTGTACAAACAAATGTACATACATTCTAAAATACTCAAAAATTATGAATCAATCAATTTAGGGAGCATGAAAAAATTCATAACTTTTTTTTTGTTTAACATTGATGAAACGCGAGACCATGTCGGATTACAGGGGGTGCCGGACTAGACAGGGGCCGGATTACCGGGGGTCCACTGTAATGTGTATGGATGGAGAGGGAAACGAAAGCCAAAGAAAAGATATATGGATTGTGTCAGTGAAAGCATGACGTTGGACAGGACGGAATAATTGGGACAAACGCAGGAAGATGAGGATGATTCTATAATAATAGTTAGAGACGCCCTCTTGGCACGTCTATCAATAGGAAGTTATTGATAGATGACGAGTAAGCCAGCCGCTGGCGCGCGTTAGAGCGAGATAGCGAATCGGCTTCTAGCGCTCCCGCCAATTTCGTCATCGCCGCCGGCGACGGCTTAGCGACAATGTTTATAAACAAAGCTGATTTACGACTTAGGTTCTTGCCCATTCTTCTCCATATCTTTTCATTCGTGGAACCGAACTTACTGGCACTTGATCTCAATTTCTCAGATCTACAGCGGCCACGAATGAGTTGGTGGCCGAATTGGTTCAGCAATTCTTACTGCCTCACACCACAAAGACAGCCGCAAGACATCACATCACCATGCTTCAGAACTCGAGCCTCGAGGCTGCAAGGAAGGCGATCTTTGGTTTTATCGGCGATGCAAAGTCGAAGACAGGTAAGACTGATTGAATCAGCGTTTGGTCAAGTTAAATTTGCTGGCGAAACTGCATTGTACGAGTATATTGATGGATGTGTCATGAGGCTCATTGACAAGGACTCCCTTGTTAAGGCTAAGCTCCAGAGCCTTGAACATCGCCGCACCGTTGCCAGTCTATCGGTCTTTTATCGTGCGTGCATAAATAGCCGCTTGACCGGGCGCATTTGCTAGTCACCCCCTGAGGTATGTGAGCAGTGAGACGGCGGAGGGCGCGCTTGACTCGAAGCGGCGGTCGACGGCAGTCTGAGTATTGTCTACCACCCTCGTCTCACCGCGCACATACCTCAGGCGGTGACTAGCATTTGCGCGCAGAGCCGCAGACTATATTTGAAAAGTTAAGCTCATATAGAGTCACTCCATGTAAAACACTGGTATTTCAACTGAATCCGTTAACACTGGTATTTCAACTGCATCCGTTAACACTGAAACTTTAGCCTTTTTAGCCTTTTGGCTAGGCAATTGATGTATACAGATTAGAAAATCTGTTGTTTCTTATCGTCAACACCGTCGTGTCGGTAAAGTTTCGCAAGCTAATTCAATTTGACTTTGTATTCACCACTGCTTGGCTTTTCAAGGCTAGGCAAATGATGTATACAGATCAGAAAATTTGTTTTTTTTTATTATCAACATCGTCGTGTCGGTAAAGTTTCGCAAGCTAATTCAATTTGACTTTATATTCACCTCTACCTGGCTCTTTGAAGAACACAATCGTCATAATTATTATCTTGCAGAGACGTGCACTCAATGCGGAGGACCCTTGGATGAGAACTGCTACTGTCCCATCTGTCCAATAAAGATGGAGCCCAGGGAGACAGAGCATAGACACGATCCGAGGTGGAGGCATGCGCGATGTGAGTAATAATAATATTTCAGCCCATTATTGTCCCACTACAGGGCAAAGGCCTCCTACAGAGAAGACACGAGCATTAAACCCCGGCCAGACTGTTGTAAACAAGCCCTCCTCACTGGTCTCCACCGGCGGTTTACAACAGGGTAAACACTTGTTTGCAACAAAAATTCATTTGACCTTCAACAACCTCTGTGGACGAACGCGCGTTGTAAACCGCGTGTGGATACCGCCGTTGTAAACAAACAGTCGACAACACACTGAGGTGGGAGCCTTGTTGTAAACCAGTGTGGACGCAAACACAAACCGTGGGCTCCACAAGCCTCCCACCAAGGTGACCCCTGTTGGAAGCTTGTTTATAACAGTCTGCTCCGGCCTTTAATCACTACGCTTGCTCAAGGCGGTTTGGCGATTTCAGACTAAATATCTTATATATAAAAATCTTCTGTGCGTATGTATGAAAGTGAACTCCTCCTAAACGCCTGGACCGATTGGAATGAAATTTGTTGTGTGTGTTCCAGTGGATTCGAGAATGGTTTAGATTCAGAATTGGACCCGGTAGGTGTCGCTGTAGTCGGGTTTTTTTTTATTTTCAGGGCAGGACAACGTCTGCCGGGCCCGCTAGTTATTTATAAATCCATGTTTCCTCACGATGTTTTCCTTTTAGCGATATCAGTGATGTCCAAGTAGGAATCGTTATCCGGAAAACCCGTACTAATATAACGGATCCGGTGACAGGACCCGGTGATAGCAAGTTTTGACAATAGTCGCGCTGTTTCATTGGCAGGTATTTTAGGTGCGTGGTGCGTGTGTGTGCGAGTCACTTGAGGGTGAGCTGCCATGCGGCGTGCTCAGAATCATTCGATTCGTGCGACAGAGGGATATTGACCAGAGGATGGGCAGCAGCGTCCTTTTGAGTATTATAACACCTACTGCGATCGCCTGCATCGGCCAAGCATGGTGATTACGGGTGAACCCAGGAGGAGGGTGGGAGCTTGGGACCTATACCCAGCAGTGGGCGTGTAAAGGTTACCATGACGATGATGATGACCTGTAGGATGCTGTTAGTGCTACCCCGGGCTCTGCTTAGTAACGACGCGAGTCGCTTGCGCACGATTGCATGAAAAGCGTCTACGCTGACTTCTGCAAGTACAGGGTAATTGAAAAAATACCCAAAACCACTTAATCCTTACTTTGTATCATCACCCTGAACAACATTTGTTCTACGACTTTTCAAAATTGGAAACTTTTTTTTTCCAAACAAAAAATATAAACACACTTAAAATTTTGCATAATATTTTTTTCTGACACGGCCGAGGAAAGGCCTGCAATCAGCTGTGCCTGTACTATCGTGGACACACCTGCCTGACCCCCTCTAAGTTAATTTTTGCTTGCACTCAAAAGATGGAAGCGCTCTCTACCCCGCCCCGTTGACTTCGCAGGCGCCAAGGGAAATTTTGGAACGAAGTTCCTTATCGCGCGTTGTGAAAGGGGGCTAGACGGAAAAAAGTCTTACGAAAAGTTGTCACGACATGCTATAATAAGCTAAATTGAATCGTTGGAACTGTCAAATAGAGTTCATTATTAGTTGAATGGCGGCTTTTCTATGAAAATATTGGAGCGAATTAAAACCTTATTTTTGCTATTTTTATTACTTCACAAACGCAGACAATTCGAACAGAAAAATTGAATCGTTGGAACTGTCAAATAGAGTTCATTATTAGTTGAATGGCGGCTTTTCTATGAAAATATTGGAGCGAATTAAAACCTTATTTTTACACATTAACCGTGAAATTCGGTTGCACATAGCTCCTATTGTCCGGTCGGGCACCAGCCTATACGTTTCTCAGAATCATTTTATCATACCTAGTTTGGTAAAATTTCAATTTTTAACCGTTTACGTTTACAAAATAAAGTCCGAATTCGCTTTTCGTAGAATATGTTTATGTATTTAAAGGCGGCGCGGCGAACTCTTTGAACTAGGTACCTACGGCGATATGTTTAGTACCTAAGTTTATTCGCTCAAAAATATTATTATAACTTCAAAAAAATAAAATTTTATTACAATTCCTTCACTAATTAATCGAAAGGAACTTCGTTCCATCCGGGTGTCCCTTGACACCTCTCAAGTAACTGAGCAGGCGGGAAAGTCCGCGATAGTACATTAGCCTACCTACTATCTACATCATATTCGCTATCATATGGGTGTGCGCGCGCGTAGTATACGTACGTACATTTTACAGACTTCAAATAAATTGTTTTTGGCTACGTTATTTAGTTGAGGTCAAAGTCGTAGAACAAATGTTATTTAGGGTGATGATACGAATTCCAGATGAAGAGATTCTGGGTATTTTTTCAATTTCCCTGTATACTGGAGACACTACAATTTCGGTGCAGCCCTAAACATTGTAAATTCATTGTTATATTGGACACGTAGGGCACTGAGCGGCTTCTGCGTATACCTGAACCACAGGCTATACGTGTAGAAAGTCTGGCAGTAGGCTCTAAATAGTGTACTTTAACTTGGTCACTCATCATCATGTCAACCTTTAGACGCCCACTGGAGCATAGATCTCCCCCAAGGGGGGATTCAGCCGTAATCGCCATGCTTGGCCGATGCATGTTGGCGATCGCAGTAGGTGTTATGGTACTCAGAAGGACGCTGCTGCCCATCCTCTGGTCATTATCCCTCTGTCGCCTTCTACGACACCCACGGGTAGAAATGGGGTGGTGCTATTCGCGGCCGGCATCAATTACCTTAAGGCTTACTTGATCACTACAACGACAAAACTAGCTGCTGGCTAGCATATCACTGTTATAATGAATACTTAAAATAATTATTTTTCGTAAGTTTATTAAACTAAAAGGGCTATGACCACACTTAATAATTAATAAGTAATTAATATTAGCAAATTTTTCCGTAGCTCATCCGAAGCCACCGAAGAAGACGCCCTCAGAACGGTTCCCGATGCCTTACGAGATAAGGTGTATGCTGAGAGACCTGATAGATCATGGTAAGAACCACGGAATTGAAAAAAAGCAAGTGAAAGTGTTCACTGCAGCTATCTCGTGTGTCGCAATAATACGGGAAATATGTAAAATAATAACAACCTTCGTTTACCTATTACGATTTAGAAGACACAGGCCTGTATTACAGGACAGCAGAGTATTAGACTAAGAACTCACGAAGCGGTTTTCACCCACGTCCGCTTCGGTTGCGGGCCCGCAGCTTATCTGTAGAATGCAGATTATAAATGTATTTATGTAAAAAAATTAAAGCACATTTCACGACGCGGTGTACACGCGCAACATTCGTTAACCACCCGTCTTGTGATAATCGGCCAAGTTTGCGGGCGATAATTGCAACCGCGACGGCTGCGTAACCGCACAGAACTCCGGTCTCGTGAGTTTAGGTTATTCCTCCACCGCGGCGGCGGCGGCGGGCGCGAAAACCGCTTTGTGAGTTCTTAGGCTCAGTAATAGGGTCCCATTTCCTTTGGGTACGAAAGCCTTAAGATAGCTCATTCTTCCTTCTGTACTCATCATCATGTTCCTGTCCTCGTCCCATCTTTCTCGGGGTCGGCGCAACATGTTTTCTTCTTCCATTTCGTCCTGTCGACCGTTACGCTTTCACTGACTCCCTTCTCATTCATATCATTCGTCACACAATTCATCCATCTTTTCTTCAGCCTTCCTCTCCCTCTCCATCCATCCAAATTAATATTCATAACTCTTTAGGTCACATGCGTTTCATCCCTTCTGTTCACATGCCCAAGACAAACGATTCCCTTTCAACTCTTCTGTCACTGGCGCCACTTTCAAACTTCAATATAGTCATGTGTCACCTTAGCCATTCAGGTCACTTCACACATCCATCTCAATATTGGCATCTCCTAATGATAAGTATGTCGGTTCGACAGGATTTAGTCCGTTAGATTTGGTCTTCATGTGGGCAGAAGATGGGTTTCGTGCAATGCAAACACACTGGGTATAGGATACAATACACGACGTTTATTAAAACCACAGACTCAAATTAAAATAGACATAGTAACACTTAAACACAACGAATCGAGTACAGTTTCGGGACGTCTTAGCTCCGATGCGATCAGACACTGGATTCTGAATGTCCTCCTCGCTGTGGGCTGAAAACTTCACGACTATGTAGAAGCGCGCCAAAATGGTGGTGGTAGATCAAGCTAATGGCGGGCTTGCGATTCGTTCCACGTTTGTACTGTTGACCGGATGCGACAAGTATTTTTCTGCACTGATCCTAACAAATGTTTTAACGTACAAATAATGATTATACAGTTGTAAAGAAGTCAAGAATGGATCGCTCCAATGCATTAGAAAAAGAGACTGACGTCAAATACATTCTGGATGAATGTTTGGACATAGCACTGGATTGTAGACATTACTTGGATGCCAGTAAGTACTTAATTCTATACTAAAAGCGCTTTGAATGAATGATGAGTGAATGGATGAATATAAAAAAAGATGGACGTGTTTTTCTTGAATGAATGGTGAGTGAATGAGTGAGTGAGTGAGTGAGTGAATGAAAAACAAAACGTCAAATGTTGAACAAATCCAAGAAGTTGGTTAGTAGTGTGTAGAGCTGCGTCAATCGTTCATTTTCAGTGATTCGATCATTCAAGTATTGGTTCGTGCCAAGAAGCTTATAGATAAAAGTGGAGGCAACACTCTAAATACCTAAGTGAAGCCAACTGTGGGCAGACGCTCTCTTTCTGAATGCATACATAAGATAAAGAAAACACATATCACTGTCTCGTTCTTATGTATGCATTCAGAAAGAGAGCATCAGCCCACAGTTGGTTTCAAGCTTTTGTTCTAAGTGTTGGCTCCATTTATACCTATATCTTCATGGTTCGTGCCACGACCCGGGTCATTTCAATCGTTCGATCATTGGTTCAATACTCAATCAGTGAACCACACAAATCAAACGATTGATTGAACCACATTACTTTAGTACAATCAACCGTTTGCTCTGCGTTTGTCTGTAACCCATTCATTCGCGCTCACTCGTTATTGGTCGGTTTTCTACAAATCTGCAACCAGATAAGTTGAAAAGTATTTGTCGATTGTGAGCGATTGGTTGAATCGTATCATTGAATGATTGGAAATTAATTATAACAATCTTAGGATCGACGATTGGTGAACCGGATCATTGAAAACGAACGATTGCAATCATCAATACTTCTACGCGACCCGGGTCAAATGATTGAATCGTTCATGATTGACACAGCTCTAGTAGTGTGTTCAAGAATAAAATAATGGTGGCAATTACTCGTAAGTAAGTATTAAGCATGGAGTTTCTTGCCCTTTCTTTTCCAAACAAAACTACCATTCGGAAGGGGCAACTAGATACCTTGATTCAATTATTTGTCCTTGTACTTGAATTCCATTCAAAAGTGCCTTTCTATCGGCCAATATTTGGTCGGCTTAAGCACAGCACAGGGGCGGATCTATATCTGAGTTCTTTGGACTGCAGTCTGCAGCTACATAGGGCCCCAAGCCTCTATTGAAGACAATTTTTTTGTTGTGTTAGGTATTTAATTTTATTTTTATTTATTTATTTGTATTAGACATAGTCCACACATTACATAGCAAATAAAACACAAATACATTAAAATAATTAACAACAGTATTGCCAGGACAAGGTTTGTATGAAACAAAATTTAGAAAATATAAAGGATAGGATAGGATTTTAATATCAAAGAATTAGGGATCTCTAAGAAGATTTACGCGGGCAATACGCGGGTAAAGTACTAGTGTTTTTTTTCAGTGGTCGACGTGGCTACTGGCAAAAAATTGCTGCCAGTTAAGGACAAGAAGTACCACTACTATTTGAGACACTCTTTCTCGGGCGCGTTGGAGCGTAAGCAACCAACAGAAACTCCGACAAAATGTAAGTTTTTTGAACATCTTTTATATCTACTTAAACTAAAATTAGATAGCTTAAGAAAAACACAGCTGTTACAAACTAAGAGATGTCAAATTAGTTTTTATTTTAACTTCGCTGTGTTTTTACCCCAACTGCAAGGAAAGGGTTATTAATCAATACGTTCGGACATAACAACTTAATAATTGTATGAACATTTTAGCTCAACACACACTTATTAATATCTGTCGCTTTCTGGTTTTATTGGAGAGAAAGAGATATAAATAGTTAAAATAAGTTTAACTCGTGCACAACAGAATTGGCACCATTGGTGCGTTTTGGCAGCACCTAACGTCCATCAGTTTGCGGCAAACGGCATGACCAGGGCCGGATTAACCAGGTCGGGGCCCCTAGGCAATGCAATTTTCAGGGCCCCTTTACCCTTTTCTAACTTCCTATATTAATGTTCAATAATTTTTTGTCACATTAAAACTTTGTGTATAACTCTGTTCAGGTCCAAAGGAGCTGCCTTCAGTAATCCGACGTCGTGCAGAAGAGGAAGCGATGCGCGCGGTGACCGGCGGGCCCTGCCTGTGCAAAGAGGAGGAGGATCATGAGAATGAGGAAACTGTCTCTACTCCACATCCTAAATCGGTCCAATTAGGTAAGTCTTGTGAACCACAGCTCAGAAATAAAGGGGATAGATACAGAAAACCAAGTTGATAGTTAGAACACAAACATATTTATTTCCTTTTCCACAATAATTATAAGAACACAGAAAAGAACAAAATAATTTAAAGCCCTGTACTTACATTGCTAAGATTTAGGTACCTATATAAAAAACGACGGACGACGGATTGGCAACGTCGCCAAGTTGGAAGCGTGGCCACGAGCTACAGCTCCCTACTGGATACTCTGGCGGCCTGGCGACGTTGCCACTATAATGTACACGAGTAAACTGAACCTCGCTCAATCAGTCGCCAGTCAGCCGCCATTTTGGACGCTCGATCGGAATATAGTCGTTGATATTGTTGTAAATAATGAGTAATGTGTAATAATATATACTTAATAATAATGATAAATAATAATAATAAAAAAACAAGATATTTTCGTAAATCTCCATACAGTATAAACAAAATACTACTTCGGCTTATATCTGATATAAAAGATTGAACCCATAGTTCCCTTTTTTCTTCTTTTCTTTTTCCATTTTTCTGCGACGTAGATAAAAAAGAAGTGCGATTTCTTCTACATCCATTCCTGACGGTCGTAAACGAATTGACTGTCGACTTGTCGAGACGCCATGGCCACTCGATTTGGCGACCTTCGGATGCCAGAAGTAGCCAGGCCTGCGCCGCTGGCGACGTCGCCATGGCGTCTTAATGAGGCAGAGCTCTTAGGCGTTAACTACGCTACGAGTTCCCAAGGCCTATGAAAGGCAGGCCCTACGCGTTGGCACCAATACGCTATAAAATTTAAACTATTTGTTGTCCTTAGTCATTGATGAAGATGAAAAGAAGACGCTGCTACCTACAGAAATAAGGAGGCTTGAGGAACTGAGGAGATGCAAGTGTGACGAGGACTCTGATAGTCCACTTCCAGGTACAGCCGTAACAACTGTGACATTTCCTTGCAATGGGGAATGTCACTGTCAAAGGACATGATTCTTTTGGGGCTCTTCATTCTTTTTGGGCTCAATAATGAATGTGCC
Organism: Charanyca ferruginea; assembly: GCA_947361185.1. Classification (NCBI taxonomy): domain Eukaryota; kingdom Metazoa; phylum Arthropoda; class Insecta; order Lepidoptera; family Noctuidae; genus Charanyca; species Charanyca ferruginea. The sequence goes on along the minus strand of OX376080.1, from coordinate 7,322,903 downwards.
AAAAGTTTTAAGTATTTCGTTAGTGTTATAGTTTAGTATTCCTTATTTCATCGGTCATCATCATCTCAACCTCAGGGGGAGGTCTATGCCAAGCAGTGCGCGCCTAAGCCCACTGCTGAGCATAAGTCACTCCCGAGGGGGGATTAATCGGTACTCAGAAGGACGCTGCTCATCCATCCACTCCTTATCATCACCCACTCAACACCAACTCCATTGTCTGTTGCTGTCCATTCATTTTATTTAGCAAATTAAAATAACTGTTTTTTTTATGTGTAAACATAAACAAAACGCTCAGTACTCGTAGACCAGCTGACACTTCGAGCGTCAGACGCGCAAGCGTCAGATGACGTCACATAAAAGTGGAGGCAACACTCTAAATACCTAAGTGAAACCAACTGTGGGCTGACGCTCTCTTTCTGAATGCATACATAAGAACGAGACAGTGATATGTGTTTTCTTTATCTTATGTATATATTCAGAAAGAGAGCGTCTGCCGACAGTTGGTTTCACTTATACCCTGTTCACAATAAGATTAGACATAAACACAAACCTTTTTAACCCCCGACGTAAAAACGACGGGGTGTTATAAGTTTGACGTGTCTGTGTGTGTGTGTGTGTGTGTGTGTGTGTGTCTGTCTGTGGCATCGTAGCTCCCGAACGGATGAACCGATTTTGTTTTTGTTTTTTTTAATTGAAAGGTGAATTAGTCGGGAGTGTTCTTAGCTATGTTTGATGAAAATCGGTCCAAGATGGCCGCCGCTACAAAATAGCTAATCACATATTTTTTCACAACTCCATCAATATGGGTATCAAATGAAAGGGCTTCACTAGTAGAATACTTTACACTATGATAAATTTCAAGGCCAAGATGACCGGCACCACAAAATGGCGAATTATATAAATACCAAACGCATTCTCAGGATGATATCTTTAATATCAAAAAAAGATCCATGTGACGAAATACAACTTTAGACGTATCTACAACTTCTCAAAACCAGACTAAATTACATTTAAAAACTTTCAAATAAAAATTAAATTAAAAATTTAAAAAACCCCCAACGCAAAACATAAAAGCAATTGTTTAAAAAGTAAAAAATAATATCTTTTGTTGAGCCATCAAATGTTCGTTCGTTGAAATGGCGCTTTAATGTCGCGGCGGGGTACCGCTAAGTCAGCAATAGCTAAATAGGTAAAATAGCGAACTCATGGATTTGCAATGAGATTTGACTTACGCGGTACCCCGCCGCGACATTATAGCGCCATTTCAACGAACGAACATTTGATGGCTCAACAAAAGATATTATTTTTTACTTTTTAAACAATTGCTTTTATGTTTTGCGTTGGGGGTTTTTTAAATTTTTTTACAGTCCCTTCAACCGATTTTGACTCTATTCCGTAGGCTTAAGGATGACATTAGAGGTAAAAAAGTGGTTACAATAACATCTGTTTACTGCAGTTGCCATTTGTTATGCTACCAACGCAATATGAGTCAAAATCGGTTGAACGGACTGTAAAAAAGGTTTTTGTAAATGTCTAATCTTATTGTGAACAGAGTGTTGCCTCCATTTTTATCTATAAGCTTCTTGGTTTGCCGTGTTAATGGCCGTATAAAGGATGGTTTAGTCCCTTCTCGGCACCTTCCGATCTCGGCAGTTCGGCACCCATGAATGAATATGGGCATGTTTGTTAAGGATAACTGCACTACCGCATTGGGAAACTGTAATGGTATAAATAAATAAATAAAAAATGTTTCGTGGGCATAACAAATTAATTCATGGGTGCCGAGTTGGGAGTAAATCTAAAGGCCTACGCAGACCGGGACGGCATGGCAAGGGATTTAAATTTTTACTAATGGACATTCAAACGTATCGGTATAGAAATACGACATAAATTGCTATGCTTTAAAATGATGCCGTGGCATCGAAGGGGATTTCGTTGCACGGCGTTGAAAGACGCGCCACGGGCTCCGGCGGCGGGATGCCGTGGCGTACTGCGGTAGGCAACGGCATGCCAAGGACTCCGGCACTCGTCGTGACATACCGCGGGGTGAGGCGGGGGTAGAGAAGCGGGGAATGCACACCATTTGCGCACTAAAAGTATCGGGCAGCAGGAGCTGCCGAGGCGTGCTTTGTCGTGCCGCGGCACGCCAGGCGCTGGGATTCCGCGGTATTTAAGCGGCTAGTGTGCGCTGAGTGACGGTAAAATCCCTTGCCATGCCGTCCCGGTCTGCGTAGGCCTTAAAGGATGACATGATGAGTTAGAAAAATTTTACCCGGTCGCGATTGTAGCACCACCCTTATTTAACACATTTAAACGGACACTTTTTGATACACAGAAACGGTTTTCCTTGCCTCTACCCTCCATAGTGTTAACGACCACTAGATCGATCGTCGATCGACGGCATCGATCGATGGTAGAATGGATTAGTCGACGTCGATCGAGCTGCTTGACCATTATTAGTAATGGATTATAGCCGGAGTTAATCGATCAACGTCGACCGATGCCATCGACTGACAATCGATCGATTAGTTAGTCGAACGGTATCTGTCGATCAGCCAAAGCTACCACACCAATCGATCAACGTCGATCGATGTCGACCGATGGCATCGATCGATGATCGATCGATTAGTGTATTAACACCCTTATTTTTTTTCAATTCCACAGATGATTCGACAGAATATTATACAGATACAGATTATACCTCGTCATACGGCTTTGCACTGGAAGCTGATAAGGACGAGGAGGAATACTGAACTGATAATTACTTGGGGATACAGCCCCACAAGCAAAATGCCTCAAGATAAACCGCGAAATTTAATTTGTCCTAAGGTTTTCGCAATCTTTTACTGCACCGCTCTAACACGGCACCGGCCTGGCCGGAATCGTCTTGAACAATACGTTAGCCTCAGTTTATGAAACAAAAGGTGGATAGACTGCACGGAACACTGAAAGTGAAGCCAAAAAAGCAAAAGCAAATATCTACAATATGACTGAATAACCCGTATCTCAATGACTCGTGTCAGTACAGTCACAGATTAACTAGTTAATAGTTCTTCTGGGTACAGTACGAAGCGCGTTGTAGGTATTCGCTTTAGCCCAAGTTTCAATGGCAAATTATTTGCTGTGTTAGGCACCTACGTCGATCTTGCTTGAGCCGCCACTTTATTAATCTTACATTATAAAAAATATTTTAATTTAAAGCCCAAGTTTCAATGGCCAATTATTTGCTGTGTTAGCTGCCCGCGCCGGTCCGATGTGTCGGAGTCATTTTGATGATCTTTATGGCTTTATGCACTAATTATGGTTGATTAGGAAGTGATATGCAGTAATAAAATGATTACTTTTACTGTTTTATCTTTATTAAATTACTTCTTATTCTTCAAAACTGCACTATCTATTTTTGTGTGATTGTCAGTATCTTTTAGGAAACTTATACGGAAATTTCAAGAACGGTCACATTTCGTCGCTTATAATAGCTAACAATCCCGGCCAACTTTTATATGTAACATCAGTAGATAACGTGTTACGTGACGGATGCCTTTTCTTCAATAAAGTGTAAAACAATAAATGAATGGCCAATTTTTTTGTTGCGCGGTATTGTTAGCTAACAATATTTTTTAATTATTATTAAATGCTTATTAAAATCGGGATCTGTGCAATCATAATGTTTCTTATTTTTAAAGCGATCACCGTTTTGTACACTTTAATTAAATAAATATGTATTTTAAAAATATTTGTTTTATTTGATTGACAGACAAGAATGTTTGTTTATGTAAACTAATATTACAGGTAAAGTGAGGAAATTAAATGAATACACCGAAAATGTACCACGCTTTGCCTAGGATGAACCGTTTCACTAGCCAAATTATGAAAGTAAATGAATTCCACAGTCTGCAGTTCGCACAATAAATGGGGTATCAAAGCGCTTGGTTCGAGTTGTGCAATTCCAAAGCACACTCCAAAATGTATTCAATAAAAGACCGATAGGCTAGCAACGGTGCGGCGATGCTAAAGGTTTTGGAGTCTAGCCCTAACCAGGGAGTCGTTCCATGAGCCTTTTCGCACGTCTATCAATAACTTCCAACGCCTCCAGTTGGTATTTGGCTTATCTATCCCAATGATGCGAACAGTTCTCCATGCACGATCGAACTTGTGCTTGGTATAAGTTGAGCAGCTGTTCCGACGACCGTGAAGTACTTTCGCACCTTTGCGAGGACTCCCAGCTTTTTGGCAGCTAATTGGGCCTTGAATTAAATGAACGACCCGAAGTTAAGAGTCGACGTCAGAGTAACGCCAAGAAGCTCAAGATGTGATCGGGACGGATACATGTCGGAAAGTAGGGACCAGATGGAAAGGCCTCTTCTTGGCAGAGAAAAGACGCCTGGGTCTTGGCTGCGTTAAACCTGACCAGATTGGCATCGCCACAATCGGAGACTGCCTTGAGAGACAAGTTTAAGCGCTCTACTTTGGACTCTCTGAAAGACTGGATTTCGGCCGCTCTGGCTCGTGCGCTGGATAATTATGTAACTCTCTACAACCGTGCTGTCATCTGCGTACCCAAAGGTACCGGGGTTCAGCAGATCGTTGATATGCAGCAAGAAAAGGGTTGCAGAGAGTACCGAGCCCTGAGGACCCCGACATTTATAACCATTCGATCAAACTAGCAGCCATCGATGACCACTCGTATTGAACAATCACTCAGGAAATCCGATCCATACACAGAAATCAGCGGGTAAGTCATATGATGAAAACTTGCTAATTAGGCTACCATGTCCAGGTCTTCGAGATGTCCAGGCAGACGGCAAGCGCTTCCCCATATTTATCAATGGCCTCAATCCAGGTGAGTGGCGTACGCGAGAAGATCCCCAGTGGACCGATTTCGGTGAAAGCCATATTAACGATCACTGAGGAGGTCATTAGCTTCAAGGTACGCCAAAAGCCTGTAATTGAGGACCCGTTCCATTGTTTGAACGTGACCGAGATGGGCCTGTCGTTAGAAGGATCGGCATGACTATATTTTTTGGGCACGGGCTGCACTTTGGCAAGCTTCCATGGCTTCGGCACTAATCCATCTCGATAGAGAGCCGAAAGAGGCGTGTCAGTCCAGGAGACAATTCAGGTGCACAGGTCCTCAGAACTACTTATAGCTGGAATAACATTTGGCCTACTGGCCACATCAAGATTCTCATCAAGATTGCTTAACGCTTTTCGAACCTCCTTTTGGTGAATGTGAGTATCAGACATCGATGACGAGAAATCGAGATACCAGATTTGATGCATTGTTTTAACGAAAAACGTTAGCGTTTTCTTTGTTTCATATTGCATATCCGACACGGGTAGACTGTTGATCCTAAAACTTTTATGCTAAATTACAAGATCGCATTCGCATCGCAATAAATAATTCTTATTCTATAATCAAGAACACATTTAACGTCGGCTAAAAAAGATAACAAATTTATGCTTTGTCGTCAATAGATGGCGCTAACAGTTCCAAATAGAACCATACATTTAAGTTCAAGTTATGATTCACAGATGGCGTTGTTTGCAAAAAGACCTTTAATCTCTGTCAAATAAATATCTACAGGGCTCTAGACTAGAGAGGAGCCTAATAAGGGCGATCTCACACAGAACAGCTGCTCAAGCATTCACTAACAGTTCCAAATAAAACCAAACATTTATAGCATTCTTATACTTTATTATTTATTGATACATAAATGTGCTCATAGCAATTTATAAAAACTTTAAAGTAGGTACCTAGTTTTATTGTAAAAACTGTGAATCCATATCTCTTGTATACAAGCTTACATTTTGATCGTTTTAGTCCCTTGGACGGGTGGTTTAACTAACAAAATAGTATTCAGCGAAAGCTTGCACTGCATTGTATCTCTTAAAATAAAAAAAATAGCAAGTGATAACGTAATTTTCGCAAAATGCATGAAACCGATAGTAGTTCCGCGAGTTAGTTACCTACGCGTACGCCGCGTCGACGTCGGTGCCTACCTAACTACCTACACTCCGCCCGGTCGACTTTAGGTTATTGACTCGCTCAGCTGATCATGTTCCCGTAAACAAATTTAATGATTCCTAATTTTCCTTCATACTTTTACGAGCTTAGGATCGTCATAATTGCTTTGTGCCTAGGTTTCGAGACATACCTAATAAAATTAAAAAAATATGCTAAAGCGGTACATGTAAAATAAGTCTTTACAGGCCTGCTAGTGATGGCGTATTTAACAATGTGGAATTATTTACAATGATTTTAAAAAGGAAAAAGTTCTAATTACACGATTTTAAAAAAGTTCTGTTACATACCTAAATCACCTTTGATTTATTTAACTTTCAAGGGCACTTCGCAATACATAATAATTGTTCATAAAAATGTGTAGGTAAGTAATCAAAATTATTTACAACGATTAAAAAAAGAGTTCTGTTACAAACTAATAATTCATAAATTCTGAATCATCACTTAAGGGTTACACTTCACGATAGCGTAATAATTGTTCGATGTACAGACGACGAGCCGCTTGCGCATCAAAACCCGCGATCGCGTAGAATTACACCATGGCAACTCCAGGTTGGAGTACGCGTAATTATTACGAGACGCCATTACGTTCGCGCGACAAGGATATTTTTTAACAACGGCACAACGATGACGTCTTAGGAGAAACTGAATTGTTTACATGACGTGGTCCTGCGCTGCCCTTAGCGCGCGGGGTGCGCGGGGCGCGCGCTTTTTGCATTGCCAATCAAATGGGGTTTAGTCTAGGATTGGCTAATTTTTGTGAGTCCACGTTGACTGCGCTTACGCGTCATTGTTGTTAGAATCGAATGGTGCTTACTAATGGCCCGCATTATTTTTACACGCATGCGAGAATTAATTCGAGTTTTTTAAAAAAAAGTATATTATTTTTTAATTTTATCTTTACAAATCAATAGTGTTTCATGCACCGGATCGACCCTCCACGGGATTAAAACGATCAAAAAGTAACCGTGTATATTTGTATGTTTTTATATGAACATTTTAAAAAGAATCATTGTTTTATCATAAAACTGATCGGTTGGTATTAAAACAAATATTTCGTTGGTGAATAAACTTGTCAGTACCGTTTACAAACGATGTTATTTCTAATTAATATTATACATAGTATCCATAACTATACGGAGTTACGGATTCATAGTTTAATTTTAACAAATTGATAAAATTTATTTTTACCTACAAAATATGTTGTATATTTTATACAATATTATTGAAATGTATAATGATAGAAACAAATAAATTATCACAGCCAAGCAAAAGAAATAGTTGCACGTTGAAAGTCAGTTGCGAGAATTGCAAGAAGATAATCAAGTTGCAAGAGGTTCTAGAAGATAGTTAGTTGCGGGAACAAGTCTCAGTTTTCGAAGGGTGAGCATTCATTAAAACCACGTGCAAATTTCTATTATTCCCTCGATGAAATTAACTTGATGGGATTTCACCTACAATGAACATGGGAGATTACAAACCAAACGAATAGCTGATGTGTGTGGAGTGGACCTAGCGAAGAATAAAATAACAATATAATAATAATTTTATTTACATAATCCATGATTATATTCCATTCATAAATCTTTGTACAAAAAAAACTCTTCTTTAATGACTTTTGTGGAAGTGACTACACAATTTTGCCGGTAAAACGTACAGTTCGATTCAAAATTCAAATTTAATGAAGACTGTGAAGTGCGCTGCTGGTTGCGAAGTAAATTGTTACCGCGCAGATACCTACTCCTCGTGTTCAGTAGGTCGATTCTGTAAAATTCAAACAAAAACTCGCATCTCACATCGCTATTCACTCTCACTTCGCATAAGGTTCAAAATTACCTTAATATATTTGACACTTTGAATCGGGTTCGAGTGCGAAGTGAGCGTCGAAGTGACGGGGAAATTAACTTACAGAATGCCACTTCTTACGTCATCTCATACCTTTATCTGTCAAAATCTCCCTGTCAATTTAGTTCAACTTGCTGACACGCTCGCAACGGTGGCGCTGGTGTAAATTCGAATTATCAACCGAATTTTTAGAATGGCAATTAAGAAACTCACAGCGGATTCAGATTAGAAGTTTAGAATGAAGTCTTACAGAATCGAACCCCAGAGCCGACATTAACTTTGAATAGTACTGTATAGAGAGTTAGAGATAATTAAGAGAAACGTTTGAACCGTTATATAATGAAAGGCAGTTATATAATGAACAAAATAAAGTAGAAAATTATTTCAACTACTCCATCAATTAGGCACCTGTCAAATGTAAATAAGGTTAATTGAGGAGCTCGTGACTAAGTAAGAACTATACTGTGTCTACGCTTGCCGCTGTCGGTCTGTGGATGGGGGATGGCACGTGACAAATATGACAACCAGTTTTACCAAGGGGTATCGTGTTACCCAACAACTGGGTTGTGGAGGTCAGATAGGCTGTAGTTCCATGTAAAACACTGGTATTCAGCTGCATCCACTGGAAATCGACTTCAACGAAGTTGGGAAAAGACTAGGCAGATGTTGAGGTGCCTAGGTGTCTTGGTGGAGTAGTACGAATTTTATAAACGCTGACCGGAATTCCAGTCTTCGCAAAAGCCAAAATATTATTATACCAGTTGTACTTGAATTAACTGGAAAATATCATTTTTATTTCATTATTTCAGGGTTGGTCCCTTAGTATATGTTCATCATGATAAGTACAATGACATGTTTTCGGATTTTCAGTTAATTTAATTATACCTTGTATGTATTAATTCTGTTAGCACACTTGTGTACAATAGATGGCGTTGATGACGCTCCAATTATAGCCTACAGATAGACTGCAACGAGAAAGTTCAAGTTTTGAATCACAGATGGCGTTGTAGCAAAAGACCTTAATCTTCAATCTCTGTTAAATAAATATCTACAGGGCGCTAAGGAACCATCTAAGGGCCATCTCACACAAAGCAGCTGCTCAAATATTTTATTCACTGACTATTTGGAACTCAATACAATAAAATATGTCACCGGAGTTGCGCCACAGTGGGACCACAAAAATATGTTTGCATTGCCATGCTTTTCTGTAAAAATCGCCCTCGGTGAATTTAGGTGAAGTAAGCTTTAGGTAGGTATAGTTGACTCCCTGATGGGTCCCGATCCCCAGTATTGGGGGGGTGCATGGAGGGGGGGGGGGTAAGCTGTCATTCCGCCTGATGTTAAGGGTTGACAGCTCACCTCAAGATCATCGACACACCACCGAGAGAGATTTTACAGAATAGCACTGCTTTTGTGGACGATTCGTTATTATCTACGTGTGCTTTAAACACGTTGTATTTATATTAGGATGCGTTCACAAGTTTGAAGAGTAAATACATGTAATAGATCTCAGGTACTCAAAAGTATACACCAACCCATTACATATTTTGCAATCTTCATCGAAGAATAAATAAATAAATGTGAACGCAGCTTTAGAACGCTAACAGACGACTGCAGTTGCCGTCAACTATCGCTCGTCTGTTGCCGCCATTTAATTATTGCAAAACATACATTTTACCCGACTACGCCGAACAAGGAAGAGTTATGAGTTTTCAACAGCCTTGTTTTGTTTGTGAGTGTAGTTATTTAATACAACCTAAACTATTAAACAAATGAGACGTCCTTAATCACGAAGTAAGCATAGTCTTGATCCTGAATATGTACAGACGAGCAAGGATTTGAATATAATGTGGCAAAATCTTAGAGAATTCATACCTTCATACAATATAAAAGGTTTTATGCTCGAAGGGCAAAATGGAAAATTAACATGAATTTGTAATAGATTTGACATTCATTACCTAAACCTTGCATTGTCACATACGGGCCACACGCTACAGCCACCGAGCTGTGAACTAAGTAGCCACACATGGTAGACACCGGTGATCGCTACATTGTATACCACTCGGCACCACTTCTCACTTCGTGTGACCTCTACCGACCACAAAACACTTGCCACTCGCCCCGATAACTTTTTGAGTCGGAGTCGTAATAAAAGTAGCGAGCATCGACCTCATGTGGCTGTCATACCCTACTTTTAGTAGCCGCTTCCAGCAAGAAGTAGCAACATTTTGTGGCTGTAGCACGTCGCCCGTGTGCGGGAACAAGGTTTATAAATTCTAGTGTCCCACCGAAGCTTCACCTTCGGCTTCGTTCAAAATACGCCGAAGTTTTAGCCGAAGCTGAAGGTTGTTAACAAGAGCCGAAATTGAACGAACTGTTACGAATGAGCGAGAGCGCGATAGACATGGTTACGCGCGGCGGGTGACACTGACACAAAATTGACCTTCAGTCGGGCGTAATAGGTACATTCTGAAATGACGTCCCAGAAAATTCAAAATGGCGAGCATTATAGCCCGACCACTTAACTGAGACCGTTCCTGAGGTAGCTGCGCGGTGCGACAGGGGTGTGGTGACTTGACGCGAGAGCTCACTGATACGTCAACTTGTGAAATCTGCCATCCCTGTCGCACCGCGCAGCTACCTCTGTGGTGACGTGACGCGAGAACTCACTGATACGTCAACTTGTGACAACTGTCACTCCTGTCGCACCGCGCATCTACCTCAGTGTGGTGACGTGACGCGAGAGCTCACTGATACGTCAACTTGTGACAACTGTCACCCCTGTCGCACCGCGCCGCTACCTCAGTGCGGTGACGTGACGCGAGAGCTCACTGACACGTCAACTTGTGACAGCTGTCACCCCTGTCGCACCGCGCAGCTACCTTAGTGTGGTGACGTGACGCGAGAGCTCACTGATATGTCAACTTGTGACAACTGTCACGTCTATCGCACCGCGCAGCTACCTCAGTGTGGTGACGTGACGCGAGAGCTCACTGATACGTCAACTTGTGACAACTGTCACCCCTGTCGCACCGCGCAGCTAGCTCAGTGTGGTGACGTGACGCAAGAGCTCACTGATACGTTAACTTGTGACAACTGTCACCCCTGTCGCACCGCGCAGCTACCTCAGTGTAGTGACGTGACGCGAGAGCTCACTGACATCTCAACTTGTGACAACTATCACCCCTCCCGCACTGCGCACCTACCTCAGGAAAGGTCTCAGTTTTGCGGTCGGGCAAAATAAACATTTCGTTCTCGTAGTCGGGCTTTAAAGCTTACATCTATGTTTAAACTTAAAAGTTATATGACTACATAGCATTTTAGATACATATTATTATATTTCTTAATTTATTTGTTAGCTTATTAACAAAAGACACGCGTGGAATATAAGAAGTATGGCGGGCAGACTGGACCGGAGTTTTTCAGAATGGTTACAAGCGTCGGCATCGTTGCAGCTTTGAAGGCAACCGTGAACGTATCTGGAAGAAACAAAAAGCAATCTTATTACCACTTTATTACTGTCCCACTGCTGAACGAAGTCTTCTTCTTATTCAGAGAAAGCCCAAGCACCTATTCCTTAATTAATTTGGATGATAAGAAGTAGGAGCTCGTGGCTAAGTTAAAGCTGTACAGACCGATCGGTCAAAAGTTAAGCTACGCAGGCCGCGGTCGGTCTGTGGATGGGTTACCATCCCTTCCATACGCACGTAAAGGCGTTGGTCCCGGCTGTCATTTGTAGAACTTTGGCAGTCTTTATGGGTAGTCGGAAGCCAGAAAGTCTGCCAACCAGTCTTACCAAGGGGTATCGTGTTACCCAGTAACTGGGTTGTGGAGGTCCGATAGGCAGTCGCTCCATGTATAACCGGATGCAGGTGAATACCAGTGATTTCACTGGTATTTAGCTAATCTGGTATTCGGTTATACTGGAAGCCGACCACAATATAGATGGGAAAAGGCTAGGCAGATAAGAAACTTTTACCAAAAAAGACAACCGGCTTCAAAAAAGTTTGATATTTTAAGCCGTGTGGTGCCGGTCGCGAATAGCACCATACTATTGCTACCCCTGGGTGTCGTAGAAGGCGACAGAGGGATATTGAGCAGATGATGAGCAGCAGCGTCCTTCTGAGTACCATAACCCCTACTGCCATCGCCAATATGCATGAGCCTAGCATGGCGTCTTAGGCCGGCCATAGACGGACTGCTCGATCAGTTAGGCATTGATCAACATACACGGACCGCTCGAGCAGTCATAATCTATAGTCAACCGCTTGTAGCTGCCATTGATAACTGATCGAGCAGTTCATACCAACTGCTAAAAGTTGGCGAGAGGCGCGCGTGACGTGGAATGAAGATCTCGGGCGGAGAGATCTCGAGAGCAGTCGACAACTCGAGCAGTCAGTGTATGCCTGACAACTGCTTGACTGCACGATGAAATTTCACCGAGCGGCTGACCGCCCGAAGCATTCGCAACTACTCGAGCGGTTCTGTGTATGTGTGTACGTAGAAGACTATATTTCACTATGCAGTCCCAGCTTGAAACAGTCGATACCGACTGCTTCCAGCAGTCCGTGTATCGCCGTGTAATGCTAATGAAGTTTGACATTCGTATGAAATCACGGCCATTTTGTGTCTCAAGGCGGTAGCGTTTTATCATAGTTAGTCACCAACTTATTGCATCTATCAATCTATGGCAGGGTAGGTACTCCATCACAGAGTACCGAACTACCTCCGCCGCATCATTGGGGCCTACTTGACGGATAGGGCCGTCATCTACCGGGGTCGGGATGGCTGGGGTCGGCGAGAGATGTCGTGGCGCCGTGTTCCGCGCGCGCCACACTAGAGGATTCGGCGGCGTTCAGACCGCCGAGGTCGACGGGATCCGCCGTGTAGGCGGATCATACCCTGGCGGGGGCGCGGTGCATGCGCGAGCGAATCCCGTACCCCCGCCCATAGGTCAGTCGAGGAACACCGTGGTCGTTTTAGCCGGTAGGAGTCCGGCACACCCTCCCGTCTTCCCCAGCCGGGAGACAGTCCATGAGGATTTCCCCACGTAAAAAAAAAAAAAAAAAAATATAATAAAAAAATGAAGAGAACTCGCCAAAGACCTCGAACTGTTTGGAGTACTGCCTCTTTCTAATAACACTACCAGAGAGATAACATTCCCTTCTGCGAAAGAGACAAAACACTACACTCTGACGTGTTTTCTACACTTTTAATTATGTCTTTTTGGTGACTCCAAAATGGCAATATAAGTTGTCTTTGCTTACCTATCGTCGTAGTAGAATCGACCACAATGTGACATCCGTATTATTTCCGTGTCAGTTGTTGCTGTACCAGAATCTAGCCCACAGCCGCGTACTGTGATAGTCTCGCCAGTGTCATCTGGAACAATAGCAGAAAGTTTTATAAGACTCTCCAGATACCTCGAACGTTTACGGACTCGCTACTTAAAGGAGTATTTGTAAAGAAATACAGTTTAAAAATAAATGTATTTTTACCCGACTACGGCAAAGCCAAAGGAGGTTTATGATTTTGACAGGCTATGTATGTATGTATGTATGTATGATCATCTGTTCGCTCATAGCTCCTAAACTACTTATCAGAACTGAACAAATGAGGTATCGTTAGAAGCGTCTTGATCGTCCGCTGGCTATATGACGTATCACCGAATCCAATGTGGCGCCCTCTGGCGACCAAAAATCCAAGATTAAAAAAAAATATGAAGACAAGCATACCGTGTTTGGTATCATTTTAAAGGGGTTCACGAGTACCTTTCAAATATATAATATTTAGTGGTGATTTGTCACAAATTATTGTAAAAAAAGGAAAGATTACCAAATAAATTAAGATACGCATACCGTGTTTAGTATCATTGGAAAGGGGTTCACTAGTACCTATTAAATATATAATACTTAGCTGTGACTCCAAAATGGTTTAAATAAAAAAATAAAGTTTAAAAATGCCATTATATTCATGTTCATCGCTCTCTTATGGGATACAGGCATGCAACCACGGCTTACCTTGACCATTTTGTACCTATGTCTTGATTTCTGTGTGAAATATTTTCTTCTTTCGTACTTTTTAGATCACTTTTTGTTGTGGTCGGGTTTTAGTTTTTAAACTTTATTTTTTTATTTATAGTAACATCTTGTGGCGGAACTTGCTCATTAAATTATTTTTGGAGAAGGACGAATAATGCCTATAAACGCATTTTTCTTTCTTCTTTCTTTCTTTAATATAAAATAAGTCGCGACAGTACCGAATATGTATTTACAGAAATACGTGATATTCGTTACAAGAAGTCAATATCTATAACTAACTTAAAATTGGCCGCAAATGGTGTCAATTTGAATCTTTTGTTCACAAACTTAACTAAATTAGACAAGTGGTATCTCTTACTGCCAGGCAGCTGAAGAAAAGGTCGGCGACAGATACAAATGTCAAATTAGTTTTTCCCTTGAACTTCGCCGTGTTTTTAATCAATACGTTCTGACACAACTATAATATTGTATGAATATTTTTGATCAACTTAAATTGTCAGCTCTTAATAATATCTATCTCTTTCTTGTTTTATTGGAGAGAAAGAGATATAAATAGCATAAAATAAACTTAGTTCGTGATCAACAGAATTGGCACTACTACTGTTGTTCGTCAGTCTCACTAAAACTCGAGAACGGCTAGACCGATTTGGTTAGTTTTGGTCTTGAAATATTTGTGGAAGTTCAGGGAAGGTTTAAACGGTAAGATAATCGATAAATCACTGTCGGGCGCACCATGGCAAGAAAGCGTACCAAGGATCTACACCAAAGACTGTGAACCGAACTTGGCGAGTGCACGCAAGCCAAGGAAGCACTTCCTGCGATCGAGGGCCGCTTCACGAGGCAAGCCCTCCGACTGTCCAAACAACAGCTACGTGTGATCACAACCGCCATAACTGACCATGGGTAATTCAATAAACATCTTTTTGCCATAGGAGTAACAGACAGCCCACTGTGCAGAGCCTGCATGGGGGCAGACAAACAGCAGCCCATGTGCTTCTGAAGTTTTAGAGAATATGCTCGAAGTCTGAACTGCCCTGAGGTCACTTCATACAGGGCAAAGTACTTCGGTAACCCAGGTAACCTACGTCAGATCGCCAGCGACGTCAAGGCGCTGCTGGCCTTTCTTGGGGAGCTGGGGTGGATCGAATGATTTACTTCCCACCTGTACGCAAAATACGCGCTGAGACGTGGAGTTGCAGACGCCAGCCCATCATACTCAAGAAGGTAAAAGTGTAGGCAACACTCTGAACACCTAAGTGAAACCAACTGTGGGCAGACGCTCTCTTTCTGAATGCATACATAATATAAAGAACACACATATCACTGTCTCGTTCTTATGTATGCATTCAGAAAGAGAGCGTCTACCCACAGTTGGTTTCACTTAGATATTTAAAGTGTTGCCTCCACTATTATCTATAAGCTTCTTGGTCATATTACTAACGTCTGTCGGGTCAGCTAGACTATTATAGAAAAATGCCGACGAAATTGTCGACGTAGGTCAAAAAGGCGCTAAACTGAAATGGGACTGGGCGGGGCATGTCTGCCGGATGCCGGCTAAGCTGTGGGCCCGCGTATCACAAGACTGGAGCCCTGACACAGTCAGACGGGGTCGCGGTAGACCAAGGAGAAGATGGCGGGACGCCTTGGATGGCTTCCTCGCGAATTGGCGGGATGAAGCACAACATCGAGAGAAATGGAGGGAATGGGGGGAGGCCTTTGCCTAGGAGTGGGACAGCAAAGGCTAAATAAAAAAAAATCGCATTATTTTGCGAGTAGTCGCATTTACCAATAGCCGCGCAAAGGGCATTCAAGTTCGTCTAAATGATTCGTGATGTGACGTTTTGCTGTACAGGCGCGTTGCAACGATGCAAATCTTCGCCTTATCGCGACAACGTGGCCTTAGTGACACAGTCTCTATCTAAAGTGCATATTCAGACTGGGGACCTTTACGTCAATTTCCACACCCAGGTCAATGAGCCCCTACCACCTTGATAGCATAGGCTCAGGGCCGTCTTTAGCCAGGGGTACAAGAGGTCAAAGAGGTGCGTGGCAACCGGGTGCAGGATCCTAATTATTGATAATTATTGAAAAAGTACATTAAATGATATTCTTTACTTTAAAGAGCTTTAGAGCAAAAAGTAACAATATTATAAAAAAACAACGCAAAAAATAAGTTATGACCAAGCCAGCTAAGAGATGATCAGTCCCAACTGACGGCGCCCGTTCACGAACATGACGTAGGTGGTACACGGTAGGCGGACATGAAAATGAGTTTTGAAGCCAATGTAGACTGATTTAAAATTGTCTATTAGAACATTGAGAATTCCCTATCTTCGCTTTTTCCTCTTTCCAAGATAAGTTTGTGTGACATAAGTACGAGTACGCAGCGGTGCACTCATAAGTAGGTTCCTGCTGATAACTGAGGTTATTTACTATATTATTTATATTTTATATATTATTTTATTTTCCGATGAGTTAGGTTCAGGCTTTGGGAAAATACTACACAATTACCTTAGCCATAGTTTTACTAATCATAGTTACCATAACATAAGTTTTAAACAAATTATTAAGAGAATTAAAAACACAAACCTAGACCAATACTCTACAATGGTCCCACTTTTCGGCAATAGTATTGGTATTAACAAAAAGGACATAGTGGATGGTGTGGAAGCCTTATTAAAGTTAAACATAGGAAGGCTAATGCTGTGTGCCTTTCCTTATTCTGACAATTTGTCAGATGAAGAGAACAATCATATTTACAAATTGAATAGTACTATTCATATGTTGACATGTCATAGTGACAAATTATTTTATTTTGACACTAATAACTTTGTTAGTGGTTTTAAGTTAACTCAGGGAACTTTATCTCTGTCTGGAGAATGTAGACATTTAATTGCTATGTTGATAGCATATAATATTAACAATGTTATAGCTAATAATATAACAAACTGTAATATAAGTGACGAATCTATGTTGTCTAGTCACACTAACAACATAGTGATTGATCTTAGTGAATCCTCATATTGTACGAAGGAGGGTCCACCTACAACACCAACATCCTTGGAGGCCGCTACCAGTCAGTTAGAGTATTCTCTTCCTGTTGGGATACATACAGACAGTTTGAACTCTTCACTTGTGGTTGTGGAGGGCACTCCGGATAACTGTTTAAACTAGTTGGTACGACAACAGAAGTTCAAATAATCATTTATTATTACTGAATAATAAAAAGGTATCTTCTGGCAACCTAACAAATAAAGGAAAGCAACATACGTTAAAGTTAATAAATCAAAATATTCAAGGTTGCTCTTCCAAATTACTTGAAATAGAAATGTTTTTAGAAATAACCAAATATGATATTATATGTTTAACAGAACATTGGTTAAAAGATAATCAAGTGATGTCTATTAATTATGAATATTATTGTGTAATTAGCCATTTCAGCCGGAAACATATGGTACACGGCGGGTCATTAATCTTAATTAAAAATTCTATTAAATGTAAAGCACGAAAAGACATTGTTAGATTATCAGTTGAACACATTATTGAGTTGTCCTGTGTTGAGCTGGATAAGCATGTTATAGTATGCGTATACAGACCTCCAAATTACCAGAATTTATCTATATTTGATTCGGTAATGGAAGATGTGTTAAAAAAAAATAGTACTAGTAGTAAATCTATCATTATATGTGGTGACTTTAATATTAATTTGTTAGAAAACAACTCCAATAGTATCAGATTATTGAGTCTTTTTAGGTCATTTAATTTGTCCAATGTTTTCATGGAACCCACTCGAGTGACAGCTTCTTCTGCCACCTGTATTGATAATATATTTTGTAATTGTGATTACTTTCATAAAGAAATTATAAATAAACTGCCATCTGATCATAGTGGACAGACAATAACGTTTTGCGCCTACATACCTTTACAAAAAATTCAAATAAGGTTTAGGCCAATCACATGTAAAAACTTAGAGAAATTTGATAATTCATTGGAAAGTAAATTGAGTGTTCAGTGCTTTGATAATATAGGTGACCCAAATGAGTTCTACGCCGAGTTTTTTTCACTATTAAACATGCAATTTAATGAAGCTTTTCCACTAAGGAATAAAAGTATTTGCACGAAGTTCTTATTTAGCGACTGGGCGACTCCAGGTATTCGTAAAAGCAGGGAAAAACTATTTGAGCTTTATGGCCTAAAGCAACATATAATTAATACAAGCTTTCATCAGTATGTTGCGAAATATTCGAAACTTTTTAAAAGTGTCTGCAAAATAGCCAAATCTCTTTATATTAAAAATAAAATTAAATTAGCGGATGACCAAATAAAAACTACTTGGCAAAAAATAAATAATGAAACAGGTAGGAAAAAGCAGCGTAGTACTGAATTTAATTTAGAGACTGCACATGGTCCCATAAATTCAGATATATAGAAGTAGCTCAAGAATTTAAAACCTTTTTTGGCAACATTCCCATTAGAACCACTGAAGCCTTAAATTCCTCTCCCGCTCTCTCTGCTGCCTTACTTAGGAAAAATGTTAAGAAATGCACTTTGGAGTTTAGGTTTCAACATACAAACCCCCAGGCTGTTATAAAAGCCTTTAAAGATCTTAAAATTAAATCAACAGAAGATCTTTGGGGAATGTCTGTAAAAGTCTGTAAATCTATTATCGAAACGATTGCGCCCTATTTAGCTCTCATATTTAACACCAGTGTAAACCAAGGAGTCTTTCCGGATCTGATGAAACACAGTAAAGTAGTACCATTGTTCAAATCCAGTGATAGTAAAGACCCCAACAATTATAGGCCTGTGTCGATTCTACCAGTTCTCAGTAAGGTGTTTGAAAAGTTAATGCTCAATCAAATGTTACATCACTTTAATCAAAATTCCATCTTTCATGAACAACAATACGGTTTCACCAAAGGGCGTTGTACAACTGACGCCGGTGTCACCCTAATAAAGAACATTTTTAGCGCTTGGGAGGAATCACAAGATGCCATTGGAATCTTTTGCGACCTCTTAAAGGCCTTCGATTGCGTTGACCACGAGACACCATTGCTGAAACTGGAGCACTACGGGATTAGCGGAGTATCTCTTGATTTACTAAGGTCATACCTGAGGGATAGACAGGCAAAAGTTCAGGTTAACGGTGTGAACTCATTGGGGTCTAAAATGACTATGGGCGTTCCTCAAGGCTCAATATTAGGTCCATTTCTATTCTTAGTCTATATAAATGATTTACCCCAATTACTTCAAAACCAACCGAAGATGGTGTTATTTGCCGATGACACTTCATTGATTTTTAAAGTAGACAGACGGTCACAACATCTTGACGACGTAAATGACGCTATTCTTCAGGTTCAAAATTGGTTTACGGTAAACAATTTGGTACTTAATGAAAAAAAAACCAAATGTATTCGATTCATTTTACCAAATGTTAGGAATAGCAATTGTGACATCATTCTAAATGGAGAGAAACTGGAATTTAATAGTCAAACGGTTTTCCTAGGAATCACGCTAGACGAGAAATTACAATGGGGACCTCACATAACATCTATTGCGGGGCGACTAAGCTCTGCGGCTTATGCTGTTAGAAAGATAAGACAGTTGACAGATGTAGAAACTGCGCGTATGGTCTACTTTACCTACTTTCACAGCATTATGTCGTATGGTATTTTACTGTGGGGTCGGGCTGCCGACATTGAATCCATTTTTATCTTACAAAAAAGAGCTGTTAGAGCCATTTATAATCTACGTCGCCACGATTCTCTTAGGGAACTATTTAAAAATATTAATATAATGACAGTGCCTTGCCAATTTATGTATGAAAATATTATGTACGTAAGAAAAAACCTACATTTATTTAATAAGGTTAGTGATAGACATAATATTAATACTAGAAACAAAGACAAAATAGCTCAACCATATTTTAGATTGTCTAAAGTTCATAAATCTTTTATGGGGTTCTGTGTTAAGTGTTATAACAAAATTCCTAGTGATATATTGCAACTAAATGAAAGAAAATTTAAAACATATATTAAAAGTACACTCTGTAAACAAGCATATTACAGTTTAGAGGATTATATCCATGATAAGAATGCTTGGAAACATGCTGGTCCGAGCTCCATAGGACAATCTACAGTCTAGACAAAATCAAACGGATTGCTAATTAAACCTACTTAATTTATACTTAGTATATACATTATATTTAATTCTTGCTTTGGGTCACACACTGGTTCATAGGTTCATAGTTTGTTGAAATGTATGGAGTGGTTGTCTACTTTTACAATAATTGTAAATAATAATATGTGTCTATAACACTATGTATCTATGTATACAACTTAGCTGTCATTCTTTATCTTGTAATACTTTGTACATACTTCAATATAGTGTTTTTATGCAAGGTCCATCGTATTCACGTATAGTTATATAACTGTAAATGCAAAATATTGTACACATTTTTTTTAAAAGAGTAAGTATGGAGTTTCTTGCCCATTCTTCTCCATACGAAACTACCTTTTGGAATGGGCAACTAGAATCAACTTTATATTTTTTTTATTATGACGTTCAAAAGTGCCTTTTTAATGGTCTAATTGAAATAAATGATTTGACTTTGACTTTGACTTACTAAAGGTCGCTACATACCTAACTTGTTTTTGTTTGGACAGAACTGGACGAGAAGTTTTGGAAAGTTAATTTTATAGAAACGAACCGACTTTAAAAAAGAAGGAGGTTCTCAATTCGACTGTATGTTTTTTTTTCTCTCTTTTTTATCATCACTACTTTGTTCTCCGGAGAAGACGGAGCGACTGTGCATACGCAGCGGAATCACGGATGTAACGGGAACGTGCTACGCGCAGGGAGGGAAAGATAATGACGGCGACGATGTTCAGCACGTCTCGCCTGAGGCGTGCCCGTCCCGTCCGTGATTCCGCTGCACATTAGGGACACGGTATCGAACAGAAAGTATCGATGCTGTACTCATGAGTAGTATTGAAACAAAAGTATCGATACTTCAAAGTATCAATACTTTTTTAGAGCCTAAACTACTTTTCCGTGCAAAACTACACATCAGTTTAGTTTCAATAGAACAAACACATCAAAAAATGTCATAAACGTACAGATAGCTATATTATAGTCTTTAGTCTTTTGATTACAGGATGAGTTTTGCTAACATAACTGTCATTCGGATCACGCCATATTCATATTCATCAATCATAAATCTAGCTTAAAAAACGTGACGTAAAAAATCATTTACTCATAACTTTTAATAATAATCAAATAAAGGTATCAAGATCGATTACACGGAGCAACTGTGCAGCACAGTCGCTCCGTCTGCTCCGGAGAGCAAGGTAGAGATGTAGGTGCGACCACACCCAGATTTGCAGTGCGTGTGCTAAAAAAAAAATTAAGTTGTCTGTAAAGTCGGTTTACGGTCGATAGTTTTACGTGATAACGTCATAAAGAAACATAATGGCTAACATATATAACAATAATGGCTTCCGTCGAAGTGGGCGGAGCTTATTGCTTGGACCGATAGTGCCTCTCTTGCTTGTTCGCTTGCGCACTTAGGCTCGGGCGGAACGTGACACTTTTCCGCACGTGCAGCCGGTGTTCCTCGATTTATAAAACGTTATCACGTCAAAAAAAGATAAAAATCATACTGTCGAATTGAAAACCTCTTTCTTTTTTGAAGTCGGTTGAAAATCACCGTCAGTGTTTACTAACCACGTTCCGTCCCCGTCCCGTCCACGTTCTAAAGCCGTTTCGTACACGTTACGTATGCAGCGGCCTTAATCCTTACCGAAAACTCCAGCTATTTTGATACAAGATGTGGCAGGGAAGAGTCCATCGCGTCCTTTTCTGCCGCCCATGCAAGGAGACTCCAGCATCTGAAGGCTGTGGTTGTTGTGGAAAGGGTCGTCACAGGCGGGGAACCGGCCGTTCATTGACACGCACTTGAAGCAATCGATGCTGTGGACTGAAAAATAAAGAAATAAAGGGAAAATAAAATAGGAAAAAAAAACAGTTGATATAGTTGCATCGTTTTGGGATGATAGTAGCGGTCATCGCTCTTTTCTTAATATCTATAAGTGGAACACTGATCAAAAAACTATTTGTCATTTTTAGGATTCCGTACCTCAAAAGAAAAAACGGAACCCTTATAGGATAATTTGTTGTCCGTCTGTCTAGACCGACAGACGCCTGTCCCTCTATCCGTCTGTCTGTCAAGACCCTATTATATCGGAAACGTATGGAGGTATCGAGTTGAAATTAAAACCATTTATTCAGGTCTACAGTCCCTTAAAGCTGTAAAAAAATCAAACTTCTACACTTCTTCACAAAAAGCGTATATTTCGACACTCTTAAGGGAATCAAAATTAAGAATTGATTTGATTGATTGATTTGATTTTTGTTTAATTTAGTTTTATTTAGGTAGGGTACATACTTTCCGTTGACCTAGTACTATGAAATTTGGCAAGTAATATGGTCTTATACTACAAGTCCATGGAAAAATGTGAAAACTATACATTTAGGTATAATTTAATCATAAAAAATATAGTCTTTATTTAAAGTACGGAATATCATCGAGGTTAAGCAACGGAATACGCGCTATAAATCGCACTAAATCAAATAGACAAAATTAACGGTAAAAAAAATATTTTAAAAACAAGCTTTTATTATGCACGAAAAATTAAAAAAATAAACTAAGACATTCATAAAATTCGTAGTTTCTTAAACTTTATTAGTAACAACCTACAAAAATGTTCAGTTTAACTGTTCGATACAATTAGTGTCATCAGTAGAAGTATGATACATAAACATATATTATCTATAACCAGTATATTAATATTCTTACGCGATTTAAAAGCTTGTCGCGCAATTTCGTTAACGCTTAATCCTCGGCCGCGACAAGCTTTCAGATCGCGTAAGAATATTAATATACTGGTTATAGATAATATATGTTTATGTATCATACTTCTACTGATGACACTAATTGTATCGAACAGTTAAACTGAACATTTTTGTAGGTTGTTACTAATAAAGTTTAAGAAACTACGAATTTTATGAATGTCTTAGTTTATTTTTTTAATTTTTCGTGCATAATAAAAGCTTGTTTTTAAAATATTTTTTTTACCGTTAATTTAATTTTTAACTTTTTAGTTGGACATATTCCTTAGTCTATCCATTTCCATTAACGCTTCATTGTTACAAGGTCTCTTTCCAGTTAATTTTGTGCAATCTAATTCTTCAATTTGTAGACCGTCTAAAGACTTAACTCTACTCAGAGCTACATACGCTTGTCCAGCAGCGAAGAGTTTTGAACCCAAATATACCACGGCAGGTTCAACAGTGCTCCCCTGCATTTTATGTACTGTTGAAGCCCAGCATAATACTATGGGTAACATTCTTCGTTCCGCGGTGCCGTGACTATATTTGGTCTGAAACTGCACTGATTTGGGTTGTATCACATGCATACCATCGTTTCCGAAGTTTATACGAACTGATGGAATATTAGTATCGTACATTTGTGCTCTACGGAAGCAGGGCCATATAATTTCTTCGATACATCCGATAGCACCATTCACCAGTCCTTTTGATACATCGGGGTCAATACATACATACATCGGTGTCGGCCGGTGCCATCGGCCATTACATTACCGTTCATCTGCTCTTGTTCGCTTCATACGTTGTTTCACGTTATCGAGCCTTTGACGTTTTGCATCAGTACTTTCATTGGCAAATTCCTGTTGCCGTTTCAATTTTTCCTTCGCCAATCTTCTTTTTTTTTTGTGTTGCTGTTTCTTATCCCATCTTAGTCCCACGACTATCGAAGAATTATAGCGTCCACCCTTTCAGAGCTTCGAATAAAAGGGCAAGGGCAAAATATACAACAGAGTGCGCCCTGGTTCCCTGAGGTGGTGTTCATGACATCATATTAGACCCTGATGCCACTCATTTCTCGGCACGGCCTCACCTTAAATTGGGTACTAGAATTATGCGCCACTTGTTTCGGGTTGTACCTTACTTGTGCCTAACGAATACTGTGATCCGGGTTTGATTTTGGAGTTTTCCTTCTCCTAGACTGGTTGCAAACCAATGCTATCGACGCCAATCTCGCCGAACTACACAACGTTACCAAAGTAACTTAGGTATACCTTAGTTCAGCACAAACTGTCCACGCGAAGTGGTGTTCCTATGACTATATTCCATCTCCATCATCAGAGCAGCTGCATCGTACCATAATTTTATTGTATTAATATCAAATTTCCGTAAGTATATCAACTTTCAGATTACTCGGTCCACGAGAAGTGGTGACCCTATAAATACCGTCCAACTCCATCACCAGACCAGCTCCATCGTACCATATTATCGTATTGTCAACAAAGTTACGTAAGTACACTAAAATTCAACTCAATCGACCTACTGGATCTGATGTTCCTGTGGCTACGCTGCAACTCCTCATGACACCAGCTCAATGATACCATGTTATTGTATTGTCACCAAAGTTACGAAGTCATACCGAAATTCAACTCAATCGGTCCATGGGAACTAGTGTTCCTATGGGCACCTTCCAATTCCTCATGACACCAGGTCAATGATACCTTGTTATTGTATTGTCACCAAAGTTACGTAGTCATACCGAAATTCAACTCAATCGGTCCATGAGAACTAGTGTTCCTATGGGCACCTTCCAACTCCTCATGACACCAGGTCAGTGATACCTTGTTATTGTATTGTCACCGAAATTACACAGACATACCAAATTTTGGCTCAATTGGTCCACAGGAATCGGAGTTCCTACGGGCTTCTTCCAACTCCTCATCAGATCAGCTCCATGATACCATATTTTGTATTGTTACCGAAATTACGACGACATACAAAATTTCAGCTCAATTGGACCACAGGAATCGGACTTCCTATAGGCATCCTCCAACTCCTCATCAAATCAGCTCCATGATACCACATTTTTTTGTATTGTTATCGAAATTACGAAGACATACAAAATTTCAGCTCAATTGGACCACAGGAATCTGAGTTCTTATGGGCATCCTCCAACTCCTCATCAGATCAGCTCCATGATACCATATTTTTGTATTGTTACCGAAGTTACAAAGACATGCCAAATTTCAGCTCAATCGGTCCACAAGAACCGAAGTTTCTATGGTCACCGTCCAACCTCATCATCAGACCGGCTCCATGGTACCATATTATTGTATTGTCATCCAAGTTACGTAGGTATACCAAGTTTCAGCTCAATCGGTCTATTGGAAGTGGTTCAAATCTTCCTTGCAAGATTTGTAAACATACCTACATACAAAAGTGAAGTTAAATAAAAGCTTGTAAAAATAAACCCGTATGAAATTAAACTTCATCTTAACGATTTTGATTTATCTCTTATTCAAGAACATTGTTTATTTTTCTCAGTTTTCCGGAACAAAATACTATCTGCAACATTAATTTAGGAAGATTGGCGTGCGTATATTTAGTACCTATCTATAAAAATGTAATAAAAAAAGGTTATGGAAATTGACGATGGTCTATAAAACCATAGAGTTAATGGGTAATAAACAGTTATAAATGGATGAAATGGGTGGTTATCGCCATTCTAAGGAACTGTAGCCATTATGACGCGGTTGAGGTACCTACAGGTATGTGTGTGGGATTCCAAACTACTTACAAAATCATCATCATCAGCCGAAAGACGTTTACTGTTGAACTAAGGCCTCATCCTCATATAGACACGTTCTATGTAAAGGACAATGCCAGAAACTTTAAGAATGTTGCCCCACTCAATCAAATTTATGTACAAGCTTGCAATATGTAGCATCTCACTGCTTATTAATTACTGATAACTAAAAATTAGTACTAATGACTGCAGAACTTGCCGTTTCTATTTAAATCAAAAAACTGTGTTTGAGTTCCTTTTTGCATTGATTTGTAATTCGCAAGTAATAATAATAATAATAATTTTGTTAATTTGCCAACCAAAAAAAGTTCTTTAGGTACATTTCCTTATAGTCTACATTTTTAGGTTCCCAACAAAAAAATCAAATAAGTATAAGACACAAAGGAAGCATTTTGTTAATGAACTCCACACTCGAGCCTGTCTCGTGGAAACAAACCAAGAACGCAGGTTAGTTCTAAAGAAAAACAATTTATTATAATAAGGTTCTTTAATCATTACAATTATTTTATTAATTTACATTTTCTGTAACTGGGTTGGGGGCAGTGAACGGAAATAAAACAGCATTTTTTAAAGTTTAGAAAGCAAAAACCAAAAAATAATTTAGTTGACCGCCGCTGTTGTCAACTACAGACGAACTAAACACGAGCGCGGCGCAATCGGTAAGGCCCGCCCCCTGCAGCGCAATCTGCATTGGGTCATTTTCTGAAGCTATGATTACTTCCATGTTTTATTTCCGTTCACTGGTGGGGGGCAGGATCTGGCATTGTCATTTTTCCAATTGAACATGAACCTTATTCTTTTGTAATAAAGTTGAAAAGCTATAAAAGAAATTATACAGATTGATGTAACTTGTAGTCTCGGTACATTAATTTGTACATTAGGTACAGAGGAAATGTCTAAATCTGACAAATATCAGTTTTTGACGAACTGATAACCGATGGCGAAGAAAGGTTCTCGAGTGGCGACCACAAACCGGAAGAAGCAGCGTTAGTATAATTACCGGCACGCAAGTTGTCAAGAAATTTTGTAGTGGGGGAAGATCGCGCACGCACAATTTCATACATTTTTAAATGCGCGTACTTCCCCCACTACAAAATCTCTTGCCAACTTACGTGCCGGTAACTATATAGGCCTTCCACCAGAATGATGGACCGACGAAATCCGATCCAGCCTGTCCCTTTGCTGACCTCCCCCAGCGACGCTCTAAGCCGAGGCTCGTACCCTACAGGGGGTGCCCTTAGCGTGTAGTTTGTAAGTTACTTTGCCCTGGCCGGAGGCCCTAAAAATAATATTTTTAAGGCACCACAGGGAAGTCCGGTTAAGTAGCCGACAACCTCCTAGGTTGACCTGAGAGACGCAAATCCGAAAAAAAAAAAAATTATGGACCGATGATATCAACAAGGTCGCGGGTAACAGGTGGATGCAAGCGGCAGGTTGCAAGAGTTGTGGCGTTCTATGGCGAAGAACTTTGTTCAATAGTGGACGTATTTCAGCTGATGAGACGATGATCAGTTTTTGGAACGAATACTTTGAAAAAGACCGTTCAAGGTCGTTTTTTCTTTGAACTTTTAAGTTTGTTGACTACCACTCATTTCCCAGATACTATATAGTCCTTGCAAATTACGAGCGCGCGTCATTCACTATGACTTTTATGTCAATCTCAATACGTAAAGTGTGTTCGTGGAATCTAAACCTCTGTACTGTTGATTTATTTTTGTCTATGTAATACTAATATTATAATGAAGTATGTTTGTTTCTACGAGCCAATCTCCAGAACTGCTGGTGCGATTTTGAAAACTATTTCACCAATAGAAAGCTACGTTACCACTGAGTATATTTTATTATAAAAAAAAAATTGGGTTCCATAATAAAAAACACACGAACAAAATCGCGGAAAAAGTGCTAGTTCTACAATAAAAATTATATGTTACCTGTGGTCGTCCAGCATAGCGCTATAAAAACCGCAATGAAAATATTATTTCGGCTGCGTTCCGGAAAGTTCTGCATCGCACAATACTGGAACAAAAATACATTGCTATAGTTGTGTTTTGGTAAGTAGATTTATGTTGGTATTACCTATCTTATGAAGTTGGCACATTACTAGATATTTAACAGATACCTGTGAGCGTACATTGTTTTGATTTCATCGTACTGTGAAGGATTATTATTATTATTATATAGGACTTTTATGGGACAAGGCCACCACACTATTCTCAAACGACTACAATAAATTCCTGTAGTGGCGACCACCAGAAAAGCACCGACGCAATGAAACTCGACGAGTCTCGTAAAAACGATTCGACTATCTTAGATACCGCAACGATTTAATCAGAAAAGAACAGCGAAGGAGTTACAAAAATACATATTACTTTCCACTTCCCTTCAAAATGTTCCTTCCTTCCAAATAGTCAAGCAGGAGACAGAACATAACTAGGCCAATAAGCACAAAGTGACGTTTACAACTTGGAGTAGCCCAGTGTTTACTATAACATAATTAAACATAAGCCCACCTGACCCACACTTGTCTAACATACTCATGCCACTTCCAAGAAAGGAGCGGTTTTAATCGACTTCAAAAGGAGGATGTTTACTTATATTTTTTTTTTATGTATGTTCGGGGATAACTCCTGCTCCCTTCTGATCACGGCTGAACCCCCCATGGGGGGAGACCTATGCTCAGCAGTGGGCGTCTAAGGTTGACATGATGATGATGAAGAATGATATTACAAGCAAAATGCTGTAGCTAAGTTATAAGCACTCCGCGAGTGAAACGTTGAAACTATGTTAATAGGTAGGCCTTTACTCGCTGATTACCTAAAACGCAGTCTGCCAATTTCGCGTTATGCCAAAATGTCATTTAAAATAAGCGTTGGGACTAAGTATTTTTTTGTCTATGTCGCAATAGGTCTACTCCTCATATTGCCCATTTAGCGTTACGACTATGTCGCAGTAAACCTATTTCTCACTATGGTCATTTAGCGATATGACTATGTCGCAATAAACCTATTTCTCATCATGGGAATTTAGCGATAAGACATTCACGAGAGTCGAATGTATACAATACAAACTTTAATACAATAGAGGGAATCTGGCGCTCGGCGGCCGCTGCCGCGGCACCGTTCGCTGCGCTCGCTCGCCTTCGCGCTTTGATGGTCACAGTTCTAACCTAACCCAAACGACCCACCATACCACCAGGGGTATGGCCTGTGTTATGATGGGCCTGCACACCGCACTGAAACTAAGTCTTAATTTGCGAGGCAGGCCTCGCTCATAACCTAACGCTCAATATACCTACCTCGCCCTTGAGCTAATACGCACTAAACCAAAATCTCAATTCACCTACTTCGCTCATTAACTAATACGCAATCGGTCTAAATATCAATACGCCGATCTCTCGTTAGGTCTAGGCATAACGCGAAATTGGCAGACTCACCCACGACACAGGAGTAATTCCAAGTGTGGGGCAACGTTTTTCAAAAAATAAAAAGAATAAAGAAAAGATTACCTATACCTACCTATTTGGTATATATAAATACCTATTAGTATATGAAATAACACGAGCAGGCGTAAACTTTGACTCTAACTGAGTTCACTTTACTTCTTATACTTTTTTTAACAGACTTCAGGTTCGACACGTATATTTTATGTTATTTTTATTGGTTTGACCACGCATAGTGCATAGTGCCGCGCATAGTGCAGTCCGATTTCAATGATTATTTTTTTATTGGATTTAGAAGTTGAGAATTAAGGGATGACTTAATCTGTTTAGTGTTACGGATTAAATAAATAATCGGAACTAGGCACTAAAATGGCCCATCCGCAGACCGACCGCGGCAAGCGTAGCTTAACCTTTGGCCGATCGATCTGTACGGCTTTTACTTAGCCACGAAATCCTACGAGCTGTAAAGAAAAAAAAAAAATGATGCGAAATACGCATCAATTCTTTTACACAACAGTAATCAGCGACTAAAGGCCTTCAACTTACAACTAATTTATTTTGCGTCGCTTTGGTGACTCTGGGATCTCAGTCTATAATAATTATGTCAACGAAATACAAACAAACGGATAGGCAAACCCGAAAATACTCGGAAAAAGTAATTAATCTAAAAAGGCTCTATACCTAATCAACTAACATCGTAAAGAAAACAAAAGAATGTCTATAGCTACGTTATGTAGGCGGGTGTAGTGTAGTACGTGCCACGAAAGATGAGACTTGACACAGACTTGATTTGACTTGCGCAGTACTCCATTTAAAGGAGAGCGAGATGCGCAAGTCAAATCAAGTCTGTGTCAAGTCTCATCTTTCGTGGCACGTACTATAGGATATAGGTCATAGACGAGATGCGGAAACTGCAAAGAGTTACTTTTGAAAATAGAAATACCTACTTTTTGATTTTGGAGTATCTAGATCTGTACACAAAATCCCTTTCTGTTAGCGTTAACGCCAACGGAAAAATCAAATTGTATGGAATTGACGTTTGTTTACCAGATGTCACGTGATGCAAATATGTCAACTGCATACAATTTGATTTTCCGTTGGCGTTAACTCTTAAAGTGATTTTGGTATAGATATCATCAAGAGCGTCGCCATCTGTCATGGCCTAGGGGGCACGTTGATATATTATGGAGAATAGGAAAAGTATGAATTTAAAACACAGCTAGAGGGGGGGAGGGGCAACAGCCACTCCCATCCGCCCCCCTTTTGGCGACGCCCTTGGATACCATCAATCAATTGACATACTTTTTATGAGCTGTCAAAACAAGATTCCCCAATGATTTTTGTATGGAAATAGTAAACTGTGACGTCATTTATTTGTCTACTCAATTGACCAACTATTTATTTATTTTAAAGCAACTAATAATCGTATTTTACTGTTATTCAAAATACAATGAGTTTTCAGGGCTAAAATCAAGTGCTTTTTCGCGTAGTCTTCCACGGAATCGCCGTTACACGTCACCCTTCGGCCAACTCTTCCCTGAAGAAGGCTCAATATAATGAATTGGAACTTGTAGGTACCACGAACGACTTGAAGTTCGTGTTGTGGCGCGACTCCAACTTCTCGACTGTTAAGGTCCAGCTGGTCTTCGATTGGACATACTCCACGATCTCCTCAACCTTCGTGGTGACTGGTGTGATGTAGCCGGTAGAGCTGCGTCGTAAGTGTTGCCGGACGCAGCATATTGGGTCCTTCCAGCGCGGACTCGCTCTGGTTGCGAATTCTTAATTATGAGGAGGGGTGAGTTGGTACCACGGAATAATAAAAACAAGAGGAAGTGCCCTTAGTCATACTTAATACTGGATCCAGTGTCGCCAAACTCACACGTCGCTGCAAGTAGTTGATCTCGACTGGACCAATGTTGATCATTTCCACATAATTGTGCCACACGTTCGATGGCTGCGTGGCACTTCCACTTGTTTTTATTATTCCGTGGTTGGTACAGACAGCGGTCACCAACTGCTAACCCCCTAAAATTCAATGCGTGGGTGGTAAGCAGTTAAAGACGCTGTCTGTACCAGTGATTACAGAGTGACTCAAAGATATTTCGCGAAAACTATACTAAAATTATTTAGAGGTAAAGTTTGTAAGTTTAGATAATTAGATGTAGTATGTAATCTCATCTCTCCGAAACGGTACCCATCTATCATCTGCCTAACCTTGTCTCAACTATGTTGGGGTCGGCTTCCAGTCTAACCGGATGCAGCTGAATATCAGTGTTTTACATGGAGCGACTAGGCTTATATAGGCTAGGCTAGGCTTGTATTGGAACGAAGTTCCTTATCGCGCGTTGTGAAAGGGGGCTAGACGGAAAAAAATCTTACGAAAAGTTGTCACGACACTTTTGTATATTTGATTTAAGAGCCATCTATTAACGTTATTGGCGCAACTGTGCTCTTCGGGATCGAATTACGAACGGCCAATAGATGGCGCAGAAATAATTTATTGGTCTTTCTATCTAAATAACTACGCATTGTACTATGTTAGAAAATGTTAATTAATCTTTAAAATTACTAACTTACAATGTAAGCAGCCATAATAACTTTTCATTCCTCGCTTTTTTTTTGCCCTGGCTTGAAGCCACTTAAATTCACTTTAACGCATCACATTAATTAGTGAAGGAATTGTAATAAAATTTTATTACAATTCCTTCACTAATTAATCGAAAGGAACTTCGTTCCATCCGGGTGTCCCTTGACACCTCTCAAGTTTTTTTTATCTATATTTATTTTATATATTATTTATTATTTTATCGGACCTCCACAACCCCGTTACTGCGTTCCCGAAAGGACTGACCCGATTTAAAAAAATATTTCACAAATAAAAAGTTCATAGGATTTATTAATGTTTTATATATGGTACTAGTGTTTTATTTCCACGCGGTGAAAAACAAGGGGAAAGGCTAGTACCCAAGGGCGTCGCCAAGGGGGGGCAGGTAGGGCCAGTTGCCCCATCCCCCCCCCCCCTAGAAATTCCAAAAGCTTCATTTGCCTTTGCAAGTTTTTAAAATTCATCCTTTTCCTATCCACCGTATATCAACTTGCCCCCCCCCCCCCTAGTCTATCAGCTGGTGAGTAGGTATTGGCGACGCTCTTGCTAGTACCTAATTTGACTGAATCGACATAGTTATGGTACCTAAGTGCTTGATTAACAAAAGTAACATCGGGTGCGCCAAAGTTCACCTAAATTTTCAACTCCGATAATTGGAAATCCGAAAATGTTCTTCCTAACATTTTTCATCCTAACAATCATAATTCCTAACTACTCTGTCTCTAATGTTCATAAAACCGAAACATTCAAATTCATAATGTCAGTAGCACTCAATATCTATTATACTTTTATTTGTTTTCCTATATTTTCTCAACATAACCATCTTTTACACTATTATTCAAAGTCATATCTTTTTTGTTTAGATTTCTTTTTATTCATAATAATCAGTATTATATACACTAATTTTGCGTAACTTTATTTTCACATAATATATCGGTGTACCCTTGTTTCACAGGCAGAAATTTTATATAATTTCGGTTCCCAGAAAATGTTTCATATAATATTTGCTACTCGTAATTTTATTTCGACTATTATTGTTTCAAAGACATATTTACTTCAATGAAACATATTTCACAGAAACACAATTATTCAATGAATTTTTATTCACATTTTTTTGTTTAACAAACTTATCAAACAGTAGAATTATTTTTAACGAATATTGTTTGTTCAGTGTATTTTTCCATGGAATTTATTCCAACGAAAATATATATAAATAGACAATAACTAAAATATTGTCTTAAAAAGTGATTATGTTGTGCTACAAAAGTTAATGACAGAAACGAATCGCTGCGAAACCGACTCCACATAGTCTTGTCTGCCACACACTCTAGGTTTAGTAGAGTGTGATTTAAATCCGCGTAGGCGCGGAGTGGCGAGGCGGCCCGCGAACTGAGGAGCAGGTGGTTTTAACGCCCGCCGCCACGGCTGAGGCTGGCCGGCTTCGCCGGCCAGTAAGCCGAAGCTGCGGCGGTGAGCGTGAATACCATCTGCGACGATAAGCTCGCGTGGGACCGCCGGAGCCCCGCAACGCCGGAGCCCCGTAACGCCGGAGCCCCGCAACGCCGGAGCCGTGACAGAAATCATGCCTGCTGCATGTTGCATGCTCGCTTCCATGATGCATGCTTGTTTGCACGTTGCATGCTTGCTTGCATGCTGCATGCTTGCTTGCATGCTGCATGCTTGCTTGCTTGCATGCTGCATGGTTGCTTGCGCCCTGCACGCTTGCTTGTATGCTGCATTCTTGCTTGTATGCTGCATGCTTGCCTGCTGCATGCTTGCAATAAATATTTAATTCTATCAAAGAAACACTTACACTCGGTAAATGTTTCTGTCTGAGTATGAGTGAAAATATTATGGTAATTATGTTTAGGGACAGAAGCGTTATGATAAAAACAGTAGGAGTTTAATGATATTATTAATTACAATTTTCGGAAACATGAGTGTTATGAACATCGCCGGTAGCACTACAAATAGTATGAATGAAAACTTTAGGATGAAAAATTTTAGAAAAAGTGATCATTCGGATTACAAATCCTTAGGAAGTACAATTTCGGGTAAAGAACTTTAGGTGAGCCAATATGGACCCAGTAACATCACATAGAATTTCGTGGAAAAAATAACATCGACGAGAAATCACAAAGTAGATAGATACCATAGACAAGCTGTTAATGGACACATCGGCATCGACAATAGAGTTTTAAATGGCGGGATTGACAGTTACGTAAACACATTAGGTAACCTAAACAAGAATATGTTGATTTATGTGTTATTTAACCTTTAACGCAAGTTTCTGCGTAATTCGATAGATTATAGAACAAGCGAAGCAAGGAATACACAACACTGTATAATGTTAAATTAATAAAATAACAAGGAATACTTTAAAAAAGCTTCACTAAATTTAAATCTTTCCATACTAATCTAATACCTTTTAACTTTTAATATATACAAGGCAAAATTAATCACACACCACACCACAATTTTATTAATCACCATAGTTATCGGAAGATGTTATAATTCTTGCAAATGACGTCGTACGTCAATCATATTTGACATTTGTGAACTAGAGAGCTGTAGAATACAAACACACAAGCAACGGAGCGCTAATGTGAATCACTGTCAACCCATCCTCAATCTCAACGAGAGGACGATTTTCTATCGAAAATCATCATGAGCGACGAGGCGCATTTCCAATTAAGCGGTTACGTCAATAAGCTAAATCTTCGTTTCTGGGGTAGTGAAATTATCAGTATTTTTCCTAGATTCTATGGATTTTTCTCTTTTATTTTAAAGTGGTGTACAGTCAACAGCAAAAGTAGATGATCAAAATCAGAAATTCAATACTAATGAACGGAGTTCGCGTCAGAACTGTGTGGCGTCGATGTGATTCAAAAGTATGTGTATGTGACAATCACATACTTTTAATAAATAAACTAGTAATAAATTATATAAATTAGTGTTAGTAAATTAGTATTGAAATTCTGATTTTGATCATCTACTTTTGCTGTTGACTGTACATAGACTGGGCCCAATATGAAAAATCTTCTTTTACAAGTTTGCTGAACCCCAAGAAAGGACCTTGTTAAATAAATATTTCTTAATAAAAATGGTGGTCCAGTATTTAAGGCGACGATATACGCCGGCGACCTTGACCGACCAGAGTAATCGTATGCGTTGCGTCCAAAACTCTCAAAGTTTAGCCGAAAAAATTAAATAAAAGATAGTATTCTTTAACTTAAAAAGAAAGGCGTAAACTAAAAGATAGATAATAAAATTGTCTGTAAGATAGTGAAAGTTTTGTTTAAATAAACCTGGTACATTTTGTGTGATTATCAATGTTTTGTCCGCGTCAGACACAACTTCACGAGTTAATTAAACTATTTAATATGAACTTAAGCAAAAATATTCACATACTAAATGATTAAGAGAATGTTCTAGTTTAACATTTTTTTTTTTCAAATCATTTACACTACATATTTTGACGTGATTGTCAGTTTAAAATCTGTAAAAGTCGCTTGTTAGCGCCTTAAGGCGCCCGCCTATTGTACACGAGGTTGTGCTGGACTCGCAACCGGCCACAAGCAAGTACCAAATGTGACCTTTTTTATTTATTTATTTATACTTCATGCACAAAGGTACAGACGCCAGCACATCAAGCTACTACAATCTGTCACATTTCTTTAATCGATTTTCAACTTTATGGTTAAAGAATAAGGTTCAAGATTGATTGGGAAAATGTGACAGTTTCGGGTAGGTTGACCTGCTGGCGTCTGTACAAAGGCGGACTTAATGCCTTAGGCATTCTCTACCAGTCAACCAAGGATGATGAAGAGATAACATGACAGGCGCATATGAAAAAAAATAATATTAAAAAAGTTAAAAACAGATAAACTTTCGAATATACTTAGTCTGGCCATAAATACTGTTACAATTAAAAATAAGAAAGATATTACATTTGAATTTGGAATGTGTCATTATTATACGATTGTTCATTGAGTTTTCTAATTTTGGCGCCAATACATTGTACAATATTTTGCGATATTAAAATGGAGTGGGGTAAGATAGAGAACCGAATCGCTGTGATTGCATTACACAAAGTTGGTATGGAGCCAAATGCAATTTTTAAAACTCTCCATACGCTTGGTATTAGTCAAATGTTTGTGTACCGGGCTATTAATAGGTACAATGAGACCTCCTCTGTTGTGACAGAAAAAGATCTGGTTGTCCACGTAGTGTTCGTAAGAAAAAAGTGGTCAAAGCAGTAAGGGAAAGAATTTGAAGAAATTCCAGGTGCTCTATCTTCATCTCCTGAGATAAAATCTGATAAACGCGACATGGTTCTGGAACCATGTCGCGTATTTTAAAAGATGACTTAGGAATTGCAACCTATAAGAGACGCACTGGTCATTTTTTAACTGATAATTTAAAAAAGAATAGGGTGGTAAAATCGAAAGAACTACAGAAGCGGTACGCAAAGGGAGGTCACAAGAAAATTTTGTTTACGGATGAGAAAATGTTTACAATTGAGCAACATTTTAACAAACAAAATTACCGTATTTATGCTCAAAGCTCTAAGGAAGCTTCCCAATTAGTCGACAAAGTGCAACATGTGCATTATCCGACTTTAGTGATGGTTTGGTGGGGTGTAAGCTATGAAGGAGTGATTGAGCCATATTTTAGTGAAAAAGGTGTCAAAACATCGGCACAAGTGTATCAAGATACCATTCTTGAGAAGGTAGTTAAGCCCCTTAACAACAACATGTTCAATAACCAAGTATGGTCCTTTCAACAAGACGACGCCGGGTCATAAAGCTCGGTACACGCAGTCTTGGTTGGAAGTGAACGTTTCGGACTTCATCAGAGCTGAAGACTGGCCGTCGTCTAGTCCCGATCTTAATCCGCTGGATTATGATTTATGGTCAGTTGAGAGTAGAGAGTACGGCTTGCTCTAAACGCCATGATAATTTGGAGTCCCTAAAACAATCCATACGATTGGCAGTGAAGAATTTTCCCATGGAAAGAGTGCGTGCTTCTATTGATAACTGGCCTCAACGTTTAAAGGACTGTATTGCAGCCAATGGAGACCACTTCGAATATGCTTTTTTTTTAATTGTTTAAAAAGTAATAAATATGATTTGCAATAAAAAAAAAAT
Organism: Charanyca ferruginea; assembly: GCA_947361185.1. Classification (NCBI taxonomy): domain Eukaryota; kingdom Metazoa; phylum Arthropoda; class Insecta; order Lepidoptera; family Noctuidae; genus Charanyca; species Charanyca ferruginea. The sequence goes on along the minus strand of OX376080.1, from coordinate 7,286,109 downwards.
TTTTCTTCGTGACAATATTTATGGCAAGACAAGGTACAAACTACACATACATAATTTAATATCAGGTATATAACATACCTATATAAAATATATATAAACATATATAAGTATATATAAATAAAGGAAAAGAGCATTATGAGATGACTCTGCTTATTTGTGCTGAAAATAAGTTCGCAATTTCCGCTTAAATGCATACTGGCTGGTGGCCGTTCTGATATCGAGAGGAAGCGCATTCCAGAGAAGAATGACCTGAATATGAAAGGAATAATGAACAAAATCAGAAGTATGAGAAGGGCAAAGTAAGAGAAGGTTGTTAGAAGATCGCAGATTTCTAGCGTGTGAAGAACAAAGATATTGAAAGTGGGACATTAGATAAGAAGGGGGGCTAGAGAGAGTTGAGTAGGGAGAAAAGCGTTGTCAGTGCACGCAAACTTCTTCTTTGGCGAATGGGCAACCATTTCAACTCAGACCTGTAGCTTGACACATGGTCATATTTCCTCAAGTTATAGATAAACCTGATACAGTTATTAAGGACCCTATCTAGCTTATCAAGCAAGACTGCGTTCAAGTCAAAGTAGCACGACCTCACCATAGTCGAATATAGGATAAATTAAAGTCTGCACAAGCATAGTCTTCGTCTTAGCAGGCAAGAAGTTCTTCAGACGATGTAAGACTCGTAAAGTTCCGTTGGCTCTTTGGCTGACACTAGAAACCTGACTTTGCCAACCAAGTGTCGAGTCAAGATGCAAACCGAGATCTTTTACGCTAGGGCTAATGGGAATTACGGTATTATTGAAAATAATTGGAGGAAGAGAGCAGACCGCCACTCTAGCCATCATACGCGAGCTTCCAATTCAATTTCTTATGTAGGTGCTAACAATATGATGTATTATAAATGTACCTATATTACTACTATTCGTGTGTAAAATCAGTGGGTGATGCCCTATCGCCCCAAGTTCCCCAAAACGATTTTTCATACATTCATTCCCAACGTCCCCAAAATGTAAAATTAATTTATTTATAAAGTTCACACTTGACCATTTCTTGTACTGAAATCTCCAAAAGTTTTACAATAAAATAAAATCAGTATCTACAATTAAATGGAAACATGTTTAAAAATAAATTGAAAAAAATGTTAGTTGAAAATGTAAGTATCCTAATAGGGTATTACACCCATTTTTGAAAAGTGAAATGAAATGTTGTGTTTTTTTTTGGTGACATATTTGCCACCAAAAAAAAACACAACATTTTTATTCAATCGATAAGTGCCATAAAAATGCATCTATATTTTAAATTTTTGAACTTCGCGCGTGTTTTGACGAGAACGCCTCTTACTGGACGCCATATTGCTCAGCGTAAATGACGTCAGTTCGTTTTGTATCAAATGAGTTCATATTAAATATGATAATTGTATATCATTTAAAAATAATTAAAAGCATATTTTTTGTAATAGGTGTAATAATGAAAAAAATACGTTGGTTCCGAAAATAATAAAAGTACAAAGCCTATTTACGCCAATCGGTTGACTGACAGTTGACAATTTTTTGTTTACACAGCCGTACGGCGTAATAACATGTTTTATAACAGATTAAAAATACTGAAAACATGGAATTGAATTTCAAAAATTGTTTTGTTAGTTTATGAACTAAAACTTACATTTTCCGACTGTTTTACGCTTAAACTGTCTCAATAACATATTTATAGTTTTTTTTTCGTATAGAGTAAAATACCCTATTTATAAAAATACTATTGCATATCCGACTTGGGTAGACTGTTGAAACTAAAAATGTAATGTTTATTATGCAATAATCTTTATTTAAAAGTTAACAAACTTTAAAGTTATCTTTGGACATGACTGACATCGGTGAAGGAAAACATCGTGAGGAAATAATAAACACAATATCTAGAGTAATATTTTAAAGAGGAAAGATTTGTATTTTTGTATGTTTGTTACGAGTAAACTCTAAAAGAACAATGGCAGCCACCCATACATTGTTTTAGTTGAGATTAAATTCCTACGTCTTTAAATGAAAAATATCTTATTTAATTCAGCATCACCTTCTGAATTAGTTTGTGCAAGATTTTTTGTTCAAGAAGGCCGAGAATAATAGATATTCAGTCATGAACTTTTGTAGGTTATGTCTATGGTAACTTTTATATTCCAAATTGAGGAAATCAATATCGCATTAGTATTTTCTTTACCTAGTTAATTCAGAATGAAATGTCTTGTTAAAATATTGTTTAAGGTTGATAATCCCAGTGTAGTAGTCCCAGTACCTTATGTATACAATAGGTATCTACTACATGTATACATCTATCATATCGTTTTTACTCTGTGCACAGATCTGTCTATGACTCTGTGTCAATAGGGTATTTTACTGTATACGAGAAAAAATCTATAAATATGTTTCTGAGACAGTTTAGGCATAAAGCAGTCGGAAAATGTAAGTTTTAGTTCATAAAATAACAAAACAATTTTTTAAATTCAATTCAAAGTTTTCACAATTTTTAATCTGTTATAAAACACCGTGAAATAGTAGCGGCCATGTTATTACGCCATAAGGCTGTGTAAACAAATAATTATCAACTGTCAGTCAGCCGATTGGCATAATATAGGCTTTGTACTTTTATTATTTTCGTAACCAACGTAATTTTTTCATTATTACACCTATTATAAAATATGCTTTTTATTATTTTTAAATGATATACAATTATCATATTTTATATGAGCTCATTTGATACAAACCGAACTGACGTCATTTACGCTGAGCAATATGGCGTCCAGTAAGAGGCGTTTTCGTCAAACTACGCGCGAAATTTATAAATTTAAAATTTAGATGCGTTTTTTTGGCACTTATCGATTGAATAAAAATTTTGTGTTTTTTTTGGTGGCATATTAGCACGACAGAATTTCATTGAGACACTTTTTAAAAATTGGTGTAATACCCTATTACCAAGCAATTATTTTTAGATTTGGGTTACTAGTCTTTTTGCTAGTCATTATCGAAACTAATTGATTTATTTTTATACAACAGTATTTTTACATACCTGCAAGAAACCTACACTTGGAAATAAACTGTATTCATTTACTTACTCCGTTTAATGAAAAGTCAAATAAGTTTTCATTTAACATATTTTTTTTATCCGGCCCTAACTGGTTAATGTGGAACTTTGAAAAATCGTAGAAAAATAATGTAATTTCTTTCGTATGTAAGTCACTTTTAGACGCTCAAAGAATCATGTCCAGCTTTGACCTGAAAATTTTCTAACACGTCTAGTGATGTAAATTATCTTAAAAAAATGCTTTGTTTTTGCTTATTTCGTATTGCTTAGTTGAATTTTCAAATAAATCCAGGAAAAAAACAATATTATTATGTTTATCATTCTCAGTAGATTTTTGGAAACGGAACGTATGTAAAACACGTTCCGTTTAGTTTTATAGACTTGCAAACGGAACGTGTTTTACCGACGTTCCATTTCACAGAATACGAAAAACTGGTTCGTTCGTCATGTGGTTAAAGAATGTTCAAAATAACAGATAGATATATTTATTTTACTCTACTAATTAATTTATCAGTACCTATGATTTCTTTATTTTTTTATAATGAGATGTGGGAAGAAAAGAAAGTGTACATTTGAAAGGTTACGCGTAAAATGAACTTCTGTGGAGTGACCGGCTGTCATGTCATTTGTTTGACGTTTTGCGTTTTTGCAGTTATTCGTTCTTGATAAATAATTATTGTACTGTGCTGTGCTAGTTTGAATTTTCTGATACCCTTAAATCTTTTGCATTGCCCACGGACTCACGATATCTACTGTCGATGATTACTTTGGCCAGTGTCATACGGATACCGATTAGTGCGTTTTAATTGGGATCTAAGACGTTATCGCTCTTCTTGGAAAGCGCTATAGAGTCGTCTACGAGATTGTTTTGTATTTAATAAACCACAGAATACTCAATAGTACTACGGTATAAACTGCAACATATATATATGTGTGTGTGTTAATATAATACGCTTTGGCATTATCGGGCCCTTCAGCTTGATAGCAGAGTCATCTCGCTAATTAGCACTTGGATATCTCCAGTAAGAGTAAGTATAATAACAATCAAGTAACCTAACCATTTAGTAATCCAACATGATTGTTTTATAAAAAAGGATTTATATACAGAAGTGGTAAAATAGATTTTTTTTAAATTAGGTACATGAAAAATAGAACAAGTAAACATAACTAGTACTACTAGAAATAGGGGATGCCTCTAAGATGACCCACTGACCGAATGTGATGTAGTACATGTAGATTTTCCCCATGTTTAGCTAAAGTGTTCTTTTAGACAGCTGTTGTAAGCAACAAGTATATTTTTACATGTTTTGTCTTAAGAGACAAAAACAAACTATTGTAGAAATCAAAATCTCACAATTGATTTGTTTTGCAGATAAAGGCAGAAGGTTACATTTGTAAAGCATGTTTTGACATATCCATGCAGACTATTAATACTCAGATTTATGGAAACAATGGGTGTGATCCATCTGCCGGTTTATCTCACGGTAGTCATGTTCAAGTATGCCCCGTTTGTGGACGATCATTGCTCAATCGTCAAAGAGCACACCACATTCTCCGAGCAAACTCATCGAGCCTCATGCTATGGATGATTAACTTATTCGAACTAATTTAGCACCTCGTCAGGTTTGTATTTGAATAATTAAAATCATTTCATGCACTCTTTTCTTTAAATATCACGTTCTAGTCCTATACTTTACTAGGTATGTCACTGCATTTATTATAATTATGTTGTTTTTTTGTTGACAGATATCACAATTTCACTGTCTATGCAATGCCTGTTGGTTGCCATTTAAAAGAAACTCTTTCAACAGCAACAGGATAAGAGAAGAGACTTAGACAGTGATGAGACTCTTTATGGTGAAACTATAACAAAAAGTGGAATAGTCTGTTGATCCAGTCCATGTTCCAGAAAAATCGAAAATAACATCAAGACATAATATCTCAAGATGTCAGTACTATGTGTACATTTTGATAGCAAATGGTATTAATGTACGAGAAGGCATTATGGAGTATTGCTGTAAATGCACTGTAGGCCGTCGCACTGTGGCTCTAGCGGTATTTTTAGTTCACGTGATTGTGCGAGATTGAATAAATAATAATTAATCAAATCCTATTTTTAATTTAATTTCATTGTCTTTCCCAAAAACATGTAGGTAGGCAGCTCTTTTCGTTATCTATTTATGTTTATGTCGTGATGGCCCAGAGATTAACACCTCACCTCTCATGCACGAAGCTGAGTTCAATCCGGGCAAGTACCGATGTGTACCAATGTATACCGTCTTGACCAAACGTTGTGATTAATGCTCATGTCTTCTCTTATGAGAAGAGGTCTGCCCAGCAGTGTGACAGTAATAGGCTGGTATTATTATTAACTCTTTCCCTTGTCTGTCTGACTTATAGTTCGTTGGCTAAAAGCAACGTCTGTCACGCCGATTTTGTAATCTGGTCCACTTTGACGACAGATTTTGACCGATACTGTAATGAACTATACGTAAACGTGTAGAAAACAAGGATGGCATAACATCACACGTGAAATGACATAGCATCGGAGGATATTACGATTGATGATGCTATTACATTGAAGAAGGATTTATTTTTGAGTGATTGTAACTTGTAACTCTCTCAGAGATTAAGAAATAAATTAATTTTAATTGGTATCGTATAGTTCTGAGATTTTAAGAGCAGTCAACTTTCATCTGACAGCTGTTTAACCCCAAAAACTTATTTGCATAATAGCATTTTTCCCTGGCCTCTAAATAAAAAGATGATAAGATATTGTGTTATTATAAACAATAATTGTTTTTATACAACACTAGTTGTAACTAGACGCGACCTGTAAAAAGAATCAAGTGACAGGTCAATCAATGTATGGAAAGTGGGCATGATTCTTTAAGTCAACTACGTTTTCGCCATTGTTCTTTACTAGTCCGACTTTAAAAATTCTTTCACCAATCGAAAGCTACATTATCCCTGAGTAACATAGGCTATATTGCATTCCATTTCTATGCCATTTGTTTTGCCACCGACTTCCGAAACGAAAGTTATGTGTGTTCTGTGCTGTGTGAGTCAGTGCCGGCTTTAGGGGGGGCGACCGGGGCGGTCGCCCGGGGCGCCAGGTACTACAGGGCGCCGCGTGTGCCAGTCAACTTAACTATTTAATTTGAATAGTACCTATTTTTATCGATCTAAAGGAAAATTAGACTCACTTACTTAGTAAAGTAAAGTAAAATAGTTTATTGACAGTATTAAAGAACAAACCTTACAACAAATCCCAACAATCCTGTGATTTGTGTCTAATTGTACAAAAAAAGAATATAGTTAAGTATGTCGTTATAAATACCTGTGGACGGTATGCGGTTGTTTGAGCTTAATTCACACTGACCTCCGTACTAGTGAAAACTGTATCACGGCAGGTCAGTCTTCCTCGTTCACAAACACTCACACACATTCACACAATTATAAATAATTTGTATTAAACTACTAAATAAAACACTGATTTAAGACTACAAGAATACAGATACTTAGTGGGTATTTTTTGAACTTTTGATGATTTGATGACAATTATAATAATAATAATAATAATAATATGTGGGGACATTTTCACACACGGCCATCTGACCCCAAACTAGGGAGACCCTGTACTATGGGTGTCAGACAGCTGATATACATACACAAATATATTTTAAATACATACATATATAGATAAACAACACCCAGACACAAGGCAAACACAAGTGCTCATCACACAAATGTTTACCCTGGGCGGGAATCGAACCCGCAACACGCTGCGCAGCAGTCGATCGCTCAGCCACTGCGCCAACCGTGTCGTCAATAACATTAGTTTGTTATTGACGACACAGTTAACATATTAAAACATTATCAACTATAATTAAATATATCCTATTTCACACGTAAAGTTGGCATCGTGCATCGCGCGGTGTCAGCAGGTAGCCGGCCACGGAAGCGCCGGAATACAACACCTTTCGGCCAAAATTCCTCCTTCGTGAATGTCGACAGATGTTCAGTTGGTACTCTCACCACAAAGGAGTTGAAGTTCACATTGTGGCTCGAGGTCAACCGCTCGACCCTCAGAATAAAATTCGACTTAATTCGAATGTACTCTACAACCTCCTCAACCTTTGTAGAGTAGTGCAGTCGAGACACATACAGCAGCGTCACTGGAACAGCAGGACGCAGCAAGTGGTTCGGTCCGGTCGGTGCGGTCCCGACCTTGATGAAACCATTCATGCGAGGGTAATTATAAAATAATAAAAGTATATGCCAAAATTTCAGATAAAAAATAAATAAAAAGTTTGGATCGTATAAGTTATGTTTAAACTTGCAACAAACAAAAAATAATAATTAGAAATATAAGTTGTGTCATTAAAGACTCGTAACAATAAAAACAACAAGAAGTAAATTTTATACATAGTGAAAAAAAAAATAAAAAAATTGGTCTATTTGTGTAGAAAAAATGTAGGTTAGTGAGTACGTGTGAGATGTGTTTGTATGGATTAAGTATGTGTATGTATATTTGTAAATCTATTTATGAAATGGATATTAATAGCTTTTCTGTTTTATTATAGTTCATTTCGATAAGATATTTATTAAGAATTTTCTTGCAACCAGAGAGAGTCGAATCGCGCAAATTGATAGACTATAGACTTTAATAGCTGGTTATATAAATGTGGCCCCAGATGGTCAAAAAATTAATCTGATAAGACAGTCTTACGTTTAGGTATGGAGTACATCAGATCTTTTCAACGCCTTGTCGTGAAATTAGGTATCGGTAACTTGGAGTGCTGAAGTAAAATAGCATTGTTTATAAAGATTTGCCTTACTGTGAGCAAGGATAAATTTTTATATAACAGATGCGTTGGATATCTAAATTTCCTGAAGCTCATTACTTTTAAAATTGATCGCTGAGCTCTTTCTAGATTTAGCATAGTGGTTTTTGATGCCCCTCCCCAAACCGTGATACAATATGCAAATACTGATTGGCATAAAGAAAAATAAATAGTTCTAAGTAGTTCGAGATCACAAATATTACGAAGATTTTTAAATACATGGATCATTTTCCTAACTCGAGTTATTACGGTACCGATATGTTCCCCCCAGTTAAGATTTTGGTCTAATGTCAATCCCAAATATTTAATAGAGGATTCTCTTGCTCTTGCTGTAACTTTATTTGCAAGTTATTTGGTGGTTGCATGTTATTCCTAATGCTGAAGACTAAATATTTAGTTTTCTGTGCATTCAATGTAAGAAGGTTGTGATCGAGACAAGACATCACCAAAGCAAGTCCTTGGTTAGCCCAGCTGAACACTTCCGTCCACGTGCGCCCATGAAACAAAAGTACCGTGACGTCAGCAAAGGAGATTATTTTTCCTTGTTTCAGATTGAGACTACACAAGTCGTTAATATACACAAGGAATAATGTAGGGCCCAAAATGCTGCCCTGTGGCACGCCGAATTGGACATTTTCCTGTTGACTGGTGTAGCTATCAATTTTGACACATTGAGTTCTGTTCGACATGTAATCTTTTATAAGGTCCAATGCAATACCGCGGATACCAAGGTGTTCAAGCTTATTGAGGAGTATGTGAACAGAAACTGTGTCAAACGCCTTTGCCAAGTCCAGGAAAATACCTACGGTTTTATCTCCTCTATCCAACCCATCGACGGTAAAAGATATAAGCTTGTTGTTGTTGTTGTTGATTTTTTCTCTCTAAACCCAAACTGGTTTTCTGAGAGAAGCTGATTGGATTCAAAGAATTTTTTAAGTCTAGTGTTTATAATCCGTTCAATCACTTTAGAGAGAGATGGCAGTAATGAGATTGGCCTATAATTCGAGATACAGTCTCTGTCCTCAGATTTGTGAATGGGAAGAATGACTGCCTGTTTCAGAGCATTGGGAAAGACGCCTTTGGCGAAAATCAAATTACAGATGCTAGCAATAGGTATGGCGAGAGTGTCGACAGCCAGTTTGAGTAAAACGGAGGGAATTTCATCCCACCCACTGGAATGAGAAGATTTTAAATTCAATATGGTACTTTTAACTTCTCTCTCATCCGTAGGTAAGAGGACGAATGACTTCAGTGAAGAACAATTTGAATTTGATATTCTAGCTAGCTCAATTTCATTCTTTTGTGTTCTTATTTGAATACTTTGAGCCAGTTGGCTACCCACGTTTGCAAAATAGTGATTTATGTAGTTTATGGACTCTTGAGGGTTTCTTTTAGTTAAAAGAAGGTCGTCATATTTATTAGGGTTAGTAGTTAGTATATTTAGTAGGGGTGAGTATGATGTATTCAAACACTACCTGTTATTATATCGCTTGACGACAAGCGACAAAATGTCAGCGGAGGGTGGGCTACACCCTCTTCCAGCCCCTCTAAATGGGTCCTGGAGCGGCAGCCTCGGGGTCTATCGCCCCTCACTTACATCAGAGGGCCTAGTGTGAGTTTTTATTCAAACTCGGTCGCGTTAACGTAAACGATCGCTAATGTCAATTTGTACAGAATAATTATGTTTCCTATTGTTGCCTAGACTGTGCTGTTCTAATTTCAATACAAGTTGGAGTTTACGTGCCGCGATCGAGGCAAAACTCACACAGGCCCTCAGGACCCGAGGCGGCGGCGCGTAGTGTTCCACGCGCGCCCCTATTAAACAACACGATACGACACGACACGACATCGTTTCGTATCGTGTCGTGTAGTGTCGTATCGTGTCGTGTCGCCGCGACCATCCCGTCCACTCTTCGTCCAGTTGTCCTACCCTCGTATCGTAACGTATCGTATCATATCGTATCGTATCGTATCTTATCGTGTCGTGTAGTGTCGTATCGTGTCGTGTCGCCGCGACCATCCCGTCCACTCTTCGTCCAGTTGTCCTACCCTCGTATCGTAACGTATCGTATCATATCGTATCGTATCGTATCGTATCGCATCGTTTCTAGCGACCGGATCCCCTCCGGCCATTCATCCCCTCGGCACGCTCAGGGTTATTTTTGAAACAGGTTGTCTTCTTCGCCGCGACCATCCCGTCTACTCTTCGTCCAGTCGTTCTACCCTCGTATCGTATCGTATCGCATCGTTTCGTATCGTATTGTATCTTATCGTGTCGTGTCGTGTCGTGTCGTGTCGTGTCGTGTCGTGTCGTGTAGTGTCGTTTCGTGTCGTGTCGTATCGTGTCGTATCGTATCGAGTCGTATCGTATCGTATCGTATGGTATCGTGTCGTGTCGTGTCGTGTCGTATCGTGTCGTGTCGTGTCGTGTCATGTCGTGTCGTTTCGTATCGAGTCGTATCGTATCGTATCGTATCGTATCGTATCGTATCGTATCGTATCGAGTCGTATCGTATCGTATCGTATCGTATCGAGTCGTATCGTCCTATCCTGGTCCCGAGATTTCCCCCGAAGTGGCTTTCATGGAGGTCCTATTTTCACTGAACTCGTCCAATTGTGTTGCTTGACGCAGGTCGGCAGTGGTCTGCCGGCCTGCTTGTCCCCCCCAGATAAGACAGGGCAACCTTCAGAAGAGGGGCGGGATTCGGAGGGGGGTGATCGTATTGTATCGTGTCGTGTCGTGTCGTGTCGTGTCGTGTCGTATCGTGTCGTGTCGTACCGTACCGAGTCGTGCCGTGTCGTGTCGTATCGAGTCGTATCGTATCGTATCGTATCGTGTCGTACCGTGTCGTGTCGTACCGTATCGAGTCGTGCCGTGTCGTGTCGTATCGTATTTTATCGTATCGTATCGTATCGTATCGTGTCGTGTCGTGTCGTGTCGTGTCGTGTCGTGTCGTGTCGTGTCGTGTCGTGTCGTGTTGTAACGTATAGTGTCGTACCGTGTCGCATCGTGTCGTGTCGTGTCGTATCGTATCGAGTCGTATCGTATCGTATCGTATCGTGTCGTGTCGTGTCGTGTCGTATCGTGTCGTACCGTGTCGTATCGTGCCGAGGCGTGTCGTGTCGTGTCGTACCGTGTCGTGTCGTAACGTGTCGTGTCGTGTCGTATCGTATCGTATCGAACCGTATCATTTCGTATTGTGTCGTATCGTATCGTATTGTATCGTATCGTATCATATCGTATCGTATCGTCCTATCCTGGTACCGAGATTTCCCCCGAAGTGGCTTTCATGGAGGTCCTATTTTCACTGAACTCGTCCAATTGTGTTGCTTGACGCAGGTCGGCAGTCGTCTGCCGGCCTGCTTGTCCCCCCCAGATAAGACAGGGCAACCTTCAGAAGAGGGGCGGGATTCCCCCCGAAGGGGACCCGCCTGGGGAATATTTCCAATAGTTCCAATAGTTTGCTTTTCCATTGTGTTTTTCCTTTGTTGTGTCCCTAACCCCTGATCCCCCCCAAGCGCTAGCGACCGGATCCCCTCCGGCCATTCGTCCCCTCGGCACGCTTGGGGTTATTTTTTAAACAGGTTGTCTTCTTCGCCGCGACCATCCCGTCCACTCTTCGTCCAGTCGTTCTACCCTCGTATCGTATCGTATCGTATCGTATCGCATCGTTTCGTATCGTATTGTATCTTATCGTGTCGTGTAGTGTCGTATCGTGTCGTGTCGCCGCGACCATCCCGTCCACTCTTCGTCCAGTTGTCCTACCCTCGTATCGTAACGTATCGTATCGTATCGTATCGTATTGTATCTTATCGTGTCGTGTAGTTTCGTATCGTGTCGTGGCGTGTCGTGTCGTGTCGTGTCGTGTCGTGTCGTGTCGTGTTGTGTCGTGTTGTGTCGTGTCGTGTCGTGTCGTGTCGTGTCGTATCGTATCGAACCGTATCGTATCGTATTGTGTCGTATTGTGTCGTATCGTATCGTATTGTATCGTATCGTATCATATCGTGTCGTATCGTATCGTACTATCCTGGTCCCGAGATTCCCCCCGAAGTGGCTTTCATGGAGGTCCTATTTTCACTGAACTCGTCCAATTGTGTTGCTTGACGCAGGTCGGCAGTGGTCTGCCGGCCTGCAAGACTACGCTTGTCCCCCCCAGATAAGACAGGGCAACCTTCAGAAGAGGGGCGGGATTCCCCCCGAAGGGGACCCGCCTGGGGAATATTTCCAATAATTTGCTTTTCCATTGTGTTTTTCCTTTTAAAGGGTGTGGTCCCTAACCCCTGATCCCCCCCAAGCGCTAGCGACCGGATCCCCTCCGGCCATTCATCCCCTCGACACGCTTAGGGTTATTTTTGAAACAGGTTGTCTTCTTCGCCGCGACCATCCCGTCCACTCTTCGTCCAGTTGTCCTACCCTCGTATCGTAACGTATCGTATCGTATCGTATCGTGTCGTGTCGTGTCGTATCGTATCGTATCGTGTCGTGTAGTAACGTGTCGTGTCGTGCCGTGTCGTGTCGTGTCGTGTCTTATCGTATCGTGTCGTATCGTATTATATCGTATCGCCCTGTCCTGGTCCCGAGATTTCCCCCGAAGTGGCTTTCATGGAGGTTCTATTTTCACTGAACTCGTCCAATTGCGTTGGTTGAGGCAGGTCGGCAGTGGTCTGCCGGCCTGTAAGACTACGCTTGTCCCCCCCAGATAAGACAGGGCAGCCTTCATTCAGAAGAGGGGCGGGATTCCCCCCCACCCCCCAAGGGGACCCGCCTGGGGAATATTTCCAATAGTCTGCTTTTCCATAGTGCTTTTCCTTTTAAAGGGTGTGGTCCCTAACCCCTGATCCCCCCCAAGCGCTAGCGACCGGATCCCCTCCGGCCATTCATCCCCTCGGCACGCTTAGGGTTATTTTTGAAAGAGGTTGTCTTCTTCGCCGCGTCCACTCTTCGTCCAGTCGTTCTACCCTCGTATCGTATCGCATCGTATCGTATCGTATCGTATCGTATCGTATCGTATCGTATCGTATCGTCCTGTCCTGTCCTGGTCCCAAGATTTCCCCCGAAGTGGCTTTCATGGAGGCCCTCATTTCACTGAACTCGTCCAATTGCGTTGGTTGACGCAGGTCGGCGGTGTTCTGCTACGTGATTCCGTAACCACGTACGAGCGTTTTTATGGGAACTATACTATTCTAAAAAAGTTTTCGTTATAGCAAATTTTACTCCAAAATTTTTTTACGCACGGGTATCATTGATCTTGTTGTTAATTTAATATCTGGGTTCCCTATGTAACAAAAATACAATTATTTTGAGAAACTAATTTAGTAAATACGTCCGAAAATCAGGTTTTTTGCACAATTTTTATCTAAACTTTGACCGTTCATAGTGCACACATACCTACATTGAAAAAGTAAAAAAAGAAAAACAGTTTGTTAGAAACCTTGCAAATGTAATGGATATAAATACAAGACTTTTTAAAAAGCACGTACCTATTTCCTGGAACAAGTTTTGTGAAATATCCGCGCGCCAATTTTCATGCGATGTTATCGAGTTCTTACTCACTCGTTTGTTTTCGAAAATTGCGTTGGGGAAACAAAAAAAAATTCAATCACCGATGGGGAAGGGATCTCTTAATGGTTAAAACATGGTAAATCGTGTGATGTTTGTAGTTTTCTATTAATTTTATTAAAGACTAGCTGACCTGACAGACGATGTCCTGTCAATTGATATTTCAATTTTCTTTCCTTAAAAACCTTCCCTGGACTTCCACTAATATTTCAAGACCAAAATGAGTCTTGGTCCAGCCGTTCTCGAGTTTTAGCGAGACTAACGAACAACGATTCATTTTTATTATATAGATTAATGATATGGTAGAAATTCAAACTAAGTTTTTTTAATTGTAATGAAATAAGTATACCTAAAAGGGCGCTAAAGACTCGCCCAGGGCGCCTAGATGGCTAAGGCCGGCCCTGGCTAGAGTTATTTATCACTACTACGGTAACCATTCATTTCATGCAGACTTCCCTCCGTGCCTCGGAAAGCACGTTATGCCGTTATTTTTGGCTGTCATTCGTAGATCTTTAGCTGTCGTTATGGGTAGTCAGAAGCCAGAAAGTCTGACAACAAGTCTTACCAAGGGGTATTGTGGATCTGGATACACCTTGGTAAAATTGGAAGCCGATCCCAACATATTTGGGAAAAGGCAGATGATGATGCGCTAATTAACATACCTGAGGGACAACGTCAAGAGCAAGCCACCTTCCAATACACAATATCACTACCGTAATAGTATAGATAGTGCAATCCACGAAGACACGCCTCACTCTTTTTCCTAATCGCTTGCAGTGCAAGTGTGCATCCATTCGCTAGTGTTGTAGTGCTATCGATACGTATGAATTATCTTTGAGTGCGCACGAACACTACGATGAAACATACACCTGGAGAAAACTCGTCTCACCCCGCGGCCTCCTCGACCAAAAAAAAAGAGGGGCGCGTCTTCGTGGATTGCACTATCTAATGTAGCAATTCTGATAGTTTATGAAATAAAAAGCTATGTAGAATTGTACGATAGAATTTAATAGCTCTCACAAGAAAGATTTTAATGTGATAAGTATCAAAAACATAGAATAAATATAAAACACTAACCTAGACGCACTAGGATTAGGCAGAGATTTCCAGGCTCCAGGTTCCACAGCCTGGCCGGCAAACAGGATCGGCCGAAGATAAGACTGCCGCGGTCGGCTCCTAGCTTTGGGACGCAAGTCCCCGGGGAATCTTAGCAGTAAGACCCGCCCTGGGAGCAGCAGGCACGCGACAGCACGACGGCACGACTCAAGACCGTTACAGACTTTTGGATGTGGACCGGTAGACTTTAGTTAGTAGCGTATAAGTAAATTAGCGTGTTACTTAAGCGACAGCGAGATCTAGACTGACCCATTTGACAGGTTTCTTTTCTGTCTGCTCTTCCGAAATTCATAATACTCCAAGTATGAATTCTATTTCTAGAACGCCCGTATTGGTCTTATATAGCGTGGTATTATAGTACCGGCCAGACTCAATTATTGTAGACTGCCAGTTATTTTTATTTTATTAGTGCGAATAGGATTTTAAAGAACACCAAATACATCAGCGGGTGTCCAGCTGTTTAGTATAAAATACAGCCATACACACTTATATTCGACATCAGTTTGGAGGTTTTACGTTATTTAAGCCGTAAACTTATTAGAAATAATATTGAAAATTGTCAAGATTGACCACTGTCATTCACAAACATGTCATAGCAAAAACATTATTTATTTTCCAGATTTATAAAAAGGGATTTAAAAAAAAACCCCCAACGCAAAACATAAAAGCGATTATGTAAAAAGTAAAAAATAATACTTTTGTTGAGCCATCAAATGTTTGTTCGTTGAAATGGCGCTATAATGTCGCGGCGGGGTACCGCTTAAGTAAGTCAGTCCCTCAATTTCATTCATTGTCTATTAATTTACCAGCATTTCCGACCAATTTGCTTCGATATTATCAAATTTTTGTTGCTAATCTAGTTGTTAATCTTGTTGCAAATCTAGTTACCATCAGTTCGCTATTTTAGATATTTAGTTATTGCTTTAAACTTAGCGGTACCCCGCCGTGACATTATAGCGCCATTTCAACGAACAAACATTTGATGGCTCAACAAAAGTATTATTTTTTACTTTTTACATAATCGCTTTTATGTTTTGCGTTGGGGGTTTTTTTAAATTTTTAATTTAATTTTTATTTTAAATTTTTTAAATGTAATTTAGTTTGGTTTTGTGTGGTCAGTGTGGTCACCTATAATAATATGTTTGAAAGCAAAGTAAACATCCGGTATGCGTCTAAGATCCCTACCGCAGCAAACAAAAGAGCTGATAACTTTAAAACTGCTAAACCGATTTTGATGAAACATGTCTAAGAACCATCGCTAGAGAATCTACTTTCAAATAAAAAAAACCGCTTTCAAATCGGTTCACCCGTTAAAGAGCTACAGTGCCACAGACAGACACACAGACACACAGACACACAGACACACAGACACGTCAAACTTATAACACCCCTCTTTTTCGTCGGGGGTTAAAAATACATAGCTTTGGAATATAATGTAACGTAACATAACGTAGACAAGACCAGCATAAAGACTAAGTACTTTATCCTATTTTTTAACCCCCGACGTAAAAACGACGGGGTGTTATAAGTTTGACGTGTCTGTGTGTGTGTGTGTGTGTGTGTCTGTCTGTGGCATCGTAGCTCCCGAACGGATGAACCGATTTTGATTTTGTTTTTTTTGTTTGAAAGGTGAATTAGTCGGGAGTGTTCTTAGCTATATTTGATGTAAATCGGTCCAAGATGGCCGCCGCTACAAAATGGCTAATCACATATTTTTACACAACTCCTTCAATATGGGTATCAAATGAAAGGGCTTTACTAGTAGAATTCTGTACACTATCATTAATTTCAAATCCAAGATGACCGGCACCACAAAATGGCGAATTACATTTTTTTTTCATAACTCCCTCAGGGTATCAAATGAAAGGGCTTGACTAGTAAAATAATGCATACTATATTGAAAGGGAATGAGGAATATTAATTAACTAACGAAATGAAAACTAAACGCTTGAAAAATATTTTTATAAACTCTAAGGGCCAAAGACCTGCCATCGCGAACATGCATCGGCCAAGCATGGCGATTACGGCTGGACCCCCCTGGGGGAGACCTAAGCCCAGCAGGTGGCTTCTAAAGGTTGGCATGATGATGATGAAGGGCCAAAAAGCGGTTCCCTATACATTTGCATACAATTTTAGGACCTAATAATTATTACTTCGATACAGTCGCATAATCGTCGATCGCCGATGCTAAAAGTAGCTCGCCTTCTAAGGCCCTTACACAAAACCAAACTAAATTACGTTTAAAAAAAATTAAATAAAAATTAAATTCAAAATTTAAAAACCCCCAACGCAAAACATAAAAGCGATTATTTAAAAAGTAAAAAAATAATATCTTTTGTTGAGCCATCAAATGTTTGTTCGTTGAAATGGCGCTATAATGTCGCGGCGGGGTACCGCGTAAGTCAGACCATTCATTTCATTGACTATCTCTTAATTTACCAGCATTTCCGACCAACTTGCTTCGATACGATAAAAATTTTGTTGCAAATCTCGTTGTCAATCTAGTTACCATGATTTTGCTATTTTAACTATTTCGTTATTGCTAACTTAGCGGTACCCCGCCGCGACATTATAGCGCCATTTCAACGAACAAACATTTGATGGCTCAACAAAAGATATTATTTTTTTACTTTTTAAATAATCGCTTTTATGTTTTGCGTTGGGGGTTTTTAAATTTTGAATTTAATTTTTTGCATAATAAAAGATTCCAAGAATCTATAAAAACAAGTATTATAAAATGTAAACATCAATTGTGATAAATGATTGCATGTTTATAAAAAGTAAATATAGTATTGTGTTAAACAGAATACTATACTAAGTATACTTATTTTGACGTGTCCTCATCCTCACTGTGCACGAACAGACAGCGTCATCAACAGGTAACCCCTCACGCATTAAAATTTCTTGGTATAGGGGTAACCAGTTAATGACGCTGTCCGTACATTCAGTGCTAAAACAGGATACGTAAGCCACATTAGAGCACATCGCTCGTAACTTTTAGAGCAGAAACTGTCACGGTAGCCGAAATCGGCATGGGATGTTAATATTATACCTGAGGGGTTGCTAAAATCCGCAATATTGCGTAATTCTTGCATTATCGTTGCTATGACTTAGGTACTCGGCAACGTCGAGCACATAGATAGATAGAAAGAAGTTCGGGCAGTTTAGGGCTATTTCAAGAACTATATAGCTTCTGCCCGCGACGTCCTTTAAGAATACCTAGTTACTTAATCGTTAATCGTAAGAATCACTTTTTAGTATTTGAAGGCAGTTGCCTTTTTTGTAAAAAAAGCTTTTTTCATCAATAGGATATGTCTCCTCTTATAGATTATGTAGAGTGATTATCCAAGCGGATGGTTTACACGTACAGTAAACTCCAGTTTATCCGACATGATCGGGATGGCGACCGGTTCGGATAACAACAATTTCGGATAACGAAGTCCCCTTCCCGCGTAAAACACCCCGAATTGCGTCCATTCCGCGAAATATGATCGTAAAACGAATGCTTTTGATATGGTTCTGAGTACGCCTGCATGGTTTTGACTGGAAAATTAAGATTGAAAACTCAAAGTATTTACTTAAATGCTGAAAAACAAAGGTCGTTTATTTTGTGTTCTTACAGTCTTATTTAGTGGTGGTGGTTTTTTACGTAAATATTTTTCAAAGTTGTGAACAAAGACAATAAAAGTCAGAACAATTTATTTATTTTCACTTCTCTTGCTCAAAAATGCCGTCATTGTAGCATACCAGAGTGGGGATAAAATAGCATTTCATCCTCTAGGGGAAAAAGTTTTTTTTTTAATTTTTGTGTGTCAAATATGACAATGAGCCTACAAAAACGAAATAGTTATTTGTTATACAAGAGTGCAAAGTTGCTTTTTAACCGCGTGTTCAATTTTGATGACCGAGCAAGCGAAGGATTCTAAAATTGAATCATGAGCGCAGCGAGTGATTCAAAATTAGAATCCTGAGCGTTAGCGAGGGAATCAAAAGAGCACGAGATGAAAAATCTTTGCACTCGAGTGCAACACGTAACTTTTCATTCCACCTCAGCGAGGAAATGACTAAATGCAAAAAAAAAACGTTTAAGTCTGAGTTTTTAACAAATTAAAAAAAAGTTGTATGATATATTCGGCACCATAGAGGTAGCAGTAAATAGGTTTAATGTTTTTTTTTAATTCACAAACTTAGTGCACACGATGTTCTAAATTCAATTTACTTTATCCTCTAGAGAATAAAAACGGCTTTTCCACTCAGATATTGAAGATTAAAAATACTCTTTCCGAGATGGTGGGATGAAAAAGTCTTTAGTCATAAGTAGAATAATCATGAATAAAGACTCGACTTACTACTGTTTCATAAAAAAGAACCTCATTTTAATTTTGAAAATGGAACTAAAATCGGCGATCTCTGGTAGAATGCATGCATTGTGTTGCGGCTACAACAGAAACAAAAAAAAAGACCTTGGCGCGAAATCTTTATAATTTTTCTCTAATTGGAAATTGAATTGGTAGTGACCGTAATTAATTTCTCGCAATCGTAGTGAAAAGTATAGTGTAACACACGGCGCTAAAACCCATTAAAACTCGGTTTCTATTTACTCCCTCGCTAAAGCTCGGGAGTAAAACTACCTCGTATATAATGGGTAATTTTAGCTCCTTGTATAACAATCTACTATTAATTGCTCTCATGCACAATAGACATTTTACAATATGTAGGTATATTAAACTGTCGGTTTTTGCACATGAACCCTGTTATGGAACTGCGAATCACATTGTTGGTTTGCTGTTGAATTTATGAGCATTAAATCTACATGGTGTGATAATTTTATAAATTACAAAATAACAAAACATTTCAGAAATAACAACATTTAAAATATTTGTTCGGATGAAGCATATTTCGGATAAACGCGATTCGTATAAACGGGAATTAACTGTATATAGTTTCATATTGCTTGATATCTAGGTACATTGCATCCGTGCGAAGTCAGGGCGGGTCGCTAGTTAAGATATAAATGACTGCTAATTCCGTACAGTCGTTTAAGCGTGAAAAGAGTAATAAACATTCATTCATCCTCATTAATTTTCGCGGTTTATAAAAGTAGTAGGATGGTGGGAAGTAGAATAATGCAATTCTAGTACGGTCAGCAACAGAAGTCGATTGAAATTTCGGATTGATCTATATAAATAAAAAGAAAAGTCCTGACTGACTGACTCATCAACGCCCAGCCCAAACCCTTGGACCTAGAAAGCTGAAATTTTGCACAGAGGTTCCCTATACATATAATGTAGACAAGGAATAAGGAAGGATTTTTTTTTTCATAAAAATTAGTGTTTATAATACTGTAAAACCCCACACTGTTCCGATATTCTCGCGAACGAAGTCGCGGGCATCAGCTAGTAAATTATAAATACCTATTGACTACAATAAGGAAATGCGGAAAGGATAGAAAATTAAAATAAAATAGACTCTTGACCTAAAATACTGAAAAGTATTATCTCGTATTACCTTTACCCCTATTTAGAATAGATGATATGAAATTGTAAGTGCTAATCGACTTCTGTTGCTGACCGTACTAAGTACGAGTGTTGAGTGTAGTGCACATGGTTCAATTTTCGGGTCGCGTAAATGGAAAATAGGATTTACTGCCAGAAAATTCTCAACAGCAGGCAATAGGATGTTTTTAATGTAATATGACTGGCGATATTTTAGCGATTTGTACTAGACATCTACTTGCCTAGGCTACTTAAGGAAAACTTAGGATGATGCATGTTATCGTTAATAATAATTAGCCAGTACTGTCCCACTGCTGGAGAAAAAAGGCCTCCTTCCATTCCTTCTATAGTTTTCGATTTGGTGTCACGTATTTCCAGTCTTCAAGGAAGCTTTGCGAATTATACCATCACAATCACATCTTTCGGGATCTACCGCGACCCGTCTCGGTGATGCGTGTATGTATACATACCAAATTAATTATCTTAATTACCCGTTTTTAAATTGGCATTGCTGAGAACATTACCGTATGCCGCACTATGTTTATAAATAGATAATGCTTTAAAACGTACGGTGTATATGTATTACGCTATTGATCAAATAGGTAGTGTAATAAAGTTTATGGTTTTTTTTTATTTTTTAAGTACCTAAGTTTATTTTTATTATTTTACGTAATTATTTTTAAGAGGAGTGTTTTATTAATGTGTTTTATCATATAAACTTTACTTCGTTATTCATAATATAAACTTAGATAATTTATTTAGGTATCTACGATATCATCCACTCGGTATCTTCAAGTGTAATATCCTATATTTAAACTATCTTTATATGAAGTAGAGAGCGAGCTTCTTCTAAATAAACAAATCCCGAGATTGTTTATTCATAATACATACAATCTAATTTTCATCTAGAGCTTTTAATAAACTAAACTTACCCAAAATTCACTGAATCAAAATACAGGAATCAATCAATAAACACTTCAAAATAAAATTTAACAAAATGAACGCGTTAATCTCGAAATTAGTACCATATTCTGAAAGAATGCAACCTTTTTCGTAAACTAAAGTTTTATTTAGTTAAATAACCACTATTTTCGTATAATTTATTGTGTTGATTTTGTTTTGGAACGACCGGGACGCGTGTATCAAATCTGTACTATTATTATCGACTGAATTTTATTCAGGATAGGACCTACTGAAATCGGTGTTACTAGGTCGAAGAAACTACTTGCTATTTTTAACTTGGTATCTCACTTTAAAATGATAGTATCATCAAAATAACACATTTATTAATATTTCAGCATTTAATAGTACAGCAGTTTTTATTTTAAGCCCGCTTTAACGTAACTTATTCTGAGATAGAAGTAAGTATTTATTTTATGTAGCAGTCTTCGTAAACCCGTAAACGAATAGCTTATGTCAAAATTAAATGAAAAGCGTTCCATTCTCGTTGCTGTCAATGTTTATATTTTCAGCATAATTGAATAAGGGCCCTTTCCATGAAGCTATAACCTTCTTGGCCCTTTCCTGTCATGGGTATTTTCGCCCGCCCGCGGATCTGGTCCGCATGCAGGCAGCCTGCCCGCATCCTATCATTTCATACATGTTTTTCCTATCATGCGGTCAGGACGTGCACGGAACGCGGATTGGCGCCGTTGCGCAGGCCGCGTGTGTGATAACTGTAAACTGGATGCGGGCGACGTTCAGACTTCAGTGTTGTTTTTACTGTGACACAGGTCGCACGCATGGTCATAGTACGCACTGGCGAGTTAAGTCACTGGCGACACGCACGACACTGCCAGGGGACACGAAATCTTTGTCCTGACTCCTGCCTGCGTGAGGCCAGTGCGTGCTATCACCCGCATGCGGACCAGATCCGCGCGCGGGTTAAAATACGCATGACAGGAAAAGGGCTCATAATGATAAAAAATAATTAGCCACTCAGCGTTAAAGTTTCTAATAAACTGGAATTGCTATGCTCGATAACTATTCCATTTATAATTTAATATTTTTATTTCTACCACCTCCGCGGGCTTTATGTCTATATCATTATAAATATAACAAGTGTGTGAAAGCTGCAAATTCCAGCTCCGTATTAGGTTGTATTTTTGTTTTACGCAGCAGGAATAGGTACACAATTTTAAATTGCGGGTTACCGGGGCTATCTTTGTCATAGGGGGTATTTAAGAAGTCGCAGTTGTAAATTGATGGTATTTTAATTTCATAGGTTTAAAAAAATAAGTACATAATAATAACAATTGTGTTTTAAAATTGTCAATGAACGCGGCGATGTTTTGGCCGTCATGCATGAATGAAGCAAAAATAACACTATATATAGTTTTTTGTTTGTTTTGTCACGTACAGTCAGTGCCTAAGATTAGCTGATCCCTTTTCTTCCACAAAAAAAAAACATATTTACTTACAAACTACATAACATGGATTTGATACTCATCAAGGCTGTAAAGTAAATGTAGTTATGAACAGTCAGTGACCTGCACTGCCTGACCCCCTCTTCTTCTTTCAGAGCCTCTGAATGTCTGAATGTGTAAAGAAGGACATTGGCTGTACATAAACAAACAACTAAAATTAGTGACATGTTGCAATAGTTATCACTTTTTTTCCTCCACTCACAAGTTAAACATTCTTGACACGACCAATGCCCGAGTACAGACGCCAGCACATCAAGCCATACCCAACTGTCAACTTTTCACGTTATTCCTTTGTCATAAAGTTGAAAGTCTATCAGAGAGATTTGACAGATTGTTATAGTGTGATGTGCTGGGCTCTGTACTGTATCTCATGATAATAAATTCATTTATTAGCATAGCAATACATAAACACTTGTGACTAAATAACATGTGATGCAAATTATGAGCTAGAAATCAGAGACAGCTGTCTTCCAGACTAGATTTAAAAAAAACCTGTCTTGGGAGTCAGTTTTCTTCACATTCTATGAACAAGTCAAACTAGCTATTTGGTTTACAAGGAAAAATATTCATCTCTCTACTACACAAACAATATTTTATTTTATTTTTTTATCTTAATCATGTAGGTATCAGGGATACCTACAACATGCTCGAGATTAAAATAAAATAGGTATTGTTGTCTCAATAGAAAGATGAGTGAGTGTGATGAGTCCATCGTATTCACATATAGTTATATAACTGTAAACTGTAAATGCAAAATATTGTACACTTTTTTTTTTAAAAAGTACCTGTTGTGTTTCTTGCCCATTCTTCTCCATACGAAACTACCTTTTGGAATGGGCAACTAGAATCAACTTTATATTTTATTTATTATGACGTTCAAAAGTGCCTTTTTAATGGTCTAATTGAAATAAATGATTTGACTTTGACTTTGACTTTGAGTATTTTTACCCAAACCAAACAGCTTGTTCGACCACACTACCTAACCGTTCATTACATTCTATGTTACAGTACAATTCAAACTTAATAAAATAAAATATATTTTTTTTCCCAATAAAATAAAATAAAAAATTAATGGCGGCCTGAACACAAGGCTAGTAACAATTTCACATGACAGTGGGGGTGAGGGGTGGGGTACTGCACAGACAACCGCTCACTTCACAGCCGCCATTAAGTTTGAATCGAACTGTATCTGTGTAATGACTGGCGACACTGTTTATCAGCAAACTTAAAATGACAATGCCAGATCCTGCCCCACCCATGTACAGAAAAAGTAACACATGTACAGAAAAAGTAAATAAATGACAATAATTGTAATGAATATAGAACCTTTCTATACTAAATTGTTTTTCTTTAGAACTTGCGGATTACGAAATACCTACCCACAAAATACAAACTCATTTTACCTAAAATACAATGTAACCTATAATCAATGTCATTATTGTTTTTAGATTTAAACGGAAAATGCAAGTTCTCCAGTCACTAAGACTAATGTTTAGTTATCAGCAATAAATAAACAGTAAGATGCTATATATTGCACATGACTTTTATTGAGTGGGGCAAAGTTCTATAGAGTTTCTGGCATTGTCCTTTCAAATAAAACTGACCTCATATATTTTACAAAGTATTTGTTCCAAAAACAACCATTTCATAACTTGGTATCTCTGTACATTAAAACCTCCTTTTGGCATTTCTATATTGTGATTATGAAACAAAAGGCAGATAGACAGAGTGGAACTTAGAATGGGCTTTTGAATTTCTATTTGCTTTTTTGGCTTCACTCTGTGTTCCGCGTGGTATATCTGCCTTTGTTTTATAATCTGAGATTGTGATGTTACAATAATAAATTTATTTTCAAAATACCTCAGCTCTTACACTACCTATTGTTCAAATTAAAAAATTCTAACTTACAAACATTAATAATTATTTTATAATTTCTGTCTTTCAATTCTAAAATTCTATATGGCTCATACAGTTTCAACACAGAGTCAGCAATAACAGTAGTATTTACATATAAACTATTAACAAAAATAACATACTTTTCATTTTTCACATCAACAGCATCAAACAAATAGCAACCGAATTTAAAATCTATTTTTTTTATACAAAAAACACCATGTTCGCCTTTTGGGATGACAAAGTTTGAAGTTCCCGCCAAAAATCTTTCATGTTGCCATAGAGAAACATGAGCATTCTGTATTTTTAAAAGCACATTCAACCTGTATGCTAATCCTCCTTTTTTATATTTTGCCTTTTTATTTTTCTCAAAGTAGTTTGAGGTGTCCGAGTTGCTAGTACATGCACTGTCTTGTTTGGACAAGTTCTGTATAATTGTTGCTGTTTGGGTTCTACAGCTCAAAATATCTATAGTTTCATTCTTTAGGCATTCTTCCGGAGTAGGTGTGTCACTAATATTTTGTGAAGTGTTTTCTGAGCTAAAATGGCTGTCAAAGTAATTCTTTACATCATTATTAAGTTTAAATTTAGCTTTTTGAGAAGATCCACTCTCATCTGATTTTAAAAATAAATCTGATTTGTCATCTGCGCTACAAGCTTCTAAGCAAGGACTGATTGATTCTATTTCATTTTTCCTAATTAATATATCAACTTTTGATGAGCAATCCTTGCCTGTATCTAGTGATTCAATTTTTAAATCAAGTACTTTTCCTGTACTATCAGAGTTGCATTCTCTCGATGGTTTTTGTTCATTGTAAGCTAATTTTTTTCTTACATTACTTGAACAAGGCGATACATTTTTTGATATCAAAATGGGACTTTTTCGTTGCAAACTTTTTACAGTTTTAGATAATATGGGAGAGGATCGTGTGTTTCGCGGGAGTCTGGATGACGTAAGAATTGGTGATCTACTATTAACGACACTTTTTGTCACTAAAATCGGCGATTTCTCTCTGTAGTCATCTCTTTTATGATCCTTGGAAGCATCTGTGATCATAATATCCAAGTTAGATATGTTCTTTAGCCTTTTTTTCTTGCGTTTTCGTTTCCTGTTGTTAGTTTTGCTATTTGTGCAAAATTTGTCATTGTACGATGTATTTTCATATTCACTAGATGAACTTGATGACCATTTGATATCTTCAGTGTTATCTTGAGAGTTTAATAAACTAAACTTTTCTAAAAATAGGTTTTCCTTTTGTTTTTGCATAGTTTAAAAAGGTAAACAAAATAAGGCTAAAGCAGACGCGACGCACCGACTGACATACATGACATTGACAGTCACAGATACACTACCACATAACCACATCATAGACGTATACTCTTTGAACCACATTGACATGAGACATCATGACGTGCGGACGTGACGTTATTAATACGTTTAGTCTTATAAAATACATTTTTTTTTTTATAAATTACGGCTGCCACTATTGTAAAAAGTAACACCATCGTTTTTGAAGGGTTTACGCCTGTGGAAAAATAGATTTCTCTCACACTTCGGATCGTAGAAATTCCTCTTTGTCTTTATGCCATTTCTTTTAATTTTATAGATGCCCTACATTTATTTCCATAATCAAATAAGTGTACGTTACCCCAGCATGTGTGTATTTGAAAATTATAATGTTTTTTTTCATCTAATCCTATCACAAATACGCACAAATAAAGAGCTACTCCTGCATGTTTATTCTGCATACAATGGTTTTAGAGATACATTATTCTGCAAAACGTTACTCCAGCAGGAAATGCAATATCTCGAAAACGCACATTTTAGCACAAATATAAGCTATCTGCCTATGCACAATATTTCTCTCTCCGATCATTCGTTTAGGATATTCCTGCTGGTACAACGTTACTCCAGCAGGAATTGTTTTTCTCCGAATTTTTTGACGTGATAATAACGTCTATAAATCGATGAAGATCGGCTTCACGCACGAGTGTTACGTTCCGCCTGAGCCTGGGCGTGAAATCGAGAGCGCGGAACAAGCGATAGAGAGGCACGATCGGCCCAAGCAATTAACTCCGCCCACCTCGACGGAAACTATTATTTGCTTATGTTATATATGTTAGCATTGTTAGCCATTTTGTTTCTTTATGATTTTATCACGTATAAAACTATAGTATTTTTTTATTTGGCGCACATTTACAGCAATGTACGCACTAATTAATAACTATACATTCCACCCATATCACTCAAGAAGTCACTTTCCTGCTGGGGTAACGCCACAAAAACAAATACACCAAATTAAAACAGCCCAAAAATTTTAAACTTTGCATAGCTAGTCACAGCTTATTAGTAAAGACAATGATACAATTATTTTGTTGATTTATTATGTAAATATTACATTTTTACTTGGAGTTGCTGGAGAGATGCTCTTTTCTGTTTCCTGAAATCTTAACCTTTAGTACTTATTATTATAAGTATTTACAAATTGAGTACACATGGATACAATGGTACAATCGTGTTACAAACTTATAATATGGCGAAACAGATGATGGGAGTTGCTGGGGAGCATGACGTGGCACTTTCATATTATCGTCATTGTTCTCCTACCACAGCGAGTTTATCTCTTCCATACTCCTCTATTAGACAACCTCATGAAAACCAAGCAATTTCTATGGTCTATCTCTTTTTATGCTGAGCAAATGCTTCCCTCAAGCTTTCAATCCTGGTATTCTAGTCTTGCGATTCCTCGAAGCAGCTCTCACAGTGCACGTTTAGGTCATCTCGCCGCCTCTTCGTAGCACGGCCCTGGCGACGACGATCATCTATAAACGCGTCACTCCAAAGTCATTCGCAATCCCATTTGAGTCCGGCAGCCTTTTTGCCCATGTCTATAATGCCAGTTTTGGAGTGCAGCGTGGTTTTGGTGGTCTGTTTACATTTTCATGGTAGACACCACAACACAATTAAGGCGTTTTCATACCAAACCTCTGTAGAATTCTCGTTTTCACTCAGTAATTACCAATTCCCATGTAATAGGGACACAGGTCAATTAATTATGACTGCATTCCTCCTAATATAATCAAGGAAATTTAGCCTTATTTGCACGGCATCTGCATCTGGTGTACAAGGCAATGTTTGTAACGGCAGAAAATAGTCTTGATTCTGATGTCTCCAAGAACCCTGAGTGACTAACGCACCATCAACGTAAGTGTCAACCGAGCCTGGGGGACAATAAATATCTCTAGACGATTCACTTTTAATCAAGAAATTATGTAGAAGCAGACAACTCTGAATAACGACAGCAGACTTAGCTGGCTCCAAAGTAATAGGTTTGCGTAAAACTTTGAAAACAGCTGAAAGAACACCATAAGCATTATCAACTACAGAGTGAGATTGAGCTATCAATTGGTTGTAAATACTCTCAGGGGTGCTGGAGATATCCTGTCCAGGGAACGGTTTCATGATATGTCTCTCAAGCGGAAACGCTCCATCACTGACAAAAATATAAGGCATATTGTTTTCATCACCGGGCAGTGGAGAATATGGAGGTAAATTTAAATTGTCAGTATAAATATTCAGCCACAAATCGTTTTCATTAAACACTCTGTAGTCCGAATATTGGCTTTGTGTAACATCAGCGTACATAAAACTGTAGTCACTGTCCACTAAAGTTAGGAGTAGCATGCTGAAGCTTCCTTGGTAGTTCATATCTTCTGGTCCCGTGAGCAATGGTGCCCATATGGAGACATGTTTCCCATCCAGTGCACCAACGCAATGAGGGAAACCAAATCCTATGGTTTTCTCAACCCACTCTTCAGTAGAAGTTGGTGTCTGAAAAGATGGTGTTGTTAAATTACAATGATTTTGAATAAAAAAAGTTTAAATAGGAAAACATAAAAATATTTCGGCAACTCTCAACGACTCTCTATTTATATATATTTCGATTCTATATCTAGAATCCGAGTGAAACTGCAGGCAATAGCTCAGCTCAGAATCATACCAGTTGTTCCAAAGATTTATGCATTTAAACAAAAAAATGACCATTTTTTTTTATCAAATAGGCTTGCGTTTGACCGCAATTCACCTGATCTTAAGTGATAATGTGGCCTAATACAACCTTTCTAAAATAATTAGTATAGATGATAAAATGTATAATAATCTCACCTTAATCAAATCTTTAAAAACATCAACAATAGCCCTGCAGACTTCTGGTATAATTCTCGACACCAATGAACTAGAAATCTTGAAGAAACGATGCAAAGTAGTATAACTGTCTCCCGTTGCAAGAAACCTTAGTGTAACTGCGAGCCGGATCTTCGCTGGTATTGAATCCCTCCAATGAGTGTCCTGTTTTTGAATAATGGGGGATATTTTTTGCAGTAAATACTCAAAGTCACTTGCTGACATGTGAACGAAGTATTCGCCAGTTAGCTCCGTTTGGAGCTCGACCAGACGGTTATTGAGGCTTGACCTGAAAACAATGTTAACAAATGTTAAGTGATTCTCAAAACAACATCCCAATAGTTTATTAGATTCTTCTCTTAACACTTTGCTCTGTCTGCATCAATTGTAAGACACTTTCATTGTTTTTTGATATGGTTTTTTTTATTTCTAAAGATATTAAAAGGATACCTTCATTATCAATTGACATGATTATTTTTTCATTTGGTAAAGGAGGCCTGAATGGAGCCCGCATAGTTCTCCTTAGCTTTGGATGAGTAGTTTTAGAGTTAGTTTTAATTTATAATCTGTGGGAGTAATGGTTGAATAAATTAAAATTACAAAAATACTTTCATTGATACCTAGTAAGCTTGATACCTGACCTGTATACCACGCCGATGAATTCGTGGGTAGACTAATAATTGTGAGTTACTAATATTTTTAGTAACTCACAATTACCACCTACTTAGTACATTGCACAAAATAAAATGATTTAGTTAGACGTTAGTCTACTTTCCAATTATTTATCCTTATTTACCTTGTTCTTTCATGATGTATAGCCTGCATCCAGCAACGTCTTCTGCGAAGCCTCCTTTTAGCAGCCGTGTGGTGCCGGTAAGCAGTTACATAGTAATTATATGTGGCGCCTAAATAAAGCGCAGCCGCTGCTACCACTTCAATATTATCCATGTTTTTTTTCAACCTGTATTCCTGTTATAATCTAACTAATATAATAATAACTCAATTAACAAGAATAACAATAAATACAACAATTATTTCAATTTTAAAATGCGCAACCACAACCATAGATAATACACTATAATACCCCAATAGATGGGCCACTCAGATTTTCGTTTTGTTAAACGTGAGTACCCAAGCCGATAGATGGCGCTGCATGCCTCAATGTGTCCTCCGCTTACGCTCTGTAGATGGCGTTGTTAGAAGTATTTGTTACTAGTATTAAATCCTTATATTAAAGAATGATTCGTACATACATTTACTTTTACTTTGTTAGATAAATCAAAGTAAAAGTAAAATCAAAACATTTTCTAAAAAGCACTATGATGACCATTGATGACAATATCATATCATACATCTAAGAATTTACTTACAATTAATCAAAATATGTAAGAATCAGTCGTCAACATAAGGAAAATCATTCTTTAAAATCATCATCATCGAGAGCCTTATCAATAAATGAAGATGGTAGAGTTAAATGATAAATAACATTAAGTTTTTAAAGAATTTATTTCCTTCTTCATAATATATGCCTAGTATAATAATTTAGAGCTTGTATTTTGGTTTTATTATTATGACACATTTTGCAAGTTTCTTCTAATCCAAATCAAAAAGGCGAAATCGAGGTCCAGTAAATACATAGCGTTGGGTCAATAGTTTACGTATCTAATCACAAGGTCCAAGGAAGAAAAAGGGTCAAACGTTTATAGCAGATATCGAGAAAACAAGCACAGTCCAAAATCGTTAAATAAGAGCATAAATCAGATCACCATAGCACAACGAAACAACAACAAACAAAACAAAGAGTAGAAATGTTTTCAAAAGAAAGACAACGAACTTTTCGCAACTTTCATCATTTACGTTTCGTTTCACTCCTAAAGTTATCATACTACTTGACGAGTCATGTGTTGTTTACATTATTTTGTTACTATATTTTTTAGTTTATATATATTGGAAAACATAATACAATACCTAATAATAATTAATAATATATATTTATTGTAATTTACTATAAGTTTATTGTTGTACTGTTGTCACCTAGCTCTATCTATCGGCAAAAATGCAAAACTATGGCCAATGTTTCAGTACCTAATCCTTCAGATGGCAGCACCGCCAATAAATAATTTGTTAGAAGCCAATGTATGGAACTTTCACCCCCCTGACCACAACCAGCTGAGAATGTTGAGATGTTGACAACTGACAGGACAGCAGATGAGCAATTGAGCAGTCAGCAGAGTGACAAGTTAAGCACCCCCGAGACGGTCTAAGGGTTTTAGTTATCCCATTATGAATGAAAAAGTATTAACAGACGTTCGAATATGGTGCGTCCGAACCGACGACGGACTGGTACGGTGCGCTCAACACGCCACACCACCGCACCGCATCAAAGACGGTGCAGTGCTTTCCGTGCTACTACACAGTGATCACGTCGACATGCCTCCTACTTTATCCAAACAAGCTAAAATCGCGTTAGTTGCGATAACCGTCGTAGCTACTACACCTACCAAAAAGAAGAGAAAAAATGAAAAGAATGGGCAAAATTCTATTTAAAAGACAGAGAGTCGTACAGTCATAAGCGACCTAAAAAGACCTTGATGATGAAGATTTTCATATACATCTTCGCATGAGTTCCGATTGGGCATTGAAAACGTCTCACTCGGAGGTAGAATTGCGACTAAAGCGCTGAACGGTGCGGTGGTTCGGCCACACGATCGAACCGAGCGCACCGACAATAATAATAATAATGTGCGTCGGACCGCTGCACATACCATCGAATGTGGTCCGGAGCACAGCAAGATCACGGTGCGGAGCGCACCATATTCGAACGTCTGTTAATGCTTTAACGTTACGGTTCAAACCAAAAAATCAGAAACATTTATTATTTGCCAGTCATAATAAACACATTTCGCCATTTGCAGTTGGTATGTAAATAATTACTAAAACACAGTCTGTTTAATCGTTTATCAGATGCTTAGATTATTTAACCTTTTGACTTTTTTATCGCCACAGTCCTACAAATGACAACCTAAAATGTACCCAGCACGCCACGATCACACACGAATACGTCATGACAGACGAATTCTCTAAGCATTCTATACGTAATTCCATAGAGTGCCGAGAGCACTTTTTTGCTTTTTTGACGTGGCGCAGGCGGTTAAAAGGTTAACCTGCTCTATGATCCGTAGTTATGCACAATCGTAGGAGTAATGATAAACTGTGTGAAGTTACGAGCCTATACGTCATAATGAACAAGTGTCAGGACAGACATCTATCGGGAATTCGGGAGCGCGGTATATTCGCGAGCGAGTCCCGTGCCCCCGCCAAAAGGTCAGTCGAGGAATACCGTGGTGGTTTTAGCCGGTAAGAGTCCGGCACCACGCCCCCCCCATCTTCCCCACGGGGGACAGTCCATTAGGATTTTCTTAAGTTAAAAAAAACAAATGCCACAGACTTTTTACCCCGACTGCAAGGAAAGGGTTATGTTCCATTATGAATTTATGACATTTCGCTGACAGTTTTCTCTTGATAGAAATTGTTGATGTATTGATCAGGATTTGACTGAAGTTTGTTATTTAATTCGATTAATAAGATTTTTTCGTGTGTTCATAGCAATAAATCTCTCGAGTCGTGTGTCTAAAAGACTAGAGTCCAAGTACCAACAACAATCTAAGAAAAAATCC
Source organism: Charanyca ferruginea (assembly GCA_947361185.1). Lineage (NCBI taxonomy): Eukaryota > Metazoa > Arthropoda > Insecta > Lepidoptera > Noctuidae > Charanyca > Charanyca ferruginea. Next base: position 7,253,849 of record OX376080.1, on the reverse strand, counting down.
GTATCGTCCGCCATGTTATTTGACTAACTTCACGACGGTGTGCTCCCAAAACAAATACGTGCGTCGTGCGAGCCATTGTTTATCATACATAAAAACAAAATAAACGTGACCCACATAATTTGTGCGAGTCCCATTAGATTCTATTTCAAGTTATTTGTAGAGTCTTGACGTCAATTTGCATAAATAAATCTTCGTTTCGCCGCCGCCATGGAAGTCGAGCGTTTCGCTTCCGATTCTGGAAACGTGGCGGTAGACGATAACGAAAAGCCGGTTGTAGATGAAGGCGCCGGAGACGCGGCCACCTCCCATTCGGAGCGTCTACGACGCAAAAATAAGAAATATTGGCGCTCTAATAGCAAAGAGGGTCCGGCAAACGCGACGGCCTCTGCTGTGACGCCGTTACCCAAATACCGCAGCTGGAAGAACAGCCGTAGGCCGCGCAACGGCCATGGACGAGGGCTGCCAAAGAAAGGTACGCGACACCACGCCTTGTATTTACATTACTTCAACCCAAATCATTCCAACCGGTTGTTTTGAATGTTCTAGAAAAGCTACATCATGAACAGAGGAGCATTTGGGGGTACCTATTTTTTGTACGCAATGTTTACCACGGCGTCACGTAATACCTCAACCTCTGTCGGTATATAGGGCATCCGGGCCATCGTTTTGAAGGTCACGCAAACTCAGAACCTTTTTGCGCAGTTTGGTACCTATTATTATTACCTAAAATTTTGTTATTGAACTACGACCGCATGGTACGTTACAGAGACTGGGGGATTGCATAACACCATAATATAAACAACTTTCGCATATCAAGGCTATTTTTAGTCGCGGCGTACGCCGCCACGCGGTTAATTATAAACATATTAGATGACTGGTTATAGTAGACAGACATACTGGCGAGCGTACATTTAATAAATACTATTCGTTTGTTGTTGTTTTTCTGTCAAATCGGTTTAGGTATAATGCATCATACTTTTTTTTTATTCGGGAGTAGGCAGGTTGAGGTTGTAATATTCAATGCCAACAAGTAGCACTTTTTATTTTATTTATTTATTGGTTGGCCAACATCAATATTCATTAATGCAAAACAATAAAAAAAAATGCTATGGTGCTGTATGCACGCCTATTGTAGGTATACACAGCATTCAGCATATTCTTATTGATGTATTTATATATTTGTCTGATACCCATAGTACAGGGTCTCCCTAGTTTGGGGTCAGATGGCAGTGTGTGAAAATGTCCCCACATATTATTATTATTATTATTTATTATATTTCTCACTAAGTGATTCATGTGATTGTAAAAAAAAAACATCTCTAGCTAGAATGTTTCTTTTTTGTATATTTTTAATCCTACTAGGCAAAGAAAACAATGTGAGTAAACCTGGACCTCTAATAAATATAAGTCTAGAATCGCCAATGGGTCTGGAGCAAGCATGGTGATCAATGCTTATGCCTTCTCTGTATGAGAAGAGGACTGCCAATATACACATGGGAATGGAACCCTAGATTTATTCTAAAACTAGCTGACCCAATGGACGTTGTCTTGGCCCTTTTTCTCACCGCTTAAACCTTCCCTACACTTCCACAAATATTTCAAGATCAAAATTAGCCAATTCTGTCCAGCCAGTGAAAGACCCATCAAAATCCGTTTCAGAGACTGGCTAAAATAAACAGACAAAAGTTTAAAAAAATATTTTTTTTAGGGTTCCATACCTCAAAAGGAAAAAAACGGAACCCTTATAGGATCACTTTGTTGTCCGTCTGTCTGTATGTCAAGACCCTTTATCTCGGGATTGCGTGGAGGTATCTAGTTGAAATTAAAACCATATACTTAAGTCTACAGTCACTTGATGCTGTAAAAAAATTAACCTGCTGTAAATAATGTTAACGTGAAAAAAAGATACTACTTTATGTCGCAAAAAACGCATTTATAATATTAAGATGATTAAAGTATGGATAGTAGCTATGGATTAGTATAGAAGTATGGAAATGTACCTACAAATATGTACGGAACCCTCGGTGGGCGAGTCCAACTCGCACTCACACACACACGCACACACACAGTCCGGTTTTTTTATATAAGTAGGTACCATAAATATTTTCACTTTTACTTAATTTTGCACTTTTTAGTGCCTCCTTATTACGCAAATCCATTAAGAAACGGCAACCTAGTTAAAACAGAGATCGAAAGTACTCCAAAGATGAAAGAAATGAAAACTTGTTTATTTGTATATTTTTTTGGTTTTTTGGTTTTTGTTGATTTTTTCAAAAAAACGCTAAAAAATTTCTATTTGTTGTACTAAAACCTTCTTCAGAGAATATAACAAACACTTTTTTGAAAACCGCATCAAAATCGGTTCAGCCAAACTGGAGATAATCGCAGACAAACATACATACCTACAGACTTGGGGCGAACAGAGAACCTCCTTTTTTTTAAGTCGGTTAAAAAGCTGTTATTTAGATATTACGAACAGACACTTCAATTGTATTTATGTGCATGTATAGATAGTCAAACAATGACAATATGACACCAAAGAGTCATATTAAAAGTCAAGCGGAAAGTAATATGTTGATCAACTAAAGAGCTGCATAATGTTATCTTTTCATTTATTTGTGGACACATTAACAAATTATAACAAAGACAAGTTTAATCTTAACGTTATCTACATTGGTTGTAATAATGTCACTTAACTAAACATTTTATTCCAATAACCTGTTTATGTTTTTGATATATTTTAACTCTGATTAATATGTGAAGGGCAATTTCTGTACTTTTTTAGAAATTTTGCTTTCTAATCTCTGTGTCAATCAAACCCTAAAGCCCTCCACATCGGTGTCCACCGGTGGTTTACAACAGTGTAAACACTTGTTTGCAACAAAAATTTGTTTGACCTTCAACAACCTCTGTGGACGGACGCGCGTTGTTAACCGCGTGTGGATACCGCCGTTGTAAACAAAGAGTCGACAACACACTGAGGTAAAGCCTTGTTGTAAACCAGTGTGGACGCAAACACCAACCGTGGGCTCCACAAGCCTCCCACCAAGGTGACCCCTGTTGGAAGCTTGTTTATAACAGTCTGGCTCGGCCTTAAATCTGTCAAAAATACCTCTATTTTACTTACATTTTTGGCCAAGTTTTTGACATTGGTAACCTGTTTAACTGTTTGTTTTTTGGATGTGTTGTTACACGATTTCTCCGGCAATTGTTTATCGCAAATAAATCACCTTTTTTTTATTGGACAAAGTATGCCTCAGGGGTTATATCGAAATTTGATTCAGCACTTGTTGAAACAATCAACAAGAACCAACAAATTATATACGAGGTGGAGATGACGATACAACAAATAATTAAAATAGTGGTAATACTAGTTCATTAGAATATTTTAAAACAATTTAATAAATCCGATCACCGAAATTAAAAAAAAAAAACAAACATTCTAAACTCCTGACAATGTAAGAAGTCCCATTTGACGTTTCTTCTTTTGTACTATGTAAGAAATTGAAAACAAAATTCATAATCCTAATTAATTACTATGTTACCCATACAGTATAACAACGGGTATCATTTGTAAGCATCAAGTTTAATTTTATATTGGAAAAAATGCACTCAAAAACACGAATTAATTGTCGATTCATATTTAAATATGATACGTCAAATGGGACTTCTTAGATTGTCAGGAATAAGAGCATATAAATGTAACGAAAATAGAACACCATTTGAAATATTGGTTTACTAACTCCACAATTTAAAATTATTAATGCTCAATAAAAACAATTACACAAAATTACCAAATCCTGCCATTATCCTTTTTTGTCCTATTGTCATCGCCACCCTGTATAGATGATGTTCTGGTTTGCTGGTTCGTCTTTGTTTTGTTCCTTCAGCAAAAGTTTTGATTAGGACTTTTCCTCCTTATCTTAAGTTGCCGTTTCGTAATGGATTTGGATGATAAGAAAGAACTAAAAGCGGAAAATAAAAACCTTTTTTTACGAAGACAACCGCCTTCAAAACGTAATAAATAACTTTAGCACAGAACAAAAGCCCAAAGACTTCCAAAAATCGTTAGATCATTGCAATTAAATTGTGACTATGGTCATTTTAATTATTTATTTAAGAAGCGTGGAAGACTCGAGCAGTGTATGGGAATTAGTCTTCTTAGAATTAGAGAGTCGAGTCTGTAAGTCAAATCTATCTGCAAGAGGAATAGAAGATAAGTTTTAATGTCCAGAAATTAGTAACTAGGTTAAAGTCATCTACATATAAAAATAAGTCGGGTTTTCCTTCCTGACGCTATAACTCCAGAACGCACGAACCGATTTCCACGGTTTTGCATTCGTTGGAAAGGTCTCGGGCTCCGTGAGGTTTAGGGTAGGTGTAGGGTAGATGTAAGGTAGGTAAATAGGGACAGGTCAACGTCTGTCGGGTCAGCTAGTAGTAGAATAAACTCCACATTGAAGGTCAAAAATCCTACACAAATCCAGATGGTTGGAAACCCTAATCACACTGCTACCTTTTATCTAAAATTTCCATTCAAAATGCCTGGTTTAAGTCATCAAAACAAACAAGATAAAAACCACCTATCGTGACTAATCCGTTAAAAATTGTCTCTGTTTGTTTGTAACCTGATAACAACGAAACTGCTGAACCAATTGTTATGAAATTTAACAGTGATAGCTTTGGATTTAGACAAGGACATAGGCATGTGTCTGTGTCCATGATAAGCAATATTCATGCGGACGAAGTCAGGAGCTCAGATTATGAAACAAAAGGCAGAACACTAAGAGTGAAGCCAAAAAAGCAAATACAAATTCAAAATCGCATACCTACCCACAACGCGCTTCGTGCTGTCAGTCAAAAGCAAATACAATCACGAGATTGTAGGTATTCGCTTTGGAATTTGTATTTGCTTTTTGGCTTCACTCTCAGTGTTCCGCACGGTCTATCTGCCTTTTGTTTCATAATCTGAGGTCAGGAGCAAAAGCCAATACTATACTGCTCGCTCTGCCTCCCTCCGGACAACAATATACCCCTGCCCCCCGACCCGTATCGTGCGATTTAAAGAATTGCATGTCTAGCAGGTAATAGGGTATTTTACCAAAAAAATGTAATATAAAACGCATCAAAGATCATGAATGGGGGTTTGTGACGTCACTTCGCCAGTAAAAGTGTACTGACATAGTGATGTCACACGAGTTTTCGACGCACTATATCGTCTTCATTTTTTGTATACGTGAAAAAAGAAAAAACACGTGTCCAATATTTTTTGGAAATCTATCTGACGGACTAATTAGATTTTTTTGGTAAAATACCCTATTACCTACATTTCCCTTTGAAATATGGTTTTACGCGATAACGTCCCCCCGCCCCCTAAACCTTCACGAAATAACTCAATTTTGGTCTCATTAAATTCAATACACCTTAACCTAGGTCTGTATGTTTTGTTTTATAAGTAACGTCGCTTGGCGCGACGTTAACGTTGCGCTTTTTGGCAATAAGTACAATCATGCCGTCCAGCTCTATCCGAATGGGCGCGTGAGTGCGACGCTTGCGCGACGTTAACGTTGCGTTCAGCGGACGCGCAAGTACTCGCGACGTCAACGTCGCGTCTGAGCAGCGTTGGCGCTGCGCGAACGTTTAAGCAACGCCAACGTTCGTAAAACGCCAGTGGGATAGCGGCCTATGTGTCAGTGGGAGCGACTTTGTTTTATACTATTCAAAGATTTGAGTTTGACGGGGACGAATTAGCGTGTAGAAGCTACAGTTAAAAAAAAGAGAACCGCCTTCTAAAAAACTAAAAAGTGATAAATAACTTTAGCACAGAACACACATGACTTTAATGAAACTAAAGTCGTGTGTTTTGTGCTGAAGTTATTTAGGTACGGTATCACTTTTTAGTTTTTGAAGGCGATACTCTTTTTTCAAAAAAGTTTTTATTTTCCACTTTTTAGTGACTCCTTAGCACCCAAATCCATTAAGAAACGGCAAGACATGGAAGAAACGAGAACGTTTTCTTGGCTTTTTTTGATTTTTTCAAAAAGCGCTGAATAAATTTCTGTTTGTTGTATACACAAACCTTCCCCAGAATGTAACAAACACTTTTCTGAAAACCGCATCAAAATCGGTTCAACCAAACGGGAGATAATCGCGGACGAACATACAAACATACGGGTCGAACTGAGACCCTCCTTTTTTACCCGACTACGGCAAAGCCTATGGAGGGTTATGAGTTTGACAGGCTATGTATGTATGTATGTATGTGTCGGCGACGAGATCCACGAACAACAATAATGTAAATAATATAGGGCGCTAATTAGATTTAAATGTTTGATATTTTTCTTATAAGGTTCTAATTAGTATATAAGGGTGTATTTACGTAATATTTTAGCGATTCGTTCTAATAAGACTGGTTATTTGATAGTTGTAAAGTAAAGTTTGTTCTCAAGTAACTTTATCCAAATAATTACGTAACTTGAAAAAGTGATTTTTTGTTTGTGTACATAGCGATTTGATTTTGGTCTTAAAAGTTAGATATTGATTTAAAAATGTATATACAAAAGGTTTCATAAGGATAGAACTTACCAATTTAAAGTTATAGCAAAAAATGTAAAGTGAAAATTGCGAATCACACATTTTTACGAGTTTTTGTTCTAGGATTTTTTTATTAAGTTATTAAATAGTTAAGATTTGTGTTTTATTTTATTAATTAGGTTCATAATTAGTTAATAAGATAAATATTGTAAGGATTTATTGAAATAAATAAATAAAATAAGGGGTCTAAAGTTTTCGGCTAAGGGAAAATTGACGAGCAAAACAGGCCCAAATTACGCGGACCTCTGTCCGGTAAGGCAGGCCGGTATATAAGGCGAGCCATTTTTCGGTTCAAGTCAGTCGCAGCTCAGCCGTTGAAGAGGCAACATCAAGAAAAGGGAAGCAAGCCGAAAACTGCGGACAAGAAAGGTTCAAGAAGAATATCTGCGTTTTATTTGCCTGCGCCGCCTCTTCAACTCCCCGTCTCTCCCGTGGTCCTTGTGGGTGGTGCCCACGAACACATACGCATTCAGGGGTGCGTGGTGACGTACGTCACCAGCAAACAGTTCGTCAAAAAACGTACGTCAAACAAACGTTTGGGAGATTGTCCCAGGGTGCCTGCGGGTACTGACCATACCCCAGCCGCCCGAAACAGTTGGTCCTTCGAGATCCGGATCCCTGCGAGAAGAGTACAGAAGAGTTCAGAAGAATCAGAAGACTGCGTTCAAGATGCCGGTAACCAGGTCGCAGAAGGATGCCCCCTCACGCCCCGGGTCCCGTCCCTCTGAAAAGGACGCGACAGAAGGAACGTCGGGGTCAGAAGGGGTCACGTCTGCGTCGGCGTCATCGGGAACTGCAACTACAACCGATACGAACACTTCTTCAGGCACCGCGACGACGGAAGGTACTACAGAAACAGAGACCACGACTGCGACTGAAACCACGGCGGCTTCTGATAAGAAGAAGGAAGATGCCGCAAGAAAGAAGATGGCCAAGAAGACCCCAGAAGATGTTCCGGAAAAGGGTGATTATGGCTCCGCCACGACCCTGAAGCCGAAGGGGGTCGGTCGTCGTGCCAGGTCCACGAAGACCACGAGTTCCTCGGCCAGAAGACGCGAGCTGGCAGCCAGAGAAGAGGTTGCACGCTTGGAGCTGAAGCAAGCACAAGCTGAGGCGAAGCTGGCCCGTGTCAGATTAGAGCTGGCGCAATGTGAAGATGAGGACTCCGTGGATGAAGACCAGGAAGATAGAACAGCACAGGTGCAGAACTGGATCGAGACATCCGTGCTGGATGATGGGAACAAAGAACAGCCAGAGCTACGAGATCAGCGCCCACCAGAAGAGCCACAGAAGGTGAAGCCAGAAGAGAACTCTTCAGCGGGAAGGGCTACGATCGAGATTCAAGCGTTGGCGACGGCGTTGAAAGAAGCCTTCACCACGAAAGGAGGACCAGCAGCGCAACCGAAGTACATCCACGAGTTACCCTACTTCGACGGCAACAGCAGCGAATGGCTGGCCTTCAAGGTGGTCTACGAAGATACCGCACCGATGTTCAACGAAGTTCAAAACATGGCTCGACTAAGAAGAGCACTGAAGGGCAACGCAAGAGAAGCTATCAAGAGCCTGCTGTACTCTGAAGCATCTCCGTTGGAAGTCATGCAAGCCCTCAGAAGAAGATATGGAAGACCTGATGCGCTGGTGCTGGCAGAATTGGATAAGGTAAAGGCGTTATCGAAGATCTCTGAAAATCCCAGGGATATATGCGTCTTCGCGAGCCAGATCAACAACAGCGTAGCAGCAATAAAAGGATTGAAGAAACCGCAGTACCTGCATTCGCCTGAGATGGTGAAGCAAATCATAGAGAAGATGCCTACGATTCTCAAGTTCCGATGGTACGACTTCACTGCAGCATCAGAAGAAGGCGAGTTCTCCGACCTGACGATGGTATCCAGGTTCCTGAACATAGAAGCAGACAAGTGTGGAGCCTTCGCGACTTCAGAAGAGAAGAGTGGATTCAAAAGGACTCAACGACAGGCGACGCATTCAACGAAAGAAAGGGAAAAGGACTCAAGACAACCAGAGAAGACTTGCCCCGTGTGTGAAGGCGAACACTTCATCATCGAATGTCAGAAGTTCCAGAAGGCGTCAGTGCAAGATCGTTGGGCAATGGTAAAGAAGAGTCGCGTTTGCTTCAAATGTCTTCAAGGGAAACACAGGAAGGAGAGCTGCAGAAAACCACCGTGCAAGGAATGCAAAAGGTGGCATCATCATCTGCTGCACGTCGAGTCAGAAGAAAGGACCTCGGGAGAAAAGAAGACGGAGACACAAGAGGTGGCAAACGTCATGGCATCGGTAAACGCAGTGAATAACGCAAGGGCATACCTGAAGATCGTTCCAGTTGAAGTCTTCGGGTCAAAAGGATCAAAGAAGATATTGGCCTTAATGGATGAAGGGTCAACAGTGTCACTTCTGGATCAGAAGGTGGCAGAAGAAGTCGGCGCTCAAGGAAATAAGGAAGAACTAGTCATCGAAACAGTGGGGGGCAGGCTCATAAGGAAGACGGACTCTCAGATGCTGGACCTGACGGTGAAGGGGGTTCATCGGGGAAGCAAGAAGACCCTGAAGAGAGTTCGAACCATCGACGAGTTGAAGCTTGCGCCACAGTTCCTAGAAAAGAAAAGGATCGAAGAATGTCGACACTTGAAGAAGATCGCCGACTCGATATACTATGAAGGGGAGTCACCACAGCTGCTCATCGGGCAAGATAATTGGGAGCTGATCGTGACTCGAGAAGTAAGAAGAGGGAAACCAGGAGAACCAGTTGCTTCAAGAACAGGACTTGGATGGGTACTCCACGGGTCAGACACCGGAGGCGCAAGAGTGGTACACTTCCTCAACACGTGTCTACATGTCAGCACACCAGAAGAAGAAATGCATCAAGCCATCAAGGATCACTTTGCGATCGAGGCGCTGGGTGTGCAACCACGAAGACCTACTACGGACTCTGAAGGAAGAGCACTGGCCATCCTAGAGAAGACTTGCAGAAGACTTGAAGATGGTCGATTCGAAGCTGGACTTCTGTGGAAGAACGAAGAAGAACAGATGCCAGAAAGCTACACGTCTGCCAGGAACCGGTTGATCAACATCGAGAAGAAGATCGACAAAGACCCTCAGTTGAAGGCAGAGTACAGCAAGCAGATTCAGCATCTAATCGACAGCAAGTACGCAGAAGAAGCACCTGAAGGACAAGAAGACTCCAAGAAGAAATGGTTCCTCCCTCACTTCTCCGTGGTACATCCATTGAAAAAGAAGATAAGGATTGTCTTCGACGCTGCAGCAAAATCAAAAGGAAGAAGCCTCAATGACGCATTGCTACCAGGACCAGATCTATTACAGTCACTCTTCGGGGTATTATTAAGATTTCGACAGGGACCGTTAGCAGTGGCAGCCGACATAAAAGAAATGTTCCTGCAAGTCCGCATTCGACATGAAGATAGAGATAGCTTGAGGTTCCTGTGGCGCGGGGATCGACGCGACGTGTCGCCGAAGGAGTACAGGATGACATCGGTCATCTTCGGCGCGACATCATCTCCGAGCACAGCGATCTACGTCAAGAACCGGAACGCAGCGGACTACAGGGACCAGTATCCAGAGGCAGTAAGAGCGATCGAGCTGAACCACTATATGGACGACTACCTGCACAGTTTCCATTCAGAAGAGACCTTCAGAAGAGTGACAGCTCAAGTAGACTACATACACAAGAAGGCGGGCTTCGAACTAAGAGGATGGGCATCAAATCAACCCGAGTTGCTGCAAGACGTGAAGACTGAAACGACCGAGAAGACAGAAGTAAACTTGGGCGAGAAGGAAGAGAAGACACTGGGACTACGCTGGTTCACAGAAAGGGACTCCATCGGCTTCAGGGCAAACCTCAGAAACACGCCAGAAGAAATAGCTCAGGGATTCAAAGTGCCTACGAAGAGGGAAGTCACCAGCGCCGTGATGTCAACTTTCGACCCACTAGGATTAGCATCACCAGTTCTCGTCCAGGGCAAGAAGCTGCTTCAGAACATATGGCGGAGCGGTGTCGGTTGGGATGACGAGATAGAAGAAAGGGAGTACGAGGCATGGAAGACTTACCTGGAGAAGATGAAGCTACTTCAAGACCTGCAGGTTCCTAGATGCCTGGCGCCACATCGCACCGAGGGGGAGCTGCACACGTTTACGGATGCAAGCGAGACAGCGTATGCAGCGACGGTTTATTGGAGGACAGAAGATGAAGATGGAACTTACCACGTCAGCTTAGTGGCGGCGAAAGTAAGAGTCACTCCACTGAAGCCGGTGTCGATCCCGAGACTCGAACTGCAGGCGGCCCTCCTTGGAAGCAGACTGGCACATTCGGTGGAAGAAGAAATGGACCTTAAGGTGAAGAAGAAGACTTATTGGACGGACTCCAGCATCGTACTTTCCTGGATCAAGACGGACCCGAGAACATTCAAGACGTTCGTGGCTCATCGCTTGGCGGAGATAGAAGATCTCACCAAACCACAAGACTGGCGGTGGGTGCCTACGGCGCAGAACCCTGCAGATGACGCAACGCGCGACGTACCGGAACACTTCAGCTGCAATCACCGATGGTACACCGGACCGGAGTTTCTAAAAAGAGAAGAAGTTCATTGGCCAGCGGCAAGAACCTTCAAGAAAGAAACCACCGGAGAAGAAAAAGCAGCGGACGCCGTGGCGACAGCAAGCACTACTCACCCATCACCAGATCCTGAGAGGTTTTCGTCATGGAAGAGACTTTGGCGAGCCACAGCGAGAGTACTGCAGTTTATACAACTCTGCAGAAGAAAAGAGAAGGTCAACGTCAGTAAAGAAGATCCCACCTGGAAGATAACGAAAGGAAAGAAGGCGAAGATTATCGAGAAGCGACTTCGACCGTCAGACATACCAGCAAGGAACTACATCCCGTTGGGCGCAGAACTACTAGAGCAAGCTGAAACCCTATTGCTACAAAGAAGTCAAGATAGAAGCTTCAAGGAAGACATGAGGTGTCTGCAGCAAGGGAAGCAATTAGAGGGCAGCAGCAAGTTGAAGAAGCTCGACGTAGTACTGGAAGAAGGACTCCTACGACTGAAAGGAAGAATCGACGCGATACAGGGTGTCACCAGAGACTACAAACGACCCATCGTGCTCGACAGCAAGGACAAGACAACACGACTCATCATAGAAGAATTCCACTGCCGCTTCAATCACGGGAATCATGCAACAGTAATGAACGAAGTAAGGCAACGCTTCTGGATACTGGGACTGAGGTCAGCAATAAAGGCGGTTCAACATCAATGTCAATGGTGCAAGATAAGAAAAGGAAGACCGCAAGAACTGCCGACGGGCAACTTACCTGCTGAGCGTTTGATGCACGGAAACCCTCCATTTACGTGCACCGGCGTAGACTACTTCGGCCCGATGACAATCACCGTAGCAAGACGTCACGAGAAAAGATGGGGTGCGCTGTTCACATGCTTAACAACTAGAGCTGTGCACATTGAGATAACTCCATCACTCTCCACCGACAGTATGATAATGGCGCTACGACGATTCGCCGCGAGAAGAGGAATGCCGAAGACCATCTACACCGACAACGGGACCAACTTCGTCGGCGCCAACAAAGAACTGAAAGAGGCGCTAGAAACAATGAAACAAGAAGACCTCACCTCAGAAGCAGAGAAGATCGGCGTGCAGTGGAAATTCATCCCTCCTGGTGCACCAAACATGGGCGGTGCATGGGAGCGTCTGGTGCGATCAATAAAAACCGCACTAGGCGCCACACTCAACGAGAAGCATCCACGTGAAGAGGTACTTCACACCCTCCTACTAGAGGCCGAACACATAGTCAACTCCCGGCCTCTCACCCACATCTCCGAGAACCCTGAAGAAGAAGCACTCACGCCTAACCACTTCCTCATTGGGCGATCATGCGGCGCAGCGAGAATCGGCAGCTTCGAGGACAACGAGCTCGTGGGCAAACACACCTGGAAGGCCACGCAGCGACTTGCCGATCACTTCTGGCAACGTTGGCTGCGCGAATACCTGCCCACTCTACTGCCGAGGAAGACGAAGGGAAGACCCAACGCCGCAGACCTGCAAGTCGGAGACATCGTGTTGATCGTCGACCACAGCCTACCGAGATGCACCTGGCCACGCGGCAGAATTCAGCGGGTGTATCCTGGACCGGACGGGCGGACAAGGATCGTCGACGTCGAGACACGAGGAGGTGTGCTGCGAAGACCCAGTTCGAGAGTGGTGCTGTTGGTGCCGGGAGTATCGCCGAGCCAGAGGGATGGTGCGACGCACGAGGGGGAGACTGTCGGCGACGAGATCCACGAACAACAATAATGTAAATAATATAGGGCGCTAATTAGATTTAAATGTTTGATATTTTTCTTATAAGGTTCTAATTAGTATATAAGGGTGTATTTACGTAATATTTTAGCGATTCGTTCTAATAAGACTGGTTATTTGATAGTTGTAAAGTAAAGTTTGTTCTCAAGTAACTTTATCCAAATAATTACGTAACTTGAAAAAGTGATTTTTTGTTTGTGTACATAGCGATTTGATTTTGGTCTTAAAAGTTAGATATTGATTTAAAAATGTATATACAAAAGGTTTCATAAGGATAGAACTTACCAATTTAAAGTTATAGCAAAAAATGTAAAGTGAAAATTGCGAATCACACATTTTTACGAGTTTTTGTTCTAGGATTTTTTTATTAAGTTATTAAATAGTTAAGATTTGTGTTTTATTTTATTAATTAGGTTCATAATTAGTTAATAAGATAAATATTGTAAGGATTTATTGAAATAAATAAATAAAATAAGGGGTCTAAAGTTTTCGGCTAAGGGAAAATTGACGAGCAAAACAGGCCCAAATTACGCGGACCTCTGTCCGGTAAGGCAGGCCGGTATATAAGGCGAGCCATTTTTCGGTTCAAGTCAGTCGCAGCTCAGCCGTTGAAGAGGCAACATCAAGAAAAGGGAAGCAAGCCGAAAACTGCGGACAAGAAAGGTTCAAGAAGAATATCTGCGTTTTATTTGCCTGCGCCGCCTCTTCAACTCCCCGTCTCTCCCGTGGTCCTTGTGGGTGGTGCCCACGAACACATACGCATTCAGGGGTGCGTGGTGACGTACGTCACCAGCAAACAGTTCGTCAAAAAACGTACGTCAAACAAACGTTTGGGAGATTGTCCCAGGGTGCCTGCGGGTACTGACCATACCCCAGCCGCCCGAAACAGTATGTATGTATGTATGTATGTATGTATGTTCATCTGTACGCGCATAGCTCCTAAACTACTTATCAGAACTGAACAAATGAGGTATCGTTAGAAGCGTCTTGATCGTCCGCTGGTTATAGGCTATATGACGTGTCACCGAATCCAATGTGGCGCCCTCTGGCGGACAACAAAACCAAGATTTAAAAAAAAAATGAAGACAAGCATACCGTGTTTGGTATCATTTTAAAGGGGTTCACTAGTACCATTCAAATATATAATATTTAGTTGTGTTTTGTCACAAATTATTTAAAAAAAGAAAAGATTACCAAATAAATTAAGATACGCATACCGTGTTTAGTATCATTAGAAAGGGGTTCACTAGTACCTTTTAAATATATAATGCTTAGCTGTGACTCCAAAATGGTTTAAATATAAAAAAATAGTTTAAAAACTAAAACCCGACTACAACAAAAAGTGATCTAAAAAGTACGAAACAAGAAAATATTTCACACAGAAATCAAGACATAGGTACAAAATAGTCAAGGTAAGCCGTGGTTGCATGCCATTATAATTCATGTTCATCGCACTCATATGGGATACAGGCATGCAACCATGGCTTACCTTGACCATTTTGTACCTATGTCTTGATTTCTGTGTGAAATATTTTCTTGTTTCGTACTTTTTAGATCACTTTTTGTTGTAGTCGGGTTTTAGTTTTTAAACTATTTTTTTTTTTAAGTCTGTTAAAAAGATAAAGATAAGAAAGTTTTTATTCTTTAAAATATACACAACAACAATATTTATCTTATCTTTATACATTTGAGATTATTCCTTACAATCTTAATCTAAAAATCAAGGTTTTATTCAATAGAATTCAATATTTAGGTGTGTCAATCCTACTATCCTATCCTACTAATATTATAAATGCGAAAGTTTGTGAAGATGTTTGGATGTTTGTTACTCAATCACGCGTAAACCGCTGAACAGATTTGGATGAAAATTGGCGCATAGGTAGACCATTTCCCGGATTAACACATAGGATTCTTTTTATCCCGGTAATGTGTTCCCTTGGGATAATCGTTCTTTTTACGCGGGCGAAGCCGCGGGCAGAAGCTAGTAAAAATATACTAACCAAAAACCAACCAGCCTAATAATTGTCTTACAGCAGGGCAAAGACCTCTAGGCACGAGCATTGATTGTTAACCACGCTTACACAAGTTGAGATGGATTCGCGATTTCAGTCTAGTCAGATTTCTAATCATCATCATCAGGTCAACCTTTAGACGTCCACTACTGGGCATAGGTGTTCCTCAAGTAGGGTTCAGCCGTAATCGCCATGCTTGACCGATGCATGTTGGCGATCGCAGTAGGTGTTATGGTACTCAGAAGGACGCTTCTGCCCATCCTCTGGTCAACATCCCTCTGTCGCCTTCTACGACACCCACGGGTAGAAATCGGGTGGTGCTATTCGCGACCGGCACCACACTATTCTATCATACATAAAGATTAAGTCAGGATTGTCAATAAAATCTCTAGTCAGTTTGATTTCTTCCGGCATGGTCATATTTCAGCTAATATGAAACTATACGCATTAACTTTCGTCTTGAATCACTCTAACTATTGATGAAAAGCGCATTCAAAGACGGCGTGAATCGACTTTGTTTTATACTATGTAGAGGTAACTTTCGTTATTTGGAGTATAGCGTTAAATGGAGTATCTATAGACCTTCTAATAATAATAATAAATTATTTATTTCGGGCATCAAAAACCCATAACCTTACAGGCTATCATACATTTTATAAAAACCACAAAAAAATACACTGTGGCACTCGGGGGCTGCCGCGGTAAAGCTATTATTGCATAGCATTTCTGACTTTGACTTTTGACTTTGACAAAGTCTAAAGTCAAAGATTATATATAAGATTATGATTAAATATACCATATACATACACGTTAAGCGATCGCTCGGCCGAGCTACATGGTAGGCGGAGTGGGGAGTGTCAGGTTTTATTTTCGTTACGGAATTTCTTGCCCGCGATAAAAGCTATGCAATAGCTTAAAAGAATATGTATTAAACTACTGTACACAAAGTGACGGCGTCCTGTTGCGTTGCATGTCGTCGCGTAGCCTTCCACGGAATAGGGTATTTTACTCTATACGAGAAAAAATCTATAAATATGTTATTGAGACAGTTTAGGCATAAAGCAGTCGGAAAATGTAAGTTTTAATTCATAAAATAACAAAACCAATTTTTAAATTCAATTCAAAGTTTTCAGTATTTTTAATCTGTTATAAAACACAATGAAATAGTAGCGGCCATGTTATTACGCCGTACGGCTGTGTAAACAAAAAATTGTCAACTGTCAGTCAACCGATTGGCGTAATATAGGCTTTGTACTTTTATTATTTTCGTAACTAACGTATTTTTTTCATTATTACACCTGTTACAAAATATGCTTTTAATTATTTTAAAATGATATACAATTATCATATTTATTAGGAGCGCATTTGATACTAAACGAACTGACGTCATTTACGCTGAGCAATATGGCGCCCAGTAAGAGGCGTTTTCGTCAAACTACGCGCGAAATGTGAAAATTTAAAGTTTAGATGTATTTTTATGGCACTTATCGATTGAATAAAAATTTTGTGGTTTTTTTTGGTGGCATATTAGCACTACAGAATTTCATTGAGACACTTTTAAAAAATGGGTGTAATACCCTATTGCCGATATACGACACCCTTCGGCCAAAACTCCACGATCTCCTCAACCGTGGTGTGATGTAGCCGGGACACAGAGCTGCGTCGTAGGTGTTGCCGGACATATTGGGTCATGCCAGCGCGATCCCGCACTGGTTTCGACTAAGAGGCTTCTTCCTCTCCACTTTCACGAAGCCATACTTGTCATACGTGCCCTTCGTTGGGCTTAGCTGTTTCGAACCTCTGTAAGTAACCATAAATCCTTAAAACCAGGTGGCGCAGGTGGCAAGGGAGTATGGGGTGCTCCAGGATCGGAACTATTGGAAGAGTACGTGGAGGACGCCAACGACCCTAACTACGACTCGGAGGCGATCACCAATGGCGATGTCGAGTTTAAACAGATCATCGTCGAGGCTGAACCTGATGAGATTGTCGTAAGTCACTTAAATTTAAAAAATAGAATCCATTTAGATCGGTATACATCATCAGCCGGAAGATGTCCACTGTTGAACAAAGGCCTTCGCCATAGAACACCACAACTCACGGCAACCTGCCGCTTGCATCCACTGGTTACCCGCGACCTTGACAATGTCGTCGGTCCATCTAGTGGGAGGCCTACCAACGCTGCGTCTTCCGGTTCGTGGTCCTCCCTCGAAAACCTTTCTTCCCCATCGGTTATCGGTTCTTCGAGCGATGTGGCATGGCCTGAAACAAACACGTTCCTTTCTCCTTTAATTATTAACTAAATTTTATTTTTTGTTAAAGCAACCATAGTACTCACCCGAATACGAAATTTTCAAATGACTACATTAATACGTTACGGTTCACAAGATACAACCCTCGAACGGACAGACAGACAGACAGCGAGTCTATTAGGGTCCCGTTTGGCACCCTTTGGTACAAAAACCTTTTACAAAAAAGACAACCGCCGCCTCCAAAAAGTAAATAGTTAAAAATTACTTTAATTTCACAAGTCGGCGGTTTTGGTTTTGTATTGCCACCGCCTTCCGAAATTAAAGTAATTTTTAACTTTATAGTATTTGAGGGCGGTTCTTTTTTTTTTAATGTTTTGCTTTTTCGCTTTTTAGTGCCTACTTCTTATGATCTAAATTAATTAAGAAACGGTAACACCGAACAAATTAAGTCATCTCTTAATTTTCTATCCATAAGGAAATTTGTATGGGACCACACTTTGAGGTATAAACTATCAAAATCATCGAAATCGGACTACACTTAAAAAATATATGTGTGGGCAAGCATAATAAAGTATCGAATTAAGAACCGCGTTCTTTTTTTGAAGTCAGTTAAAAATCGACTTCACCTCGTTAAGAATAGGGTATATTTTGTAAGTAACGCAATGTTTTGTGCAAATACGCCAAATGAAGTGCCACCAGTACATTTAGCCGGTGGCCAATAAGAAGTAGACTTATTATAAACTGTACGTAATTCTTGTAAACACATTATCTCAAGGTCGCTTTGCATAAATAAGCGTAAACAACATGCCATTTCACGTCTCGAAACAAATTCACGCGATTTTACACTTTACGACGCGTTATTAGAGCTCTATACGGCTTGTGTGTGCGTTAAAAACATTTGTTCGTGATAAAAATTATTCATTATTGCTCTTTTAATATAGATTACGGTGTGTTTTGGTAACACGAGTATTTTATCGTATTTTTTTTAAGAACGTTTTCATTTTAATCTCGTTTCTTAATCTGGCAATTATTCCTCTAATTTTCCTACGTTTTTGACAAGATTATGACCGTGAATTGTCGCTTTGAGATTGCAACACAGACGTAATTATGGATTTTTATAATAATATAAAGAGGCTAAGTTTGTAAGTTTGCATCACTTCACCTTCCTAGTCCACTGTATGTCTATTCTGTTACAATCTCACTCGGTGAACACCATGGTGAAGTGATCTGTCATCCGTCCATCTGCTTTGTCAATCCCTAGCATCGGGGCGGATGACAGCTCACTTCACCTAGGTGTTCACCGAGGAAGATAGTAACAAAATAGCACTACTCTTGGGTGGACTTAAGCCTCCTCCAAGGCGCGCCATATTACCAGGTCCTCTGCATTCCTCACCCAGCCACCACCTACTTTAGCTACCTTCTTCAGGTCATCGGTCCATCGCACTGGAATGCGTCCCACGCTGCGCCTACCGATTCACGGTCTTCATTCCAGAACAAGTCTGCTCCATTGGCCGTCGGTCCTGCGACAGACGTGACCAGCCCACTGCCACTTCAGCTTGCTGATTCTACGAGCAATGTCGATGACTAGTTTTCGTCCGGATTTTCTCGTTGGGAACAGGGTATTTTACTCTATACGAGAAAAAATCTATAAATTGTTATTACAGTTGTTAATTGTTATGACAGTTTAGGCATAAAGCAGTTGGAAAATGTAAGTTTTAGTTCATAAAATAACAAAACCAATTTTTAAATTCAATTCAAAGTTTTCAGTATTTTTAATCTGTTAAAAAACACCGTGAAATAGTAGCGGCCATGTTATTACGCCGTACGGCTGTATAAACAAAAAATTGTCAACTGTCAGTCAACCGATTGGCGTAATACAGGCTTTGTACTTTTATTATTTTCGTAACCAGCGTAATTTTTTAATTATTACACCTATTACAAAATATGCTTTTAATTATTTTTAAATGATGTACAATTACCATATTTAATATGAGCTCATTTGATACAAAACGAACTGACGTCATTTACGCTCAGCAATATGGCGTCCAGTAAGAGGCGTTTTCGTCAAACTACGCGCGAAATTTGAAAATTTAAAATTTATATGCATTTTTATGGCACTTATCGATTGAATAAAAATTTTGTGTTTTTTTGGTGGCATATTAGCACTACAGAATTTGATTGAGACACTTTTCAAAAATGGGTGTAATACCCTATTCTATCCCTTAGAGAAACTCCGAGTATTGCTTGCTCCATTGCCCGCTGAGCAACTCTGAAATCGTGGACTAGCGCCGTGTAAGTTTGTATGGAAATCGTGGACTAGCGCCGTGTAAGTTTGTATGGAGCAGGCAATATTCAGATATTGCCTGCTCCATACAAACTTACACGGCGCTAGTCCACGATTTCAGAGTTGCTCTCTACTACTAATCTACTCATCCTATTTCAAAAATTCTTTCACCAATAGACAACCATTTAATACCTAATGGATGTGTTCCCGAGATTCTAGCAAGAGAGTTTTCTACTTAGAATGAAATGCTTCGACTTTGACTTTCAAATAATTATAAAAATAACTGTTTTGATAGTATTAATTCACACATCATGCTAACATCACTTCATCATTTACGCCACTGGTAGTCAAAGTGGTCTATATTGACCCCCAAGGATCGACGACGTCTTGCACGGGGTCTAATGTCAGCGAAAAAGAGAGTCCATGATAATGTAAATGGGGTCATCGATAGTGGTTATCTTTTAAGCAAGTTGTGACATTAATTTTAGCTTTGAAAGGAATAATCCGCAGTTCACTTTTTAACACGTTTTCAACCGACTTCAAAAAAGCAGGAGGTTCTCTATTCGTCTGTATTTTTTATGTTTGTTACCTCAGAACATTCGACTGGGTGAACCGATTTTGAAAATTCTTTTTTTATTTGAAAGCTGGTGCTTCCCGTGTGTTCCCCTTTATAAGTTTTATCGAAATTGATCCAGCGCTTTTTGAAAAAATCAATAAACCCCAAAAATATATCTTTTTCTTTTTTTTTTTTTATCTTTTTTTTTTCTTATATGCAGCATTTATTTTGTAGTGTGCGTCACTATCTCGTGAATAAATGGTTTTTCTTTCTTTCTTTTCTTTCTTTCTTTCATCGAATTACATAGACTACGTTATACTTTTCTCAATCTTGAGTACTTTCAATCTCTGTTTTATCTGTGTTGGCGTTTCTTAAATGGATTTGGATGAGAAGAGGGCACTAAAAAGCGAAAAATAAAAAGCTTTTTTAGTAAGTTTTTCACACTACACTTTACTACCATGAGGGGAAGGGAGGAAACAATGGGGGGGGAAGATTCGTCCCCCTAAAGGGTGAATATTAAGGTCGCTGAGCGGCTGAAACGCTCACGAACCTAAAAGTAAATAAATAAATAATCTAGATTAAACTAAAAGTGCGTACGCCTTACACGTAAATGGAATAAGAGTAACTGAAAAAGCTTGCCCAGAAGAAAACCAGGCATACATAATGCAGAAGCTTTTGCAGCATGTATTTTTAAAAAATATAGCAAGAGGTCTACAAGATAAAATAAGCTTTGGAACCTTTGATCAACGAGAACAAAGTCGCGAGCAAAAGCTGTTAAGACGGTACCCTGAGCAAATAACCTTGAGCATTCGTTCCCTCTTCGCCGCGCAAGAGATACACAGTAGCGAATACGCTCAGATTTTAGAATTAAATCTGTATAAAACCACATTTTGGGATTTTGAAAAATAAAAAACTACCAAAATGTTCATTAATAAATTGCCTGCCATTAGTGTTAGTAAAAAATCGAATTAATGGTTACCTGCCGAGGAGATGCATGTTTTCAATAATTATTTCTAATTTCTGTGGTTTCATTGTGAGGAGATTAGTTAAATACTATACTTCGTAAACAAAAATCAGATCTACCATTTTGGTGTCAAGATTATGTAGAAATTTAATCTATTTTTTATTTGTTGATATTTCTTTTGGACGAGTATTTAGGTCCGAAAAACTGAACAAAAAACTTTTTTGAAAAAAGAGAATCACCTTAAAAAAAAAACTAAAACGTGATAAATAACTTTAGCACAGAACACACATGACTTTAGTTTCGGAAGTCGGTGGCAATACAAACCAACAAACAGAACAAAGCCAAAAAAGTTTTTATTTTCCACTTTTCAGTGCCTCATTATCACCCAAATTCATTAAGGAACGGCAACACTGTTAAAACAGAGATTGAAAGTCCTCCAAACATGGAATTAACGAAAATGTCTTCTCGGTTTTTGTTGTTTTTTTTTTCAAAAAGCGCTGAATAAATTACTGTTTGTTGTACACAAACCTTCTCCGGAATGTAACAAACACTTTTCTGAAAACCGCATCAAAATCGGTTCAGCCAAACGGGAGATAATCGCGGCCAATCATACATACATACAAACATACGGGTCGACCTGATAACCTCCTTTTTTTTAAGTCATTTAAAAAACGGCTAGCGCTGCGTTTTGAACAGGGACGCGCCTTAAAAATAAAAATTGCCGTGTATAGTACGATGCGTTATGTTGCGCTTGCGACAGACGGCCGTATGCAGGGCTGCAGAGGTCGTTGACGCCAAGATAAGGTCAAACGCATTAGATCGCTTGCCAACCCAAGTGACGACACTTCGAAGCATGTTTCGTGTTTTGTATGCCAAGCAGGGCGAACCTCTTTTGCAATTGTGCTTTTGAAAGTAAAAAAAATATTTATGCCATGCACTGTGAATCTGTATCTATACAAATAAAATATACAATATTTACACGTATAATAAAAAAGATAAACCTATAACTAGGTATTAAACTAAAAAAGTAATATAATAAGGCATCAAAGAATTATACTAAACATCTACCCGAGGTAAAAACCAGCTCTTGGATCACGGGAAGTGCCAACCAACCGTTTGACCACGCATAACTTTTTTCAGTGTAGTGCGATTTCGATGATTCTTTTTTTAATTGATATTGTATACCTCAAATTTGGTCCCAAATAAATTTCAAAAAAAAATATTCCCCCTCTTAAGGTAGAAAATTAAGGGATGACTGTTTTTTTTTGGTGTCACCGTTTCGTAATTGATTTGTATGATAAGAAGTAGGCACTAAAAAGCGAAAAGACAACCGCTTCAAAAAGTAAAAAATAACTTTCAATTCGCAAGTCGGTGGCAGTACTGTAAAACAACAAGCAAAACCAAAGCCGCCGACTTGCGAATTGAAAGTTATTTTTTATTTCCTGAAGCGGTTGTCTTTTTGTTATGAAAAATTTTTTTGCTCACATGCGTTTCATCTAGGCAAGCGTGCTCCATCTGAGAACGCATCATCGCTTCCCATCAGGTGAGATAGTGGTCAAATGTACGCCTATCAATAGTTAAAAAAAAAAAAAAACTCTTATATGCCCATACCAAGACAAACGAGTCCCTTTCGATACTATACTAAATAATAAAAATAAATCAAATTGAAGTGTCTGTTTGTAATGTTAAAATAAAAACTTTTTACTAAATGCATATGAAAGTGTATAGGTACTTACAGTACTTTTATAAAAAATCTATTTTAAAATTTTTGCCTGTCTTTCTGTCTGTTTGTTCCGCCTAATCTCTGAAACGGCTGGACCGATTTGACGGGACTCACTGCCAGATAGCTGACGTCATAAGGAGTAACTTGGCAACTTTTATTTTAGAAAAAGAAATCTTTCGCATAACCGACATTTACGCGGACGAAGTCGTGGGAATCGGCTAGTAATAAATAAATGAGGTAACGTCAAACGGGGTGAATAGGGATGCAGGGATGAATCGGGACGAAACTTTAAAGGGGATTTTAACGTTGTAATAATATACACTCGGCATCACAAAAATTGCACCTCTCCGAAAATAAGTTTCAAGCATGTCCCGCCATCAACGAATAGGTACAGTCACCAAAAGAGATAAGTATCCATGTCGGCTGGAATAGTTTAAGTTTACTTAAAAACAAAAGGAGGCTTTCAAATGAAATTTCATTACATCGTTGAACTGTTTATTCTCTATTAATTGTATTTTATTTTATTCATAAACAGCCATTGGTTTCTAATTCTAAGTAAACTTCAACTATTCCCGACGACATGGATACTTATCTCTTTTGGAGTCCAAAAGAGATAAGTATCCATGTTTTGGAGTCCAAAAGAGATAAGTATCCATGTCGTCGGGAATAGTTGAAGTTTACTTAGAAACCAATGGCTGTACATTAAATCCAATTAATATTGGTATCAATTGAAAGTATGTTCAACGACCCTTTAAATTAACAACAGTTAATACGTGTTTTCCGAGACACGGAAAACACGTAAAACACAGTATACATCACACACCATACATCACACACTCAGACATTGTACAGTCAACAGCAAAAGTAGATGATCAAAATCAGAAATTCAATACTAATTTACTAACATTGATTTATATAATTTATTACTAGTTTATTTATTAAAAGTATGTGATTGTCACACACATACTTTTGAATCACTTTGACGCCACACAGTTTTGACGCGAACTCCGTTCATTGGTATTGAATTTCTGATTTTGATCATCTACTTTTGCTGTTGACTGTACACACACACACATTGTGTATCATTGTACACTTAGTTCGCAATAAACATTTTGACTTTGAAAGAAAGAAGAAAGAAAAATGCGTTTATTGGCATTACATACTTAAAAATAAAATACAACTTAAAACTATAAAAACAGAAATTAATGAATAGGTATAATGCCAAAAGGGCCTTTAATTTGACTAATGGAATGGATGGACCCATCTACGGAAACCGCGGCAACCAATCGATTCGCACGTCTTTTCTTAGCCTCGAGCTCTGAGTTAAATATTCTGCAATGAGCAATAAAAGTATTAAATCTAAGCCGCTGGACACATAGAAAATACTTAAGACGAGGACGAGGCGCGGCCATATGCCTCTTCCGCGTCCCTTTCATACAAAATGTATAGAAGTGTCGCGACGCAAAACCATCAATTTTAACGATTTGATTCATCTACATCATCATTTACTGTTTTCATAAACAAATTTAATAGAATATTGGCGCTTATTACTTAGTAAGTTAGCTTATTTTAAGAATTTATTTGTGAAAGTGGTGTTTACCTATAAGTAATTGTTGCGCTGTAATTTAGTTTATTGAATGTATTATGTCTCTGTAATCAGTGTAAACAGTTGTTGGTAAACCTAATACAATAAAAAAAAAACCATATTGAAAAGACAGGGCGCAGACACGACGCTTACTCGTCTGCGCCCTATTGTAAACACATATAGAAAGGACGGGGCACGAGCGGACGAGGGGCGGGCGAGAATGCCGGTGCGGGTGCCAGGAATCGCGCGGTGCGCACGTCGCTGTGTCACACACAACTGCCTGCGTGATTCGTCTTTTCTATAATATGTTTTAAAAAGTCGCGACGGCGCCTCGTCTGCGCCCTGTCCGCGCCCCGTCCTCGTCTTACGTCTTTTCCTTGTGTCCAGCGCCTTAGATTACCGACGCGGCTTAACATGCTCCTTGATAATTATTTGACATTGTTTTCTTTTCAGCGCAAGTCGGAACCTGTGATCTTGGAGTACTTCGAGCATGGAGACACCAACGCGGCTGCCGAAGACCTTCTGGAGTTCGTCACGTCGAAGAGGAGCCATTTGGTAAGATTTTATTCCTATTGTTTAAAAATAAAACAGTGGGAACTTTAATGGTACCAGCCCGCCACACTACTCTCAAACCACTCTCAAGCCAGAATCAACAGTGGCGTCCACCAGAAAAGTCGTCGAGGCAGACGAGTCCCGGAGAAACATTACAACTGTCTTTGATCCTGCAACGAAATTAATCAGAAAAGAACAGCGGGGAGTAAGAAAAACATATTTTCCACTTCCCTCCAAATCAAACAGGAGACAGAATATAACT
Organism: Charanyca ferruginea; assembly: GCA_947361185.1. Taxonomy (NCBI): domain Eukaryota; kingdom Metazoa; phylum Arthropoda; class Insecta; order Lepidoptera; family Noctuidae; genus Charanyca; species Charanyca ferruginea. Next base: position 7,228,723 of record OX376080.1, on the reverse strand, counting down.
AGGCCAATAGGCACAAAGGGACGTTCACAACTGGGGAAGACCCAGTTGCCAAGCACCACAGTGGGGACTGTCGATAGAAGTGTAAACTTTGAATAAGCTGTATTTCATTACGCATACGATTGATATTTCCGTAACGAAGTCTTTACTATTCGTAATAGGAGTAGGTAATGTAGTGTTCAAAAAAATATTACCTACGAAGGGGAGCAGATGTTCAATAAAGTACCAAAAGAAATAAAAACCTCTGAAAGTTTACAAATATTTAATAAAAATCTGTTGAAGTCTTATTTTATCGACAAAACTGATGCCCAGCCCTGGTTTATGTTTTTAATTGATTGATTTGAAATTGATTTTTGTTTCGCTGTTGTCTTCTTTTAATATTGTGCATGTCATTCTAGCTCAGCTCATAATTTTTTTATTATAATATAGTTTAAATGTCTCATTAAGCGAAATTTGTGGTTCCTAAATTTCTTTTGAGTAAATAAAGATTCTTTAATCAAATTTTCCGCTACCCGCCCCTAGATGTCACTGTAATAAATTAAAACTGTATTACGTATAATTTGCCGGCAGGTATGTGAGACGATCGTGGAAATAGCTCTGGACCATAAGCCCTCTCACTGTGAAATGGCCTCCGTACTCATTTCCGATCTCTATGGAAGAGTGTTCTCCGCCAAGGATATCGGAGTTGGTGAGTTTGTAAAGTTATTACAAAAAAAAATACAGCAATGCAACATAATGATGCAGTGATCAAACAGTGCTATATAAGAAACTTTACTCGGAAGCAAGCTACGCTTAGTTTCAAAGATCTCCGTGGCCGCGCGGTTCTCCGCGTTTCAATGGCGCGGCCACGTTCAAACCCTTATAACTTTTTAACCATATCTTCGACAAATTTATGGTTTTGGGAATCAACTTTTACAAAATTTTACATAATCTTGGAAAAGTTTTTTTTTTCGAAATATCGCCGTGGCCGCTCGGTCGAAACGCACACCCTGCTCCTCAGCTAGCGACCCGCCCCATCCCGCCGCTTAAATTATACTCTAGGGTTAGGAGCAGACCAGTGCTAACCAGAGGGTTTCATTCCAGGCTTCGACCGTCTCCTGGAGAAGCTACCAGACCTGGTCCTCGACACTCCTGACGCAGCGGTCCTACTGTCCAACTTCATAGCGCGATGCGTGGCCGACGATTGTCTGCCGCCGCGATTCGTGCAAACTGCCAAGGAGAAGACCGATATGAATTCGCATGCCAAGTGAGTTAGTTTTCGACCATATCACACCTTTTTTAAGATAAGGGCTTAAGGGCGCCCATCCGGTCATAGTTCCCATACAAACGTATGTACGTGATTACGACGTTATTAAAAAAAAATCTCCAAATATTTTGATCTTGTGTTGAATATCTAGCTCCCTATGTAACGAAAAAAAACAACTTTTTTGAGAAACAATTTCAGTAAACACGTCCGAAAATCAGCTTTTTTGCACAATTTTCATCTCATCTGGCCATTCATTAATAAAATTGAAAACGTAAAAAACAGAGCTTCATAGAAACCTTGCACATGTAATGGAGAGCTTTTCCAAAAATACGTTTTTCCTAAAACAAGTTTTGTGAAATCTCCGCGCGCCAATTTTCATGCGATGTTATCGCGTTCTCACTCACTCGTTGATTTTCGATCATTGCGTTGGATGAAACAAACATTTTTTCAATCACGCTCGCGTTGAAGTTGGACCAATGAGGAGACCTCTTAACTGCACTTTTAGTGGTTTTACAATTTGGCTGAGTTGGCCGAAATTCGGTTTTATAGATAATGATGAATTTGTTTCAGACAATCTATACATAGAGCCGAGACTTTGCTATCCTTGAAGCAAGGAATGGTGCGGCTAGACAATATCTGGGGAGTTGGAGGTGGCATCAGGTATGTGACTATGGACATTATTTAGCGTACCCATAGATTCAACATAGATGATGGAACCAAATTTTTTAATCTACTCCAAATAGGAGGCGGTTCTCAATTCAATTGGTATTTTTTTTATGTATGTACACCGATTACTCTGAGATTTATGATCCGATTTACGTGATTCTTCTTTAGTTTGATGCGGAATAGTTGCCATTAGGTCTTATGAAAACTTAACATAGTTTAATAATAGTGCAAGTTTTACACAAAAATAAAACTTGTATTATTAAGCAGAGACGATGCACAGCATCTGTGAGAGGGCGCTGTATACTTCCCGTTTATTGTTAGCCAATCACAGCTTGTTGACGTCATATCCACGACCAATCAGCGCAGAGTTCCGGTAGTCACGTGGTCCCAGAGAGGGGGTCGCTAATGGCGACCGGTCTTGCCTCATAGAAGTCTCTCACCAGGAGCCCTTGAATGGATGCTGTGCATCGTCTCTGCTTAATAAGTTTTATTTTTGTGTAAAACTTGCACTATTATTTGGCATGTGACGATGCACAGCATCTGTGAGAGACGTGTTTATAACTCCTGGTGACCACGACGACGCTATGTGAGAAATTATAATATTAACTGAAAGATAAAACCACAAATCAGTATATAGATCTGTATTATCAGTCAGGAACCTCTAAGTAAAAGGTTTAGGTTCAATTTAAGTATCATATCAATCCTACTCTACCATTAGGTATTTAGGTATTAAACAAAAACAATGTGATAACAAATTGATCCATAGTGATCAACAATAATATGGCAAATTATTATACTTATAATAAATTACTACCAAGAGGAGGTCAATGTGTTCATACAGGTTCAAAATTATTCGAAAGATTACTCATATTTGGTAACGTGTCAACTTTACCTATAATCAGTTTTCGATAACATTTAGCGAAAGCATTTGGTCTTCGCCAATTACCACGAGGCAAAATATATTCTATTGAAAGATTTTTCTTACGAATATCAAAGCAAAGAGCCTACTTACACTCCCAAGAGATGCGGAAATACCTGCATCTTTCAATAAAGTTCTTACCAAATTACCCATAACAGTCCGTGATGCACTTAGCGTGGGATGGATCTCGAATTGACACAGTGAATGCTTACATTCAGCTATCGTACGTATGTCTCGGTCTTCAACCAAATTAGTGGACGTATATTTTTGTTATTAAGATAACTTCTTTCATCCTGATTTCCTATACGCTGTCGGTGTCTGTTTTTGACCCAAATACTGGAAACATGATGATGTGGTCACCCGATAGATATGACAATTCGATTAGACCCTAAAAAAGGTAAGATTATGGACACGTCCTCCTGATGCCAGCAACAAAAGAGAGGCCAATTGACACGACTTTCTGAAAAATGTAATTTTATTAGGAGGGTTCGTGTGCATCCGCGACAATAAGTTTATTTGAGTCCCAAATTGTGATATTAGGGGCTTCTCTGCTTCACGGGATTGAAACTAAAGAGATAATTTTAAGAATATGTTGTACATTTTCGCCTTCAGACGTTCGTTCAAATGTTAGTAGTACAAACCTATGTGACAATATGTGGTAGGGTAAGCTAATCTTTGCTCAATGAATACGAGTATTAAAAATATTGACTATTCATATTATAAGGACAGTTGAGTCAACGTTGTGAGTTAATTTGACAACATTTGACCCGTCGACATAGTGCCGATCTAAATTTACAGCGTGGACTCCGGCCAACTAGATCGGAACAGGGACTTTTCTGCTTCCGACCAATTACTGGTTACTCTGCTCCCCCCAGGATCTTCCAAACGAAGAAGTTATTGAGAAGGTCTTGAACTTAAGGAGGTGGAAGACCCGTGCTCCGATCTAGTAACACTACAACAAGGTTGTTGATCCTTAAAGGTTTGCCGAGTGCTCGACATCGATGAAGCCATACTCAATGGCTCTCGCCCACCCCGGCCAAAATTCTGATGTTGCTTTAGGAATTAGGCTCGGAGGCGGAAACACCTTCGCCTGCTGAAATAGCCATATACGACTGACGGCTGTGCAAAAATGGGTAGACGAGTCTAAAAAATGTTAGGTAACATATTTTCTAACAACCCCTCAAAAAGTCACTGTTGGCTAAGTAAAATTGATAAGTCATACAAAGTAAGGCCACCGATCGTGTCCCGTTTTCTTCTAACGTAGACGACTCGTTACGTTGTTCTCGAATTCATGTTGAACCTGAATGATGTCACGTACATTTGTAATATTTTATTGATTTAAAAAGAGTGTTTCTGGAGCTTCCCCCGCTCGCTCCTCTCCACAAAAGCCCACCATTAGAACGAGCAACCAGTCACAACTCTCCGATCGGCCGACTTCTTTGACAGCTCGAAAGTGTTGTCAACTCGAGTCAAGACTGGAATAATTCATTAGAAATAACTAGTTTTAAGTTTAAGTTTCGTAGTATTTGTCGATTTTGAGTTTAGAACGTATGAGACAACTGTTATTGTTGGATTGTATGCTCAAATGGCGACCACGTGCCCGTGGTCGGAAATGCTTCACACATGTGTTGGCAACTCAACTCAAGCCTGTAAATGGCTTATTTGAAAATAATAATAATAATCATTTATTTCGAGTAACAAGACTCATAGTGTTAGTAACAATATACTTAAACACAGAATCAGAAGCAATTTATGACATCACTGCCGCAAGGTGACAGGCCCAGCCGAAACCCTGGTTTCGATTCTAAATTTTGAGTTTAGAAAGTACGAAACAACTGTGATTGTTAGATTGCATGCTCACATGGCGACCCAGTACCAATGCCGCTGGTCTGGTCTCCCTGTCCCTTTGGACCGGTTGATGTTTGGCCACCCAGTTGGTTAAAGCTGTGTAATATTTGGGTGCCCATAACAGGCCGAATGGCAGGTACGTCATCTGAAACTTTTAGTCTGAGTAATCGACGGTGGTTCTTCAAAACGCTGAAGATTTATCCAGCTTCACCACCGAAAAAATCGGGTATCTATAAGTGAGAATCAGCTTGAATAGCTTCCCAATGTGACAATTCAGATGCTCGATGTTCGACAGTTCTGATGAATGATGCTTTGAATCGGTATAGGGCTCGTACTGATGGATGAATAACGGTTATTTGGAGGTAAATGGCAGACGCATTCTCGTAATCATTTCGAGAAGGGTTTTCGAAGCCCGAACCGTCTGCCACTGTCTCGAATACAGTAAGAGACAGCCTCCGTAGGATTGGTGTAGCCGAACTAAGAAGATAAGAGCGGCGGATTGGAGGTTAATTGGTAGACATCCGCCTAGCCTTTTTCAACTATGTTAGGGCCGGCTTAGTCTAACCGGATGCAGCTGAATACCAGTGTTTTACGTGGAGCAGCTGCCGGTCTGACCCTCCATAACCCGGTTACCGACTATAGGTACCCCTTGGTAAGACTCATGATCAGATAAGAGCCAGAGCTCCTGATTATCCATAACGACTGCCAGATCTACAAATGACAGCCGGGACCAACGGTTTTACGTGCTTTCCGAGGCACGGAGCGGTTTCGGTATGAAATGGATGGTCACCCATCCATGGACCGACCGCGGCAAGCGTAGCTTAACCGTGACCGATCGATCCGTACGTCTTTTACTTAGCCACGAGCCCCAGCTCTTGGAGGTTAATGGCAGACGCATTCCCGTGTTCAATCATTCGAGAAGGGCCTCCGGAGCCCAAAGTATCTGCCACTGTTTCCGATACGCTCAGAGACAGCCTCTATACTTATTTTGATTCTGCTCAGTACCAAACCAAGGGAATACCCATATTTCTATACCTGCCGTACAAGCATGTAATTGTTTCTCATCAAATAATTAGAACTCGCAGGGATCTTACGCAGACCGTCCCGAAAGTTGCTAATTCGCCTAGGATACGCTCCCGGCGATTTGCAATGTATTTAGCAAGTTTTCCGAGAATTAGCTGCACAAGTTTCCAGTTAATTTTATTTTATTTAAAGACGAGGGTAGAGATTATTTCGACATTTTATCGAAAATGCTAAAGACAGAAAGTAAAGCATGATTTTCTTGAAATAGACGATTACAACTCAAAGGGATCTTACGCAGACCGTCCCGAAAGTTTCCATAAAGTATTTCGCCTAGGATATCCTCCCGGTTATTTTCAATGTATTCAGCACGTTTTTCACAAACTGGCTGCATAATTTCCTAGTTGATGTCATGTAATTTTTACGTCAGTACAAGTGATTGCGAGATTTTATCGACAATGCCAAAGACAGAAAGTGAAGCATGATTTTCATCCAATAGGAAATTAGAACTCGCAGGAATCTTACGCAACCGTCCCGAAAGATCGTAAGAAATATTTCGTACTGTTTCCGATACGCTCGGAGACAGCCTCCGTTTACTTATTTGATTATTTTCAGTACCAAACCAAGGGCATACTCATGTTTCTATACCGAATGCAAGCATGCAGTTTGTTATCATATACCTAATTAGAACACGCAGGGATCTTACGCAGACCGTCCCGAAAGTTCTAATTCGCCTAGGATACGCTCCCGACGATTTGCAATGTATTTAGCATGTTTTCTGTAAACTATTTGCATGATTTTTTAATACACTTCATAAAACTTTGTCGAGGGTAGAAATGATTTCGAAACAGAAATGCGAAAGACGAAGCGAAGCATGATTTTCATCAAACATTGGAACTCGCAGGGATCTTACGAAGACCGTTCCGAAAGATTCTAAAAAGTTTTTCGCCTAGTCACTGCATGATTTTCTAACAAATTTTATGAAATTTTAACGTGGGTAGAAATGATTCCGAGATTTTACTGAAAGGTGTCGAGGAGCTAAGTCCAGAAATTGGTTCAGGCATAGGTGAATTATGTAAAACCGGCATCGAACCGGATACACACACGTTTTCATCAAAATTATTAGCACTGTTACTTGGTAAAGAACTTTTGAAATGTTGATGACTCACCGCATGTTCGCCGTTTTACCTCGGAATCCAATGAATTCATTGTGAAGAGCTAGAATTGGTAGGCACTCGCAGGCGTTCACGGCTTGATGTAGACATCGAGTCGTTACCTACCTGAGTTTCTTGCTCCGGAATCACATTTATTCACTTAAATATTAATTCGTTTCTATTGAATTATATTTGAAATTAAAATTTTAACAACAGTATAAAAATTTGATGTTAATAAGTCGAGAAGTAACGACGCTATGAGGCAAGACCGGTCGCCATTAGCGACCCCCTCTCTGGGACCACGTGACTACCGGAACTCTGCGCTGATTGGTCGTGGATATGACGTCAACAAGCTGTGATTGGCTAACAATAAACGGGAAGTATACAGCGCCCTCTCACAGATGCTGTGCATCGTCACATGCCAAATAATAATAATAATATGTGGGGACATTTTCACACACGGCCATCAGACCCCAAACTAGGGAGACCCTGTACTGTGGGTGTCAGACAGCTGATATACATACACAAATACAAATAGTTTGGCCCAACAGTTTTAATTTTATGAACTTTTTTCAGTGTAGTCCAATTTCGATGATTCTTTTTTTAATTGATAGTGTATACCGCGAATACCACCACCCCATTTCTACCCGTGGGTGTCGTAAAGGCGACAGAGGGATATTGACCAGAGGATGGGCAGCAGCGTCCTTCTGAGTACCATAACACCTACTGCGATCGCCAACATGCATCGGCCAAGCATGGTGATTACGGCTGAACCCCTCCTTGGGGGGAGACCTAAACCCAGCATTGGGCGTCTAAAGGTTGATATGACTTCAAATTTGAAAATATTCCACCCCTAAGGGTGGAAAATTAAGGGATAACTAAATTTTTTTGGTGTCACCGTTTCGTAATTAATTTGTATGATAAGAAGTAGGTGAGTGCGGTGACTTTGTTGTTTTGTATTGCCACCGACTTCCAAAACTAAAGTCATGTGTGTTCTGTGCTAAAGTTATTTTATTTATTTTCCACTTTTTAGTGCCTCCTTATCGCCCGAATCCATTAAGAAACGGCAACACTGATAAAACAGAGATTGAAAGTCCTCCAAAGATGAAAAAAACGAAACATATTTAATATTTTGGATTTTATTGATTTTTTATAAAAACGCTGAATACATTTCTAATTGTTGTATACTAAAACCCTCTCCAGAATGTAACAAACACTTTTTTGAAAACCGCATCAAAATCGGTTCAGCCAAACGGGAGACAATCGCGGACAAACATACATACATACAAACATACGGGTCGAACTGAGAACCTCCTTTTATTTTTGAAGACTGATCAAACTAACTTTCAATTACGTGACGACACGGTTGGCGCAGTGGTTTAACGATCGACTGCTGCGCTGCGTGTCGCGGGTTCGATTCCCGCACGGAACAAATATTTCTATGGCCTACAGATAGTTGTTCCGGGTCTGGCTGTTTATGTGAGTTTATATGTTTGTAAACGCACCCACGACACAGGAGTGAATCCTAGTGTGGGGCAACGTTTAAAAAAAAAAGAATTCGCAAGTCGGTGGCAATACAAAACAACAAACAAAACCAAAGCCGCGAATTTAAAGTTATTTTTTACTTTTTGAAGGCGGTTGTCAAAAAGTTATACTATGGTAAAGAAGATTACAAAAAGTTTCAGTCTTTTAAAAATTACCTTGTACAAATCTTATGTTTGCAGGCCTGTCAAGTCCCTTATCCGGCAAATTCAGCTGCTACTCAAAGAGTACCTCACCTCGAGTGACCTCGCCGAAGCTATGCGCTGCGTGAGGGAACTGGAAGTACCTCACTTTCATCATGAACTTGTGTATGAGGTAACTACAGCACTTTGTGACAGCTCTGAACACGAGGCGAGTCGCTGCGCAGTAACGGAATTGGGTTGTTGACACCATTAACCAATTATTCCAAAAAACAACTAATACACTTTATTTTAGCCCGGAAAACCCGATTAATTTTCAATTAACTGTAAAATTCGATTTTAACTTGCTTTGAAATCAATTAATAGTTAGTCAATTGAGTTGGTAAATAAGTGATGTCACAGGCCGCTATTGTCATGCAAAATCTATGGAGAAATCTAGTTTTGACAGCTCATAAAAAGTAGGTCAATTGATTGGTGGTGTCAAGTACCCAATTACGTGTCAGCGAGGTGAGGGGAGGGGGTACTGTGCAATGTGTGGCGCACTTCAGGGCTGTCATAAAGTTTAACGCTTAAATACCCTTAGCTTCACGTGATATTTATTTCAGTGCCCAAAGTGTCCATACAGCTGCACTTTATGTTGAGGATTACCGACTGGGCACATACTCTAAAAAAAAAAGAAGGATTTACTACCACCGGTTTCAAAAGAACAAATAGGGTTTTTGCATTTTTTCCATCAATTTAGCAGTACATCTAGCAGTATCGCCGTGCTGTAATTGCCTAAAATCGGTTAACACAAAACTGGTGCTTCAGTCTTTTATTTAACCCTCAGTATAAACAAACGAATTATGGATGAACGCACTTCCGACTATCTATATAATAATAATATTGTGTATACATCGATATTTGTCATTTTTAACCCCTAACGAAGACAGAGGTGTATTCTAAGTTGTACATGTATATCTGTGTCATCATAGCTTGCAAACGTCTGAACTGATTTTGAGTTTTTACACCCCGTATAATCTTTTTCTCAAACTTGTCTACCCTACAACTAAACAAGTTCCGTTTGTTTGTTCAGACTGTTCTGCTAGCACTGGAGACAGTGAACTCCAGTGTGGAGGAACAGCTGTGTGGCTTCCTGGCCGAGCTGAGGAGGTGTGTCATTGTCACACCAGACCAGATGGACAGGGTATGTGCAACATTTATTTGTTTACTAGGTTTATTTAGGTCATTGCTGACATTGGTGAAGGAAAAATATCGTGAGAAAGCCTGAAGTTATTTATCATCATCAATAACATGTCAACCTTTAGACGCCCACTGCTGGGCGATAACCTTGCCAATAATTATTAGCAAGGTTTTTTGTTATTTTCTTTGTGCGGCTGTGGTATCACTGCGACCAGAGCTGGTCTATTGTGATCACCGCTTGTGTTGGTTAGAGATCGCCACCAAACCCTGCAGCTGTGATGAACTGCAGGGTCTACTTTGGGGCAAATAACCGCCATGCTTGACCGATGCATGTTGGCGATCGCAGTAGGTGTTATGTTGCTCAGAAGGACGCTGCTGCCCATCCTCTGGTCAATATCCCTCTGTCGCCTTCTACGACACCCACGGGTAGAAATTGGGTGGTGCTATTCGCAGCCGGCACCACACGGCGAATACTGGATTTAGCATGATGTAATAGGGTATTACACCCATTTTTTAAAAGTGTCTCAATAAATAAAATAAAGTCTGTAGTGCTAATATGCCACCGAAAAAAACACAAAATTTTTATTCAATCGATAAGTGCCATATAAACGCATCTAAATTTTCAAATTTCGCGCGTAGTTTGACGAAAACGCCTCTTACTGGACGCCATATTGCTCAGCGTAAATGACGTCAGTTCGTTTTGTATCAAATGAGCTCATATTAAATATGATAATTGTATATCATTTAAAAATAATTAAAAGCATATTTTGTAATAGGTGTAATAATTAAAAAATTACGTTTGTTACGAAAATAATAAAAGTACAAAGCCTATATTACGCCAATAGGTTGACAGACAGTTGTCAATTTTTTGAGTCGGTTGAGACAGTTGTCACACAGCCGTACGGCGTAATAACATGGCCGCTACTATTTCACGGTGTTTTATAACAGATTAAAAATACTGACAACTGAATTGAATTTAAAAATTTGTTTTGTTATTTTATGAACTAAAACTTACATTTTCCGACTGCTTAATGCCTAAACTATCTCAATAACATATTTATAGATTTTTTCTCGTATAGAGTCCCTATTGTAATTCACATGGTGTTGCGATCGATGCCGCAATACTTTTATATATTGTGTACTAGCTGACCCGACAGACGTTGTCCTGTGAATTGATTTTTCAATTTTCTCACCGATTATACTTTCCCTGGACCTCCACAAATATTTTAAAACCAAAATTAGCCAACTCGGTCCAGCCTTTCTCGACTTTTAGCGAGACTAACGAACGACGGTTAATTTTTTATTATATAGAAGACTAGCGACCCGACCCGGCTTCGCATAGGACTATAGCCTTCCTCGATAAATAGACTATCCAACACAAAAAGATTTTTTCAATTCGAACCAGTAGATCCTGAGACTAGTGCGTTCAACCAAACATACAAACAAACTCTTCAGCTTTATAATATTAGTATAGATTGGCTCGTTTTGACAGAAGTAAGCTCAAATATGCTCGATATTGTTTACCAGGGCTTCCTCCGAGTGCTCGAAGACATGAGCGACATAGTGTTGGATGTACCTCTCGCGTACATCATGCTCGACCGCTTCATGGAGCGCTGTCAGCACAAGTTCCGTCTAGGAGACGCCGTGCTCAAGCGGATGCCCACCAGGTTAGTACAACAACATACCAACACCAATATCATAACAACAACAGCAAAAACTTGAGAGGTGTCAAGGGACACCCGGATGGAACGAAGTTCCTTTCGACAACAATTTACAACAACACAACAACAACAACAATACACAACAAACAACAACACTATACTGTTGTTGTTGTTTATTATTATTTACAATTATAATTGGCTTGGACAGAGAAACACACGCACGCCGCACGGCTTACAACTATAGCAAAAAGTGTCGTTACATTTTTTCCGTCTAGCCCCCTTTCGCAACGCGCGATAAGGAACTACGTTCCACTAATATACCAACAACAGCAAAAACAACAATATTACACACACAACAACTACATTACTGCTGAGCGTAGGATCTTGGGTTCAATCGGGGATCGAACCTACTAGGAGAGGACAACAACGTAACACTAAGCCTATTACTACAACATAACACTAATACAATAACAACAATATCATACCAACAACAGCAAAAACAACAATAACATGCCAACAACAGCAAAAACAACTACATTACTGCTGATTGGTGCGGTCCTGGGGTCTACCCCAACTGCTTTCTCCGGAAAACCCATAAAAAAAATCAGTTTTTGTCCATCAGTCACTAAGGATTTTTTCTCAAAATCTACGCAACGTTAGAATTTGAGATTCGGCTTAATGCTAGATCTTTATAACGAGCACAACTTCCCAAAGAACAATAAATTCTTTTAGAAAACGTATTATCTTTGTTTTGTTAAAAAAAAAAAAACAATTTAAAATATAAATTTTCTCATCAGGGGCCGCAAAAGGTTTGTCTCCGAAGGCGATGGCGGTATCATTAAGGATCACGCGCTGAAACTGCGCGAGTAAACGCACACACGCACGTGCTAACGGAGCCCTGGAGCCCTAGCGGACATTTAAACAACAAGTACAAACCCACCGTTGACCGCACACCATATTACAACATCATCTCAACCTTTAGACGCCCACTGTTGGGCATCGGGAGACCTATACCTGTGTCACTCTCGCCCCGCATTCATCCAGCAGTTTCCCGCGGCTTGGAGCAGGTGATCGGTCCACCTTGTGGAGGCCTGCAGACACTACCTATCGAGACTTGCCTGTGGGGCCATCAGTCATCGACTCTACGGGCATTACAACATCTTTCAACCGAAATACGTCAACTGCTGTATATACAGTGGATCACAAACAGCTTATATTCCAGAAGCCACAGAAATTACAAGTCGTTTAAAAAAGAAAACTCAACAGTCCCGCGGATTCCTGCGACCTTTATCAGCAAATCGGATCACCTCATGGGCGTGGTGGGGCAGAGTGGGACAATTGCCCCACTCTTATTGGTACGCACATGACCTCTAGTAGGAAAAAATAATATAAAGAGGTAAAATTGTAAATGTGTTTTTCAAAAGGGAGTAGGCACTGTGTCGACACAAAGTACGTAAGGCTGCGGCGCGCAGGCACTGTGTCGACACAAAGTACGTAAGGCTGCGGCGCGCCCGAGCAGAGACCGCTCAGAACAAACCGCCATTTTACTCACTCACACATTGACATTTATAGGCAATCTCAAGCAGTTTCAAGCAGACATCAGACTCGATTGACACGTTTTGTTTAAATGAATAAATGAGAGGCATTGATATTTCATGACGAACGGAATAAAATGTTATAAAAAAAATACAAAGAGTACCAACCAGTGTCAATAAAATTTCATATTGTCACAAATAAAACCTACAAAGTCAATGCAGTAGCAGCCCTAGTGAGTCTGGCAAGTTTAGGTAATTATTTTTAAAGATGGCGGGAGCGGTCCTTCTGTACCCTCTATATTTTGTGGTGTCGATCAAAAATCGTTTACCTACACCTTTTTACAAGTTTTATTTAACTTGCAATGTTCGTATGTAGGTTTAGGTCAAAACTTGCAACTGATTTTTGAACCAGTTTTCGTAGCCCGAATAGGTTGATTTTTGGTAGTCGTGCATAAACCTAATGACAATGCAGTTTTATGGTGAGCTGGAACTGATGCTGCTATCAGGGTCACCTGCAGCCTACCCAACTCCTCAATAGCTTACAGCAGCCGTATCGTGTTTCGGCTCGTTATTGTCTTGAAAAGTACTGTAAAGGCATGTGGCTCTAAAAACACCAGAAGTTCTGTAGCATCTTATAAAACACGGTGGTAATTTAAAAGTGTCTGTCTTCGCTTCGCTAAGGTCCGTTGTCACGGCGTGTGTTTTAAGGCGTAAAAACTTAATCGCCTATACTTTGGTCTTAAAATTAGAAGCATTAGACTCGTCAGAAGCTTTTTAAGGCATGTTTTTTAATAAAAAAAAATTGGTGTTTCATGAAAACGTCATAAATGTGAACGCTTTACTTTCGGTTTTCGGATAAACAGTTGATTCGATAAAGTTGTCTATACACCGTGGAATTTTAGTCGACAAAGGTGGTCTATCAATGTATCCAACATGAAATACGTCTAGATGTGAATAAATAATTAAATATCTTTTTTTATGAATTATTAGTAGAAACATCAGGGTTTCGTGTTGGTTGCTTGGTCGAAAAATGCTGTGTTTAAATACCCTATTTCCTAATAAATATAATATATTTATTAAAAAATTGTGTGACCTAAACTTTAATTCTAACAAAACTGAAAAAGCGAATAAAAAAATCTGCAGAATTTTTTTTCGCAATTTTTTTTTTATGATGTTAGCAATATAGTTCTGGGAGGTATAAGTGTTTTAAAAATAGCCCTGTATACGGGCTCAACCTCTGTTTCATAAAAAAAGTTGTGAGTACCGACAAGCGCACGTACAGTCACCAAAAGTGATAAGTGATCGAGTCATCAGATGTAGTTAAAGTTTAAATAATGAACTGTTTATTCTCTATTAATTTTATTTTATTCAAAAACACATTTATCGGTATCTAAATTAACTTTAACTATATCTGAATGGTAATGGTAACCGACAGCGCGTGACTCGACTACTTAAAGAACATGCAGTAGCGCGATGTCGAAAATATCGTCTTATGAGCGCCCATCCCGTCATATTTTCCATACAAACGCTCGTACGCGATTACGGCGTTATAACAAATTATTTTCCAAATATTTTTAACACACAAGTATCTTGTGGTTTAAATCTAGGTTTGTATGAAGCCAAAAATAAACATTTTTGAGAAACAAATTCAGTAAACACGTACGAAAATCAGTTTTTTTGCACAATTTTATCTGAACTTTGACCGTTCATAATGCACTCATACATTGAAAAAGCAAAAAAAACAGCTTCATACAGACCTTGCACATGTAATGGAGATTCTAAATTACAAACTTTTTTGTCAAAACCTTGTAAGGCTTTTTTAAAAACACGTATATCCTGGAACAAGTTTTGTGTAATTTCCGCGCGCCAATTTTCCTGTGATGTTATCGCGTTCTCACTCACTCGTTTGTTTTGAGCTTCGCGTTGGTTGAAACAAAAAAAATTCAATCACGCTCGCGTGGAAGTTCATTCGATGGGGATGGGCGCTCTAATAATATAATACTTCGTAATATGAGTGGTTTTCATAGTTCAAAAATACCACAATTACTTTTACAAGTTTTTTTATTCAACCGAAGTAAAGCGTTCATATTCATTTAAATAAATAAATTCGCCACATAATTGGACGTTGATATTTTTAATACGCGACGTTATTCACGTCAATAGCATAGGTTTTTAAATTTACTTTTTATTTTTTAATAAACTGCCTTGTGTCTATCTGCCTCGTAATTACTTTAGCGCCTTTAGATTGTGTGTCACTATCACTTTATAAAACGTAAAGGTCTTTTACACGACTGCCCAAAAAAGGAGTATTTTGTTTTAGAGTTCTTATATATGTGTATGTTTATTTCGCCCTAATTTCTAAACGCCTGAACTGATTTAAATGTATGAGGTATTGAAGCATTCTAAAGATGGAATCCTTGTAAGTCCGTAGACTAGGTATGTGCTAGTTACAAATTGAACTAAAGAGTATAGAATTAGGGTGTATTTACATCGCAGTCGGGGGACCATCTATCAATTGCCAATTTATTTATTTATTATCAATTTCTTATCTAAAAGGTCCCCTGAATTTTTAGTTTTTCTTTTTTCCATGGCAGTCGTGTTTTGTAATTTTTCTTAATCTTTAAAACCAATGTGTCAGATAATAAGACCTTAGTGAAGTTTCAATTTACTGGGATTTTTTTTTTGTCAGCGGTCGTAAAGTAATTAGGAGGTTGACTGTAAAATTTTGCATAGAAATATCATGGAGTACAAAAACGTTTATAATTTAGGTACTAAAGTGCTTTGGCCCCTATGTTTTGATACAAAGTGAAAACATGTTCTCCAAAAATGCTTGTTGAAAACATGTTCTCCAAAAATGCTTGTTGAAAACATGTTTTTACCAAAGTCTATAAAAAAAAGTTAGGTAATCTTTCGACATAATTCTGATAGAAAATACTAGTCGGATCCTTGAGTGCTAAAAGGTATATTTTATTACTAATAAAAATGGAATTCGTAATAAACTTCACAAAGAATAAAGTTGCGGGACAAATGGTAGTAGATAGATAATAATATTATACATTATTTTACACTGAAAATTTAATAATGCTCTTAAGTACAAAACAATACTACCATTTTGGCTCACTTAGATCACAAGTCACTATACTCCGTTCACAATAAGATTAGACATTTACACAAACCTTTTTTTACAGTCCCTTCAACCGATTTTGACTACTATTCCTTAGTCTTAAGGATGACATTAGAGGCAAAAAAGTGGTTACAATAACAACTGTTTTTTGCAGCTGCCATTTGTCATACCACCAACGCAATATAAGTCAAAATCGGTTGAACGGACTGTAAAAAAGGTTTGAGTATATGTCTAATCTTGTTGTGAACTGAGTATAAATATATTTAAATAAATCACAGAAATATACCTAAAAAGAACGTCTGCAAGTCCGCCATTTTGTGTATTAGTTATCAGGTTGAAATAAGGTTCATATTCGTATGTAAACTCGTGCTTTTCGACGTCCATTTTGTGTATATGAAGGCGGCAGTTTTTTTTCTCGTAGTTAGGTCTCTAAAGGGTTATTTTCAAAACAGTTATAACTTCGCAGGACTTTGGTTCTAACAAAAAAAAATGTCTACTAAGCTATACGCTACGCGACCACAAATGTGTTAATATCTGATTATTTTTGTCTTATATTCCTACGATTGTATTAGTGTTTTACAAATAACCCTGTAGAGAAAAGTCGATGATTAAAATCATAATTCTGTCTCAGTCAATTTCAAAGGGTTGGCTGAAATGGAACGATGTTTTTAATTTGTTTAGCGCTAAATGTATTTAGTGGCTTGTGGTGTAAGCAAGCTCTATGGTCAGCGCAGACAGAGCAAAGCATGTTCAAGTAGTTGTCATCTTAAACATCGGTATTTATTATCTTGCATACAATTTTGAACCCTTTTTCAGTTGTGTTTTAGTTTATTTTCAATTATAAACTGCAGGAGTATGTAGCTGCAATGTCTACGCTGACCGTTAGTCTCCCACTCAATTTTTTAATTATTCTATATTATTTCTATGCAGAATTGTATGAAAACAGTGCGAAATGACTGTATTTGCTTAGTCGCACTCGGTTCGATAGATTTTCTCTTATTTTTTCTTCTCTCGGTCGAAGGGACATCGTGTCGTTACCTGATACCATAGACACAGTATCAGTTTCAGAGATAAAAAACAAAGACAAACCAAAATACCCAGCACGCCACGGTCTCAACTACATGACAGATGAATTACTACTCTATGGATAGAAACGTAATCCCACAGAGTAGTAACTCGCAGTTTGACGCCGAAGGCACGTTTTTGCTTTTTTAACGTCAAACTTCTACGTTTTATAGTCTAGAATTTTGTACTGAATCTATGGTAGTTGTTTACGTTTCGATGTTCCAAACACCATCTATACATAGTTTTTATTATATTATTATTATTATAGTACAAGATAATTTTGTGTGTTCAAAATTTTTAAGCTTCCGGTGGTCGAATAACTAACCTTTAATTTAATACCATCAATAATGCGCGCCACATTATTTTAAACCTTACCTTAAAGCATTAAGAGTCATTTTCATATCGACGATCACCGAAGCTAATTTATATTATTATTATTATTTTTTTTGTAAAGGAGAGTCTAATAATGATTCCAATGTTAGAGGCATTTATTTTGAGCCCTTGTAATGTGAGCGTTGAACATTGTTTTATAGTATAGGACTGCCCCGTCTTGTGATCGTACGGCTAACCGTGAGGTCTTGGGTCGTATCCCCTATTCTGAGTAACACAACCTACAGCTCGACGCTGCAGGAGCGCCGAGTTACAATTTCGTTACTTTTAAACTACGCAACGATGATTTTGATGCGGTTTTCAGCAATAGGTTGTTTGATCTACATTGTACCCGAGCGAAGCAGGGGCGGGTCACTAGTTAAATTATAAAACAAAGTTTGACGCATCAAATAAGGCAATTTTCGGAGTTTTTTTTTATTTGTTAAAAGTATTGTATGACTGTGCGATTGGTTGCACTATGTATTCTGTCAAAATTGAACATTTTTTTTATATAAACATTTGATTGGAATAAATGATGAAAAATGCAGTTTGTCGTATACCGATTAACGCAGATAGCAGCAATGCTATAGAACTTTTCATTTAATTGATATTGGACTATGAATATACAGCTAATTGAATTAGAATTAGAGTTGAAAATTGAATTCATACATTAATTTGCACGCAATTTTCCACTCTATTTTCTTTGTGATTTAGTTCATTATCAATGAAAATGACTCGAGCTCTTCAATTTGCGCTGATCGTAAGCCGATCAAGACATTTAGGCAACTGGGTGTAATTTCCAAACATATGAAAGGCCAAACCTCCACTACTTATGAAAACTATGCGTTATCATACTTATCATCGACGCTCAAGCGGTTCTAGAACTCAGATTATGAAACAAAAGGCAGATAGACCGAGTGGATTCGCTTTTGAATTTGTATTTGCTTTTTGCCTTCACTCTCAGCGTTCCGCGCGGTCTGTCTTTCTTTTGTTTCATATTCTGAGTTCTAGAATTAACAAATCATCTTTTGATCCACCTGCACGACAGTCAAGACAGGGTTCTGTTTTCAAAAGTCTGCTTAGAGCTGGCCACTTTTCCCCCCATATGAGATAGTGCTCTTCATGACATATTTGAACTCTCTCTGGGATGTGAACGCATCTACAAGGCCTCTGGTATTGCAGATATGTCTATAGCAGGAAGCTTATAGATAAAGTGGAGGCAACACTCTAAATACCTAAGTGAAACTGACTGGGCAGACGCTCTCTTTCTGAATGCATATATAAGAACGAGACAGTGATATGTGTTTTCTTTATCTTATGTATGCATTCAGAAAGAGAGCGTCTGCCCACAGTTGGTTTCACTTGGTGTTCAGAGTGTTGCCTCCACTTTTACCTATAAGCTTCTTGGTGTATAGGCAACATCAGTTAGACCGTCGGTTGTCTAAGTTCAACTTGATCGGCTAGTATTCCTGTATACATAGGCCAGCACAACAATCTGTCAAATTTCTTTGATAGATTTTCAACTTTATTACGAAAGATTAAGGTTCCATATTCAGTTGGAAAAATTTGACAGTTTGTTATGACTTCTTAAGCTGGCATCTGTATAATGTTTTGCAACCAAAATGTACTAATAAACTCGTAGTGTTGAATCGTAAGCATTTTTAACAATTCCAAATTTTGACGCGGATGTAAAAGATTAAATGACAAAATTATTGTAAGGTCCATTTTGCCATTACAAAATTAAAGTGCATTTTACTATTAAAGTTTCATTTTTTACGAGCATTTGCAGTGTGCTGTTTTTTGACTAGAATAATATACTCTTTTCATGTTAATTGTTTTATTAATCTTCTTTTTTCCTTGTAAAAATTGTCTGAATAATCTAGCGATTGTTGGTCTATAATAGTACCTACCTAGTAATAGCAAAATTGTGTTGTCTCTCACAAAAGCCATCTCACTAGAATGGGCCGCGAAATTCAAAATTTTCTACGTTTTTTTTGCAATTTGCAGCTCAATATCAGGTTCATGCAACCTAATAAAAACATTTAGGCGCGACGAAACCAATATGTTTTTACAGGATTATAATCATTGACATAACTCTTCAAGTTAGAATTACCCTTCAATCTTTTTAATGAAAAGTTGACGTTAAACTTTAGTTATATTGACAATAACTCAAGGCCGCGCCGCGCGCTTGACTGTCGCATCAATTCTTAATACCTCTTACAACGTGTTACTGACCTGCAAATTGCAAAAACGTAAGAAAATTGGGATTTCGCGAACCACTTTAGCGCTTATCCCTTAGCGAAGAGTTGAAGTTGACTACAATATCCGGCTGTCGTTTGTGAAATAGATACCTGTGTGAAAGTCTCTGAAAAGAGCAAATATATTTAGAATTTCATAAGCTTCACCTGGTAATGATACTAGGTGAAGCTTTTGAAATGAACACTAGGTATTTATAATCTATTCATATTGCTATTATTCAAATACAAAGCAAAGTAAACTATTTGCTAAACATTTTTTTTAAAGTGTCACTATAATGAAGGTACCTATGTTAACATCAAAACCCTATAGCCCAATAGCTATGTGTTACGCTTTATTAAATTAAATATAGCTTTGTGAGATTTTTGCCGCCAATTTTGTAATATATCTCACAGTCGATGTAATCGTCCTCTGTTTTCCTATCTTTGGTTTATGCACATTGTAATAAAATAATTAAATTTAGTCAAAAAACAGTGCATTGAAAACAAAACGAAATTTTTATACCAAGGAGGTACGACTTTTGAACTAAGGTCGTTTATAAAAATGTAGTTTTTTTTTTAACTGCTCAGCCATAGACATAAGTTGTATTTTTTATTTGCATAAGTTAGAGCCAAGATTGTTTCGACAATCCATTGTAAATAAAACGAGGCAAATATATAGAATGTTTCACTTTTTGTAAGTTTTATTTATGCTGCGTTTATCCTGCATCAGAAAAATGTTCCTACAACATTGTTCAGCACAACACCTGGAGCATGCCTACCTGACTGACGAGCATTCGCCGTAATGTAACATTTGAGTATTACATTACAATACTGCCTCCCTGACTGACGAGCATTCGCCGTA
This sequence comes from Charanyca ferruginea, assembly GCA_947361185.1. Lineage (NCBI taxonomy): Eukaryota > Metazoa > Arthropoda > Insecta > Lepidoptera > Noctuidae > Charanyca > Charanyca ferruginea. The sequence continues at coordinate 7,208,156 of OX376080.1, read as the reverse complement.
ATGTAACATTTGAGTATTACATTACAATACTGCCTCCCTGACTTAACCAGTATTTCGCCTGTCAACATTAGATTCGATTATGAGCATTTACTTGATTCAGACACGACGCGCTCAATAACAAGTGGTGCGCGTTGATGTTAAAAATCAAAGTATTAGGTACACATTGTATCATCAAGTTGTGCACTGTAAGAACTCTGCACTATTCGGTTTCAATACATTGTTATTAGGCTGTGTGCCGACTTCTAGCGTTCGAAGTGTGAATTCTGACTGAACTGTCTACTACATAACTATTCATTACTGTCTTATTACTGATTTACTGTGTACTTCGTACTTGGCGTAATTTTCAGTAAGATGAATTGAGATATTGTTTGCTGTGCAAGTAACCTGTGATCTATACTTCTATACTAATATTATAAAGAGGTATTTATAAGTTTGTATGTAGGGGGTAGGTAATCTCCGCAACTATTCATCCGATTTCAAAGATTCTTGCACCAATAGGGAGCTATGTTATCCCTGAATGGTAAAAGCTATATTGCATTCTCAAAAAATTAGAGATCCTTGAGTAAGTTCACGTGGACGAAGTAGCGGGCAATGTGCTAGTAAAAAAAAAAAAAAAATAGGAGCTGATCTTGTAATAAAACAACTTTTAACGCACAAATCAACTTTTTACTTCAGGTTTCTTATGTCTATTGATACAATCTCGAAAATCATTAACTTCTGTTTGGCATTTTCTCCAATCCTTGGTCGTTGCTATGCACTCCTGAAAAAATAAGCAATACAACTTGATACTGAACTGAAAATTGCAAAAAAAATTTAAGAAAATTTGAATTATTTTTTACAATATGTTTAAGTTTCGTAATCCAAGTAATACTCGGTTTTCAGGTATTTCACGAGTATCCTGCAATGCAATATCGAGATATTTCCTCACTAGATGGCGCTGATTCGTCGTATTTGGACTTATTGTAAATTGGACTAAATACCTACTAGATGATGATGCCTGTGAAGCTTTAAACTTCTGTTATTTTTATGTAAATGCCTCATTAGAAACGTAGCATGTAGGTAAAACAGCAATACCGAAGATCTAAATCTTTACTTAAAATAAATAATTGTCTGATAATCATTCGATTCGATCGAGAGTCTTGCGTAATGTAGGTAGGTACTAGCTTACCCCAAGACTACGTTAAAACAAACCGTGTATTCGTCTATTCTACATTAAGTAGGTACCTATTCACTTCAAAAAGTATTTTATTTTAATAAAAAAGACAAAACAAACATTTAATAAAAAAACACCAAACACTTCAAGATTTACTATAATTCCATTATTCAAACCTTTATTGCAAAAAAAAATGTTATGCTGTTATAGAATATATAGAGGATAAGTCAATATCACCTTTAATAAAATTAATAATTTAAATAAATACCATCTCGGTAAATGTTTTTGTTATGGATTTGATATTTTGTGTCGTAGTAAGTAGGTAAGTACCTGAACTTTGTAATGTAATTCCAAGCAACCTGTTTTCTTCAACATGCTCTCCACGGGGTCGTCATCAGAATCCACTGGTTTCTCACGAGGCTTCACAGTCATTTTACTATAAATTAATTAATACAGCTCGAATCACAACAATATAATAACCTCTAAATCAAAATCAGCTGATAGTGAGTGATAGATATGTCGATAAGATGACGTATTATACAAGTAAATGAAAAAGTCATACATTGTCATAGCAACTGCTAGGTTATATAGGGTATTTAAATTTAACCGGGTTATAGTAACGTTTCGTTTCTCGTTTGATAATTCTTGGCAGTCGTGTAAGAAGGTAAGCCGGTAGTTTTCTAATAAATAAATATGTATTAGCATGACTTCCCAGCGTCACTAGACCATCATTAATTTAGCGTGGCTTAAAATAAGAATAGTAAGAGAAATATTTATTTGGTTTAGAAGGTATGCGAGAGTAATAATTGCAAGTTTCTAAGCTGGGCCCATTTTCAAGTGCAAAAGGTAACTTACGTTCAAGTGACACAAGACAGGTTTTTAACCGACTTCAAAAAAGGTTTTTCTTATTCAGTTGTATTCTTGATACTAAAACTTAGGGGTTCGCGGCATCAAGATGCTATGCTCTCGTTACGGAAATGTCAATCTTTTGTAGAACGGAATGAATCTTTAAAATGAATGCATTTAATAGTGACATCTAGCGGCGGGTATCAAAACTTGCTCATTATTAAACTGTTCGTGGAGGACGAATAAAAGTAATTAATAAAAGTTTTTCCCATAAAAACATTACACTTGGGTTCGATTCACAGTTCGGGCAGTGTTATTGGGTTTTTTCCAATAGGAATTTTTCAGTCAACAATCCGGAATTTGGAAGTTTTTGGTGTGTCCAACCCGTGCCTGGGTGCGCACTTGTCGCCGCTGGTCTTGAGCCTGATCTCCCCCGGTCTTGTCGGATTACCGTCCCACCGGACCATGTACTCTGTGCACCGGACTATGAGAGTGAGTGCACCTGTGTTTACGCACACACTTGTGCACTATAATATCTCGTGCGTATTTCAGTATTTGATTAGTCTCCATTGAGATCGTCCATCGTAGCCGAAATTTGGTCGGTAGAAGAGAACTACTCATATTTACACGTATTATTTTTACCTCGATGCCAATGATATTCTAATAAAATATCATTGCTCTATGCACAAACAATCGTACCGAGATATGATCATCTGCCAAGCCTTTTCCCAACTATTTTGAGATCGGCTTCCAGTCTAACCGGATACAGCTGAACTCGTGTTTTACATGGATTTTAGATAGAAATCGCTCGTCTTATAAAGCTTTCGCTAATAATGCATAGTATAGGTAGTATAACAGGCTGGTGTCCGCAACTCTACGTGTCGGCGCGTATTTTGTATACAGGTGGGAAGTAGATCATTCGATCCACCTCAGATGCTCGAGAAAGGCCAGCTGTGCCTTGACGTTAATGGCGATGTCCCGTAGGTTACCTGCACGCGTAGCATGACTACGCTATGTCTACGGAAGATTAGATATACTGACAGGAAGAATAGACAGACTGTATTGACTTGTATATTCTTGCTGTCAGTATGTCTATTCTTCCGTAGAGATAGCATGGTCATGCTACGCGTGCTGGGCCCTGCATGAAGCGACCTCAAGGCAGGTCAAAAGCACATGGGCTGCTGTCTCGTACATGGAGCTTTAACAGATATGTAAAACAAACTAAAATTTTAATAACTTAACTTCACATTTATTCAAATATAAAAATAAACAGTTAACTAATTAATTATTTATTACGCTAAGATCTTGCTTTTGTTGCGGAGTGCTGTGTATGCGACTAAGATGGAGAGTGCAGTTGCTAACACCTCTGAGTTCACCCACGGACCGGAATAACCTGTACAATGAGAATAATAAGTAACTTTCATAAAAGTTTGTGATGATGAATAGATGGATGTTTGTCTTTCATGTTCAAACAGCTGAGCTGAATGAGCTGTTTGGCACACAATTCATGGATGCATTCGTAAGTCATCATCTGCCTAGCCTTTTCCCAACTATATTGGAGTCGGCTTCCAGTCTAACCGGATGCAGCTGAATACCAGTGTTTTTACATGGGGCGACTGCCTATCGGACCTCCACAACCCACCAGGTAACACAATACCCCTTGGTAAGACTGGTTGTCAAACTTTCTGGGTTCTGAACACCCATAACGACTGCCAAAGATCTACGAATAACAGCCGGGACCAACGGCGACAGAAGGATATTGAACATCGGATGGGCAGCAGCGTTCTTCTGAGTACCATAACACCTACTGTGATCCCCAACGTGCATCGGCCAAACATGGAGATTACGGCTGAACCCCTCCTTGGAGAGTGCTACGCCCAGCAGTGCGCGTCTTAAGGTTGACATGATGATGATGATAGTTAACGGTAATGTGCTGTGTTTTGTCACTACGTTTATTGTCTGCATAAGCCCTCAGTGAAGTAATATTTTAGGTATGTAAAGCTACACTTACTGCCAGGATGGTGTAATTGAATGGCAATCAATGGAGAGACAGCGGCTTTAGGATCAGCGCGGCGGGCGCGGCGCAGAGACGCCCAGCCTTCCTCATCCAACACAAGGACCTCGTGGGTACCTGAGCGGGCCTTGGCTGGCTCCTCGGTCCAAGATACCTGAAGAAATCCAGAAAATCAATAAATAAACGTTGAAACACATAGCAAAAATGTATAATATAATTGTGAAAGTTACTGTTCAACTTTCTGTTTGTTTGTTTGTTATATCATAACTGCAAAACCACTAAACCGATTGTAATTAAGTTTAGAGATTATTCAGAGAATTTAATACCATGAATAGAAAGTAAAAAAAAAGAAATCTAGATTATTTTATATCATTCTAGCTATTTGCCTATGACTTTGTCCATGTAAATTTTCTTTAAATCCCATATTTTTATATAGGGATTACATAGCTTCTTATTGATGGATTTTTAGGTTATCCATTACAAACAAACATACAAAATATCCAAATCTTTTCAGATCACTTGCAATTATTAAATATTGTGTATGCTTAACGGATAGTTAAGATCATAATAGCTACATGATATTGGCCAAATTGTGGTGTCTCTTTCACAATACCCATTAATAAAGAGTTGAAGAAATCCTATGATACCCTTCACTTGGTACAGTTGGATAACTTTTGCTTACGATTCCGTAACTTTCTATATAAAATTAATCTCCCCGAAGATAAAAATAAAGCCAAAAGGTGTATGCACATATTGCCAGCGTCATCCATACTGAAAACGGGACTTAAAAAGTGAAAAAGAAGCACTAAAAGGGTTAAGCTTACCTGATATCTATTTTCGCCAATACGGGCAGCGGTCAGAGGCTTTCCGTCAACCTCGGCGTACAATGCGTAGTTTTCAGGCAGAGGATTGTCGCATTTCAGCGTAAACTCTGTAATATACGCTATTTGCGTTACAACTGTCGCATCTAAACTGGTGAAGGAGGTAGCCTCTACTTGTGGGTTTGTGCAGCCTTGCGCAAACGCGACAGACGCGATGGCCAGCAAACAGAACGCATATTTTGTGACCATTTTGCTGAATTACTAACAAATTATGACTTGTTGCAGTTAATTTAATATTTAAAATGTAGTTTAGGAAATTAAAGCACTTGCTCGTTGGCTCCACGTATTTCGTTCGAATTAGAGCGTTCGAAAAGTTGATCGGATTTGACAACAGTGAAAGGTAACTCTATTTTATTGTCTCAGTATTATAAATATACACAATAATGTACGGTATACATAAAAACTAGTTTCTTTAAGGCTAGATTTTTTAAATAAATATTTTAATAATTTATCAAATCCATGTCACTAAAGTTAGTTTCTATACAAAATAGAGTGTAATATTTTCTAGATTTGTACTCCGAACGCACTTTCCAAACGTCAGCGATGACGTGTGACGAAAATGCCAAGTTAATGTTTTTGGCCTTTCAGTTGCGTTCATAATTAAAACAATTTACACGTCCGGTTGAATGCATCCCTATTTAATTTATTAGTTTGTTTGGTAAAGTGGTAAACATTAGTCGTTGTTTTCTAAATAAATGATATATAATACGTAAGTTGAGTTGTTGAGTTGTTTCTAGTCATATAAACTGTAATTCGAAACAGCCCTTTATCTGTACAAAGGCCTCGCCTCAAGGAGGCCGGCGTCCATTGTTTAACTATTGTGCCTGCTAATTAGTCAGTTGAGCTGATTAGCTCTTTATTGAGTTGGTGCCCGGTTTTAAAACTTCGGTTTTAAAAGACGTCCACGATTGTACAGACTTCCACAAGTATTGCCAGAATATTATTAGTAGGCATGCATTTCACTTTTTGCTAATATCATCATCAATATTCTAGACTTTCTAGAGACTAGACTAGTGGCTATAAAATCTTTGTGAAAACTTGATTTAAAAGAGTGTCCGTGGAGTTTCTTGCTCGTTGTTCTCCATAGCGACCTACCTACGCTTTGAAACGAGCAACTAGCTTCAACTTTCTGACTAACTGACCGAATCCTTGACAATTCAAAAGTGCCTGTAAATGGTTTAATTGAAATAAAATGCTTTGACTTTTGGCTGTATTGAGCCTGTCCCTCAGGCCACAGAATGACAGGCGTTGAGGCCATACAGTAATATACCTATTAAGTATGTCTTCAAAATTGGGATTTCAATCATGTACCGACTATATGGTGACTTGAACCCTGGCACAGAATACTTAATAGTACTACGTGACTACCTGACCCTGGAGAAGGACATAGGCTACTTTTTAATCCGCAACTTGGCCATCCGCGATAACCGACATTTACGCGGACGTTATCACGGGCAGAAGCTAGTTATAAATAACAGTTAGTTATAGTTTTTTTTATCATTTAATTACTTACAAATGTAAAGTTTTCAGACTTTTCCCTGTACTTGTAGTATAAGACGATATTACTAGCCAAATTTCATAGTTCTAGGTCAACGGGAAGTACCCTATAAATTTTGATTCCCTTGAGAGTGTCGAAATATACGTTTTTTGCGGCATTAACGGCCGTATCTTTTTTTCACGTTAACATAGGTTAATTTTTTTATCCACGCGTTCCCGAGATAAAGGGTCTTGACAGACAGACGGACAAACAGACAGACGGACAAACAGACAGACGGACATCAAAGTGATCCTATAAGGGTTAATTTTTTCCTTTTGAGGTACGGAACCCTAAAAAAACAGCTTCATAGAAACCTTCACGAAGATTTTAAATTACGAATATTTATAACTTACCAAAAGCTTGTAAGACTTTTTCAAAAACTCGTATGTAAGTATTTCCTGGAACAAATTTTATGAAACCCCCGCGCGCCAATTTTCGTGCGATGTTGTCGCGTTTTCACTCACTCGTTTGTTTTCGAGCATTGCGTTGGATGAAACAAAAAATATTCAATCTTGTTCGCGTTGACGTTATACCTATCGGGAACCTCCTGACATGTAGGGTTGTTTGCCATGAAATTACATAAAAAGAGGGGAAAAATAAAAGACATAATGATAATTTATCCGTAAAGGCCTATATTTATTGATTTATTTATATTTTGTTGACATAATCCATGTGTGCCCGTTTAATTATCCCGAGAGCCGTTACAACAACCGCACTGACATCCTACCAACCGCTTTAGAAGTCCCAAACTTCACATTATTCACATTTCCAAACAATACTTAAAACCTTCTTGCTTTTATGGTGTCCTAGTACACCTGATCATGAGTTTATACATAGCTACCGTGAAACATTTACAGAAAAAGCAACTTAATTTAAATCTCCATAAAATGTAATGCTGTTACTGTTACTTTGTGGAGAATTGTAGAAACTGAAATACTTATATGAACGTCTTAAAATCAAAATGACCTAACGTAGTTCACCAATAAGGTTGCCTGTCCATTAGAGCGAATAAGTCAAGTTTTTGAGCGCGCTAATATCCGAAAACAACTGGGCCGATTGTGAAAATTTCGCTAAAAGAAAGCTACGCCATCCCCGAGTAATTATAAGGCTATATTATTATCAAATAATTGGAGATCCGTTAGAAAATTTAATCGAACAAAGTCGCAGGCGAAATCTAGTTGTTAAATACAAATTAACCAATATAAATGCAGTAATATCACGTCATTTACGCTACAGTGGATAAGGTCGCTTCGTATTACAACCTCGGTTTTCTTCGTGTAGTGTGCAATCGTAATTAACATTCACGGATTTGCTTCTCACTGTCTCGTAGGTCTGTCTCTTACTTAGGTTGTCTGTAAAAGATCGCTTTTAGCGATATAAATCAGTAACTCCAAGGCTCAGCTTCTCTAAAAATTTGTCCTAAACCCTAAAAACCTGATTAAATTATCAACTAACTTTAATTTTTTTTTTCTTGAAACTCGATATACAGTTGTCAAATAAGTGACGTCATAGTTTGCCATTGCCATACAAAATATATAGGGTAATAGCGTTTGGCAGTTTCTATCTACCGAATATAGCGGAATACGATATCCGTGTATGAGTGTCCGTTAAAATGTACCACATAAATTTAGCGCTACAATCGCGACCGGGTAAACATTTTCGAACTCGTCATACATTCAATCACAACTGCTACTATTTACTATTTTCGGATCTATGGCTACATTCACACCATACCCTGTGCCTACGCTAGCGCCATTTTGGCAGGTTTTGGAACTGTTACTTTGCTGCATAAATAAAGCTGGACACTTTTTAAACTTTCCCCCCATGATATTTCTTTCCTCTACCCTCCATACTACCGAAGAGGAAAAAAAACATTCTACTTGTACAGACTTCATTCTCCGCTCTCTGACATTCACATTCATGGCTAACTTCACTCAAACGGACAGTATATTGAAGCATGTTCTGAACATTTAATTTTGTTTACTTAATTACAATATTTGCTTTACTCAAGTCGTACAAATGTACTCAGTGATAACGTAACTTCCATTTTCAGAATCGGCCCAGTTCTTCCGGATATTAGCGCCGTCACACAAATAAACTCTTCACCTTTATTATATTTAGTATAGATTAAACGTTTTTGCTTCAATAAAGATATGGATGCGGACAATAGACTAAAAAAAATGCTGACAAACTGACAAATGCACGTAACCTGCTATGATTGACTGACTGAATTATAAACAAACAATCGGAAAATCAACAGAGGGCAGGCAAAGGAGATGTTTTATTTTGTACGGGACTCCTGGGATGGCTGGGAAACTAACCCCACTAACCCGAATAGAATAAAGTATATATTTTTTTGATAATTACAATTTCTTTATGCAAAATTAAAAATGTTTGACGTTTGTCTGACACAGATTCAGTGTCAATACAGAGTGTAATTTTGAATTATAATCGTCACGTTTGCATATAATGAAAAACTATTAGTTTTTCTACACAAAAAAATCAGGCTTAAATTCACGAAAGAATATAGATTCAACTTTTTCGATAAATGTACAGACAGCGTCACCAACTTCTTAAAATTTCTTCGATATGTAAGCAGTTAATGACGCTGTCTGTGATCTCTTCTGATGGCCGAAAATAAAACATCTCCTTTTTACAAAATGGAGTTACGTCTTTAGTAACTCTCGTCTGTCTGCCTGTTTGTTTCCTCATAACGACTAAACCATTGAACAGGTCGTGATGAAATTTTACCAGGAGGTAGTTTGGTATCTGGATAAGGACTTGGGTTACTTTTTAATCCGCGACTTCGTCTGCGTCCGCGGTATCCGACATTTACGCGGACGCAGTCGCGGGCAAAAGTTAGAAATACATATTTAAGAGGTTGTTTTATTGGATAAATGACACCATAAACCAATAGTTCTAAGACAGAACTTCACTAAGAAAACACTTAATTTTAGCCTTCACAGGGGCGGACTCTGGGCTTAATATACAGGTGCCCTGCTTAATGAATCAACTAATTGTCATTTTTGACAAAAAAAAACTGTTTTCGATAATGATATTTACGATAGTTTTCTTTTTTTTTTATTCGTAATTTTGCTAATTGTCTTCAATAGGGGCCCTATATATTAACGGGGCCCTGGGCTGCAGCTAAAAAAAACCTTAAGTATATACAGGGTGAAATTGAATTCATGAGCAAATTTTTAAGAAGTGACTCAGACCCTGAACCTGAACAACTTTCATTATAGGGGCCAACTCAAACAAGGCGAAAAAACAGAAGTGCAATAGGTACTCGGCCAAAATGTATGGAACAGCTGTTTTATTATCGCGCTATTTGAGTTGGCTCCATAATGAAAGTTGTTCAGGTTCTTGGTCCGAGTTAGTCCTTAAAAATTTGCTCATGAATTCAATTTCACCCTGTAGATCTACCCCTGGCCCTCAATAACCCCATTAATTATCAATTTACTGTTAAATGAGATTTTTAGTTAAAAATAATGGTTAATAAATGGTTTTTCTTTCTTTCTTTTCTTTCTAATAAATAGTAAGTCAATTGTGTATTACTACACGTGACGTCATAAGTAATACCATAATTGCCATACAAAATCTATGGGGGAATCCCCGCTTGACAGTTCATAAAAAGTATGTCAATTTATGGTGGTGTCATGTACCCAAATTAGAATGGAATTCCAAACAGAGACCTGTACACTTACTTCGAACAGTCAAAAACTTTAAAACATTACCCTTCTTTTCGCTGAAGTTGGGTAAAAAGCTACTGGGATGGACTTGCTAGGCTGTGTGCCTTCAGAAATCGCTCTGAACGATAACACCGCTTAATACACATTTCCGTTTTATAATAATATGTTTTTTAATTACCCTTTATTTACAATTAAGTAAATAGTGTTACATGTATGTATAACTATAAAACACAAGCGCGTTTGCGCACTCACTTGTGCACATTGTATAGCTAGTTTCGCCTGATCTCTTCCTGGTCTTGTCAAATTGCTGTCCTTGGACTATCAGAGTGAGGGAATGCACCTGTGTTTACGCACACACTTGTGAACTATAACATCTTCTGCGTACTTGGCTGATCTCCATTGAGATTACAATAGTGCCGATTCCCTTGCTCACATACTAAACTATAATTGCCATCTCTTACTACCAGGCAGCTGAAGAAAAGGACGGCCACAGATAAGAACTAAGTTAGAGATGTCAAATTAGTTTTCTGCTCCGTGTTTTCATTTTAATCAATACGTTCTGAAATGACAACTCTGTTGTTTAGTTCAACTTAAATTGACAGCTCTTGTTAATAATCTGTCTCTTTCTTGTTTTATTGGAGAGAAAGAGATATAAACAGTTGACAAACCAAAATGTGCCCATCACGCCACAGTCACGACTACATGACAGACGAATTACTACTCTATGGAATAACGTTTCTATACATAATTCCATAGAGTGATAATTCAATTCGTAGTTTGGCGCCGAGGGCACGATTTTGCTTTTTTGACGTGGCGGTCAATAGGTTAATTTTCAACTTATTGAAAAAATATTTTTTAGTTGCTTTGAAATAAATAAATAAGTTTGTCTTGACTTGGCAAATAAGTGACATTATAAGTACAAATTGCCATTTCAAAACTATGCCCTATCGCATTTTGCCAGCTCATTAAAAGTATGTCAATTGACTATCATCTGCCCTATTATAAAATTGGATTGGCGCCGAGGGCACATTTTTGCTTTTTACCACAAGTTTAGCTAGTGAACAACAGAATGGGCACTTTTTAGAGTTTCGGTCAGGTTTTTTTTGTTACAAAATAGTGACGTGGCGGTCGGGTCAGTACGTCAGCACGTCAGTACGTCAGCACGTGTCCTGCGGGTCAGTGATTGGGCGGCGTCTTGGCGGGCGAGGCGGGCGGGGGAGCGCTCCAGTCGTCGGCCCCCTCGTACTGCGTGTTCTCGAGGCGCGTGATGAGACGCTCGTCCTCGTCGCCGAACTCACCGCCCATTAGGGACGGTTCGCCGACCACCATCACGTCCTGGAACAACATAATATTATAATACCAACCTATAATAGGGTATTTTATTCTATACTAGTGATCCGACCCGGCTTCGCATGGGCCTATAGCCTTCCTCGATAAATGGACTATACAACACAAAAAAAAAAAAATCAATTCGAACCAGTAAATCCTGATATTAGCGCGTTCAACCAAACTAACAAACAAACTCTTCAGCTTTATAATATTAGTATAGATGAGAAAAAATCTATAAATATATTATTGGATAGTTAAGGCAAAAAGCAGTCGGAAAATTTTTGCTTTAGTTCATAAAATGACAAAAACAATTTTAAAATTCAATTCAAAGTTTTCAGTTTTTTTAATCTTTTTATAACACCATGAAATAGTAGCCTCCATGTTATTACGCCGAACAGCTGTGTAAACAAAAAAGTGTCAATTGTCAGTCAACCGATTGGCGTATTAGCGGCGCTTTGTAATTTTATTATTTTCATAGCAAACGTAATTTTTTAATTATTACGCCTATTACAAAATATTATTTTAGTTATTTTTAATATACCATTTATATACAATCATCATATCACAGACAACTGACGTCATTTCCACAGAGCAATATGGCGTCCACTACCAGGTGTATTCGTCAAACTACTAGCGAAATTTGAAAATGTAAGATTTAGATGCGTTTTTATGACACTTATCGATTAAATAAAAAAATTGTGTTTTTTAGTGGCATATTAGCACTACATAATTTAATTGAGACGCTTCTCGGTTGTTTTGGAGCGAATTCTGACACTCGGGACACAACATCCTCCCGTCGACGCCGACGTGACTCTGAGCTTAAGTGAGCTAATTAGCATAGTTTCGACGTGTCACTCGTGGAGCGCTTATAACTGTCTACATTTTTTTACTTATTGAATGAAATAGTAATATGAATACCTGGGAGGCGAGGCTGAAGTTAGGTCCGGGAGATCGTTTCTTGGCGGGCGCGGGAGGCGCGGCGTTGGGTCCGCCGCTACCCTTGCGTTTGCGACGCTTGCTCGCCGGGCGCTGGGACTCTGCGGGGGAGAGGGAGAGTTAGTACATCATCAAATATTATGCTAGATGCGCGGTGCGACAGGGGTGTGGTGACGTGACGCGAGAGCTCACTGATACGTCAACTTGTGACAACTGTCACGTTTACCGCACCGCGCAGCTACCTCAGGTCTCAGTTAAGCGGTCGGGCTCTAGTAGTAGTATAGTATAACGCTCTGGTGTCTGCAACTCCACGTTTCAGCCCGTATTTTGCGTACAGAAATGATATATTATTGTAACAGTTGATGAGTACTCACCAGGAGGTGCCACCATCCTCTGCCACTTCTGAAACAGCGTGGTTTTGAGACAGTCCCTAGGCGACAGTGCGTACGCTTTGTGTCGAGACATCAACTCCTGCATCGGCTCCAAGATGACGCATAACTAGAACATAAGAAAAACAGTGATTATGTAACATTATTACCGGCTAACATTGTGAACAATAATGGTACGTGCTTTCTAAAGTATATCTTGAATATCACTGACATTGGTGAAAAAAAACATCAACGGTTGGACCGTTTGGCTAATTTGGTCTTAAAATATTTGTGGAAGTCCAGGGAAAGTTAAAATAGAAAAATTCACGAAAAAAAGGTAGAGTAGGTAGATAAATAGGTAGGTTGGTAGGGTAGGGTAGGGTAGGTAGATAGGTTGGTAGGGTAGGTGAGTAGGTAGATAGGTAGGTAGCTTAGGGTAGGCAGTTGGTTCCGTAGATTGTTAGGACGGTGTCGTCGCCAAACATACTTATATCAATATTGGACAGGGTAACAACCTTACAAAGTTCAATAATGTAAATAATAAATAGTGTAGGACCAAGGGAGCTGCCTTGTGGAACTCCAAATTTACATTTAGACTCGTTACTCATAATATTAGCTACTCTCACACATTGTGATCTCCCCGACAAATATCTGTGAACCAGTTTAGAACTACAACTCTCATGCAAATGTTCTCCCCAGACACGTTAAAAGTATTGGGAACGAGACTGTATCAAATCCTTTTTGGAGGTCCAAAAACACTCTTAGACATTTATCACTTCTATCTAAATACGATACTATTTTTGTTGTTAGTGCCACCCCTGCATCTTCAATCAATTTTCTTTCCCTAAAGCCGAATTAATGTTTACTAAGCAGTTCATTATTTTCGAAGTAGCCGACTACTCTTCTGTTGCTATATCCTGGCTTTAAATATGTATAGGCTGGTTTTAATATGAATAAAGAAATGACCCCGGGGCTGATCTTTACCTTGGCCAGAGGTTTAAGTATTGCCATCCAACATGGCAATGTCGTTAGTCTTTTGCAGATGACAGCGAATACAGCGACACGGAGTAAGTTTTGATGCCATTTTATCATTAAACGAAACGTGAGTATTGTTACACATTATCGATTGAGAAAACGGATTAACTCACTGTGTTGCCGGGTTCGTCCAACTAGTTCCGATGGTCTCCATATCTCCATCATGGAAACCACTACTACATATGGTGAAACCCGATACAGAAGAGGAACTCAAAAGTGATGATGTGGTCAGCTCAGTATGAGTTTCAAGCAAGATGCTCTTCCGCCACCTCTACCCTCGCCCGCGCAACCTTTGCAGTGCCTGCAGGAACGCGACGGGCGGCGTGTCATCCTGTGGAACTCCTTGAGAAAGAGGCTGTATGCCATCGAAACTAGTCTGACGAACCCGACAACACAGTGAGTTAATCCGTTTTCTCGATCTATAAAATGCCATTTTGTTTTAATTTTTAGTTTAACGGATACTTATTTATTATGTGTGTAAATAAAATATAAATACCCTGAGATAGTTGAGCGTGGAGTTGGTGATGCCCTGTCGCGTGATGTTCTTGGCCAGCGCGTCGAGGGCGGCGTGGTCGGGGGGCAGCACGGCGGCGCGGGGGATGAGCTCGCGGTGCGCGCGCACGGCCAGGTGCCACGACTTGATGCGCATCAGGTCGTCGAACGTGAACTCGAGGATCAGGCGCCCTTCTGTGCATACCTGGGGACAAGTATTCCCTGTTTAATACGCCGTTGTTGGATTTTAAATCCTCGATTCGAAGACTAGAGTTTCAAATCCAACAGTGTTATAATATTTAGGCATTACGTTTGTGCCGGTGCACAAACCCACAGGACGACATTTGCAAATGATTATGCAAAGACTTCGCTGCATTCGCGGTTTCCAAAGGTGTGTCGGTTTTTATTCTTGTGACCAGTTGCGCATGCGCACACGATTGTGAAGGTAAGGGATGTTTCGCCATTTTCATAGTTTATGACGTCTACTGTGTAGCGTACTTAAACTAACTTCATCAAAAGATATAAGTAAGTATATGAACATATGTAAAACAGTCCAACCGCACTAATAAAATCTAGTGAATACTGATATTTTCGGCAAAGCTAAAAAATTAAATATAAAAATGTAGGCAGCTTTTACATACGGTTTGGCAGAAAAATCTTTTGTTTTGCGTAAAAGTTGCTTTTAATAATTTTGACGTGATGACGTCTTATAAATCGATGAACACCGGCTGCACGCACTAAAAAGTGTCACGTTCCGCCTGAGCCTGAGCGTGCAAGCGAGAGCGCGGAACAAGCGATAGAGGCATGATCGGCCCAAGCAATAAGCTCCGCCTATCTCGACGGAAGCCATTATTTACTTATGTTATATATGTTAGCCATTATGTTTCTTTAACTGGTTCGCTGCCAGTTCCGCATATTTGCGGAGTAAATGTACGGAAATACTGGTTTGATCCAGTTTTTGGCAGCGAATGGGTTAAGACGTTATCACGTAAAACTATCGTAAACCGACTTTACAGACAACTAATTTTTTTTTGCTCTTGGTTGTGCAGTTCCTATAAAAGCGTGTTTTTTTTTTAAATATTATTTGAATCGGCAACTTAGTTGGCGTCTACAACAGGGACGATATTTAGGCTGAAGTCAGTCCATTATAAAAATAAAGGTAGGGACTTACTTTAGTGAACATAGGTTTCCCGTGATGCGTCACCATGGTACAATGGTCGCAGTCTAAGGTAATGCTTGTGTTGTGAAAGGATTCCTTCGGCTGTCGCATCGTATAGTATAGTTCGGACACTCCCCCTTCATATATACTGCGGAAGTACCGCGGTATCAGTGTCCTGCCTATCGCTGAAAACAGAACATTAGAAATATTAGAAAATGAAAATAAAGTTTAACCTACTGACCGCCACAGTCATGTATAGATGACAAACAAAAATTGTGCCCAGCACGCCATGGTCGTGACTACATGACAGACGAATTACTACTCTGTGGAGTTATGCTAAGAAACGTAATTCCATAGATTTGTACTTCGTAGTTTGGCGCCGAGGGCAGTTTTTGGTTTTTTTCACTCATGTATAGATGACAAAAAACAAAAAATGGGCCCAGCACGCCACGGTCGTGACTACATGACAGACGGTTTACTACTCTATGGAGTTATGCTAAGAAACGTGATTCCATAGATTTGTACTTCGTAGCTTGGCGCCGAGGGCACGTTTTTGCTTTTTTCCACAGTCATGTATAGATGACAAACTAAAACGTGGCCAGCATTTTATTCGTAAATATAGCTCATTAAACAACATTGCTTTTTTATTTCCTTTGCTAATTATGTTCCTTGACTCATCCTAATTAATATTAGTTGAACTTCTTTCTTTATATTTCATCTATAATAACTTAAGATGACAAAAACTAAAACCAATTATATGAATTGGTATAAGGATTAATTCATAGCTTGACGCCGAGGGCACATTTTTGCTTTGTTGACTGGCGGTCAAAAGGATAAAAACCCGATGATATATGATTGATAATTTTCAAGAGGTTGAACAGACAGTTATGTATACTGGATGGTCCCGATGGCGATGTCGTTATGTCTTATTGGTTACTACGGTTTGATGCCGGTTTGATAACTTACAGATTGATACCGGGCATGTACCAGTGTGACTTTTTAGATTCATTATTATGTGCTTTTTACTTTATCTTAGACATCACTGGCGTCTATGAAGGAAGCCATCGTGATGAAACATGAGGGTACATCACTTCACTTGTCAACTGACATACTTTTTGTGAGCTGTCAATACGCCATTCCCTCATAGATTTTGTATTGCAATTTATACTTGTGACGTCACTTGTAGGTTGTCATTTGCCAACTCAATTGATTAACTATTTATTGATTTCAAAGCAACTAAAAATCAATTTTTATAGTAAATGGAAAATTAATCGCGTTTTCAGGGCTCAAAATCAAGTGTTTTTATTAGAAGTTCTATTTTGGAATTATCGGTTAATGGTGTCATCTACCCAATTACTTTAAGTCTGAAATCGCCAATCCGCTTTAAGCAAACGTGGTGATCAATGCTCGTCAAGTCTTCTCTGAATGAGAAGAAGCCTTTGCCCTGCAGTGGGACAATAATAGCCGGTTGGTGTACTAGGCACGCATAAGATCAAAGCGTACTCACTGTATCTCTTAGGTCCATCTTCTAAACAAAAGGTGAGGGTCAGCGTCGCATCGTCTTCAAAGAATTCTGTTGCAAACGCGTCCCACCACAAGTTATCTGAGTCCTGAAATGTATAAAAGACTCTTTGAATTCATGGTATCCTGGTATTTCGATTAAACAGAAAAAAGGTGGTTAAAAATGAAAGGTGTTCTTAAACGGACAATTTGAAATATGTAGCTGCAACATTCTAAACTTTGATAGCAGCACCTACAAGTTATACGAGTAATAGTAGTCCTTCTAGGTTTGGTGTAAGTGAGGGAGCTTGTTTGCTTGTAAACAACGAAAAGGAAATTATAATCATGGCCTTGGAGGCTGGAGGCTACGTTTGTCGCAGTCGGTCTGTGGATGGGTGATCATCCTTTTCATACCGAGTCCCCTCCGTGTCTCGGAAAGTACGTAAAGCCGGTAGCCGGTTGTCATTCGTCAGGTCTTTGGCATTCGTTACGTTATGTGTAGTCAGAAGCCAGAAAGACTGGCAAGCAGTCTTATCAAGGTATATAGTGTTTTCCAGTAACAGTGTGGAGGTCAGATAGGCAGTCGCTCCATGTAAAACACTGGAATTCAGCTGCATCCGGTTAGACTAGAAGTCGACCCCAACATCGTTGGGAAAGGCTAGGCAGATGAAGAATCATGGCCTGTTTACGAGCGCCAAAAAATGTGGCGCGTGGACTGTTCACGTAAAAAGATGTTTTTTTTTGGAGTAGGCAGGTCACACTGAATATATTGCCAAACATATCGGTAACATTTTAAGTAAGTTGAAAGAGTGTCCAGCTCTAAGCAGCAAGTCACAGTTCCCAAAATCCGCAAAAATGGCGCTAGCGTAGCCACAGGGTATGGTATGAACATAGCCGTAGATCTGTACCCGTATAGCAGTTGTTGACGGACTGAAGTATGCCGCAGTTAGAAAATTGCCCGGTCGCGATTGTAGCGCCAACCTTATGTAGCAAGTTTTAATTGACACTTTTTCATACACAGAGATAGTGTTCCTTTCTACCCTCCATACCGGTAATATACTGCTTGTTTAGAAGGGGCATAGCATCATGCACGAATATACTGAGAGGTTAGTCTGAGGTAAATGTAAGAGAAAACCTACATTTAGTTATCTTTAAATGCCATGTCATAGAGGGCGAGAGACTGTTACCATCAACCGGGCACAAATACGGACTCCTGGGCTGCTACTGAGAAATTCCTGATGGAAAAACCAATACAAATTTTACTGTACCGTACTGGGATTTGAAGCCAGAATTCCACAACGGCTGAATTTAGGTAAGGTGGTATAGTATTTTCCCGGATGAACTCCTCCACAAAGAGCTTTAGTTTGTTGGCTTTCTGGGGAGTCGGCCTATCTCGGAAGAAAGAAAAAAGAAGAAATGAAGATAAATATAATGCCAAATTGAACCAACCTCCGTCCTCTGTTGTAACCGTTTATTCAGTTCATAAACTCTGTAGTCTGGTTGTCCAAAGTAAGGGGCATGCCGCCTGGAATAAGAGAGAAAAGTGACTGTTAGAACCTTAGAAAAACAACAGTAGTGAAAAAAAAAAGTACGAGCTAAACTTATTTTCAACTATTTATATCTCTTTCTCTCGAATAAACAAGAAAGAGACAGATATTAATAAGAGCTGCCAATTTAAGTTTATCTGAAATGTTCATACAATTTAGTGGTCAGGTTAGAACGTATTGATTAAAAACACGGCGAAGTTCAAGAATAAACTAATTTGACATCTCGAACTTAGTTCTTATTTGTCGCCGTCCTTTTCTTCAGCTGCCTGGCAGTAAGAGATGCCAATAGTCTAATTTTAGTTTAGTTTGTGAACAGGGGAATCTGCGCCATTGCTAATATTTTGGCTTGTAATCGGTTAAAAAGTAGATGAACTGGGTTAAGTGGTTTTTTAGTAAGTAATTTGGTATTTTTTCCCTTTTGGCCGATTAGATGGCAAACCAAATTGTGCCCAGCACGCCAGTCACGACTGCATGACAGACTTCTATACGTCATTCCATAGAGTATTTAACTTAGTTTGGCGCCGAGGGCACATTTTTGCTTTTTGGACGCCACGTTAAAAAGCAAAAACGTGCCCTCGGTAAATAGATAAAAAAAAAAGAATCAGCGCTAAACATCGAAAATCATTACAATTTCTTCGAAAAAGGTGTAGAGTTGAGTTGGTTTTAACGTTGCCCCACACTAGGAAATCCTCCTATAACATGGGTGCGTTTACAAACATCCCCCCAACAGAACAATAGGCAATACTAACCCCAATTAAGTAAAACAAACGAACCAGAAATCTTGCAATTTTTCCATACTGTTCAACAAATAATGTTCCGTCTCGTGCCATGTCAATTACGTCATCACTCGATGACGTCATTCGTCGAAGCCTTACGTAGGTCGCGTCCCCAACGAGAAAAACAATAGCATTTGTACGAGTTGGAGTAATAAAGAGAGCAAAGCCCGATTGTACCGAGAATGTAACTCACAGTTTGCTGCTAACACGAGCTTGTCATATCAAAGCCAAAGTTAAAGCTTTTATACCATTTATAGGCACTTTTGATTGTCAAAAAGTCGGTTAGTTAGTCAGAAACTTGAAGCTAGTTGCTCGTTCCAAAACATTTCCTAGTCTCTATGGAGAAGAACGAGCAAGAAACTCCACGGACACTCTTTTAAAACAAGTTTTTACAAAATACTGGTTACATTATTCTTGTTGCTTCTATGTGTGGAAACAATTTAGGTAAAGAGCAATCCCAAACATTATAAAAAAGGAATCAAGATAAAAGCCATGGCAGTTAAAGAGTTGACCAATTTCGAACATGACGCGTAGCTCAGCACCATTCAGCTATGTAAGCATTTAGAAGGGAGCTGAATGATCTAGATCTAACACACGCGCCATAATCAGCGAGACATTTAACAAAGCATATCCTAGTTCCTATTCTACTTCTATTAAAATCCTTGTTTTGTGCTCCCATGGGATATTTAGGACTTACAGCGAAATTCAAAATATCTGCTGTTTTTTGCAATTTGCATCTCAGTATCAGGTAGTATGGTAATAAAAAAAATAGACGTAGGAGTAACAAATGCATCTGCAGAATTATAATAATTAAAAACTTTTTTGGAAAAAGGGAAACGCCTTCAAAAAAAAACTAAAATGTGAAAAATAACTTAACTTAACTAGCACAGAACACACATGACTTTAGTTTCAGAAGTCGGTGGCTTTGTTCTGTTTCTTGGTTTGTATTGCCATCGACTTCCGAAACTAAAGTCATGTGTGTTCTGTGCTAAACTAAACTTTTTAGTTTTTTGTTGAAGGCGGTTCTCTTTTTTCAAAAATGTTGTTATTTTCCACTTTTCAGTGCCTCATTATCACCCAAAGTTAACATAATTTCTGAACATATTCATCGTAAGGATATTTGAATTTCGCGGGTTACCCTGGTGCTTTTACCTTAATTCTGAAGTCAATGTAAACGAAGTCGCAGACAAAAAGCTTATCAAGTATAAGGAAGCTCAAAATATCACGCAAGTTTTGCTCGAAGTGATTGAGGCTGAGATATATGATCAGTCAGGAGTTGAGGAAGGATAGGTTGTGGCATGGAACACCAGGGTAGTTTTTAGCCAGTAGGAGTCTGACAGACCCTTTCGCCCCCGAGGGCGGAGGACATCCATGAGGTTTTTCTATCCCGGCAACATAAAAGAAGAGGTATATATGATCAGTCGGGGGTTGCGGAAGGATAGCATGTTCCCGGGACACCCGGCGTAGGTGTGAGATGGAACACCGCGGTGGTATGTAGTCAGTAAGAGTCTGACAGAGCCAGAGGACATTAATGAGAATTTTTCGACACGGATACAAAAAAGAGGTATATGATACGGGTACACTACATAAATACGAAAAACTTTATTCCGAAAGTCAGAAATACGAATTTCAAAATACCGATTTTCATAATTCCGAATAGTTCAAAATTCCTAATATGGCAACTCCGATTTATCATTCATCCTATTTTTATAATACTAAAATTTCAAAATTCCGAACGTTTATAATTACTATTCTCAAAATACCGAGTTTCAAAAGATCGAATAACAAAAAGTCCGACATGATGAAAATTCCGAACATCAAAAATACGAATTCCGATTATTAAAATTCCGATTATCTTTATCGTTATCGTGCAATCGTTTATCGTGCAAGCAAGCATGCAGCATGCAAGCAAGCATGCAGCATGCAAGCAAGCATGCAGCGTGCAAGCAAGCAAGCATGCATCATGCAAGCGAGCATGCAAGCGAACATGCAACATGCAGCAGGCATGGTTTCTGTCACGGCTACGGCGTTGCGGGGCTCCGGCGGTACCACGCGAGCTTATCGTCGCAGATGGTATTCACGCTCACCACCGCAGCGTCGGCTTACTGGCCGGCTTAGCCGGCCAGCCTCAGCCGCGGCGGCGGGCGTTAAAACCACCTGTTCCTCAGCTCGCTGGCCGCCTCGCCCCTCCGCGCCTACGTGAATTTAAATTACACTCTAGGAGTAGGGCAGACAAGACTACGTGGAGTCGGTTTCACAGCAATTCGTTTCTGTCATTAACTTTTGTAGCACAACATATTGACTTTTTAAGATTATTTTTGTTATTGTCTTTCTTTTTATACCTATATATTTTTGTTGAAATAAATTCCATAGAAAAATACACCGAATAAACAATATTCGTTAAAAAGTAATTCTACTGTTTGATAAGTTAGTTAAACCAAAAAATGTGATTAAAAATTCTTTGAATTGTGTTTCTGTGAAATATGTTTCATTCAAGTAAATAGTCTTTAATAGTACTTTAATAGTAATAGTAAGTAATAAGTCTTTGAAACAATAATAGTCGAAATAAAAATACAAGAACCAAATATTATATGAAACATTTTCTGGGAAACGAAATTCTATCAAATTTCTGTCTGCGAAACCAGGGGACACCATTTTGAATATATATGCGTAGCTGAATTGAATCAGAATCCTAATTTTAACAGTTTATTCGAAATATTGAAATTCGGAATTTCGTTTTTCGGACCGAGAACTCATCGAGCATTTGATTCTTCGAACATATGAAAATCGGAAAACAAACAAATCGGATTTACGACATTCGGTAAAATAACTTTCGTGATTTTAAATAATAGAGATTATAATTTTTAGGTATTATGAAATTCGGACTTTTGAAAATCGGAATATCGAAATTCGGAATAAAATATTTCGGAATATTTGGGTGTTCCCATATGATACACCTGCATAAAGCCAATTGCAGCACTGTTGCTGACTGTGGGTTGTCGCGGATGCAAATGAAGTTGTGGATTAAAAAAAACGGTCTATCAGCTATCTAACCCTTACCCAAATTCCAAGCTACCTCTGTCTTTCACTGATCGCTTCAGTGGTATTGCCGTGATGAGGTTACAAACAGACAGACTTACTTTAGCATTTATAATATTAGTATGGACCAAAAGACATTTAGTTAAATGCAGGAATTTCTCAGTAGAAGTCTGGTGTGTAGATTTGTGTCCGGTTAGCAGCAATAAGGTCGCCGGCTCAATGTAATGTATGTGTGTGTGTCTAAGTTCACATGTGGATGCAATAAATGTATTGAGTATGAACATCCATAATTTTAGTAAAATATTCCATATCTACACAATAGTTAACTGTTGGTAATTCATAACTCGTCAGCCTTTTCTGAACTATGTTGGGGTTTTCTTCCAGTTTAACCGGATGGAGCTGAATACCAGTGTTTTATATGGAGCGACTGTCTATCTGATCTCCACAACGTTACTCGGTAACACGATACCCCTTGGTAAGAATGGTTGTCAGTTTTCTGACTTCTGAATAAAATTTTGGCTAATTCATCACTAAACATACACAGTATATTAAAGTTTTAAACATTTCAAACAGAAGATGAAACAAGTATCGTACAAGTTTCTTATACTCGGTCCCACTTTACACAAAATGCCTGAAAACGAGAGAAATAAAATTTGAACTAAAATGAAAACTGTTTTCAGATTGCTGCTGCAACTAGTTTTTTTTTTTGTTGTTATTACGTAACTGGCAAAATATAGGTAACAATACTGTCTGTCTTTTGAAAAATACAAGTGTGAAGATAATGTAGATGATAATTGATTGAGTATACAAATGCCATGTTTGAAAAGGAAGAATGATGAAAAGACTGAAGTCGTTTATCTGTGAATTTGGTTTGCTCCAAAACCACTTGTTAGATTTTGATCCGGTTTTCATTTATTTCATCACAACTTTTCTCGACCAAAGTTAGGCGGATCCGCATATAATCATTATGGCTGTATCAGTATCACCGTATCATTCGTCGTACTGTATCAAGCCCCGTATCTAGTTACGGACGCCGTTATTTCACTCCGTATCGTACAAAGACTATCGTACCTGTTGTTTCCCCAAGAAAATCTATCGGCAAACTGTGCCGTATCCGTATCTTTTTTGATGATGGTTGGATGATTGGCCGTATCGTACTGTGTATCAGAGCGGAGTATCAAGACTGCGTATCATGATCGCGTATTATCGCCGATACATATACATACGGTGATCAGATCGGGCAAATGATCATAACGTGGATCCGCCATGATTGGCGGAAATCGACTTTTATTTTTTATATGAAAAATCACTGTTTATATTAGCGGGCGGGCACGGGTGCATACAACAGTGCGGAAGTTGTACGGGTATACAAAGTTTAGATATAACAAACTTTCCTATCTCCGTAACCGGAAGGTTCTCAACTTCCCAGAAAGGGTCCAAAACATAAAAAATATGGCAATGCATTTTTTTACACCCACTACGTAGAATTATTACCCAAGCGAAATTAAACTCGTTTTCTAATTTCTATCAAAGTAGGTACTAGGCGCTTATAAGAACCGAAGAAGTGTAATTGTTTACTTAAAACATGGTTCCGGTATAAAATGGTCTTCAACCGAGCGAAACTAACGCCTCGGCTGGTTCCTACCAAAGTACTAGGCGCTCATAACATTCGAAGAGATTTCATTGTTTACCTAAAGTACGGCTCCGGTATGGGGTGGTATATCGGCGGCGGCGGCGGCGGCGCATACTCGTGGTACTGAATGTGAGATGCGTGGTGCGGCGAGAGATGGTGGCTGTACTCGCGGTACTCGCCCTCGCCGCCGAGCGAGCCCAGCGCCACCGGCATGTAGGCCACCTTGGTCACCGAGCCATCTTGGTGTCACTTATTGTGCTCGATAAGTACTCTGTGACGGTATGCGCTCCTGGTAGCTCGAGGATTGTTCTTTAGTCTTCTGTCACTTAGTTTTTTTGGCGAACACTTTTTTGTCACTTAACGTAAGTTTTTTTTTGTTACTAAATATAATTTTTAAATTTAGATTTTTAGATAAATTTGTTTGATACACACTAACTTTGGGCACTTTGGTTTTTGTAACACATTTATTATTTATTTATTACTATTATAAAACACTTCTGCACGTTTAAAATCCTAAACTAAGAAAAATACTACTATTAACAGGCAAAACGTTTCGTGAAATTACTACGCGCCGCGCATCACCAAGTACGACTGATAAAGCATTTCAAATTTTTCGCGCGGGAAGAGTCATAGTACCGTGAAACGTCCTAAATCCTTTATATACTTAGTGTTGCTACGCGAATTTAGGCCTAATCGCGTGGCAGTAAAGGCGATAAGCGTGAACGGTTCAGGGCACGGCAGGAAGAGCGGCAACGTCGCGTCAGCTGGCCGTGCTACTAGCGAGACGCGTTCGAAAAGGTCAACATCGGTTACTACTTTTTTTTTCATCCCACCGGCTATTTTCGTTGGCTTTGTTTGTTTTTTTATCATTGATATATTGATTTTCTGGGTTGGAATGTCGACTGGAAATCATTGTGTTAAAACATCGGTAAAGAGTTCCGGTTGACGCATTTAGTATCGATTTTCATATAAGAATGTCGGCATTGAATTTCATGATAGACTGCATACGGCGCTCTATCCGTGGTGTTGTTTATATCGCTAAAACCGGTTTCCAAATGGAAACTGATGCTAATTATCGAAATATATTATTCATCAGCAAAAAATAATCATTTAAAATAATTTATTCAACAAAAATTAAATAATAAAAGACTATTGTTTTCACCGCGGCAAGGCCTCGGAACGCACGCGACGTTGCCGCTCGTACCGTTCGCGCCATACTTTTTACTGTTTCTTAGCACATAGAAACGCTCATTACGCTGGCACGCACACAGACAGCGCTTATATTGTTGTATCCGCAGTACATAGTGCAAGATGGTATATAATGTACATTCCGCGACGGTAGATATGTAGGTAAACTACGTCGCTGTACAAATCAAACATTCGCGTCTATAAATAAAATGCAGACGTGTCCATGGAACGCGCGCATCTTCGATTGTTTCGGAAAATGATGAAATTCGAAAATGGAATGGCGTGTGTAACGTCACCGTGACGTGTGAAGTTTTTTTTTACAAACAGACGCTGTTTAGTCGAGTGCTAGCGCATGGGAAAGTTTAGTACGAATCAGAAAATCTAAATCGGAAAATTGGGTCAATGATAGTAGATTTTTTTTTCCCGGTATTTTTCAATATTTCCTGCTCTGTACTAACTAGGTTACTTATTGAAATTGATAGAAAAATCATTTTTTAAATACATAGTTACTTAAGTTACTACGAAGACAGTTACTACCTATATATTTTATTTAGAAACTTACGATAAAAAAATAAGCCTAAACATCGTCTAAAACTAACAAGGACGTCCAAAAAATAACTACAACAAAAACCCGATTGTAAAGAGCGAAACATAAAAAAAACAATTCACACAATTGTCGAATCGCGAACCCAAGGATGTTGCCTTGACGCGTTATCTAGATACACTGATAACAACACCAAACAACGCGACGCAGCACACAAGAAACTATATAACGTTCATAAAACAATGAAATTAGACAAAAAAACGTCCACAAGAAACCGCCGACGTGCAGTTCTGTTTAATAGAATGTGTGTCATGACGAGTCAATGACTTCACTTTAGTGTAGAGTAAGTAACACGTAAACTAATACACGTGCGGAAGAAATATCGTCCTGAAAATAGTGAACGAACGAGCTACGCGACGTGCGCTGCACCCGACCGCTACAAAACTAATAATTACGCGTAAACATTATCAACGAATCGATTGAAAAAAAAAATCAAGAAGAACTATTACAAAGCGATTCCAAATTTGAATGCACACTAGCTAGTTACCGGCGCGACAGCGTACTGCACCTATGTAAAGTACATAGCAGAAAGTGTGCCGCTCTGACGGGTGACGAACTGTCAACGCTCGGGCGTTTCCGTGAGCTCTCGGAGGCGGTCGGGCGGCGGGCGTCGTCAGGCGGCGAGTTCGGATATACGATTAGATTATGTCAAAATGATTAATATAAACCGGTTATAGTTAGGTCAATCACTTCGACTGGTTACAAATTTACAATGGCTGACTAGTTTTGGCGGTGCGCAAGTTGTTCCGCGAGTTAAGGTCGACTGATAGCAATTGATAAATCTATTTGCAATCTAAACGATGCAGTCGTGTCATAATTTGGAGGGATAACAGGTTTGTCTTAAACTCTATAGTAGTTTTTGATTCAACTTCTTTGACTTGACATATCAACAGCAATTTTATGAATTCCTAGTACTTTACGCAGTATCATGTAGAGTTTATTTCTCCCAAAAAAGCCACTAAAATCTCAATAATTAAATTAATTGTGTAAAACTAAATATGCCACATTAATATTCAGCCAAAATAGGTCAATTTAAAGCCAAAACCAATAATCAGTCGATATGTCGAAAATAGGGATCAATTATGACGGTTCGTTTTTTAATTAAACTACTTATCCTTATTTACAATAGAGCGACCAAAAACCGAAAACTGTAAGATAGGGTAGTGTATTGTTAGTTTGGGACCACACAGCACTGATATCTGTGTCAGTAAGATACTATGTTCTTAGGCTCTAGGGAACAAGATACGTAGAAGAAATTTAGAATATTATGCCATGCTTATCTGAAATTAAATAAGGAGTTTTATTAAGGTGTTTTCACTTTGCCCGCGACTTTTCTCAACGATCCCCAATTTTTAGGGTTCCCTACCTCAAAAGGAAAAAACGGAACCCTTATAGGATCACTCAGTTGTCCGTCTGTCTGTCTGTCAAGACCCTTTATCTCGGGAACGCGTAGAGGTATCGAGTTGAAATTAAAACCCTCAGGTCCACGGTCCCTTGAAGCTGTGAAAAAATCGGACTTCTAAGTTAACGTGAAAAAAAGATACGGCTGTTTATGTCGCAAAAACCGCACATTTCGACACTCTCAAGAGAATCAAAATGTATGCTTTCCGTTGACCTAAAACTATGAAATTTGGCAAGTAATATCGTCTTATACTACAAGGAAAAGTCTGAAAACTTTACATTTGTAATTAAATCATAAAAAATATAGTCTTTATACTAGCTTTTGCCCGCGATAACGTCCGCGTGAATGTCGATTATCGCGGATGCAGACGAAGTCGCGGATCAAGAAGTAACCTATGTCCTTCCTCAGGATTATATACAGAGTGTCCGGTAATTAATGGATAACCTTGAAATGGTAGTAGGTAATTTAATAAAGTAATAATAAAGTAATTTTACTTTATTGCACTATGACTAGAAATGATTTTTTTTTTCGTATTTTTTTTTCCTATGTTTTTTCTGAATGGCCATAAGTTCTACTATAACCCATTTCAAGGTTAACCATTAATTACCGGACAGCCGTATATATTATGTTTATTTTATATTCATACCAAATTTCATAAAAATCTGTTCAACCGTTTCGTCGTGAAAAGTTAACAGACAGAGTTACTTTCGCATTTATAATATTAAGTAGATTACATTATGGAGAGTATGTATGGATTAGTATAGAGGTATGGAAATGTACCAACAAATGACAATGCCAGATCCTGCCCCACCCATGTACAGAAAAAGTAACCCATGTACAGATAAGTAAATTAATGAAAATAATTGTAATGAATATAGAACCTTTCTATACTAAATTGTTTTTCTTTAGAACTTGCGGATTACGAAATACCTACCCACAAAATACAAACGCATTTTACCTAAAATACAATTTACCCTTTATCAATGTCATTATTGTTTTTAGATTTAAACGGAAACCGCAAGTTCTACAGTCACTAAGACTAATGTTTAGTTATCAGCAATAAATAAACAGTAAGATGCTACATATTGCACATGACTTTTATTGAGTGGGGCAAAGTTCTATAGAGTTTCTGGCATTGTCCTTTGTACTCGCACTTGTCCGGTTTTTTTGATAATGCAACATAGCATTTAGGGATAACGTAGCTTACTATTGGTGAAAGATTTTTTAAAATCGGATGAGGAGTTTCGGAGATTACCCCCTACATACAAACTAACATACCAATGTCAGAACTATTAGTTAATCTGTGCCAATGTTACCTCTTTATAATATTAGTAAAGTATAGATAAAGATACAGGATGTTGAACATGTATAAGAAGTAATTCATCTTCCTCTAGGTACTATCGTGGACACACCCGCCTGACCACCACTAAGTTCATTTTTGCTTGCACTCAAAAGATGGAAGCGCTCTCTAACCCCGTCCCGTTGACTTCGCAGGCGCCAAGGGATTTTTTTTTTAACTGAGCAGGCGGGAAATCCGTGATAGTACCTAGGTCGGCGTGCCATGCTCTCGCTGTTATTGTCACTGCGGCTGCAGAGGACCTCAAACCGCAAACTTTTTTTTGATAACGCCATTGGATGGCAATTAATGTAGGCGCTCGTGGCTAAGTAAAAGCCGTACAAATCGATGGGTCAAAGGTGACCATCCTTTTCATACCGAGTTCCCTCCGTGCCTCTAGTCTTACCAAGGGGGATACCCCTAACAACACACACTGTAACACGATAGTGTTACCCAGTAACTGGGTTGCGGAGGTCCGATAGGCAGGTGCTCCATGTAAAACACTGGTACTCAGTTGCATCCAGTTAGACTGGAAGCCGATTGGCCGACCCCAATATAGTGGGAAAAAGGCTAGACAGGTGATGATGAGCACTGAGAGTATAGTAACTTTTTGTTGGCAACTAGAAACTCAAATCGTATGGAGTTTAAACCCTCGGCTCGTGGAGTCCGACTGCCCATCTTCTTTTAAGGTGAAAACACGAAATTTCAACAATCTTACGTACAACAACAATAAGCCCGTCACACTATTCTCAAACTACTGCAATAGGGTATTACACCCAAAATTGTCCCAATGAAATTCTGTAGTGCTAATATGCCACCAAAAAAAAACAGCAAATTTTTATTTAGTCGATAAGTGCCATAAAAATGCATCAAAATTTTAAATTTTCAAATTTCGCGCGTAGTTTGACGAAAACGCCTCTTACTGGACGCCATCTTGCTCAGCGTAAATGACGTCAGTTCGTTTTGTATCAAATGAGCTCATATTAAATATGATAATTGTATATCATTTAAAAATAATTAAAAGCATATTTGGTCATAGGTGTAATAATGAAAAAATTACGTTGGTTACGAAAATAATAAAAGTACAAAGCCTATATTACGCCAATCGGTTGACTGACAGTTGACAATTTTTTGTTTACACAGCCGTACGGCGTAATAACATGCCCGCTACTATTTCACGGTGTTTTATAACAGATTAAAACTACAGAAAACTTTGAATTGAATTAAAAAAAAAAAAAAAATTTATGAACTAGTTC
Source organism: Charanyca ferruginea (assembly GCA_947361185.1). NCBI lineage: Eukaryota > Metazoa > Arthropoda > Insecta > Lepidoptera > Noctuidae > Charanyca > Charanyca ferruginea. The sequence continues at coordinate 7,178,433 of OX376080.1, read as the reverse complement.
CTCGTATAGAGTAAAATACCCTATTCCTGTAAGCCAGAATCAACAGTGGCGACCACCAGAAAAGCGCCAGAGACATGAAGCTCGACGAGTCCCAGAGAAACGATTCAACTGTCTATAGGATCTCGCAACGAAATTAAACAGAAAAGAACTATTATTTATGACTACATATTTTCCACTTCCCTCTTCAGTTAGGGGGTTTGGTTTCCGTACCTACTTTTAAGATGGACCATTGTACGTGAGCCATGGCGCCCGTTATTCCAACTAGCCCACCTCCCTCCTGAAGCAAATCAGTCTTCGGAGTCTTCTCAGAGTATCCGCAAGGGAATTTGGTGTTCCAAGGGTTTACCTGCTAATCTGGGTGACGCCGGTGCACTCAAGGAGTACATGCGCCACCGTTTCCTCCGCCTCCATGCACACTCTGCACAGAGGACTGTCAGTGATCACCACTTCCCTTATTATCAAACAGGAGACAGCTCCATATGACTGGCTGTATGGTAATAGAAAACTAAGACGCGATAGTTACGAATATGTATTCAGTCAAATATAATAATTAAAATCATCTACATGACTCTCCAAGTTACATTAAAACGTAAACGTCATGTTGCACATTTACGGACTGTTGTAACTTGGTGTCAACCAGATACTGAGCTGAAAATGGCAGTTTATCTAATTGTTCTAGGATATTCTATTTCTTTTTGTGTATTTAGTTGCGGAGTGACGCGAAGAAGCTGCCTGATTAAATAACATATCGAAAACCAAGCATGAAATACAATAGACGAAGTATCTAAATTCATCCAAAAATAACACATCTGCCTAGCTTTTTCCGAACTACATTGCGGTCGGCTTCCAGTCGAACCGGATACAGCTGAATACCAGTGTTTACATGGAACGACTGCCTATCTGACCTCCACAACACAACCCAGTTACTTGCCAACATGATACCCCTTGGTAAGACAGGTTTTCAGACTTTCTAGCTTCTAACTCCCAATAACGGCTGTCAAAGATCTACAAAGGACAGCCGGGACCAACGGCTTTACGTGCTTCCCGAGGCACGGAGGGAACTCGGTATGAAATGGATGGCCACCCATCCACAGGTGGACCGCAGCAAGCGCAGCTTAAGCATGACCCATTGATACTTACGGGGTTTTACTTATTATACGCCAAAAATAACTGCTCTACGACATCGTTCTTGCTAGAAGTGACAGTGGGCAGAAAAGGCAGGTCCAAATGCCTTTCAAAGGACAGATAGCCGTAAAAGCAGGAGTTCGAACTACATATCGCTATGTATATTCGCTCACAACAAGTATAAATATGTTGGAAAACAGCGACACAGTCAGTCGTCAGTCAAGCATCAAAACGTCGAGGAACTTTCTCCAACTTTCACACTATTGTTGAACAAATCATTTGTGCTCTGGATACGCAAAACATCACGCCTGTATTAACCGAAAGAAGGCAGTGGTCTTCTTAGAGTTTCGTTGATTTATTTTTGGAAATATGAGTCAGGTATGCTGGTTGACATTGGACATAAGATAAGCTATGCTTGGCCTCGCCGTACGAATATTGGTTACCTTATAGAGGAATAGGATCTACTTTACATGTCATAATTATGAATTTGATTCAAGCTATCGCGAATGTTTAGCTTTTTAACCTCATTATGAAATTATTTAAAAAAACAAAAAACCCGACTGCGTGAAAAATTGTTAAACTCAAAAGATAGAAATAAGTGAAAATTTAAATATTTTTTTGGTTTTGAATCATCGCGGTTGACAGTGTTCACAAAGGCAGTCGGAGGCATTAAGTTAAAGTTCACTTTCAACGGATTTGAAACATATTGTACATTTTTGATGCCTCCGACTGCCTTTGTGAACACTGTCAACCACGATGATTCAAAACCAAAAAAATATTTAAATATTCACTTATTTCTATCTTTTGAGTTTAACAATTTTTCACGCAGTCGGGTTTTTTGTTTTTTTAAATAATTTTTTTATTTTAATATTTTTAGTTTTCGCAGTGATTCAATTTAGAATTTAGAAAACTTTACGTCGAGTCTCTTTACGTTGAGCCGAGAAGCTTGCCTCGCTTCTATTATCCCTACGTCGAGTCTACAACTTCTGTCCCGTTTTTACTCCCTTAACGTCGAGTTTCTGTACCCGCTTTTCCGTGCACTAGCTATCGGAGGGCTAGGCGGTGCAGTGCACCAGGTCCCCAAGCTTAGCGGGCCCCTCGGCCCCAAACCTTGAACTAACCTAAACCTTAAACCGACTGAACTTTTTATTATTTATTTATATTTTTTCTCCTCCATGTTGTTATGTATTGTCCTACTAGTGTTGTTGGTGGGTGGTGCACAGATATTGGTGTAGCACCAAAAGGTTTAATTATACATTAGTCGCATTTTTGCTTCCAATGCTTCCTTTAATTCTTCCGCTGATGCAAGTTTTAGTTCAATAACCGACATCCTTGGTGACTTTGTGCGTCGGTGCTTCAGTCAATAGAAATACCATTTGTTTAATGTCTGCCATAACAATGTAAGACACCTTTTCTAATGCCAACGTTCACGCCCGTTCTGATTTGTAAGAGTTGGTATAAACCTCAATCTTCTTTCTACCATCTACCCCACTTCCCGGTTTCGTTTTTATCCGTCGCGATAGAATTGGAAAGAAGGAGGTTGTGTTGCTATTTCATTATCGTCGTAGTGATTTTCCTTTAAAAAACATTGCCTCTTCTTCTTCACTTTACGGTGCCTCCCCTGAGTAGGTACCTATTTCCAACACAAGAGAGGGACAGGTCGTTAGGATTAAGTCGAGCCACGTGTCATACCCTAAGATATTAAAACGAGTAGGTTGCAGAGGAAGAACATAAGAGACTAACAGACTCGATGATATGTAAGAGTTCTCGGGAACGACAGGTTGGCTGCCCAAGGTCTGTGTTGAAATCGCCCATGAAGACGCAATGTGCATACACTGACCCTACTGATTCTTAAAGTTGCGAAAGTAGTCAATGGCGGGCGGACATTAATAGACAACACCAAGTAGGGTTTTAACACCTTTGATATGGATAATATCATCCAAAGATAATATCATCATATCAAAGAATATGAAAAACCAACCTCTTCCTTCCAGTGAAGATAATACTTCTGAACCTCTCGGAACCTCTTCAAAGCTGCAAGAAATCGCTAAACTGCCATATTCTCGAAAACCTTTCTTCTTTTTCTCCTACTGATATCATCATAGTAAGTAAATTATAGTGTAGAGAAACGTTAAAAAACAAATAATAAAACAATATTTTAATGATACTGGTTTTTAATTTATATCCTGACTGTACTTATTATATAAACTCGACGTAACGGAATTAGATAGCGTAAAATAGCAATATTTTGCAAGAGCAATAGACTCTCAGACTCGACGTAAAGGAACTCAACTTAAAGGGAATCAACCTTAATTATTTGTTGTTTTTTAGTATTTCTGATTCCAAATTACATTTAAACAAATAGTTGTATTTATATTAGTAAGGTATTTATAAAACCTACCCTACTCGATAGGTTTAAAGATTATTTTTTTTGAAAACACTAATATGTCGCCAAAAATTGGCCAGTTTAATTTTAATAATTTTGATGTACCAAGTGTCACCCACACAATTAAGACGATTGAAACGACACCTTTCAAGCTAAAAACTCTCAGACTCAACGTAAAGGAACTCAACTTAAAGGGAACGAACCTTAATTTATTTGTTGTTTTTCAGCATTTCTCATTCCAAATTACATTTAAACATATAAGTTATTTATATATTTGTAAGCTATTTATAAAACCCTTTATTTTGATACCCCACTCGATAGGTTTTGAGGAAAAATATTTTTATTTTAAACACTAATATGTCGCCAAAAATCGGCCAGTGTATTTTTTCTAATTTTGATGTACCCAGTGTCACTCACACAATTAAGACGAATGAAACGACACCTCTCAAGTCAAAATCCATCAAGCAGTTTGAGCTACAGAGCGTGCCAAAGAAATTCACATACATACATACATACATACATACACCCGAAAAACATAACCCTCCTTCTGGCGCAGTCAGGTAACAAAAGCAGATAAACCTCGCGGAACACTGACAGTAAAGCCAAAAAAAGTTTTTTCAAAAAGAAAGAAAACCGCCTTCAAAAACTGAAAAGTGATAAATAACTTTAGCACAGAACACACATTACTTTACTTTCTGAAGTCGGTGGCGGTGACTTTGTGTTTGCTGTTTTGTATTGCCACCGACTTCCGAAAGTAAAGTAATGTGTGTTCTGTGCTAAAGTTATTTATCACTTTTCCGTTTTTGAGGGCGGTTTTCTTTTTTTTTATTAAAAAAGCTTTTTATTTTTCGCTTTTTAGTGTTGCCTTAACATCCAAATCCATTAGAAACGGCGACACACTTAAAAGAGATTGTAAGTCCTCCAAAGATTGAAGAAACTAAAACGTCGTCTAAGTATTTTTTTTGGGAATTTCTTGATTTTCTCAAAAATGGCTGGATCAATTTTGGTAAAATTCATATGGGACCATTTCGGAATAAACCCCTTTCGAACAGAAGAATTTTGCAAATCCGTCTATATATGCCAGAGTTATGCCCGAACATACATAAAAAAATATATATATAAACATTCGAATTGATAACCTCCTCCTTTTTGAAGTCGGTTAAAAAAGCAAATACAATTTCAAAAGCGAATACCTACAATCTCGTGATTGTATTCGCTTTTGAATTTGTATTTGCATTTTTATTTGTTTTTTTTTTAAAGATGCAACGTTTGGTCAGACGCGTGTCAGTAGGGTACGAAGCGCGTTGTAGGTATTCACTTTTGCATTTGTATTTGCTTTTTTGGCTTCATTCGCAATGTTCCGCGCGGTTTATCTGCCTTTTGTTTCATAATCTGAGTTTTTAACTTTCTGTACATAACACATTCAAAACGGTGCAACAGTTTAGCCGTGAAACCGTTTCAAACCAACAAACAAAACTCACTTCCGCATTTATAATATTAGTATGGATAAAAGCTAAATTTTTAACAAATTGATTGCAAAGATATTGGTAACTAGCACTTTCCCTGCGGATAATACGGACTAGGTTTTTGAGTTTATTCGTTACAATGGAAGGGGCTCTGCGGCCGCTGCCGCGGCACCGCTTGCTTCGCTTGCTCGCCTTCGCGCTCTAATGGTCACAGTTCACAACCAACCACCAGGGGGTGGGGGGGTTATGCCCAGTGGTATATGGACCTTGTGGACGAACTAGTCTAACAATAAAATAAATATTCCTTCCTGGCCCAATTTCTCGAAAACTTTCACAATCTCCATCAATTTTTAGACCATCCTTTTCCGAGATCACAACGTGAGACAAATGGTTAACATTTGACACTATTAGTAATGTCAAGGTGAAAACGATAAACGTCTACAGTATTTATTATCGACATTTATTATCGAATTGTCTCGACAGTGTGAAAAATCAATTATCGAATTTGTCATGCATTTATCATTTTTAGAAATAAATGGCTTTTAACATAAACAACTTTTTGTTTTCTACACTAATATTATAAAGAGGTACTTAATGTTTATAGAAATATTGTTTTATTCAGTTAGATGTAATTAGCACATACAAATCTTAAAAATCAAAATAATAATATTATTTACAATTCTAAGAAAAAGGCAGGGAGCTCAAAGGGCATCAAAAAAACTCGTCCACATCGCTGTCAACGGGACACGTGCCCAACAGCACGCGTAGCATTGCCATGTTCTATGGCAATGCTGATTCTTTGACCCAAGAATAGACCAGCCTTCGGGTCACGTGAGAAGTCGACCAGTCGCTTGGCGATGTCACGAAAAACAATATGGACAATTGGACCCCATGTTTGTTAGTTTGGATGTTGGGGGTCATTATCACCTACCTAGCCTTTTCCCAACTATATTGGGGTCGGCTTCCAGTCTAACCGGATGCAGCAGAACACCAGTGTTTTACATGGAGCGATTGCCTATCTGACCTCCACAACCCAGTAGCTGGGTAACACGAAACCCTTTGGTAAGACAGGCTTTCAAATTGTCAAGCTTCTGACTACCTATAACAACTGTCAAAGATCTACAAATGACAGCCGGGACCAACGGCTTTACGTGCTTTTCGAGGCACGAAGGGAACAGTATGAAATGGATGGTCACCCATCCACAAACCGACCGCGGCAAGCGTAGCTTAACCATCTTTTTTTATTTATTTTTTGCGCGGTGGAAATCCTCGTGGACTTCCTCCATCGTGGGGGTGACGGAGGGGCATGCCCGACTCCTACCGGCTAAAACCACCGCGGTGTTCCACCTCTGCCCATGGCCGGGGGTGCGGGATTCGCATTAGCATTCAGCTTAACCATCTTGACCGGTCTATCCGTAGGTAGCTGAAAAGTTTGTTTGTTTGTTTGGTTGAACGCGCTAATCTCGAATCTACTAGTCCGAATTGAATCATTATTTTTGTGTTGGATAGTCCATTTATCGAGGAAGGCTATAGGCCCATGCGAAGCTGGGTCGGGTCGCTAGTAAGATCATAAGATGAGCTAATCAATACCTCAGAAACGTGCTGTCTTTTTCTTTGTCGTAATAAATCTGTTAGGTTTGCCTTAGTCTTGACCCCAAGGCACGCCACTGGTTGAAGGTTATCTCCGAAATTACTCAACCGATTTTAAAAATTCTTTCATTTGTAGAAACCTATCCTAAAGCGGAGTGTCATAGGATTATGTTTTGACTTCCACGCAGACAAAGACGCGGGTAGAAGCTAGTCTATACATCTATACATACTACAAATAAATAAAATTGAAGTCATCATCATAAGCCTGAAGATGTCCACTATTGAACAAAGGCCTCCCCCATAAATGGGGGGTGTTGCCATAATCCCCACGCTTGGCAGGCGTCTTGGGGATCGCAGTGAGGTTGTTAAGTACACGGAAACCGCTGCTGCCCGACTTCCGAATTTACCCTTAGTCGCCTTCGACGACACCCTCGGGATGAAATGGGGGGGTGTGCTATTCTAGACCGGACACCCCACGGGCACTTCAAAAAATTGAAGTGTCTGTTTGTAATGTCAAAATAACAGCGTTTTATGAAATGCATCTATTAAGTATACAGTACTAAAGTACTAATAACAAAAATATTAATTTTAATTGTTTTTGTCTGTTTATCTGTCTGTCGGTATGTCTGTTTGTTCCGGCTACTCTCTGAAGCGGCGGGACCGTTTTATCCGACTTCAAAAAGGAGGAGGTTATCAATTTTTTTTTTTTTTTTTTTTTATAATAATAATAATATGTGGGGACATTTTCACACACGGCCATCTGACCCCAAACTAGGGAGACCCTGTACTATGGGTGTCAGACAGCTGATATACATACACAAATACATTTTTTTTTTGTAAATACATACATATATAGATAAACAACACCCAGACACAAAGCAAACACAAGTGCTCATCACACCAATGTTTACCCTGGGCGGGAATCGAACCCGCAACACGCTGCGCAGCAGTCCATCGCTCAGCCACTGCGCCAACCGTGTCGTATGTTCGGGCATAAGTCATAACTCTGTCATATATAGACGGATTTGGAAAATTCTTTTTTTGTTCGAAAGGGGTTTATACCGAAATGGTCCCATACAAAATTTTACCAAAATTGATCTAGCCCTTTTTGAGAAAATCAACAAATTCCCAAAAAAAATACTTAGACGACGTTTTAGTTTCTTCAATCTTTGGAGGATTTACAATCTCTTTTAAGTGTGTCGCCGTTTCTTAATGAATTTGGATGTTAAGGCAACACTAAAAAGCTAAAAATAAAAAAAAAATTCAAAAAAAAGAAAGCCGCCTTCAAAAACTAAAAAGTGATAAATAACTTTAGCACAGAACACACATTACTTTACTTTCGGAAGTCGGTGGCGGTGGCTTTGAGTTGGTTGTTTTGTATTGCCACCGACTTCCGAAAGTAAAGTATTGTGTGTTCTGTGCTAAAGTTATTTATCACTTTTTAGTTTTTGAAGGCGGCTTTCTTTTTTTTTTTAAATAATTTTATTTTTCGCTTTTTAGTGTTGCTTTAACATCCAAATCCATTAAGAGAGATAAGATCCAAGGCGGTTTTCTTTTTTTTGAAAAAACTTTTTTGACGGAGCTTTCGCCGACAGATAACTTAGGCTATCTACTTTTATTTTAGAAAAAAAAATGAAAGCCCCGGTGATACCGACTATCACGCGGACAAAATCGCAAGCAGAAGCTCGTTACGTATTTAAAAGAGTATTTCTGTATCTTCATCATGATGGTTTAGACGCCCGCCTCTCATTGTATGAGGCCTCACGCCTCACTGAAATTTACCGAAGCTGCTTTTACAGAATAGCACTGCTGCTAATACAATATTCATCATCATCATCGAAGCCTATTGCCGTCCACTGATGAACGTAGCCCTCCCCCGCCAACTAACACGGTCTTAGGCAACCCAAATCCATCTGCTGCCTTACATAATACATAATCATTACCTATTAATTATTGTTTTTTTTAGGTAACCAAGCCGTTTCATATTGTTTTTAGATCCAAACCACCTTACGAAAATATTTACTCAAAACCACTAGTAAATATGAAAAAAAAAATCGAATTCCTATTTTGAAATAAATTCAAATATGGAACGATCATCTATCGAGAGGGAGCGAGCGAGGTTGTTGATTTAATTCATTAGCGGAACAGAGACACGTATAGCGGCGTGCGAACGAGATAGCGACATAACGATGAGTTAAGCGTGTTGTACACTGTTCGGTTGTGTCGTTGACGTTTTTACAGGTATGAATTCTGTATAAGGCTTGGGACAACAAGTAAGAGCAGAAAAACGCAACGGAATTTGCGAGTATTCTTAGCATATTGCAGTCAAATTTTCTGGAAGGGTTACCACGCCACGTTAAAAAAGCAAAAACGGGCCCTCGGCGCCAAGTTACGATTCGAACGACGTATAGAAGTCTGTCATGTAGTCGTGACCTTCGCGTGCTGAACACATTTTGGTTTGTCTTCTATACATGACTATGGCGGTCAAAAGGGTAAAATCATTGAAGTAGTATTAACTACAAAAAAAAGGTTAACCCAATGTCGGGTTCGGAATGTGAAACAGAGGAACGCTTCTCGTATTTTTAAGTGCGTTTGCATTCTAATCTCAGTGTTAATCTGTCAAAAATATCTATCCCACCAAAAACATGTTGATGTAAAATGTTGCCAAGATGCGAAATAAATGACTCTCACTGTTTAAAAATGTTTAAAAAAAAAACAAAACCGCCTTCAAAAACTAAAAAGTGATAAATAACTTTAGCACAGAACACACATTACTTTACTTTAGGAAGTCGATGGCAATACATAACAACAAACACAAAGCCACCGCCACCGACTTCCGAAAGTAAAATAATGTGTGTTCTGTGCTAAAGCTATTTATCACTTCTTAGTTTTTGAAGGCGGTTTTCTTTTTTTTGAAAAAAATTTTTTCTAGTTCTAATTTTCTAAGGAGATTTTTTTATTTATTTTGATATTATTGTGTTGATATTGTTGTGTGTTAACATTAAATAAACAATTAACGATTGCAACAGTAATAATGATTATCCCTCCATTCTGTCCCTGGCGGTGGCTTTGTGTTTGTTATTTTGTATTGCCATGCCACCGACTTCCGAAAGTAAAGTAATGTGTGTTCTGTGCTAAAGTTATTTATCACTTTTTAGTTTTTGAAGGCGGTTTTCTTTTTTTTGAAAAAACTTTTTATTTTTCGCTTTTTAGTGTTACCTTAACATCCAACTCCATTAAGAAACGGCAACACACTTAAAAAAGATTGTAAGTCCTTCAGTGATTGAAGAAACTAAAACGTCGTCTAAGTAAGTTTTTTTGGGAATTTGTTGATTTTCTCAAAAAGGGCTGTACCAATTTTGATAAAATTTATATGGAACCTTTTCGGAATAACCCCCTTTCGAACAAAAAAAGAATGTTGCAAATCCGTCTACATATGACAGAGTTATGGCCGAACATACATAAAATAAAAATATATAAACATTCGAATTGATAACCTCCTCCTTTTTGAAGTCGGTTAAAAATATAAATAAACCTGCAACTCGCCTCTAACAATATTAGCAGATAAAAAAAAACAGCCAAAAAGTAAAAACATCCCAAAAACAAAAAAAAAACCGCTCAAGCATTCCAGTTACCACGCATTGTCAATCGCGACGTCAAAACTGAACAGTGTATTTCCCTCTTAAGACTGAATGAGTGAAAGGCACTAGCGTGCGAGCGAGATAAATATACGCTACTACTACGCGCCAGAGAGGGACAGCGACAGTCTGTTGACGTAGTAGTAGATGAGATAAGGGGCTATCAGCAGTTTGGTGCGCGTTCGAACTGTTTTTTTTTACTTGAATACTTTTGTGACGGCTTTTTGTGGCAAGTGCACGGTGTAGTGAGTGTGAGATTGTTACGAAATCGAGTTGTATGGGAAATGTGGGAAGTTTTATTCGTTTAATGTAAGTTTTATGGTATTGTTGTTGGACATTTTGCAAGAGATGATTCAACGCACGGAAATAATTTGACATGATTTAAGTAAAAAGCTAGCAACGTTCAAATAACAAATCGCAAATTGGCAGTTACAAATAAAAAAAAATAAAAAATTGTTTAAGCAATTCAGTAGGTAGTTAGGCTTTTGGGTGACGTCAATAATCAGATGGCTAATATATTGCCATCTAAAATACTTTCTTCTGTAATGTCAAAGTTAATGCAGAGGTACCTACAATTTGACAATAATGTAATATGTTCGCCCTAGTTCTAATTTAAGATTAGTTAATCCATAAGTCATGTGACTCCTGTCTAGGTTAGAATATTAGGATTACTATCTTAATTCCACAATTATCTACGATGAACTTGAAATAATTCTACACATTCCACTCGTCCATCCGCTCGCCTAACAACTTGCCTCCAACAATGACAAGATGCAAACGCGGCACGAGCCGAACGCACACATACAAAAGATACGTCGCACGCACACATACACGAATTATTATTATTACACGACACGACAGATAGATAATGCTGTAAGTGAAAAAAGTTTATTTGCGAATTTAAGATCTTTTCAAGTTTGACGACCGAAAATTAACAATTGTAATAATTAAAAATATATATTCGAGGATTGAATAATAATGGTAATAATTTTATCAATAGAATCGAGACAAAACCATAGCACTAGTGGTGATAATACTTCGAACATGTTTTAGTTGTAATATCGCAGTCACTGTTATTTTACTGTTTATGCACTAATAATTTTTTGAACTCGTTTAATACTGAGGCATGTCACTACCTCGTTGGGGACTTGTAGAATTTGTTGCGCCATTTTTTTTTCTTTTGAGGACTGTCTCTTAGTCCTACCTACCTTCTTAACCTAATTTGGATACTTTGATGGAATTTGAACACTTTCTATCATAAAAATTACATAAAAAGTACACACTAAAGTAAATGTTTAACTGATAAGTTAATCAACACTGCCCATTGATAATAAAAGAAAACGTAACACAACACTTTAGTACTAATCTTCCAGTCACATGTGTCACTTTCGATGAAATAAATAAATAATCAACAAGAAAAAAAACAGAAAATTCACTTATCACCTTACCACGATGCGTCGTGCGCCGTTGAACTCACTCACACAGGTGCAAACGTCTCGTGTGTGTGAAGACAATAAAACGCGCATGTGTGAGTGCGATGTCTAGATGTATACCGCGACCGCACAGTTATGATACTTGCAGGCGATTATTTTAATAGTAATGAGCTAAAGTTTTTGGGTAAAATAATGCTAGGGATAATACATCACGCCTGAATAGCCCGAAGGGGTAGGCTGAGGTAACAGTACAGTCAACCAAAACATGTTCGTAAAATTCTTTGCCTATGGTAGGTAAGATTTTTACAGCATCGCAATAGGGGCACTTTTAGAGTTCAACCACGTACAAATCCAGACTATTGAGAATTTCAAAAGACTTTCAAATGAAGAATTTTGAAACCCGATTTTTGAATTAATTATCTACAAGAGCATTACGAAAACAAGTTTCCTGGAAATCAAACTCAGGACTTTAAGTTTCGCAGTAGCACTTACGTCCACTAGATCAACGAGGCAGTCATTAGGGATAACACGTTTGTCGTATTTTCCTCCTAGTTACACTTGTTTTTAAATTAGCTTAAGTATATTTTTTAATGAAGGAAATTGTGCCAACTACATAAATGTTGGAGATGTTTACGACTTGGTGTGATGCCATTGGAATAACTACTCTTTTTAACGTGCAATAAAATGAGAATAAGAGATACTCAATTAATTAGAAGTGTTGTACGTTGAAATAAAACAAAAAAAAAACCATAAAAAAATACGTCTGAATTCTACAAACGCGTCTATGGGAACAGTTTAACTTTGGCATCGCCATATTTGATAGCAGTAAGGGCGTTTTGTAGTTCAATTGTTACTAGCGAAGGGCAGTTGACGGTACCAAATAAAAATAAGACTCTTTCTTTCATTCTAATTTCAAAACTCGTATTATTGTGTTCGTTATTTACAAACAAAATAATTTCATTCTTTACGTGTAAAAATAATGTAAAGAATCAAAATCACCACGCTGCCTTACCCAAACACAACTACATACATAATTAGTGTACGGTATATAAACAAACACACGTACACGCATACAATATTGAAAATTGTCTACGCATGTATGCGAGTGTTAGTTTAAGAGTAACTTTGAAGATTTTGTACAACATATCTTCATGACACATTTCTGTGGGGCAAGCAGAGGACAGTGATCTTTCAGTTTTTGTCAAAATTATTTGCAACAGTGACATTTGAGAATGAATATTTTTTAGTAGCTCTTGCCCAAGACTTCAGTCTGCGTGAATTTTCTTACAGATCCCTAAACTGCCGATAGTAAAATATAGCCTATAGAATTAAGGGATAACGTAGCTTCCTATTCGACAAAGAATTTTCAGAATCGGACCAGCAGTTCCGGAGATTAGCGCGTTCAAATATACGAACTCTTTAGCTTTATAATATAACTAGCTTCTGCCCGTGCCTTCGTCCGCGTGAATGTCGGTTATGGTGGATGCAAACGAAGTCGCAGATTAAAAAGATTAACAATACTAGCCTATGTCCTTCTCCAGGGTGCAAGCTATTTTCATACCAAATTTCATCTTAACCGGTTCAGCCGTTTCATCGTGAAAGCGTAACAGACAGAGTTACTTTCGTATTTATATTATTAGTAAGTAAGTACGTATGGAAGTATGGATGGACATAGACTTTAGTATAAAACTATAGATTAACTGTTCCCTAACTTCGTATTCGAGTTCTTAACGCGATCCATTTTAGGCCCTAAATTGACAGAAACAAAATACAGAAGGTCCTAAAATGGATCGAGTTTGGAACGCGTTAAGAGCTAGTGGTAGCTCTCCAGGCAGCTAAATTGAACCGTTATCGCCATGCTTGGCCGATGTATGTTGGCGATCGCAGTAGGTGTTATGGTACTCAAAAGGACGCTGCTGCCCATCCTCTGATCCATATCCCTCCATCGCCTTCTACGACACCCACGGGTAGAAAAGAGGTGGTGCTATTCGCGGTAGACACCCAGTAGTATTACTGCATGATTCTCGATTTTATTAGATACTGGCGTCTGCTCGCGTCTTCGTCATAGGATATGTCTAACTCGACATATTGTGGACACTCGGAAATAGTGTTTCTAACAGTGAAAGAATTTGTGTAATTGAACTTGTACTTCCAAAGTCGTCATCTTTCTACCCTTGTCCCATATTACTTGGGGTCGGCGAATCACGTTTTCTTCTTCCATTCCGTTCTGTTAACTGGCATGCTTTCACCGACTCCTTTTTCATTCATATCATTCTTTGAACGATCAATCCAGAGATTACCTCCAACAACCAAAAAAACAAACAACTATTAATGTAGAAGTATATATATCGCCTATGACGTATGTGAAATATACCTAATTAATAGAAAAGTAACCCTGTATCATTATTTTCAGACTCCACCATTTTCTAAGCGCTACAAAAATCAGTTACAGGGCAAACCAAGGTTGCACTGCACTATAGTACAAAATTGCTTGACACTTAGCAAAACACTTTACATTTGGTCTAATATTGAACTGCTACAAGAGTGTATCTCTATGCCTGCTTTTTTGCTGAGCCACTATATTTCAGGGTAGGTGTGAGTACTAGTAAGTAGGACAGGTTAGACGGTATCAGTACCCCATCTTGTTGCATGACCTTGCATAATTTACTCATGTATTGGCACGAACTAAATGAAAACAGCTTATGCTTCAGTAAAAATGTAATGCCAGTTAGTAAGCTGGCAACTTGCATAATTATTATGCAGGTGAAAATTTGTCTCTTATAGCGATTCTGTAGTAGCTAATTTACGAAATGATATGACGTACTTATATGAAAACACTTGACAAGTAATTCCCCTCACATGATGGACCCACCACCTGCTGAAGGTCAAGGGAATCCGATGGTTGTGTAACCATATTGTATTTAAAAAATAATAAAAAACACGATGTTAAAGCAATTAGTAAATTTTCTTCAAAAATAATCCCCATTCTAGATGCATTCATCGATTTTTCATTTACATGTCAAATGAGACAGACAGATATTGTTGCTTAGTGTGTGATAGAGATAGCGTATTTATTATATTAATAGGGGTGACTTTACGCACCCTTCACTCAGTCACTTGATGTCGATTTTCGAAATCAATATTTCTCTTATTGATTTAAATGTTTAAAGTTTTAGGGAACGAAATAGTAAGTGGTGAATATTTTTGACAGAAAGTCATGGCTTTTTTTTTACTAGCTTGCCTGCAACTTCCTCTTGAGGATACAAATTATACTATGCTAGATCAATATCTACATGTGTGCCATCGCGTTTATAATAATAGTAGGATATTCTTACCTTTTATAAGTCTTTCTTTTCGCCTGCTAAATGTTGAAATAGTAATTGCAGAAAAATAAGCCTATTCGTATATAGGACTAGCATGCTTTCGAATAGTTTTACAGTGATAATCTACCACTAAGAACAACAGAATTAGTCCTTACCATCAAATAATTTACATGCAGCTCAACATAAATCCAGCGCGTCTCTTAGGTTTCACTTCCAGGCAAATATTGACAAACAACTCAAACTTAAAATTTTGTAGCAGGAAAATTTGAAATAATTCGAGTATCAAAATGACTCTTTGCCTACCAACCCGCTTTATATTATAGTAGCGTTCATTTTCGGGAACATTAGGTACTTAGTGTTTCAAAATATAATAATTTCATACAATTTTACGATTTCCCGACCAATCACTACATAACTTATCATAATTATGTTATCAAAAAAACTCAGATTCCTGCCTAGTCCCGTAACGTCGATCGATACCGCCGCCAAGTACCAGGCACTCATAAGTTACAGAAAGCAGCAAACGGCGCGGTCGGTATCGCCTGCCGCCACCTGTCACGTTGGCCGTGAACTACTAGGGTAGCATAGATACGTCAAATGTCAAAACATTGGGACGAATTGAGTAAAGAAATAGTGAGAATGAAATGAATAAAGAAGAAAGATGACTGATAGATAATAATTATTGTAATAATATGATTGCTGTCCTCGCACTGGCCAAATTCTTTGTCTTATTAGCTTGGCTGACTATATACCTACTTAAGTTCTACGATCTCTAAATAACTTAAGAAGTATTTTGTTAAAAAATCTAGTAATGTTATTGTCTACTAACCTTCGCCAAGGTCGAGATTTTTCAGGCGATAAATGTTTTGACGTAATTATTGTGAATTATGTGTTGGTAGAACGTAGGTAGTGTAGTAGTTCGTAGTAGTCCGTCAAATATGATGTGTCCAAAAAACTAAAACACCAATTAAGTGACAATTCCCATTATTAATTGATAGGTAAAAAAATAACCAATCAAAAACAATTAATTAATAAAAAGAGTGCAAAAAAAATCAGACATTCGGACACAAAGTACTAGGAGCGCATAGCCACACAGCAATGCCCAGGTGATGCTGACTCGGCCACTGATGATAATTTTTTTTGTGTAGCTCAGCATTTTTGCAAACCATACTCACAGGGGCCACGCGATCGAGGGGATCTCGTATACTACGATGAAGAAAACTTGATCCTTGAGTAATTAAAACATTCGCGTAAATCGCTACTTTTTAAGCAGTCAAAACTATTTTATTTTCTTTTTATCTGAATCTGTTTTACACACATTTTATTGCTCGTTTCAAGTAAAATAATGTAGCTTCCATTATTATAATCTATGAACGTCATAAAACACCAATTAAATTATCAAAAAATTATAAAAACATCGTCAAACTGCCTAAAAACAATAAAGATAAATACATTTTGACAAGAAACAGTGTGATTTTAATAGAAAATTATTTATTCTGTATGCGTTTTAATACTTAATATGGTGATAGTTTATGTAAAAATGTCTGTCAAATCGGCAATAAAGATGTGGGGGGTTTCGTATACATTTGTAATTTTGTACATATATGTGGCAGTGATTTGTAACGGAGTATAGCGAGTTGGCAAGGGCCTAGATGAGACATCAGAGTATCGTAAAGGTAGATACTTTAGTACATATGCGCTATAAGTCGTGAAATTTCCCTATTTTTATACACATAAAAAAAAATTTTTACGAAAAAGATAACTGCCTTCATAAACTAAAGTGTACCTAAAATAACTTTAGCACAGAACACACATGACTGGTTTCGGAAGTCGGCGTATTTATTTCTGTTTGTTGATTTCCTCCTTTTTGGAGTGGGTTAAAAAGTAAAATAAAACTCACAGATTAATCATGAAATTTTGAAAACCTCTCGACTTATGTAGCTGAAATTTGGCAGATAGGTAGTTTGTGACTAGGAGACGTCAGCTAAAAACAAAAGACTGACTTCCCCACGAACAAAATCGCGGGCAAACGCTATTTGTAACGCTTCCTTAGCAGATAGAATGTATTGTGATCTAGTACAAGATTTATGACCTAAAGTAAAGAAGATTTTCTTACGAAAAAGCTAAAGGTTGAATTTTCGTGATATCTTAAAATCAGTTCGTCTCTCTAGAGCCCCACCAGTAGTTTGGACAGAGTCCAGATTTTCCTACGAGGGAAGTATTTTTTATTTAATAAATGGATAAATATTACTTATGTCTCAATGAACTACGGCATACTTAAGTGTTATATTAACACGATTATTAGTAGTACAAAACTAATCTTATGTCTTGTATCAAACCTATTGTCTAAGTATCTATCTTAAAGAAATGAATCTTTGGTCAGTTTTCAATGGCTATGGGCTCAGTCCCAGTAATTTTCAAAATAAAATAAACACTTGTAAAAAATGAACTTGCCTCCACAAAAAAAAAACCATATCTCGCTCTATCAAAGTACCAAGACCGCAGCAAACTGAGAGGGGTTGCAACCACCCCTCGTTCGCCACGTGCTCGCCACCCTCGCGTACATACCTACAGCTATGTACTACTATATACTTAAATATAGGTTAGCTTGTCTGTCACTGTGTGGAGTTGCTAACCACGTTTTTGAACTTACTATAGATGTAGCCTGTTGTTCTACTTCGGGGTCGGTAGAACTCTTGGTTAGGTACGTATATACTATATACTCACGGCTTTTACCTTTGAGGGTAGGCAGAACGCTGCAATCTACATTTTACATTAGCTTCTTGTCCGTATAATGAAAAGAAGATAAATAAATGTTTTAAACGCGCCAAGTGCTGAAATATAGGTTTTTAACCTAATTCAGCAATGGATTCAAATAATTGCCTTAAAATATCTCGCCCATTTATGTAAATATTTTGTGAAAACATTTATATAAAATAAACTACATATCTTAAAATCATAGTCCTGTGACATTAAGTTGTGGGAAAGGACCAGAATATAGAAGAAGAAGATTAAACCAGAAAATGTTAAATGGAAAATTATGGCTCCTATAGTCTAGTTCAAATAAAAAAGAAAAAAAAATGGATTGATAGACTACAAAATGCAAAATTGATTAGCTCTTTAAAGGGTTGTTTAATTGATTGCCAGCGTAATCAGATGCTTTTCGAGATTAGAATTTGGTTTTATTCATTGCATTTTACTTGATTGATGGTCAAGCCGTAGGAATTGACGTGGAGTTCACAAAGAGACCTTGAACTACGTACATAGTTTACGAAACATTGTAAGAATCTATGAGTCCTGTGTGTTGTGTGAGGACCTGTACAATAAGTACGATACACGACATAATTTTAGTTGCTCGTTCATCTCTATGGAAACCTACTGTTTGGAACGAGCAAGTAGCTTCAATTTTATGACTGACTGACTGATTCCTTGACAATTCAAAAGTGCCTGAAAATGGTTTATTTCATATAAATGGTTTTGTATTCAGAGGTAGACATTAATCGATAGTCTGTGATGTAAAAGATGAACTCAAAATCTGTGATGTAAAAATAGATATGGAAAAGTTACACAGTTCTTCGATTTGACTGAAAAATAAAAATATTATTAGCTAAGCATGACGTCACTTTAATTTTGTAACCAATTAGTGGCTGAATAATAATCAGGGGATGAACGTCAGCCACCTGATTTTAGCCATATGTACTCTTCTTTTTAATCCCTGACAAAAACAGAGGGTTGTGTATAAGGTCAAATATGGGACCATAGCTCCCAAACGGCAGAACCGACTTTGATTTAGTTTTTTTTGTTCAGCCGTTTAATACGTTGAACAGCATGGTGGACACCGCGTGTCCGACGGTAGTGAAGGTTTTACCTTCAACATATTTGACTCGGAAGTCAATGACTTAGAAAGTATAGTTAGTAGCTCATTTCTAGTTGATTAATGGACGTGGGCATCTTCCACAAGTGTGATCGAGTTTTCTTTTTGATTTCCTAAATTTTCTTGCTAAGAGATTGTCCAATAGTCGGACTGTCACCTGACTATGTTTACCGCCGCGTATAGACACCTGCATCGCAGAAGGGTTAGGAGATACGTTGCCGGCTCCAAAGATAAGTTGAAATGACTCACGTGCCTGTAATTTCATCGGTTTGCTCCATCATTTTGAGTTATCAACCTATTTTTTTGTAGTAATTTGTGAAGGAACAGGTCGCGACTCTACATTGTCTTCGAGTTGGTAATGTATAGTATTAATATCTTTTATAAACAATGAGTAGTAGAGCATTGTTTTAAAACACGTGTGAACCTTGCCCTTGTCAAGATGGTGTGAATTTTCAGTATTGATTTTTATCTCGTCTAAGGTTTATTTCATATTTTAGAATTTTTGTCACTTCATTCCAGCGTCACAAAAAAAAAAGAAAAAATACATTCTCGAACTGTTCCACAACTTCTTTAAAAATATGAAATAAAATAAAAAAATACAACAAAAAAATATTCATTCGAATTTCGAATCGTTTTGATCGTGGAGCGCGCGGCAGACGACACTCCAGCGAAGTGGAGTTTCAATCTAGCTATGTATCGTCAACCAGATCAGCGTGACCCCACGAAGGTAACGGTCGTGGTAACAGCGAGGATCAAGATGTACTGGGCGAAGCGGTACCGATGTTATACTTAGGTATGTAGGTACGGGGTGGGCTGGTACAGACAGAAAATTTGGTTTCGGATAAATTATTTTTGAAGTTTTCTGAATTATTTTTTTTTAACGGAAAATAGTGGCGTATTTATTTATTATTAATTATCTTTATAGATATAATTCTTCTATGCGTGTATATATAAGGGCACTCTTCCTAAACGGCTGGATCGATTTTGAATAATTTTTTTTGTGTGTGTTGAAGTGGATTCAAGAATGGTTTAGATTCACAATTGGACCCGGTAGGTGGCGCCGCAGTCGAGTTGTGGGACGTTTTTATTTTATGGGCAGGACAACGTCTGCCGGGCCCGCTAGTAGAATATATTATGTCTTTCTACTAGGGTCGTAGGTGTAAAGTCAGAATGCAAGAGCGAACTAATGAATTAAACACAACAGGACAAATGAAAAAAATGCAAAAAGAAACATTACAGCTTTTATTCCTAAAAGTAACATAACTATTTAGCAAACTAAATAATTTGGAATTTTCCTGAGGTATAAATAAGGTCTAAGCACCACCTAACCAGAAAAATAATTTCAAAGAAGTCTACTACCGAATCAACTTTTAAAAACATTTAATTAAACAACAACAAAAATTACCAATCAAAAACCCACATTATTTAATTATACTCAATATTCTGTCGGTACCGCTATAAGTACATACTACATTCACCTACATTTATTCGTGCACACACACAAGCACAGTTTTATGACTCGAGTCGAGTCGCACACACACAGTCGTACACCGACACGACGACGACTTCGGGCAACTCACTCACACATCGAAAGCATTTATTTTATTCCTATGGAGACTGTTTAGACCGTACATTTTTGAGATTTTTTTTTAATAAACCTCATTTTATTTAGTGATCAAAATAAAAGTATTCTTTAAAAATATAAACGCTTATGTAGCAAAATCAAGGCAAAGTGAGATGTGTGAATGTCGTCCTTAGTAACCATAGATACATGAAATTTATATAGTAACCGTCACCTGGTAGAATTAGTAGGAATAGAGGTTGTTTTTGCAAATCAAAGTCGAAGCATTTATTCCAATTAAACCATTTACAGGCACTACCAAATGTCAGGGAATTTGTCAGTTAGCCAGAAAGTTGAAGCTAGTTGCCCGTTCTAAAACTTAAGCTTTGGAAAAGAACGAGCAAAAAACTCCACGGACACTTCTCTCAATCAAGTTTTTACAAAATCCTGGATAGGTAGGTACATTATTTTTGTGGCTTATGTAATCAAGTGTTACCACTTAAGTGGCGGTAACCATACTTACCAAACTTTAGCCGGATTTCATCTTCTCATACCTACGGAGGAGGTGGGCTTTTTAGCTTGTCGATGGAATCATCATCATCAACCTGAAGACGTCCACTGTATGCCTATTCTGTTACAATCTCCCGAACACCTAGGTTGAAGTGAGCTCTGAGCCCCCGCACATTATGACCACCAGTCGCCGCTACTAAACGCGACCACCAGTGATTCAGTCAGACCACTACACGCCGCCACCAGTGGCTGGATGAGGCCTTCAGTGGCTGCCACTTGCGGCAGTTGTTCAAGTGGTACTCGACAGAGGCGGACGTGTAATTGTCAAAAATGGACGCACTCTTGATTTAGTTATTGTGGTCGTGGGTTCGATTCCCACCCAGGACAAACTTTGTGTGATGAGCATGATTGTTTGTTCTGTGTCTGGGTGTTTATCTATAATATGTATGTATTTATAAATTATATAAGTATGTATATCAGTTGTCTGGTTACCATAACACAAGCTCTGCTTAGCTTGGGACCAGATGACCGTGTGTGAGTTGTCCCAAGATATTTATTTATTTTATTTATTTATTGTACGTTGTTAGACGTAGAAAACGTCGCAGAATTCAGAACCATCGACGTCTAATTCATCGGCGTTACTGGGTTCTTCTCTCGTTCTGCTTCGACTGTGGCCCGTGTGTGCGCGCGAGTTGAACGACAAAACGCGGCCACAAGTAGCGAGTGCGGTCGACTCCCGCAGCTTGTGGCTCGAACGCGGTCACTCAAACGCTCGGTGTGCGCCGATGCTATACAAAATGTATGGAGTAGCCGGACACCCTACGGGCAATCTAGATGGACCAGTAGGTCGATTCTGTAAAATTCAAACAACAACTCGCATCCTACATCGCTATTCACTCTCACCTCGCATGAGGTTCAAAATAACCTTGATATATATATTTGACACTTTGAATCGGGGTGTGAAGTGAGCGTCGAAGTGACGGGGAAATTACCTTACACAATGCCACTTCTTACGTCATCTCATACTTTATCTGTCAAAATCTCCCTGTCAATTTAGTTCAACTCGCTGGCACGCTCGCAAGGGTGGCGCTAGTGTAAATTCGAATCATCAACAGAGTTTTTAGAATGCCAATCAAGAAACTCACAGCGGATTCAGATTCGAAGTTTAGAATGAGGTCTTACAGAATCACACCCTTGGTATGAGTTTGACGCCATCACCCAGTCTCATCATCGTTAGTAAAAAAATAAAGTAAACGTTTCCTTCCATCGGTAAGTCATTTTGTGATTAATATTATGCGTAATTAATTTAAAAAACAATTATTTTTAATCTAATACTCTCAGTAATACCTGGTAATACCAAATTTAAGAAAAACAAAACATTGTGACGTCATAATAGGTAGTCAAAAAATGGCACGCTTGGTTTTCATACAGATCGTGATACTTGCGTTAACTAGGGTCTATCTATATCTGTGGTTTCATCCCTCCCCTTCACATACCCATACCAAGAGAAACGATTCACTTTAACCTTTCTATCACTAGCGCCACTTTTAAACTTATTCTGTAACTAACTGTTGCCCGCTACTTCGTTCGCGTGAATTTTCTCAAGGGCCCCTTATTTATTAATTATGCACTATAACCTATGTTACTCAGGGATAATGTAGCTTTCGATTGGTGAAAGAATTTTTGAAATCGGAACAGGAGTTTTTGAGCTGAACCGTAACAAACGAACAAATCTTTCGTCTTTCTAATATTAGTTTAGACTAGCTTCTGTTCGCGTCTTTGCCCACGGCCAAGTCAACCATGACATAAAACTTAGCGAAAGATTGTCTCTTACAAATAATAAAACTCTTATCTCTTTATATGTAATATTAAATTACGTTAAGTATATGTAATTACAATGTGATCATTTTATTGTTATTTACTACAGTTTCAAATTGGTCCTTCTTGTGACTCGAAGGACCAGGTTGATTTCAACCATTTTACTAGTATTATAAACGAAAGCTTATATATTATGTTTGTTAGTCAATCACGGTTCCATGACTGAATGGAATCGAGCAACAGATAGGATGTAGAAGGTAGCCGGTGTGGATGCGAAAGGCAGAGGACAGGGAAAATTGACACGCCATGGAGGAGGCTTACGTTCAACAGTGGACCTATAGTAAACTGAAGTGATGAACACGTCGGATATATAATCATAATTTTGTATTCCTGTGGGATAACTTATCACTTTGCTTAATTTTGAAATAAGTAACTTAATACAATAGAAATTAAGTTGAAAATTGCGTAAATGCCGCGCCGAATTATGTATTGCACTCCATTTTTAACTCTAGACGTGTTGAATTTCAGTTCATTATCAAGTAATATTATGAAAACTGAGTTTATAGCTGTTCTGTTTGAGCTGACTCTTAGATTAAGTTTGTTTTTGCCACCGATACGTAGTAAGACAAATGTCTTACCTCATACTTTACGCAGAAACATTATCTTTCGCCAATGATCAGAAGGAATAAGGCCTTGTTCACTGAACGCGCGGCGACAAGGGCGCAAGCGGAAACGGCGCGAAAGTGTAATTGTTGAAGGCCGACCGAAGATTCGGTTACAGGTTCGCCCCAAAATCAGTCAATCAAAACCCAGTGCTCTTGAATTGCTGACTAAGTTGTTAATCTATCTAATACCTTTAAACGAGCAATTCTTGTATACTACCTATATATAGGATGAAATTGAATTCATTAGCAAAAATTTGTATGATATATGATGAGTACAGTACCTCAGACCACGAACCTGAACCACTTTCATTATGAAGCCAACTCAAACAGCGCGATAAAAAAAACAGCTGTTCCATACAGAAATGCAATAGGTACTCGGCCAAAATGTATGGAACAGCTGTTTTTATTATCGCGCTGTTTGAGTTGGCTTCATAATGAAAGTTGCTCAGGTTCGTGGTCTGAGTCACTCCTTAAAATATTGCTAATGAATTCAATTTCATTCTAATCTGTACCTATTTTCATGAAATTTAGTAGGCGGGGGTTTCGGGGGCGATAAATCGATTTAGCTAGGTTTCATTATTATAAAACACGAACAAAAAAAAATAAAATAAAAAAATACCGGCTTGGCCGTTATGCTTCGAGTGTAAGGTGATAATGTATTCACTGTTCATTACTTTTCTGTTATATAATAAGTTTCTTGTAAGAACAAAACGGTCAAGTCACATAATATTTTGACTAAGGTGTAGAGTTTGTGAAGTAAGGGCTTGTAGAGTTAGGGCGTAGAGTTAGAAGCTTGGGTCTAAATGAGATCTGATAACTTTTTGACAGTGCGAGTGTGAGCCTTAAGCTTCGTCTTGGCAACATCTTACACGAAAATGTTTTTGTCAGGATTCATAATTCGCGTTACAAATAAAAGCGGCCGCCTCAGCGCCCGCTCCCCATCTCACTGTGAACACAGTGACTAAAGAAAACATAATGAACTTTGAGCTACTGATAAGAGATTGATAACTAGTATAGACGGCCGCCAGACTTTATGGCCCGTGGACTATTGTTTGTGAAAAATCTGCTTTTAACTTAATATGCGATAATGTGAGAGCTATTTTGTATTGAAACCTCTTCATTTATGTAACCTTAACTAGACTGTTAGGATCGGCTACAAGTCTAACAGGATGCAGTTAAATACCAGATTTTTACATGAAGCAACTCAATAAGGAATGAAACATTGTTTGATAATTACATCGTTACAAATAATTGATCCCACCAAAAACATTTTCATGTAAACTGTTAGCAAGACGAGACCATATGGCTCGCACTGTCAAAAAGTTATCAGATCTCGTGGCCAAATCTGCTATTTTTATAATTTCGTCATTTCAACACGATCCCATTGTCATTTCGCTAAAAGTTCGTAATCTGCTAAATTCATAATGGTCGATCATTGGTTGGTCGAATTAAAAGCAATGCCTGCACAATGACGTTCTAATGGTAGGTCACTGATCAAAGGAACCGTCAAAATTTTAGCAGATTATTCATTTGTCATTTTGTACGAGATTACCATTCTATATCATTTCTTTCAAAGGCGTGTCAGTGGTTGACCAATGGAAAGTCATAATGACGCCATTATATTAGTAGATTACCAAACTTGTCAAAACATGAAATCAATGATAGACCATTCTGACATTATTGTAATAGCAGACTTGAGGCCCTCATGTAGACCGAAGCTTCTAACTCTACACGCCCTAACGAAAAAATGTTTGTATTTGTAGGGCTTGTAGAAAGCCCTACAAATACAAACATTTTTTTATTTGTTCAACATAGGTAGGTCAGGTACAGGTGTTATGATTTTTGTTGAGCACTATGTCAAGCCGTCATCGGCGTACAAATATTATTTTGGATAAAACATGCTGTTTATAAATAAATGAATAAACAATAAAATTAATAAAATTATCACACAATAATAAATCCGATTGTCAACACGATAAAACATTCCAATAAAAATTTAAAATATAAATTGATGAATAAAAAATAAAACTGATTGGGATTTCACTTCTTTTTGTAAGTTGCTTACGACAGTATTAGAGACATTTTGTAAGTTGCTTACGAGTACGACAGTATTAGAGAATATAAAAAATAATTAATTGTAAGCATAACGGCCCCCAGAAAAGTATGCTGTATCTAAGTTTTGACTCTACCAATGCGTAACAGACCATTTTTAAATGTTGTATGGTACCTCGTTTCTTAGACTTCTTAGTACGTAACAAGCAGAGTTGATTGAAAGTTCCAAATTCAGTTTTTTTTTGTTGTTTGTGTACTAACACTAGCCAGCTTTCTAGGACGTTAGGAAGTACCCTAAGAATTTTGATGATCATCAGTGAGTGAGTTAGTGACGAAATCGGGGTTTTTTAGATATCAATAAAATCTAAATTATTTGATCCGTGCAGGAATTAACCCGCGATACACAGCGCAGCAACTAATCGTTCAACCATTGGTCGAATCGTGTCGTCAAGAAATAATTTCGATATCCGTCATAGAAAAAGAAAAAAAAAACTCCCGTTCCAAAAGCATTCCAAATCGCACCATTTCTTTATAGTTACGTTGCGTATGATACTGTCAGTCAGTCATACGGCGTAAGTATTATACGCACTGATGCTGCAGCGTTTCTCTTCAAGACGAAATATTAAGCATTTCCTACGAGCTCTACATAAAACAACTGTGCAACTCGGGACTTCAACATTCCAAAGGTTATTTGTACAATCGATATTTTCTTTAATTATTTAAGTATGCCTAGCCTTTCGGTATGTAATCGTCAGTTGCAGACCGACTAGGTATGTTGCTTAGAAGTATGTAATAAGAACCAAATTCCCAATGCAGGGCAAATGAAAAGAGTCTTTTCGTCGTACAGAGAAACTACGAGCATTGATCACCACCAGATATTCCCGATCGGTAACACCCCGTCGTCAACTGTTGACGATCGGGAATAAAAGTTCCATTCGTTCACAGTGTTGACAATCAGAACTTTTTTGTCCCAGTCGTAGGTACACATGCTTAGTTCAAGAGTCAACGTTTAGAAAGGTTCAATTAAAGATGAAACGGATTTTTAAAATGATTTAATTAAATACGACTTCCAAAGCAAATAATGGGTATTTGTTTTTTACTTTAAAATCAGCTTATCAGGAATTTTACAACACAAAACAAATACTTATGTATATGTTGTACAGTAATTACAATAAATAATATTTCAACGATCGACAACAGTGTTAACGACAAGGGTGTTACTGAACGGGAATAATTGGAATAATCGAAAAAGGTCCCGTTCGTCAACACTGTGAACGAACGGAACTTTTTTTTTCCCGATCGTCAACATTGACGACGGGGTGTTACCGATCGGGAATATTCGATCACCACGCTTGCTCAAGGTGGCGATTCCAGACTCACATTTATTATAAGACCAGGGCCTCAAGTCTGCTATTACAATAGTGTCAGAATGGTCTATTATTGATTTCATAATTGTTGATTTTGACAAGTTTGGTAATCTACTAATATAATGGCGTCATTATGATTTTCCAATGGTCAACCACTGACACGCCATTGAAAGAAATAATATAGAATGGTAATCTCGAACAAAATGACAACTGAATGACTGACTTAGGCGGTAATCTGCTAAAATTTTGACAGTTCCTTTGATCAGTGACCTACCATTAGAACGTCATTGTGCAGTCATTGCTTTTAATTCGACCGACAAATGATCGACCATTATGAATTTAGCAGATTGCGAACTTTTAGCAAAATGACAATGGGGTCGTGTTGGAATGACGAAATTATAAAAATAGCAGACTTGGCCCCCTGTCCAGGTTTCCTCAACCGATGACAGTGACGTCCAAGGTATATTAGAAAGTATATACGAATTGAAAAAGTCTCATTGTTACTTGGCCGTGCCCTGTTGCCCACAACCTCGTACAGGCGGCCTTTAACCATAACGACATTATGTTAATAAAAGTAAGATATTTAAGTGGTTTTATTTTTCTTCTTAAAATTAAAAGTATATTCGAACTAAGTACCAACAACTGTCGTAACTTCTGGAAGGTCATTTTAGGAAAGAATATGTTCGTAAGACTGTTCTCCCATTGTGTCGCAACTTCGTAAGTTGGAGCGACATGACGGCAACCAGCCTTCCTTTCTCGTGGTCAAACTTAATGGTCAAACTGATTTCACCACGAGGAATTCTGTTCCGTGGATTGGGTTTATGCTACAACCGCAGGCGAGGACACTTGGGTCTCCCGTACGATTAAGTAATGTTGACATTATTGTGACGCGTGTTGCGTCAATATGGTCTACCAAGAACCTTCTAATAAAAGTGAAGAGAACACGTCAGAGTCTAGGTAGTGGACCCCGTTTTGGAGACTTTGAAGCTTAGGTTCCTGGCTCCCTATGGGTCAGAGGGAGTGCTGTCTATTTCTGGCAGGGGTAATCAGAAAGAGATAGCATACCCCGAAAGAAATCCACTCTTTCAGTTCTCTCTACTTTTACCCATATAGGGTCTTGTGGTTTACAAATCTTAAGACTAAGAACAAAACAAGAACTGACCTGTCAACAGGCGGCGGCAAGGGCGCCATCATATGCGGGTGTGGCGGCATAGGCGGATGTGGAGGGTGCGGGTGGAAGGGGGAGCCCGGCGGCGCAAACCCCGGCCCAGGGAAGTGTGGCTGCTGTGGCGGGCCCGGGGGAAACCCCCCACCGGAGCCGGGCCGCGCCGAGGGCGAGCCGAACGGGCCCGGCGCCGCATACGGCGGGCCCGCGAACCCTGGGCCGGGAGTCGACGGGGCTGGGGACGCGGCGAACGCCGGCCCGGCTGGGGATCCGGCGGGCGGCGCGAACGACGCGAATGGCGGCTCGGCGTTGCCGCTCTTCCACGCCGCGGGCACGCCGCCGCCGGTCTCGTCCAGCGCCGGCACGCGCCGCTGCAGCCCCACCGACATCTGGGTACCAGGACGATATGATTACCTAAGAGTTTCATACAACACTTTATTCTATTACTAGGGAAAGTTTCTGCACCATAAACCCCAACTCAGGGCCGGATTAGCCTTAAGGCAGATTAGGCTGCTGCCTAGGGGCCCCTCATAGGCCAGGGGACCCCGCTCAGCGAAAAAAAATATTTAAACGAAAACTTAATGTAGTAAAAAAATAGCGTAAGTACTTATTTTAATAATATTATTAATTTGTGGTAGAATAGAATAGATTTTATTTTCTTACCACAAATTACAGCTTAAAGTTAACTTAGTCTACAGTTTTGTACTTAATTTGTGGAAGACTCGTGCCTAAGCCAGACCGTAATATATGTATTTTAGGAAGTTAGAAAAGGGCATAGGAGCCCTGGGAATTGCATTGCCTAGGGGCCCCGACATGGTAATCCGGCCCTGCCTCAACTACTACCAAAGTAGAGATTTGACATACATTTACAATTAGAGCGATCATCGGTTGGTTGCCTAGGCATCTGCCGGTCTATTAGGTGAAGTCAGCTTGAGGTGAATTGTCGAACCCTAGAATCGTTGGTATGACAGTTCACTACATCTAAAAAAGTTTTTGTTTTGGATAACACTGCATCGAACGCGGAGTGCACTTGTGTAGTCTGTTAATTACTAATACCAAGAAAAACAATTATTAATTCTTAATGATTTACGGACCGATGTTAACATTAGTAGGAACGTTCCATTCCGTTCTGTTCCTCGGATTCCATAGTTGTTCCCGGGCCTGATCTCCGAAACAACTAAGTCTACAATTTTGAAAAAGATACAAAATATAGTTCATTGTTTGTAGATTACAGGAAAACCTATAAGAATTCTATCAATTGGCATTGTACGGAACCCTCTCCACCCGAGTTCAACTCGCACTTGGCCGATTTTTGATTAATGAAAAGCCTATGATACTTAGGGATAATGGAGCTTTCGATTGGTGAAAGAATTTTTGAAATTGGACCAGTAGTTTTGTAGTTTTTCGTTACAAACATACAAAAATACAAATATTTCCTTTATATATTAGTGGAGAGAAAACAATTGGGTATGAGCTACCACCATATTCTTTATGAGCTGTCAAAACGGGACTCTCCCGTAGATTTTTAGCAACCTGTGACGTTAGTTAGGTACTTGCCTAGTTGAATAATTAGGTATTAAATTGATTTCAAAGTCGCTAAAAAGCAAATTTTACGGTTGGTTCTTGGGTCAAAGAATCAGCATTGCCATACAACGTGGCTATGCTGCCAGCCTGTTGGGCACGTGTCCCGTTGACAGCGATGTGGACGAGTTTTTTGATGCCCTTTGAGCTCCCCTGCCTTTTCCTTGTATTTGTACACACGGCTACACATCAAGCTTTAAATTTCCAGTTTTCGCTGACCTCTCATTGTATGGAAATTCTATACAATGCGAGATCAGCTTATACCTACTGGAAATGTATAACTTGATGTGTACAGTACGGTCAACGTAACTTGGCGCGTCTGATGTTAGCCGATTAGCTGCGCAGTAGACAATTTCGTTCCTAAAAGTTCCATTGCGCAGCCAAACAGCTAACTTCAGACGCGCCAAGTTACGTTGACCGTATTGTAGCCGTGTGTACAATATTATTAGTTAGATTTTTTAAGACTTGTCAATATCATTATTTGTCAATAAAAAATAAAAGTAAAATTTTACAGTTAATTCAAAATTAATCAGGGTTTCAGGCATAAATTAAGGTGTTTTATAGAAGTCGTGTCTAGCAATTTTTTTGTTAATGATTTTAAGTACCAAATTTTATGATGCCTAGAACAGTTCTAGGCAAACACACCACTTAAGATTACTGGTCAGAAAAAAAAGAAACACTCATATTTTTTAAATCGTTAATCGTCGTTCGAAATTCGACCATCACTGACAGCAAATCAGCAGCGTTACAATCGACGCCTCATGTTCTGTTGGGTTTATTGAACTATTTCTATACAGTTGTTACACAACTTTGGTGCAGCAGCGTACGCGCAGTTCTTACGTCATACGCTCAGTAAATTGTATATTATTGCTAAATATAGAAAGTGTACGGTCTATTAAATTGTATTATTTGTTCTTTTTATGTGTGAAATAATCCAGCATTGATTTTGTGGCTTTAAAGTTTTATGTCGTTGGTTTGTGTCGCTATTTTTTTACGAAATCGGATGCTGAAAATTGTTACAGTACCTACCGTAACTATACTAAATAATACCTGTCTATAAGTCCTTTTCTCATACAGAGAACGCACGAGCATAGGTCACCACGTTTACTCAAAAGACGGATTGGCGATTTCAAAGATTTCAATTTCACAATAAGATCATTTTCACAATAAGATTAGACATTTACAAAAACCTTTTTTACAGTCCGTTCAACCGATTTTGACTCATATTGCGTTGATAGCATGACAAATGGCAACTGCAGTAAACAGTTGTTATTGTAACCACTTTTTTGCCTCTAATATCATCCTTAAGCCTACGGAATAGAAGTCAAAATCGCTTGAAGGGACTGTAAAAAAGGTTTGTGTATATGTCTAATTTTATTGTGAACGGAGTATTAAGCTGACCCGAGATACGTTGTCCTGTCAATCGATTTTTCAATTTTCTCACCGTATAAACCTTCCCTGGACTTCCACAAATCTTTCAAGACCAAAATTAGCCGAATCGGCCCAGCTGTTCTTGAGTTTTAGCGAGACTAACGAACAACGATTCATTTTTATTATATAGACTAGCTGACCCGACAGACGTTGTCCTGTCCCGATCTACCTACTTACCTGCCTATTTACCTACACCTACCCTACACCTACCCTACACCTACCCCACACCTACCCTACACCTACCCTACACCTACCCTACACCTACCCTACACCTACCCTACACCTACCCTACAACTACCCTACACCTACCCTACACCTACCCTACACCTACCCTACACCTACCTTACACCTACCCTATTGTAATTTTTTTTTTCTTTGCTATAAACCTCACGGAGCCCGAGACCTTTCCAACGAATGCAAAACTGTGGAAATCGGTTCGTGCGTTCTGGAGTTATATCGTCAGGAAGGAAAACCCGACTTATTTTTATATAATAGATTACAAAGAGCAGGCAGCACCGATGACCGATTGTGGAGGTTCATTGTAAAGGAGTGCACCAGCTTCGGTTAAGGCGAAACCGCTAGCTAGAAGGTAAGCCCCGAATTTTTTTTTTTTTTTCCAAGTTAGAATGACCCGGAAATGTGGCTATTTAATGGAAACATGACGTTTGAGGCCAATTAACTTAAAGTTGTATTGACGATTGAATTCTGTAAATCTATATATATAAAAGCGAAAGGTCATTCACTCACTCATCACGAAATATCGAAAACCACTTGACATATTAAGATGAAATTTGACAGGGAGGCAGGAGGTAGTACATAGTTAGTAGACGTTCGCTAAGAACGGATTTTGCGACAGGGCCGGATTAAGGAGGTCTAATGGATCTCGCAAGTTTGTATGAAAGTCCTTCATTTTTTGCGCTACAAACTTGAAATTCGACAGAGAGGTAGGTAATAAGTAGTAGTCCTCCGCTAAGAACGGATTTTGCGACAGGGCCGGATTAAGGACGTCTAATGGCTCTCGCAACTTCGTATGAAAGTCGTTGATTTTTTTGTGCTACAAATTTGCAATTTGCTAGGTAGGTAATTTATAGTTAATAGACGTCCGCTAAAAACAGACTTGGGACAGGGCCGAGTTAAGGAGGTCTAATGGCTTTCGCAAGTTTGTATGAAAGTCCTTTTTTTTTAGCGCTACAAACTAGAAATTCGGCAGACGTAGTTAATAAGTAGTAGACGTCCGCTTAGAACGGATTTTGCGACAGGGCCGGAACAAGGAAGTCTAATGGTTCTCGCAACTTTATTTGAAAGACCTTGATTTTTTGTGCTACAAACTTGATACTTGGCAGGGAGATAGTTAATTACCTCCCTAGCAAATTGCAAATAAGAAAATATTTTGGCCCTTGACATCAACAAGGTTGAAGACCCCTCCATTATAGGATCACTTTGTTGTCAATTTGAGGCGGCGTCGGCGTCCCTTTGTTTGTCACTGTCACAACGCTAGCGGCATAGACAAGACAAACATTGTGGTAACGCTGGCGTTGGCAGATAGTTGCAAAATTAAACAATGCAAAATTATCATTATCACTTTTATTTATTTATTGCGTACTTTTATTTATTTATTGTATTTAATAACTTTATACATATAATTGATAGATAAGTCGGGTTTACATATTCTTTACAGAAGGTTATCCTGCTTATTTTTGTTAGATATTTATTATTATAATTTTGTTTTTTTTGTTATTTACCTTTTAGTCGTGACTGTGGCCGCCCGTGGCATCTCTGCAAGGCCCTGTCAGAATACCAGCGCTGCGACATTTCATGTCGTAGCATTGTGCTGAGACAGGAGCCTTTTTGGTCTCGTACAGGTTATACTGGGTGGCGCAAAAGTAAAGACCCTATTTGGTTCAGCTATAACATTTTTTCTAAATTAGAAAACTAGATTTAGATTTTTTTAAATGTATATTTGTGCCATTAAATTTCGTACCATTAGGATTTAAAGATGATGTCTTTTAAATGGTGACCTCCAGAGTTGATACACATTTGAGCCCTATTTATGACATTTTGCATAACTTGCCGTAACACTTCCTGCGATATGTTCGTTATTTCTTGACGAATGTTTTCTTTTAGAGCTGCGAGAGTCTGTGGCTTGTTCACATACACCCGAGATTTCAAAAAACCCCAAAGAAAGAAGTCTGGACTGGTCAGATCGGGTGATCTTGCAGGCCAAGGCAAATCGCCAAAACGAGAGATAACTCGGCCTGGAAAAGCGTCCCTCACTAAGTCCATAGTGTCGCGCGCTGTGTGTGCCGTAGCGCCGTCTTGTTGAAACCAGATGTGCTCCAGCCCCAATTCGTCCAAACTGGGTATCAAAAACTCACGTAACATGGTTCTGTAGCGTTCTCCAGTGACAGTAATCGCATAGCCTCCAGCGTCTTCGAAAAAATAGGGTCCGATCACTCTGTCAACACAGATGCCACACCATACAGTAACTTTTAGTGGGTGTAGAGGTGTTTCTTGAATAATGCGCGGATTATCAGTGCCCCAGAACCGAGTATTCTGCTTATTGACATGCCCTGAGAGATGGAAATGCGCTTCGTCACTCATAACCAATTTTGAAGGAAAATCATCCTCTTCAAGGTTGAGGTTTATGACGCGCTGGCAGTAATCTAGACGAGCTCGGTGTTCAGCAGGCAGCAGCTGATGAGTCATTTGAGTTTTATACGGGAACATCTTTAAGTCTTTCACCAAAATACGCTGCAGGGTCCGTCTGGAAATGCCCAATTGCGTGGCACGTCGCCTCGTTGATGTTTCTGGACACTCTTCCACATCTTCGCGCACAGCATCGATATTTTCAGCTGAACGGCCTGTTCTTGGTCTCCCAGACTTAGGTCTATCCAATGTTGAGCCAGTTGCTTCAAGGCGTGTGGCAAAGCGTCGAATTGTGCGACCAATCGGTGCCGGACGGTGGGGAAATCGTCGACGAAATTCACGTTGTGTTCTTATCACTGATGAATTATTCCGTAAGAACATTGACACAATTATTCCACGTTCTTGGGGAGTAAAACGGTCCATGTTTATTTTCAGTGTATTTTACATTTGTTCACTACACAATTTTCAACAACAGAATGACAGAAAATGTCATATAAAAAAAAAAAAGTATTTTCTTTAGTGCCAGTACTTTTGCGCCACCCAGTATAAGTCTTTTTTTTATGTGGTATCATTTGTTTATGTTTCGGTTTACCTGTACGAGGTTTCAAATAAACAATTTTTCTTTCTTTCTTTCTTCTTTCTTTTCTTTCTTTCTTGTCCGTTTGTCTGTCAGTCAAGACCCTTTATCTCGGAAACGCGTCAAGGTATCGAGTTAAAATAAAAACCATTTATTCTAGTCTACAATCCCTTAAAGCTGTGAAAAAATAAAACTTCTAAGTTAACGTAACAAAAAGATACGGCCGTTTATGTCAAAAAAACGTACATTTCGACAGTGTCAAGGGAATCAAAAGTTACAGGTTACTTTCCGTTGACCTAGAACTATGAAATTTGGCAAGTAATATCGTCTTATACTATAAATACAGGGCAAAGTCTGAAAACTATACATTTGTAATTAAATCATAAAAAATATATTCTTTATTTATAACGAGCTTTTGTCCGCGATTTGGTCCGTGTGAAAGTCGGGTTATCGCGGATGCAGACGAAGTCCCGGATTAAAAAGTACCCTGTGTGCTTTCCTAGGGTTCAAGCTATTTTCATACCAAACCGATCGCCAACATGCATCGGCCAAGCATGGCGATTACGGCTAAATCTTAAAAACATATGAGTAGTATCCACAAGCATTTTGATTTTGATTTCCATCCAGTTACCTAGTTATTATGTAAAAGAGAATTGCATTCCGAAATTGAAAAGCGTAACGTCTAACGCCCTCTGCATGCGCCTGCGCGCTCTTGACATTCTAAAGTCAAAATAGTTTAACATCACGCCTGGATTGTCATAAGGGGTAAACCAGAGATGTTCACATTCAACTAGTTATGTTTCAGCCGCACCTATGAAGGTGATTCTATTGGCATTCAACACAAATATCGTAGTTTATTTGTTTATAAAAGGTAATGTATGGAAACACAGGTCCGATTTAAAAAAATCTTCGCTATTAGAAAACTATACCTATTATTGTTCAGTGTCTCGTATTGTGTATCTTAAGTTGCTATAAAAAATACCTACAATACATTTTACTAGACAAACAACTCGAAGGACCAGATTTTCAATAGTCCTAACAACGACTAGAGTAGATCAGTGAAGTAAGGGGTCATGGGGTCTGAGTGTCCATCTTGTTTTACGGGACATCGCCAAGCGGCTGGTCGCCTCTTCATGTGACCTGAAGGCTGGTCTATTCTTGGGTCAAAGAATCAGCATTGCCATAAAACGCGGCAATGCTGCCTGTTGGGCACGTGTCCCGTTGACAGCGATGTGGTCGAGTTTATTGATCCACTTAGAACTCCCCCTTCCCTTTTCTTGGAATTGATTTGTATATATTTAGTATTACATATAGATAAATTACTAATTTTAAAATTTCCCTATGAAGCAAGCCTTGGATACAGTTGTGATGTAAAGGTCGCTATAACAGTATAACTAAGCTAAAATAACGTATGCGTTTAACTACCACGATGCGCAGGAGTCTACGTTTAAGCGGATTTTGGCTGAGATGTTTAGAGGCCTCAGTGGTATCGAATAATTTATTATATTCTATAGCGCTTATCCATTTGACGGTTGACATGACTCTTGGCGTCTTATTGCGATTGTTTAACTATTGTGTCTGCTGATTGGACAGTTGAGCTCGTAATGTTTTCTTTTCATTGTTATCATGAATGGAGTACCGTACCTATATTATGATAAATCTTCTTCTTTTCTTCGTGACACTCTTACCAGAGCGGTCGTGGTCATCACGACTAATCACGAGCTACCTGCAGAGGCTGATGTTATGTGCCTCACGATTTCTCGCCATTTGTCGCGACATTTGGTGTTTCTGGAGCACTCGTGCAATGGATCGCCCACTGCGGATTTAATTTGGTCGGTCCATCGCATGGGGGATCTACCTCGTGATCTAGTACCTTCCACTCTACCTTGTACGACTAGACGCTCGATGGACTCATTATTTCGTCTTGAGACATGTCCGAAGTATTTTAGGATGCGTGTTTGGACCAGAACAGATAAACGCTGTTTAATGTCGATCTCTTGGAGAATGGAAATATTGGTGCGAAAGCATTCTTCGCCAGCACCACATCTCCAGGGCGTCTATCTTATTTTTCTCCACTTCGCGCATGATGAATGGAAGTTCAAATTGTTCGCCGCGATCTTGTTAGCAATTAGGTATCTCAGCCGAAAGATGAAGAGGTTTTATCTCTGCATCACTCTGGGTCAGATCATACTAGAGCAGAGTCGAAGCGCATCGAAGGCATTAAGTTCGACTTTGTACAGTGTTTATTAAATTTTTAACCGACTTCACAAAAAGGAGGAGGTTCTCAATTCGAATGGTTTTATGTATGTGCACCGATTACGCTGAGATTTATGATCCGATTTACGTGATTCTTCTTTAGTTTGAAGCGGAATAGTTGCCATTTGGTCTCATGAAAATGTAACATAGTTTGGCTAAATAGTTTTAATTTTATGAACATTTTTTAATGTTTGACCACGCATAACTTTTTTCAGTGTAGTCCGATTTCGATGTTTTTTTTTTAATTGATGGTGTATGCCTCAAAGCTCCCATATAAATTAATCAAGAAAATAATCCACCCCTAAGGGCAGAAAATTAAGGGATGACTGAATTTTTTTGGTGTCAGCGTTTCGTAATTAATTTGTATGTTATGAATAGGCACTAAAAAGCGAAACATTTTTTTTTTTACAAAAACGACAACCGCCTTCAAAAAGTAAAAAAATAACTTTCAATTAGAAACTCGGTGGCAATACAAAACAACAAGCAAAACCAAAGCCGCCGACTTGCAAATTGAAAGTTATTTTTTTCTTTTTGAAGGAGGTTGTCTTTTTTTTAATTTTTTTGTGCAAAAGATTTTAATATGTAATAATTAAATAAAGATCCCCACGCTGGGCACAAGTCGATCTCCAATATTCGATTCACTCAGCCTACATTTGCATTGACCGCGGCTGCCATTAAAGTCTACCTTTTGTTTATAGATTTAAAAAAACCGCAAGCATTTAGCGACAAGTGGCAAGCGGCCACAACAAGGCCAAAGTGGCCGCCGCGGCTTGGCCGACTAATGGGTTTGTACTCTTATCGAATTATTGTTATCCCGTTCTGTTACTAAAGATTATTCTTTGGGTTATTCCGAACTAGCTTTTGTCGTGGTTTTGTCGGCGTGAATATCGGTTTTGACTGACACGACTAAAAAGCAAAAATGTGCCCACGGGGGCAAGTTAAGAGCGCCCATCCCCATCGAACGACGCAAAGCTCGAAAACAAACGAGTGAGTGAGAACGCGATAACGTCACAGGAAAATAGGCGCGCGGAAATTAAACAAACCTTGTTCCAGGACATATGTGTTTTTAAAATTGGTAAAAATGTTTGTAATTTAGAATCTCTATTACATGTGCAAGGTTTCTATGAAGCTTTTTTTTTACTTTTGCAATGTATGAGTGCATTATGAACGGCCAAAGTTCAGATAAAATTGTGCAAGAAAACTTATTTTCGGACGTGTTTACTGACCGGCGCTACGGTGCGTAATGTAACGTGTTACACTGCGAGCAGTCGTGCAGTCAGTACGTGGAAACAAGGCGCTCGTAACGAGCAACGAGCGGTTCGTTTACACACGCAGTTTCGAACACGCAGTAACGTAACATGCTCGCTGCGAATGGTACATTACGGCCCGTAACACCGGTCAGTACCCACCTTTAAGTTACCGGAATTGCCCCCCTAATGTAGTCAAGTGATGGAGTGAAAGCATTTTATTACAATTAAACCATTTACAGGCACTTTTGAAATGTTTAAGAGTTGGTTAGTTAGTCAGAAAGTAGAAGCTAGTTGCTCGGTCCTCTATGGAGAAGAACGAGCAAGAAACTCCACGGACACTCTTTAAAATCAAGTTTTGTAAATCTAGTAAACATTCCATTTTCGTTCTAAAAGACTTCCGTTCTCAATGGAGAAGAACAAGCAAGAAACTCCACGGACACTCTTTAAAATCAAGTTTTGTAAATCTAGTAAGTATTCGATTTTCGTTCTAAAACACTTCTGTTCTCTATGGAGAAGAACAAACAAGAAACTCCACGGACACTCTTCAAAATCAAGTTTTGTAAATCTAATATTCGATTTTCGTTCTAAAAGATTTCCGTTCTCTATGGAGAAGAACGAGCAAGAAACTCCACGGGCAATGTTTTTAATCAAGTTTTGTAAATCTAGTATTCGATTTATTGACCCGAAGCAATTCATATAATATACATTGCGTTTTACATACAAGATACAAGGCAGAGGGTCTTATCTTTCCGTGTTGTTGAGAGAAACTGGTTTCCATGAACTAGCAACCTGTCGCTACTTGTTTGTTGCTGTTTATCTTTCGATCTAATGCTCCTTGGGTTTCTGCTATCCTGGTATTATAACGCCCTTGCGAGAACGGAAGCCATTTTGGACTTCAACTGCGTCAAGTTTCAGGGTTAAAGGTTGCTTTTTGTTGAACATG
Organism: Charanyca ferruginea; assembly: GCA_947361185.1. Taxonomy (NCBI): domain Eukaryota; kingdom Metazoa; phylum Arthropoda; class Insecta; order Lepidoptera; family Noctuidae; genus Charanyca; species Charanyca ferruginea. The sequence goes on along the minus strand of OX376080.1, from coordinate 7,139,776 downwards.
AGCAGGGCCTCAAGTCTGCTATTACAATAGTGTCAGAATGGTCTATCATTGATTTCATAATTGTTGATTTTGACAAGTTTTTTAATCTACTAATATAATGGCGTCATTATGATTTTCCAATGGTCAACCACTGACACGCCATTGAAAGAAATGTTAAAGAATGGTAATCTCGTACAAAATGACAACTGAATGACTGACTTAGGCGGTAATCTGCTAAAATTTTGACAGTTCCTTTGATCAGTGACCTACCATTAGAACGTCATTGTGCAGTCATTGCTTTTAATTCGACCGACCAATGATCGACCATTATGAATTTTGCAGATTACGAACTTTTAGTAAAATAACAATGGGATCGTGTTGGAATGACGAAATTATAAAATAGCAGAGTTGGCTGGGTTTAAGTCGGTCACCGACAAAAATCTGATGTCCATTTTTCGTCAAGTGCATCTCTTATGATATCTGTTCAACTTATTTGTAGTTGTTATAGTCAAATATTATTTTATGATCTCTATGCCATACCAGTTGATGATATACAAATAATAATAACATTAAATTATCATGATTACGATTAACATAGCAGGAAATAATTATGATGGTTTATTTGGCTCACAGTTATGGGTACCTAGCTACTCTCGACAAAAATCGAGTCGAGCACAGTTTAATAATTAGCTTGAGGATTCTAGTCTGGCCTGATATTTCAAGCTTGCCTTAAAGAGACCTATGTATTCTTAACCTGAAGATTCCCTGATCAAAAACTACATGACTTACTATTGTATGCTAGCACTTCAAACATGCTATATTTCGTGACAATTCAGTGGCAATCAGATAGTTTCGTCTAGCGCTTTGACGAAATTACTTGATAATGCAACAAGTTGGTCGATTAGAAGAACGTTAGTCTTATGGTGTATGTTAATATGCTAGTAATTGCCTGCGACTATTTCCGCGTACAAATCAAAGACCTCCTTAACCTATTGACCGGTATTGTCTTGTTTTCCATAAAATCATTTGTACTACCTATTATTGTTTTCCATAATCGTCCCCCGTCATAATATTTACTTGCACTATTATCATTTATACTAATAACGTTTGTCATATCAACTTATTAGTCATAACTTTCATTTGCCATAAAATTATTTGCCATAATAACATATGTTATAATCGTTACTTGACATAAGCAACATTTAATATAATTTAGAAACGTTTATTTTTTTGTACAAAAATTAATGTCATTAAGGCCACCCACTAACCAAATGATTTATTACAGTAATCTGCAATCTTTGGACAATAAAAAAATAATAAAAATCTAAACGGGTAGATTAGGTTAGGTTGTGACCACACAACGCGCGAAGGCGAGTAAGCGTAGCGAGCGTGCCGCGGCAGCGGCCGCCGAGCGCTTGATGTCCTCATTTGCGTAGCAAATAATATTTAGACATTTGTTTTGGCATAAACTAAATTCGCATAATGTTACTAGGCATAATGTGCAAATCTATTGTGCCACGCTAAAGTATTGTCTTAAAAAAAACAATAAGTTGTGCTACAAAAGTTAGTGACAGAAACGAATCGCTGCAAAATCGACTCCACGTAGTCTTATCTGCCCTACCCCTAGAGTGTAATCTAAGCCCGCGAAGGCGCGGAGGGGCGAGGCGGCCAAAGCCGCGGAGGTGAGCGTAAAACACATCTGCGACGATAAGCTCGCGTTTGACCGCCGGAGCCCCGCAGCGCCGGAGCCGTGACAGAAACCATGCCTGCTGCATGTTGCATGCTTGCTTGCATGCTGCATGCTTGCTTGCTGCATGCATGGTGTATGCTTGTTTTACATGTTTGTGTGGTTACTGCATGCATGGTAAAAATATCTTTTAATATCATTATGCGTAAATTAATTTATGCTTTAGAATGTTATGCTTAATCATTATTTATATACGTTATACGTAAATAATGTTATTGCAAAAATATAATTAGGAGAAACAAAGGAGTACGTTAAGTTAGATTAGGTCTTAAAATTTTATGCAAATGGATAGAGAAGGTTTATTTTTAGGTTTCCTTGTGATTAAAAAATCTGTATCTATTATCATGATCACAACATCATTGCAGGCGGTTGTACTCGTACTGAACTAGTATTGTTGTACTAGTATGGGCAATGGTGAATAAATGTTATGGAAAACGAAATTATTGAAAATAAAAATTATAGCAAATAAATTTATGGATTAACATTATTATGACACTTGATCGATTATGACCAATGAAATTAGTGAAAATGATTTTATGTAATTTAACGATTATAGCAACTGAAGCATTATTTCTAATGAAATTATGGCAAATCAAATTATGGCATGTAAAATTATGGCATTTTAAAATATGGCAAACATTAGTAAACCCTATTGACCACCACGTCAAAAAAACTTGCCCTCGGCGCCAAACTGCGAATTACTACTCTATGGATTTACGTTTCTGTACGTAATTCCATAGAGTAGTAATTCGTCTGTCTTCTAGTCGTGACCGTGGTGTGCTGGGCACATTTTGGTTTGTCATCTATTAATGACTGTGGCGGTCTAAAGGTTAATCTGTTAAACTACCTACCTGCCCAATTTCAGCTTTATAGGTGTTCGAGATTTCGTGTTTAGACAGTGAGAAAATGAAATTTTGACTTTTTTTTTTACTTTATTATTATACAAGCTTTTGCCCGCGACTTCGTCCGCGTGAATGTCGGTTATCGCGGATGCAGTTGAAGTCGCGGATTAAAAAGTAGCCTATGTCCTTCCCCGGGGTTCAAGGTAACTTCATGCCAAAGGACAATGCCAGAAACTCTATAGAACTTTGCCCCACTCAATAAAAGTCATGTGCAATATACAGTAGCATCTTACTGCTTATTTATTGCTGATAACTACACATTAGTCTTAGTGACTGTAGAACTTGCGGTTTCCGTTTAAATCTAAAAACAATAATGACATTGACTATAGGTTAAATTGTATTTTAGGTAAAATGAGTTTGTATTTTGTGGGTAGGTATTTCGTAATCCGCAAGTTCTAAAGAAAAACAATTTAGTATAGAATGGTTCTATATTCATTACAATTATTTTCATTAATTTACTTTTTCTGTACATGGGTGGGGCAGAATCTGGCATTGTCATTTTATCAAAATCGGTTCAGCCGTTTCATAGTGAAAGAGTAACAGACAGAGTTACTTTCGCATTTATAATACCTATTAGTATGGAAGTATGGATAATTAACTAGCTGATAACCGCGACTTCGTCCGCGTAATTGTCGCTTATCAGCGGTGTTTTAGTTCTTTTCTATAAAAGTAGCCTATGTTACTCCTCTATCTGCCTACAACATCAGCCATCTGCCAGTGAAAGTCCCGTCGGAAATCGGTCCAACCGTTTCAGAGATTAGCCGGAACAAACACACAGACAACAATTATAAAAATGGTATTTTTTTTATTTATGTACCGTATATTACTTCATATTATGCATTTAGTAAAAAACTGTTATTTTGACATTACAAACAGAAACTTCAATTTTATTTGTTTGTATAGATTTAGTCACCAATTCTACCCGTTCCAAAATAATCTCTGTCACGAACGATGCGCAGACGCATGACCACCAACAGATTTTAGGTTAAGTACCAACAATGACAGTTGCCAGGCTACCGTCTTCGGCAACCAGGAGCAATTAAAATACCAGAAGCACATAACAGCCGAGGTGATTGCATCGAAGATCTTTCGCGTGCCAATTCATCGCGTGCTAAATTTAGGGCGTGAACTTCCAACAGACGCGCAGGTGGTACTGTTGTTCAACAAATTGACGAACACCCATATAATTATATGGCGGTTTTTGATCGAAAAACGAACTGGATTTGACTCGCGGACTCGTACTTCGAAATTAAAGTAAAGTTTTCTTATGAAGAAAAATAATTTGGGTATCAAACCCAAATTATTTTCATCATCTCATTTGGACATGACTTTGCAGATGGTTTATCAGTCTTACCGTCACAGGTTGGTTGCAACTGAAACAGAACATCATCGTCATGTCAACATTTAAAGGGCTATTAACGACTTTTACAGATTTTAAACTGACAATCACGTCAAAATGTGTAGTGTAAATGATTTGAAAAAAATATATGTTAAACTAGAACATTCTCTTAATCATTTAGTTTGTGAATATTTTCGATTATATTCATATTAAATAGTTTAATTAACTCGTGAAGTTGTGTCTGACGCGGACAAAACATTGATAATCACACAAAATCTACCAGGTATAATCAAACGAAACTTACACCATCTTACAGACAATTTTATTATCTATCTTTTAGTATACGCCTTTTTTTTAAGTTAAAGAATACTATCTTTTATTTAATTTTTTCGACTAAACTTTAAGTTTTGGACGCAGCGCATACGATTCTCTGGTCGCTCAAGGTCGCCGCCATATATTGTCGCCTTAAACACCCACTGCTGGGCATAGGTCTCCCGTAAGGGGGTTCAGCCGTGAACGCTATGCTTGGCCGGTGCATATTGGCGATCGCAGTAGGTGTGGATGTGTGATGGTACTCAGAAGAACGCTGCCCATCCTCTGGTCAATATTCCTCTGTCGCCTTCTACGACACCCACGGGTAGAACTGGGCTTGTGTTATTCGTTGCCAGCACCACACGGTTTCACAAACTATTTACTTACAGCTAAGAATTCCTGTGTAGTGAAGTGAAGTAGAGGAGTTTTTAAAGATGTGAGTTAAAATCCATATATCTATACTTCCATACTAACATTATAAATGCGAAAGTAACTCTGTCTGTTACGCTTTCACGATGAAACGGCTGAACCAATTTTGGTGAAATTTGGTATGAGGATAGCTTGAACCCCGGGAAAGGACATCGCGTCGTTGATACTGCAATTCCGAGTAACTAAAATTGTGAAATACCGCAAACGATCTTTAGTCAAATAAATGAAAGTGTACATTCGCGGTATTTAAAAATGTTAGTTACGCGGAAGTGCAGTATCAACGACGATAGGCTACTTTTCAACCGACTTAAAAAAAGGAGGAGGTTATCAATTCGTCTATTTTTTTTTTTTTTTTTTTATGTTTGTTACCTGATTTCTTGGGATTGGGTGAACCGATTTTGATGATTCTTTTTTATTTGAAAGCTAGTGCTTCCCGTGTGGTCCCATTTTAATTTGGTCCAGTTCTGACAATGGCATCCATGAGAAAACCGTATAAGTCTTAAATTTGCATTAAGTATGTACGCGATTTGTTACGCGATTTCTCCGGCAAACGTAAACCGATTTTGAAAATTCTTTTTTTTTATGGATAGGGTATGCTTCAGGGGTGGTCCCATATACATTTTATCGAAATTGATTCAGCACTTTTTGAAAAATCAACAAATACCCAAAAATTTTACATAGACGACGTTTTAGTTTCATCAATCTTTGTAGTAGTTAACTTTCAATCTCTTAATAGATTTGTATGAGAAGGAGGTACTAAAAAGCGGAAAATAAAAAGCTTTTTACAAAAAAGACAACCGCCTTCAAAAAGTGAAAAATAACTATAATAATAATAATAATATGTGGGGACATTTTTCACACACGGCCATCTGACCCCAAACTAGGGAGACCCTGTACTATGGGTGTCAGACAGCTGATATACATACACAAATATATTTTTAACTTTAGCACAGAACACACATTGACTTTAGTTTTGGAAGTCGGTGGCAATACAAAACGACAAACAGAACAAAGCCACTGAATTTCGAAACTGAAGTCAATGTGTGTTCTGTGCTAAAGTTATTTTTCACTTTTTGAAGGCGGTTGTCTTTTTTGTAAAAAGCTTCTTTTAATCCGCGACTTCGTCTGCATCCGCGACAACCGACATTCACGCGGACGGAAGTCGTGGGCAAAATCTAGTATACTAATAAAGGTTCACTTTGACGGCTTCTGGCTTCATATTTTACAAGATAATGTGTTTTCTTTTGTATATTTATGTTTCTTGATTGATTGGTTAATGGTTTGTGGGATGAAGATGTGTGAGCGCAGTATTTTTGTTTTTTAGGGTTCCGTAAATAAAAAATGGAACCCTTATAGGATCACTCGTGGGTCTGTCTGTCCGTCCGTCTATAACAGAAAATTTGCTCCGAATATACTGGACCAAATCAGGTGCAATTTGGTAGGATGGTGTAATCCTATGACCCAAACACAGATGTGCAAAGTAACTAAACATTGTTTTAAAGTAAAGGCTACTTTCGGGGGACAAATTAGACAATTAAAAAAAAGTTTTGCAAACCTTACTGTGTCATATATCAAATGAAAGGACTTATTATGAGGATCTCAAAACATTTTTGTTATTATTGTAAAATAAATAGTTTTGATTTTATTCATGAAAGAAGACGACCATTGACCATTCCCCTCCTTGATCTCCGAAACTACTGAGCCTAAAATTTTGAAAAAATACAAAATACCTATAGTTTTGCTGCTGGTTTGCTGCTGTAGATTACAGGAAAACCTATAAGAATTCTATCAATTGGCATTGTACGGGACCCTCTCCACGCGAGTTCAACTTGCACTTGGCCGGTTTTTGTAGAGACTTAACAGTGATGGTCTAAATGTAAATACGATAGACACATGCACTTTATAATAATGCCAGTATATTATTGTTCCACTGAATGGGAAAGGCCACAGATATAGATAGACCTAGATAACGCAAGTATCACGATCTGTATGAAAACCAAGCGTGGTATTTTTTGGGCGTCACAATGTAATACGAATGTTTTGTTTTGTTTTCTAATACCCTCCGCGAAACCCTAACTTTTTCTAAAATAAAAGTTAGTGAAAGTCCCGTCAAAATCGGTCTAGCCGTATCAGAGATTGACTGTAACAAACAGACACATACAAAAATATTAAACATAGATTTTTTAATATACTTAAGAGCGTGTATTCGATTCGTGACGAAAACTTCATGTTTTTGCGTTTTGCCCAGAGCAATATCGTAATTATGTGAACAAATTATTTAAAGACAATTTACAGTTTTAGAAAGATTAAGTCTAGATTTAGACAGCTACAGAGTAAAAGTATAATTTTTAATTATGGTTTTTTTAAAGCGAAGACAATTCTTTCATAACGTTTTACGAAAATAGACGTCAGAGTTAACTTTCAGGATGAATACAACCATTACAATATGCCAAAAAAAATATGTTTTATGCGTTTTTCCAACACGATATACAGTCTTAAAGTGTACTACACAGCCAAAATTACGAAAATATTACTATTATGTATTAAAAAACAATGTTGAAAAAGTAGAAAATCGGTTCACTTTGACCATTTTTTTTTCACCAGTATTTGAATAAAAATATAACTGATATATTTATTTTATGAAAGTAAATGTTATGCTAAGATACAGAATATTTTTCAGTCCGTTATTCGACCTCATTTATTTTAGACAATTATTTTAAAAAGCACTGTAAAACATCGCGCGCTGTCGTTTGCGGATCTCAATGATTCGTGCTTATTTCGTGCATATATTTTTTTTTCTGATGCGCACAAACAGACCATTGTATTGTACTAGTGTGTGTCAATGCTGCTACGCCGTTCTAGCAATCGTTTAGATTTTGAGTTGCGCTAAATCAAATACGCGCCCTTAGGTACCGTATAAACTTTCATATGCATTTAGTAAAAAGCTGTTATTACGACATTACAAACAGAGACTTCAATTTTACTTATTTGTTTATATATTTAGTTGGAAATCGCCAATCTGCCTTGAGTGATAAATGTAATGTATGAGGTCTTTGCCCTGCATTGGGACAGCACCTAATAGACCGGTATTATCACCCAAAACCACCACGTTAGCATAACTTAAAACAATCAGAAATAAAGTATCACTCTGAAGGTCAGCATAAATAAATGACTCATCTTCTACCTGTACTGCAAAAACCACGTCCCGTGAAAACAGATATTTATCATTTAAGGCGCTAACAAGCGACTTTTACAGATTTTAAGTTCAATTTTATTTCAAGAACTGACAATCACGTCAAAATATGTAGTGTAAATGATTTGAAAAAAATATATGTTAACGTAGAACATTCTCTTAATCATTTAGTATGTGAATATTTTTGATTAAGTTCATATTAAATAGTTTAATTAACTCGTGAAGTTGTGTCTGACGCAGACATAACACTGATAATCACACAAAATCTATCAAGTACCTATATTTAAACGAAACTTTCACTATTTTACAGACAATTTTATTATCTATCTTTTAGTATACGTCTTTTTTTAAGTTAAAGAATACTATCTTTTATTTAATTTTTTCGGCTAAACTTAGAGAGTTTTGGACGCAACGCATACGATTCTCTGGTCGCTCAAGGTCGCCGGCGTATATCGTCGCCTTAAAAGAACGACGCAGCGTCGGTTCAAGACATCGTATCAAAATAAACATTTTTGGTTTTCGTTCAATTGTGCAAGTTATATTTAGAAAGAAAAGTATCTAAGCAATAGGTCACTCACCGACTGAATACGAAATCTCGTAAACTGCTTGACCTATGTAGCTGAAATCTGGCTGGTAAGTAGTTTATAGGTTGGAGACGTCAGATCAGAGGGCTAATTCACGTAGCTAATTTTATTGTATGACGCGCCGATGAAGTTGTAGTGCATTTGTAGTCTAGTTTGAGTGATAAACGGTATTCTTGTAATCTTTGAACTGCGCGTAAGCTGCGCGTGAACTGCACGTACACTGTACGACAACCAAACTTACTTATATGGTGTGGTGTAGTGGTGTACCCACATGAGAGAAAATTATCACTAAATAATTGAATAGAATCCATTCTATTTCAATGAATATGACGTTATTATAATATTAAAATAATACCCTAGTACAGATTTGAGTACTTTTTAACTGTCATTTTGACATGTCAAACGAATAGTAGAATACCGATCATGTTGCGTTCCGAGGTTCCGACGCACGCACCAAAGACGCGGAACACTAGAATGCTGTTACAGCGCTCGCGTGTCGCGAACTTGACGCGAGGGTGTCTGACAGCGGTAGAGAATACGAAAACTTAACTGCAACTGCACTGCAACAGCACTTCTTTAGTAACGTGAATTAGCCTACAGAACAGATTTAGCGACAGGACCGAATTAAGGCGACAATATACGCCGGCGACCTTGAACGACCAGAGAATCGTATGCGCTGCGTCCAAAACTCTCAAAGTTTAGTCGAAAAAAAAAAATTAAGATAGTATTCTTTAACTTAAAAAAAAAGGCGTAGACTAAAAGACAGATAATAAAATTGTCAGTAAGATAGTAAAAGTTTCGTTTAAATATTCCTGGTAGATTTTGTGTGATTATCAATGTTTTGTCCGCGTCAGACACAACTTTACGAGTTAATTAAACTATTTAATATGAACTTAATCAAAAATATTCACATAGGTACTACATGATTAAGAGAATGTTCTAGTTTAACATATATTTTTTTCAAATCATTTATTTATATTACACATTTTGATGTGATTGTCAGTTTAAAATCTGCGAAAGTCGCTTGTTAGCGCCTTAAAGGGATCTTTGACTTCCAAGAGTACGAAGTGGCAGGCAAAAGCTCGTAAGTTATATGGCTACTAGAACTTTGCCCGCGACTTTGTCCGATTGATTTTTCTTACAGATCCCATTTTTTTTTGACAGTTAAATAAAGCCTATAGCGCTCAGGGATAACGTACCTTCCTATTCGTGAAAGAAATTGTGAAATCGGATGAGTAGTTCCGGAGATTACCCCATACATACAAACAATTTTAACTCTTTAAATATTACTAGCTTTTGCCCGCGACTTCGTCCGCGTGAAAGTCGGTTATCGCGGATACCAACGAAGTCGCGGATTAAAAAGTAGCCTATGTCCTTCCTCAGGGTTCCAGCTATCTTCATTCCAAAATTCATCAAAATTGGTTCAGCCGTTTCATCGTGACAGCGTAACAGACAGAGTTACTTTCGCATTTATAATATTAAATAATAAAATAATAAATATATAAAAGTACGGATTAAAAAAATAAAATTAATAGTATGGAAGTATGGATATAGATGACAGTTGGTGAAGGAAGACCAAATTCGATGTATTCTTTGGTGTTCCCGGACGGTATTGCTGACTGGTCTTATTAATACTGTGACCACGGCTGATAAAAGTGATAAACATGGTGTATAGAATAGACGCAAGCGATGTTTTATTACCACATTGTATATAATTGTAGTACCTAGGTATATGAATTATTTGATTTTAACTCTATAATTTTTACTCTAGCATAAGATTCTCATAATAGTTCGCACCGTTACAAGACCTTAAAGTCAATAACAAACGGGATCTATATCTACCCACATTGTTCTCGAGAATTTATAACACCAAGGCAGGGTCGAAGGGACAAAAAAAACGAAACGACCAAAACGGGTTTCGAACTTGAAGACGCTGAGCTAGCTACCAACACACGACCAATTGAGCGATTAGTAGTATCGATTTAAATCCAGAAATCTGTTTTTGTACGAATGGACAGAACACCTTTGTCTACACTGATATTATAAAAAGGTAAAATTTGTTTGTTAGTTTGTATGTAGGTAGGGGTAATCTCCGAAAGTACTTATCCAATTTCAATTAATATTTCACCAATAGAGAGCTGCGCTATTCCAGAGTGTATAAGCTACATTGCATTATCAAAAAATTTGGCATCCTTTAGAAATAAAAATAATTTAAAACATAAATTCTAATGAAATTTTTTGGCAACAATTCCTAATTTTAAACATAGATATAATGCCGTACACTGGCAACAATCTGTGGGGGCACAGTAGTGCCCCCGCCAAGACGACGGCAAATGTCGTCAAAAAGTTACCAGATCTCTACGTATAATCTCTATTTTACTAGCCCTAACTTCACAAACTCTACACTTTAGTCAAAATATGTATGTGGCTTGGCTGTTTCGTTACTTTAAGAACTATTGTTTAACAGAAAAGTAATGAACAGTGAATACATTTTTCACCTTAAGCCCGGTCCATGTAAGTAACGATAGCGAAACGGCCTAGCAACATACATATTTTGACTAAGATGTAGACTTTGTGAAGTTAGGGCAAGTAAAGTAGAGATTATACGTAGAGATCTAATAACTTTTACACAGTGCGAGCCATTTGCTCTCGTCTTGGCAACATTTTACATGAAAATGTTTTAATATCCCACCAAATGAAAAACCCAAATAAAAACTGCTTTAAAATCAGTTGCAAAGTTTAAAAGATTCAAGCGAACAGACAGTTAAGATAAAGAGAATTATAGAGTGGTACAGTCAACAGCTAAAGTAGATGATCAAAATCAGAAATGCAATACTAATTTAGGTACTAACACTAATTTATATAATTTATTACTAGTTTATTTATTAAAAGTATGTGATTGTCACACACATACTTTTGAATCACTTTGACGCCACACAGTTCTGACGCGAACTCCGTTCATTAGTATTGAATTTCTGATTTTGATCATCTACTTTTGCTGTTGACTGTACAAACGAGCCTAAACAAAAAACACACCGTTTTATTCTCGAGAAGCAAATCAATCAAATAATAAATCCAGTTTCCAACAGAAAACCTGTTAAATTGAGAAATTCAATCATTCCTTCCTTTATGTAGCCGCCTGCTAGTGCTAATTAATGAAATAATGTATTGAATTCGTTTCAAATTTCTATTGATTGGGACCAAATCTTGTTAGTAGCCTAGGCAATACGTAATGGTCCAAGATGATAGTCACTAGATATACGTAATTTTAGCTCGGTTTAAATTTTGAGGATAGATGAGGATCTTATGTCGCTAGGAAGGTATATTTCTTACATTCAAAACTCTTAACCAGTCAAAACCCTCATTAAGATAAAACGCGTTTGCGTTACAAAATCAAAAATACGGAACACCTTAGTTATAAGAATCACTACAAAACCAAAGTTTTAAAAGGGTCACAAAAAAAATACCTACCAATCTAACGGGTTTCTAAATATTAAGGGTAAATTTAAACCGTTCAAAAGTAGTTTTGACTGATTTTTCCAGTCAAAAGTAGTTTTGACTGGCTAAGTGTTTTGACTGTGACATATTTAGCAGCATTATTTCAATTTTGTAAATGTGAGTACCATGGAGCCATATTTTAAGTAAATTATTATGTTGACTTAAATGAGCATGGCGGTTGAGAGAATTGTCATGCTCACTCAAATGTCTCGCTGGTGGTGGCGCGTGTGTTGGGTCATTCGGCTCCCTCTAAAATGGTTGAGCTGAATGGTGCTGATTCACGCGTCATGTTCGTGAACGGACGCTGTCAGTAGAGATTGGTCAACTCTTAACTGCCATGGTTTTTATCTTGATTATTTTTTATGTTTTGTATTTCTAGATTACCTTCATTGTTTTCAGATATAGAAGCAACAAGAATAATGTAAGCAGTATTTTGTAAAAACCTGATTTTAAAAGAGTGTCCGTGGAGTTTCTTGCTCGTTCTTCTCCATAGAGACCTACCTACGTTTTGGAACGAGCAACTAGCTTCAACTTTCTGACTAACTGACCGACTCCTTGACAATTCAAAAGTGCCTGTAAATGGTTTAATTGAAATAAATGCTTTGACTTGACTTTGACTTTGACACCTTCATCTGCCTAGCATTTGGCCGGCTGCCACTCTAACCGGGCTGAATACCAGGGCTTTTACATGGTGCGACTGCCTATCTGACCTCCACAGCACAGAATACTTAATAGTACTACCACACACTGTCCACAGTCCAGTTGCTAAGTCACACGACACCCCTTCGTAAGATTGGTTGTCAGATTATCTAGCTTCTAGCTACTAAATAATAATAAAGCCTTTTATTCCGAAAACTAGACAGTAACATTTACAGTAGGTAATACTTAAAACAAAAATCACAAAATGTCTCGAATCTCGGTGTGCCTCATGGCATAGGCCTCCTCTAACAACTTCCATTGTAGTCTGACGCGAGGTATCCCCCTCCAGTTTGGACCTGCTGTCAGTTTTATTTCTTCTTTCCATCGTGTAGACTGCCTTCCTCGATTCCTTTTGCCATCCGTTGGATACCATTCTGTCACTACCTTGCTCCATTTTCCTTTAGTGTCTCGCATCATGTGGCCTGTCCACCTCCACTTTTGTTGGTCTATTCTTGTTAGAACCGGTCCTCCTGAACCTCCGGTCCAAAACAAAACTTATCGACAAGTTTTGTTTTGGACCGGAGGTCTGTGTTCCTTAATAAATAACATAGCTACTAATAACGACTGTCAAAGATCTACGAATGACAGCCGTTTAGTATTCTTGAAAACCGCTAAATTTTAGTTTCTTTAAAAACAGTAAAAGGAATATATGGTTGCCAGTGTTGGCTTGTTACTTCTTATCATACTTTACATGTAGTAAGTACCCTCAAATAAGGAAAATGTTTGAAATACTAGCCTGGGAAGTTGATAAACTAACTAGAACTGCGCAGTTGTATCCATCACGGAACGATAATATATGGCCGAATATTCAAACGCTACTTAATCATCAAGTCTCGTGCTGTCTCAATCACTTCATGTCAAAGTGAATGTGACAGAACGAGACTTAACGACATCTTAATATAAAGTTTAAAAACTAAAACCCGACCACAACAAAAAGTGATCTAAAAAGTACAAAACAAGAAAATATTTCACACAGAAATCAAGACATAGGTACAAAATGGTCAAGGTAAGCCGTGGTTGCATGCCTGTATCCCATATGAGTGCGATGAACATGAATATAATGGCATGCAACCACGGCTTACCTTGACCATTTTGTACCTATGTCTTGATTTCTGTGTGAAATATTTTCTTGTTTTGTACTTTTTAGATCACTTTTTGTTGTGGTCGGGTTTTTAAACTTTATATTTTTATTTAAACCATTTTGGAGTCACAGCTAAGTATTATATATTTAATAGGTACTAGTGAACCCCTTTCCAATGATACTAAACACGGTATGCGTATCTTACTTTATTTGGTAATCTTTCCTTTTTTTACAATAATTTGTGACAAATTACCACTAAATATTATATAAATTTGAAATGTACTAGTGAACCCCTTTCCAATGATACCAAACACGGTATGCTTGTCTTCATTTTTTTTTTTAATATTGGTTTTTTTGTCCGCCAGAGGGCGCCACATTGGATTCGGTGATACGTCATATAGCCTATAACCAGCGGACGATCAAGACGCTTCTAACGATACCTCATTTGTTCAGTTCTGATAAGTAGTTTAGGAGCTATGAGCGTACAGATGAACATACATACATACATACATACATACATACATAGCCTGTCAAACTCATAACCCTCCTTTGGCTTTGCCGTAGTCGGGTAAAAATTGAGTAGCATTGGAGTATCTGGCCATCAGTCTGTTATATGTTGCTTCTAAACGGGCAATGTGTCCGTGTGGTGCCGGTCGCGAATAGCACCATCCCAATTCTACCCGTGGGTGTTGTAAAAGACGACACAGGGATATTGACCAGAGGATGGGCAGCAGCGTCCTTCAGAGTATCATAATACCTATTGCGATCGCCAACATGCATCGGCCAAGCAGTGCGATTACGGCTGAACCCGAATATGGCCCGGTACTCAAAACATTGCTAAGTATGTAGTAGTGTACTGCAAGCGCACATAAATAGGCTCGTGGAGTGAGCATATCTCCCAAACTACTCATCCGATTTTGAAAATTCTTTCACTAACAGACAACTAGACTATTGCCGTATTATTGAATATTTTTATAGTATACTAGCAACCCACCCCGGCATTGCACGGGTAGCAGAGAAAAGCCATCTACACAACTCCCGAACACTATGACTTTTTCCGTTACCCTCAACAATAATAGTCATATTTTAGAAAAATTTAAACAAAACCTTAATAAAATATACATCTAACCCTTCCTCATAAATCACTCTATCCGTTGGTGATCACCGTATGAAAATCCGTTCAGTAGTTATGGAGTTTGTCGCGAACAGAAAGACAGACGCAGACATTATCAAACAGTTAATGAAACCTGCTCGGGCATATTAATCTGTCTACGCTGACTGTAAGGCACATTAGACATTTAAAACCTAAAATGGTTTGTAGCTAAAATACTGCAAGATTTTAAGCAATCTACATTAATAAAAAGGAAAGATTTGTATTTTTGTATGCTTGTAACGAATAAACTTGTAAAAATTCTTCACCATTAGAATGCTATTTTATCCCCGAGTAACATAGGCTATATTTATTCATTGAAAAAATTAGGGTTCGACGAAGTCGCGGGCAAAATGCTACTACATAATTATCAATGTTACAAGTTCAAGATCACACACTGTTGGAACAAAAGAGATTTAAGGGAGTAAAAAATGCAATGTTGCCATTAGCTAAAAACGATAAGGAACCAAATCTAAATCAATAGATAGAGTGATTCAAGAGGAAGGTTTATACGTAACTAACTGCTGCCCGCGACTTCGGTCCCGGTGATTCCTTGCGAGAGCCATAGACCTCCTTAATCCGGCCCTGTCGCAAAATCTGTTCTTAGTCTACTAACTATAAACCAAATTTCATCTTTATACGTCAAGCGGTTTTCGATATTTCGTGATGAGTGAGTGAGTGACCTTTCGCTTTTATACAGGGTGAAATGAAATTGAATTCATGAGCAAATTTTTAAGGAGTGAGTCAGCCCACGATCCTGAACACCTTTCACTACGGGGTCAAACGAAACAGCGCAAAAAAAAAATTGCTGTTCCATACAACACACAGCACAGAACAGCTGATTTATTTTTCGCGCTGTTTGAGTTGGCTCCATAATGAAAGTTGTTAAGGTTCGTGGTCTGAGTCAGTCCTTAAAAATTTGCTCATGTATTCAATTTCAACCTGTATATTTAAATAGATTAGTCAAATATGCAAGATATTTACAGCCTGTATTGTTCCACTGCAGTTCAAAGGTCTACCTTTCTCCTTTCCAACCCTCTCTATCTAGAGCTAGTGTAGACCAATCCCTCCTGTTAGCGTCTCAGTTAGCTCATCCTGCCATCATCGCCTGGGTGTACCACGATTACTGTATCACAGGATATAAGTTGATCACAAGATGAATTCCTTTTCCTTCACTCTCATAATAATAATAATAATAATAATAATATATTTATTTCCGAAAAAATTAGTACTAGTTTACAATGGCAATATGGCAACAATTTCAGTGAAAGTAGTGAGATTAGCATCTGTAGCCGAACTAGGCATAGCCTGTATTTCGGCTATCAGCACCTTTCCCTCGAGTATTTATTAAACAATAATAGGTGCCAGCAGTTGAAACTTATATAATTGAAAAGTACACTTGAATTTCATAGGTAATTAGGAAGTACATAGTTAAATCTTATTTCTTAAAGGACTGTGTATGTGGTGTGTGGTGTGTATATGGTATATATGGGGGTGTTGTGTTTTGTGTATGTGTAATTGTGTGGTGTGTAGGTGTGTGTAGGTGGGCTATGTTGATTCTCTCAGTTTTCTTTGGACATTAATTTCTTTTTAATGTGGAAAGTTTAGTAATTGTTCCGTCTCTTCGTAGTTTAATTTCTGTAAGTATTGGAACACTTTTAATTTGCAGCGTTTTCTAGTCAAGGGGTATATATTTATTATTTTGTTAAGCTTATTATAAAGGTAAGGGCCTAGAAAACTTACAAATCTTTTTGCAAAGTTAGTTTTAAATGTGGTTGATTTGTCACATACATGATGTTTACGACGTCTTTGTAGTAACAAGGGGTTGAAAGGTAGTTTGTTGTGTTCTTGCATGATAATTTTCAGCATAAACAACTGTCTGACTGTCAAAACCCCACACAACTGGAACAGAGTTGTAGTAGGGAAACGCCTTGGTTTAGACAAACTAACCTTCAGTATAGCTCTCTGGGCGACCTCAACTGCCATTAGAGTGGTTTTGCATATACCTCCCCAGGATGAAATGCAATAAGTAAGTAGCGACTGACATAGAGCCAAATATATTTGTTTCAGCAGGGCAGGGTCCGCGACATGACGCAAGTTTTTAAATACGTAGATTAATTTTCGCACTCTGTTACAAAGAAGTTTGACATGCTCTTTAAAGTTGAGGTTACTATCTAAAGTAATACCAAGGTATTTTATATTGGTAACGCGTTCCAGAGATGAACATGCGCAACTATCCGCAGAAAGGCAGTCATGTGATGTAATTCGCAGATCGCTGTGAATACTCATCGCCTGCCTAATGCTGAAACAAATATACTTAGTCTTATCAATATTTAAAGTAAGTATGTTCTTCTGCAGCCATCTCTTTATTATGTCAAAACCATTTTGTGCATTGCTAAAGACCTCTTCCCAACTATCTCCCTCAAAGACCAGAGCGGTGTCATCTGCAAAAGAGATAATTTCACCTTTGGCCAGTTTAAGACTAGTAAGTCCATTTATGTACACGAGGAATAGGGTGGGCCCAAGTATACTACCCTGAGGCACGCCGTGTGTAACTGGGAGGTATGTACTTTTGTATTTGTCCACCCGGACACATTGAGTTCGCCCAGAGAGGTAGCTGCTGAAGAGTTCAAGTTGGGTGCCCCTGACACCCAATGCCTCCAGTTTGTTGAGTAAGAGGGAGACAGAAATCGTATCAAATGCCTTGGCCAGGTCGAGGAAAATGGAAAGACATTTTTTCCCTTTGTCAAGGTTAGAACTTATAAATTCTATTAGTTTATTCACTGCCTGTTCAGTAGATTTTCCATGTCTAAACCCATATTGGTTAACTGATAAAAGACTATTTTTTTCAAGGTACTTTACTAGACGGATGTTTATGATTTTTTCAAGAATTTTTGAAATTGCGGGTAGTATGGATATCGGTCTATAGTTGTTTATACGACTTCTGTCTCCGTTCTTATAGATTGGGCACACTTCTGATTGCTTTAGGGAATCGGGGAACACTCCAGTTTTTAAACAATCGTTGAAAATTTTTTCTAGGGGATGTACAAGAATATTTTTATGTTTTTTTAGGAATCTACTGCTGATATTATCACATCCTGGTGCACTGTCTGTTTTTAGACCCAATATAAGATGTCCAACCTCGTATATGTCTGTCTCAGTTAACACAAATGAATTAGGAACATTAAGTAATTTATCTTGAGAGTTATGAGGTACAGGTAGATTCCGGGAATTCATATTTTGTTGACAAATTTTATCCGCCAGTGAGCAGCCCACATTTATAAAATAGCTGTTTGCTTCATGAAGAGCTTGGTCGGGAGAAGACGAGAGAGTTAATAGTTCATTAGGGTGTTGTGTTGTTTTGGTTGTGTGTGTGATGTTTTTGATGACTTTCCATAGCTTTTTATTATCATTCTGTGCATCCAGGAGTTGTTTTTTTTCATATGCTCTTTTTAATCTTCGTAATAGATTATTACAGAAGTTTCTGTATCGTTTGTAGGTAATTTTCAAGACTTCGTTATCCGGATCAGTATTTGTTTTTTTATGTAGTTGGTCCCTGTTCCGCATGCAACGGAGTAGTCCTGGAGTTATCCAGGGTTTGATGATTTTTTGGCGTCTAGAGAGTGTTACGATTTTTGTATTTTTTTCTATTACTTTTTGTAAGCATTGTACTAGGTAATTTAGATTAGTGTTTGGCTTTTCTGTTTGATAAATGGGATCAAAATTAATATTTAAAATGTCTTGTGCTAATTTGTTATCATTAATTATGGCTTTTGTTGTAGTTGCATATTGACGTGTTTTTTTTAAGTTTAAACAGAATAAAACCGGATGATGATCTGTTAGTGTTGCGTTTGGGACTATGGTGATAGAGGGGACATTCGTTTTTATAAGGACATGGTCTATGCATGTCTGGCGAGCACTACTCATAGATCGACGAGACGGCAATCCGACAAGACCGGAGACAGATCAGCGAGTAGAACCAACGTTTTTACGTGCTTTCCGATGCACGGAGGTGTTACACCACCAACTTCAAAATTCCGTACTGCTACTGACATTCCTAATAGAAAAACTCAATAAGACTATGTCCGGTCAACGGAATCAACGCCAAGACCCTACGCTCAGCAATCGTGACCATTAGACCACCCGAGCTGTTAAAGTACTCTATCATCATCATTTATCAGCTTATTGCCGTCCACTGCTGAACGTAGGCTTCCCCCAGAGAGCGCAACCAACCTGGCCTTGGGCAACCCGCATCCATCCGCTACCAGCCACCTTTAAATCGTCGGTCCAAAAACTGTATCACCGCCGCGTCTAATTTGAATTTTTCCTTTTTTTCAATTGCCTCTGCAATACCAGAGGCTTCGCAGAATCGCAGATGGGTTGCCATTCCAGATTTAAATAGATCCAGAACACTTAATGTACCTATTACTTTTGATACAGTGTATTGCTTTGACGCCATTTTCGTCTTGTGGAGGTCATATTGTTAATTTTAAATGACACTTGCTCTTAATTGATGCTTAAGAATTGTGGCATGGCATCTCGTAACACGAATCGAAAGTTTCGTTGTTCGTCACACTGTCTCGCCATCCGTCTATGTACAGTTAATCTCTCGTATCGTCTGTCTGGTGCGATCAATAATCATAAAACATTTTTTTTTAAACAAGTGAAAACTAAAGGCTGTCAAGGCGACGTATACATTGCATTTTTTTTTAGTTTAACCAGCATATTATTTTACGAGTATCGTCGTGTCCTGTTGATTTTTGGAACGTAGTTCCTTATCGCGCGTTGCGAAAGGGGGCTAGAGGGAAAAATGTAACGACACTTTTTGCTATAGTTGTAAGCCGTGCGGCGTGCGCGTGTTTCTCTGTCCAAGCCAGTTAGGTATTAATCTAATATATAAAATTCTCGTGTCACAGTTTTCGTTCCCGTACTCCTCCGAAACGGCTTGACCGATTCTGATAAAATTTTTTGTGCATATTGGGTAGGTCTGAGAATCGGCCAACATCTATTTTTCATCCCCATTTTTCACCCCCTTTTCATCCCCCGTAGATCGGGACAGGACAACGTCTGTCGGGTCAGCTAGTTGTAAATAATAATAAGTAAATAATATTAAACAACAACAACAACAACAACAACATAACACACAACAAAAATATGTTGTTGTTTGTTATTGTGTTGTTTGAAGTGTTATTGTTGTTGTTGTGTTAGTTGTTCTTGTTGTTGTGTTGTTGTAGTTGTAAATTGTTGTCGAAAGGAACTTCGATCCATCCGGGTGTCCCTTGACACCTCTCAAGTTTTTTTTTAATATCACTGCTTATTCTAGGTTTTTAATCTAGAGGTCGCGAGTGTGTAGCTGGGGAAGCTCTCCTTGATTCGATTAGATCCCTAGATCGGGTTTTTATGCCGTTAGGAAGTTCTTTGCAGCAGCCCGAAAGTCTGGGATTTTAGAAATTTAAACATAATTGTCAAAATCTGGGTTCGTTAAACTCTTTTCTCTACCTCTTGCAGAGATACCGAAGTGATGTTAAAAGGTTTACGCCGCACAAAATCTCAAACAAGTCCAAGTAAGTAATTGAAAATTAATGAAGCAATTTTAAGTAATTTAAATTGTTACGTACCTATATGCAAGATACACAACTCTAAAAGCTAATCTACAGCGCTCGTAAGTTTTCTATTGAAAACCTAAAAGCTCTCTTTAAAAGTCTTTTTCGAAAATTTTTGCTATCTATTCTTCATTCAGTTTAAAATTTAGGAGGAAGCTTCTGTGGCGTGTAGCCAGTGTAATTATAATGCAGACTTCTCGACCGTTGACCTAGGCAAGCCCAATTTTATGCCGCCAAAAAAGTGTAACCTAGCATTTTAGAATAACTGATAATACACCTCGAGCCAAGACGCAAACCGAATAGGTACAATACAGTGTTTTTTGCGACCGGTCTGGGTCGCTGGTCCAGTCTTTCTCAAAGTGGGCGGTAATGCCCCCTTGTGGGTGCTACAGGTTTTCAGGGGCAGTAGAAGGAGCAGAGAATATAATTTGGACGCGTAAGACCGCGGCAGTCTAGGCCAGAGATATGACAACGTGATGGTATGTTAAAAATAATAAGACGGGGAGAAAGTGTAGTATGATGTTAGACAGGACGAAATAGAAGAAGGAAACGTGTTGCGCCTACTCCGAATAATTTACAAGGGTACAAATGGCATAAGGGGACGAGGGCAGGAATATGATGACAGTGGGCGGTAGACGAAATAAGTTTGAGAACTTGTGGTCTAGTCGTAGGCGTGACCGCTGAGATTGCGGTCTCTTGGGTTCCTAGGTCGAACCGTTTTTGCGTTTTTAATTTGTCATTTCTCAATAGCATCCTGGAGTCTGGATTTTGTATAGGCTCGTCTTGTGTTATGTTAGGCACGTACTTGGCCAAATAGGTACTAAAATGATATGTTTCAGGAATACAAACTTGAGGACATGGTTTCTTCATTCTAGAGTATCTCCGGTTTTCTTAACTGTGCCTTTTTCTTGCAAAATACAGTTTTAGGTTCTTCTTCTTAGCAAAAGCTTTTAAAGTGTTCATGGAGGATTTGCTAGTACTTCTCCATCGGAATCTACTGCTTGGAATGAGCAACTAGCTTCAACTTCTGACTGATTGACTCCTTGACAATTCAAGTACATAAATGATTTATTTGTAACAAGCTTTGACCCGCGACTTCGTCCGTGTGGCTATCGGTTATCGCAGATACAGACGAACTCACGGATTGTAAAGTAGCCTGTAACCTTTATGGCTCGATTAGTCTGTAGCAAATTTCATCAAAAGCGTTACAAACAAACTCTCTATTATAAATGGTTTTGAGTTTGAGTTTTCATTGAGTTGGCCTAGAACGCCACGAGCTATGAGCCATGAGTTTGGAACCATCAGTAGTGTCTATCGATTTCTGCGTACAGGCAACAAGTCACGAAAGACGCCATAACTGGTATCCCCTTGTTTGGGGAACTTCAGATCTTTATACTGATGCAAAATCTGACGTTCGATTCTTATCTTATCTTGCTTTTAGGACGGACATCTTTGTAAGTCTAGTTTTAGGTCTAATTTCTAGATTACAAAATCGTTAAATTAAATATCATATTTCGCATAGGAAAATAATTCAGTCTTCCAGAGTGTCTATTGTGTCTGAAAAATAAAAGATCGCTCGTTTTTTTTCATATTTTATTTAAAAACCTAAAATGTAGTTCAATATTTCACTTGACAGCGATTCGGAGGAATTTTTTGAAGCCATTTTGTTTTAGTTTATTTGTTAAAGTATTTTATTACTAGCTTCTGCCTGCGACTTCGTCCGCGTGAATGTCGGTTATCGCGAATGCAGAAGAAGTCACAGATTAAAAAGTAGCGTCCTTCTCCGGGGTTCAAGGTACATCCATACCAAATTTCATGGAAATCGGTTCAGCCGTTTCGTCGTGAAAGCGGAACAGACAGAGTTACTTTCGCATTTATAATATTAGTATGGATTTACTAGCTTTCGCCCGTGACTTCGTCCGCGCGTCAACTTTCTTACGGGTTCTATTTTTTTTGATAATAACATATAGCGGATAGCCTATAGCATTCAGCCATAACGCAGCTTCTAATTAGCGAAAGAATTTTCGGACCAATGGCTTCGAAGATTAGCCCAAACGCACATAAACTCAGTGCTACAGAGGACTAATCCATACTTCCATACTAATACTATGCGAAAGTAACTCTGTCTGTTACGGAGACTGTCTTTTTGTAGCTGCTGAAGATCTAAAACTACATTATCTTTGCATTGTATAAACTCAAACTATTAGTATTATATAATTTTGCATAGCACATGCAACCTACTGTTTGGAACGAGCAACTAGCTGCAACTTTTTGACTGACTGATTCCCTGACAATTCAAAAATGCCTGTAAATGGTACATTTGTTCATGTATGTATTTACAAAAAAAAAATGTATTTGTGTATGTATGTATATCAGCTGTCTGACACCCATAGTACAGGGTCTCCCTAGTTTAGGGTCTGATGGCCGTGTGTGAAAATGTCCCCACATATTATTATTATTATTATTTGAAATAAATTATTTGAGTTTGAGTACGCTTTCATGATGAAATGGCTAAACCGATTTTGATGACATTTGGTATGAAAATAACTTGAATCCTGGGGAAGGACATAGGCTACTTTTTTTATAGGCTGGACTTCGTCTGCATCCGCGATAACCGACATTCACGCGGACGATGTCGCGGACAAAAGCTTGTTCGTAATAATACTAACGACTCGCCCCGGCTTCGCACGGGTGCACTGTAGATTAAACTATACGTATAAACCTTCCTCTTGAATCATTCTATGTATTGATGAAAACCGCATCAAAATTCATTGCGTGGTTTAAAAGATCTAAAGCGTACTGATAGCGGGAGCGATTTTGTTTTATACTATGACTGACTGATAGACTAGTTAAGTAGTCATATGATATTGTAAAAAACCGGACAAGTGCGAGTCGGACTCGCCCACCGAGGATTCCGTTCAAATTCCTAGATTTGGTCACCCATACATTATGACCGTGCATGCCTCGATGGTTGCTTACGTACTTTAAAATACTATATTTTTTATGATTTAATTACAAATGTATAGTTTTCTGAGTTTTCCTTGTACTATACTACAAGTACAAGGAAAACTCAGAAAACTATACAAACTCAGAAAACAAGACGATATTACTTGCCAAATTTCATAGTCCTAGGTCAACGGGAAGAACGCTATAAATTTTGATTCCCTTAAGAGTGTCGAAATATACGTTTTTTGCGGTATAAATGGCCGTATCTTTTTTTCACGTTAACTTAGAAGATTGATTTTTACACAGCTTCAAGGGGCTGTAGACTTGAGTATATGGTTTTAATTTCAACTCGATACCTCGACGCGTTCCCGAGATAGTCTTGACAGACAGACACAGACGGACAACAAAGTGATCCTATAAGGGTTTCGTTTTTTCCTTTTGAGGTACGGAACCCCAAAAATCACATAATACGTACAAAAAACTACAATCCTAATTTCTACCAAATCATTATAATTCTACCTACCCTAAAAATACAAACCGTTATAATACTGAGGCTGAACAATTTCGTCATTGCTGTGAGCCAAGTAGGTACTTAGTAAAAACAAGTTTTTGGGTTACCTAAACAGTTGGCGTTCCAGTTTTTTTTACTAGCTACGCGAATTATTGATTCGCTATGTATTCTCGATACTGTATGCTTGTCGTATTTGATTTTATTTGTTGTATTACTTTTGAGTACTCTTGTAAAATACTTACACCTCCACGCTAAAATGGGTTTAGATCTGCAAAAGCTTGAGAGCTTGGGAGGGGCTTGTAGCTAAGTACAGATCCGAAGCTAAGGATGGATCGGTCAAGGTTAAGCTACGCCTGCCGCGGTCGGTCTGTGGATGGGTGACCATCCATTTCATACCGAGTTCCCTCCGTGACTCGGAGAGCACGTAAAGCCGTTGGTCCCGGCTGTCATTCGTAGATATTTGGCAGTCGACAACAGTTTGACAACCAGTCTTACCAAGGGGTATCAATACCATGTTTTTTTTTAACTATTGATAGGCATACGTTTGACTATCTCACCTGGGCCTCAAGTCTGCTATTACAATAGTGTCAGAATGGTCTATCGGTCTGGAATGGTCTGATTTCATAATTGTTGATTTTGATAAGTGTGGTAATCTACTATAATGGCATCATCATCATCATTATGAAAATCAATGATAGACCATTCTGACACTATTATAATAGCAGACTTGAGGCCCTAATGCGAAGCGATGATGTGGTCTAAGATGGAGCACGCTTGCCTAGAAGTAAGCTATTCACTCTCGACTTAAAGACTCCCAGGTTGTAGCTATCAGGAAACACAGACACAGGCAGGTAATTCCACTCCTTAGCAGTACGCACAATGAATGTGTTCCCAAAACGTTTCGTGCGTGTGGGTGGGATGTCCACCATATACCGGTGGGGCATCGGCGTATGTCTTACCCAGTAACTGGGTTGTGGAGGTCAGATAGGCAGTCGCTCCATGTAAAACACTGGTATTCAGCTGCATCGGGACGGAGCGCCGACCTCAAGTAATTGGGAAAAGGCTAGGCAGATGATGATCTACAAAAATCAATCAACCTTAGTTAAAACATATCTCATTTATTGCAATGATTTTGGATTTTTAACGCAATAAAAAGCATACGTTTTGGATGTACACTGAACTGTTATTGTCTCATAGCAACGCAACATTTTCCATATTAATTTGGCTTGGCTTAATTAATATGCCAATAGGGTATTTTACTCTATACGAGAAAAAATCTATAAATATATTATTGAGACAGTTTAGGCATATAGCCGTCGGAAAATGTAAGTTTTAGTTCATACAATAACAAAACAAATTTTTAAATTCAACACGATGTTTTCAGTATTTTTAATCTGTTATAAAACACCGTGAAATAGTAGCGGCCATGTTATTACGCCATACGGCTGTGTAAACAAAAAATTGTCAACTGTCAGTCAACCGATTGGCGTAATATAGGCTTTGTACTTTTATTATCTTCGTAACCAACGTATTTTTTTCATTATTACACCTATTACAAAATATGCTTTTAATTATTTTTTAAAGGTATACAATTATCACATTTAATATGAGCTCATTTGATACAAAACGAACTGACGTCATTTACGCTGAGCAATATGGCGTCCAGTAAGAGGCGTTTTCGCCAAACTACGCACGAAATTTTAAAATTTAAAATTTAGATGCATTTTTATGGCACTTATCGATTGAATGAAAATTTAGTGTTTTTTTTGGTGACATATTAGCACTACAGTATTTCATTGAGACACTTTTTAGAAATGGGTGTAATACCCTATTGTAATCGTAATATTGCAAATTGTCTCGTTTCGAAAAAAATATAAATGCGTAAATAATTCTGTTTGCCTGTCCGTCCGTCTGTTTGCTATCTCATCTCTAATGTGCTGATCGTAATAGTGCGTCTTGTATGTTCTCGGAACTTTAGCTGCGCATCTATTAGATACGAAGTATTCTTTGTAATCTATGGCTGAGGTTATTTATGCTTCACAGAGTCGCCACATAAGAAAACGTGACGAAGTCATTATCTTTTTGTATCCTTTACAGCCTAATTCTCAAATTATCATTTTTCTAGCCTCTTCTCAACTATGTTGGGGTCGGCTTCCAGTCTAATCGGATGCAGCAGAATACCAGTATTTTACATGAAAGAACTGCCTATCTGTTCAATACCCGGTAAGTTGCTGGGTAACATTACACCCCTTGGTAAGACTGGTTGTTAATTTTCTAGCTTCTAACTACCCATAACGACTGTCAAAGATCATTGAATGACATCCGGGACTAACGGTTTTACAAGGCACGGAGGGTTTTGGTATGCAATGGATGGTCACCCATCCATGACCGAACCGCGTCAAGCGTAGTTTAACTGACCGGTCGACCCATACGACTTTTACAGCCACGAGCTTTTCAGCCTAATTCTCAAATCGTCGTTGATACTGCAATTTCGCGTAACTAATATTTTTAAATATCGCGAATGTACACTTTCAAATTTGACTTTAAGGTCGAAATTTGCGGTATTTCACAATTTTAGTTACGCGAAATTGCAGTATCAACGACGAAATGCAACTAAATATTAAGGAGGAGTATAATAGCGGCAGTATGTCATCTAGTTAAACGAAAGAAGACAAGATTTATTCTACGATTGGTCAAAACCAGTGCATTTTGGCGTGATTTTGACACATCGAAGCGAAGTTAACGCTAAGCCTTGTCTCTGAATCTCATGGCCAAAGATTCCGTCTATTTAACATGGCTGTTGTTTTGAGAATAAGTAGATACTTCTTCTTCTAGTGGCTTTCTGAATTACGTAGGTTGGCAGTCAACGCTGCATACTTTTCCTTTTCTTTCGGGAGGTGAAATTGCTCCTCAACGCTAGAGATACCAGTCCACTCTTGTAGCGACCGACACATCGCTTTCCGGGTACTCTGCCCATCATGATTAGTAAATACAGGAATATGTAATAAGAAAGTATAATTATGTAATTACTAGGCCATTTTTCAGGTATCGGGTACAGAAGGCACCTTTAACGAAAATCAGTGTTTTTTTGAACAGCTAAATTAGTTTTTATTTATTATCGAAATAAGTCGGCCGAAGTACGCCAAATCCGTCTTTTTCGAAAACTATTCAAGTTCAAGAGTATCCTTGGAGTTTCTTGCTTGTTCGTCTTCATAGAGACTTACGAGCTACGTTTTGAAACGGGCATCAACTTTTCTGGCTAACTGACCTACTCCTTGACAATAGGGTATTTTACTCTTTACGAGAAAAAATCTATTAATATGTTATTGAGACAGTTAAGGCATAAAGCAGTCGGAAAATGTAAGTTTTAGTTCATAAAATAACAAAACAATTTTTTAAATTCAATTCAAAGTTTTCAGTATTTTTAATCTGTTATAAAACACCGTGAAATAGTAGCGGCCATGTTATTACGCCATACGGCTGTGTAAACAAAAAATTGTCAACTATCAGTCAACCGATTGGCGTAATATAAGCTTTGTACTTTTATTATTTTCGTAACCAACGTATTTTTTCCATTATTACACCTAGTACAAAATATGCTTTTAATTATTTTTAAATGATATACAATTATCATATTTAATATGGGCTCATTTGATACCAAACGAACTGACGTCATTTACGCTGAGCAATATGGCGTCCAGTAAGAGGCGTTTTCGTCAAACTCCGCGCGAAATTTGAAAATTTAAAATTTAGATGTATTTTTATGGCACTTATCGATTGAATAAAAATTTTGTGTTTTTTTGGTATCATATTAGCACTACGGAATTTAATTGAGACACTTTTCAAAAATGTGTGTAATACCCTATTCATGCCTGTAAATGGTTAAATTTAAATGAATGTTTCGACATTTTTTACAACGCAGTTTGTTTCAGCGTGCCGTTTCAGTCAGCGTCATCGCGCTCAAGTTTACAAACATGGACATATTTAACACGTCTTTAAAGACTAATATTATGAAATAAAAGATACCAATTCGATTAAGTGTAGCCACTGCACTGCTGTGTGCTGTATAGGCACGCGATTGCTGAGCGTGTGGTTCTGGATTTGGATTCCCAGGTTAAGCAAAGTGTTATTGGATTTTTCTACCCTGCTATGCTATAAAGGCTTAAGGGGCAGACAAGAGCCAACTAGCGCCACCCATCATTGTCAAAGAATCGTTGATTGCTGCCAAAAGTGGCCACTTTTAGCGGTCATCAACGATTCTTTTAATTTAAATTATGTAAAGCAAAATAATGGAAAGTTACTCCAAACATACTATAGGTCATTTACTAGTTAAGTACAGTCTTAGATTTTTAAATTTGATCTGATTTAAGAGAAAATAAAATGATGGGTGACGCTAGTTGGTTCTTGTCTGCCCCTTAAGTTTGTGAGGATAGATGGATGGAAGGAAGTTACTCTCTTACGGTTAAACGAAATAAGCTGAAATTTCGTTTTGGGACTTAGAAATATACTGGTTTTGTGTTCCCGTAGGGTTCATTCGGGACTTAGGCTTAGTTTACGTTTACGAAGTCGCTGGGAGAAGCTATTTAGGAATATTTCCGTAGCAGTCCAGAGTTTAGAAGTTGGTAGTGTATCACCCCCATGCTTCGGAAAGCACGTAAAGCTGTTGGTCTTGCGCCAGATTTTTCCCCGGCTGTATCGGTTTGCCGTCCAATTGGACTATGCGAGTGAGGGAGGAAGGAGTGCACTTGTGTTTGCGCACTAAAATAACTCCATGGGTCACACGGTGCTACTGTGCTAGTACGTGTACTGTAGTAACTGCCTGGGCCAGCCCTCATGCTAGTTGGCACTGTGTAACCGCACTCACAAGGATAAGGTCGAGTCACGGGCGGATCGTGAGATTAGGGGGCTCTGGGCTAATACTACTTGGGGCCCTGCTTGATGAATCAACTAATTTCCATTTTGTCAAAAAAACTGTTTTCGATGATGATGTTAAAGTACGATAGTTTTCTTTTTCTCAACACTGTCCATTGTCTTCAATAGAGGCTAGGGGCCCTATACGAGGCCCTCGGCTGTAGCCCAAACAGCCCTTAGATTCATCCCTGGGTCGGGTTTCTACCGAACGGGGAGAAGATGTCTAGGAAACACCCAATAGAATATAGGTATCGCGTTGAAGGTAAGCAGTGAGATATGAAAACAACGCGAGCCGATTGGTTGTTCAAGACATCTCCTCTCCTTTCCGCTTTGCTGGAAACCGGGTCTAAGTCTTTTCCCTCAGGATGTTCACAGAGAGGAACCGTCGCCTCTTGTTGTATGTATAACAGCATCATCTGCCTGCCTAGCTTTTTCCTAAATATGTTGGGGTCAGCTTCCAGTTTAAGCCGATGTAGCTGAATACTAGTGTTTTACATGGAGCGACTGCCTATCTGACCTCCACAACCCAGTTACTGGATTACACGATAGCCCTTGGTAAGACTAGAGTATTTATAACGGCGTATAGGCATACATACTTAGGTTTCGTGTTTTTAAAATAGTTGGATATTGTAGAGCATCCGTACAGTAATTGTCAATTCAAACTCAAAGTCAATGTCACATTATTTATTTCAATTAGATCATTAAAGGAAGCTTTTAAACTTCGTTTACAAGGAAATATAATTTAATCTCATTGCTTCTTCCAAAAGGTAGTTTCGTATGGGGAAGAATGGGAAAGAAACTCCATAGGTACTTCAGGCAATTGTTTCTGGTGTATCATCAAATCAACTGAAAGTAAATTCGATTGAGTTTGTGGTTTTGTAATTCGGAAATTCTTGTTGTCTTCTGGTAAAAATCCTTTTTACAGTCAGAATTATTAACTAAGGTTTCTCTTACAATTTCAGCCAGACGCTCTAAATGTCGGAATTTACAAGGGTCTGGCTGAAATTATGGTTTACGGAAAGCGACTGGCAATGACGAATAATGGTTTTTAACAATATTTTGTAAAACTTTTATGATAAAAACCTTTTAGACCTGATTCCTGAAAAAGTGCTCAGCATTGAAATTAGCCAGTACACATCGGCCTTCTATCCTTAAAGTATAACTCATGTTAAAATGCCAAGGTAGGTAGCTGCCATGATAAAAAGAACATATATATGTACCTAATGTAATTTTAAATTAACGGTCCGTGATTCGAAAATTAAAAATATTCGTTAGTGAGAATAGAGCTCTATCATGCTCCGACGAAGTACAAACGTAAAGATATCTGCATTCTGCATACCTACAGTTCCCAATTCAAAAACAAATCCTTCTAAGTTTGTTTATTTTTATTGTTAGAAGCTAAGGTCACTCTAGCTCTATGAAAAGGACGTGTATCATTTTGAACTAAGAATAAAAGTCCTAACACGAACGAATACGAGTTATCCAAAACTTTTGAACGATAAACTAAACCCGAAGTTAGCCGACAATGGAAAAAAACAAACTTTGTTTTCGAAAAAAAGAGAACAGTTATCGAACCGATCGATTTTTTTGTGTTTATTTATCGAAAACGCGTGTAGAAACTCTGACGCGAGTACTAGGCGCTTATAACCTAGAAGAGTATCGATTCGTAAACATTCCCTCCAAAAAAAATGCGTCGCACAAAAAAGGGGTTACGTGAGACCTGCTTCAGTTAAAAAAAACACTCGAGTACACGAGGGACTGTCCTCCGTACCTCCGTTTTTGATCAGCGGCGGCCGCCCCACTCGGATAAAACCTTCGTGGTCTGGGGCGAGCAACCCCGCATTTCTGCCCAAACACAACTTAATAACACTGAGCCACACGCTCTCACTTACAATGTTCCTTGTGCTTTTCTTCCTCATACGCTCATAGCACGCCGTTTATACATTTACCTATTTTAATACACTACACTGACACAACCATCCTCACTTCCACCGACATTGGAGTTTTTTTATTCGGTTAGCGTTGTCGCGTGCGTTCGCCGGCCGGTAAACAATGCTCACGGTTTTTGCACAACACTAAAACTATACTAAATGTTGTTTAACGTTATTATTTACATTATTTCACTGAATAAATGCGTGTAATATTGTGTTCGGTTCATCATATTCGCGTAGCGTGGCGCGTTTGTGTTTGTCGCAGGTACGCGCGGTACGTATCGCTCGATCGCACTGGGTCCGTGCGCCCTCGGAGGGGGTCGGGTACGCCGCCGCGGGGGGAACGCCCGTTTTACCGACGCACAGTATTTCTGAACTGTTTTAGCTACATTTCGAACGGACAGGTGGCGCGGTTGGTGGTTCCAAGCAAGAAAGCGCTTGAAGCGAATGATTTTCTAGAGCAAAAAGCGGTTTAATTATTTTGATTAATTTATTTTATTCAACAAATTATCTCATTTATTATGTATTCTTTATACCTACAAGTCTTGTGGTTCATTTTTAAAATGAGTGCGAGTTATTGTTTTCAAGAATATTTTCAAGCACTTCTCAAACTACAGATCCTTCAGAAAAGTTAAATTTGGCAGCATATTGAACGCTCAGTTACTAATTAATTTCATTATGCGACTTTAATTATAAATGACGCTTATTTCGACTAGTCGAAAACATAGGTACAACATACTTATTTTGCAAGTTTACCCATTTAAAATCTGAATCTTCATATCTTTTTCTGCTTCTGTTCTTAAATTATTCTTCTATAACAATTCAGAAAATAATGGCGTTAAAAAACAATCTCAGTCAAAACATATTCCTCCCGTTTCACACATTATTTAGCTAAATAAAGCGCTTGATGGACTGAAATCTAAACGCCAGCGATGCGCTTGTCACGAAGAGAAAAATAAAAAAAAGTGATAGGTACCTAACTTTTTGTAAGCTTCGTAAAACACCTGACATTTCTTGGTTACTATTACAACCTATAAAATACTAAAATGAACTGTATAACATTACAGAAATGTAATTCATGTAATAAATTGAAAAAAGACAAGGGCAAATGAAAATGCTGTTCTAGTAAGATAGGTGGCGCTAGTAATATTTTTCTTTGCTACAAAGATTGTTTATTTTTTCTGTCAAGTTATCCATTTTTTTTCGGTCCCTATTGATGTCGATAGCACAACCCTAATGTAATAGGGTTCAGCTATAGCGCCAAAGTTGGTTCGTATGTGTGAAAAACCTATCATTTGTGTTGCGAACGATTATTCGAATCGCTAGGCCGTATCGTCATCGGTTGACGCGGTCTCCGTGGCAATCAGCGCTTCAGTGGCCGGTCACCAACCCGCTCTCTTGTCATTCGTGATTGCTGCAGGCATTCCACTGACGCCTTTAATTTTAGTCTATTTCTAGTAGGTAGACTTAGTTAGAATAATAACGCATAAAAGGATAGTACGGGCACCAAAAGTGAGCTACTCAAACTAGGCTATTTTGATGGATCAGTTTGCGTTATTATTTTAAGTTCCTTCTAGTATCTACCTAGATCATGAGATGAAATACCTTATATTTTTTTAACCACTCTAGTCGACAAGGTTTTGATAAGACACATTAGTTCACTCGGCAGGGTGCTGTGAATCACGTCATGAAAGTTTACATCAACTTCCAGCATTCGACTTTTTAAGAAAAATATAATAATTGTCACAGCTGTGTGATAGAATCAGTGAACGCAAATAAAAGAATTAAAGAATATATTGCTTCACAACTGTTTAGATTGTAAGGTTCTTACAGACTGAGTACGAAATAGGAATAGGTCTCAATACTCGTACGGCTCGTACCTAACATTTACATTCATAAATTATTAGGTACCTACTCTTCTCTGCTGTAGTAGGGTAAAGTAGCTGGTCAGCATTGTGGTCTTAGTCTGTGTGGTCTGGGGACTTAGAGGATCCTAGGAGGATGATTGCTCTAGATACACCAGATTACCAAAAATTACTAACTAGGCACTTTTTGTTACATTTTGTAACATCGGATGGTTTTTGGCACTAAATAATAGTACATAGGTTCATAACTATAGTGGTATCAGTATCTAACTTAAAAATAAGGTTCTATATTTGGTAATTCGTGCATGTACAACTTTGTCTAACATTTTTTTTAACATTCCTCTAACAGTTAGGTATTTGTTGAAAAAAAGCGAAAGAAACAGTAAATTGTAAAAGCCAAACATTAGGAATGTAACAATGTGCCGAATAATAGAAGAATAGAGATGTATTAGATAATTTCTAAACGGTACGATAAATGTCAACCGGCCCACGTATTGATGTAAGTGATGTGACATTTGTTACTAATCTTACTCACTTTTTGGTTTAGTAATTTACCAAAGTCGACTAAATAGTTTTTTAGCTAATTTATTTAGTATACATATTGTAATTTTATTTGAATGTAACCAATTCATTCAGATATACTATATTGATGTTTTGTTTATTTAATTGAATAACAAGAATTATCGAATTATATTAGAAATCCACAATATTATATGATAAGAGTAGGTATATGTATATATCTACTTTCATTAAGCATTTATACTTTTCTTTCTGCACATAATGTTTTAAAGAAGCTCCGACTATTGAACCTAAACAGGCATTAAACTGAATAGATTAAAACGCAAAAGGAAAGCGCCGCAATCGCCCCGAAAAGACCCCATGACGTACGTTTGTGTTTATGTCTAATCTTATTGTGAACAGGGTATAGATGAGGTGAAAATAACCGAATAGTCATGGCAAAATGATTAGGCTCAATCGGGACTTTATAATAAAAGATAGTGGACTGTTAAACATAGGTTTAATGCCGTAATTACTATACAACGATATAGTTAGAATGTTATAAAGAAATGCCCGTAGTCGACCGTGGTATTGAGCTGAGTCGTTAACTGTGAATCGACAAATGCAGAGTTTCACAATTTCACAAGTTTTTTTTTTTTTTAGAGTTTCCAACTGATAACAAATATGCATTTACAGAATTAAATTAATTAATATCATCAATTGTAAAACGTAAGAATATTTGAATTTTGCATCTTTAAAACCTTTTAACCTACTCAGCCGCTTTCACCGGTATTTTTGTGCTATCTTATTTTAAGGTAAACATTTAGTCGAGTAAAGTATAATAGCTGAGTGCCTATAGTATTATTTAATTTTACATCACTATAAATACGAAACGTCAAACGCGTTCGCATATTGACGCTGGCGATAATTCGCGTTCGCCGATAAAAATAAAACGAATTTATAGATAAAATTATACAAGAAAACGTGTCAATTCCTCACACATATTAAAGATTACTTATTTATTCATAGTTTAAAATGGTTAGACATAGGAAAGTAGTTTCACTTAAGACAGACAAAGTAGATACAAGTAGTAGTTCTGGAAGTAGCGAAACGTCTGTAGGTAGTAAAACTTTTAAATTCCTCTCTGTTTGGAAGACCGGTGTCGGCTTTGTATGTTTCTTAATTGCAGTATATATCAGTGTTTTAGGGTATTTAGAAACACGAGTTAACACACCATTCGACGATGAAAAGGTAAATAAAATGTTACTTTTGTAATAATGTTTTTATAGAGCTTTGTTACTCGAAAGCTGGTAGCCCGGTGTAATAGGTGGCTTTGTTGGTTCTAGGTTTCAAATCCCAGGTCTGGGAAAGCTTTATTATGTTTTTCCATCAGGGATTTGTCAATGAAGTCTAGACATGAGCCTGTTTACACAGAATACTCTCTCCCCTTATAATGTTGAAACTAAAAATTGCTGTTATTGTTAATCAACATATTTTCATGAAAATGACAATTTTGCATGTAATATATTACAGGGTAAAAACAATTTAATCTAGTTGCCCCCTGCAAAAGGTGTAGTTTCATATGGAGAAGAATGGGCAAGAAACTCGCAAACTTGCTCTTTAAAATAATTAATGTTTTTTAATATATTGTGTACACTATTTATATAATTACACTGAAGACATTGTATCTAATATTTAAAATTATAATAGATAAAAAGTATTCTAAATTAAGAAATAACAGCAGTATTAATTTAGTTTTACTTACCAACCCACATCAAGATTTCTCTCATTTATTGCTGTAAATGTATTCATTTTGATTTTGATTTAACACAGATAAATTTAAAATCTATTCTAAGCATTACTGTGATTACTGGATAATAATATTACACATTTGGTAGGTTTAAAGGATTAGTTTCACATTAAAACCTTTTTTTCAATCATTGTTCCAGGTAGTGAAGGAAACGGGACTACAAATCCCTGAACGCTACTGGGGTACCTACAGACCGGGTGTGTACATGGGCATGAAGAGCCGGGAACCGCGGTCACCAGTATTTGGTATGATGTGGTATGAACTGACCGCATCATCACATAAAGGAATTCGGTTAGTATTATTTTTTGTTTTTAACCCCCAACGCAAAATCGACGGGGTGTTATAGTTCTGACGTGTCTGTGTGTGTGTGTCAGTCTGTGGCATCGTAGCTCCCGAATGGATGAACCGCGTGTTTTTTTTTTGTTTGAAAGTTGAATAAGTCGGGAGTGTTCCTAGCTATGTTTGATGAAAATCGGTACAAGGTGGCCGCTGCCACAAAATTACATTACATATTTTTTCACAACATGCTCAATATGGGTATCAAATGAAAGGGCTTGACTAGTAGAATACTATACACTATGATAATGTGTCGGTGAAATAATTAGGGATCCTTCAGAAAATTAACGCAGTTAAGTCGCGGGCAGAGTGCTAGTATACAAATATATGTATCATCTGCCTAGCTTTTTCCCAACTGTGTTGGGGTCATCTTCCAGTGTAACTGGTTGCCTAACTGCCTATCGGACCTCCACAACCGAGTTACGCTGCGTCTTACGTAGGTTGGTGGTTCAAAGCGAACGCGATTGCGAAGCGATGACACGCGAATTGAACGCGATGCGAAGCGTATAATTACCGGCACGTAAGTTGGCAAGAGATTTCGTAGTGGGGGAAGATCGCGCACGCACAATTTCGTACATTTTACATGCGCGAACTGCCCCCACTACAAAATATCTTGCCAACTTACATGCCGGTAACTGTAGCGGCGGTAATGTCCTACGTGCGAACGGCCTGCCGCGCGCCTTCGTTCAGTGAGCCCTGTACATTGGTCATGATAGGATAATAACCGGTTGTAATATTTTTCTTCCTTTTATCCCATACTATAGGAAGTTCTTGTAGTAAGTAAGTAGAAATTTTAATTAATTCTAATTAATTAAAATTTCTACTTCTGACATTATTACAAAAAAGAAACAACGGCACCGCACCCATTTCGCGCGATAATATCAAGTTAATTGATCGCGTTCGCTTCTCTTCGCGTCGCACTCTTCAGGTTTCGACTGTTTGTTATTTTCGCGCCTTTTTGCGTTCGCTTTGAATCGCCTACGTAAGACGCCGCGTTACTAGGTAACACGATACCCTTCGGTAAGGCGTCATAAAAGGTTTTTTTTGAATTTGCAGCCATTGGTGTGACCAAAACGATCTCCTCGCGACATACGGCTGGCTCAGACACGATGGGGTCACGTTTGGGGAGCAGCTCATAACTGACCTCCCTCACAACATAACTACTTCCTTCATAAAGACCCCAGGGGGTAAACATGGGGGTCATTGGACAGCTAGGATTAATATTACTACTAAGGTATGCGAACCTGCATTAATTAACATTACTACTTACCGTCAAAAATAATCCCTATTTCATCATAGCAGAGATACATACAGCGAAGCGCCATCGCTATATTTTTGTTTTCTTCATATTTTTTCATAACATTGCCCCATACTTGTAATTTTTCTTGTATCGTGGGTGTGTTAAAAAAATACACACTCACATACATAAATAGCCCATAAACATTAACATAATATGGTAACTTCAACATTATGGTGTAAGTTCCACGGCCTCAAACCAAGTGCTTTGCTTCCACATGTATTGTGAGAACTGCCAGACTGTGTATTTCACTGCCAGCCTCTCTGTTCCCCGATAAGTATAATCTGGGTATCTTCAGGCACAAGTGATCCGGTTTATTCTAACTTACTTCACTTAAGATCAGGTGAGTTGTGGCTAAACGCAAGCCTCATCATTATCAACCTGTAGGCACTCACTGCTGGGCATCTCCCACAAGGAGGGGGTTCAGCCATAATGGCCATGCTTGGCCGATGCATGTTGGCGATCGCAGTAGGTGTTATGGTACTCAGAAGAACGCTGCTGCCTATCATGTCATCCCTCTGAAAACGCAAGCTATTAGAATAAAAAAAATACGAGTGTGCTTTAGACCACATCCATCAATATGTATGTATCCGTTTGCAACTGGCTATAAGAGAAAGATAGAAAGAATATGTATGCTTGCACCTCTCCCTCTTGCCCCTACAGTAATATACGAAACTTAACTTAACTCTCTCTCTTTCTATCTTCACTAACTTATATTTCCCTCTCGACTTCCGTTCGCCTCGCCCGATCACACTTTTCCTAACGCTCTAGTCACGCATTCACCAGCTTACTCCCCAAGTCAAGCGTGCGTAAAGAAGTTTTACTTCAATAAGGAAACATATATGTTCTGGACTCCTACTCCGTAAACGCACGTAATGACTGATAGTGCCATCTCGCGGTAATTAACGGAACCATACGCTACGTCATACCCATCTCTCGACCGTGATTGGTTTTTATTACAAAGATTGTGCCCACTGCTCTATCCTTGAATTTTGTAGAATCAAAATGGTTATTACAGAATTTCTTCGTTAAACCAACGCATAATTTTCTTATTAAAATTTCCTCAACTCTATACAATACAAAGTTTTCACCAAACCTCACCGCTGCTGCTACAATATATCTTTATTTTTAGGGCAACGCAAAGGTGCCGTTTATGCTTATTTGGTATGCAGCGTTAGACGAGTCATTGGGTCCGCCAGACCCGGATTCAAAGCTGTGGTATGAAGACGGCTCCATACTCGTTCATACGCCGCAACTACAAAATTTCAGAGTTAATCTTGTGCCTCATCAAGGTAAGACGTTTATCTTTGAGTAATATCTATTTATTATCTAATATATAAAATTCTCGTGTCACAGTTTTCGTTCCCGTACTGCTCCGAAACGGCTTGACCGATTCTGATGAAATTTTTTGTGCATATTGGGTAGGTCTGAGAATAGGCCAACATCTATTTTTCATCCCCTTTTTTCACCCCTTTTTCATCCCCCAAAGTAGGTAGATCGGGACAGGACAACGTCTGTCGGGTCAGCTAGTAATCTATACTAATATTATATAGAGGAAAGATTTGCTTTTTTGTTTGTTACGATTTAACTCAAAAACTACTGGTCCGATTTTAAAAATTCTTTCATCATTAGAAACCTACTTTATTCCCGAGTAACATAGGCTAGGCTATATTTTGAAAAATTAGGGATCCTTGAGAAAGTGAACGCGGACGAAGTTGCGGGCAAAGTGCTAGTACTAATATATTAAAGCTGAACAGTTTGTTTATTTATTTGAACATGCTAATCTGCAGAACTACCGTTCCGATTCTGAAAATTATTTTGCCAATACCGGATATCGGAAATTACGTTATTACTGAGCTCTAGATACTATTATTACTAGCAGCTTAAGAAGCTTTTTATATTAGTACAAGCCCGACAGACGTTGTCCTGTCCCATATCTACTTACTTACCTACCTACCTACCTACCTACCTACCTTCCTATCTACCTACCTTACTTACTTACCCTTTCTACCTATCTACTTAAGTACCTACCTACCTACCTACTTACCTACCTACCCTATGTACCCTACTTACCTACCGACCTACCCTACCAACCTACCTTCGTACCTACCTTTTTTTTTTTTTGTGGATATTTAGATTTTCTCACCAGTTAAACCTTCCCTGGACTTCCACAAATATTTCAAGACCAAAATCAGCCAAATCGGTCAAGCCGTTCTCGAGTTTTAGCGAGACTAACGAATAGCGATTCATTTTGATTATATAGATAAGTATAAATGAAACATTATTTTATCGTTTCCAGGTAAACTCCTCCACACATCGTATTCAGAAGCCCACGCACCAGGACTGCATGTCCTCAAGGAGAAATTCTACTCTCTACTAAAGATTGAAAGACATTCCTTGTTTGGAAAACTAGCCGTTCTAGGACCAGATGATGAGCTTAATATCAATGTGCGTAAATCCACTGTTTGTCCATTTAGGCCCGGCGCCCATTGTCGGCACGGCATGACAAGGTATTAGGCGACGTATAAAAATATAACTTATGGGTATGGAAATAACGCCCACTATGTTTTAAGCCTAAACTTAAATGGCAAATTATTTGCTGTGTTAGCTGCCCGCGCCGCCCGAGAGCCGCCGCCTTTCTTGTCATTAGAAAAGTTATCTTAACGCACACTACTTTAAGCGTAACCTTGAATGGCAAATTATTTGCTGTGTTAAATTGCCGACGGCGGGCGAGCCGTCACATTTTTATCTTGACATTAGTAAACTTATTTTAACGCACACGACGTAAAGCCCTAACTTGAATGGTAAATTATTTGCTGTGTTAGCTGCCCACGCCGCTCGCGAGCCATCAACTTTTCATCTTGTCGTTAGAAAACGTTCCTTAACGCACACGACTTTAAGCCCAAACTTGAATGGCAAATTATTTGCTGTGTTAGCTGGCCGCGCCGCCGGCGCCCGATCAACTTATAACCTTGTCATTAGAAAAGTTATCTTAACGCACACGATATAAAGCCCTAACTTGAATGGAAATTATGATTAACGTTCACAATTGTGATGAATGATTTTTACTCTGGTTTCTCTTTCACAGGAAAAAGAGGTAAATTTCGTGCCAATACAGATGTTGGTGGAGACACCATTTTGTATAGATATTTTATATACCACAGAAGATCTTTCGACCCCTCCCTTAAAGGGGGACAGGTATACGAAAGCCTTAGAAGCTAAGAAGATGGCGTTTGATATTGAGTTTGAAGAGAAATTCAAGCTAGATGAGAAAGGGTGAGTTTCAAAATAAATGCTGCCTGCCCTACCTACCCTACCTACCCTACCTACCCTACCTACCCTACCTACCCTACCTACCCTACCTACCCTACCTACCCTACCTACCCTACCTACCCTACCTACCCTACCTACCCTACCTACCCTACCTACCCTACCTACCCTACCTACCCTACCTACCCTACCTACCCTACCTACCCTACCTACCCTACCTACCCTACCTACCCTACCTACCCTACCTACCCTACCTACCCTACCTACCCTACCTACCCTACCTACCCTACCTACCCTACCTACCCTACCTACCCTACCTACCCTACCTACCCTACCTACACTACCTACACTACCTACCTACCCTACCTATCTAAAATTTTCTTTTATGCAAACCTGACAATAACAAACACAAAAAAATAAGAATTATCCAATTTGGTACAGCCGTTCGAAATTATGCGCTTTCATACATTTCGGCATATAATTTTTATACATATCTATCGGCGCAACTACAAAAGTGCATCTGTTATAAGGATCAGAATCGTTGAGTTTAATGATTTAATTAGTTAATTAATTACCAACTGATTACTTTGAGTTAATTACGATGTAAAATTAACGTTAAACAACATGTCACCATTATTCTTATTGTAATTCTAATATTTCAATACTTAACCTAAAACTTGAGTACACGTGCACGAGCCTTATAAATACGGCTGCACGCCAGTGCTCAAGGCATTCAAGCTCGAGCCGCCGGACAGTGCGGACCTCTCTAGACGTGGTTATACTGCCCGTTGAATAAACCAAGTTTGTAACAAGTCAAGAAGTTTTCATTTAATGACCCATAAATGAGTGACCATCATGACGACAACATTTGTGACGTCAGCTATGGTGACGTCACCCTTGTAAAGAACGCTACGGAGGACCCTGCTCCGTCATATCTATATAAATAAAAAGAAAAGTCTGACTGACTAACTGACTGACTGACTCACTCATCAACGCCCAGCCCAAACCCTTGGACCTAGAAAGCTGAAATTTTGCACGGAGTTTCCCTTTATAATGTGGACAAGGAATAAGGAAGGATTTTTCGAAATTCAACCCCTAAGGGAGTTAAATAGGGGATGAAAGTTTGAACGGAAAATCGTCATTTTTGTAGTTTCAACCATGAAAATTGGTGTTTATCATTCTGGTTAAAAATAAAAAATTACGTGTTTCTGTGTTTTTGGGAAATCAGTCCCTGAGGGCGTAAAATAGGGGATGAATGTATAAACAGGAAACCCGTTAGGTTTGTAGTTCAAACTGAAAAATTGTATTTAGCCTTTTGGTTGGTAATTAATAATTTCATGTATCAGCGATTTTGAAAAATCATCCGAGAAGAGGGTGAAATAGGGGATGAATTTTTTTTATAGACGCTAAAACAGGGACGGAGAGGTTGACCTATATCAGGAACATTACATGTATCAGCGATTTTGAAAAATCATCCCAGATGAGGGTAAAATAGGGGATGAAAAATTTGTATAGACTCTAAAACAGAGACGGAAAGGTTAAACATTATCAGGAACATTACATGTATCAGCGTTTTTTGATAAATCATCCCAGAAGAGGGTGAAATAGGGGGTGAAAAATTTATATAGACGCTAAAACAAAGACGGAAAGGTTGACCTATATCAGGAACATTACATGTATCAGCGTTTTCGAAAAATAATCCCAGAAGAGGGTGAAATATGCATAGATGAAAATTTGTATAGACGCTAAAACAGAGACGGAAAGGTTGACCTATATCAGGAACAACCAGGGGCAACTGAGGGCTGACAGTTATGTACACATGAGGCCAACCATAAAAAAATGTATTTAGCCTTTTGGCTTCACAATACTGCTACAGAATAAATCGAAATTCAATGTCAAAAGTCGAAAAAATAAAAAATAAAATGTCAAGTTGAAAATTGTCAAATGATGTCAAGTTAAAAAATTGTCAAATTGACAAATTAGAAGACACATAATAAAAGTTACGATTTGCTATCTATAAAAATGACTGCTGAATTATTAACAATTAATTGGATGATGGTGCCTCATACCATAGTTCCTATAATAGGGGATGGAGCCTGTCTGTTTCGGGCCATCTCCTATCTTCTATATGTCACACAAGTGATGGCCAGGGAGGTGCGCGAGGAAATCGTTAACCATGTGGCGGCCAACTGGGAAGAGTTTGCCATCATGTCCCACGATATTAACGGGGACAATTATTCATGCGCCGCTGAATACTGCAACGACATGTCACGCCCATTTACTTATGGTGGTTTATGTGAATTGGAAGCGGCTGGCCAACTCTTTCCATGGGTCTTTGAAGTTTACCGCAACGGTAAGCTGTATACAAGTTTTGGTACTGCAGGTAACCCCGTGGGACGGCTACGCTTTTCTCATGATCTGTCACGTGGCCATTTCGATGTATACGTGCGTAGTGAGACCGCGATAACGTCTAAGCCCGCCTACTCTTCTTCACTTATACCTGTCGTCGCCAAGAAGATTACTAAGAGAAGAAATAAAGTGCCTACAATCTCACCACCGCTATCAGAACCAGATAGCAACTCATCTCTGTGTCAATCGTTATCTCTGACCGTTCCTAACAAAAGTTCTAAAAAACGTCGTTCAAGATTTACCAACGCAAATCGGAAAAAACAACTTCAAAACGCTTCTAAAAAGTATATGCAAAAAAAATCTATCTATTCATCGTGCTGCAGTGTCAAAGTATCAAACAAAGAATAGAATGGTGCACATAGAAGCAGTGGCCAGGTACCAGCAAAATCACCCTGACTTGCAT
Organism: Charanyca ferruginea; assembly: GCA_947361185.1. Taxonomy (NCBI): domain Eukaryota; kingdom Metazoa; phylum Arthropoda; class Insecta; order Lepidoptera; family Noctuidae; genus Charanyca; species Charanyca ferruginea. The sequence goes on along the minus strand of OX376080.1, from coordinate 7,097,073 downwards.
AGAAAAGCAGTGTGTAGGTACCAGCAAATTAAGCCTGATGTGCATAGAGAAGCTGCGGCTAGGTACCAGCAAACACAGCCTGAGGAGCATAGAGAAGTTGCGGCTAGGTACCAGCAAACACAGCGTGAGGTGCATAGAGAAGCAGTGGCTAGGTACCAGCAAATAAAGCCTGAGGTGCATAGAGAAGCTGTGGCTAGGTACCAGCAAACACAGCCTGAGGAGCATAGAGAAGCTGCGGCTAGGTACCAGCAAACACAGCCTGAGGTGCATAGAGAAGCAGTGGCTAGGTACCAGCAAACTCAGCCTGAAGTGCATAGAGATGCTGCGGTTAGGTACCAGCAAACTCAGCCTGAAGTGCATAGAGATGCTGCGGTTAGGTACCAGCAAACTCAGCCTGAAGTGCATAGAGATGCTGCGGCTAGGTACCAGCAAACTCAGCCTGAAGTGCATAGAGATGCTGCGGTTAGGTACCAGCAAACACAGCCTGAGGAGCATAGAGAAGCTGCGGCTAGGTACCAGCAAACACAGCCTGAAGTGCATAGAGATGCTGCGGTTAGGTACCAGCAAACTCACCCTGAGGTGCATAGGGCATCACAGTCTCGATATGATCTAAATAATCCTGGAAGACGAGTAGAAAGAAGACGACGTTCCTGGAAAATCAAGGCTCACTCAGGCATGGCATATGATATCGACAAAGAGTTTGCAATTGACAGTACCGTGGCTTTGGGTTCCATGAGTAACAAATGCCGGTGGTGCAATGCGTTCAAGTGGAAGGATGAGGCACCCGGCATGTGCTGCAGTGCTGGTAAAGTGGAGCTTCCGCCTTATGAACAGTTACCCGAGCCTCTGTACAGCTTGATAATGAATTTACATCCAGAACATAACCATTTCATGGTATTCGTAAATATAATAACTGTTTTCAGATGACTTCATTTGGTGCTAAACTGATAATAAAAGACGGTTTTATGCCAACTTTTAAATTTTAGGGACAGGTATACCACTTGGTTGGAAGTTTGCTGCCACCACCTCATAAGGAACCACAATTCTTACAAATATATTTTGTCGGCGAAGATGATAGAGAAGTACAATTGAGGTGCAATAACTTTCCCGATGTAAAATCAGGCTTAGTCAGACAACTACAGGGAATGCTACATACGTATAATACATATTTAAGAGACTTTAAGGTCGCCATGGAAAAGGCTGCAACATCTACAACATTCAAAGTAGTCATAAATTCAGAGAGAAAGCCGCCAGACTGCCACAGGGGTCGCTTCAGTGCTCCTACGTCAAATGAGGTGGCCTTAGTAATGGTTGGTCAGCAATTTGAAAAACGTGACATTATCCTTGAAAACCACGATAACTCATTGCAGCGCATTAGTGCGGTCCACCGTTCGTACGATGCCCTGCAGTATCCGCTTTTGTTTTGCCGCGGCGAGGATGGGTACTCAATTTCTTTACCACAGCGTGATCCAGAAAACAAATTAGCAATTAAAAAGAGAGTCTCCGCAGCAAGTTTTTATGCTTTTCGCATAATTATTAGACAAGGAGAAGATAATCACTTGGTTTACTTCCGGTCCCTTTTTAGTCAGTTTTTGGTTGACATGTACGCTAAAATAGAGACGGAAAGATTGACGTATATCAGGAACAATCAAGGGCAGCTGAAGGCTGACAGTTATGTACACCTGGGGTAGGGATGCCATAGGGTGGCAGGACGTTGATGGTGAGCATCTGGGTCAGAAGGTGGTGCTGCCGTCATCTTTTACCGGGGGACCACGCTATATGCACGAGCGTACACAAGACGCCATGACATACGTGCGAAAATACGGCCGTCCTGAACTCTTTATCACATTCACATGTAATCCCCGATGGCACAGAGATACTTTTGACTGGTCAAAATTCACATGATCGCCACGACATTATTGGCAGAGTATTTCACCTAAAGGTGAAACAGATGATGGCTCTTCCAACCAAAGGCAATATTTTTGGGGGGATGCTTTGCTTTATATACTTAGTGGAATGGCAAAAACGCGGTCTTCCTCATATCCACATCTTGCTGTGGGTAGAGCAGCGTATCAATCCATGTCAAGTTGACAATGTTATTTGTGCAGAAATACCAGACCCTAAGCAAGACCCACTACTTTACGATATTGTGAAGGCAAACATGATTCATGGTCCTTGCGGTAGTTTAAACTACAAATCACCCTGCATGAAAGACAATAGCTGCACTAAGAGGTACCCTAGACCACTTCTCAAGGACACCCAGACGGGAGACGATGGATATCCGCAATATAGGAGGAGGTCTCCAGCTGACGGTGGTCTCACAATAAAAATAAGTGAAATTGAGTTGGACAACCGCTGGGTAGTGCCTTACAATCCAGTCCTATCACGTACTTTCAATGCTCATATTAATTTTGAGTACTGCAACTCTGTTAAATCTATCAAATATATTTGTAAGTACGTGAACAACGGTAGTGATCAAGCGGCCTTTGCTCTGGAAAATGAGAAAGATGAGGTGAAAATCTACGAAAGCGGGCGGTACATAAGTAGTTCTGAAGCAGTATGGAGGATCTTAAGCTTTCCGATTCATGAAAGGTTCCCCGCAGTTTTACATCTTGCTGTTCATCTTGAAAACGGTCAGCGTGTATACTTCACAACCAATAACCTATCACAGAAAATAAACAGCCCACCACAAACAACGCTATTAGCTTTTTTTGAAATCTGCAAAACGGTCAATTTTGCAAAGTCGCTGCTATACTTTGAAGTCCCTTCCTACTTTGTCTGGAACAACAAAACATTTTCTAGAAGGAAAAAGGGGAAAGTTGTAGACAACTGGCCCGGAGTAAAGAAAGAGCATGCTCTTGGTAGGGTCTACACAATTCATCCAAACAACACGGAGTGCTACCATCTACACCTGCTACTTCATGAGGTTAGAGGTCCGACTTCTTTTGTGGACTTGAAGACTGTGAATGGTATCCTACATCCAACATTTCAGTCTGCGTGCAAGGCCCATGGATTGCTGGAAGACGACAAGCATTGGGATACTACTTTAGAGGAAGCAGCATGGTGCGATTCCCCTTTGAAGCTGCGAGAGCTATTTACAATAATGTTAGTTTTCTGTCAACTCTCTGATCCTTTAAGCCTATTGGAGAAATACAAAGACAGTCTCTCTGACGACATCAAACGGCAACTGGATAGAGAGTTGCAAGATAGTGCGCCTACCTCAGCCAAAAAGATCTGCAGCAACTTTGGGTAATCGTGAATATCTGAGAGAGATCAATTATGATACCTGTGCTCTGGGGGAGACGGTTTCGAATAATGAGAAGTTACTGACAAATGAACAGCTATATGTTTATCAACAGATCCTTTCCAATATTGAGAATGGAATTGAGAATTTTTTTTTCTTGAATGCTTCTGGTGGCACTGGAAAAACCTTCCTTATTAATTTGCTACTGGCAAAAGTAAGGCGTAATCGTGGCATTGCCTTAGCTGTCGCATCGTCAGGAATCGCAGCTACACTGTTGGAGGGAGGCAAGACAGCTCACGCAGCTTTCAAACTACCGCTAAATCTTATCCATATCGAAACTCCAATCTGCAATCTTTCTAAGCAGAGTAATACGGCCAAAGTGCTGCGTGATTGTAAACTTATAGTATGGGATGAAAGTACAAACCATTCTCGAATCCACTGGAATACACACGAAAAAATTCATCTAAATCGGTCCAGCCGTTTAGGAGGAGTTCAGTTTCATACACACGCACAGTAGATTTTTATATACAAGATAGATAAGTCAAAACTCTTTTGAACACTCGGTGAAAAAAAAAAAACAGTCCTTTAAGTTCAGACTTTATGCTGTATTTATTTAAATTATTTCTTAATATTTATGAAATGCTTTAACTTTTAAAGCATTTATTTCAATCAAACCATTTACAGGCACTTGTGAATAGGGTATTACACTAATTTTTGAAAAGTGTCTCAATGAAATTCTGTAGTGCTAATATGCAACCAAAAAAAACAATTTTTTTTATGCAATCGATAAGTGCCATAAAAATGCATCTAAATTTTAAATTTTCAAATTTCGCGCGTAGTTTGACGAAATCGCCTCTTACTGGACGCCATATTGCTCAGCGTAAATGACGTCAGTTCGCTTTGTATCAAATGAGCTCATATTAAATATGATAATTGTATATCATTTAAAAATAATTAAAAGCATACTTTGTAATAGGTGTAATAATGAAAAAATTACATTGGTTACGAAAATAATAAAAGTACAAAGCCTATATTACGCCAATCGGTTAACTGACAGTAGACAATTTTTTGTTTACACAGCCGTACGGCGTAATAACATGGCCGCTACTATTTCACGGTGTTTTAAAACAGATTAAAAAATACTGGACACTTTAAATTGAATTTAAAATATTGTTTTGTTATTTTATGAACTAAAACTTACATTTTCCGACTGCTTTATGCCTAAACTGTCTCAATAACATATTTATAGATTTTTTCTCGTATAGAGTAAAATACCCTATTGTCAAAAACTCAGAAAATTGAAGCTAGTTGCTCGTTCCAAAACGTAGGTAGGTCTCTATGGAGAAGAACGAGCAAGAAACTCCACACACACTCTTTTTGCTCAAAGTTTTTTGATTATTTCATTATTTCCACAGTTACCCTCCCCAAGACGTAGAAATAGCTCGGGCGGCGTTATCCAACATGGTCGGTGGTGTGGGCTATTTCTACGGGGCTAGCAAAGTGCAGTCTCAGTACACTAAAGAACCGGTACCGTACTGGAAGGCACCTCTGTATACTGGAGTACCTAGCAGGTGAGTTCGACCCTTATATCTATTATTATATTTAACCCATAGTTTCCCACTGCAAGGCAAAGGCCTTCTTCCATTGGCCCCAGCTTTGAGCTACGTCTTGCCAATCTTCAAGAAGTCCCTTCCCCATCGGACACAAAAAAATTAATCAAAATCGGTCCAGGCGTTTAGGATGAGTTCACTTTCATACACACGCACAGATTTTATCTATATAACATTCTTCACATTTCTTTTCTTCTAGGTCCTTCTTCCCCCGAGGATTCCTCTGGGATGAGGGCTTCCACGGACTGCTAATCGGGCGCTGGTCTCCTGACATTCAAATGGATATCGCAGCACATTGGATGGACCTCATCAACGTGGAGGGATGGATTCCTAGAGAGCAGATCTTAGGTATGTCTGTTTGTTAATTTTCAAATATACTCACACTCAAAACAACGACTAACGAATTTGTTAATTTAAATTTTCCATCTACCAGGGCCAGAGGCGTTAGCAAGAGTTCCAAAAGAGTTCGTAGTGCAGAGTAACGCGGCTGCCAACCCGCCTATGTTGTTAATACAACTGGCCCATTTTGTGAGGATACGACCCGAACTATACGTGGTTGGCTCCAAGCATCGCAATACGCTTCATAGCATGTACACCAGACTCTCGGTAAGCTCCTCAAGAGATATGATAGCCTGGTACTTTTATAATACAGCTGGCCCATTTCGTGACCGGAACTGTTGTGGCTCATGGCTCCAAGCATCGCAACACTCTCCATAGCATGTTACATACCAGACTCTCGGTAAGCTCTTCAAGAGATATGATAGCCTGGTACTTTTATAACACAACTGGCACATTTTGTGAGGATACGCCCCCAAACTGTTCGTGGTTGGCTCCTGACCATGGCTACATACTTTCTCTTTAGATTGTATAGCAGACTCACGATAAGTTCCTCAAGAGATATGATAGCCTGGTACTTCTATAATACAACTGGCCCATTTCATGATCGGAATTGTTTATGGTTGGCTCACGAAGTAAGTATAGTTGGCCCCAAGTGTCGCAAAACGCTTCATAGCAGATTGGTTGTATAACAGACTTGGTAAGCTCATAAAGATATGATAGCCTGGTACTCTTATATTACAACTGACCCATTTTGTGAGGACACGGCCCGAATTGTTCGTGGTTGACTTCAGGCATAACAACACGCTCCAGCATAGCAGACTCTCGGTAACATCCTACCAAGGCCTGGTACTTTTATGCAAGCGCTCTGGTGAAAATTACCAAAAATACTGTCTCAGGACAGATTATGTTTGAGCTGTTTTGATTAGATAAATAAAAATAATAATCCAAGCCTATGATTATCTCACTGCAGGCAACGACTTCTTCTCATACAGAGAAGACATGAGCATTGGTCATCACATAAGCTCAAGCGAGAGCTGACGATTAAAACTTAAACGAACGTCGTAGTTTTTCCGAGTCAAAAGTATAAATCTCGATACGCAGCAAAATGACCTCGAAATGGCGGCGCTTTCCTCTCGCGATGTGTCACGGTTCTCATTTGGCGTAATGGATTCTTTGATTCTTTAGCTATCCAATGCTATAATTGATAGATATGAAGCTGCATCAGCAAACTGTTTCCCCCTGATTTTATTATTCGTTTTTTTTACTTTCCTTTTAATTTTAAAAACGTATTCACGTCAAAAATCACATTAGTAACTTTCCCGGAATTCAACCCCACATAAATGGTACTTTCCCAGGCATGGTACCAATGGTTCCAGACATCACAAAAGGGTGATGAACCAACATCCTACCGGTGGAGGGGGCGAGAAGACGATGGGCTACAACTGAACCCCAAAACTTTGACCTCAGGACTTGATGACTACCCCAGGTATTGAACCCCGATATTTACTTATTTCGTTCGTGCAGCAAGGTCCCAAACCTTGTTGAAAGTAGAACTAATTTCCATGTGTTTTTGCGATGCCTATTATTGTTAATTGTGTATAATTATTAGAGATGAAACGGATAGCAGTTCTCACATTGTACCCTTAGATTCAACATGTAACCTAAATTTGTAAAATTTATCTGATTTTAAAAGAGTGTTCATGGAGTTTCTTGCTCGTTCTTCTCCATAGAAACCTACTGTTTGGAACGAGCAACTAGCTTCAACTTTCTGACTGACTGACTCTGACAATTCAAAAGTACCTGTAAATGGTTTAATTGAAATAAATGATTTTGAGTTTGAGTTTGAGTTTGCAGTTTAACCGGATACCGGATATTCGGCCAAGCTTGTAGTCGGATAGCCGGATATTCGGCCGCCGAATATCCCTCCGAAACTGTTCCTCACCTCTTTCCGCGTCGAACGACTGCTCTGGGAACTGCTTTTTGTTCGAGCAGCGCGTAGACACGCACACACATGCACGTATAGTGTACGACACTATACAAAAACGAAACAATTTAAGGTGTGCTTTTACAATCAATAAATTGGCCCCGGAATTTATCGCTACGCATAGTGGCGTAGGAAGCTACATAGATTAAACATTATTTAGGTCTCTTTAAAGTCAAATCATTTATTTCAATTAGACCATTGAAAGGCACTTTTGAACGTCATAGAAAAAAATATAAGGTTGATTGTACTTGCCCCTTCCAAAAGGTAGTTTCGTATGGAGAAGAATGGACAAGAAACTCCACACTTCCTCTTAAAAAAAAATGTGTACAATATTTTAATTATTTTATTATTTCTTCAGGTAAACTCTCCTACACTGCGACTCCTGCAGTGCTATTCTGTTACAATCTCCCTCGGTGAACAACTAGGTGAAGTGAGCTGTCATCCGATTGTAGTACTTTGTAAATCCCTAGCATTGGCAGCTCACTTCACCTAGGTGTTCACCGAGGGACATTGTAACAAAATAGACGTACTGAAGGAGTAATTCTTGAGGATTGCTTCACACAATCCATCCATCACTTCTTAGGAAATAGAAAGATATTGCTTGTTTCCCAGGGCTTCTCATCCGTCGGACATTGAGCGTCACGTCGACCTTCGATGCTGGATGTATGCGGCTGCAGACGCCATGGCGACTATAGCCAATGTACTGCACAGGGATTCTAAGAAGTAAGTATTCAAATGTTAAAACATGTGTGTTGTGCGTCGTTCAGTCTTGAAAGCTTCTAGTGATTTATGCTCGCCTGGTACTTTTGGTTGAGAAAAAATTTAATTTATTTGATTGTTTAAGGGTGGGATAAATATTTAAATATGTTTATTAAGCGAACATTTCACATTTTTGTCCATTTATATAATTTTTATTTATTGATGTGTACATGCCTATTGTAATACAATATTTACACAATAATTCAATATGTACAGGACTTAAAAATAATAAAGACTTACTGCCACACTCAGGGACCTCACTTAATAATTACCAACATAACTTGGCACATGTCAGCAACAATAAAATTTTCTCAATCTGTCATATTTTTGACTGACAGCGCTCCAAGTTATGTTGGCCAATTAAAGTTAATGAATGATTCATTATTATTAAGTGACGTCTCTGAGTGTGGCAGTTATTTGTTAATAATTTAATTTTAATTAAAAAGAAAAGTGTGTACGATATTTACACAAGAACACACACACGCACCACCTTATATATACGCATACACTTTCACTTTCTCTCTCTCTCTCTCTCTCTCTCTCTCTCACACACACACACATACACACACTCTTATCTAATTTTGAAGCTTAGAGCGAGACTCGCAAACCTCTTATTGACTTTATTTTGTTAATAGTGACCAATTCATATGTAATGGTCACTATTAACAAAATAAAGTTCGAATTTACAATTGAAGTCGAATCTTGCGCTCGGCTACCTATGTTTGCCTAGTACTTAACGCCTAGATCGATGCTACCACAGATATAGATAGACCTAGATAACGCAAGAGCAATTCTACTTCGCTTGCCTATTTTCGTGCCTAACTTACGATAAAAAATCGTAAGTAAAAAAATAAAGTAAACGTTTCCTTCTATCGGTAAGTCATTTTGTGATTAATATTATACGTAATTAATTTAAAAAAACAATTATTTTTAATCTAATATCCTCAGTAATACCTGGTAGTACCAATTTTTTTTTTTTTTTAATGTTGTGTTTTTCCTAAATTTGGTATTACCAACCAAATTTAGGAAAAACAAAACATTCGCATTACATTGTGACGTCCAAAAAATGGCACGCTTGGTTTTCGTACAGGTCGTGATACTTGCGTTATTTAGGTCTATCTTTATCTGTGGATGCTACCGTCACACTATTTTTTTTGTAGGTATTTGATTACTCGAGACCAGCTCGGCGATGAAGACTTACTCAACGAGCTACATTGGTCCTCCCATACGCAAACATATGCTGACTATGGTAAGTTTCGTAGTATCTTCCTAATTCATCAGCAGATCAGATAAATGTGTGGATGAACTAAATTGGGATCCGTACCCAAAGGATCCAAAAGAAGCCGCCGTCTGTCCGTCTGTCTGTCTCTCTGCCATAGGGTTGTATCTTTTGAATTGTTTTAACTATACTCCATTTAAAATAGCATTAGAAAAAAGAGGCTCATAGAAGCAGGAATGCAAAACATTTTATTTCAAAACTAGCTGACCCGACAGACGTTGTCCTGTCCCGATCTACCTACTTACCTGCCTATTTACTACACCTACCCTACACCTACCCTACACCTACCCTACACCTACCCTACACCTACCCTACACCTACCCTACACCTACCCTACACCTACCCTACACCTACCCTACACCTACCCTACACCTACCCTACACCTACCCTACACCTACCCTACACCTACCCTACACCTACCCTACACCTACCCTACACCTACCCTACACCTACCCTACACCTACCCTACACCTACCCTACACCTACCCTACACCTACCATACACCTACCCTACACCTACCCTACACCTACCCTACACCTACCCTACACCTACCCTACACCTACCCTACACCTACCCTACACCTACCCTACACCTACCTTAAACCTCACGGAGCCCGAGACCTTTCCAACGAATGCAAAACCGTGGAAATCGGTTCATGCGTTCTGGAGTTATATCGTCAGGAAGGAAAACCCGACTTATTTTTATATAGTAGATTAAGATAAAACAAACTTAATTATAATTGTTTTAACATAACTTTGATAAATAGATCTAAGATAGTACTAAAACATGGACGTAATATAAACAAAATAAAAGTCTTTTAAAGATTAGGTAACATTTAAATTTGGCAGAACTATAGTGAAACAAAAACGTTTCCAGTATTGTTCCTCCCGCTTCTTTTAGGTTTTTATCATTGACAATATTTTTTAATTGAAACAAAATAACACAACTACATGAAAGCCAAATAATTTTATAAGATAAATGATTAAAATGGTAACATGTTTATTGTAGTTTTGCTACATAGTGTGCATTAAAAATAACCTTTTTCAACTTCTGTCTAATGCTATTGTAAATGGAGTATACACACTTGATATTATTACGTTGGTTGGTACGACCAAATACGTCACGTTAGCGCCATCTATTATCGAGTAGCAGAGCTACGTCACACTAGCGCCATCTATTATCGAGTAGCAGAACTACAGGTATTCTAGAACATTCGAGACCATTCTACATTTTTCGAGATGGTTAAGTGTCGTATTGCAACATTCTAGACCATTTTCGTATATAAACCTAAAACTCGTATAAATAGCGAGCAACCAGCGGTGGCTAGTCAGTTGGTTTTTGCATACGAAACTGAAAACTGTGACTATTGCGACGACTACTGCGAACGTAGTGATTCTTGTAAGTGACTGATTACTGTGTTTGTGACTATTAAGAGCGCCCATTCCGTCATATTTCCCATACAAACGCTCGTACGTGATTACGGCGTTACAAAAAATTATTCTCCAAATATTTTTACCACACAGGTATCTTGTGGTTTAAATTTAGATTTTTGTAAAGCCAGAAATAATTTTTTTTAAGATCCAGATTCAGTAACCACGTCTGAAAATCAGCTTTTTTGCAATCTAAACTTTGGCCGTTCATAATGCGCTTATACATTGAAAAAGTAAAAGAACAGCTTCATAGAGATTCTAAATTACAAACATTATTACCAAAAACTTGTAAGGCTTTGTCAAAAACACGTATTTCCTGGTCATGAAATCTCCGCGCGCCAATTTTCCTGCGATGTTATCGCGTTCTCACTCACTCGTTTGTTTTCGAGCTTTGCGTTGGTTGAAACAAAAAAAAAATTCAATCACGCTCGCGTCGATGTTCGCTCAATGGGGATGGGCGCTCTTAAATAAAGTGTTTGTGTTTTGTTTAGTGTAAATTATTTATCCCGAACCCCAGCTCGTTACAATATTTTCATAGAGAGTACAATGGTTTCAGGTTTCTGCTAAACAAAAAATAATTTGTAATGTCTTTCAAGACCCGAAGGTCGAATATAGTGTAACACCTGTTGTATTAGCAAATAAAGTCATAATTCATTCATTCATATATGTTTTCCTAGGTCTCCACACTGACGCCGTCAAGTTGATTCGTCAGCAACCCAAGACTCCCTCCGAGGGTGCCAGGGTGATCAGAACCGTTTCTGCAACTCCTCAACCAAGGCTAGTCACCTCTGCGTTTGGTAAGTTATATTTATTTACAGACAGTTAAACTCATGTGTGCGTACGCTTGTAATTACATATACATCTTTAATTTTTGTGGCAATCAGTGATGACAGTAAACGTTAAAAAATATTAATGGTTCAATAAAAAAGGTTTAATTAGTGAGATTGAAAGTCTTCTAAAGACAGAAAGATGGAAGAAACGAAAACGTCTTCTCGGTGATTGTTGTTTTTTTTCAAAAATCGCTGAATAAATTTCTGTTTGTTCTTTACTAAAACCTTCTCCAGAATGTAGCAAACACTTTTCTGAAAACAGCATCAAAATCGGTTCAGCCAAACGGGAGATAATGGCGGACAAATATACATACATACATACGGGTTGAACTGAAAACCTCCTTTGTTTTTTGAAATCCGTTAAAAAAAATAGTCAGTCATGGAGAACTGCTGACAGAAGTGAAAACTTAAAACTTTGAAATAACTGTGTTTTTTTGTTGTCATTACTATTCGTCGTCCTCCAGGAATAGTTTAATGAGTAAGTTACGCTACCCGCCGCTAAATGTCGCTATAAAAAATGCATTCAATTTAAAGCTGTATTTTGTTACACATAAGATTGATATTTTCGTAACGAGTTCATTACTATTCGTCGTCCTCTAGGTACAGTTTAATGAGCAAGTACCGTGACCCGCCGCTAGATGTCACTGTAATAAATGCAGTCAACTGTTAACTGTATTTTGTTTAACTTAAGATTGATATTTTCGTAACGAGGTCATTACTATTCGTCGTCTTCCAGAATTAGAATAACGAGTAAGTTCCGCTACTCCCCGCTAGATGTCACTATAAGAAAATGCATTCAATTTAAATCTGTATTTCTTTACAAATAAGATTTATATTTCCGTATTGAGATCATAGCATATCGGTTACGCGAATCCATATAAGCTTTACTAAGCTTTTTTTTTAAAGAAGATTTCACTTCAATAACTCACTTTACTACTCCATTCACAAATTAAGATTAGACATATACACAAACCTTTTTTACAGTCCCATCAACCGATTTTGACTTGTATTCCGTAGGCTTAAGGATGACGTTAGAGGCAAAAAAGTAATCTTATTGTGAACGGAGTATAGTATAGAACAAAGTCACTCCCGCTATCTATTCGCTTGGATCTTTTAAACTACGCAACGGATTTTAATGCAGTTTTCAGCAATAGATAGAGTGATTCAAGAGGAAAGTTTATACGTATAGTTTGATCTACATTGCACCCGAGCGAAGCCGGGGTGGGTTGCTAGTTAAGAATAACTGTGGCATTTTTTTCTCAGGATACGTCTCCCTGTTTCCAATGTTGATGAAAATATTGAAACCCGATAGTGAGAAATTAGGAAAAATATTGGAAGATTTAGACAAACCTCAGTTGCTGTGGTCACCATATGGCTTACGGTAAGTTTCTCATTCAACGTTGAAGCATTTATTTTAATTCATTTACAGGCACTTTTGAATTGTCAAGAATCTGTAAGTTAGTCAGAAAGTTGAAGCTTGCTGCTCGTTCCAAAACGTAGGTAGGTTTTGGAACTGGATGCCGACCTCAATATAGTTAGGAAAAGGCTATTCCTCAAACGGTTACGCAGAGGTGTATAGTACACCGACATGTAAATACCATGGAGCCATTTATTAAGTAAATTATATATACCCATGTGTTTGACATCAATAATGGCGGTTGAGAGCATTGTCATGCTCACTCAAATATCTTGCTGATGGTGGCGCGTGTATTGGATCATTCGGCTCCCTTCAAAATGGTTGAGTTGAATGGTGCTGATCCACGCGTCATGTTCGTGAACGGGCGCTGTCAGTAGAGATTGGTCAACTCTTAACTGCTATGGCTTTTATTTTCATTCTTTTTTTATGTTTTGTATTGTTCTTTACTGCATTGTTTTCACATATAGAAGCAACGAGGATAATGTAACCAATATTTTGTAAAAACTTGATTTAAAAGAGTGTCCGTGGAGTTTCTTGCTCGTTCTTCTCCATAGAGACCTACCTACGTTTTGGAACGACCAATTAGCTTCAACTTTCTGTCTAACTGACCGACTCCTTGACAATTCAAAAGTGCCTGTAAATGGTTTAATTGAAATAAATGCTTTGACTTTGATTTGAAAAGAATCATTGCAGGATTTGTACAAAAAAATAAATAAAGATGTTTAGAGAAGTTGAAATTCCAATTCTTATATTCTTGGGTACCTAAAGAGTATCTTTAGGCATTTACAATATTTTTCAATCCCCGCAAAGAAAGTGAATAGTTTAACGAAAAGCTTATTATTTTAGAACGAAACGGTGACTGTCAGTAATAATGACACTGACAGCCACCGTTTCGCAGTTTTTACTCTGAAATTGCATCGTTTTATGGAAAATAAAATCACAAATAATGATTATTTTTTTCCATACACTTGTCTGCCAATTTAATAGATCCGTTAACGTCGCTTGTCACTTTCTTTTTTTATAAACACAAAATATGCATCGAGATGGAACGAAAAAGTGTTATTTTCATTTCGTAATATTTTAATTATGCGGGGGTTTAAAAATATGATAAGTATATCAATCTGCTCCTGGTAACGTATTCTTCACATTGGAAAATATTTGAAACACTCTAAATTATTTTTATTTTTCATACAAATGAATGTATGGATCTGCCATGATTCTTTGCATGTTCTGTTCTAGTTTGTTATTCAATAAAAACTGCTCATACGTTTTGCTGTGCACAGATCTATTGGTTGTATTTATTGTTCCAGATCCCTCTCAAAATCAGCTCCTCTATACATGAAGAGGAATACGGAACACGATCCTCCATACTGGAGGGGTCAGATCTGGGTTCCTATAAACTACTTGGCGTTATCCAGCCTGAAGTACTATGCCAGTATAGAAGGCCCGTATGCGGTCAGAGCAGCAGAGTTGAACGCTCGACTCAGGGATAATGTTGTTCGTGAGTATTTGCTTCTTGAGGTTATGTGACCCTAGTACTTGTAAATGTTTACCTGTGATCCTGTTAACTACGGCGCGTTTTTCTGGGGTCCTTTAACTATCTGGCGTTGTCTAGTCCTAGTGTGAAGTGAAGTGCTGCGCCTGTGTATGCTTCTTGAGTTTATGTGGGCCTAGTACTTCAATATAATACTTACTCAAGTACTACGCCAGTATAGAAGGCCCGTATGCGGTCAGAGTAGCAGAGTTGAACACTCGACTCAGGGATAATGTTGTTCGTGAGTATTTGCTTCTTGAGGTTATGTGACCCTACTTGTAAATATTTACCTTGATCCTGTTAACCACGGCGCGTTTTTCTGGGTTCCTATATTTACTATCTGGCGTTGTCTAGTCCTAGTGTGAAGTACTACGCCTGTGTATGCTTCTTGAGTTTATGTGACCCTAGTACTTCAATATAGTGTTTAGTTTAGGTTCCTATAAACTACGTCACGTTATTTCTGGGTTCCTACGACCTAAGGGGCGTTTTTTCTGGGTTTCAACTATGTCACGTTAATTCTGAGTTCCAATGAGCGCAATACGTCGCGTTTCTTCTGGGTCCCTAAATACTACGCCACGTTAATTGTACGTTCCTGTGAACTATGTTGCGTTTCTTCTGAGATCCTATAAATTACGTCATGGTAATCCTTCTGTGTCACGATAATTCTGGGTTCCTATGAACTAGGTACGTCGCGTTTCTTCTGGGTTCCTATAAACTACGTCACGATAAATCTGGATTCCTATAAACTACGTCACGTTTAAACTGAGTTCCTATGAACTACCTCGCGTTTTTTCTGGGTTCCCATAAACTAAGTCACGTTAACTGAAGGTCCCTATAAACTACGTGACGTCAACTCTAGGTTCCTATGACCTACGCCGCGTTTCTTCTGGGTCCCTATAAACTATGTCTCGTCAATTCTGGGTTCCTATGAACTACGTCGCGTTTCTTCTGGGTTCCTATAAACTACGTCACGTTAATTCTGAGTTCCTATGAACTACGTTGCATTTCTTCTGGGTTCCTATAAACTACGTCACGTTATTTCTGAGTTCCTATGAACTACGTTGCATTTCTTCTGGGTTCCTATAAAGTAAGTCGCGTTTTGCTGGGTTCCTATAAACTACATCACGTCAACTCTGGGTTCCTATAAACTACGTCGCGTTTCCCGTGTTCTTTCTGGGCTCTTATAAATAACACCCCTTTATTTCTGAGTTCCTATAAATTGCGTGACGTTACCTCAGTTCCTATAAAATACGTCGCGTTACATTCAATTCCTTTAACCTACCGCACTTACAAGTACCGCCGCAAGTTTATTTTATTACCCAGTAACATTATAACACTTCTTTCTTTTACCAGGCAATATTCTAAACGAATACAAAAGAACGGGGTACCTTTTCGAGCAGTATTCAGCAGAAGACGGCAAGGGATCTGGGTGTAAGCCTTTCAACGGATGGACTGCCTTAGTAGTACTAATAATGGCTGATGAGTACTAAGATTATAGTTCAAGATCCCAAAGTAGCTAGACTGACATCATTTAAACATGGCTGATTGTTTTAAAACTTTTGTACCTGGAGTGCCATGATTTCCTAGTGGTTCAAATCAAAATCAAATCATTTAATTCAAATAAACCATTTGCAGGCACTTTTGAATTGTCAAGAAGAATATTGAAGCTGATTGCTCGTGCAAACAGGTTTGTTTCTATGGAGAAGAATCAGCAAAAAGCTTTTGTTTAAAAAAAAATAAAGTAAACCGCCTGTCCGGGGTACGGGCAACTACCAACATGACTTCATTCATAAATATCTCTTTCATCTATGTTAAAATGGCGTATTTCTGGCAACTTTAGGATCATAGTTTATAAGTACAACTCTAACTTCTGGGGGACATCACTTAGTGATTTGAACAGAATCTATGCGAGCCCTGACTTGTTAATTTCATAATTTCACTGAAAATGTTTAGGGATTTGATCGAATCACTAAAACAACTTTCTTCAGGGAAATGAAAAAACAGAGTTGTTATTGTATCATCTGCCGTGATTCCTGATTGATCTTGTATAAGAATATGAATTGGCATTAAATGTTTTCTATCCAAAAACATTACTATCCTATTAGACGCCCACTGCTGGGCATAGGTCTCCCCCTAGGGGGGGGGGGCATGCATGCATGTTGGCGATTGCAGTAGGTGTTATGGTGCTCAGAAGGACGCTGCTGCCCATCCTCTGGTCAATATTCCTCTGTCGCCTTCTACGACACCCACGGGTAGAAATGGGGTGGTGCTATTTGCGACCTGCACTACGCGACATATTGACACCTAGAGTCAGTCAGATAAAAATCTCCCTTTTAAGCAATAAATATTTCAATGTTAAAAGACCCATTTCAAAGGAGGCAAAACTATATCGGGCACACATCAAAACTTAACTTACTGAGAATTTCTCTAACCCGGGAAATAGGGAAGAAAAGTGAAAAATTCGCCACAAGAGGGCGTTGAATTCAAGAAGACTATACTGATAATTGGTGAAAGTCATCTTGAAAGAAAAGCGACCAATCAGCGACAAGCAGGAAGTTTATATTAAAAGTGGAGAGAAAGAAGGGAATGGGTACTCTTTCTGGCAATCCTAAAAGAAAGAGACAACATCTCCCGCGAAAGAGACAAACAGTTACAAGGTCTCCAAAATGGGTGTCACTAAAGTTTTTCCCTTCTTGTGCGGGACTAATATTTGTCGTTAATCTTCCCCAGTTAAACACAGCAGTGTAATTTTGTAAGAAATCACTCGCGAATTCGAATCCTGCGGTGCTATTCTGTTACAATCTCCCTCGGTTAGACATACTGGTTTCCAATTTCACTTACCTGAAGTGAAAAGTATTTGGTATTCGATACGTAAAAATAGTTCGCTTCGCCTATGTTCTCACTTAGTGGCCCTAGCGTAGTTTTCAACGGAGTTACAGAATTCCTAATACAGTTTACACCGCGGAATCAGAAGTGAGCACTGAAGTAAGTTCTTACAGAATAGGATAACTAGACATTAGGTAGGCAGGTTCTCCATTAGTTGCACTTAGGACTGCTAGATGAATGAGGCTTCAAAGTAGGACTGTAAATAATTAAAAGCAAGAATAACTTAAAACACTAGTTAAAAATTCAATTAGTAGTAGGAAAGACTTGTACTTAGTAAATTAAGTGCGATTTTAAAAATGTTTGCATGTCATTAGTATGAAACTAGTTCCTACTAGTCCAAGCTGAAACCTTTGAGCGAATTTTGGGCTATTCAAGTAATACGTAAGTACCAAAATGGGGTGGGTGGTGTATAGTTTATTTTCGATGACGCGAGGTTAAGATGGTGCTTGCTTAATGTCAGCATTATTTTTACAGTTTTCATAAAAAAATTGTACATTCTGATTTCAACACATATGGCAACCCTAAAGCCGTAGAGACGTAGCTATAAGAAATATTAATAAACGTCAGACGTAGCTATAATATATATTAATATAATTCATAGCAAGGCATATTACGATATATTTCAGACCCAGCTATAATATATATTTTTACTACGTCACCAAAATATGTGGACAGATACAGCAAGGCATATTAATATACATTTCAAAAATGTGAAACCAATAACGATCTCAGACGAAATAAGGGCGAAAATATATAATATTTATGATATATATTATAGCTACCGTGTGTGGTGTAGTAGCTAGAAATATTAAATATTATACCTACGTATGTGACGGGCTAAACTTGGCTGGTCATGTATAACAAATAGAAACGTTAACAGATTTAAAAGAAAATCTAAAAAGATTAACGTTAGCATAGGACAAGGGAGGGGGGAAGAGCTTTGCTGACAAGTGGGTGGGGTTGGGGGGGTTTAAAAATGACTAAAACTCAGTTTACGTAATTCTTGATATAACAAGATTTACTGTTGATAATTTTGTCAATCAATCACAGTAATTTGTCATATTTTCGCTTGAGAAACAGGGGCCAAGTTGACAGTGTTGAATTAGACCTTTAGCTCAGTTGGAATAAAATTCAAAATAAGTACTAAAACTGGCGGAACGAACGAACTTGGATTGTAGTTAGAACTAGTTTTGTAATGAGATAGATTGAGTTTGGTTGAAAAAGGTGAAGTAGAATGTTAAACAATGGTTCTTCAGTCGTGTATCGTTCTGGTCGTAACATTGTCGTCAACACTGATGACGATCGGGAAAAAAAAAGTTTAATTCATTCACAGTGTTGACGAACTGGTCCATTTTTGGATTATTCCCGATCAGTAACCGATTATTCCCGATCAGTAACATGTTGTCGTCAATATTGTTGACGAACGGGTAAAGTAAATCCTTCATCTTTAATTGAACTCCATCATAATAAACGTTGACTGATCTTGTACTAAGCATAATATGTACAGTAAAAACTTGACATTTACAGGCCTCAAGGCATAATATGGTTGAACTATGATCTATTCTTTTTTTTAACAACTTTATGTAATTACCCATATCATTCCATTTATCAGCACTGTGAACGAAAAAAACTTTTTTCCCCCCAATCGTCAACTCGGTGTTACTGACCAGGAAGAATATTTTTAAAGGGATCCGTATCATCGTAGAGAATAACATGGCGCGCCCCTCCAAAATTCAAAACGAACCTAACCTAACCATGTCGGATCAGCCTAAGGGGGGACTTAAGGGTCCTAAGATTTGGTGATCATTGACTATTTTTGGTGGGCATTATATCAATTCCCATAACTAATTGTGTTATTGATAGTTACCAACGAGCTTATAATTCGAATGGTTATTGGAGCAAGTGTGCAAGTATTTGTGAAAGTATTATACACCACCAAGACTCACAAAACGCATGTGTGCGTACTGAGACGGCCATCATCATCTGCATAGCTTTTCTCCGACTATTTTGGGGTCGGCTTCCAGTCTAACCAGATACAGCTGAATACCAGTGTTTTACATGGAGCGACTGCCTATCTGACCTCCACAACCCAGTTGCTGGGTAATACGATACCCCTTGGTAAGACTGGTTGTCAGACTTTCTGGCTTCTGACACAATATAGAGGGTAAAGAAGGACCGCTCCCGCCATCTTCAAAAATAATTACCTAAACTTGCCAGACTCACTAGGGCTGCTACTGTATTGACTCTGTAGGTTTTATTTGTGACAATATGATTTTTATTGACACTGGTTGAAATTTTCTTGTTCGTCGTGAAATGTCAATGTTTCTCATTTATTCATTTAGACAACACGTGACAGTCGTGTCTGAAGTCTGCTTGAGAATGCCTATAAACGTAATGTCAATGTGTGCGTGGTAAAAATGGCGGTTTGTTCTGAGCGGTCTCTCTGCACGTTACGTACTTTGTGCTTCTGACCCGTAACGACTGTTAATAATCTGTAAGCGTCAGGACCCCTGGACCAAGAAAGATATTTGATGTTTAGAAAATACCAAAATTTACTACCTTTTTGCTACTATTTGATACCTAACTTCAAATATTTAGTACCTCAACTGATAGAGAAAAAACACGTAAAGAAAGTGGTCTTTATCAGGTATCAAATAGTAGCAAAAAGGTAGTAAATTTTGGTATTTTCTAAACATCAAATATCTTTCTTGGTCCAGGGGTCCTGACGCTTACAAAGATTACGAATGACAGCCGGGACCAACGGCTTTACGTGCTTTCCGAGGCACGAAGGGGTCACCTATCCACCGATCCCCAACATAGTTTGGAAAAGGCTAGTTAGATGAAGAAGGTACAGTTCATCTCACCTCATGTCAACGTTTAGACGCCCACTGCTGGGCATGCGTCACCCCCAAAGGTTCAACCGTAATCGCCATGCTTGGCTGATGCATGTTGGCGATCGCAGTAGCTGTTATGGTACAGTTATTTAAACAATTTTATTTAATAACTATAGTTATTTCGCCACTTTTTGTCTGTCATAAATGGAGGACAGGAAGCGTGCCGCGGACGCATCCACTGCACTCTTACCTTTGTCATCGACAAAAGAAATACCGCTCGCCTAGTAGAGCCTTTTTTTAAAAAAGAAGCGAGGTAGTGTTGCTAGTGTAAATTAGAAATAAGTGTTATTACTATTTGAGTTTTTATTTTCTATACTTACAGGGGTAAACACCGCTATCCTTTTCTTTTTGATTCTGGCTTACAGAGAAGTTGCAGTGTTTGGAGATAGTGTGGCGGACTTGTCCCATTAAAAATACCGAAATGTTATTCTTAATAAATGCTTCATTTGCATAAATGATTGTTTAAAAAAAAATGCACAATGAAATTTGACTATAAAATTGTAATAACTTAATTATTTTGTAAATTGCGTAAATAAAGACAATGGTTTGTGATCTACATGAATTATTTAATTTATAAAATTTTAATTTCAGCGTTGTACATTTTTGTAAATAGATTTAATTGTTAAATAAATGATTTGGAAGATTCTGACGGGTTTTTGTTGAATATACTACCCCCTACTTCAATTGCAAGACAAGCCTCTATAAAAGGGGAAGGGGTAGTCGCATGACAATCCTTTTTCATTGCAATATTAACGTTGTCGAGCAGATCAACTTTTCAAACATCTACAGCAATTGATTATTAATTATTTATGTCAAAATCCTTTGGATTGAGGATAGCAAGTATGTACATAATTGTCACTAGATAGCACTGTTTTTTTTGTTATACAATTTACACGTAGGTACTAGGCACTCAGGAGCACAAAGCATAATAGTAGTCTATTCAAGGTAAGAGTACTTCCCAAACAGCTTGTTATTGTACTTTTTAATCTCCTGACAAAAAGTACCAGGCTGTCATATGCCAGGTCAAAAACGTTGAAGGTAAAACCTCCACTAGCTAGTTAGTGGAGGTTTTACCTTCAACGTTTTTAACGACGCTAGCGTCGGACACAGGTGCCTCCCATCACAGTATAAAGATTATGAACAGTACGGAAACTACGAACAAGCCGTTCGAAACGGCACACTCACACAGACGCGCGCATCTACGATACCCTAAGCGATAGTCGCGGTGCTCTCAGTCACGGCCTCACGGATGCCGTGTTTGAACGAGTGTCGAGTATTCGTGTAATACATTTATTTATTATTGAAAGGTAAGAATGATTTATTGTTGATATTGATTAGGATTGAATATGTATGTACATACATGTTTGCAGCCGCCATCTTTTACAAATAAGTTCACATGAAATTCGCGAATTTATTTGCAAAACAAATACGGCGGCTTTTTTATTTGTTAGTGTAAATTATTTTTTTCGTCATGGGTGTCGTTATAGTTTTCGTGGGTGCCAAAACCGATAGTAAGGACAAAATGTAGATATCCAAGATGGCGGCTGTCATTTTTTGTAAATTTATTTGTCATGGGTGTCATTTTCGTAGTTTTCGAAGCATAGGTGCTAAAGCCAATAGTGAGGTCAAAATGTAAATCCAAGATGGCGTCTCCAAAAATTTTTAAAGTGTTTGTCATGGGTATCGTTTTCATAGCTTTCGTGGGTGTCAAAACCGATAGTGAGGTCAAAATCTGAATCCAAGATGGCGGCTGTAGATTTTTTAAAATTTATTTGTAATGCTTGTCATTTTCGTAGTTTTCGAGGGTGCTAAAGCCAATAGTGAGGTCAAAATGTGAATCCAAGATGGCGACAACAAAATTTTAAATTTTTTGTCATGGGAGTCATTTCAATAATTTAGCACCCTCGAAAACTACGAAAATGACACCCATGACAAATAATTAAAAAAAAAAGACAGCCGCCATCTTGGATTTACATTGTGACCAGAAGGAGGGTAAGATAACCAGCCAAATTCTAACCGCTGAACGCGTGAAAAAAGTTTGTTACAATAAAACACATCAATTTTACAGACATCAAGAGTGACAACCTTAACGCTCCAATGGAGCGTAGGTAATTATTTCAACAAATAGGCCTAGTTTCCATACTGTTCATATCTTTATACTGTGCTCCCATGGCACTCTAAGCGTTAATGCTAAATTCTGGACCCCCGTGGTTACAGTATCTACCAGGCTCTCATAAACCAGTAGGAGATCAAACAATGTGCTTTAGAGTAAAAGGGATGGAGCTACACGGTCAATATCATGAAGATATAGGTATAAATGGAGCCAACACTTAGAAGAAAAGCTTGAAACCAACTGTGGGCTGATGCTCTCTTTCTGAATGCATACATAAGGACGAGACAATGATATGTGTTTTCTTTATCTTATGTATGCATTCAGAAAGAGAGCGTCTGCCCACAGTTGGCTTCACTTAGGTATTTAGAGTGTTGCCTCCACTTTTATCTATAAGCTTCTTGGTCAATATAGCTCCATCTCTTTTTCGCATTACATTTTTATTTTGTAGGTACTTACTTACTCATTGGCTAACATTAAGTTGTTTAAAAACACTACCCAGAATTTTTGATAAAAAAGTTGTTTCAATGATATCTTGTAGGGAAAAATATGTCAGTTTTTATCACGTCAATACCACTGAAGTAAAGTAAAGAAAGACAAGGACGTAGCTTGGCAAAACTGGATTGGGATCTGGATGAGGAGGTTTATGCTACAGGTCGCGTCATGTACAAAGAACGCCGGCGGTAAAGCTGCGCATAGGCGATTTATCGGTCTATTTGGTGGTATGAGGTGCGGTGCGGGGCGGGCGGGCCACGCGCCGCATGCTTGCTGAAGCTGAAGCGCTATTGGTTCGTCAGTCGACATTTGCTTTCTGTGCAGTGTCCATGTTACGTTCGTTCGCAAAATATCATCGCGCAGAAAAGTTTTTAATTACGAAATGGTTTTCCACAGAAAAGTGAGAAAAATGATTTACCTATGACGTATACCTAGTCTTGCCATAAATATTGTCACGAAGAAAAAAAATTTTTTTGATGTGAAACATCTATAGCCGCACGTAAAACCGATTTCTGACGTGGCGACGCATGCCGTGGCGACGCATGCCGTGGCGACGCGTCGCCACGCTATATGATGGTATATATATACAGTCTATATGCAGTAGTGTGTACGGTGTGGTGAAGAGTCGCCATGCGCAATCGACTGTGCGATTACCGAAGTCACTGATTAAACGAATTAAGTAGTCACGATTTGTTAGATATGCTCGTTGGAGAGAAATGAAAGTGGACTGTATATTGAAGGCTTGGTATATTGCCGGTTAGATTCGAAAGGTTACAGCTGACCCGAACAAACATAAAAGTAATTAAAGTTTCGGTTTAAGAGTGTCGTCCGTTCGCGATGGTGTCCGAGGAAGCGAGTGGTCGGCGGTCGGGCCGGCTCCCCGCGCCGCACCTCAGCTCGCTCGCCGATGACGATGACGCGTAGGTGGGTCACGTTGCCTGCGCGTGCTGTGTATGTGTTGGGTTCGATTCCCAACACGATTTGAAATAAATTCGTAAATTTTTGTATTTAATGAAAATAAATGTTTATTCAATATATAGTCATCGTTATCTGGAAAAAAAATCGTAATATTTTATTTTATCACAGCTCAGCTTCTGCCCGCGACTTCGTACGCGGATCCTGTTGCTTATGCCAGCGACAACGGGGTCGGCAAAATCGAAGATCTGAAACGTCTGATGTCGAATTCTAAGAGAAGGCATATATTTATTCGATAAAATAAAAAAAAAAATGGGAATTTTGGCCAGTAGAGTCAAATTTTCAATGATATACCATCGTCATCAAAAATCAGTCCTAAACTGTTACCGCCTTCACCGCGTGGAGTTACTCCCAGCTTATGTTATTTTATAAGATACAGTGAAATTAGTGATAGCTTTTATTTTAGTTATTAGTTTTGATTTTCACATCAGAAGTTTCTGATCTTCGATTTTTATAAGTCAACAGGAAATGCCCATCAGACTGAACAACTTTTGCTAAGACGTCATTCCTATATGTGTCATGGTGTAGCTGGGCTCTTGGAGTTCCACATCAGGTGTTCCAGATCTTCAAATTTATTCTCTCAGCAGAGAATGCTCGTCACGTGGAACAATTTTTGCTATGGTACTATTTTTGTATCTCTTACAGTTTAGCTGGTCTGTTGCGGTTCTGCATCAGGTGTTCAAGTTTCCAAGATAAATTATAGCCTATATGTTGCCCAGACTTAATACCTATACAACAAAAAAAATACATTCAAATCCGCCCAGTAGTTCCGAAGATTAGCGTGTACAAACAAACAGACAAACAGACAGGATTTTTTTTTTGGATTCGTGCTCTATTACTGTTCCTAAACCCCCCTCAATTATTATTTTTTTAATATATTCAATGTACAGACAGTTTTGTTACTGTTTTATTATATGTATAGAATTAGATTATGACATATTTAGTTCCTATCACAATCTGTTCTTTTCTGCATATTACTTTTACAAAATAATGTCGATGTTTCACATCTGCCAGGCGTCCCGTGACGGCTCACATTTTTTTTTATTGCAAATAATATTTACTACTTTTACAGTGTGTTAGTTTAATACATAAATATAAAATAATTTAAATTATAAAAGCTTATTCGAAGTAGTCTCCATTGGCTGCAATACAGTCCTTTAAACGTTGAGGCCAGTTATCAATAGAAGCACGCACTCTTTCCATGGGAAAATTCTTCACTGCCAATCGTATGGATTGTTTGATGGACTCCAAATTATCATGGCGTTTAGAGCAAGCCGTACTCTCTAAAATGACCATAAATCATAATCCAGCGGATTAAGATCGGGACTAGACGACGGCCAGTCTTCAGCTCTGATGAAGTCCGAAACGTTCACTTCCAACCAAGACTGCGTGGACCGAGCTTTATGACTCGGCACCGAGTCTTGTTGGAAGGACCATACTTGATACTTGGTTATTGAACATGGTGTTGTTAAGGGGCTTAACTACCTTCTCAAGAATGGTATCTTGATACACTTGTGCCGATGTTTTGATACCTTTTTTACAAATATATGGCTCAGTCACTTGAGTCACTCCTTCATAGCTAACACCCCACCAAACCATCACTAAAGTCGGATAATGCCCACGTTGCACTCTGTCGACTAATTGGGAAGCTGCCTTAGAGCTTTGAGCATAAATACGGTAATTTTGTTTGTTAAAATGTTGCTCAATTGTAAACATTTTCTCATCCGTAAACAAAATTTTTCTGTGACCTCCCTTTGCGTACCTACCGCTTCAGTAGTTGTTTCGATTTTACCACCCTATTCTTTTTTAAATTATCAGTTAAAAAATGACCAGTGCGTCTCTTATAGGCTGCAAGTCCTAAGTCATCTTTTAAAATACGCGACATGGTTCTGGGTGCTATTTTCATCTCCCGATACAAAATCTTTTGCTTTCGGACAGGATTTCTTCGAATTCTTTCCCTTAATGCTTTGACCACCTTTTACGTACGAACACTACGTGGACGGCCAGATCTTTTTCTGCCACAAACAGAGGAGGTCTCATTGTACCTATTAATAGCCTGGTACACAAACATTTGACTAGTACCAAGCGTATGGAGTTTTAAAAATTGCACTTGGCTCCATACCAACTTTGTGTAATGCAATCACAGCGATTCGGTTCTCTTTCTCACCCCACTCCATTTTATTAATATCGCAAAATATTGTACAATGTACTGGCGCCAAAATTAGAAAACTCAATGAACAATCGTATAAAAATAACACAACAGCAACACAGTAACAGTATTTATGGCCAGACTAAGTATATTGTTTTATGAAAATAGAGACTGATAATAATGCAGTTGATAATTTAAAACAAGGCATGAAACGGGCCGCAGAGGCAACAATTAATATTTTTGTACCAGATTAAACATTCTACATTGAATCAAACATGTTTTAATTCTATTTATTGATATCTTATCAAATATATTTTACAATGTAGTACCTACCAATAACCAATATAACAAGCCGCGCGCGAATTCTAGTTAAAAAATAAAACCATAGGCTCAATACTTTCGTGCGTGAGTGTACCCATGCGCAAACACACCCCCTCCACTTTCTTCCAGCGTTCTTTTTACGTGACGCGTACTGTACTTTTAACCGATATTTACGCGGACGAAATAATCTACTTCAAATATTATTCTTTCGAACATATTTATGTTAATTATGACTTCTTCCTTGTATGTATTTGCTATCGATCTTTGAAAACTTATTGGGCTTAATTTTGTTACTCACATAGTTTTTTTGTTTACCTCAATGAATTTCGTCTACCTAAATTAAAGTTTTTCGTAAAATCAAAAGTGCAATAAAATTCTAACGAAATTTTATTTATTATTTCTATTATTATAACTATAAAAATACTACATAACTAACACTATAATTACTCAGCTGTTTTCAAGTCCTCACTCTTCGTACCTAATTTTTGCGCTTCAAACATTAACCTCAACTGTTCCGTTGCGTTCATGGGCAACCTATTATTAGCTCCAAATTCTTGGTTAGGAAGTTCTGCAGTATTCAGTTCTGGTGCTTTGAAAGTAAATGGTGTCCAAGGTCCTTGGATAGATGGGTAGTCTGTGTATTGGTATTTACGCAGACGTGTGCTTGCGTTGTCTCCTTGTTGGGTGCGTAACACATCAATCCATTTTATTATTTCTGAGTGTGTTTTGTTGTTCACATTCATCCAAACACGGTCTCCGTTTACTGCGAATAGATATTATTTGGTTAATGGGAGTGGTTGATTTATAAATTGATTGATGTAAAATATAATCATATAATAATATTTAATTTGTCATTCATTCTTCCTTCAATAATTGGTCTTGAGATAAATGAAGGCTTGAAACTATATGAATAGTATTGCTACCCTCGTGAGTGTCTGTAGTAGATTTTGGGAAAAAAAACTGAATGAAAATAATTTGAATGATAACTTACAATACTCAGCTATAACGACAGGTCCTCTGTGTCTGCGAGGCTTCAAGTATACAACTACACCGGGATTCACTTTGGCAAAGTCCACCAGGTCTTGTTCAATGAAATCTCTGAGAAAGAAAACATATTAGATCTATCTATAGCTACAACAACATTGTTATGTTATCAGTTTATAACTATCGTGGTACAATGTCTCATTGTAACGAAACGAATTCGAAGTCAGAATATTGTATTAAGGGGCTATTAAACGACTTTTACAGATTTTAAACTGACAATCACGTCAAAATGTGCAGTGTAAATGATTTGAAAAAAATATATGTTAAACTAGAACATTCTCTTAATCACTTAGTAAGTGAATATTTTTAATTATATTCATATTATATAGTGACAGTGGGACAAAACATTGACAATCACACAAAATCTACCAGGTATAATTAAACGAAACTTACACCATCTTACAGACAATTTTATTATCTATCTTTTAGTATACACCTTTTTTTTTAATTTTGAAAGAATACTACTTTTATTAAATTTTTTTGACTAAACTTTGAGAGTTTTGGACGCAGACTGTGTCCGTTCTGCATCAGTTTTGCGTCCAAAATATATTAAAATAATAATTATACCTGGTAGATTTTGTGTGATTGTCAATGTTTTGTCCGCGTCAGACACAACTTCACGAGTTAATTAAACTATTTAATATGAACTTAATCAAAAATATTCACTTTCTATATGATTAAGAGAATGTTCTAGTTTAACATATATTTTTTACAAATCATTTACACTGCACATTTTGACGTGATTGTCAGTTTAAAATCTGTAAAAGTCGTTTAATAGCCCCTTAAATCAGGGTGCACCGGAAAATCATTCTGAAGGTGCAGAATTATTTTTCTTATTTGAAATGTGTGTGTTTACCTCTTTTATAACTATATTAATTTTTATATCCCTTGCAATAAGTACTGAAAATTAGCCAACTTAATAAAATATAAGAGTTACCTCATTCCTCGACTGGAACCACTTGATTTACAGAATTTCAGTACAATTCGTTGCAACTGACACACGTATCGGCCGACACCGTTCTGCAATGGCGCCCGGACGAAGCCGGGCTTCAAGAACAGATTTTTTGCTGACATTTTAATAGAATATTCTCTAAATTATTTGGTTTTTATTTATTCGATTTTGAGGTTAACTTGGGATTACTTACTGTTGTGACATTTGACATAGACAGCTGTCGCCTAACAAGTGACGCTGACGGCTGCGATTCAGTTTAGAAATTACGTTACATTAAAAATCAAAACGAAATGTAAAACTCTCGGTCGACCTTGGTTGCCCAAATGTTCATCATAGTAAAGGCCCATTTAGATGGAGAGAGTTTCTCGAACGTTTCTTGGCGAGAAATCGTACGCTACTATCGCAAGCAATAATCGCCATAAGATTATCGTATCACAATGTTTACATACAGGCAAGAACTAAATTCTCGCCTGCGATTATGTCCTTCGAGATTCGCTAGTAATTTATCGCTAGGCGATATATTACTGCGACTGTTTACACAGCGAAAATTATAGTAAGAAGATTCTTGCTAACGAGTTCTCGACTTGTATATAAACACGATCTCATATGACATTTTTTCAAGTTCATAATAGTATCGTACAAATCGGTGTGAACCATTTATGAGTGCGAGAATTTGCCATTCGAGTTCAGTGATTACTACGGTATTGCACAGTAAAGATATTGTTCTCAAAATGACACAAAAATCATTCAAATTTCGTACTACCTATAATGTTCATTGAAATTTATAGAAGTTACGAGGGTTTGTGGGATACGGAGAATGTGCAATTAATATATATTATATGTCATTATATGTCTCTTCAACTTCTAATAAATGTAATTCAAGACACACACAAGTACTAGATGCTCCAAAAGTGTTTCTTCTCGCTATCCATTTTTTAACCCAACATCTTTTTTTCTGTTTTCTTAGTAATTCTTGTCTAAGTTGAGCAGATATATTTAAAACACCCTCGCGCACTGCACTCATGGTAGCGACTGGCACAAAACCTCGTAATACAATTCTCGCTTTGTATTTCTGTTTACACGGAGATGGATATATTCTCTTGCGAGGCAATTGACACCCAAGGGGAAGGGCGAGAATCGTGAATGTTTACACGAAGAAACTTTTTTAATGTTCTTTCGATAATCGTATCTTCGAGTCGAGAAACTCTCTCCATCTAAATGGGCCTTGATGCATAAATACTTCCAAATGTCACTAACTGCTTTCAATTTATTATTTATATTTTGATTGCGTGCAAGATAAAAACTCACTATTCACATGAACAGGCAAATAAGTTTGTTTTATAACTTATGGATAGGAAAAATAAATACGATAGTTTGACACGGGCACTGTTCGATGAGATTAGTCATTTTTTAACTGCCATGACTTCTAATCTTATGTTTTATTTTTAATGTTTTATATTGTTTGTCACCTACATTGTTTTTTTCATTATAGAAGCAAAACTTGATTTAAATGAGTGTTCGTGGAGTTTCCTGCTCGTTCTTTTCCATAGATACCTACCTCTACCTACGTTTTGGAACGCGAAACTAGCTTCAACTTTCGAACAAACCGGTCAGTGGGTCGTCTTAGACCGACTCCTTAACAATTCAAAAGTGCCTTGGTATAATTGAAATAAATGCTTTGGGTTTGACACACATTTATATTTCAGATAAAATATGAATGTCGCCTTACCTGCTGTAAAAGCGCAGGCCGGATAGCACGGCACGCCAGCATTAATGACAGACATCTTCTGTCGTGCTCTTGCCTCCGCCGCGCCGGCGTGCCAGTTGTGTTAAAACCTAATGGCTTAGCACGTGACGATGGTAAGAGATCAGATGGAATGACCATAATGCCGTGGAAGTTGGGTAGACCTTTGGTGTGGGATGCAACTTGTGTCCACACCCTTGCGCCATCCCATCTTCCTAGCACGTCGTGGGCTCGTGGCGCATGGGGCGGTTGCTGCTGGTGCCGAAAACCTCAAACGCCGAAAACCTCAAACGGCGTAAATATAACAACCTTCTTGGAAATTATATGTTTGAGCTGTTTTGGGTTGAAACACTAGGGCCATGGGGTCCGAGTGCTCACCTTGTTTTTAGAGACATTTCTAAGCGGCTGGTCGACTCTCCACGTGACCAGAGGGCTGGCCTTTTCTTGGGCCAAAGAATTAGCATTGCCATTCAACGTGGTAATGCTGCTTGTCCCATTGTGAGCGATGCGGACGAGTTGCCCTGTGAGCCCTCCATTTACATTATATATTTATATATTTTTTAATTTATTTTTAAGCTTTGTACATATTTCATTCATTTAAGTAGTTATCAAGTGAATAAATCCAACTGTCGATTGAAAATGACAATGCCAGATCCTGCCCCACCCATGTACAGAAAAAGTAATCCATGTACAGAAAAAGTAAATTGATGAAAATAATTGTAATGAATATAGAACCTTTTTTTAGTAAATTGTTTTTCTTTAGAACTTGCGGATTACGAAATGACCACAAAATACAAAACTCACATTTTACCTCAAATATAATTTAAGGATTATATTTAAGGTAATAAAAATAATGCGTAACGTATAATAATATGTTGTTTAAATTGCTTTAGAGTAGTATGCAAAAAATTATAAAAATCAAATAAGTTGCATTATAATCATAATTTCGGTTCATGAATTATGGGTAACGAAATGTTATTGACGCGTGTATGTCAATATCATTCATTCGCTCTCTGTATTCCTGTTGTCTTTCTTTTTTTTACTGTGCTTTTTATTGTTTTCCCTACCGATGACTTTTGCTTCTGACTACGGATCTCGATTCTCAATTACTTACTCACTGACTTTGTGCTGCTTACCACGGATTCTGATCTTTGTTATGATTTGTTGTACGATGTTTGGTGCATTAATTGTAACCGGAGTGTAATCAGAATGTAAATAAGTCGTTTCTGTAATAGCAGTAGTAATAACACACAAATAATTTATTATAACGATTATAAACTGCACCTAACCTATAATCAATGTCATGATTGTTTTTAGATTTAAACAGAAACCGCAAGTTCTACAGTCAATAAGACTAACGTTTGGTTATCAGCAATAAATAGGCAGTAAGATACTACATATTTCATGCTTGTACATGACTTTTATTGAGTGGGGCAAAGTTCTATAGAGTTTCTGGCATTGTCCTTTATTATTATAATTTTATCCAGTATTGATAGAAAAAAAATATATCTTACGGTTAAAGCTAAAAGAAATTAAACGCACTGTTATATTTTTAAAACGTTTATTACAAAAAATCATAATATGTACATACACAGTCAATGATTAAATACAACTTTTATTTTTTCTAAAGTTAAGAGAAATAGAACACATTTAAATTAAATCATTTTTGACAGACTACAGAAATAAAGACAGCTATTCACTAGGCGAAATTGTAATGAGCAGAATATTATTTTAAACTTAGGATAATGCTTCTTATTATTCTGCCCAGTACTTGTAGGATATAAAACGCTGCCCAGTAACTGACATGTTCCTTAAAAAGAAGATTAGAAGTACGAAATTAATAATCTCCTGGGAGTATTTGTGTTCTGTACAACTTTAGAGATTCGACCATTCCATTTTTGAATTATAATTCATTCACACATTTTTTTACGCTTTATTTAAGATTTAAGGACATGTACACACAGAATTTAACAGGACAATTATGTAAGCTTGCCTTAATTTATTTAAAATAGTTTTAACACATTTTGCTTTTTAATACATGTTTTTAGGTGAAATAGTAGGTTAGAGAGGCGAGACCACAATATTACTTATTTTAGAAACTTTAAACACTTGGCTTCTCGGACGAAAAATTAATCTGTCAGATTGTCAAGCAAATGTAAGGTGATATCGTGATATGTAAGTAATCCAGTCAATCAATCACAGCAGCTTACGCGCGATTGACAATTTGTCACATTAATCTTTCGTTCGAGAAACTGGAGCCAAGTTTTTTGATATTTCTATGTAGTTAGGTTGACCTAGAAAGGCCCGCAAGAGATTATAATACCTAGGTTTAGTTGACAGAAAAATGGCTAGGTTTTTAACATTAAGCGTAATTGTAGTAATTTGATGAAGGTAGTTTTATTTTTAAGTTTATTATGCTGATATGACTAATTAATGAATAGATAAAAACATTATTACCGAAGTCTTAGGGAAGAGAGAAGACTCACTGGAAAAGTTTCGTCATATATTTTTAGCGAGAAATAAATTCTCTGACATTTTGACATGATGTTAAAACTACACTTAAAATAATAATGAGAAACATAAATACTTATTAATTATTGCACTTATTATAATAGTATACGTTTGATACCCTTTCTTTTCGGTATAAGAAGCGAATTAACAAAAGAGTATAAAGTACTTTATGATTTAGCACCCAAAATTATTAATGCACATATCTCGTAATACCCTTCCTACCATATATATCCCAATCTAGATCTTTGCATCACGACCGAGATCGCAATCTACAATCTTCAAGGATTTTGGTAGGAAATTGGGATATGAGATATGAATTTCGGGCGTTAGTCAGTCGTTTTAGACGGTAAAGTCATTGTGACTAAAGTTTAACTCACGGCCCAGGTTGTAGGGCCATGCATGCATGGGCCATCGTGGGCCATCTCATGGTCTATACACGGAGTGACAAGACGTGTGGTCAGTGCTCGATTCTTCTTGAGATTTAAAGACATTTGACATACAGTGAACAAGGTACTGGCTGGAATTATTCATTTGAAAGAGACTAGTCTAGCTAATAGGTTATGACCAAGAACCTTATAATAAAAGTGGAAGGAATGTTGTCTCTTTCTAGAGAGAGATGGCATTCCCTCCCGTGAAAGAGACAAATAGTCTCTAACCACTTTTATTCATTACGAGCTTCTTGGTTGTGACAAACGGCTGCAAGTGGTGGCAACATTGCTTTCTTAATTTTTTTTATGAGTTATGATCTTGGAATTGGCCTGACAAAGAGCGATCAATGAGATCCAAGATGTTACGAGATGATTTTTTTTTAATTTGCTTGAAAATGTTATCGGAGTAAATGATAAACAAAAGTGTAATTTTTATTAGATATGAGTTTTTGGAAGCAGTACAGTTGTCAGTCGAAAACTGACATTTTGTATGCACAATTATTAAAAATTAAAGTCGACTGATCTTACGATTAATAATGACCTCAAAATTTTAGCATTTAAACAGAAACTAAATTGCCATTACTAGCACTTGAAATCGATTAACCACAAATCAACTAAACTGAGACTCATTCACCTACTACTTTAGTTAGAGTATATTATGATACATATTGACTGAACGTTTTTTGGCTTGAACGAAAAAATGATAACGCCTTACCAAATTAGACCTTTATAAAAATAAAATTATATATTTCTGGCTAAAGATTTTAAGTCAATGAAGTAATTATTTAGTTTCAAACACATATAATGACAGTGAACGTATGTTTTACTACCTATACAGAAATAAGGGATTCGAATTAAAATTCACGCGGACGAAGTCCTGGGCAAAAGTAAGTATAAATATTATAATAATAAGTCTAAATATTTCATTCAGCCAATACGTAATAAAAACTATTATATACAATTTATTCCTTTTGTCTCTCCTCCAATTGTTTAATTCTAACTGGGACTTGTACAGCCGGTAGGTCCACGCTTTTGGCTCG
This sequence comes from Charanyca ferruginea, assembly GCA_947361185.1. Taxonomy (NCBI): domain Eukaryota; kingdom Metazoa; phylum Arthropoda; class Insecta; order Lepidoptera; family Noctuidae; genus Charanyca; species Charanyca ferruginea. The sequence continues at coordinate 7,063,098 of OX376080.1, read as the reverse complement.
TCGTCGGCCATTTTGTATTTCTACGGGCGTTAGACGCGCTTGTCCGAGTTCGGGTATCATCGAGTATTTCCGAACTAACTCGGGCGTGCGAAGAGTCCCACCTGTGAAGGTTAGATTATTATTATTATTCTGTATTTTTTCTTTCCAGACAGTGGTACGGAGCGGTTTTTTTACAAAATAATAAGATTAAGGATAATATGTTCAATTGAATTGATGTTTTCTCTTTCTGGTAAGGGTTGCAAGACAGAGACAGCATACCCTGATTGAAAGAGAGGCATAGCTTTAAGGTCTCCACTAGACTCTTTGACGTGTACTCTCTAGTTTTAATATAAGTTTCTTGGATCAAAGATATTATAATGAGCCAGTGCCGGAAAATTCCATAGACAAATATGGTGTGTCTATAATGCGTTTTTATGTTAATTTTAGCTACCGCTTCCGAACCACTTTTTGTCTGACAATGTGAAATCAATATTTTTAGGTATTTTTTTTATTTATTCTTCTATATATAATTATATATATATATATATAATATATATAGAAGAATAAGAAATATATTATAATTATAATTATAATTTATTTACGTGTGTGTCTTTAAATGAAAAAAGAAAGATAAGCATAGACTTAGGCCAGAAATGTGTTCAAGTTAATTTTGAAAATATATTCACTAATTTCTAACATTCAACTAAATGAAACTCAAACTATTTACACAACAAATAATCGTTAATTTAAAAATGTTTTTAATTACAATTTATTTACAACAAATATCTATTTGATATTATTCTACACACGAAAAATTTAAAGTCCACTGCTTACCTAGCAGGGAACTTAGCTTGAAGATACACAACAAATAAACACACACAAATAGAAAAAAAAACTGAAAATACATAAATTTTCAAGGCAAACGCACCCATGAATACAATCGAAATATGAAAACAATAGCTGTTCCTCTAAAACTAAAATGGCTTAACCTTTTGACCGAGAAGCTTATAGGTAAAAGTGAAGGCAACACTGAAAAAATAAATGAAATCACCTGTGGGCAGACGCTCTCTTTATGAATGCATACACAATAAGATAAAGGAAACACATATCACTGTCTCATTCTTATGAATGCATTCAGAAAGAGAGCGTCTGCCCACAGTTGGTTTCATTTAGGTGTTCAGTGTTGCCTCCATTTTTACATATAAGCTTCTTGCTGTTGACAGACCGGTCCAAAAAACAAAAACGTGACCTCGACGCCATGCTAAGTTACTAAATTCTCTATGGAATTAGGTACTATAGAAGTCTGTCATGTAGTCGTGACAGTGGCGTGATTTTGGTTTGTCATCTATACATGACTGGGCAGTCAAACGGTTAATGAAAGTATAGTAAGTATAGTTTTTGACATTTCCGGGTTGCTTCCGTAACAAAAGTTGATCGTATTCATCGTACTTTTACCCCCTGAAAGATCCGAGCTTAAAAGTCAGCCTGAATTTACTTCTTGATTCTGACAATCTGACACATAGGTTTAACATAACATTACCACAGTAGTTCCAGTACCTTTTGTTAACACGCCACCTGTGACTATGGTCAGCGTTGGGCATGTTTAGACGTGTTTAATTGTGCTCAGTTTTGCTAAAACGATAATTAATTACATCAAACTAATTAAATATTGCTCGTCGAATCAGCACGCTGAAGTAGAAGTGGGCCGGTCACGTCTGCAGACTGTAGATGGAGCAGACACGCTTTAGAGTATAGACCGCGTTTAGGCAAGCGTAGTGTGGGACGCCCTGCGGCACGTTGGACCGATGATTTGAAGTAGGTGGCTGGTAGCGGATGGATGCGGGTTGCCCAAGACCGGGTTGGTTCGATCTCTGGGGGAGGCCTACGTTCAGCAGTGGACGGCAATAGGCTGATATGAATTAAATATAGTTGCCTAAACCTAAGGATTGCACATACCATACATAATCGGAGCTAGCTTTGAAAATTGCTTAACAAGAACATTCATTAAAGGCGCCAAGTGCCATCTATACATATATCTATACAAATACGTCCTTGTCAACTTAAGAGTCAGAAAAATTTAATTCGATGTCTAAAAATATACCTAACTTTATTGTAGAGTGTATTAAATGCACAAAATTTTACGCACTCCGGCGCCCTTTAAGTCTAAGACGGCCCTGACTTGAAATATTACGAATTTCCGACTTTACTGTTCAATAGGGTATTACACCCATTTTTGAAAAGTGTCTCAATGAAATTCTGTAGTGCTAATATGCAACCAAAAAAAAACACTAAATTTTTATTCAATCGATAAGTGCCATAAAAATGCATCTAAACTTTAAATTTTCAAATTTCGCGCGTAGTTTGACGAAAACGCCTCTTACTGGACGCCATATTGCACAGCGTAAATGACGTCAGTTCGTTTTGTATCAAGTGCGCTCATATTAAATATGATAATTGTATATAATTTAAAAGTAATTAAAAGCATATTTTGTAATAAGTGTAATAATGAAAAAATTACGTTGGTTACGAAAATAATAAAAGTACAAAACCTATATTACGCCAATCGGTTGACTGACAGTTGACAATTTTTGTTTACACAGCCGTACGGCGTAATAACATGGCCGCTACTATTTCATGGTGTTTTATAATAATAATAATAATAATAATATTCATTTATTTCAGGTACTTAACCCATATAGAACAATACATTAATAAAATAAAACTAATAATACACCAATTCATAAATTCAATTCAATAATATAACAATTCATAACAATTCATTCAATTCATTAATTTTCAGTATTTTTAACAGATTAAAAATACTGAAAACTTTAAATTGCATTAAAAAATTTGTTTTGCTATTTTATGAACTAAAACTTATATTTTCCGACTGCTTTATGCCTAAACTGTCTCAATAACATACTATTTATAGATTTTTTCTCGAATAAAGTAAAATATCCTATTATTTGCTAGCACTGTACTTGGGGTCCTAAATTGCCTACCCAGGTTAGGCAAAGCACTACTTGGATTTTCCCATCAAAACATGCCCAACACGTACCATACAGGTGTTCACTTTCCACCAGCTGCACATTCCACACACAATAGCGACAAGAGTGCTCACCTATATACAGGGTGACATACCCTTGCGCCGGGGCTCCGCTGGCGTCTCCTCGGGGGGCAAAGTCTCGCAGCCGTCAGCCCTCGTGCGTGCACCTAATTTTGGAGTGCTGACATAAAAATGGCGCGTGAGTTTGTGCAGTGTTGTTAGCACATGCCTTGAGAGGATAGCTTAGATACCATTGTCTTGTAAACCCATCTGCTACCTGCTATGCTATTCTCTAACGTTATTCATGGCTGTGCTCGACGGCGAACTTGACATCGTGTCAACCATTATGGACTGAGAAAAGCTTTTTTACAAAAATACAACCGCCTTCAAAATCTAAAAAGTGTTAAATGACTTTAGCATAGAACACACATGAATTTAGTTTCAGAAGTAAGAACAGAACAAAGCCACCGACTTCCGAAACTAAAGTCATGTGTGTTCTGTGCTTACTTTTTAGATTTTGAAGGCGGTTGTCTGTTTTTTGACAGTCCATAATGTGTAACAATACAGTTCATGTTTCGTTTAGGGTCTATTCAGACGAACCACAACCACAACAAAACAACACATAGTCGGGCACAATTCTTTATAAAAATGAATAGTTTAATTCAAACTGATCACTTTGTCGATTCTTGCTCTGCTCGACCACCTTTTGACGCTGCGATGTGGCGTGGTTGTGGTACGTGTGAAAAAGCCTTAATGATAAAATCGTGTCAGCCATGAAATCGACGTCGAGCTCAGCGACTGTTGTGCTTAGCGAATATCGTGTTTTATAATTATATGAATTGTCAAAAGTGTCAAATTATTCGACTTTGAGTAGTTCTGTAGAGGTATGAGGAACAGAGAGTAAAGTTCTTCATCCTCCATAGAAAAGGGAGAATCCTCTGACCACACGGGTGTTGTGTCTGGTGGGTTACTGCCCGACGGTTGTAGTCGGGAGTTTGTATATATGCTAATGTCGCGGAGAACTCTGCTTGCGCGATCTAGGAAACGGCGTTTGTAGTTCGTATTATGTGCGATAGATGTCGCTAAAGTTCCACAAAAAGAAAAAAGGTTTATAAAGCCTCTAATTCACAGATATGGGTGCAGCATGGCCAGTGTGTGGGACTGTGATGTTCCATATTACTTACTTCTGTTCGAAGAGTATCTTGGTGAGTCTTGCAACTTCGCCACGGAGTTGGTGTAGTTCCTTGTCCTTCACTTTGGACTCTTGTTCGGCCGCCCTCTCCCTGGCCGTGAGACGGGCTCGCATGTCGTCGAAACTAAATGATAAGATTGATGGGTAAAAGCATTGCACTACAGAAAGATTCATGGCAGCTTGTACACAAAAAATAAAGTTTAGAGATGTTGAAATTCTAATTCAACTCTTGAATAAGTACCTATAGAATATCTTGAGGCATTTACAATTTTTTTTCAAAACCCGCAATAAAATGGATGTTAAAAGTGAATAGTTTAACGAAAAGCTCATTATTTCGGAACGAAACGGCAGCTGAAAATAATAGTGACAGTGTAATAATGTGAAATAATGTCACAAATAATGATTAATCAACATTGATTAATCATTATTTGTGACATTATTTCCCATAAAGTACATACATACATACATATGTATGTACTTTTTCAACTCCGCCATTGTAAACAACAATTCACGTCACTTGTCTGCCAATGTCTGCCAATTTGGTAGATCCGTTAATGTCACTTGTCACTTTTTTTTTATAAACACAAAATGAGCAACGAGATGAAACGAAAAACTGTTATCTTCATTTTAAAATATTTTCATTATGCGGGGGTTTAAAAATAAGGTAGGTATATCAATCTACTCCTGGTAATGTATTCTCCACATTGAAAAATATTTTAAACCCTTTAAATTATTTTTTTTTTCATACAAATGAATATAAGGATCTCGCCACGATTTTTTAAAAATGTTAAAATAATATCAACTAGGTATATCATTAAAAAACTGAGATAAAATTCATACCATTAAGTTTTTTTGAGTTCATAAAATAATAACTCAAGGTAAATAAGTTCAAAGGGTAAATTCGCAAGGTTAATCGCAGTAGGTGTTATGTTACTCAGAAGGACGCTGCTACCCATCCTCTGGTCAATATCCCTCTGTCGCCTTCTACGACACCCACGGGTAGAAATGGGGTGGTGCTATTCGCGACCGACACCACACGGCTAATGCGTCATTTTAACACTGTACTGCAAAATCTGGCTGATAGTGTGTTACTCTATGGTACTTACAGCTTTCTCAAACACGAGCACTTCCTCGTCAGATGCTCAATCTGGTCCTTTGAAGCGTTCTCCACTTGCTTGATCTTCGTAGCATCGTCTGATCTCTTCTGCCTTAATTCTTTCTCCCTCGCCAATGCTTCTCTATGGTTAGTCGGTTAAGGGAAGACAGTTAAAATTGTGTGTAAATTTAAATTTTTATGCTTAGCCGATATTTGGGGTTTTCACCCTACGTTTTGTGTTGTGTTGCCGATAAATGGGGATTTTACCCTATGTTGTGGTGTTGGTGTTGCCAGTTCTTTTTTAAAGGAAATTAAAAGGTTGTAAGGAAAAGGGAAACTCAAAAGTGTCAAATAAATGTTAAGAAAAGTCTTTGTGTGATTGTTTAGTATGGTAATAAATTAATATTATTTAAAAATGTACTAACAATATGTCTGTGACTATGGCAACTTTAATTAACATAACTGTGTGGTACAAAACATTTTGTATTTTAACCATGGCAACACCAGTTTTAAATAAGTGTACAGCAAGAAGCTTATAGGTAAAAGTGGAGGCAACACTCTAAACACCTAAGTGAAGACAACTACGGGCAGACGCTCTCTTTCTGAATGCTTAATTTTAAAGATAAAGAAATCACATATCACTGTCTCGTTCATATGTATGCATTCAGAAAGAGAGCGTCTGCCCACAGTTGGTTTCACGAACTCAGAGTGTTGCCTCCATTTTTACCTATAAAGCTTCTTGGTGTACAGTGTGTTGAAAATTTTGGCGGCAATAACCAAAAATAAAATTATTTTCTTGATTTTTATTATTTCACTCAAAATAATTTTCAAAATCGTATAAAAATAGAAAAACAAACTAAACATTTACATTATGAATGATAACAATTTGAGCAATGATGAGCTAATGTCATGATTTTTATTAAAAACGATGATAGCAGCAATCAAGTGATTAAGGGTATTCAACAAGGGCGTCGCCAGGACTCGCCAGCTGATGGCCTAGGGGGGGGCAAATTGATATTTGGTGGATAGGAAAAGTATGAATTTTAAATACAGTCAAAGGCACATGAACCTTTTGGAATCTCTAGGGGGGGGGCAGCTGACCCTACCGCCCCCCCTTGGCGACGCCCTTGGTATTCAACAGATAATAAATAATCTTTCCCTTTATTTATTTTGTCATAACTGGTGTCATTACAATTATTATTAATCATCATGTACCTAGCCTTTTCCCAATTGTATTGGGGTGGGCTTCCAGTCTAACCGGATGCAGCTGAATACCAGTGTTTTACGTGGAGCGACTGCCTATTGAACCTCCACAACCCAGTTAATGGGTAACACAATACCCCTTGGTAAGACTGTCAGACTTTTTGGCTTCTGACTACCCATAACGACAGATCTATGAATCTACGGTGTTATTTCAATTAATATTTCAATAATAATCCCCATGGTGTTGTCCACAACAGGAGTAATACCAAAACCACTCCACCAGTCCCTAACTTCTCTGAACTTGCCCTCTAACACCTACCACCGGCTGCAGAAGGTAGTGTTACTGAACGCGTGCAGACTGGTAAGGAAGGTCCTGCAATGTGAATCAGACAACCTGCACCAACATATCCACTTAAACATACCCTCATCTCTCTCTTAAGCTACAATGCAAAACCGGATTGTACCTATTACTACCCCTTTAACTCATTACCCAGCTGATAATCACTTGGCTTAGGCCCGTGCTATCAGTACTTTCCAGCTACCCGGATAGCCGAGCAAAAAAAAACTCATAGAAAATAATAATGATAAAACGTTCACTAAGTAAGTACGTACATTAATAAGTTCATCATAATCTTCTTGCCCTTGTCCCATGTTTCTTGGGGTCGGAGCAACAAGTTTTCTTCTTCCATTTCGAACTATCAACCATGCTATCACTGACTCCCCTTTAATTCCTATCATTTTTCACACAATCCATTCCATCATATTTGGCTATCTTATTAATATTCTAAGAGACTTTCGTTTGGCCGCATCTCATCTGATCTTAAGTGATGATGTGGCCTAAGGTGTAGCACGTTTGTCTAGGATAAACCGGTTCACTCGTTGATTTTGAATGGAGGAGTGAATTAAAGACATCAGCGGGGACGCCCGAGCCCCCCGGGGATCTCCATCGAGCCCTATCGTCCGGTCGCCAACAGGCACGATTGCGCATCTCGGGATTTTCGCTGTCCTCTCCCATCCATATTTTGTTAACATTTTAATTAAACAAGTTAATATTCAATACTTTTCAGTATGAAAAGAGGTCTTTGTCCAGTAGTTGGACAATACTAGGCTAGTATTATTAAAAGACTGGGATCCAATAGGAGTCTATCGAATACCCTTGACCACATTGCTAGCTGCTTCTATATAACAAACAAATATTCTAAATGATGACTAGATAGTAATAATAATTATGACAAACAACATGATAATAAAATATGTGACGCAGAATATTATAGTAAAAGCGGAGTTCACATGTCAAAGAGTTCAGTGAACCAGGGATTGCTGTCTCAAGAAAATGCTGATATTAGAAAGAGACAACAATTCGTCCCGCGAAGAAGAAGCACACTTTAAGGTTCCTCTAGACCAGGGGTGCTGCTCAAGACTCTTTGACGTGTTCTCTCTAGTTTCATTATAATCTTCTTCATGTGGTGTATCGAACAAACTGACGAAATGTGTGTGTTCTAAATCTCTGCCAGAACCGTCAGGGAATGCAGGTGTGATGATGTCTTGTATGCATGATTTCAGTCCAATTGGCAGTGTTTTAATAATTAAATTATACAAAGAAAAATACAAATGATAGCGACAACTTTGACAAGCAGCAAACAGCGCCTCTGTAGGGCGAGTTTGGAACTAACAACGATCCAAACAATGATGCTACCCGTCCTTTTCTAATATTTAGATTTAGAAAATGATTTCAATAACGCACAACATGCTTACAAAAATCTATAAATTTTGTTTATAATTGAGTATAATTACAAATTCAATCTTAAATATATAGCAAAGTGTTCAAATTTCGAACCCTTTTTGAAATGTAACTGCGTTTTATAAGATCGTTTAGTTACACATTTAGACAGCAGAGGCGCTGCTGCTACATAAAATGACTCACAGAGTCATTTTACATTCATACTGTTTACTTTAACGCTTTATTTGCGATGGTCGAATGTTAGGAAAGGTAAGCTAAAATCGGTATGGGCGTCGTAGTCAGGATCCAGACTGAAAATCTAGGCTCTAGTTACGGAAAAGTCATGGTATAGGTACTTTGCATGGACCTGTACTACTCCCAACACAAACATGGAAATTATTACGGTTAACGTTATTATGAAACTAACCGAAACGTGTTCTTAAAAGGCAGTTTTTGTAAATTTCATAAAGATGGGATGTAACTTTATAGAACATCATCTGCCTAGTTTTTTCCCGGGTATGTGAAAACTTCAGTCTTTTGTCGGGGGACCGGTGAATGCTTATGCGAATCCCGCACCCCCGGCCATACGCAGAGGTGGAACACCGCGGTGGTTTTAGCCGGTAAGAGTCCGGCTAAAACCACCGCATCCCCTTCCGTCGCCCCCACGATGGAGGAAGTCCATGAGGATTTCCACCGCGCAACAAAAAAAACAAAGGTATGTTGAAGTTTAACTGGATGCAGCTGAATATACCACCGTTTTGCACGTCTGGTGTAATTTTATAGTACACATTCTATAGAAAGGTTTAGCGCGTATATTCAATCTTAAAACTCCCCTATATTTGTCCAGTTTATATTGTTCTGTGTTGTTTGTTGTGTGTTGTTGTTGACTTGATGAGTCCACAAGGCGCTGAGAATTCCCTCGCTGTATTTTTCGATGGCAACATTTTAACGTGATAATATGTAAAATCACGTTACGGGTGCTATAAGCTAATGACCTTTTTATAACATTCAGAGGATCCTGACTACGTATTACCTACTTAAATTCTGCTCCACAATTTATTTTAATATAGGAAACAAATGAGCAAGAATTTCTTCAGATGTTGATGAAATAAGCGAAGTTATACCTAGGCGTTTCTACGTGGCATAAAAATACACATTACAAAGTCGTTTTAAACGATGTGTACTGCCCAACAAACAAAGTAACATTTAGCAAAAAGATTACTGGGAAATGACTTCAATTTCTGGTTGTAAAATCGTAACGCAAAATGTTACTCAAGAAAATCATTGTGCTCACGACACACACTAGTACAGTAGTACTTATAAAGTTGAAACTTGATTTCGTAAAAAAACTGAACTGAAATTTGAACTTCAATATCTTCGTAACTTTATTTCAGTTTCAAACCATTTACAGGCACTGTCCGTATGGTGTCGGACGTAAAGAATAGCACCATCCCATATCTTCCCGTGGGTGTCGTAAGAGGCGACTAAGGGAGTTACCAGAGAATGGGCAGCAGCGTTCTCTGTGCCTTTGTAACAACCATACTGCGATCGCCAATCCGCCTGCCAAGCGTGGCGATTATGGCAAAACCTCCGCTTGGGGAGGCCTATGTCCAGCAGTGGACGTCTTTCGGCTGAAATGATGACAGGCACTTTTGAATTGTCAAAGAGTCAGTCAGAAAATTTAAGCTCGTTTCAAAACGTAGGTAAAGTCTCTATGGAGGAGAATGAGCAAGAAAGTATGGTCTAGAAAAAAAAATCGCATTGTAAATATCTGCTTTGTTTAGTGTCTTTTTACACCCAATACGTGGAGCAGATTTTAAATTAAACTCTAATATTGATTAGTATGTCGTTTAGTCCGACGCAGCAGTCTGGCTGCTAAAGCCACGATGACAGCAAGTAGTGTAGCGATGAGCGTCACTCGCAGACCACAGCCTCGCCAAGCACACAGCAATAGCACGATGATACCGACACTGCGTAACAACCAAGACCATCTGTTTGTCTCTTTTGCTAAAGGGCATGTTATCTCTTTCTGGCAGGGTTATCAGTTGAACATTTACCATCAACGCTTATTATTTTAAGAGGGATACGCCAGGGTACACCGCGAAATTAAAAGTTTCTTTACGTTGTTTGCAATTTTCTAATCAGCATCTATACTCCATTTACAGTAAGAGTTGACTTTAAAACAAACCTTTTTTACAGTCCCTTCAACCGATTTTGACTTCTATTCTGTTGGCTTAAGGATGACATTAGAGGCAAAAAAGTGGTTACAATAACAACTGTTTATTGCAGCTGCCATTTGTCATGCCACCAACGCAATATAAGTCAAATTCGGTTGAACGGACTGTAAAAAAGGTTTGTGTATATGTCTAATCTTAGTTGTGTGGTAATAAAAAACTTAAATGCGGGAATAACAAATATGTGTTTTGATGATTTTAAATTATTATAATTCTGTAAATGCGTATTTGTTACTCGTACGGTCAATTTTCTTACATACGAGCTGCAAATGCACAAAAACGTAAGAACATTTAAATTTCGCAGGTTACCCTGTCGCATTCCCCTTGATACGAATACTTGCTACATTTCCAGCGTACAAACGAGTTTTGACTATTCATTAAGGTTCATAGTTACAAACGACGTGTGTTCTGGTATCTAGAAAGAGACAGCAATCCCTCCCACGAAAGAGGTAGACAGTTTGAAGGTCTCCAAAACAGGTTTCACTATTCTTAACAGTTCTTTCCACTTTTTTATAAACGTTCTTGATAACAACAAGGGAGATTCTAACATTGATAACAAGCCGACGGTCCACCTGATGGTAATTGTTTACAGCAGCCTATAGACCTCTGCAATACCAGAGGGGCCAAGACAAATAACTTCTCTGTATAAAATGTATAGCAATGACATTGTCTGACCTCCACAACCCATTTACTAAAACCCCTTGGTAAGGCTGGTTGCCAGACTTTCTGGCTTCTATCTATCCATTACGAATGTCACCCGGAACAAACGGTTTTTCGAGATACGAACAATTAGTATCACCCACCCATTGAGGCCATTGTTAAGAAACAAGTCTTCAATCAAAATAAATATCATGTGTAGAACGGGAATTAACGTTGCTTTTACACGGTATGCTTGTCCTTTTCTTCCTTGCATGTTTTTTGTCTAGGTCCTCAGAGGTATCACAGGTACGTTGTCATCTCAGAGACAAAGCTAGTCTCATGTGTTGGTTTAATTACTCCCACTATGCTATTTCTAATTCTACGCATCACAATTGACTTTGTTCCTTCAAACCGCATTGATTTACTATGAACTGTTTCCTAAATTTATTAAAATACTGCCTTTTGGACATCACTTGTTTTAATGATGAATATGAATAATGTGTTCTTGTGATATTTGTGTTGTGTATCAAAAATAATTTGGAAGGTGCCTTTTATCTTTGGAAGTTAAATAAAATAAAATAGGAATTGTATTCAAAGGTCTGCTCTGCTCACTAGAGTGAGCAAGAAGACAAATGTCTAAAGATGGAGACTAGAAAAATCTGGTTTAATTTATATCTCTTTTAAACGCAAGCAAGTGATCATCATCACTAATTTACAAGGCTATTACAATAAAAAGAAAAACGTTCACATAGAGGCCTTATTTTATTCTATTTGGATGAAAAAAAAGTATATTTTAAGGCAATTATATGATTTTTACAATAGTTTGTAATAATATAGGCATCTTCCAAAAATTAAGTTGATTTTTTTAATGGATTTTTAATAAAATACTGTTAATGACCATGAAATATAAATAAAATGGTAGTTATCACTCCATGGGTGAATTTTGACATGCGATCATGGTAGCCAAATTTGTCCAAAAGACTGTATTTCAATAAAGTTAGTGTTAAAATTATTAGTTTGAATAAAAAAGTAAAAGGTTTTTAGGAACAAATTTCGCTACCAATTGTGTTTGGTTGAATTAATGATTATTTTATAAATGGGGTACTTTAGATCCGTATTCAAAAATTGGTGATAAAAATATTAAGTAAATGATAAAAGTATGAGAGGCCTAGATATCAAGATATTTTCAAGCTCAGCCAACAAATCTACTTCGATTCCTTCATGATATTTTTTCAAGCTTATCTATAATCACTTATGTTTAGATTATCATACTGTACAGATACTATTTTCTTTACAAATACCAGATTATCAAAATACAAAACAAACATATATCTTTGAATACGGATCTCACCAAAACTTTAGGTTTTTCGCAAACATGCATATTATTACAACATCGTCTACATAGACGAAAATTGTGGGTCTAATGATATTCATTCAAATGTTCACTGACCTTAACTCCTGTTCAGTGACTGCTAAAGTTCTTCCACAAGCAGCTGCTTTTACAGCTAAATTATCGTATTCACTTGATTGTGACTGCAATTGCGACTTTAATTCTGAAATAGATATTTGATAGTAACCGGTCGCCAAGTCTTTTCTTGCAACAATATTTTTTTGCCCGAGTTGAAAGTTGTATCAGTATTTAGAGGCCATCATCGTAGAATCAATCATTATTTCACTTTAGTCCTGTTAGAAATCTAGATTTTTTTTAACAAGCATTAGACTTACCAGCTATTTCCTCTATCAGTTCCTTCTCTCTTTTGACTCTTTCTTCCTCGCCTTCCTGCCGACACTCTGTCTTCATTCTCGAGAGACAATTCTCTTTGTCTTCCATAAATTGCTCCCATTGGTCATCTGTAACAGTATTGTTTATTAAAAGTAGTTTCATAAATTCTCGTTTTCTCAGCAACATCAATATAACTTCTACCTGCACTTGACGTGTTATCATAACAATCATATAGTGTGACTCACCCATCTCCTGTCGATGTTGTTCTTTGAGCTTGTTCACTTGTTCCATTCTTTCAGCTATGAGCTTCAGTCTGGTAGTTTCTAGAAGACTTTTAGCTTCGTCAGCTGCTGTGGCTGCTTGCTCTTCTATATCTCTTACCTTTTCTGACCATTCTTCTATTAGAATTTCTGTAAACACAAAATTAATAAGAAATTCTACTGGAACACAACAAATATTTTTCCAAAAATCACCATTCTAAGGCTCTTTACCTTTCACACAAAAATAGGATTCAATGATAGTAACCACATTACCTTTCTCCTTCTCAAATCGTTCACTCATCTCTTCACACTTATTGGCATATGTGATGTCAGCCTTGTCTAGCATATGTCTAAGCTGCATAATGTCCCAATCGGCCTTGCTGTGTGCTTCTGCGATAGCTTGCTCGAACTGACTCTCTTTGGTTGCTAGAACTTCTTTTAGGTTCTCAAACTGAAAAAGAAAGATTTGATTTGATTGAAATACATTTCATGAAATTTTTCTTATGGTGAAGTTCTCAGCTGCCATACGCGTGTAGAGAGTATTTGGTAAGCAGTTTTTAAGCGGTGGGTACTTTAAACCGATCCGTTACAAAGTTATCAGTTCGCAAACACGTTGATGTTTTTGCGATTCAACCAATTAGTTTTGAGTGGACTTTGTATACCTAACAATAATACCAGCTTATTATTGTTACACTGCTGGGCAAAAGCTTCTTGAAGGTACAAGCATTGCTTACCACGCTCGCTCAAGGCGGATAGGCGATTTCAGACTTAAATATGTTTTTTTTTACATTGGCAACTCTTTCCTATTTTGCGTTGGCGAGCAATTAATGCTCGTAGTTTCAAAGCACCCATAGGAATCTTAAGACCTCCTAATAAATAAGTTGTGAGTTAACTGACCTACTGCGGTACCCTGATACACATGCTATGGACTCACAAGGGGTCCGGACCCCACTTTAAGAAACCCTGCCCTATAGGGTCTAGGATTAATAATAATAATAATTCTGTATTAACTATCACAGTATAAAACCCAAGAGTTACGGTTAGTTTTACAGTAATTGTGATTTTATAGTCACAGTACGGATCGCAACGGGTATCTTAGCTAGATTACAGTGTAACCTGTGTTAAAGATGCCAGTCCCATGATTGTGCCTAACTTAAAGCTAGTTTAAAGCAATAAATATGACTACGTCGAGACGTCTTTCAACTAAATTGATGATGATGATAACTTCTTGCTACTTACCCTAGTAGTGACCTCTCTAAGCTTCCGATCCGCGTTCTTAGCATCCTGTTCGGCTTCAGCCCTGAGCTGCGCAAGCGCATTGCGCGTCCTCTCCGCGTGGTTCCTCTCAAGAGTAGCTCGAGTGGACGCGGCGGCCGCATGGTGTTCAGAGCGAAGGGTTTCGATGGATTTGGAGTGTTGTTGCTCTAGGCGTTGGATTTCCTGGAAATAATTATATACCATGAAGGTCAAAGGTCCTGTCCTGTCTGAGAAGTAAGAGGGGTTAAATGCTTTGGATCAAGACTTTTCATAGAAAATATCGAATAGAAAATATCCTTTGAATCTTTTTTGATGTCGTCTGGTTTAGAGTAAAGCATTCATTTTCTTGAACAAAAATTACCATTTGAATAAAGATAGCATGACTCAGATATATACCCATATCCAAAAGTATAAATAGATATACAAATACAGTATGGGTTCGATCTTGTCCATATTAAATAGCTGAAAAAATTGTTTGTTGTTTTGTTTGAACGAGATACTCTACTGAAAACTACTGAAAATTCCTTCACAAGCTAAGCTGTTCTTGAGTGCCCTATGCTATATTTTAATACCAACAAAATTGGAATCTCTAAAAACTTCAACGCGGAGGAAGTCATGGGCAAAAGTTAGTATTTCATTAAAATCTCGAATAAATACTTTGTGATTACTAACCTTACGATATCTCTCCTCTTTCTCCTTCCCACTCACAGTCTCTCTTTCCAACAGCTCCTTCAGTCGATGCACCTCAAGCTTCAGAGCTTCTTCTCTTGTCTCTACTCGTTGTAATTGAAGAGTCAGAGACTGAACTGTACGTTGCTGTTCAGAAACAAGTCCTCGAAGCTGTTGGAGTTCGGCCACTTGCGTTGGTGATGGCTTTGGGTTATTTTTGAGCTGGTCTACTGTTGCTGTAAGCTGATAGAAGAAATATCGTATTTAATTGTAGTCCTATCGCGGACTTTCCCGCCTGCTCAGTTAAAAAAAAAACCCTTGGCGCCTGCGAAGTCAACGGGGCGGGGTAGAGAGCGCTTCCATCTTTTGAGTGCAAGCAAAAATGAACTTAGTGGTGGTCAGGCGAGTGTGACCACGATAGTACATATTAGGTACAGATTATGGTACATAATAATGTTAAGTTCAAAAATACCTACGCCATTTGGTGTTTGCATGTAAAGATGGTTGTTGAAAGAAGAGAGGGGAAAAAAAAATAGGGAATGTCATTTTTTTTTTACATTGATTTCAAAGCAAGTAAAAATTGAATTTTACAGTAAACTGAAAATTTATCGGGTTTTCAGGGCCAAAATCAAGTGTTTTTGACGTGATAACGTCTTATAAATCGATGAACACCGGCTGCACGCACGAAAAAGTGTCACATTCCGCCTGAGCTTGAGCGTGCAACCGAGAGCGCGGAACAAGCGATAGAGAGGCACGATCGACCCAAGCAATAAGCTACGCCCACCTCGACGCAAGCCATTATTTGCTTACGTTAAATATATGTTAGCCATTATGTTTCTTTAGGACGTTATCACATAAAACTATCGTCCGTAAATCGACTTTACAGACAACCAATTTTTTAGAGAAGTTCTGTCTTGGAATTATTGGTTAATGGTGTAATCTACCCAATACAAATGTGGATGGGTGAAGAGGAAGAGGAAGGCCGAAGAAAAGATAAATGGATTGTGTAAAGAATGAAAGAAAAGGGAGTCAGTGATATCATGACATTTGACAGGACAGGATGGAAGAAGAAAAAAACTGGCCAAGGACTCGAGCAGGAAGGGTTCCGCACCATTACATACAATATTAGACATCGAGTAAAAAAACGGCAATAATCACGTTTGTTGTACGGGAGCCCCCCTTAAATATTTATTTTATTATTTTTTAGTATTTGCTGATAAAGCGGCAACATAAATACATCATCTGTGAAAATTTCAACTGTCTAGATGTCATGGTTCATGAGATACAGCCTCGTGAGTCGTGACAGACAGCCAGACGGACAGTAGAGTCTTAGTAATAGGGCCCCGTTTTTACCCTTTGGGTACGGAATCCTAAAAACCGGTTGCGCCGAATCCAAGTAAGAGAAGATGATGATGTCATTTACCCAATTAGTATCTACAAGACGTCGTTAAGCGTGCAATTCTACGTAACTGAAATTTTTAAATACCGCGAAAGTACACTTTCGCTGATTTAACATAAGGTCGAAAGGACAATGCCAGAAACTCTATAGAACTTTGCCCCACTCAATAAAAGTCATGTGCAATATGTAGCATCTTACTGTTTATTTATTGCTGATAACTAAACATTGGTCCTAGTGACTGTAGAACCTGCGGTTTCCGTTTAAATCTAATGACATTGACATTGATTCTAGGTTAAATTATATTTTAGGTAAAATGAGTTTGTATTTTGTGGGTAGGTATTTCGTAATCCGCAAGTTCTAAAGAAAAACAATTTAGTATAGAAAGGTTCTATATTCATTACAATTATTTTCATTAATTTACTTTTCTGTACATGGGTTACTTTTCTGTACATGGGTGGGAGCAGGATCTGGCATTGTCATTTGCGGTATTTAAAAATGTTAGTTTCGCGGAATTGCAGGCGCAACGACGAAAACTGACCTCTTTATTAAGTTTGTCAGCCTCCCTGGACCGTTTCTCCAGTTCCCTCATCTTCCACTCGCAGTCCGTCAGTATTCGTTCTGCGCGCGCGGCGGCTTGAGAGCGCGCGGCCTCGTGTGCCGTCCGCCATTTTGATGTACTCGCTTCTGCAGCTGATAATGCCTGAAACGAGGAAATAATCAGTTGTTAACTTTTAAGTAAAAATTGCTTTACTGTCAGGCAAAAATGGAAAGAATAACAATTTAGAAAGAACATATTCCCTTCTTGAAGTAAAACTTCTTTACGCACGCTTGACTTGGGGAGTAAGCTGGTGGATGCGTGACGAGAGCGTTAGGAAAGTGTGGTCGGGCGAGGCGAACGGAAGTTTAGAGGGAGATATAAGTTAGTGAAGATAGAAAGAGAGTGAGTTACTTTTCGTATATTACTGTAGGAGCAAGAGAGAGAGGTGCGAGCACACATTTTCTTTCTCCCTTTCTCTCATAGCCAGTTGCAAACGGATGTCTTAAAGATGGAACTAAAGAAGTTTTACTTCAGTCGTGTGGTCTAAAGCACACTCGTATTTTTTGTGTCTATTAGCAGGTCTTTAGCCAAAGGGTTATTGTGTTTGTTGAGTCTTTCTGTGTAGTTTTTGCTATATTTGTTTAGTTCCTCTTTTTAGAGTCGGTATTTAGAGGTACTCGTGTAAGAAAGTACATATGAATTGAAAACAGTGGTCGACCGTGTCGACCACTGTCGACACCGACCTATAGTCTTATTTATAAATAGGTATTTTCACAAAAGACTGCTTAAATCGCCGACCAAACCAAAATAACCAAAATACTAAGGTGTGTTGAACACCTTAGTATTTTGGTTAGGTAAACGAATTTATGGTTATAGCTCATTATAACACCACCACTCCATCACTTGACCGGAATCACCTCAAATAATTCAATCTTGTCATTAGAAAACTTATTTTAACGCAGAGACTTTAAAGGCCTAACTTGGATGGCAAATTATTTGCTGTGTTAGCTGCCCGCGCCGCCCGAGAGGCGTCAAGCTCAGTATCTTGTCATTATAAAACTTATATGGTATGGTACTTATATAATAATAACTTGAATGGTAAATTATTTGCTGTTAAAATAAGCAATGCCTTTAAAAACGATAGAATGTCAAGTAGTCAACTGTCAACTTACCTCCTGCGCTTTCTGTTCTTGTATGATTTTCTCCTGCTCAAGTCTATCCTTGTCTCGCTCTAGCGCGAGCACTCGCGACTCAAGCTCGGCTCTCTGGCCGAGAGCATCCTCAAGTTCTGCTCGTATTTGACGTAATGACTCATCTGGAAAGAAGAGAATGTTCAGTAGTTAGTATGGTGGAGGAAATTTGTCAAATGTCCTGGCAAATTCTGACAATGGGTATACACTACCAATAAATTTTTAATGGGACAAGCCCGGGCCCTATTCACAAAACACTGCAACTTTTGAGAGCCAGAAATTAATCAGAAAAGAACAGCGGAGGAGTAAGAAAACCAAATTTTCCACTTCTCTGCAAATTAAACAGGAGACAGAACAGAATTAGGCCAATAGGCACAAAGGGACGTTTACAGCTGGGGGAGGCCCAGATGCCAAGCACCACGGATTACAATTAACATAACACTTTTTATAAGCTGTCAAAACGCAATTCCCTGCTAGATTTTGTACGGCAATGTATACTTATCACGTCACTTCTAGTTAGTTTTTTGGCAATAGGGGATATTACTGCAATGTTCTCGCATCAGAGTGCAGCACTAGCATAATCCGTAAACAGTTATTCGACGAGTCGTTCAAAGCGTGAAATTCTGCCTTTAATTGAGTTCAAAATTGGGAAGTGTATTATATTATACAATAATGCATCAGTGCTGTGTATTTCGATGGGAAAGAGAAGAAAGAGAAAAGAAGGGAATTATTCATTTCCAAGAGAAGAAAATGTTCGAAAACTTTAGGGAAGCAGCTAAAAATCACTCTAAAATATGTTCCGGTTAGGTATTCAGGTGAGATAGTCGTCTTTACAGAATAACGTTCACTTTTATCATGTAAGACAACCAAATATGATGTTATTCTGAGCATAACTTAAAATCCAAATGGCCGTAATATCCTTTCAAATGGCCATAAGATGGCATAATATAGAAGTACAGTTAGGTAAGTAAGATTAATTAAAACTTTGATATATTTTCACAAAATACCTAGATTAAATACATAATATAACAAGAATACGAGGTTATGGTTTAGGGAATGTGCTAGTGGCGCCCTCTGCGCCGAGTTTCGCGTAATGTTCCCTATTGAATTCACTAAAACTAACGGCGCAAATATAATAACCTTCTTGGAAGCTTTTTGAGCCGTTTGGGGTGGAAACTTTAGGGCCAAGGGGCCGAGTGCTCATATTGTTTTTCGGGACAACGCCAAGAGACTGGTCGACTCTTCATGTGACCCGAAGGTTGGCCTATTCTTGGGTCAAAGAATCAGTATTGCCATACAACGTGGCAATGGCTAAAACGAAGTGCTTTTTCATAGAAGTTCTGTCTTGGGAATATTGATTCATGGTGAATCTTTTCAAATGTTTCGCAGGACTATATTACTAACATCATAAACAACTTCTTTAGTTCTATGACTTATATTAACTTTCTGTGCTCTTAATGGGATCACAATTTACCCTGTATATTAGTTATGTCTGTCTGTTCTGTCTGTCCTATTGGTTCTGTCTTACCGTTCCGCCTGTGCAGCTGATCAGCAAGGTCTGAGGAGCAGGATCTGGCTGCAGACAGCTCCTCTTCTAACGACCTGCTTCTTTGTCGAATCAGCTCTGACTCCTTGTATGCTGACGCGAGCTCGCATTTTAACTCTGAAACGAAAAAGGGCTGATGGTTAGTGTTACGTATGGGAGAAGTTTGTTAATTTGATTACATTTATCGTATCGTGTATTTTTTAAATAAATGAGTTTTGAGGCCCCGCAACAGCGAAATAATATATTTTCATAAGTACATCCGCGATGCTGACATCGCGTCGTCAGGCTACAACACCGCGTAATGTGGGTTCAAATTCGCTTGGCCGTAAGATGTTGAACGCACATTGCCCACGCGCTACCCACGGCACCGAGCGGGTCAGCGAGTGAGTTCGTTTCCCGCCGTGCGCATGATAGGACCTACAACTCCCGTTATGCTAGTCGTCGCCGCCGCAGGGTCTCAAACACTTAAACGTTTTTAAACTGTTTTCTTTTACCCGACTAATCACGTACTGCGTGCTGTACGCAACATTAAGCTGGTCCTTCTAGCCGGATTTAGGATCTCGGCCACGTGTTAGTCGTAACTAAAACCTGTAGTGCAGGGATGTCGCTGCTTCGCACACCCCCTAAGGGTGTTACAACACGTAGCAAACGTGCCACGGAGCAGCTGGCTACCAATAAAAGTGAACAGTTAAAATCAGTGAAAAGTGATAAAACCTCGTGTTCGTCAGCGGCGGCCCGTAAAAGGCTTGAATATGAAGCGGCTCAACATCAAGCGCAAATAGATCTCGATTTAGCGGAAAGAAGTGCGCAAATAAAGAAAGACTTGGTTTCGAAGAAACTAGAAGTCGACATTGCAGACTTGCAAGAAGAAGACCGCGGCTCGGCCTCGAAAAGTTCGAGAAAAGTCGATTCATGGTTCGACAAACAAGATGGCGTCGAGTCCATCGCTAAAAGTGAGTACGAAGAAAATGTCTGCCCACTTTATTCGATACCGCAACAGCACTTCGTCAGTGAGCGTCCGCCTCAACGTAACGACGGCATCAACCAGCTGACGAAGGCGCTGCAACAAGTACTTACCAGAAGTAACGTTCATGATAACAACAGAGAACTCCTTGCGCGCCTAGCAACATCAAAAGATTTACCGGTATTCGACGGTGACCCTATGCAGTGGCTGCAGTTCAAGGAGTCATATAAAGAATCGTCACACCTGTGCAGTTATAGCGATGCAGAAAACATCTGGCGGTTACGAAAATGTCTACGTGGTGACGCAAAAGAAGCCGTGTCGTCGCTCCTCATCGGCAACACAACACCGCAAGCTATAATTGACACCTTAGAATTACGATTCGGTAGACCCGAGTGTATAATCAATAAAATATTCACTCAACTCAAGAAAATTCACCCACTTCCGACTGCATACCACACGGAGATCGTGAATTTCTCGATAAAAGTCAAAAACTACGTCACAGCTGTTAAAGCTATTAAGTTGCCGGAATACCTACAAAGTCCGGAAACGACGTCAATAATACTTTCAAAGTTACCGCCCGCTCTTATCAATAAATGGGCCGAGTATACCTACGAGAGACAGGATAGTTCTATACCTAAACTGGAAATATTATCGGAGTTTTTATACAGAGAAGCAACAATCGTCGCAACCTCAGGTGTGAGTTTTATACACAGTCAGAATGACATAAGAAAGAAATACGATCATAATATAAAAACTCATTCAGTGTTAGCGTGTACTACGACATCAGAGAATAAATGTATGTTTTGTCGTGCCTCTCCGACGCACACCTTAGACAAGTGCGGCAAGTTCAAACGCGCTATGAGGCGAGATCGCTGGCAGTTTGTACGTTCTAGACATCTGTGCTACAAGTGCTTGAGCGCACGGCATAATGTACCCAGCGCGTGCAGCGCTCCCGACTGCAGCGAGTGTGGACATCCACATCATCATCTCCTACACTGGACGAAACCAACCGCGACTGCGGCACCCGCAGCCGCGCCACCGGCTGCACTGACAGCGACCGCGCGGCCTGAGACTGCGCGCCCGGTGGCTGACGCAGCCCGCGTGCACGTTTCAACGCCCGACGAGCCGCACCGCGAGGATACCGTCGCCCACGCCCACACCAGTGCGTCCACTAGTGTTAGTGTACCAGTGCCTAAAGTGTTGTTAAAAATTGTGCCGGTTACCGTTCATGGACCTAAAGACAATATACACACACATGCGTTGCTCGACGACGGCGCCACTGTGACGCTGATAGCTGCTGACCTCGCTGATCAGGCGGGACTCCACGGTAAGACCGTCACCATGCGCGCCCGCGGTGCATGGGACTCCGGTGAGCTCGTGTGCCAAACGGAAAATGTAAGTTTTGACATTTCTAATAACACAGGCGATCGTTTTAATTTGAGTGCCCGAAAAATGAACGAACTTAATTTGCCTACTCAAAGCTTATCGTGTGTGGACTTTACCAATTATTCGGATTATATAAACTACGACTTGTGTAAATGTGACACACAACCTAAACTATTAATCGGACAAGATAATTACGACCTTATTGCTCCTTTAATGTGTTTAAAAGGTAATAGGAAAAATGACCCTTATATTACAAAGACACCGCTTGGCTGGTGTATACACGGTGTTGTAAACAATATAAATGTTATGAACGTGGCAGCTGATGGTATTCCTATTGATGACAGCGCGCAACATTGTTGTGATTCTAAGTTGAACGAGATTGTAAGAAAATCATTCGCGTTAGAGTCAATAGGTATATCAGCACAACCGCGACAGAATGCGGACGAGTTACGTGCTATCACCATACTAAATAACACATGTGAATTAGTTGATAATCAATGGTTTGTAGAATTGCCTTGGAAATATGATAACTTTATTATGCCTGATTCATATCAAAATGCCTATAATCGTTTAAAATCTGTCGAGAGAAAAATGTCAGCCGACAACACTTACGCGTCACGTTATCAAGAACGTATCCAGCATTTATTTTCTAATAATTATGCCAGGAGGCTAAACGAGGGGGAGTCTAGCGACCACGTTTGGTACCTACCGCACTTCGGGGTCGATAACCCCAATAAGAAAAAGTTACGTTTGGTGTTCGACGCGGCTGCGAAAACACAGGGATGTTCCCTTAATGATTTTTTATTGACAGGCCCGGACCTTTTGCAGTCTTTATTTGGAATTATGTTTAGGTTTAGAGAAAATAAAATAGGAATTATTGCAGATATCAAAGATATGTTCCTTCGAATTAAAATTAAAGAAAAGGATCAACATTCACTTAGGTTTTTATTTAGAGATAAGGCCACTGGGGACGTTAATAAATATGCAATGACGTCATTAATATTTGGCGCGAACTGCTCGCCTTTTATCGCGCAACATATTAAAAATAAAAACGCATTACGTTATCAGGATACCTATCCGACGGCTGTCGACGCTATATGCAAGCAACATTATATGGACGACTATATCGATAGTTTACCCGAAGTCGACCTTACGAAACAGATGATTAAAGAAGTCTCCATTGTTCACCAGCAGGGTGGATTCGAAATACGGAACTGGGCTAGCAACGTCCCGGAAGTTGTAGAAAGCCTACCCAAAGAAGTCTTGAGTGACAGTGTTTGTTGCGCCCTCGATAAAGATCCATCGGAAAGGACACTGGGTTTATTATGGTATCCCGCTAGCGACGAGTTAGGATTCGATTTGACCTTGAAGCGTATACCACATGATGTTCTCAACTTAAAAAGAAAACCAACTAAACGCGAACTGTTATGTATTGTTATGTCTATTTTTGATATTCATGGTTATCTGATGCCATTTACAATTAAAGGAAAAATAATAATGCGCGAAACTTGGAAAACAAATATAAAATGGGATGAGCAATTAAATGACGAGTTAAATAATTTATTTAAGTGTTGGATAATTCAAGCTAAAAAGATAAATAATATTAGGATACCTCGTTGGTATTATTGCGATAGTAATAACAGCGAGAGTAACGAAAACTTAGAACTACACGTATTTTGCGATGCGTCGCCGAGCGCCTACGCGACCGTTGCGTACTGGCGCAAAGAAATGAGCAGTGGAAATATTATTGTAGCATTTATTGCTAGTAAATCTAAAGTTACACCTACGAAATCGGTTTCTATACCGCGCCTGGAACTACAGGGTGCTTTATTAGGATGTAAATTAGCAAATAATATTAAAAAAGAACATCGCATAAAACCAAATTCAGTTTATTATTGGACGGATTCCACAACTGTTTTACACTGGATCAGAAATAATTGTAGAACATATAAAGTTTTCATCGCTAATCGTCTAGGGGAAATTGACGAACTAAGTAAGGCTGACGAGTGGCACTATGTGCCGACTGACGTCAACGTGGCAGATTTAGGTACTAAAAGTACCGACTACGAACTTAACAGCAATTCATCGTGGTTTACCGGTCCGTCGTTTTTACATCAATCACGCTCTTGCTGGCCTCAGGAACCTCAAAATAAAATAAAAATTAATGAAGAAATATTAGAAAAAATAAATATAATTAATGAAAATAATAGTGTAAACAACTTACCTGTACCGGAGCCGACGCGCTTCTCCAGTTGGTTGCGATTGCTTCGAACTGCTGGAACTGTCTTGTTGTTCATAGATAAATGTAAGAAGATAAAAATAAATGGACTTACCGACGAGTTGATGAAACGAGCTGAAACATTATTGCTTCAGCACTCACAAGCTACAGCTTTCTTCAGCGATATTTTGCTGTTGAAACAAAATAAAGAAATTAAACGCGATAGTAGACTACGCGCTTTGACACCCATATTGGATGATACTGGACTACTACGTGTTGGTGGAAGAATTGGAGCAGCTAAGGATGTAGCGATGGACACAAAATCACCTGTGATCTTGGATGGACATGACCACGTGGCTAGACTCATTGTCAAGCATTATCACATTCGCGCAGGCCACGGATGCAACGAATTGGTGGTCAATGAACTGCGTCAAAAATATTGGTTGTTACGTTTACGACCTACAGTTCGTACAATTGCGACACAGTGCTTGATGTGTCGCATCAGGAAAGCTAACCCAAAGCCGCCACGAATGGGTGACCTGCCCGAAGGTAGACTGACACATCACCAAAGACCCTTTACTGTTACCGGAGTCGATTTATTTGGACCAATAGAGGTCACAGTTGGAAGATCAAGACCAAAACGATATGGTGTCTTATTCACGTGCTTGACAGTACGTGCCGTGCATATTGAAGTCGTACCGTCTCTAACAGCAGATTCGTTGATAATGGCTTTACGCAGAATGGCTGCGCGTAGAGGCTGGCCAAAGAAGATCTATTCTGACAACGGAACCAACATGCGCGGGGCAGAAGTTGAACTGAAGAAAGCCTACGACGCCATAGACAAAAGTACTGTTACGAACGAAGCTCT
The DNA here is from genome assembly GCA_947361185.1 of Charanyca ferruginea. Lineage (NCBI taxonomy): Eukaryota > Metazoa > Arthropoda > Insecta > Lepidoptera > Noctuidae > Charanyca > Charanyca ferruginea. The sequence continues at coordinate 7,037,971 of OX376080.1, read as the reverse complement.
GAACAATGGAGTTTGTTGGAGTTTTATTTCGCCGGCTAGCCCGCACATGGGAGGAGCGTGGGAGCGTCTCGTGCGCAGTGTCAAGACCGCCCTCAGGGTGATCCTAAAGGAGAGAGCTCCGCACGAAGAAACTCTCATTACGTTAATAGCTGAAGTGGAGAATATGATCAACAGTCGCCCCCTCGGTCATGTTTCCGTGGACCCTCGTGACGACGAGACATTAACGCCAAATCACTTCCTCATTGGTTCGTCGTCTAATTTACCTAGCGCAGGAGTATTTACGGACAAAGATTTATGTCTGCGTAAACAATGGCGTATTTCTCAACGCTTGGCTGACCATTTTTGGGCCAGATGGGTAAAGGAGGTGCTTCCCGATCTAGTGCCACGCCGAAAATGGAGAGAAGAGGGCGCTCAATTAAAGATCGGGGATATGGTAATTATAGTGGATCCTAACTCCCCCCGTAACTGCTGGCCTAAAGGCATCGTACAATCCGTGTACCCCGGTGCTGACGGACGTGTAAGGGTTGTCGACGTTAAAACAAAAAATGGCATACTTAAACGTCCTGCAGCTAGGCTAGCAATATTCTAGATTTATATTTAGATTTATGTATATTTGTAATTTAGTTTACCGTTTTGAGTGTCGTGTCGACACTGAGGGGGAGAATGTTACGTATGGGAGAAGTTTGTTAATTTGATTACATTTATCGTATCGTGTATTTTTTAAATAAATGAGTTTTGAGGCCCCGCAACAGCGAAATAATATATTTTCATAAGTACATCCGCGATGCTGACATCGCGTCGTCAGGCTACAACACCGCGTAATGTGGGTTCAAATTCGCTTGGCCGTAAGATGTTGAACGCACATTGCCCACGCGCTACCCACGGCACCGAGCGGGTCAGCGAGTCAGTTCGTTTCCCGCCGTGCGCATGATAGGACCTACAACTCCCGTTATGCTAGTCGTCGCCGCCGCAGGGTCTCAAACACTTAAACGTTTTTAAACTGTTTTCTTTTACCCGACTAATCACGTACTGCGTGCTGTACGCAACAGTTAGTTTTGATAAATAAGAGGAGCATTTAGTATTAAACTAATATTTTAAATAGGTTAGGTTTTTGTTTGTAAGAGATAATTCCTGGGAGTACTGCCCCCCTAGCTATATTACCCAAATTGACAATCTACAATCGATAACGCTAATACAAAACTAATCAAATGTACGGGAATGACATCTCAACGATAAGTCACGTGATTGAAAATAAAAAATGAATTACGACGAAGCGTTAATTATTGTAGAAAGACACTATACGAAACGTTTGTAACTTGGGTGGGGGGGCTGGTCATCATCATCTGCCTAGGTTTTTTCCACCTATGTTGAGGGTCGGTTTCAATAAAATTGCATTTACCCGTACCCACCCGATGGGTAAAAACTGGACCCTATCACTAAGACTCCACTGTCCGTCTGTCTGTTTGGCTGCCTGTCACCAGGCTTTATCTCATGAACCGCGATAGCTAGACAATTGAACAGATACAAAATGTCAAATTGCAATTTTGTATTACATCAAATACTAAAAACAGAAAAAAAAAATTAAGGAGGCTAACATGTCTGATGTCTAATGTTGTATAGATAATGGTACGGAACCCTTCGTGCGCCAGTCCGACTCTCACTTGTCCGGTTTTCCTTTTATTGAGACATGCCCGCTAGTTACCCCGATCCCGAACCACTGCAACTTGTACAAGCCAGAATCAACAGTGGCGACCACCAGAACGTCGAGACAATGAAGCTCGACGAGTCCCAGATAAACTATTCAACTGTCTTGGATCCCGCAACGAAATTAATCAGATAAGAACAGCAGAGGAGTAAAAACAACGTATTTTCCTCTGCTTTTTGCACTGTTACAATTGCTTGTAAAAACTGGAACAAACCGTGTGTTTCAATTACTTTTTCGACATTTTAGAAACATTGAAAACCTTAGTTTTGTATAATTTAGCAGCATTATTTCAATTTTGTAAATGTGAGTACCATGGAGCCATATATTATGTAAATTATTATGTGTTTGACATAAATGAGCAGGACGGTTGAGAGAATTGTCATGCTCACTCAAATGTCTCGCTGATGGTGGCGCGTGTGTTGGATCATTCAGCTCCCTCCAGAATGGTTGAGCTGAATGGTGCTGATTCACGCGTCATGTTCGTGAACGGGCGCTGTCAGTAGAGATTGGTCAACTCTTAACTGCCATGGTTTTTATCTTGATTATTTTTTATATTTTGTATTTCTAGATTACCTTCATTGTTTTCACATATGGAAGCAACAAGAATAATGTAAGCAGTATTTTGTAAAAACTTGATTTTAAAAGAGTGTCCGTGGAGTTTCTTGCTCGTTCTTCTCCATAGAGACCTACCTACGTTTTGGTACGAGCAACTAGCTTCAACTTTCTGACTAACTGACCGACTCCTTGACAATTCAAAAGTGCCTGTAAATGGTTTAATTGAAATAAATGCTTTGACTTTGACTTTAAGCGCTTTGCCTTGCTACTTAAGAGAGCGTATTCGATTCGTGACGAAAACTTCATGTTTTCGCGTTTTGCCCTGAACAATATCGTAATGATGTGAGCAGATTATTAAAAGACAATTATCAGTTTTAGAAAGATTAAGTCTTGATTTAGGGGACTACACAGTAAAAGTATTATTTTTAATAATGGTTTTTTAAAGCGAAGACAATCCTTTCATAGCGTTTTACGAAAATAGACGTCAGAGTTAACTTCATGACCATTACAGTATGCCAAAATATTATGTTTTATGCGTTTTTCCAAAAGGATATACAATCTTAAAGTGTACTACAGAGCCAAAATGACGAAAATATTACTATCATTTGTATTAAAAAACAATGTTGAAAAAATACAAAACTTTGAAATTTTTTTTTCAATATATCGGTTATGTTTTTATTCAAATACTGGTTATTTGAATAAAAACATAACTGATATATTTATTTTATGAAAATAAAGGTTGTGTTTAATACACAGAATATTTTTCAGTCCGTTAGAACTCATTTATTTTAGACAATTATTTTAAAAAGCACTGTAATACATCGCGCGCTGTCGTTTGCCGATCAATTTCAATGATTCGTGCTTATCCGCCATCATGTTTAGGCATAAACAATTAATCGATTTGTAAAACTCAGCCATGCTTTTGGAAACGCGCGTGCAATTTTTTTTCTGTTCATCGGCTCTAAACTCTTTTCTAAGGGCATTAGAGTCCTACCAAACGTGTTAAAACTATTGAGAATTATATTATCTATCGTTTAGACGCAAGTTTGCAACAGCACAGAACCAATTTTTATTTTCAATCGACATCCAAAGTTTGTTGAAGCCATTTTGTATTATTTTGTAATTTGCTGTGGTCGTGTTGATTTCTGCTCGAAAGCAAAATGCCTTATTTCGTGCGTATTTTTTTTTCTGATGCACACAAACAGACCATTGTTTTGTACTAGTGTGTGTCAATGCTGCTACGCTGTTCTAGCAATCGTTTAGATTTGGAGTTGCGCTAAATCGAATACGCGCCCTTAATGGAATTAGAAATATTTTATTTTAAATGCATTTAAAGACCCATGCATCAATGTTAATTGCCTAGGCAACTGGGCTTTTAAATGGCTTTTTTAGTGGGTTGTAAATGTCCCTTTGTGCATATTGGGATAGCTCAGTTCTGGCTCCTGCTATATGGATGCTCTTTTCAGATTAATTTCGCTGCAGGATCCAAGACAGCTGAATTGACTCATCGAGCTTCACTACCGCGGCGCTTTTCTGTTGGTCGCCACTGTGGATTCTGGTTTTCAGGATTTGCAATGGTTTGGGAATGGTGTGGCGGGCTATGAAGTCTATACAATTCAAAATGGGATAACCCTTCTTTAAATGTCAGCTTGATGTATCAACTGTTCCTTGGAATCCTTTACAGTTTCATCACAACGTAATCCGTGAAGTTATTTGATAGCGTGGGCAGAATCCGGCTGCATCAGCTATATTTAGTGCTGATGGAAACATCGCGAATAAACTTTAATTACGGGAAGCGCTAGAAAAGTTTTTGGCTTCGAAAACATCCTTGTATCGTTTATCAATGTTTTTCATATTTTGGACTAGCTTTTGTTCGCGACTTCGTCTGCGAAGACTTCAACATTAATAGCGCTCATCCCCATTGAGCCAAATTCGACGCGAGCGTGATTGAAAAATCAACCAACGCAAAGCTCGAAAACAATCGAGTGAGTGAGAACGTGATAACATCGCAGGAAAATTGGCGCGCGGAGATTTCACAAAATTTGTTCCAGGAAATACATGTTTTTGAAAAAGCCTTACAAGTTTGGTAAAAATATTTGGAGAATAATTTGATATAACGCCGTAATCACGTACGGGCATTTGTATGGGAAATATGGCGGGATGGGCGCTCTTAAGCCCTCAAAATTATCCCACAGGAACAGACAAAACCTATGTGTTAAGGTAGATCAATAATACTAGCCTCTTATTGTCCCACTGCTGGGTATAGACCTCTTCTCATACAGAGAAGGCATGAGCATTGATCACCACGTGCACACAAGGAGGATGAAGACTTATATTATTCCTAAGTCCTTCTTTCCTCACGATGTATTCCTATACCGATGTCAAATTTTGTATGGCAATAGGGTATTTTACCAAAAAAATCTAAATAGTCCGTCAGATAATAGATAGATAGATAGATTATATATAGATAATATATTATTATAGATAGATTTCCAAAAAATATTGGACACGTGTTTTTTCTTTTTTCACGTAAACAAAAAATGAAGACGATACGGTGCGTCGAAAACTCGTGTGACATCACTATGTCAGTGCACTTTTACTGATGAAGTGACGTCACAAACCCCCACTCTTCTTACATCTTTGGTGCGTTTTATCTTCGTCAGTTTTATTGATTTGATAAAACAAAAAATACGTATCTAATATTTTTCGATAATCTAACTGGCGGTCTAATTAGTTTTTTTTTGGTAAAATATCCTTGACGTCACTTGTAGATTAGTAGTACAGTCAACAGCAAAAGTAGATGATTAAAATCAGAAATTGAATACTAATGTATGTGACATACACATACTTTTGAATCACTTCGACGCCACACAATTCTGACGCGAACTCTGTTGATTAGTATCGAATTTCTGATTTTGATCATGTACTTTTGCTATTGACTGTACTACTTAGTATTGTACATGTAGTTTTAGTTATTTGGCAAGTCAATTGATTGATTTCAACTATTTCCCTGTCCCATGAGTCACATAAGATTCACGTTGATTGTAACTATTGTGTCTGCTTCGCGGACAGTGAAAGTGTTGTGTAAAAATTAATCTCATTTTCAGGGTTAAAATCAAGTGTCTTATTAAGTAGAAGAGTTCTGTTTTGGAATCTACCTAACGGCGGGGTTTAGCTGGTCTTACTTGCATTAGAAATATTTAGAAGAGTAAGTAGTTAAATAGGTACTTCAATGGGTAAAAGTGGAAATTAGATATTTATTCATAAATATTTACAGACTTTCACTTGAAACGTGTGACATCTGCCGAGTTTTCACTTTTTGTCGTTAAAATTAATTTTCCAATGAAACCTGCCTATCCATTAAACGAGATTGAAATCATAATTTAATTTATGTTGGATTTCATTTCATTCGATCCGAGTTGCACAATCACTTACCGACCGGTATCAGTTAGTTAGACTAATGGTTGATACATAGTTATAGTTACCGTCCGGTATTAGTAACATGTACCAATCGTTAATAGTTTACCCACCCACCGTTATAATAGTTATTGTACTGTATGTATTAATTAATTAATTCTAAGTAAATAATGATTTTAGGAATCTATTATCGAGGTAACATGGGGCATCAAATTGAACGTTTTCCACTTCAAATAAACGTAATTTGACATTGGATGAGTGAAAAAGAAAAATGGCGGCTATTTCGAATTCCGACCGTTCTCAAAGATTTGTTTGGCAGTTTCTTTCGCTCGGGGAGACGCCATTTTGAAAGATTGATAGCTGCAATGAAAAATAAAGATGGTAATAAAAGAAATGGATTCTCATTTTGTGGTGATTGGTGGAACGGGGTTTAATGAGGAGTTGAGCAATTTTGTTTAGTTTTTGAACGGTTTCTATTTTTCTAATTGTCTAAGGAAAATAACCGAACAGTCTCAGTCTCTGTTACAGTCTCCCTCAGTGAACACCTAGGTGAAGTGAGCTGTCATCCATCCCAACGCTAGGAATTTACAAAGCACTACAATCGGATGACAGCTCACTTCACCTGTACTCCATTTACAATAGCATTAGGCAGAAGTTAAAAAAGGTTCTTTTTATTGCACACATTGTAACAAAAGTACAATAGACATGTTAAAGTTACGATAGACACCGAATTTATTATAATCTATTTTTACAGTAGCTGTCGCGCGTATTTGTAACTATTCTAATAATTTATCTTCTAAAATTATGTCACTTTCATTTACTTGTATATTTAATTCCAATTAACAATTACAGTGTCAATGCTAAAAACCTGACAGAAGCAGGGATGAACAATAGCCGGAACGTTATTCGTTTCACTGTCATTCTACCAAATTTAAAATGTCACTAATCTTTATTAGACTTTTATTCTGTTTATATTATTATATGTCCATATTTAGTACTATCTTAGATCTATTTATCAAAATTATGTTAAAATAAGTTTAATTAAAATTGTTTTATCTTATCTTTGCAATAAAATGTTTTGCATTCCTGTTTCTATGAGCCTCTTTTTTCTAATGCTATTATAAATAGAGTATAGGTTCACCGAGGGGGATTGTAACAGAATAGCACTGCCGAAGACCGATTCTAGTAACTTTCAGGAACGTCCATGTGGTGATTTTTATCGTTTTAATCAGTGCAATTGTCTTCAGATGAAGGATTATATTACATTAAAGTGTTTAATCAGTGGGAATAGAATGGAATACTCTGTATCTCATTATTATACGCCAAACAAGGTGAGAGAGGAGAATAAAATAAGATTACCTATTATTACTAAAATTACACGGGTCATAAAGATTCCAAGTATATTAACATAATGTACATTTGCACTAAGATACTGGATTCTGATTCCCAAACTAGACCAGGGTTTATATATTTGGAGTCAGTCCTCAGTCGTAGAAATGTGACCAGAAAAGAATCATGGCAAGATCTAAACATTCATTTGTATGAAATATAAAAATAATTTAGAGGGTTTAAAATATTTTCTAATGTTAAGAATACATACCAGGAGTAGATTGCTGTACTTACCATATTTTTAAAACCCCGCATTATTAAAATATTACGAAATGAAAATAACACTTTTTCGTTTTATCTCGATGCCCAATTTGTGTTTATAAAAAAAAGAAAGTGACAAGCGACGCTAACGGATCTATCAAATTGGCAGACAAGTTAAGTGACAAGTGTGTGGAAAAAAATAATCATTATTTGTGACATTATTTCCCTTAAAACGATGCAATTTCAGTGTAAGATCTGCGAAACGGCGCCTGTCAGTGTGACTGTTACTGTCAGTCGCCGTTTCGGTCTGAAATAATGAGCTTTTCGTTAAACTATTCACTTTTTTTTTGCGGGATTTTAAAAATATTGTAAATGCCTGAAGATACTCTTTAGATACCCAAGAGTAAAAGAATTAGAATTTCAACATCTTTAAGCATCTTTATTTTTTTTTGTACAAATCCTGCCATGATTCTTTTAGTCCAACGTGAATTTTATGACGGTGATTGTGGACTAAACTAAGGTAAGTACCTAGTGTTTTTTTTTTCTTTATTCATTTTAGGAGGAAGAAGTGGCGGGGTGAAATTCTAAACCTAAGAAAAACCCACCCAAAACTGAAGATGCAGAAATTCAACAATGAAAAATCTCTGATAATCCTCAAATATAACCAACATACATTCGAAGAAAGACCAATTTCGTCATTACGTAGCGAATGTCCGTAAACAAAGAATAAAAAACTCATCGTTGTACTGAGAAATGAGTCAGAATGACATACGTTGCAATGTGATGCTGATGACCCACGCAGAAGAAAGTCGGGAACGTCTGGCAGAGTGCCAGGACTTGTGGGCACAAAGTTTATACCACTGTGGAGTACCTATTGCGAAATTGTTCGGCTATGGTTCATTACACCTGATTTGATTGGACATTACTGACATCGATGAAGGAAAACATTATGAGGAGACCAGCAAGCTTAGCCAAATTAGCCAAATTGACAATCTACAATCGATAACGCTAATAGAAAACTAATCAAATGCAAGGGAATGACGTCATCTCAACGATAAGTCACGTGATCAAAAATCAAAAATGGATGACGAAGAGGTGTTGATTATTGTAGAAAGAGATACGATACGAAACGATTGTAACTTGACTAGGCCTACTGGACTATACAGGGTAAAGTTGAATTCATTAGCAAATTTTTAAGGAGTGACTCAGACCACGATTCTGAACAACTTTCATTATGAAGCCAACTCAAACAGCGCGAAAAAAAACAGCTGTTCCATACATTTTGGCCGAGTATCTATTGCACTTCTGTATGGAACAGCTGTTTTTTTTTGTGGTAGCTCCATAATGAAAGTTGTTCAGCTTCGCCGTCATAGTCACTCCTTAAAATTTTGCTAATGAATTAATTCTGTATAATAATTATTCATTTTCAGAACTAAATTCCATGTAAGTAGATACAATTTGTGAGTAACAAAATAACTTGAAAACTTTGCTAGTATTAGTATTATAAGTAGTATTAGTATTATATGCAGCTGACACATGGACTGTAGAATAGGACAATCTACCTACTTTGTTTACAATAACACACACGAGATGTTGGTGTTGGCACGCACTGTAGAAAGGACGTTGCACGCTTGCGTTTTGCGCGTCCGCGAATATTACTGACGCACATGGACTGCCTATCTAACCTTCATAATTACTGGGTAAGTCACACGATACCCCTTGGTAACACTGTCAGGCTTTCGGGCTTTCCCGTAAGACCGTGAAAGATCTACGAATGACGGCCGGGACCAACGGCAACACGTGTTTTCCGAGGCACGGGGGTGCCACGTCATCATTATCTACCTAGTCTTTTCTCAAATATATTGGGATCAGCTTCCAGTCTAACCAGATGCATCTGAATACCAGTGTTTTACATGGAGCAACTGCCTACCTGACCTTTACAACTAGTGGGAAACACGCTCCCTTGGTAACACTGGTTGTCAGGCTTTCGGGCTTTTAGACTACCAGTAACGAATATGAAAGATCTACTAATGACAGCCGGGACCAACGTCAACACGTGTTTTCCGAGACACGGAGGTATCAATATGGTTAGACAAATAAATGCTTTTTGCACAAAGGTCGAGGAGATCGTGGAGTATGTTCGAGCGAAGACCAGCTGGACCTTAAGGGTCAAGAAGTTGGAGTCGCATCACAATACGATTTTCAAGTCATTCGTGGTGCGAGTTCCGACTCAATATAGTGAAACCTTCGTCAAGAAAAAGTTTTGGCCGAAGGGTGTCGTGTATCGGCGATTTCGCGGAAGGCTACGCGACGCCACGCAGCGCGACACGACGCCGTCTCTTCGTGTACAATAGTTTATTAATATGTTTGTGGGTTTTACAAATATGTATGTTAGTCTGTAAGGTATATATGTGATGGGTCATTTGTTACCCGAATAAATGATTTATTATTATTTAAAACTCACGTTGTATCTCCTGATCCTTTTCTTCAATCTCCTTCCTATACGCGGCGAGGAGTTCTCTCGCCCTCTCTGACTCGTCACATCTGTTCTCAGCAAGCTCTGTCAGTGACGCCACCTGAGACTGGAACTTTGACTCCTGGTTCACGAGGGTTTTCCTGTAAACAATTAGGAAACATTGTTGTTATTTGAGTTAGAATTGTATATTCGTTTATTTGCATATAACTAGAGACAGTATATCGATGATTTCGCGGAGGATTATGCCACACCTCAAATTGCAATACGATGCCGTAACGTCGTGTGCAATATATTATTAGTATATTTCACAGACACACTTTAGAGTGGAGACCGCGTTTGAGCAAGCGTAGTGTGTGAACGCCCTGCGGCACGATGGACCGACGATTTGAAGAAGGTGTCTACCAGCGAATGCATGCGGGCTGCCCAAGACCGGGATGGTTGGCGATCTCTGGTGTAAGCCTACGTTCAGCAGTGGATGGCAATAGCCTGATATGATGAGTATGTTTCTAAACTGCTGGACTAGGTTGTATGGGGAAGGTCCAGGCCAGACGCGAACGGCGTGCAATCGGCGTGTACTCAGTATTGGCAGGCAAAGAGCTGAGAGAGAGTATATACTTAGATAAGTATTTTTTTATGTATAGTTTTTTTCTATGGGCCTTTGATGCCTGACGTAAAAAAACCGGTCAAGTGCGAGTCGGACTCGTCCACCGTTCCGTACAAAGTGGGTACATAATATCCATACTTCCATACTAATCCATACCTACTATCCATACTTTAATCCATACTTCTATAGCTAACTCTGTCTGTTACGCTTTCACGACGCAAAATAAATAATGAAGCTCGATGAGTCCCGGAGAAACGAAAATAGATTTAATAAATTATATAATATATTCTGTAGGTAATATTCTCTCGCGGTGAAATAAGGTAAGCTGTCATTCCACCAGGAACTGATAGCTCAGCTCGCTCTTTCACCTATATCCACCGAACTTTACGTGCTTTCGGAGTGGTCTCGATATAAAATGGATAGTCACCTATCCGTGGGCTGACCGCGGCAAGCCTAGCTTGTCCACGACCGATATATTGATTCGTCCGTCTTTACTTAGCTACGAGGCCGAAAACTATTCCATACATTTTCCAAAAACATCACACGAGCATAACAAACCTAAAATATAACTATTGAATACTAGTAAACTTCCACTTGAATTATATTATCTAGGCAGGCTGGCCTAGCCCTGTTTACGCCGAGTTTCAGCCTAGATTTATTTGTCTATGCTTCAAGTGCATCTGGTTATCTTTGCTGTTATAATATTTTATTTTTTGATGGAATTTTTATTCGGGTTACTAACCTTCTTGGTAGATGCAATGAGAACTGAAGGCCGAAAACGTTAAATCCAATCGCAATCTTGTTTCAGCGATTATTAATGTCAAAAACTTGTCAAAAATGTGGGTAAATTAAAGGTGTTTTTGACAGGTTAATGTTGAGTTTGCACGAAGCCACGAAGGTAGTTATACCTTACTTCGTGCACAAAACCAACATTAGTTTAACGAAAACTTTAAATTCATGACATCGTTTAACTTTAAATTGAAGGGATTTGATTAAATACCTAATAAGAGATTTAAAAGAAAGGGAAAAGGAAAAAAGGGATTAAAATTGTTGTTCAGTTTAAGGCAAATAAATGATTTTGATTTGATTTATTTCTATTAGGATATCAGTAACCCGACCACCTATAGATCATTTGTATGACGATTGTCTATTTCTGAATGTAGTGAAACGGTCTTTATCCTTTCTCACAGCAACCAGGTGGGTAAAACCTTTGTTTACAATAAACAATTCCCTGTATGTATTGCAACATTATTGTTATCAAAATATAACTTCACCGTTATTTTAGCAACGCGGTACACTGTTTTCCTAAAACATTATATAAATATATATATGTAGTTAGTAGTCACGTCTTTTGCAGGAAACTGTACTTAGTTATAATAATTACACAATTTGTTTACTTAATTTTACATCTACATTGAACGTTCCCCCCCCAAGTGTTGACTTATGGCACAGAAACGTGGTTCTTAATTGCTGGCCTCCTACGGCTCCTACAGAAGCAGAGTCACGCAGCGAGCCATGGATACAGGAGTTTCTTTGCTTGATAAAATCCGGAACGAGAAAATTCGCCGAAGGTTTAAGGTCACCGAAATGGCAATGGGCAGGTTACATTGCTCGAAGAACCGATAATCGATGGGGAAGAAAGGTTCTCGAGTGGCGACCACGAACTGGGAGACGCAGCTTTGGTGGGTCCCCACCAGATGGACCGACGACATCGTTAAGGTCGCGGGTAACCGGTGAATGCTGATGATGATGAAGATGATTGAATGTTCATCACTACAATTGACCGCGACGTTGAGAAGTCCCATACATAATTTGTGCGAGTGTAAATTGACGCAAGTGGCATTTTCACAAGTATAAATTCGCGCAAGGGGTGTCTTTGCGCATGCAAGTGGATTTGCGTAAGTGTCTTTATGCAAATGGCATTTGCACAAGTTTTCTACTGTGTCTAAGCTTTAGGTTTGCACAAATAAAAATGCTTTCACTTTTGTTAGGAAAAATTGCATAAAGATAACTGTCACTTTCTGCTCGTCGTCATCATCAGCTGGCAAACGTCCACTGTTGAACAAAGACCTCCCCCATAGAACGCCACAACTCACGGCAACCTGCCACTTGCATCCACCGGTTACCCGCGACCTTGACGATGTTGTCGGTCCATTTTGTGGTCCCGTTTACTAAAAGATACTTATACTTACTAGAAAGGTCTTGATATGTCTTTTTATTGATATCTGCATGTTAAAATTCGTAAACATGTAGTAGATATGTATTGCTTGTATATTACAAATGCAATACTAATTTAGTATATGTTTGCAAGAAATATCAGATTTTTAACAAGCACATTATAACAAAAAGACATCTCAAGATTATTTACCTTTATTTAACTAAATAAATCAATGGAGTATAGATGTCTTTATTTTTCTAACAAATCTCTGTTTATTTAAAAAACTATAACATTTAATCTTAATAATCTCACTGCGAACATTTTTACGACTAACAAATCAAGCGGGTAGTTTCAAAATTTCGGAGTTTCGTAATTTCTTTGCTTCAGAACTTATTCTTGAAATATTCTTGGCAGAACTGGAGCATTGGATGATGGATGATATCTCAGTAATATTTTATTGGTTTTACATGTACCTGGGTTTATTCTCAAACTCAAAGCATTGCATTGCATTGTTTAAAGGCAGTTTTGAATTGTCAGGGAGTTGGAGTGAAACAGTTTAAGCTAGTTGCGAACAGTAGGTCCTATGGAAAAGATCGAGCAAGATACTCTTTGAACACTCTTATAGAATCATTTTTTATACAAACTAGCTTTTACACGGCTTTGAACGCGTTAATATTGGTTATCGCTACAGATATAGATAGGCCACAGATATAGATAGACCCTAGATAACGCAAGTATCACGATCTGTATGAAAACCAAGCGTGTCATTTTTTGGACGTCACAGTATAATACGAATGTTTTGTTTTTCTAAAATTTGGTATTACCAGGTATTACTGAGGGTATTAGATTAAACATAATTGCTTTTTAAATTAATTACGCATAATATTAATCACAAAATGACTTACCGATGGAAGGAAACGTTTACTTAATTTTTTTACTTACGCTTTTTGTACGTAAGCTAGGCATGAAACTAGGCACGCGAAGTAGTTGCTCCTGCGTTATCTAGGTCTATCTATATCTATGGTTATCGCAGATTCAGATGAAGTGGCGGATTAAAAAGTAGCCTAGGTCTTCTTTTGGGGTTCAAGCTAAGACTGTAAGAAATTCCATCAAAATTGGTTCTATAGTTTAGCCGTTTATAATATTCATCATAATCATCATCAACCGAAAGACGTCCACTGTTGAACAAAGGCCTCCCCCATAGAACGCCACAACGAGCGGCAACCTGCCGCTTGCATCCACCGGTTATCCGCGACCTTGACGATGTCGTCGGTCCATTTGTTTAGGCCTACCAACAAAGCCTCTTCGAGTTCGTTCTTCCCTATCGGTTCTACAAGCGATGTGGCCTGCCCATTGTTACTTCAAGTTGCATATTCTGAGAGCTATGTCAGTGACCTTAGTTCTTTGGCGAATTTTCTTGTTTAAATTATTAGTAGGATTATTACAGTTTAACCGTACGACTGTAGATCTACTGTGCGTGCTGACAGGACATTGAATCATGGCCGATCGCTCGCGTCTTTTCCCGTATATTTTTTCTTGGTTTTACTTGAATGAATGTTTTAAATACTTAATAATGACCTACAAAAAAGTCCAAAATTATAAGCAGTCATTTATTTACAAGGTCATCTACTGACTATTGTCATGTCTAAACTCATTAACCTACGAATATTCGTACCATTGTAACAGAAATCCTAGTCATTAACCTATAATAATTTAAAACATAATATTTCACTAAAACGTACTCCACAAACTTTCTTTGTTTCAAATTTAGAACACGCATGACTCACTCCGTGCGTCAAACGCCAATATGGCGTCCTTGAAACGTCAAAAATGTGCGCGAAAATAAATATACTGTGTTGAGTTTGTAATTTGTTCACGATATCTCGTTATATGATATTGTAAATATTGTAAGATCAGTATTTAAGAACCCTGAAAGGTTCTTTGCTCTAAAATGACCCGCAAAGTTTACTCAGACTAAAAAAAAAACAGTTTCACTAAGTCTATAAATTAAACCAAATAATAACAATGTCCTGAATACTCATTACGGATCAATGAGCTTATAATAAACTAAGAAAAGAAAGAAAGAAAAAGTATTGATTCGCCCCCCAGGACAAAAAACACACAAAAATAACATAAAACAAGAAAAAAAGAAAACGAAAATTGGTCCTGTATGAGGCCAAAAGGCTCCTATATCAGCATGGTGCTGTAACATTAAAAAAATTAGCGTCCCGCTCCGCGAAGCACTAATAAGTTATAGCCTTTCCGCCGATGATATCTAAACATGTGAGCTCGTATCAGTACCAATCTCACGCACACATGAACTACAAGTAATTACGGTGACGTCATCTGACACTTACGCGTCTGATACTCGAATTCTCAGCTAGATGTTTACACATCAAGAAATAGTAGTGCGAATCGGGTATTTAAACAAAAATAATCGATTGATTTTATTACTGTTTACTCCGCGAGCTCAGACAAGACAGAAAATGTAGGAAGTATTATCCAGAATTTCGTACAATCATCATCATTATCAGCCTAAAGACGTCCACTGTTGAACAAAGGCCTCCCCTACAAGGGGTTGCCATAATCCCCACGCTTGGCAGACGTCTTGGGGATCGCAGTGAGGTTGTTACACGAAAACCGCTGCTGCCCGACTTCCGGATTTTCCCTTAGTCGCCTTCGACAACACCCTCGGGATGAAATGGGTGGGAACTCCTCTAGCCCGGACACCCCACGGGATCAATCCTTCAATCCAATTCGTACAATCATTGCCGTAATTTGCTCGCTGTTGCCGAGACGTCATATTCGCAATTAATTGCCTGCGTAAGTGCATTTTACGCTGTCTAAGCTAAGACAAGCGGAGAATTACGAAGCTAGCAAAACATAAACCAATAATTTCCTCTAAATTCCCATCCTTCAAGCTTCAGTGACAAGGGACACTCCGCTACACCGCTCCGCACTGCTACCTCGCTTTCCGCCGGTTCCTTCGCTCTGCTCAAATAGACGGTAACAATAACAATAAAGGACAATGCCAGAAACTCTATAGAACTTTGCCCCACTCGATAAAAGTCATGTGCCATACGTACGAGTAGCATCTTACTGTTGCTGATAACTAAACATTAGTCTTAGTGACTGTAGAACTTGCGGTTTCCGTTTAAATCTAAAACAAAAATGACATTGATTATAGGTTAAATTGTATTTTAGGTAAAATGAGTTTGTATTTTGTGGGTAGGTATTTCGTAATCCGCAAGTTCTAAAGAAAAACAATTTACTTATAGAAAGGTTCTATATTCATTACAATTATTTTCATTAATTTACTTTTCTGTACATGGGTTACTTTTTCTGTACATGGGTGGGGCAGGATCTGGCATTGTCATTTAACCTTGTCACTGTGTCTTGTGGGTGAAAATAAATACTTTTTAATTATTATTTTTAGCCAGCATCACTGACAGGACTATTATAGTCATTAAGTCTAATATAATGGTGGTACATCGATTAAACAGCGTTATTTCTAAACCAGCCGCCGCGGTTTCGCACGTATATCACTAATAAATTATATTCTGTAACCTTCCTAGACAATTACTCTTTCTATTTCTCATGCCATTCTTGCTATTTTTAGGGTTCCGTACAAAAAACCTAAAAAAAACCAAACCCTTGTACGATCACTTTGTTGTCCGTCTGACTGTCTGTCTGTCAAAGACCCTTTATCTTGGGAACGCGTGGAGGTATTGAGTTGAAATTAAAACCAATATACTCAAGTCTACAGTCCCTTGAAGCTGTGAAAAAAATCAAACTTCTAAGTTAACGTGAAAAAAAGATACGCGCGTTTTGTGCGGCCGTTTATCTATGTCGCACTAAACGTATATTTCGACACTCTTAGGGGAATCAAAAATTATAGGGTACTTTCTCGTTGACCTAGAACTATGAAATTTGGCAAGTAATATCGTCTTATACTATAAGTACTGGGAAAAATCTGAAAACTATACGGTTGTAATTAAAATCATAAATAACATAGTCTCTAATTAAAGTATCGAGGTATGCGCGGTCATGATTGTATGGATGATCAAATCACGGAATTTGAACGGACCCTCGATGGGCGAGTCCAACTTGCTCTTGTCCGGTTTTTCTATCATCGAGTTGCAAACAGTGCACCTAATGTTTGGCTGTCGCCGCTGCCTACCCGGCACCAATACCTTTTAAACCGGAGTTAGCATTAAGTATAATAATAACTAACATAGCAACAACTAATAAGAAATCAAAATACCGCCAATAACATGAAAACATTTCCAGAAAGTTGTTTTGAAATTCCATATTTCTAATTCTTAGTAAAAATAATTCGACTGGAAGACGCCATGTAACATTTGCTACAAGGTTACCGGTTCTAAGATAAATATTTAATTTTCACATAGATTTGATAAATAATTTTATATTACACATGACTACTTATCGTCATCTGCCTAGCCTATTACTAACTATGTCGGGGTCAGCTTCCCAAAAGAGCTTGTGGCCAAGTAAAAGCCACTATGGTCCATCCATCATACAGAGTTTCCTCCGTGCCTCGGAAAGCAAGTAGGTAAAGCCCAGTGGCGTGCCTTTTATTAAAGCCCAAAAGCCAGACTTGCAATTAATAACGCGAGTAAAAAAAAACATAGAAAGCACAAAAAAATCTCTAAGTAGGTATTGAATCATTATCTCATCTGTCGGGCTTGCCCTAACTTTGTCCACTAGGCAAGCCACTGGTAAAGCCGTTTTTCCCGGCTGTCATTCGTAGATCTTTAGCAGTCGTAATGGGTAGTCAGACGCTTTTGACAACCAATCCTACCAAGGGGTATCGTGTTATCCAGTAACTAGGTTGTGGAGGTCCGATAGGCAGTCGCTCCATGTAAAACACTGGTATTCAGCTGCATCCGGTTAGACTTCAAGCCGACCTAAATAGTAGGGAAAAGGCTAGGCAGATGATGATGATCGTCATCTGCCTAGCCTATTCCCAACGATGTCGGGGTCAGCTTCCCAAAAGGGCTTGTGGCAAAGTAAAAGCCACTATGGTCCATCCATCATACCGAGTTCCCTCCGTGCCTCGGAAAGCACGTAAAGCCGTTGGTCCCGACTGTCATTCGTAAATCTTTAGCAGTCGTTATGGGTAGTCAAAAGCTTTTGACGACCTTTTGTTACCTAGTAACTAAGTTGTGGAGGTCAGATAGGCAGTCGCTCCATGTAAAACACTAGTACAGTACGGTCAACGTATCTTGGCGGTCCTGAAGTTAGCAGTTTGGCTGCGCATTGGAACTTTTAGGAACGAAATTGTCTATAGCGCAGCTAATCGGCTAACTTCAGGACCGCCAAGATACGTCGACCGTATTGTACATGGCTTCCAGTCTCACCGGATATGGGTTAATACTAATATTCTACATGAAGCGACTGCTTATCTGACCTTCACAATCCAGCTGGATAGCTCAATACCCCTTGGAAACACTGGTTGTCTGATTACGGGCTCCTAACTACCTCCGTAACGACTGTCAAGGATCTACGAATGACAGCCGGGACCAACGGATTTACGTGCTTTCTGAAGAACCGACGTATCAGACCAAATTCCAAAATCCGGGCTGCTATTGAGAATTATGTTTTAACTAAAAACCGGTGGAAACTCATACAATTAAGTTTTGTTTCATGTATCATTTTGTAATTAAGTTAGTGTAGATTTTAGTGTCTATCTCAGATTATGAAACAAAAGGCAGATAGACAGTGCGAAACACTGAGTGAAGCCACAAAAGCAAATTCAAATTCAGAAACGAATACGTACAAGTAATTTCGCGTTGTACTGACATGACTCAGCGAAGCATTGTTAAAAAAAACAAATAAAAAATCAAAAACGAATACAATCACGAGATTGTAGGTATTCGTTATTGAATTTATATTTGCTTTTGTGGCTGCACTCGCAGTGTTCCACACGGTCTATCTGCCTTTTGTTTGATAATTTGAAGGTGTCTACTGTATATCCTGTCTACAAAATGTAAATGAGTTTTATTTACCTACTTATTGACCATAATGAGATCAAACGTACATGTTTTGAATTGTGAGTTTAATTTTTTGAGCCGCGTAATTTCCTTTTCATACAAAATTTCTGCGGGAATATTCAAATCAAATCAAATTATTTATTTGCACGAATATGAGTACATAAGGTGTTACAAACAACAGAAGTGCTTAATTCCATATTCTACCTAAACAGGTGTGCAAATATCTAGTACATGCAAATGTCAAATATTATTATTATTTACCATTAATCATTAATCATCTTCATCATTCATTACAAAATTTAATATACAAAATAAAAATTTAATATTCACGTAACTAATTTATTTGCGTGCAGTTCCGATAAACAATCTAAACAGCCTTATTAGTATTCTCCTTAAGTCTGTAAGGTTACATGCTTTTGCCATGCTGGTCGAAACCTTTAATAATATGGCATAGTCGAAACACTCTGCATCCTTCTAGAATTAGTTTATATTAAGAACAGTACAGTCGTTTATACCACAATCTCCGCATTGTGTGTGCTGCGAATATTTAGAGAAAAGCGAAAAGCTTTCGTACCCAAAGCTGATACACTGCCCGCTGGCAATAGGTACTATATCTGTAACTCTGTATTTCAGATACCTTTGAAAAGCCTGCGGCTGTCACAGGCACATGTATTATTAATCTTTCACAGAACATATTTCTAGCGAAGCTCCTCTTTAATTGAAGTTTCCCTACAAAATCCTCAGTCACTACGCCATATTAGTAAGAATCCACAGTAGAGAGTCTTACAGTACTTGGTGATCGATGTCAGATACGCTAGCGTCACGCAAACGCAGTTTAAAGCCTATTTGTGCTACTCGGGGACGCAAAATAATCATCTGGCATAAGTACGAAGTAGGTTTCATTTGAACCAACATCAAACACATGCATCAATGTGTGTTCTATCATGTCCTCTATTAAACTTGGTCGTAGAATAAACAAGATAACAATTTGCGCAAAAAAATCCTTTGGAAAAATTGCCTAGAGAACACTTGGCATCTGTCTTGTTGCTGTTGCTAGGCACAGTCAATGCTAACCATCGGTTTTTCGAACGGAAAATTAATGTGTCAAATTAGGAATATTACTGTCAAACTTTTCCGTTAGAGGCTGAACTATAGTTAACGTAAACAAAGTAACACTGACATGATAATACTTTTTGTCTGTGCATCGAAATTATATTTTTAGCTTCCGGAGCAGCGTTTTTAATTGCGGAATAGTTAAACGTCCGTTATTATCCAACACTGACACAAAAGTAGTGAAGCTACTGCGTGGTGAGGCGCATAACCCGGAAGTGCTGCGGCATGGCACTTGGAACTTTGCGTGCCAGACAGGTACGTGAGGAAGCGGTGTCGCCCGCCCCTGCTTGCTGTGACTGCAGTCAGAACCAACCTATTGGCGAGGAGTCCTCTCACTAGAGCCATGCGTGTGGTGAATGAGGTTCACGAGAGGGTTGATGTGTTGTGGTGCAATTTGAGTGAACTCGCAAAAGCTACATTATATGTAATATGCTATTTAAATGTAGGTTAAGATTTAGATATACAGTATGTAATTTTATTGAATGTAGATTAAGGATTTAACATGTAAGGCCACTCTATCGCATTGGATTTATCTGTAATGGTAGAAGAAGGTAAGATTTTAATAAATAAATAAATAGTAACGCAACATCTATATAATATAAATTTGACCGCGCTAATAGTGTTTTTACGTTATAGTTCGGTGGCGCCCTCTGAGATTAGCTTTGTGTTAGGTACTTGACACCAGGAATCAATTGACATACTTTTAATGAGCTATCAAAATGCAATTTTCCCATAGATACAAAATCTATGGGAAAATTGCAATTATAAAATGTGACGACACTTTTTTTGCCAATCCTCACTAACCATTAATCGATTTCGATTTAGCAAATAAACATCGAATTTTACCGTTAATTGAATATTAATTGGGTGGGGATTATGGCATGCCCCCTTACACAATGACAAAAGCAAAAACTTGCCGATCGTTGTGGCGATGGCATTCGTCGTGACGTTTTCCGGCTGATGATAATGAAGAACATTAATCGCATTTTCAGGCTTAATAAGAAGTGTTTTTTAGAGAAATTGTGTATTGGAATTATTGGTTAATGGACTCTGTCAATTATATCGCTCATAAGAAGCTACGCTAAACTGGGGTCTAAAAAGGCCACTTTGGGTGAAACATCTGTAATATGAATTATTTGACAGATCGTAGCAGAACATTAGCAGCTTCTGCTAAACTGTAAAGTCGGTTTACGGACGATAGTTTTACGAGATAACGTCATAAAGAAACATAATATAGCTATTATGTTTCTTTATGACGTTATCTCGTAAAACTACATATATAACATAAGCAAATAATGGCTTCCGTCGAGGTGGGTGGAGCTTATTGTAGACGCTTGGGCCGATCGTGCCTCTCTATCGCTTGTTCCGCGCTCTCGCTTGCACGCTCAGGCTCAGGCGGAACGTGACACTTTTTCGTGCGTGCAGCCGGTGTTCATCGATTTATAAGACGTTATCACGTGAAAAATAGGGATCGGTAAAAAAAAGCTAGTTTCTTATTAATGCCGTTCCAAAGCACCTTTTAATGGTCTAATAGAATTAAATAATTTGACCTTTGACTTCATTTAAAATTCTGCTTTTTTTGAAGTCGGTAAAATTAGCTATACGGATTCGGTTTTCGCAGTGCATCTGCAATGTTTGCACACGCCAGAGTAGACAGCTTCTCAGCTGTCGTGCGCTAAAAAAAGCATCTCTTCTCGCCAGATTGCAAATAGCAATAGCCTCTTGAGTGTTATTGCTGATAGGCATGGTGAAAGCCCCATAATGACGCTTCTTAAAAAAAACCACCTTGTCTGTAGTAGAATATAAGTACTAACGTAGTTTATAAGTTTTTCTTGTAGTCTTGTTCGTAATGTCAGTGGACCAATTGTTGTCTATTAAATAAAGAATCCGGAACGAGGACACTGACATAGCTCTCAGAATATGCAAGTAGAAGTGGCAATGGGCAGGCCACATCGCTCGAAGAACCGATAACCGATAGGGAAGAAAGGTTCTCGAGTGGCGATCACGAATCGGAAGACGCAGCGTTGGTAGGCCTCCCACCAGATATACTAACTACATCGTCAAGGGTGCTGGTTGATAACCGGTGGATGCAAGCGGCAAGTTGCCGCGAGTTGTGGCGTTCTATGGAGGAGGCCTATTTTTAACTACGTCTTTCGGCTGATGATGATGATGAAATAAAGATTATTGACGTGACAACGTCTTATAATTCGATAGAGCCGGCTGCACGCACGAAAAAACATGACGTCATGCGGCGTTACGGCGTTACATGACGTCATGCGGCGTTACCTAGCTCTGCGGCGTTACCTCGCTCTGAGGCGTTCCAAGTGAAAAGTGAATGTGGTGTCAATTGTTTATAGCAACGATAATTACAGCGATAAAGGTAATGATTCTTTCGCGTTGTCACGTTCAACTATCGTCAGTAAACCGACTTTACAGACAACCAATTTTTTTTTTTATTATTATTTAAATATATCCATCGTATCGAAAGCAAGAAGACAATGTTTTCCATAACCATTTTTAAAACTGATGAAATACATGCACACGTGTTTGCACGTGTTTATTTAATAAATCAATATTGACAGACATCCAAACGCGTATTTTTAATATGCGTTTTACTTTTTGAAATCAAGTGCGTAAGATAATGGTGATATTCAGCCAAGTTTTGTCAACGCAGATTATAAATTGCGTATGTTTTGAGTTTACATTTTCTTGTTTTTTTTTTTTAAGAGACACTTTTATCGTGTATTTAATAATTTAGTAGCTTTAGCACGTGCCTTCGTTCATCTGGATGTATAGACCATCCATGTGGATGTAAGGGTAGAGTACACCATTAAATATAATTCCTAGATTCCTAGAAAATTTTTAGACAGAACTTCTCTAAAAGAACAATTGTTGTTCGCCCTGTAAACCCAATTAATGTTCAATTTACTGTTAAATAAAATTTTTAGTTGCTTTGAATAAATACTTATATATAATAAAGTTAAATAAGATGGTGTAAATCCTGTTGCTTGACATACAGCCGAGTTCATTGCAAATCTGATAGCAGGTAAGGTACTTGGCCATGTATGATGTTGGTTTTTCACCATAATTGCAATTTGAGTTTTCATATCTCTATTTTTCCTTTCAACAACATTAGGTTCTGGATGATACACAGGCGTCAGAATATGTTGTATTTCATAATACTGTCCATCTTCGGCGACATCTATGGTCAACGAACGCACCAGCGTGAGCCGGCGCAGCTCGTGAATCGTCACATCACAACTACTAACGAATACGTGTAGATATTGTGCACACATACAAGCCTTGCGAGCTTTATAAGGAGCGACGCCCGGTACATTTTGTCATTTGACTAGCTAGAGGAACAGAGTTCGGTAGCCACGCAGCCAATTCTGTGCCTAAGTAAGACTAGTTCCTGTTCGATAGCCTAGCGGTCTTCAGGAACTAGCCAGTTAGGGAGGTTTGAAGGGCGATAGCCACGCAGTCCCTTTCATCCCTCACTTAGGGTTGCCATTTGTTAATTATCTGTAACCTTACCATAGTTGCCAGTATTAATAAATGTATGACTAAACGTCAACGGGGCATTTTATTTTCACCAGCAACCCTACATTAGTTAATTGAGTTGGAAAATGATGGCTACCTACAAGTGACATAGGAATTGTCATACAAAATCAATGGGGTAATAGGGTATTTTACTCTATACGAGAAAAAATCTATAAATATGTTATTGAGACAGTTTA
The DNA here is from genome assembly GCA_947361185.1 of Charanyca ferruginea. Taxonomy (NCBI): domain Eukaryota; kingdom Metazoa; phylum Arthropoda; class Insecta; order Lepidoptera; family Noctuidae; genus Charanyca; species Charanyca ferruginea. The sequence goes on along the minus strand of OX376080.1, from coordinate 7,014,602 downwards.
GGCATAAAGCAGTCGGAAAATGTAAGTTTTAGTTCATAAAATAACAAAACAATTTTTTTAATTCAATTCAAAGTTTTCAGTATTTTTAATCTGTTATAAAACACTGTGAAATAGTAGCGGCCATGTTATTACGCCGTACGGCTGTGTAAACAAAAAAATGTCAACTGTCAGTCAACCAATTGGCGTATTATAGGCTTTGTACTTTTATTATTTTCGAAACCAACGTAATTTTTTTATTATTACACCTATAACAAAATATACTTTTAATTATTTTAAAATGATATACAATTATCATATTTAATATGAGCTCATTTGATACTAAACGAACTGACGTCATTTACGCTGAGCAAAATGGCGTCTAGTAAGAGGCGTTTTAATCAAATTACGCGGGAAATTTGAAAATTTAAAATTCAGATGCATTTGTATGGCAAGTAGGTAAAGCCCAGTGGCGTGCCTTTTATTAAAGCCCAAAAGCCAGACTTGCAATTAATAACGCGAGTAAAAAAAAACATAGAAAGCACAAAAAAATCTCTAAGTAGGTATTGAATCATTATCTCATCTGTCGGGCTTGCCCTAACTTTGTCCACTAGGCAAGCCACTGGTAAAGCCGTTTTTCCCGGCTGTCATTCGTAGATCTTTAGCAGTCGTAATGGGTAGTCAGACGCTTTTGACAACCAATCCTACCAAGGGGTATCGTGTTATCCAGTAACTAGGTTGTGGAGGTCCGATAGGCAGTCGCTCCATGTAAAACACTGGTATTCAGCTGCATCCGGTTAGACTTCAAGCCGACCTAAATAGTAGGGAAAAGGCTAGGCAGATGATGATGATCGTCATCTGCCTAGCCTATTCCCAACGATGTCGGGGTCAGCTTCCCAAAAGGGCTTGTGGCAAAGTAAAAGCCACTATGGTCCATCCATCATACCGAGTTCCCTCCGTGCCTCGGAAAGCACGTAAAGCCGTTGGTCCCGACTGTCATTCGTAAATCTTTAGCAGTCGTTATGGGTAGTCAAAAGCTTTTGACGACCTTTTGTTACCTAGTAACTAAGTTGTGGAGGTCAGATAGGCAGTCGCTCCATGTAAAACACTAGTACAGTACGGTCAACGTATCTTGGCGGTCCTGAAGTTAGCAGTTTGGCTGCGCATTGGAACTTTTAGGAACGAAATTGTCTATAGCGCAGCTAATCGGCTAACTTCAGGACCGCCAAGATACGTCGACCGTATTGTACATGGCTTCCAGTCTCACCGGATATGGGTTAATACTAATATTCTACATGAAGCGACTGCTTATCTGACCTTCACAATCCAGCTGGATAGCTCAATACCCCTTGGAAACACTGGTTGTCTGATTACGGGCTCCTAACTACCTCCGTAACGACTGTCAAGGATCTACGAATGACAGCCGGGACCAACGGATTTACGTGCTTTCTGAAGAACCGACGTATCAGACCAAATTCCAAAATCCGGGCTGCTATTGAGAATTATGTTTTAACTAAAAACCGGTGGAAACTCATACAATTAAGTTTTGTTTCATGTATCATTTTGTAATTAAGTTAGTGTAGATTTTAGTGTCTATCTCAGATTATGAAACAAAAGGCAGATAGACAGTGCGAAACACTGAGTGAAGCCACAAAAGCAAATTCAAATTCAGAAACGAATACGTACAAGTAATTTCGCGTTGTACTAACATGACTCAGCGAAGCATTGTTAAAAAAAACAAATAAAAAATCAAAAACGAATACAATCACGAGATTGTAGGTATTCGTTATTGAATTTATATTTGCTTTTGTGGCTGCACTCGCAGTGTTCCACACGGTCTATCTGCCTTTTGTTTGATAATTTGAAGGTGTCTACTGTATATCCTGTCTACAAAATGTAAATGAGTTTTATTTACCTACTTATTGACCATAATGAGATCAAACGTACATGTTTTGAATTGTGAGTTTAATTTTTTGAGCCGCGTAATTTCCTTTTCATACAAAATTTCTGCGGGAATATTCAAATCAAATCAAATTATTTATTTGCACGAATATGAGTACATAAGGTGTTACAAACAACAGAAGTGCTTAATTCCATATTCTACCTAAACAGGTGTGCAAATATCTAGTACATGCAAATGTCAAATATTATTATTATTTACCATTAATCATTAATCATCTTCATCATTCATTACAAAATTTAATATACAAAATAAAAATTTAATATTCACGTAACTAATTTATTTGCGTGCAGTTCCGATAAACAATCTAAACAGCCTTATTAGTATTCTCCTTAAGTCTGTAAGGTTACATGCTTTTGCCATGCTGGTCGAAACCTTTAATAATATGGCATAGTCGAAACACTCTGCATCCTTCTAGAATTAGTTTATATTAAGAACAGTACAGTCGTTTATACCACAATCTCCGCATTGTGTGTGCTGCGAATATTTAGAGAAAAGCGAAAAGCTTTCGTACCCAAAGCTGATACACTGCCCGCTGGCAATAGGTACTATATCTGTAACTCTGTATTTCAGATACCTTTGAAAAGCCTGCGGCTGTCACAGGCACATGTATTATTAATCTTTCACAGAACATATTTCTAGCGAAGCTCCTCTTTAATTGAAGTTTCCCTACAAAATCCTCAGTCACTACGCCATATTAGTAAGAATCCACAGTAGAGAGTCTTACAGTACTTGGTGATCGATGTCAGATACGCTAGCGTCACGCAAACGCAGTTTAAAGCCTATTTGTGCTACTCGGGGACGCAAAATAATCATCTGGCATAAGTACGAAGTAGGTTTCATTTGAACCAACATCAAACACATGCATCAATGTGTGTTCTATCATGTCCTCTATTAAACTTGGTCGTAGAATAAACAAGATAACAATTTGCGCAAAAAAATCCTTTGGAAAAATTGCCTAGAGAACACTTGGCATCTGTCTTGTTGCTGTTGCTAGGCACAGTCAATGCTAACCATCGGTTTTTCGAACGGAAAATTAATGTGTCAAATTAGGAATATTACTGTCAAACTTTTCCGTTAGAGGCTGAACTATAGTTAACGTAAACAAAGTAACACTGACATGATAATACTTTTTGTCTGTGCATCGAAATTATATTTTTAGCTTCCGGAGCAGCGTTTTTAATTGCGGAATAGTTAAACGTCCGTTATTATCCAACACTGACACAAAAGTAGTGAAGCTACTGCGTGGTGAGGCGCATAACCCGGAAGTGCTGCGGCATGGCACTTGGAACTTTGCGTGCCAGACAGGTACGTGAGGAAGCGGTGTCGCCCGCCCCTGCTTGCTGTGACTGCAGTCAGAACCAACCTATTGGCGAGGAGTCCTCTCACTAGAGCCATGCGTGTGGTGAATGAGGTTCACGAGAGGGTTGATGTGTTGTGGTGCAATTTGAGTGAACTCGCAAAAGCTACATTATATGTAATATGCTATTTAAATGTAGGTTAAGATTTAGATATACAGTATGTAATTTTATTGAATGTAGATTAAGGATTTAACATGTAAGGCCACTCTATCGCATTGGATTTATCTGTAATGGTAGAAGAAGGTAAGATTTTAATAAATAAATAAATAGTAACGCAACATCTATATAATATAAATTTGACCGCGCTAATAGTGTTTTTACGTTATAGTTCGGTGGCGCCCTCTGAGATTAGCTTTGTGTTAGGTACTTGACACCAGGAATCAATTGACATACTTTTAATGAGCTATCAAAATGCAATTTTCCCATAGATACAAAATCTATGGGAAAATTGCAATTATAAAATGTGACGACACTTTTTTTGCCAATCCTCACTAACCATTAATCGATTTCGATTTAGCAAATAAACATCGAATTTTACCGTTAATTGAATATTAATTGGGTGGGGATTATGGCATGCCCCCTTACACAATGACAAAAGCAAAAACTTGCCGATCGTTGTGGCGATGGCATTCGTCGTGACGTTTTCCGGCTGATGATAATGAAGAACATTAATCGCATTTTCAGGCTTAATAAGAAGTGTTTTTTAGAGAAATTGTGTATTGGAATTATTGGTTAATGGACTCTGTCAATTATATCGCTCATAAGAAGCTACGCTAAACTGGGGTCTAAAAAGGCCACTTTGGGTGAAACATCTGTAATATGAATTATTTGACAGATCGTAGCAGAACATTAGCAGCTTCTGCTAAACTGTAAAGTCGGTTTACGGACGATAGTTTTACGAGATAACGTCATAAAGAAACATAATATAGCTATTATGTTTCTTTATGACGTTATCTCGTAAAACTACATATATAACATAAGCAAATAATGGCTTCCGTCGAGGTGGGTGGAGCTTATTGTAGACGCTTGGGCCGATCGTGCCTCTCTATCGCTTGTTCCGCGCTCTCGCTTGCACGCTCAGGCTCAGGCGGAACGTGACACTTTTTCGTGCGTGCAGCCGGTGTTCATCGATTTATAAGACGTTATCACGTGAAAAATAGGGATCGGTAAAAAAAAGCTAGTTTCTTATTAATGCCGTTCCAAAGCACCTTTTAATGGTCTAATAGAATTAAATAATTTGACCTTTGACTTCATTTAAAATTCTGCTTTTTTTGAAGTCGGTAAAATTAGCTATACGGATTCGGTTTTCGCAGTGCATCTGCAATGTTTGCACACGCCAGAGTAGACAGCTTCTCAGCTGTCGTGCGCTAAAAAAAGCATCTCTTCTCGCCAGATTGCAAATAGCAATAGCCTCTTGAGTGTTATTGCTGATAGGCATGGTGAAAGCCCCATAATGACGCTTCTTAAAAAAAACCACCTTGTCTGTAGTAGAATATAAGTACTAACGTAGTTTATAAGTTTTTCTTGTAGTCTTGTTCGTAATGTCAGTGGACCAATTGTTGTCTATTAAATAAAGAATCCGGAACGAGGACACTGACATAGCTCTCAGAATATGCAAGTAGAAGTGGCAATGGGCAGGCCACATCGCTCGAAGAACCGATAACCGATAGGGAAGAAAGGTTCTCGAGTGGCGATCACGAATCGGAAGACGCAGCGTTGGTAGGCCTCCCACCAGATATACTAACTACATCGTCAAGGGTGCTGGTTGATAACCGGTGGATGCAAGCGGCAAGTTGCCGCGAGTTGTGGCGTTCTATGGAGGAGGCCTATTTTTAACTACGTCTTTCGGCTGATGATGATGATGAAATAAAGATTATTGACGTGACAACGTCTTATAATTCGATAGAGCCGGCTGCACGCACGAAAAAACATGACGTCATGCGGCGTTACGGCGTTACATGACGTCATGCGGCGTTACCTCGCTCTGCGGCGTTACCTCGCTCTGAGGCGTTCCAAGTGAAAAGTGAATGTGGTGTCAATTGTTTATAGCAACGATAATTACACCGATAAAGGTAATGATTCTTTCGCGTTGTCACGTTCAACTATCGTCAGTAAACCGACTTTACAGACAACCAATTTTTTTTTAAATTATTATTTAAATATATCCATCGTATCGAAAGCAAGAAGACAATGTTTTCCATAACCATTTTTAAAACTGATGAAATACATGCACACGTGTTTGCACGTGTTTATTTAATAAATCAATATTGACAGACATCCAAACGCGTATTTTTAATATGCGTTTTACTTTTTGAAATCAAGTGCGTAAGATAATGGTGATATTCAGCCAAGTTTTGTCAACGCAGATTATAAATTGCGTATGTTTTGAGTTTACATTTTCTTGTTTTTTTTTTTTAAGAGACACTTTTATCGTGTATTTAATAATTTAGTAGCTTTAGCACGTGCCTTCGTTCATCTGGATGTATAGACCATCCATGTGGATGTAAGGGTAGAGGACACCATTAAATATAATTCCTAGATTCCTAGAAAATTTTTAGACAGAACTTCTCTAAAAGAACAATTGTTGTTCGCCCTGTAAACCCAATTAATGTTCAATTTACTGTTAAATAAAATTTTTAGTTGCTTTGAATAAATACTTAGTTAATTGAGTTGGAAAATGATGGCTACCTACAAGTGACATAGGAATTGTCATACAAAATCAATGGGGTAATAGGGTATTTTACTCTATACGAGAAAAAATCTATAAATATGTTATTGAGACAGTTTAGGCATAAAGCAGTCGGAAAATGTAAGTTTTAGTTCATAAAATAACAAAACAAATTTTTTAATTCAATTCAAAGTTTTCAGTATTTTTAATCTGTTATAAAACACTGTGAAATAGTAGCGGCCATGTTATTACGCCGTACGGCTGTGTAAACAAAAAAATGTCAACTGTCAGTCAACCAATTGGCGTATTATAGGCTTTGTACTTTTATTATTTTCGAAACCAACGTAATTTTTTTATTATTACACCTATTACAAAATATACTTTTAATTATTTTAAAATGATATACAATTATCATATTTAATATGAGCTCATTTGATACTAAACGAACTGACGTCATTTACGCTGAGCAAAATGGCGTCTAGTAAGAGGCGTTTTAATCAAATTACGCGGGAAATTTGAAAATTTAAAATTCAGATGCATTTGTATGGCACTTATCGATTGAATAAAATTTTTGTGTTTTTTTTGGTGGCATATTAGCACTACAGAATGTCATTGAGACACTTTTCAAAAATGGGTGTAATACCCTATTGCGTTTTTACAGCTTAATCTACCCAATTTTATTATCACGGGAACCAACTAACGTCTAAGATACAGGCTCGGCCTAGTTTAGACGTTAGGATTCATTTAGAAATGGAAACACCAAATTCTTAGTTGACTGCTTAATAACACCGTCTAATTAAAAGAACTTTTGTTTAGTTAAGGATATTTGTATGTGTGTTTTCTAAGTCAATAAAGTTTTTATTCACATTTGTTCAATTCATAACATATTACATTATATTTTTAAATATTAGTAAAAAAAATAAAAACATTTAAAAATATAATAAATAGTAGCCCACCGGTATCGGGAACAGGGTCCAAGCTACCGGTGGTCAGGGCTCCTGAGAGAGGAATCTCCTGACTATACGCGCCGTGTCCAGGAGTACCGCTTTCTGTATCAAGCCCTTGATCCAGCTGCCCAACGAGAGCCTCCTTAGGTGTTGGTCGAGGCTCTTGGAAATGAGTCCATTGGCCGTAACGACTATCGGCAAGTTTTTATTATTATTATTAATTTGGTTCTGTAGCAAAATTCGTTCGAAGCTGACGTTTCTTCGATCTATCTACCTGCTTGACACCTCTGGCATTTGAACTTTTAATAGAGACACGAGACATGAGGCAGCCAAGATGAGACCATGCGACAAATTAATAAGTATTAATGTACGACTATTATTAATAGGCATTATGACTTTGCTATTGCCCGCGATTTCGCCAGCGTGAATGTCGGTTACTCAATTTCTCTAACGCGTTCCAAAATGTACACTGGACTAGTGGAATTAGCAGGGGTGTAAATGAGGGCATTTTTCCAAGGGCCCCGAGTCCCTATTGAAGATAATGGTCAATATTATGATTATAAAAAAGAAAAACTATCGTAAATATCATAATCGAAAACCGTTTTTTTAGGGTTCCGTACCTCAAAAGGAAAAAACGAAACCCTTATAGGATCACTTTGTTGTCCGTCTGTCTGTCAAGACCCTTTATCTCGGGGACGCGATCGAGTTGATTAAACCAAGTCAACGAACTCAAGTCTACAGTCCCTTGAAGCTGTGAAAAAATCAAACTTCTTATACCCTGTTCACAATAAGATTAGACATAAACACAAACCTTTGTTACGGTCCCTTCAACCGATTTTGACTTCTATTCCGTAGGGTTAAGGATGACATTGGATGCAAAAAAATGGTTACAATAACAACTGTTTACTGCAGTTGCCATTTGTCATGCTACCAACGCAATATAAGTTAAAATCGGTTGAACGGACTGTAAAAAAGGTTTTTGTAAATGTCTAATCCTATTGTGAACAGGGTATAGTTAACGCGAAATAAGATACGGCCGTTTATGCCGTAAATAACGTATATTTCGACACCCTCAAGGGAATCAAAATTTATAGGGTAGGTACTTCCCCTTGACCTAGAACTATGAAATTTGGCAAGTAATATCGTCTTATAGTACAAGTACAGGGAAAAGTCTGAAAAATATACATTTGTTATTGAATCATAAAATACCTATCGTCTTTATTTAAAGTACGTAATGATTCATCGAGGTAGCCGGGTCATAATTGTATTGTATGGGTAACCAAATCATGGAATTTGGGCGGAACCCTCAGTGGGCGAGTTCGACTCGCACTTGTCCGGTTTTTTTTACCAAATGGTAATTAGTTGATTCATTAAGCAGGGCCCAAGTAGTATTCGCCCAGAGACCCACAAACTCACAGTAGCCCTTATCCTTATCTAGCCGGTCTATATTCTGTGAAAATATCCGTCAGTGAATTTTAGGTGAAGTAAGCTTGAGATAAGCTGTCAAACCCCAAACCACTAGTGGAAAGACAGTTCACTAAATAATTACTTGAGGGAAATTTTTAGATGGATAGCATTGCTAACTCTTTGTCTTTTATTACGACGCCGAGGATAGGTTTAGTGGTTTTAACGTAATAACAAACGAATAGACAGACAGAGACATTATAATATTTGTGTAAACTAGCTGATGCCCGTGACTTCACCCGCGTGATGGATTGTTATCAACGGGGTTTTAATATTTTTTCGCAGAATTTTATATTTTTCCTAAAATAAAAGTAGCCTAGTTTACTTCTTATAACATCAGCTATCTGCCAATAGCCGTTTTAGGGTGAGGCCAAACGAGCGTAGTTTTGTGAGTCGTGAGTCGCAGAATTTCGGTCGCGTAATTTCTGCTGCATTCGGTTTCATACAAAAGTCCTGTTTCATTCACACACGAGTTGTCTGCCAACTCACACACATTATTCGGACCGAATTGAGTTGACCGACCAAACTGACCTCGATTTTCATCACCTCTCGTCTGGCATCTCAACAGAATTTCTGCGACCGAAATCCTGCGACTCACGACTCACAAAATTACGTTCGTTTGGCCTCACCCTTAGAGATTAGCCGGAACAAACAAACAAACTAAAAAAAATATATAAGTACCGTAAATACTTTAATATACGTTTGATATTACAAACAGACACTTCATTGTTATTTATTTCTATGTGTAGATTTATTTTCATCCACATTTAAAACTAGAAGTAACAGAATATATCAGCTGTTCTATTGTATCACGTAATTTGTAATAGTCAACAAAAGATTATTTCTAATGACAAAGAAAATATTGCGACAAAGATTGTGATTGCCAACGCAGTGAGTAATTGTGGTGAACAATGCTAATTCTTTCTCTGTATGAGGAAAGAGCTTTGTGCAGAAGTGCAGGGCCTCAAGTCTGCTATTACAATAGTGTTCATAATTGTGCTCATAATTGTTGATTTTGACAAGTTTGGTAATCTAATAATATAATGGCGTCATTATGACTTTCCAATGGTCAACCACTGACACGCCATTGAAAGAAATGATATAGATAGATCTCGTACAAAATGACAAATCAATGACTGACTTAGGCGGTAATCTACTAAAATTTTGACAGTTCCTTTGATCAGTGACCTACCATTAGAATGTCATTGTGCAATCAATGATCGACCATTATGAATTTAGCAGATTACGAACTTATAGCAAAATGACAATGGAATCGTGTTGGAATGACGAAATTATAAAGTCAAAGTCAAAGTCAAAGCATTTATTTCAATTAAACCATTTGCAGACACTTTTGAATAGTCAAAGAGTCAGTTAGTTAGTCAGAAAGTTGAAGCTAGTTGCTCGTTCCAAAACGTAGGGTAGGTCTCTATGGAGAAGAACGAGCAAGAAACTCCACGGACACTCTTTTCAATCAAGCTTTTACAAAATCCAGGCTACATTATTCTTGTTGCTTCTATATGTGAAAACAATGTAAGTGAAGAGAAATCCAAAACATTCTAATTAAAAATAAATTAATATAAAAGCCATGGCAGTTAAGAGATGACCAATCTCAACTGACAGCGCCCGTTCACGAAAATGACGCACCGACGAAAATAGCAGACTTGGCCCCCTGTTTGTAAAAACCTTCTTCGGTATTCCTGGTGTTTTAATTACATACTTCACTTATGTAACTAGTTAAGTACCTATACAAATAAACAAAATTGTAGTGTCTGTTTATATGGTTAAAATAACAGCTTTATACTGAATACATTTGAATGTTTACACGGTATTAATATCAGACAATCTATTTCTATCATTTTTGTCTGTCTGTCTGTTTATTCCGGCAAATCTCCGAAACGGCTGGTCCGATTTGGACGAGATTTTTACTGGCAGGTAGCTTATGTTATCAGGAGTAATACTTTTACTTTAGAAAAAGAATTAGGGTTCTGGTCAATCACCTATTTTTAATTTTTAATTTTGATACTTTACGCTCGCGCTATATTTGCACCTGGCATGATATCTCTCCACCACCTTTGGTTGACTGCTAGATAATACCTAAGGCATAAAGTCTGCCTTTGTAAGGTAAAGTGGAAGATTTTTTTACAAAAAAGCACTGTATATACTACAAAATAAAAGCTACTTACTGATCATCCGCAGGTTTCTTATCGTTTGCAAGGACAAACGGCTCACAGACACTGACTTCTTCAATTATCTCCTCTATAATCTCTTCCTCCGTCTCACTCCCACTTACTTCCTCCTCACTTTCACTCTCACTTTCCTCGCATTCCTCTAGTTTGTCAGTCACTTCACTCCTATCACCTATTTCTATAAAACCACTGTCACTATTATCACTAGAAATTCTCTTTAAAGTCTCAGGACTTTCAACTTTTATTGTCACCGCTTCATTGTCATTTTCACAATCGTTTACGTTGATAACTGTTGTGTTATCAGCGAAGATAATGTCGTCAGCATCTTCTAGGAATTCCTCGTCTTCTGATGATAGGGATTCGAAGGAGGAGCAGACTTCTTCGTCAGTTTGTTGCTCTCCATCATCGAAGACTATGTGTTTTCTGAAGGTTACTCTTTTCTTCCCACAGTCGGAGCGGTCATCATCTGAGCATCCTTCAGTGTCTGATTTCGGAGGTTTCAAGTTAGATTTCTTTGATATTCCTGGTGAATCGCCTTCAGGTTCCAAACTGTTATTATCACCATCTGTGTTTATAAGTTTATCTAATTCACCCTTTAATTCATTTCTATAATTTAAATTTCGTTCGTCAATACTTTCGTATAGAGGTTCACTTTTATCGATTTTGCTGTCAATACCTCCCATTTGTTTGCTTTCATTTAATTTGTCGACGGTACAGTCTATAGTGCGCGCGATCTCCCGTAGTAATGCCTCCGCATGTTTTTTTTCATCCAAATCAGGTTCGTTAACGTACACTAATGACACGTGTCCCTTGTTTTCGTTGCTCTTCGAATATTTCTGCAGCACCAAAGCTTTGACGAAGTCCGCATCGTCTGGTGTATTTTTGGCTTGTGTGGGAACGACGACGTCACCCGCCTTCCGATCAGAGTTGCTCCTTTGCAATACATTTGTCTCTTTCAAGGGGCTAATTCGGCAAGACTCGGTCCGTACGTTCCTTCGTTTGCGACTTTTCCTTTTTCCCGCCATTATCTGCAGTATGGCACCGACCCCAGTCTTCTGGTTGTTGTAATCAGTTTCAGGTAACAACAAATTCACTACATCTTTGCGTATTGTATTGAATTTTTCGTGCTCTGTGTCGTTTCGTTGCGCGCGCGCGGTAACTGATGTTAATTTTGTATGGTCGGGGTTCGGGAATTTTCGGGCGTCGTCGGCTGTTGCCGGCGCGGCCTCGGGTTTCCCGCCTTTCCTCTTGAAGAAATTAAACATGGCGGGCGGGCGTTGTCATGACCGTCTACCCCGGCTGTGTCCCACCGACTGTCCGGTGAATATACTGTAAAGTATTTACTATCACATAAATATATATTGTTTGTGGTTGATTTAGTGCAGTTGTGCGGTTTGATTGTTGTTTTTTTTTTAGATGGACGTTACGTTTTTTTAATATTCGAATGATTATTGGTAACTGCAAAAAATCCTACTATACTATGTTTTATAAAAGCAAAAGTTTGTGAGAATGAATGAATGGATGTTTGTTCCTCTTTCTCGCTATAACGGCTGAACAGAATTAGCTGAAAGAATCATAGCAAGATTGGTAGAAAAAAAAAATAAAGATGTTTAGAGAAGTTAACATTCTGATTCTTATACTCTTAGGTACCTAAAGAGTATCTTCAGGCATTTACAATATTTTTAAAACCCCGCAAAAAAGTGAATAATTTAACGAAAAACTCATTATTTCAGAACGAAACGGCGACTGACTGTGACAGTGACACTGACAGGCGCCGTTTCGCAGATCATACACTGAAATTGCATCGTTTTAAGGGTAATAATGTCACAAATAATTATTATAATGGTCTAATTGAAATAAATGATTTGACTTTGACTTTGATTACGAGATTATAGGTATTCGCTTTTGAATTTGTATTTGCTTTTTTGGCTTTACTCTCAGTGTTCCGGGCGGTCTATCTGCCTTAGTGCAGCCTTTTTCCAACTAAATTGGGGTCGGCTTCCAGTCTAACAGGATACAGCTGAATACCAGTGTTTTACATGGAGTGACTGCCTATCTGACCTCCATAACCCACTTACTTTTTTTTTACTCTTCGCTTTTTAGTACTGCCTTAACATCCAAATCCATTAAGAAACGGCGACACACTTAAAAGAGATTGTAAGTCTTCCAAAGATAGAAGAAACTAAAACGTCATCTAAGTATTTTTTTGGGATTAAATGATTTTCTCAAAAAGGGCTAGATCTATTTAGGTAAAATGTATATTGGATCATTTCGGAATAAAGCCCAATCGAACAAAAAAAGAATTTTGCAAATCCGTCTATATATGACAGAGTTGTGGACGGACATACATAACAAATAATTATATAAACATCCGAATTGATAACCTCCTCCTTTTTGAGGTCGGTTAAAAAAAGTATACAAATAAAAAATACAAGCTACAGCCAAAGTTAACGGGTACATTGCCTGCTACTTTATTCTCTATACAGAACAGTAGTTATAAACATGCTAATAATTTATAGTCTGTAGCGAATTGTTTATGTAAAATGTTTCAACATTTCCTAGAGATGTTTTGGCAAAAATCTTACAAACAGATATTTAAATAGCTTCCGTGTAAAAGTTTAATAATCAATTATAGGATTAATGAGGTATTCTTTGACTGAAAAAAAAAGTGAGGGTGGTCTAGTCATGCTTTGAACAAAGTAAAACACGATGAAAGTTGGCACTAATAATTTTGAAATGATACTAATTCATATTGTACGATATTTAAAAACTTTGCAGAAGCCACTATTATTTAACACATTTTAACGGACACATTTTAATACACAGTAACGGTTCTCCTTACCTCTACCACACCCGCGACACTACATAGAAACGAAACTATATAATTGCCTACACTACTACTAAAATAACAGATTGTACAAATACGTGCGTATGTGTGCGTGTGTACGCGAAGGTCGAACAAAAACGCAGTTCCCAGAGCAGTCTATCGACGCGGGGAGAGGTGAGGAACGGTTTCAGAGGGAGGCGGAGCGTGTCGCTACTGTACGGTAGTACTAATATTTATACTGTGCCTCTACCCTCCATAAGGCCCGGATTCCACCGAAGCGGAGAGGATAGGAGATGTCTCGTAAATAACCAATGGGACACTGTATTGCGATGAAATTAAGCGGTGACATATTAAAATAACGCAAGCCGATTGGCTGTTCGAGACATCTCCTCTCCTCTCCGCTTTGGTGGAGTACGAGCCTTAGACTAGCACAGCATAACAGCGAGACAGTTGCGTTGCGAGTCGCACGATACACAGCTTTCCGTCTATTATTACTTCACAGGTATTTTACGTAAAAATCTTGGCATTAGCGATGTATGTCATGTTGTAATAATGTATCAGTAGTGTATAACAGTCAATATAATGTAAACATGTCAACGATAATAAATGATAGTTTTAGTAAGAACATTTCGAAAAAAGAGTTTTCTTAGTTTCGAGTGGATGACGTAGTAGTGTATTGAACATTTATATCCGTAGTGCCGCCTAATTATCATCTTCCTAGCCTTTCCCAACTAGTTTGAGATTTTGTGAGATGAACGAAAGATGAGCTTTTGTTTTTGTTAATTTTATATTACCCATTTTTATTTACTTTTTACTTGCGGGATAAAATCAGAAATGAGGACATCCGCAAGAGTACCAAGGTTACCGACGTAGCCCAAAGAATTGCCAAACTTAAGTGGCAGTGGGCAGGGCACATTGCTCGCAGAACGTATGGCCGATGGGGCCGAAAAGTTCTGGAGTGGCGACCGCGTACCGGAAGACGTTGCGTTGGAAGGCCTCCCACTAGGTGGACCGATGACCTGGTGAAGGTTGCGAGGATCTGCTGGATGCGAGTCGCATGGGACCGGTCAATGTGCTTAAAGTCAAAGTGGTAAAATGTGACCCCGGGGGGTCACATTTTACCACTTTGACTTTCCCTTACCCCTGTAACTTCTAAAATAAGAGAATGATAAAACTAAAAAAAATATATGATGTAGGTACATTACCGTGTAAACTTCCACCGATTTGGTTTGAACGAGATCTAGTAAGTAGTTTTTTTTAATACGTCATAAATCGTAAACCGCAATTTACCTTATGTGCTGCTACGGAACCCTTCATGGGCGAGTCCGACTCGCACTTGACCGCTTTTTTTATTTATGGGCGGACTCTTCGCGGGTTCCGTTTTTTCCTTTTGAGGTACGGAACCCTAAAAATAAGGGATTCTTAAGAAAAATCACGCGTATGAAGTCGCAGGGAAAGTACTGGTTACATAATAAAGAGGATACAAAACAGAATAATGAGGTAAACAAAACCTCGCAAGGCCACGGACGATATTAGTAGATATTGGCAACGGTTCAGTAACCAATAGCCGGTTGAATAGTGGAGAACCTTCTTAAAATAACCTATTTCTAGTATATGGGTCTGCGTCCTTTGAATTGAAGCATCACGGTTGTATTCTGCACAGAAACTAAAAAGTGATAAATAATTTTATCACAGAATACATAATTATGACTTTAGATACGGAAGTCAACAGCTTTTCAACAGACTTCAAAAAGAAGGAGGTTCTCAATTCGTCTATATGTTTTTTTTTTTTTTTTTGTATATTTGTTACGCGATTTCTCTGGCAAATGTAAAGCGATTTTGAAAATTATTTTTTTGATGGATAGGGTATGCCTCAAGGGTGATCCCATAAAAAAAATATCGAAATTGATTCAGCACTTTTTGAAAAAATCGACAGAAAGCAAAAAAATATACATGGAAGATGTTGTAATGTTCTCACTTTGTACTTTCAATCTCTGTTGTGTGGATGATAAGGAAGTACTAAAAACGTAAAATAAAAAAGCTTTTTTACAAAAAAGACACATGACTTTAGTTTCGGAAGTCGGTGGCAATACAAAACCACAAATAGAACAGCCAAGCCACCGACTTCCGAAACTAAGGTCATGAGTTTTCGGTTTTAAAGTTATTGTTCACTTTTTGGTTTTTGATGGCGGTTGTCTTTTTTGTAAAAAAGCTTTTGTTGTTGTTTTGTTTTGCCACCGACTTTCGAAACTTAAGTCAAGTGTTCTATGATTGTGTTCTTCCTATTACTAAGACTCCACTGTCCGTCTGTCTGTCTGTCTGGCTGTCTGTCACCAGGCTGTATCTCATGAACCGTGATGACTAGACAGTTGAATTTTTTTTTGCTCGATGTCTAATGTATTGATAATGGTACGGAACCCTTCGTGCGCGAGTTCGATTCGCATTTTGCCAGTTTTTTTTGAAGTCTTTTTAAATTTAGTTTGGACCCAATTTGGTACCGTGACCCTGCCAGGGACACAACAGTATGCATACGAGATCTATAGAATAAATCTTCTGCCGACCCCTTTGTTAAATACAGGCGTAAAGATTTATTAATAAAAACAGTACATTTAGAACCAAACAGACGCTTGCATCCATAAAAACCAAAGGTCAGTGTCTTGACTAAATATAACCCCGATGTATGCGCGAGCGCAAGGAAAGTTGTCTGTTTAGTGACGCGCAGTGCGCTTGATTTATTAGTTAGACGCATATCGATAGAGATGGGGGAGTGTTGGTTTTGAACATACATATCCGTGGTTTTGAACATGTGATTTGTTTTTTTTTTAGAGTAAAATAATAATCTCAAATCGTTGGTAATTGGAAATTCTAATAGGTAAAAAATTATAGTTTTTCTCCATTTTTATAAATGATTAGCTCTTATCGATTATCAGCGGGGTTTTAATTTTTTTTGCTCGGATCCCTATTTTTTCTATAATAAAATTAGTCTAAGTTACTCCTTATAACATCAGCGATCCCCGTCAGTGGAACACCCGTCAAAATCGGTCCAGCTGTTTCAGAGATTAGCCGGAACAAACATACAGACAGACAACAATTTTTTATATGAGGACCATAAATATACTTTCGTAATAATATGTATTTAGTAAAATAATATGGATAATATAGATTCCATTAAAACAATAATGCCTTTGTCCATTTGCTCCATGACTTACTATTATCTACTGTCTACAGGGTTATTCGTAAAATGCTAATATTCTCGCAGGACTATTTACAGTTCTATAAATGATTCCTGGTGCAAGTGGGTAGAACACCCGGTTTCTTGAAAGAAATTGTCGAATGCTGGTGCTATTGGTCCATTCAGTCAGCCATGGTCCTTAACTGCTGGTCTTCTAGAGAAGCTCAGAGTCACGCAGCGAGCCATGGAGAGAGGGTTTTGAACATACATATCCGTGGTTTTGAACATGTGATTTGTTTTTTTTTAGAGTAAAATAATAATCTCAAATCGTTGGTAATTGGAAATTCTAATAGGTAAAAAATTATAGCTTTTCTCCATTTTTAAAAATGATTAGCTCTTATCGATTATCAGCGGGGTTTTAATTTTTTTTGCTCGGATCCCTATTTTTTCTATAATAAAATTAGTCTAAGTTACTCCTTATAACATCAGCGATCCCCGTCAGTGGAACACCCGTCAAAATCGGTCCAGCTGTTTCAGAGATTAGCCGGAACAAACATACAGACAGACAAAAATTTTTTATATGAGGAACATAAATATACTTTCGTAATAATATGTATTTAGTAAAATAATATGGATAATATAGATTCCATTAAAACAATAATGCCTTTGTCCATTTGCTCCATGACTTACTATTATCTACTGTCTACAGGGTTATTCGTAAAATGCTAATATTCTCGCAGGACTGTTTACAGTTCTATAAATGATTCCTGGTGCAAGTGGGTAGAACACCCGGTTTCTTGAAAGAAATTGTCGAATGCTGGTGCTATTGGTCCATTCAGTCAGCCATGGTCCTTAACTGCTGGTCTTCTAGAGAAGCTCAGAGTCACGCAGCGAGCCATGGAGAGAGCTATGCTCGGAGTTTAGAGGAAATTCGCTGAAGAACTAAGGTCACCGAAATAGCCCTCAGAATATGCAAGTTGGAGTGGCAATGGGCAGACCACATCGCTCGAAGAATCGATAACCGATGGGAAAGAAAGATTCTCGATTGACGATCACTAACCGGAAGACACAGCATTGGTAGACCTCCTACTAGATGGAGAGATGACATCATCAAGGTCGTTGGTAACCGGCGGATGCAAGCCAGCCAGCAAGGTTGCCGCGAGTCGTGGCGTTCGTTCCTTTGTTCAACAGTGGACGTCTTTCGGCTGATGATGAAGAATTCAGTCAGCCAATCACAACAGCTTACGCGTTCTTGACAATTTATGACGTAAAATTTTCATTCAAGAAACCGAGGAAACATTACTGCTACGTGTCACTGTCGCACAGCGTTAAACTACACAAGCAAGATAGAGATGGGAATACAGCTACTAAGACATAAAAACGTCGATTTTAAAAATATTAAAAATAATTCCATGTTTACGTTTCAACCGTTGCCAAGGAAACGTCAGTGTCTCAATGTAAATTGTACACAAATAATATCGTAGGCTGATGAAGAGTTTGTTTCTTTCATAATCGACGAAAATTTCGAGTGTGTGTGAGAGTGTAATAGTGTCTTTGTTTATTTGAACACTCTACTCTCCGAAATTACCGGTCCAATTACGAAAATTATTTTACTAATAGGAGCTATAGGAATCTACGTTATTCCAGAGTGCTGTAAGCTCTTTAAATGTCAAAAAATTAGGGAGCCATAAGAAAAGTAGTTTTTTCAAATTGTATGGATCGTGGGCACTGGGCCCTTGTAAACCATACTTACAAATAGGGAAACATATTTTAAATAGTTCTCAACTGTCACAATTACTTTAAAATGGCTTTTTGAGCAGGTAAAACACAAGAAATTGCACTTAAGTTTGCAACACACAACCAAAAAACAGTAATGGCGGTAAGCTGTCATTTTGATTGATTCATGACGTTTGACATTTATAATTCTGATTTTCTGCGTCGGTTTTTGCTTAACCAGGTAAACAGATGAGATGAAACGGTGTTAAATTCATGTTAAATTTAAAAAAAAGTATTAGGAGGTTGTTAAAAAGAACTCCAAAAACTGAGACGAAAGCACAGAACATACGGACGAAAGTGACTAAAGTGACACGGTTATGACACTGACAGTTGTCTTTCTATAATCAATGGTCGATCTATGATTTATAGAGTAGCTAAATCTGAGTGACGCCATGTTGAAAATCCATAAAAATAATTGTTAAATATCAATTTACTGCCACAACAGTATACATTGAATTGAATTACGAGTATCTGTATTTTTCCCGGATTCTACAGATTTTTCTCTTTTTTCTGAAGTGGTATACATAGACTAGGCCAAATATGATACATGTCCTTCACGCGGACAAAGTCGCAGACAACACCTAGTCAAAGATAATTATGTTCCTTAATATTTAAAAAGATTGCGACACCTGTGTGGCATCCAAACGTGACCGCCACGTGGTGCAAGTGCGTTTGATATTGATTTACACTACGCTACGATGTGTTGGGATAAAAATAAGTTTACATTTTGGCAGGCTAGTGCTTTAATATTAAAGTGAAATTGGTGATTACTGGAAGTGGCAAGGCCGTAGGCAAAGGGAAGAGTTTTGAGTGTTGCAACCAACCCTAAAATCTTACGTTTACACTACAAAAATAAAATAATTTGAAGATAATTAAGCTAAAGGACGGTAGTAAAATGCCTATATATTTGATACAAGACGGATAGGTAATGATTTAACTCTTAATTCTTGCTAAGACATCTTCATCGAATACCCGAAAACCATCGTTTTCACTAACACTAGGCGACACTTACATGAAATGCCTTACATTTCTTTTTTTGTTGTTCAGCCTGTATTTTTTCACAATACTGGTCCCAAATATGGAAATACAGTAAAAAAGAAATACCTCATTACTGCAACAAACCCTAAAATCCAACCAAAAACCTCATTTAAATTAAATTTTAAGCATGCCTAAGTTTGAGACGCACATTGCACCACCAACACAGCAAAAGTTATTACTGGAAAGTAATGCAAGACCTTTTGGCTTTCATTTGACTTAGTTTAACTTGAAGATACATGACTGTGGCGATCAAAAGATTAAACATCATTTTGATCTTGTACTTCTCCTCTTTTGTTTGGAGCAGATGGATTTTTCCATCATCATATCAACCTTTAGACGTCCACTGCTGGGCATAGGTCTCCCCCAAGGGGGGGCGGGGGTTAGCCTTAATCGCCTTGCTTGGCAGACGCATGTTGGCGATCGCAGTTGGTGTTATGGTACTCAGAAGGATGCTGCTGCCCATCCTCTGGTCAATATCCCTCTGTCGCCTTCTACTCGACGACACCCACGGATAGAAATGGGGTGGTGCTATTCGCGGCCCGCACCACACGGCAAATTTTCTATACTAGGTATTAAAAGAGTTATTTTTTTAATCTTTTGCTGATATAAAACTACACTATTGCCGTAGTATTGTAGGTTATGGTTGAAGCTATTTTGTAATACCGCATAGACGAAGTCGCGGGCAGCATCTAGTTTTTAATAAGCCAACGAACGAATGAACACATTGTCATAAATCTTATGTACTCAAGCGTGTAATGTCAATACTCTTTGTAGTTTTTATTTATGTTATTACGTTTGGCATCTATTTATATCAATCATTATATACTACGCATTTTAAGACGCGTGGTTGTGACACGCGGGCTGTCGCATTAATGTAGAAAATAGGCTAAGTGCGAGTCGGACGAGTACATTTAAAGTTCCGTAGGTACAAATGTACAATATTTAACACTACAAAAAACATGTTTTTTTTGTACCACCATATTCTAGGCTTCTAACTGTTAACCGATTGTTCCTTCTTATATTTAAATACAATCCTGTAATACCAGTTCACGGTATTTTCGTCCCATCACGCATTACTATCTACAATTAAGATCGAGCAAAAAACATGTTTATTGTATGAGGACCCCTTTTCATTATAAACTTTATTTTATTTTTATTATCCCTTGTTATAGTAGTCATAGTAATAGTGTCACTCTGTGATTTTTTATAGTGTCTACCAAGAGACACAGTCTTGTGACCGAGGGACAGACAGACGGACGGGCGAATGAGTGAGAACAATAGGGCTCCGTTTGGATCCTTTGGAAACGAAACCATAAAAACAGCAATTTCGTGACTTGTAAATAGACTATTATTTCCCCAATAAAACTGAAAAGTATCGATAAATAACGCACATCACTAGTCTACGCTACTAATAACAGCTGATCTAACGGAAAGACGACGCGTCCGACGTCCGGTTTTAAATACTGTTCCACGCACACATGCTTATTTTATTGCTCTTTTTTTAAAACTTCGTCTGCGTTTCGATTTTTGTATTGAAAACTCTTGGTGGGATATGCTCTCCTGGTACTTTTGATTGAGTTTTTTTTCTTGTACTTACTCGAGTTTTTTTATTCAATTCAATCTTAGTACCTACTGGATAATACATAGGTGGGTGGTCATAGACACAGGAGTTATTAGCGCCAAACCCCTTTCTTCGTCATATAGGTTTCCCATTGATAACGGAACGGAACAACGTGCTTTTAAGAAACCAAATAAAAGCTTCGAAGAAATACTTTAGTTTCTTAGTAGGTAGGCTAACTGGCTATTTAACATTTTCAGCAAGTACACATACCTTCTTTCTAAACTACATATTTCTCTATCTATCCTCAAAATTCTAAAATGCTAAAACTTTTTTGAAAAAGAGAGCCTTCATAAGCTACAAGGTGACAAATAACTTTAGCACAGAACATAACATAAATCGCGTATGTTTGTATGTATATACATACATATGTATGTATGTATGTACATACAAACATACGGGTCGAACTGCGAACCTAATTTTTTTTAAGTCGGTTTATAATGGCCTTCGTCTTGCGACTTTTAGATCCGTCAAGTAAATAAAAACATCGCAAAAATATTGATCTGAGGCAAAACAAAAATATTCATTTTGCTAGTTAGTATAAGATAGCTAATAATTTCAAACAAGCCTATTTATCATCACGCAAAATTGTAAACATAAAATTAATCTAACTCAACACAAACATCTCAAAATGTAAGTGCCACGGGATGTGGTATGACGTCAAAGCGTAAAAAACAAAATCGTTGACATTGGAAATTATAAAAGAAGTTCGAACTTCGAATAAACCAATGAGGCATCGTGGGAATATAAACAAACTATCATACGGGTACTGCGTAGTTAATTGTTTTTAGGGAAATATTTACAACTGTTAAGAAATATTCCACAGAACTAAAATAAATTAGCTTTTGGCCGCGACTTCGCCGATTCCATCTTTTTTTAACCCGACGAAAACAGAGGGATGTTATAAGTTTAACGTGGATTACCTGTATATCTGTGTACCTCTATATGTGTGTCTGTCTGTGGCTTTGTAGCTTGCAAACGGGCGGACCAATTTCGCCGCAGATTTTTTTAAAAAGAAAGTGTAGTTTTGTGTGGGAGTAGTCGTCATTCTAGTTCAATTATTGAACGTATTTACCTACAATAATAATAATAATAATATGTGGGGACATTTTCACACACGGCCATCAGACCCCAAACTAGGGAGACCCTGTACTATGGGTACAATTAAAAGTACTTACGTTGTGCGTAGCGGATCTTCTCGTAATGTAAAAAGCTTGAAATAAAAAACCTAAAATATAGTCTATAGCACTCAGGAATTTCGTAGCTTCCTATTAGTGAAAGAATTCGAACAATCGGACTAGCAGTTCCGGAGATTAACGTGCTGAAAGAAAAATACAAACAAACTCTTCAGATTTATATTATTAGTATAGATAAAGAGGTTAAATTTATTAGTTTGTGTGTTTGAAGTTTTCTTTCTTTTACGAAAAGCTTAACCTTCAAATAACCCAAACAGGGGTCTTAGGGTTATTTACGAAATGTTGTATGTACACACGGCTACACATCAAGCTATACATTTCCAGTTAATGGTGATCTCGCAATGT
The DNA here is from genome assembly GCA_947361185.1 of Charanyca ferruginea. Lineage (NCBI taxonomy): Eukaryota > Metazoa > Arthropoda > Insecta > Lepidoptera > Noctuidae > Charanyca > Charanyca ferruginea. Next base: position 6,992,068 of record OX376080.1, on the reverse strand, counting down.
ATAGGATTTCCGTACAATGCCAGGTCAGCTTATACTGGAAATGTATAGCTTGATGTGAAGCCGTATGTACACAACAGCCCAATGTTTTGCGTGCGCGCACCATAAACTGATTTTTTTACACCAAAATAAAACCCGATGTGAGTCTTTAGATTATCTTGAGTATATCGACACTAATATTATAAAGAGGAAAGATTTGTATTTTTGTAAGTTTGTAACGAATAAACTAAAGGCTATATTTATCAATTGAAAAAATACTTATATCAAGTTTAAATTAAAATAGGTTCATTAATTTCCAAAATTTTAGACTTGAAGCTTTGCATCTTGGCAGACTGCTTGGTGGTACCAAATGTTACAAAAACCAGTAATAAAAAAAAAGAAATAAAAAAACGAATTAACTACCAACCTCCACCGTTTGCTATGATTGCGGTCATTTTATATTCTGGCAACACTCCAACGGTTTTACGATTCCAAATTTGAAATAACAATGATTTACGATTGGATTGCTGATATATAAATGCATTCATTTTTATTGATTTAATCATAATTTAGTTTGTTAGAACTAAATGGAAGAAAAATGCTCGAAGTCCCGTTTTTTAGAACGGTGATCAAGTATGATAACATAACTGAACGTGACGCCCTCAGATTATGAAACAGATAGACCGCGCGGAACACTGAGAGTGAAGTCAAAAAAGCAAATACAAATACCTACAACGCGTTTCGTGCTGGACTGACACGAGTCAATACAGCACGAAACGGCGCATCGTTAGAAAAAAAACAATAAAAATACAAATACAATGCGAATACAATCACGAGATCGTAGGTATTTGCTTTTGAATTTGTATTTGCTTTTTTGGCTTCACTCTTAGTGTTGAGTGTTGTCTTGTGTTGTTGTGTTTTGTTTCATAATCTGAGATGACGTCGTTGTTCCCCAAAGATATTGTCTTGACTGACTGACTGTCATGGCAGATACCAAGACCAAATACGGGTGAGTTTATTTCCATTAAGGCTGCTCTCTCGAAAAAAGCTTGAAAGAAGCATGCAGATGAAGCAACATTTCGTCGGCATTTACAGAGAAATTACATCTGAAAAAAATTGTTAGTAATCTACATGATATGATACGTAATTTGGTTGAAAATGTCAAATCACCTCCAAATCATTGAGATGAAACCATTTTACTCCTTAATTTCTTATCAATAGACTATAAAAAAAAATATCTACTGCTTTGCAATACAAAGTAAAATGATTTGGTTTTGTTACTTTTTACAAATATGTATTATTTTTATTACAATAAATTAAAAATGCGTCCGATTAAAGATTGCGTCTACACCCCCGCAATCGTCCACAAATTCAGTACGGGCCAAATGCTCAAGGTTATTGGCATGTATACAAGCCTTTAGAGGCAGTTTTCGGTACGCAGCTACTAAATGCTGGAATAATATCCCACCTCCCATAAAGTATAGTAAAAGCAGTTTGACTTTTAAATTAAAATTAAAAGAATTTCTCTTACAACATCAAAAAGATGCTGAAAATGTTCGAGCCGACATATCTGCCATTTGAGTAAATTTTTCTATATATATAATTATGCACGTATATACATATATTTCTTTTTTATTCCTAATTATCTTTACATTATTTTGCATATTTCATCAATTTTTCATTGTTAATAAATTATACCAAACCGATTATTATTTTATTTATTTTGTTTTAAAGATTTATTATTTTAATGCAGCGCACGTTGGGTATTTATTTATTCTAGTACAAATGGCAACGTTTATTTAATTTTATATGAGTTTTAACATATTTATTATTATATTATTATTAAAACGTACACATACTTCCCTTTCCTATTGTTTTAATATTCTAGTGTATGGCACTCGTGGGCTGCAGCTGAAAATCAGCGTCAGGTGGCGCACTTCGTGGTGTCATCTGACATCATGCTGAGCTGAGGCCCTTTTGGCATTATATTCACCGTTTTCTATTTTTTTAGTTTTAAGGTGTATTTTATTTTAAGTATGTAATGCCAATAAACGCATTTTTCTTTCTTTTCTTTCTAATGCTGAATACCAGTGTTTTACACGGAGCGACTGCCTGCCTTTTTTTTTTATTATTAAATAGGCTTGCGTTTGACCGCAATTCACCTGGGCCTCAAATCTGCTATTATAATAGTGTCAGAATGGTCTATCATTGATTTTCATAATGACGCCATTATATTAGTAGATTACCAAACTTGTCAAAATCAACAATTATGAAATCAATTATAGACCATTCTGACACTATTGTAATAGCAGACTTGAGGCCCTGATCGTAAGTGATAATGCGGCCTAAGTTGGAACACGCTTGCCTAAGATGAACCGGTTCACTCGTGCCTTGAAGACACCCAGGCTGACCTCTCCAACCCAGTTACTGGGTAACGTAACACGACACACCTTATAGTAAGACTGGTTGTCAGACTTTTTGGCTTCTGACTACATAGATTTCTGTACAAACATTCTCCTGACAATAACGTACACAAAAAAGAATTATTCAATTTGGTGCAGTTGTTCGGAAGTTATGCGCTTACATACATTTCGGCGATTCATTTCTAAATACTTACATATTGTATAGATTCTAGAACAGTGGTTTTATTCAAGGTACATCGTCTAAAAGTATTAACGTTAAGTAATTTAGGATGTATTTTAATTCAGCGCTAAATTGCTTCCAAATCCGTTCCACAGTTACGACTTGATTGAATTATAAACATTCAAATAATTGTACTTTAATTGGACTGTGTAACATACTTTACTAGACTTTTGGCCAAATACTCAAACGCTACTCAATGTTAAGACTTAACGGCATTTCTAACACGTTCGGTGCGGTATCGGGTTGATTATATCCGATGCTCATCTTTCTTCCGGTGCGGGGTAAAAATTACTGTGCCACTTATCGCTGGTGCGGGACAGATATATTTGGTCTCCCTATGAATATAAATGAGACGGTTGCTATTTTAGAATTGCCTCGTAAATAGAAAACGTAGGTACAAAAAAAATCGTATCGGGTCCTTACGACCCGATGCTGACTGAAGCAAAATTAACGTCTAGTGCGTTCATCGGTTCTAAACGACTCGATGCCCGATGACCCGATAGCCGCACTAGATTACATGCTAGTTAAGCTAGTGACGTCCTTGACAAGGACGTCACTAGCTTAACTAGCATGTAACTCCTTGTGTTTAGATGACTTTCTATGCGAATGAGTAAAGAGAGTAAATGGAACATGAATGAAGCGATACATGAAAATGTTGTTTAAGTCATGTGAGGGTGAAAAGTCAACGAAAAAATATGTAGGCCAAGGTTCTCCAAGACAAATAATATTAGGTAAGCGGAATATATCTGACAAGTCCTGTAAACTGCAGACATCAGTCCCCAGCCACCAGATTCACCCACACCATCAACCAATACAGCTCATAGTGAACGAATACAAATATTGGAACACAAAAAGATCATATCTAAAAAATTGTTATACATTTCATCGCTATCGATGTTTATTTTTATCATTTACAACACTAAAAATGTATCGACACTTTTACTAAACAGTGCGGCTAACGGGTCGAAAGGATCCGACAGGCAATCCCTTTATTTACAAGCAAACCATTCAGTGCATCTACCTATGATTTCAGCCTTTTATTGAGTGTTTATTTCTAAACATATTGCTATAAAGGAATATGCTTTAATCAATAATGATTAAAGCATGTTCCATGAAAGTCGACCAGGTCTTTTCGACCTAGCAACGCACCAGGGCCTCAAGTCTGATAATACAATAGTGTCAGAATAGTCTATCATTGATTTCATAATTGTTGATTTTGACAAGTATGGTAATCTACTAACATAATGGCGTCATTATGATTTTCCATTGGTCAACCACTGACACGCCATTGAAAGAAATGATATAGAATGGTAATCTCGCACAAAATGACAAATGAATGATTGCGATAATCTGCAAAATTTTTTACAGTTCCTTTGATCAGTGACCTACCATTAGAACGTCATTGTGCAGTCATTGGTTATAATTCGACCGACCAATGATCGCCCATAATGAATTTAGCAGATTACGAACTTTTAGCAAAATGACAATGGGATCGTGTTGGAATGACAAAATTATAAAAATAGCAGGCTTGGCCCCCTGGAGCAAATCGTACTTCGAATATAATAGACCCCATGCCGCACCACCTAAAAATCACCAAATTTTAATAACGCAGTGAACGTGTTAACATTGAGTAGCGTTTGTGTATTTGGCCATAGGATAATTGAGGAGCTCTTGGCTACGTAAGAGCCGTACTGATCGACCGGTAATAAAATTAAAACTACGCTTACCGCGGTCGGTCCGTCGATGGGTCTATAAAAACACATTTGATTTTAGCTCTCAAATTCAGTTTACTTTAAAATTAGATTTTTAGTTTGCTTTGAAATCAATGAACAGTTGTCAATTGGGTTGACAAATGACTAACTAGAAGTGACGTCAAAAATATAAATTGCAATACAAAATCTATGGGGGGAATCGCGTTTTGACAGTTTACCTATAGAAAGTAGGTATGTCAATTGATCGGTGGTGTAATCTACCTAAATGCAGGATAATCATGTAAATTACTTAATACACTCGGCGTCACAAAAATCGCACCTCTTTAAGAATTCCCTTCAAAGTCATTTTAACCCTATTAATCAATGGTATACATATGACTATAAGGTATAATTGGAAAGGCAATTTATTTAAATTTCAGAATAAATCAATGGATTTGGTTTTTTGTTTACCAGGGAATAAAAAAAAGCAAGCTAATGCAAATGATTAAAAAGTTAAATTTTATTTTATCAGCAAAAATTACAACAAAGTCCTTAAAACTAACTTAAAACCTAGTGTTACCCCCCCTAGCCCTGATGATTGCTTCCATGCGTTCTCTCATGGACCTTATTAATGTGACAACAGTCTCTTGTGGAATGTTGTCCCATTCTGCAACGACGGCCTCTTGAAGGTCTTGGAGAGTGGTAGGGGCAGGATTTCGTGCCCGTACTCGCCGTTTCAGTTCATCCCAAAGGTGCTCAATAGGGTTCAGGTCTGGACTTCGCGCCGGCCAGCGCATAACAGGGATGCCAACTTCTTGCAGGTAGTCTCTTACAATTAAAGCGGTGTGACAACGGGCGTTATCGTGCATTAACGTGAACCCACTGCCAACAAAACCCGCATAAGGGACAACCTGCTCCTCTAAGATCTCTGTTATGTACCGAGCAGCAGTCAGCGACCCTTGCCCGCGAGCACTTCCAGTCCGAGAAACACACACAAGGTTCGTTTTACCGTTGATTGACATGCCGCCCCAGAACATGCACGAGCCACCCCCGTATTCCACTGTCTCTTGAATACAGGCTTGTGCGAATCGTTCCCCTTGCCTCCTATACACTCTTCGACGCCTGTCGTTGCAGAAAAGACACACCCTCGTCTCATCCGAGAAGAGCACAGCCCTCCATTGGTCTATTGTCCAATCCACATGGTCACGGGCAAATTGCAACCGGTCTCTCCTATGCTGTGCAGTCAATTTGGGCCCTGTAGCAGCCCTATGAGCTGCAATTTTCTTCTCCCGCATTCTTCTTCTAATCGTGGCGTAAGTAAAGACGCTTACAGAAGTTCTGCGAGCTGATCGCAGTTGTTGTTGCAGCTCAACAGCATTGGAGAACCGATTACGTAAAGACGTCGAAACAATGAAGCGATCGTCTCTTTCGGATGTGCACCGTTGTCTTCCAGATCCACGTCTTCGGATATAGCCACCAGTCTCTTGGAAACGTTGGAACACTCGTCGAACGGCAAAACGACTCAAGTTCAGTTGCCGAGCAACATCACATTGCCGCATCCCTGATTGCAGTAGTGCAATGACTTGAGCGGCTTCATCTGCAGTGGTATCCATCTTCTGGGGTATTTTTCTTGCTGTAGCTGTTCACGTGTGTTCACTTCAAAGGTTGAATAGCGAATGACCCACATTTAACCCGGGTCGCCCGTTTTATACCCTTGTAGGGAGGTGCAATTAGTGGCCGTTGTAATGCGTATTTTGACAACATTTTTTTTAACGTTACGTGCTAATGAGATCTGTTGTGTTTAGGAATTCTAACTGTTGTTAATTTAAAGGTCGTTAAACATACTTTTAATTGATACCAATATTAATTGGGTTTAATGTATTCGTTACTGGCGGGACATGTTTTAAACTTATTTTCGAAAAGGTGCGATTTTTGTGACGCCGAGTGTATAATCCATATTTCCAGACTATATAATAATATATTCATACTAATATTATAACTGCGAAAGTAACTCTGCCTGTTACGTGTAACTGTCTAAACACACTATGCCGAAGTAACACGACCGAAGTTCAGCACAATTACGCCTGCAATGCTATTTGAATTACTGACGACACACTACGCCGAAATTACGTCGCGTCATAGCGTACAGCCTAACTTCGGTCGGGCGTAAGTTCAGCGGCAACTTATTCTGTGAGCACACATTAATAACAAGATCACTTTGTTTTGCGTCTGTCTGTCCAACTGTGTAGATAACACGGCACGACGCCACGACGGCGCTCGAGACACTGAATACACACACAAAGTTGCGGAACTGAATTTCTGCTGCGTAAGTTCGGCACTTATGGTGTGTCATATCAGTCGAATACGTCGGAACGTAAAATCAGCCGCCGAACTTAGGTCGCGTAACTTCGGCATAGTGTGTTTAGATACTAGTACTATCATCTGTGGTTACGTTTTCACGGCAAAACGGCTGAACCGAATTTAATGAAATTTGGCATGTAAACAGTTCAAACCCTGAGGAAGGACATAGGCTACTTTTTAATCCGCGATTTCGTGTGCATCCGCAATAACTGACATTCAGGCGGACGAAGTCGCGAGCAGTGGGAAAATATTCTAAGAAAAGGTAAGTTTAGAAGCATCTAGAGCCGTCAATATCTCGTCAAGCCGTTTTAGGAATATTTCGTAATACGTCAGGACAGGAAATGGGAATATTTTTAGAAGCCGCTCTTTTCTTGACGAATTCCGGGAGTTGTCGTATCCTGTCCTTTTTAGTTTTACTATAATAATAAATTAGAGCAATTTACGACTAAACGGAATGTTAGAAATCGTAAATATGAATGTGGAGTCAAGTTTTAATTTGATCTAAATCAAGTTTTAATTTTGTAAGAGATTAATGAGTAGATGATACTGTGCTTAACTCAAACTTAGACTTAATTGCTAATATGAGGCTAAGTTATACTAACAGCTAGTAAGTAAGTATACCTTCTTATTTTCTCCCCTGTATCGTTATTTAAGTCTACCAGCAGGCGTAGCATGACAATTCTATCTCTACTCTACGTAGAATAGACATAGTTCTTTCTATCCTACTTGACATCTCTATCTAACCGAGCATGAGCCGACTGGTAGACTCGCGTTTCTACGTAGAGAAAGACATACCTTTTCTTTCCATAGCAACGCCGGAGTGCTGTGTTGTAGATAGACGTTAAAAATTTTACGATAAAATTGCGTTTCGTTGTCGACAAAAATGTGTCAATCGTTACGTTTTATCACATTTTGAACCGTTATTTATTTACTTAGAGACAACAAACAGTGTAATAATAAGTAGACATAGGTTAGAACTTAATAATAAAGGTAACAAATAAATATTATGTACACTACATACTCTTATCCACATTGTAATGTTATTCAATCAAAGCAACAACGAAACGTTATTTTTAACCCCCGACGAAAAAGAGGGGTGTTATAAGTTTGACGTGTCTGTGTGTCTGTGTGTCTGTCTGTGGCACTGTAGCTCTTTAACGGGTGAACCGATTTGAATGCGGTTTTTTTATTTGAAAGTAGATTCTCTAGGGATGGTTCTTAGACATGTTTCATCAAAATCGGTTCAGTAGTTTTAAAGTTATCAGCTCTTTTGTTTGCTGCGGTAGGGATCTTAGACGCATACCGGATGTTTACTTTGCTTTCAAACATATTATTATAGGTGACCACACTGACCACACAAAACCAAACTAAATTACATTTAAAAAATTTAAAATAAAAATTAAATTAAAAATTTAAAAAAACCCCCAACGCAAAACATAAAAGCGATTATGTAAAAAGTAAAAAATAATACTTTTGTTGAGCCATCAAATGTTTGTTCGTTGAAATGGCGCTATAATGTCGCGGCGGGGTACCGCTAAGTTTAAAGCAATAACTAAATATCTAAAATAGCGAACTGATGGTAACTAGATTTGCAACAAGATTAACAACTAGATTAGCAACAAAAATTTGATAATATCGAAGCAAATTGGTCGGAAATGCTGGTAAATTAATAGACAGTGAATGAAATTGAGGGACTGACTTACTTAAGCGGTACCCCGCCGCGACATTATAGCGCCATTTCAACGAACAAACATTTGATGGCTCAACAAAAGTATTATTTTTTACTTTTTACATAATCGCTTTTATGTTTTGCGTTGGGGGTTTTTTTAAATTTTTAATTTAATTTTTTATTGTGACGGCTGTCGGATCGATATAATAACAAAATATTTTAGAAAACAATACTTAATCAAAATTTAATTGTCCAAATGTTTTGATTTTGGAAAATAAATAGGTAGACTTGGGACTACGACAAAAACAAGTAAGTACCTACGAGTAAATCTAAGTGAAAGTGATTGCGTTAAGTTAAGTTAATTGATTAATTTAAGAGAATGTAGTCCTCGATTAGTTGAAAATCGCATTTGAGGATTGAAAGAAGATAGTCGCATCGTCTGATAAAAATTCTTGGTTTACAAAGGAAAATTCTTCACTTTTGTCTTCAATCAAAGAAAAAGCATGCACCTATCATATATCATAGCAAGTGATATATGATAGGTGCATGCTTTTTCTTTTCTTTATTACTTATCGTCAGTGTTCTTACCTCATTCACATACTAAAACTGATTAATTATTTATTTGCAGTGTGCGAAGTACCAACCCACAGATTGAGATGTTGTTGGTGGACTACAATTTCCAAAGGAACTATTAGTTAATCTGTGACAATAAGTTTATTTAAAACAAACTAACTGAAAGGAAAATGAGACAAAGCCATTTACAAAGGTACAATTTTTATTTAAGTACTTAAAATCAATTTCTTATTATACGAGTAATGTCAGTTCTTCCATGAGTTACAACTTGTAGAACCTCTACCTATGTGCCTCTATAAAGGGCTACCTCTGTGCTTCCGTGCTTCAGGGTGTACCATGATAAGCATTCAAGTCATGAGCCGGTTCCAAAGTTTAGCCTGAACCTCCTGAAAATCAATAATAAATAATTAATTTTGTGTTTTGTTATTACAGATAACATAGTTCCTGAATGGTGAATCGATATATGAGGCCCAAAAATGAATTACCTAGTTGTACATACTATAATTATAATAATAAATAAAACTATACACGACTGTTTATTGTTTCAAATTATTAATAAGTCCGGTTTCAGACTGAAATAAATTAAATACAATATAGTATAAAGTTTCTTATATGAATATTTTCTACTTTTTTTACTAGTTTGCCAAGTATTCTGGCCTTGCATGCTTCCTTTGCCGTTTATTGTATTCTTGTTCTAGATATAAGAGAGCGCCTTGACTTCCATATTACAAGTTGTACTTCGTTTGGAAGTCCAGTTTGAAAATAAGTACAACCCTATTATGTGCAATATACTTTTTTTTTATTTGAAATCTATCCAACTAAACAGCTACCTACTCACTTTCAGCAATTAAAGACCCAGCAAATGATTAGACATTGTTGGATCCACCGTACCTAGGTAATATTTCTGACCTATTTGTATTAGAAGCAGTTGGAAGGCGTGGGTTCCTAATCTTCAAATAGGTTGAACTTACTCAAGAATAGGCAGTTCCTGAGATTTTCTAGGAGACAGATTCTTGCTCAGCTCCCGGCACAGATTCTGCATTTCTCTTTACTAACTTCATAATTTTCCAAAGCCTCGTTTTCGTGAAGAACGTGAGCCCCGGTTTAATGCATTCTTCTTTGCAAAAAAAAACTGAAAGGATGGTGACGGTAGTCCTCCAACATGTTTATAAAAACAACTTCAACTCTGCTTTTGTGGAAGAGTCACCACATTTTTGCCAATGTCACGTAAGTACTTATCATGATTGGCCATCAAATGAAGGAGATTATTCAATAACAACAAATTTAGATGGTAAAAAATATTGAATTGAGTTTTTAAAATCAATATAGATCCTTGTCTACATAGAAATATATACTTGTCTAGGTCAATTGTGATGTAGACTATTTGACACTTGTTAGAAGAAAAGTTTCTACACCTAAATGTCAAAAGTAGAGAAAAAAATGGTCGTCATGCTCGGCATTGTAGACTCTTGTCTACTGTAGAGTAGAAACATTTCTTCTCTTCATCGCCATGCTCGCAACGTAATAAATCTTTCTACGACCGTCATTTTGTCTATTCTTCCTGTCAGTATGTCTATTCTTCCGTAGACATAGCGGTGGTCATGCTACGCGTGCAGAAGACTTAAATAACGTGTGTCTGGACACACTTTAAACTACTCCCCAGTTTAAAGTGTGTCCAGACACACTTTTTAGTTTTTAGGGTTACGTACAACAAAAACGGAACCCTTATAGGATCATCCGTGCGTCCGTCTGTCACAGCCAATTCGTTCCGAATCTACTGGACCAAATTAGGTGAAATTTGGTAGGATGGCGTAATTCTATGACTCAAACACAGATGTGCAAAGTAAATAAATAGGTATATATTTTTAATGGGGGTCGTTATCGGGGGACAAATTAGGAAGTTTAAAAAAAACAAAAAAAAAGTTTTGCAATCCTTACTGTGTCATAAATCAAATGAAAGGGCTCGTTATGAGGATCTCAAATATATTTTTGTTATTATTGTAAAATATAAAGTTTTGATTTTATTCATGAAAGAAGACGAAAATTGACTGTTCCCCCCTGATCTCCGAAACTACTGAACCTAACATTTTGAGAAAAATACAAAATATAGATCATTGCTTGTAGATTACAGGAAAACCTATGAGAATTCTATCAAATGGCATTGTACGGAACCCTCTCCACGCGAGTTCAACTCGCACTTGACCGGTTTTTCTTCTTGTCTCTAATTTTCATTACCTGTATCAATGTCATGCATACCTGTTATTTGCATGGTTAATGAAATGCTGTTTTTATGATATTTTTTCGAATTGTAAGTGACAGCGCTGTCACTATCTTCTATCTATCTAATAAAAATAAATCGTTGTTCGTTAGTTCGCTAAAACTCGAGACCGGCTGGACCAATTTTTCTAATTTTGGTCTTTAAATATTTATGTACGGAACCCATCGTGCGCGAGTCCGACTCGCCTTGGCCAGTTTTTTATGGATATAAAATTGGTCCCTTATAAAGTTGATGAAAATATTAGTAGGTAGTAGTTATATTAGTTTTGTTCAGCGTGGAAAATTAAGGGACGACTTTTTTTGTTTGGTTTTACCGTAGCTTAATTAATTTGGATGATAAGGGGACATCCATAAAGTACGTCACAATAATTTCCTGACTTTTTGACCCCTCCCCCGTCCTTGTCACAGTTGGTCACATTTGTGAGACCCCGCCTCCCTAGTGTGATGTCACATATTTTGTAATTTTAACAGCAATGTAGCACCAATTCTTTGAGGACGAAAACATACGACTCCTCCCACCCCTTGTCACATAATGTCACACTTCGTCGACCCCCTCCCCCCCTGTCAACGTGTGACGTACTTTATGGATGGTCCCTAAGTAGCACTAAAAATCGAAACTATATTTACAAAAAATACAACCGCCTTCAAAAATTATAAGGTGAGTTAAATTAACTTTAATTTCGGAAGACGTTGGCTAATTATTTACTGCAAAATGGCCGCCGTATATGCTCCCACGTGTGTGCGACAATAAGCGTCTCCTGCCTGTCATACAGATTGCGATATTAAAGCGACAGTTTCTATTCAGAGACGGTATCATAAAAAATCTTGAGAGGTGTCAAGGGACACCCGGATGGAACGAAGTTCCTTTCGACAACAATTTACAACAACAACAACACAACAACAACACAGCAAATAACAACAATATGTTGTTGTTGTTGTTGTCGTTGTCGTTGTTGTTGTCGTTGTTGTTGTTGTTGTCGTTGTTGTTGTTGTTGTCGTTGTTGTTGTTGTTTATTATTGTTTATTACTATTTACTTATTATTATTTACAATTAATAACTGGCTTGGACAGAGAAACACGCGCACGCCGCACGGCTTACAACTATAGCAAAAAGTGTCGTTACGTTTTTTCCGTCTAGCCCCCTTTCGCAACGCGCGATAAGGAACTACGTTATCAACTCTTTACTATGAAGAAACTTAACTATGAAGACACTGAATCCCTTATAACTATCGTAAAGTAACATACATTTCACACACTCATACACACACACACACACACACACACCACACACACACGCACACACAAACATAATAGATTAATATTTTTTTCTCCTTCTACCAGTTTCGATACCCATACTGTATTTTTATACTTGTATTTAACATAGTTATTGTAAATTGTGCTCATACCGTGGGTGAGTGTCCTGGAGGCCTGAAATGGGTTTCCCTAGTTTAGGCTCCAGTCCACCCCATAATCTACAATACTTATGTAGAAACTGTTACAATTAAACTGTACTATTTATAAATTGTGGTGGAAAATCAATATTTTTTTATCTTTATCTTTTTATCTAACTCTCAATGAATAGACTTCATCATCATTATCGGCCTGCCTAGCCTTTTCTCAACTAAATTGGGGTCGGCTTCCAGTCTAACCGGATGCAGCTGAATACCAGTGTTTTACATGGAGCGACTGCCTATCGGACCTCCACAATTCAGTTACTGGGTAACACGATACCCCTTGGTAAGACTGGTTGTCAGACTACTTGGAATGACCGCCAGGACCAACGGCTTTACGTGCTTTCCGAGGTACGAAGGAGACTCGGTATCAAATGGATGCTCACCCATCTACAGAGCAACCGCGGCAAGCGTGACTTAACCTTTGACCGATCGATTTGTTCAGCTTTTACTTGGCCTCGAGCTCCTCAGCGAATAGACTTATAGATCGGAAATCTTGAATCAATATCGTCTACTGTAAATATCGCACAGTTAGATTACGTATTTGAAATCCACTTGAAATTCTTCTCTGTATTGGAGCATCGCAATGGTTTATTTTATTAATAGAAGGTAATGGATTTCTTGGATTGATATGTCTGCTTCTGTATGATGACGTACTACGTAAGCGTTCTATGCAAGCTATTCGATTGTGGGTCTTATCGTATTTTATTTATTCAACTTCAAAAAGACAACCGCCTTCAAATACCAAAAAGTGAAAAATAACTTTAAAACAGAACACACATATGACTTTAGTTTCGGAAGTCGGTGGCTTTGCTGTTCTATTTGTTGTTTTGTATTGCCACCGACTTCCGAAACTAAAGTCATGTGTGTTCTGTTTTAAAGTTATTTTTCACTTTTTGGCTTTTGAAGGCGGTTATCTTTTTTGTAAAAAAGCTTTTTTATTTTTCGCTTTTTAGTACTTCCTGATCATCCAAATTCGTTAAGAAATGGCAACACAGTCAAAACTGAGATTGAAAGTACAAGGTGCGAACATTACAACGTCATCCAAGTATTTTTTTTTGCTTTCTGTCGATTTTTTCAAAAGGTGCTGAATCAATTTCGGTAGAATTTATATGGTGGTCCCATATAAATTTTATCGAAATTGATTCATACCCATAGAGGCATACCCTATACATAAAAAAAAAAAAATTTTTCAAAGTCATAATTATGCCTAATGTGCCAGCAATAAGAGTTCAATGTATCTACATAATTATACTTATCCGAAAGTTTTGCCTAGCATAGATTTAATGTAAGTAGAATTTTGTAAAAACTTGATTAAAAAGAGTGTCCGTGGAGTTTCTTGCTCGTTCTTCTCCATAGAGACCTACCCTACGTTTTGGAACGAGCAACTATCAACTTTCTGACTAATGCCCAAGATTCTGAGGTGATTTAACTGGACTATATCTATTCGATAATGCCATTGGTTCGATATTGCGCACTCAGTTAAGGAAGAAAATCACTCAAATAGATAACTTTGTCGAATGAATAGCTATCGTTTATTCGAAGACCTCAGAAACCGGGCAAAATGAAGTGACCGACTCCTTGACAATTCAAAAGTACCTGTAAATAGTTTAATTAAAATAAATACTTTGAGTTAAAAATTAATCAATCAAATTTTATTTAAATTAATATTTAAAATAAAATTTACACTAACTTCAAAAAAATGGGAGACATTTCACGCAGTGCTTTCATTCGTTCGCTTACATTCATTAATTCATCTTTTTAATATTATCCTCCATTATTTTCTTTTTAGCGTTTTGATGACAAACACAGAAATAATTTTCCTTCGTAACAAGGAATTTAACAAAGGAAAGATATGTAATTATACTGCAATAATGACATGTATACATTTAACAGTCTGTTGTCAAGTCAGCAAAATGAGGTCAGCCTACATTCTTTTACACTTTTTCCTGACTAACGAGTTTCAATTGTAATATTAGCAAAAAAATGTGTTCATTATGCGGAGACGAGTGTGTGGTACAAGACTAGATAATGCAACAGAGACTTAAGTTGTTATTGTTGATCGAACTGTGATGCGATTTTTTACAACACCATTTATATGCTTTTTAGTACATTTTCGTTGCGATTTTTCCTATGTCGCATTGCTGGGAAAACACCCCTAGTGCGATTTCGCTATAACTTTAAATAATAGTGTGTGTAGAAGTGTAGTAAATATCAGGCGGACCACGTTATGGTAGGTGGTAACCATCGTTTATGGTATGGTCGTTGGCGATGGAACATTAAAAATGCTCGCTGTGATGTGATATGCCGAATGCAAGATATACAATGAATGCACGAGTTTTTTAAGTGACAACTTCTTAAGCTGCGTTGAGCGATTTTTGGTATGGGCATAACTTATCGGTTCGCGTCAACGAACATGCTATTTATTACCTCGTTACGGAAATATCAATGTTATATGTCAAGAAATACAGCTTTAAATTGAAGCTCCAACGGCAGGTAGCAGAACTTGCTTATTGAACGGTTTCTGGAGGGAAAGGGACGAATTATTACGACAAAGAAAAACGCGGTTATTCCAAGTTTATGTTTTCACTTCTGTTGACATTCCCCATGACACCCGCGTGCCCTGTCACCAGCTCATGTGCGGACCTCATGACTGCATCAACGGATGGCATTCCCGTGGCTAAATTCGGGCCAAACAAGGAATCTGATAAGAACAAACACAACACACACATAAATACTCGCACATATAAACATTCGCATACTTATACATACACACACATGATAAATATCCGTGTTTGCCATCGACACGTTAAGAAGATGACTGCCTATTTTAATTTTAATTTCCTGTATGTCTATTCTATTACAATCTCCCTCGGTGAACACCCAGATGACGTAAGCTGTCATTCGTCCGTCTACTTTGTCAATCCCTAGAATCGGGACCCATAGCATCGCCACTGTAAGAAGCGTGGTCTCTGACATAAAACTACTCCTGTTAGCCATCAACTCTTTACTCCAATGCGTTCTCGCACCGAACCAGTTTTTACTGTTTTTCAATTTACATATTATTTACCTCAATTTTGCTAACTAGTTATCAAATAGTGAGTCACTGATTTATGTATTTATTGTGGTTGCAGTTTAAATAGTAGTTTCATTTCGCGGTAGAATAAAATAGTTTTTGTTTAGTCTGGTTGTGCCAGTCTTACAAAGGGGTAATGTGTTACAGAAACTGGATTCTGGAGGTCATATAGGCAGACGCTCCATGTAAAACACTACGTATTCAGCTGCATGCAGTTAGACGCGAAGGCGACCCCAAGATAGTTGAGAAAATGCATGGCCGATGATAATAACGATGTTTAGTCTGAATGATCTAGTTTTCGAGTCTATTAAATTATTCCGTTAGGTTGATTTGTGCCTGGTTGATGGCAATAGTTTCGCTTGCTTTTCAATGCGACTAGGGTTACCAACCGTCTGGTTTTTTCCGGATATATCCGGTTTCGTACTTTGCCTGCTCCTGAAAATTTTTTTGTGAATACCTTTGCTAAAAAGATAGTTGAAAACTCAAGTGGTCATTCTTATTTGGAAATGATAACCTTACTTAGGATTTAAACATAAAAAGTAACGAAAAGATATTTTTTTTAATTGTTGATAAATCGTGACATCTACACTACCTAATATTTTAAAGAGGTTAAGTTTGTTTGTTTATAAAAGACTAGCTTTCCTCCGCGTGAAGGTCGGTTACCGCAGATGCAGACGAACTCGCGGATTAAAAAGTAGCCTATGTATCTTTCCCCAGAGTTCAAGCAACTACACACCAAATTTTATCAAAATCGATTCTGCCGTTTCGTCATGAAAACGTAAAAGAGAGTTACTTTCACATTTATAATATTAGTAAGGATAACGTCTGAAAATTACTTTTCTTATTACAACAATTTTTTCACTGATCGAAAGCTAGATTACTGTTGAGTGTTGTAGGGGAGACCAGGAATGAACGTAACAATTTGCAAAAAATAATAATTTGTTATGAAACGCATTTGTTACTTTCATCCCGTGTTACTTTTATACCTGGTCTCCCCTACGTTATATTTTATGACAAAGGTACGATTTCCACGCAGACAAAATCGCGAGCAACAGCTATCCAGCTTCATAGAAATCGTTAACAAGATACACAGATCAAAAAAAAACTTTTTTATTATAATCGATCTATCTCGACCTCAATACTAGAGACGCGAGCCGGTTTGGCCTGTTAAACAGTTATAGGTATTATATCTATGCGAATATTCGTAAATCTGTTAGTCGACTAATAAAAATAATAACTGTATTTTTTCTTCTATTTTGTTGTGAATGCTGTGCATGGCTGTAATTGATGTAATCATATAGTTCATGTCTCAGTTCTCTGTCAAGCTGGCACTTTGCATGGCGTATTTGTACAAATATTCGCCTTATTTGAATAATACAAAATTTACCTTCCCATTACTGAAATAAAGTCCATTTTGTATTATCCATAAGGTTTACTTAAAGCTCACTTCAGTTGAATTAATCGAGGGTGGCTTTTACAAGACTTCGAAGATAGGAAGTTCTGTATTACCTATACGTAGGAATGTTGTTGCCATTTTCTTAATAAACATCATGTCATCATGTCAACCTTTGGAAGCCCATTGCTAGGTCTTCCCCAAAAGGGGGTTCAGCCGTATTCGCCATGCTTGGCCGATGCATGTTGGCGATCGCAGTAGGTGTTATGTACTCAGAAGGACGCTGCTGCCCATCCTCTGGTCAATATCCCTCTGTCGCCTTCTACGACACCCACGGGCAGAAATGAGGTGGTGCTTTTCGTGGCCGGCACTACACGTCTTACCGGCAGCACACTCTTAAAATACACTGAACTAATTTTGATGTGTTTTTTAGATCTTAGTAGGTACCTACTGAAATCTATACTAGGCAATATTAAAAAGCTAAATAGGGTGCGAAAGTACTTCACGACGGAACAGCTGCTCAACTTATACCAAGCACAAGTTCGATCGTGCATGGAGTACTGTTCGCACCTTTGGGATGGATCAGCAAAATACCAACTGGAGGCGATAGAAGTCATTGATAGACGTGTCAAGAGGCTCATTAACAACGACTCCCTGGTTAGGGCTAAGCTCCAGTCCAGAGCCTTGAACATCGCCGCACCGTTGCTAGCCTATCGGTCTTTTATCGGGTACATTTCCGCATGCAATTCCGTCGCACACTCCCCAAAATGCAACCGATAGAAAACCGACAGGCCAGCAACTCGGCGTCGATGCTCAAAACTTTGGAGCTTTGACTCGACGAGCCTATCATTGCCAATGATCCTCTTGGCTCGTTTCTCAATTGACTCTAGGGCATCAAGCTGGTATCTGGCAGATCCGTCCCAAAGATGAGAGCAGTACTCCATACACGATCGAACTTGCGCTTGATAAAGTTTAAGCAGCTGTTCCGGCGTGAAGTACCGTGTCACCTTTGCTAGGATCCCCAGCTTTTTGGCAGCCACTTGAGCCTTTGCCTCTATGAAAGGGCCAAAATTGAGGGTTGATGTTAACGTAACACCAAGAAGCTCAAGTCGGTCGGTTATCGGCACGGTTACACCTCGGAAAGATGGAGCTGGGTGGAATTGGCTCCTTTTAGCGGAAAAGAGACACGCTTGGGTCTTAGCAGCATTGAACTTGACCAGATTGGCGTCGCCCCATTCAGAGACAGCCTGTAAGGACAAGTTCAAGCGCTCAACCATCGCCTCCCGGAGAGACCGGATCTGCGACCCACCAGCTCGTGCGTCGGAAACGTATCTCTCAGCGACAGTGCTGTCGTCTGCATACCCAAAGGTACCGGGTTTTAGCAGATCATTAATATGCAGCAGGAACAATGTTGCTGAGAGCACCGACCCCTGAGGAACCCCCCCCTAACTGCTTTGGAATTGCACAATTTAATTCCCCCATCCCCATTCCATCATCGGACGAGCAGGGATACGGCGACGCGTCACCGCTATATGGTTGAAGTTCCACGGTCTCGAACCAAGCGCTTTGACTTCACATTTATTGTGCGACCTGCCAGACTGTGGAATTCGCTGCCCGCCTCTCTGTTCCCTGATAAGTATAATCAGGGTATCTTCAAGGCACGAGTGAACCGGTTCATCCTAGGCAAGCGTGTTCCAACTTAGGCCGCATTATCACTTAAGATCAGGTGAATTGCGGTCAAACGCAAGCCTATTTGATAATTAAAAAAACTTGAGAGGTGTCAAGGGACACCCGGATGGAACGAAGTTCCTTTCGATTAATTAGTGAAGGAATTGTAATTTTTTTTTTTTTTTAATTTATAATAATATTTTTTTTATTATTAACAAATATAATGTAATTAAAAGACAATTTAATTAAACGTGCCCGTTTATGTATCGAGCGAAATGGACTCCATATTGAGCAGTTGCTTCGATACAGGGAAGTGTAAATTTTATACCTAATAGGTAAGATTTTTAATTAAGCCAAAGTTGATTAAAACTGTGTTTGTGAATAGCTCTAATTTATTTAAATAGGTTACCTATAGCACCTATAGGTAGGTACCTACGCCTGCCTGCCTTTCTTTTTCTAGCAAAAGAGTACCTACTCACTTACCTACTTACAACTACAAATAATTCGCCAATGATAAAAGTACTAAACATATCGCCGTAGGTACCTAGTTCAAAGAGTTCGCCGCGCCGCCTTTAAATACATAAACATATTCTACGAAAAGCGAATTCGGACTTTATTTTGTAAACGTAAACGGTTAAAAATTGAAATTTTACCAAACTAGGTATGATAAAATTATTCTGAGAAACGTATAGGCTGGTGCCCGACCGGACAATAGGAGCTATGTGCAACCGAATTTCACGGTTAATGTGTTAAAATAAGGTTTTAATTCGCTCCAATATTTTCATAGAAAAGCCGCCATTCAACTAATAATGAACTCTATTTGACAGTTCCAACGATTCAATTTTTCTGTTCGAATTGTCTGCGTTTGTGAAGTAATAAAAATAGCAAAAATAAGGTTTTAATTCGCTCCAATATTTTCATAGAAAAACCGCCATTCAACTAATAATGAACTCTATTTGACAGTTCTAACGATTCAATTTAGCTTATTATAGCATGTCGTGACAACTTTTCGTAAGAATTTTTTCCGTCTAGCCCCCTTTCACAACGCGCGATAAGGAACTTCGTTCCAAAAAAAAAAAAACTGCTAGTCCTTCTAAAAAAAATCCTTTCACTACTTTATTCCCGAGTGATACATGTATTTTATCATTAAAAACAACTTTAAGATCTCTTACAAAATTCTCACAACCGAAATCGCAGGCAAATGTTAGTACAGTGTAATCAAAGCTATAATTAAAACTTTTCTCAAAATAGAAACCGTATTTGGCATAGTCGTTTGTTGAAAGTTGACCATTTTTCTACCATTACTTAATACTTGCCAACTTATAAGTGAATAACAAATACTAAGTATTGGCAACAATAGTTGTCAGGTGTAGTGTTACGTCAACTCTTGGTAAACGCTGTTGTTTCGGGCATAGAGAATAGACCACCACTTTCTGACAGCTAACAGTGAAAAAATATAGGTGCTGGTGTAATTACAGGCATAGTCATAGTCAAAGCATTTATTTCAATTAAACCATTTACAGGCAGTTTTGAATTGTCAAGGAGCCGGTCAGTTAGTCAGAAAATTGAAGATAGTTGCATATGAGACATCAGCCCTGTGGTGCCAGTCGCGAATAGCACCACCCCATTTCTACCCGTTGGTGTCATAGAAGGCGACAGAGGGATTGACCAGAGGATGGGCAGCAGCGTCATTCTGAGTACCATAACACCTACTGCGATCGCCAACATGCATCGGCCAAGTATGCCGATTACTGCTGTACCTCCCCTTGGGGAAGACTTATGCCCTGCAATGGGTGTCTAAAGGTTGACATGATGAGACATTTCAACTTTTTCTCTGACAACGCATCTGCAAGGTCTCTGGTACTGCAAATGTCTATAGACAGAGGTGACTACTTAACATATGGTAAGCCATTAGTTTCTAAAAAAGAAAATTGGTTGTCTGTAAAGTCGGTCTATGGACGGATAGTTTTATATGATAAGTGTGATAACGTCATAAAGAAACGTAATGGCTAACATATATAACATGAACAAATGATGACTTCCGTCGAGGTGGGCGGAGCTTATTGCTTGGGCTCCCGCTTGCAAACTAAGGCTCAGGCGGAACGTGACACTTTTTCGTGCGTGCAGCCGGTGTTCACCGATTTATAAGATCACGGCAAAAAAATCGACTTCCTACGCTAAACCATGAAAACAACAAACAAGACCAGAACATCAGTTCAGATTCATTAACCGACTTCAAAAAAAAAGGACGTTCTCAGTTCGACCTACATGTTTGTATGTATGTATGTTTGTCCGCGTGATGCGGTTTTCAGAAAAGGGTTTGTTACATTCTGGAGAAGCTTTTAGTATTCAACAAATTGAAATTTATTCAGCGCTTTTTTACTGTTAGTAACTTATTTTTCGCTTTTTAGTGTTGCCCTACTATCCAAATCCATTACGAAACGGCGACACAGTTAAAAGAGATTGAAATTCCTCCAAAGATTGAAGAAACTAAAACGTCGTCTAAGTATTTTTTTTGGGAATTTGTTGAGTTTCTCAAAAAGTCAATGTTGGTAAAATTTATATGGGATCATTTCGGAATAAACCCCTTTCGAACAAAAAAAAAATTTTGCAGATCCGTCACTATATGACAGAGTTATGCCCGAACATACATAAAAAAAAACTTAACTTTCGAATTGATAACCTCCTCCTTTTTGAAGTCGGTTAAAAAGTGATCAATAACTTTAGCACAGAACACACATGACTTTAGTTTCGGAAGTCGGTGGCAATACAAAACAACAAACAGAACAAAGCCACCGACTTCCGAAACTAAAGTCATGTGTGTTCTGTGCTAAAGTTATTTATCACTTTTTAGTTTTTGAAGGCGGTTCCCCTGTTTTGTAAAAAGTTTATTTTTAGGTTATAGTTTTTAATTTTCGAGGACCTCGTGGCTAAGGGTGGTATTACACTTATCAAATATCTTGGTCCAATGTACATTTGATCAAAGAAATTGAACGAATTACCTAAACAGTTGGCCTAAACAGTTGTCCAATTTCTTTGCTCAAATGTACATTGGACAAAGATATTTGATAAGTGTAATACCAGCCTAAGTCAAAGCTGTGCGAATCGACCGGTCATGATGGTTAGGTTAACAGGTATTTAATCTTTACTTCGTAAGCACTTAAAACCTATGATATTTTAAAACCTTTAATTTTAAAATTGTATAGCGCTGCAAACGTGAAAATAAGACGTCTCATAAGGGCTTAAATAATTACTAGGTTCTAGAACTAAATTAAGTAAACGTAAACAAAATATAGTTATGTTAAACTAAATGTCCCGAATGGCGCAGTACCCGAAATGCCGTTAACGGGGATGCGATTCTTTTAAATGTATACGTGTAATATTGTGCAATTTGTAATATTTATTACCTTTTAGAAATTATATAAGAGACAATGAGTATTAGGAATATTTCCAGGAATATACCTTTTATTTAAAATTGTTTTAGTTAAAACCTAAAAACCGCGAACTGCACAATCAACCTTCGAAACAAACTTTTTAAAAGCAAATCAAGTTTTACGGCAAAAAACCACAGTAGTCACTAATATTCACGATGTATCACACTTTAGCCGTCCGATTTCTCACTGCGTTTCCAGTTATTAGAAAACCCACTCATTAAACTTTTAAACACTACCACACTTCGTTATTATTTGTTTACAAACAAATAAAAACAACTGAAAACCGCGCGCGGGAAAATTGACGGGAAAATTAGGATCTGACAGTTCCTTGCAAAGTCAATTAAAAAAAAATATAGGCTATTGACAATGCACAGATGAAATAAGGAGGTTATTTTTAATGTCGGTTGTCGCGTCCGCGCGTCACTTGGCCGTCGAGAGACTGGTCGCACCGTTTCACGTTACTGCATTCGGAAATAGAAATACATACTTATTTTCTACTGTGTGCCGGTTGAATTTTGCACTTCAGTTATAATGGGGGCAAAAGACGCGATGTCTGAGTCATCAGGGGTTGCAGTAGTGACTTTGAAAGTGACCTATTTTACAGGAAACTCGTTCTAGATCGTCGAATATTTCCTAAAAAAAAAACAAATAGTTTGATGGGTTTAAGTGCACAGGAACATTATTTTATTTTTGTTTTTTTTTACTCATTATACTTGCGCATCGAAGTGTATTTATGTGTGTTGGTTTTTTTTAGATACGGGCCTGGTAAAGTTGTCCTAGATTTACACTTTTAATCATATTTTATTAGATTTTATGGTCCATTTTCGACGAGCGACAGCTTGCATTTTAAAATGGTCTCAATTTATAAACGGTGTTTTTTAAATCTTGTAGGAGATTTTAATATAAAAGTACATGCAATTTGTAATTCAGTTATTTGGCGGGAAATGACTAACCACAAAAGTAGACACCTATCTAAAAAATCATCGAATTAATAACGACTTACAAAAAAATAATAGGATACTTTAGCATAAATGGCGGCTGGGAAAGCCCTCTCAAGAAGCTAATATCTCGGTAATAATAATTCAGTTTAAAATTTTGCTAAGTCGGGTACCTAGTATGGATGCCTCTGACTTCACAGGATACTGTACGAAAAACAGTGGAAACTTGAAATATCCTTGAATTTTGTATTTTTCACGACCCCTATTTTACAAAAGATGTAAGATTCTCAAAATTAAATAAATATCAATTTAAAGTAAAACAGTCCCAATACTTCTCATTGACATGGTAACCCTAAATCTGAATCATACAAAGGTACACGACCGGACTGAATGATTTCGATTCCTTTGCCCTTACTGTTTTGCCGCCAAAAGCGTCTGCCATGTTGAATTTTCTTTTTCTTCGAAAGTAAATATCAGAAAGTTAATTAGGTGTTTATTATGAAAATGTATTAATATGTAGTTCGAAGGAACACGTATTATTGTGTAATAGTGTATATCTACACTAATATTATAAAGAGGAAAGATTTGATTGTTTTTTTGTTTGTTTGCATTGAATAGGCTCCGAAACTACTTGACCGATTTGAAAAATTCTTTCACTGTTGGGAAGCTACACTATCTCCCGTGAACATAGGCTATATTAAAATTTTTAAAAAGTTAGGGATCCATACTCTCCATACTAAAACTCCAATAATGTAACCCAAGGTGTGAAAAAATTAGCATAAAACTTTCTTACATCGCGTGTGCTGCGAAAACTATTGATTATAGAACAAAATAATGTACTACGTCTTTGCAGAACATATAATTATCTACAAAAAATATCGCGATAGCATATGTCTAACTAGTTATGTCACAATAAGTGTCTTTTCATTAAAAAAAATATATATAAATGCCACTGCTATAAAAGCTCTTTTATTTATACTTTGAAATTAATCCTGATAAAAAAAAATTACTTCATATTTAAGTCTGCTTCTATTGAAGCCATTATATGACTTTTTGAATTATTCAATTTGGACATTCCATTCGAAAGATATCACAAGTTTAAAAATGTAAGTTATTTGAAAGTCGCGCGGTCGGCACCCTACGCAGCAGTCGTGTGCGGATTGAATAAATTTTGCTAGACTAAATGGTCAGTATATGCTTTAAATTCGTATAGCAGGTAATTCAAAATCTCATCTCAACATGATGAGTTAGCACTTCAGGCTGACTTATATCGGCTTGAAGAGTATTGTCGAGCTAACAAACTAGATCTCAATCCTTCAAAGTGTTCAGTGATCACTTATACCAGGAAGCGTTCAGTCCTAGCCACAAAGTATACTTTAGCGGGCCAAACTTTGCCTAGGTGCAACACTATTCGTGACCTGGGTGTCCACCTAGACGATAAGTTGGTTTTTGACACTCATATTGACGGCATTGTCAAAAAAGCCTCTAAATTGCTCGGGTTTATTATACGTCTCTCTAAGTGCTTTACAGATGCCAAAACACTCAAAATTTTGTATTGCACTTTTGTCAGAAGCCAACTAGAGTATGCATCCCAGATTTGGAACCCACGTTATCGTAAGTACATTGACCGCATTGAAAACATACAAAAACGTTTCATAAAATATCTTTGTTTCCATCAAAAGATTCCATACCATTCAATCGATTATATTCGACTCTGTAAGAAGTATCATTTATTGCCACTCGAAGATCGACGTGAGATTGCTGACTTTTTGTTCCTACTAAAAATCTTCAGCAATAATATTGACAGTCCCGAGCTATTATCAAAATTTTATTTTAACGTTCCAAGCAAGACATTTCGATTTAATCCACCCTTACGTGTATCTCATACATCTACGAATTATAGGCAGAGCAGCTATATTGTGCGTGCAAGCAAGAATTGCAATAAAATATGTAAGCAACATGATTTGGATCTATTTACGACTAGTGTGCCTGCAGCCAGAAGGTGCTTAAGCCTTATATTTTTTAAGTAGATAACTATATATTGCTTTATGTTCTTCTTTCTAATGTTTTTTTTTTTTTTTTGTTTTTCGGTCATTAATTACAAACAAAATAGTTTTGCTGGTTTGCTCACATTCCAAATTCTATAACGTTTCTAAACGCGAAGACTTGTAATTGGCTTTCTGTCGACTATTGTTTCCTTTTTTGTTGTTAAGTTTTTGTAGCTGTAAGTCTTCCATGCATAGATAAATAAAAAATAAAAATAAAAAATTCAACCCAAAATAAAAGTTATTTTTTTCAAAATAAACAAAGTTCTTTACAGAACTAAACATCAGTTCTCTTCAGAACTAAACAACAGTTATTTTCAGAACTAAATCCTTTTTTTTAATTTTTGAAGTTATACTTCTTTAGGCGCGTTATGAAAAAATGATGAGAGTGAAATTTTACGATGCGCGCGCACAGCGTCACACAAAATTCTCACGGGAGTAATTGTAAACAACGCCATCTCTGACGTACATGCTGAACTACTTACTGCCTTCGTTGCTATTTTGTGACTCGAAGAAGTATAACTTCTCACGCGCGTACATAAGTACACACTGAATTTTTTTTGAAGTTATACTTCTTTAGGCGCGTTATGAAAAAATGATGAGAGTGAAATTTTACGATGCGCGCGCACAGCGTCACACAAAATTCTCACGGGAGTAATTGTAAACAACGCCATCTCTGACGTACATGCTGAACTACTTACTGCCTTCGTTGCTATTTTGTGACTCGAAGGAGTATAACTTCTCACGCGCGTACATAAGTACACACTGAATTTTTTCAGAAAATAATATATTGTAACTTTTAACTATCCAATTTTTCCCACTCCAAATTTAAGCAGTAATTGTAACATCCTTCTGGATGAGTCTGTAGGTCAAATAGTTTATAGTTTAGAAATTTTAATAGATGCAGTATACGCTGACATCGAGAATTTGCACGAAAAGGACTTTCATTGGTTGTGTTCTAGGGCAATAGTGTCACGCAGGAATTATAGTGTCAACGAAATAAACAACCTAATTATTCAAAAAGTTCCTAGACAAATAAAAAAATACAAATCGATAGACGCAGTCCATTATCCCCAGGAGCTTTTAAATTCATTAAACCCTTCTGGACTGCCACCACATAAATAGACTTTAAAAATTGGAATTCCAATTATGCTTTTGAGGAATTTAAGCCCTACAAGCATGTGCAACGGGACGAGGCTGCTTATTAAGGAATTGAAGGACAATTTAATTGTCCTTCAATTAAATTGTCAACAACCATTATCACCGGCCCAGCAGCTGGTCAACTAGCTCATACACCGTGGATTCCGATGATCACAAGTGATCTGCCAATCCCATTTAAACGGCTTCAATTTCCGGTGAAAACATCTTTCGCCCTAACTATCAACAAGTCCCAAGGCCAAACTTTCCAATTAGTAGGGATTGACCTACGAAAATAATGTTTTACTCATGGCCAACTGTATGTTGGTCTATCGCGGGTCGGAGGTCCTGAAAATCAATTTATTTTGCTGCCACAAAATAAATTAACATCAAATATCTCTGACTCAATAAATTGATTTTCAGGAGCAGAGAAAGTGAAGTATAGTACAGTAAAGGCCTTTTTACAAAAATTAAAAATAAAATTACAAAAAAATACAAAAAAAATATAATTTCATATTCGAATTTTCTTCATTTTACTCTTTTTTAATGACCCCACGCAAAAACGAGAAAGTATGTATGGGAGTGTGTGTGTGTGCGTAAAAAATTATAACTTTTGAAATGTTTGTTTAATACCCGTGCGAAGCCGGGGCGGGCTGCTAGTTACATTATTAAAGTGAAAACTTCTGTAGTCGCGTTGGGCGATTTTTCGTAGGGGCAAAATTATGGGTCCGTGTCACCGATATGTTATGACCTCGTTACGATACGAATCTTGGAATTATCAGTTTTATTCTTAACAGAATACAGCTTTTAATTGAATACGTACATTTATTATAGTGACATCTAGCGGCGGTTAGCGGAACTTTTAAACTATTCCGATAATTAGTAATGACAAAGATAAACAAAGTTATTCTAAAGTTGTAAGTTTTCACTTCAGCAGTTCCCATGACGACTTATTTTTATTATTATTTACTAGCTGACACGCCAAACGAGGTTTTGCCAAAAAAAAAATAGCCTACGACCTATTCTCAGAACTACCAAAAAAAAAACATAAAAATCACTCAAATTATAGATTTGATTTTGTTTTTCAACCGACTTCAAAAAAGGAGGAGGTTATCAATTCGTTTGGACTGGGTGAACCGATTTTGATGATTCTTTTTTTGTTTGCTTCCCGTGTGGTCCCATTTTAATTTGGTCCAGTTCTGACAATGGCATCCATGAGAAAACCGCATAAGTCTTATATTTGCATTAAGTATGTGCGCGATTTGTTACACGATTTCTCCGGCAAACGTAAACCGATTTTGAAAATTCTTTTTTTATGGATAGGGTATGCGTCAGGGGTGGTCCTATACAAGGTGTAACGTCAAATACGCAAAACCAGAAAATAGTTTGATTAGAATGACGAGCAGAATCAATTGAACCACTTTTTAATATAGGTCACATTTTTCAAAAAATCTTCATTAAACATGTTGTCCTGTCTATTTATTAAAAGGTTAAGCCATCACGTGCGCAAACCTGCCAAAATAGGTAAACAAACACAAATGGTTGTCGTTCAATTTAAATTTTCTCATACGCGTGATAATAATAGTTCTTATTTCAATGTAAATACGAGTCTTGGCAAAACTAAAATAGCACATAAAACCTTTAAATTCTTTTTTATGTTTTTTTTTCTTTCAGAATTAGGTTAATTGAATTAAAAATCATTTGGGGTGTCTGAGGTTTTGTATAACGTTACACCTTGTATAAATTTTATCGAAATTGATTCAGCACTTTTTGAAAAATCAACAAATACCCAAAAATTTTACATAGACGACGTTTTGTTTCATCAATCTTTGTAGTAGTTAACTTTCAATCTCTTCTTAATAGATTTGGATGAGAAGGAGGTACTAAAAAGCGGAAAATGAAAAGCTTTTTACAAAAAAGACAACCGCCTTCAAAACTAAAAAGTGAAAAATTTGTTTAGCACAGAACACACATTGACTTTCGTTTCGGAAGTCGGTGGCAATACAAAACAACAAACAGAACAAATCCACAGAATTTCGAAACTAAAGTTATTTTTCACTTTTTAGTTTTGAAGGCGGTTGTCTTTTTTGTAAAAAGCTTTTTATTTTATATTCTTCTATGAGCCCTTTATGACTGAGGTACTTAAATAAATAAATTAATAAATAATAATAATAATAAATAATAATATAATAATAATATAATATTAATAAAATAATTAATTATTAATTATTAATTATTAATATGAACAGATTATTTAAAGACAATTTACAGTTTTAGAAAGATTAAGTTTTGATTTAGACAGCTACAGAGTAAAAGTATAATTTTTAATTATGGTTTTTTAAAGGTAAGACAATTCTTTCATATCGTTCCAAGAAAATTGACGTCAGAGTTAACTTTCAGGACGAATATAACCATTGCTATATGCCAAAATATTTTGTTTTATGCGTTTTTCCAACAGTATATACAGCCATAAAGACAGCTACAGTGCCAAAATTACGAAAATATTACTATTAAGTATGTATTAAAAAACAATGTTGAAAAAGTAGAAAATCGGTTCACTTTGACAATTTTTTTTTTTTTTTTTTTTTTTTTTTTTTTTTATTTGCTTACATGTATAACACTTTTTACTAGGCATGCATTACAATTTCATGGCACAGTATTAATACCTACATGTACCCTGTTAGGGCACTGCAAAGATTTCACCAGCATTTGAATAAAAACATAACTGATATATTTATTTTATGAATGTAAATGTTATAATATACAGAATATTTTTCAGTCCGTTATACGAGCTCATTTATTTTAGACAATTACTTTAAAAAGCACTGTAAAACATCGCGCGCTGTCGTTTGCCGATCAATTATGAATGACACTGCATCTTCACCGGCCGGTAGCCATCTCTCACCCTCACCTACGAATACCCGAAACTCACCTGTAAACTCTCTTACCATCCTGGAAGTCGACGAAGCTGAAGTTGAGTCCCTAATCCTACAACTACGTTCTGACTGTACAGTCGGTTGGGACGGCATATCATCGGTAATATTGAAAAATTGTCGACATGTACTGGTTCCACCAATTACTTTCCTTTTTAATCGTTGCCTACAGGAGGGTGTCTTCCCGGAGGCTTTTAAAAAAGCTGTGATCCATCCAATACACAAGGGAGGGAGCAGAGACTGTGTTAATAACTACAGACCGATATCGGTCCTACCTGCACTCTCTAAAGTTCTTGAAAAAATTCTCAATAATTCTCTACGAAAATTTCTTGATAAAAATCAACTCATTGCTAATAACCAATACGGATTTCGGACCAGTCTATCTACAGAAGATGCAGTAATGGATTTCACACAACATAAGTTGCCTTAAACCTAGATAATAAATCGAAATGTCTAGGTATATTCCTAGACCTTTCGAAGGCTTTTGACACAGTCTCTGTTCCCAAACTCATCATGAAGCTGGAAAGTATCGGTGTGCGTGGAATGCCTCTAGAAGTTTTTAAAGATTACCTAAAAAATCGTAAGCTGTGTATTAAAATTAATACTTACACAAGCGATGAGTTTTGCGTGTCCTACGGTGTTCCCCAGGGGGGGATCCTTTCCCCGACACTATTTCAGATCTACGTAAATGACCTCTGCAGAATGAGTCTCCCGAACGGTAGAATTTATGCTTACGCAGACGACACTGCAATTCTTGTAGACGGAATCACTTGGGACATTGTGAAAACAAATGCAGAGGTGGTCATGGCTAAAGTTATGATGTGGCTAAACTTGAACCTTCTTACATTAAACCTACAAAAAACGACTTATATTCCTTTTGCAATACGACGTAACGCTAAACCATCTCCTTCTTTTAATATAACTGCTCATACGTGCTTAAACCCGCCCACTCACTGCAACTGTCCTCCGCTTGCAAGATCCGAATGTGTCAAATACCTCGGAGTTCAGATAGACGACGGACTGAGATGGGACCAACAAATTAACGCCGTCACCAACAGAACATTGCGTCTTATACATATATTTAAGTCTCTCAGAGTATCCGCCAACCTAAAAGTTCTTAAGATGGTGTACCACGCACTATGTCAATCAGTGATTGGCTATTGCATAGTCGCATGGGGTGGTGCCACTAAAACTAGCTTTTTAAGAGTGGAGAGAGCACAGAGAGCTATACTGAAAGTCATGACAAATAAACCTTATAGGTATCCAACAGCTGAACTGTTCTCTGACTGTGAAGTACTTACGGTTCGTCAGCTTTATGTACTTAGATCCACCCTTAAAAAGCACGCAGAGCTTCCACCTCATATTACAAATAAACGCACATACCTTCCACCTAGTATACAACACAAGACTTCCTTCGCTAAACATCAATATTATATACTAAGTACCCATATTTATAAAAACACTAGCTGACCCGACAGACGTTGTCCTGTCCTTATCTACCTACTTAGCTGCCTATTTACCTACACCTACCCTACACCTACCCTACACCTACCCTACACCTACCCTACACCTACCCTACACCTACCCTACACCTACCCTACACCTACCCTACACCTACCCTACACCTACCCTACACCTACCCTACACCTACCCTACACCTACCCTACACCTACCCTACACCTACCCTACACCTACCCTACACCTACCCTACACCTACCCTACACCTACCCTATCTTTCAAGTTGGATCAAACTGCACACGGTGTACAAATTTCATTAAAATCGCTTCAGTAGTTTAGGAGTCCATCGCGGACAAACATCGTGACAGGAGATTTATATTATACTAACTAGCTGACCCGACAGACGTTGTCCTGTCCTTATCTACCTACTTACCTGCCTATTTACCTACACCTACCCTACCCTACACCTACCCTATCTTTCAAGTTGGATCAAACTGCACACGGTGTACAAATTTCATTAAAATCGCTTCAGTAGTTTAGGAGTCCATCGCGGACAAACATCGTGACAGGAGATTTATATATATTAGATTAATAAACACCTCAATATTATAAACTT
Source organism: Charanyca ferruginea (assembly GCA_947361185.1). Taxonomy (NCBI): domain Eukaryota; kingdom Metazoa; phylum Arthropoda; class Insecta; order Lepidoptera; family Noctuidae; genus Charanyca; species Charanyca ferruginea. The sequence goes on along the minus strand of OX376080.1, from coordinate 6,960,729 downwards.
AAACTCACACGCACTAAAATCTAAAGTAACAGAGTGGCTGCTCCTTAAAGATTACTCTTATACGGAGTCTTTACTTACCTATCTTGTCTAATACACCCACACACCCACACGTTGACACCTATCCTACCAACACACACACATCTACACTCACACACCTACACACACACCACCCACACACTCAACACACTTATACACACAATTTTACTCTTTGTATACCATACAGTAGAATGGCACAGTCCACTTGTGATAAGTTTTTGTTGATCATTGTATTAAAGACCGTAAACTACCTCTTAAAATACAGGTTTACCTAGCTTAAGAGGTAGAGTATTATTCTTGCACAGAATTTGCAACATAAACTATAAAAATATGTTCAAAACAATATCAAACTGTATTTCAAACTCTGTATGTTTTTGCTTAAATAAAGATTATTATTATTATTATTAATTTCAATGATTCGTGCTTATTTCGTGCATATTTTTTTTCTGATGCACACAAACTGACCATTGTATTGTACTAGTGTGTGGCAATGCTGCTACGCCGTTCTAGCAAGTTCGTTTAGATTTTGAGTTGCGTTAAATCGAATACGCGCCCTTAATTTTGTATGAACCTTCGTGGTAGAAAATAAAGCTGTCGGTCTGGTATTCGCAACTCCACGTCTCATTTATCTTTATTTTTCAGAATGGCATCGCACATGTCAACCTAGTGGGTTGTTGGCTGCTTAACCGGACTTTCCTGTGGTGTCTTAAAAGTGAATTTAAGGCCTCCAGCCAGGGCAAAAACTTACAAACTAAGCGACTACATGCTAAGGGCAACCCCTGCGGGGTACGAGTCCCGGCTTAGGGCGTCGCTGGGGGAGGGCAGCAAAGGGACAGGCTGGATCAGAAAAAGCAAAAAAAAAATATAGTTGACGTATTAATAAATTAATAAATTCTTCACCAAAAAATTATACAAAGATAACGGCGATTGGAGGATTGGCGCAATTAGGTAGGGTATGTAGGGTAGTTGGACTTGGTAGGCTAGGTAGGGTAGGTAGATAGGGACAGGACAACGTCTGTCGGGTCAGCCAGTAATAATATAAATGCAAAAGTAACTCTGTCTTTTACGCTTTCACGACGAAACGGCTGAATCGATTTTGTTGAAATTTGGTATGAAGACAGCTTGAACCCTGGCAACATAGGCTACTTTTTAATCCGCGACTTCTTCTGCATCCACGATAATCGACATTCACGCGGACGAAGTCGCGGGCAAAATGCTAATCCTCAAAATAAAACTGGTCAAGTGCGAGTCGGACTCGCCCACCGAGGGCTCCGTAAATATTTGTAGGTATATATCCATACTTCTATACTAATTCAATACTTACTATCTATACTTTAATCTACTTAATATTATAAATGCGTTTTTTGCGACATAAACGGCCGTATTTTTTTTTCACGTTAACATAGAGGGTTGATTTTTTTACAGCATCAAGGGACCGTAGACTTGAGTATATGGTTTTAATTTACGGTTTAAGATACTTTATTTCACTCAAAAAGAATAATACATATATTCACTTCTATGAGGAAAAGAAAAACACAATAATAAAAACTTATGGTAACATTTGCAAGACATGGTGCTTTAATAGCCTTTTAAAAGTTGGAAGAGATTTTGATTCCTTGATCACTTTAGGTAATTTCAACTCCACGCGTTCCCGAGATAAAGGGTCTTGACAGACAGACAGACAGACAGACAGACAGACAGACGGACAACAAAGTGATCCTATAAGCGTTCCGTTTTTCTTTTTGAGGTACGGAACCCTAAAAAGGAAAATATATTTTCCCTAATTAGTGTATCCTGCTACGCATCCTATCTTTACAATTCGTAGCGCGAACAAAAACCCAGCTACTAGATAAGGAGATAAGCATCGATATCGGTGCAGATAAATCAGAAGTGTTATGAAATTCATAGCCGCATGTAGCATAGCAGTGTTGTAGCCGTGATGGGGACTTTACAAAGTGTTTCGTGTTGTTTTGTGCCCCTTTGTAACTGTGACGATGTAAGTACTCTAAGTCAAAGTCAGAGTTTCAATTGGACCATTAAAAAGCACTTTTGGACGTCATTTACAAGATAATTGAATCTATACCCTGTCCATTGGGTTATTAGTTTTTTGACAGCTGCCTTAGAACATAACTATTACCGACTTACTGAAAGTTAACTTTAAAATGCGTTATAAAATAAATATACAAACTGCCTTATATTGCGTATTGGTCAATACGCTCCGTGTTCCGTGTACAAACCGGCCTGCGCAGGCAAAACTGTGGTGAAGCTTGTGCGTGTGGTAAGCGCTTTACTGACATTATAATACAGTATGCGTATCAGTTTTAACAAAAAATTAAATTTAAAATTTAAAAAACCCCCAACGCAAAACATAAAAGCAATTATTTAAAAAGTAAAAACTAATATCTTTTGTTGAGCCATCAAATGTTTGTTCGTTGAAATGGCGCTATAATGTCGCGGCGGGGTACCGCGTAAGTCAAATCTCTTTGCAAATCCATGAGTTCGCTATTTTACCTATTTAGCTATTGCTGACGTAGCGGTACCCCGCCGCGACATTTTAGCGCCATTTCAACGAACAAACATTTGATGGCTCAACAAAAGATATTATTTTTTACTTTTTAAATAATTGCTTTTATGTTTTGCGTTGGGGGTTTTTTAAATTTTTAATTTAATTTTTATTTGAAAGTTTTTAAATGTAATTTAGTCTGGTTTTGAGAAGTTGTAGATACGTCTAAAGTTGTATTTCGTCACATGGATCTTTTTTGATATTAAAGATATCATCCTGAGAATGCGTTTGGTATATATAATTCAATTTTGGAAAAAGTGTGGATTGGATTCTTTTTGCGTAACTACGTCCAATAACCACAACCGTACTCTGGCACAATCGTACCCAGTGTACCCTATGTTTAAACAGCCGGCTGTTTAAACAGCAGGGAACCGGTGCTTTGGCCCTTAGAGTTTATAAAATTAATTTTCAAGTTTTTAGTTTTCATTTCGTTAGTTAATTAATATTCCTCATTCCCTTTCAATACAGTTTGCATTATTCTACTAGTCAAGCCCTTTCATTTGATATCCATATTGTGGGAGTCGTGGTTAAAAAAATGTAATTCGCCATTTTGTGGTGCTGGTCATCTTGGCTTTGAAATTTATCATAGTGTAAAGTATTCTACTAGTGAAGCCCTTTCATTTGAAACCCATATTGATGGAGTTGTGAAAAAATATGTGATTAGCTATTTTGTAGCGGCGGCCATCTTGGACCGATTTTCATCAAACATAGCTAAAAACACTCCCGACTAATTCACCTTTCAAATAAAAAAAACAAAAACAAAATCGGTTCATCCGTTCGGGAGCTACGATGCCACAGACAGACACACACACACACACACACACACAGACACGTCAAACTTATAACACCCCGTCGTTTTTACGTCGGGGGTTAAAAACATAAATATTGTTCAATCGTTCCAGCTGTCAAAAAACGGTTAAACCAGTGGACAGAGTGTAGTTGCCACTTCCAATAGAGTTGTTTGTTGTGAAGAAAAAGGTTGACCACTCCATTTTTTTTTATTAACTTTATTCGGAAGGTGTCATTGCGACTTGGGTTGATCTATTGTGATCACCGCTTGTTTTAGTTAAAGATCGCCACCAAACCATGCAGATGTGATGAACTGCAGGATCTGCTTTGTGGCAATCTCCATTATTTCATCCTTAACGGGTGTTTACCCAGATGATTGTTGCGCTTGTGAAATAGTGCTCCGCATTCCCCCAGCAGATGAAGTGGTTTCATCAACCTCCTTATAGCGTCTGCAGGTCCGCGTATCACTTAGCCATAGGTAGAATATGTGCGTATATAAGCAGCAGTGTCCTGGGGGGCCAAGTCTGCTATTTTTATAATTTCATCGTTCCAACACGATCCCATTGTCATTTTGCTAAAAGTTCGTAATCTGCTAAATTCATAATGGTCGATCATTGGTCGGTCGAATTAAAAGCAATGACTGCATAATGACGTTCTGATGGTAGGTCACTGATCAAAGGAACTGTCAAAATTTTTGCAGATTATACCGCCTAAGCCGCCGTCATTCAGTTGTCATTTTGTACAAATTTTGTTTGTTGTTTTTTAGTTTTTTTCTATATCATAGATTACCATTCTATATCATTTCTCTCAATGGCGTGACGCGTGACCATTGGAAAGTCATAAAAACTTGTCAAAATCAACAATATGAAATCAATGATAGACGATATTTGCAACAGGTGGCGATATTAGCTACAGGTGGCGGTGTTAGGCGCAGGTGGCGGTGTTAGCCGCAGGGGGCGGTGTTAGCCGCAGGTGGCGGTGTTAGCCGCAGGTGGCGGTGTTAGCCGCAGGTGGCGGTGTTAGCAACATGTGGCGATATTAGCAACAGGTGGCGATATTAGCAACAGGTGGCGGTGTTAGCCGCAGGTGGCAGTATTAGCAACAGGTGGCGATATTAGCAACAGGTGGCGATATTAGCAACAGGTGGCGATATTAGCGACAGGTGGCGATATTAGCAACAGGAGGCGGTGTTAGCCGCAGGTGGCGATATTAGCGACAGGTGACGATATTAGCAACAGGTGGCGATATTAGCAACATGTGGTGATATTAGCAACAGGTGGCGGTGTTACTGCAGGTGGCGATATTAGCCGCTGGGGGCGACATTAGCGACAGGTGGCGATATTAGCGACAGGTGGCGATATTAGCAACAGGTGGCGATATTAGCGACAGGTGGCGATATTAGCAACGGGTGGCGATATTAGCAACAGGTGGCGATATTAGCAACAGGTGGCGGCGTTAGCTGCAGGGGGCGGTTTTAGCCGCAGGTGGCGATATTAGCGACAGGTGGCGATATTAGCGACAGGTGGCGGTGTTAGGCGCAGGTGGCGGTGTTAGCCGCAGGTGGCGATATTAGCGACAGGTGGCGATATTAGCAACAGGTGGCGATATTAGCAACAGGTGGCGAGTTTAGCGGCAGGTGGCGATATTAGCGACAGGTGGCGATATTAGCAACAGGTGGCGATATTAGCAACAGGTGGCGATATTAGCAACAGGTGGCGATATTAGCAACAGGTGGCGGTGTTAGCTGCAGGTGGCGATATTAGCCGCAGGGGGCGGTGTTAGCCGCAGGTGGCGATATTAGCAACAGGTGGCGGTGTTAGGCGCAGGTGGCGGTGATAGCCGCAGGGGGCGGTGTTAGCCGCAGGTGGCGATATTAGCAACAGGTGGCGGTGTTAGCTGCAGGGGGCGGTGTTAGCCGCAGGTGGCGATATTAGCGACAGGTGGCGATATTAGCAACAGGTGGCGATATTAGCAACAGGTGGCGATATTAGCAACATGTGGCGATATTAGCGACAGGGGGCGATATTAGCAACAGGTGGCGATATTAGCAACAGGTGGCGATATTTGCAACAGGTGGCGGTGTTAGGCGCAGGTGGCGGTGTTAGCCGCAGGGGGCGGTGTTAGTCGCAGGTGGCGATATTAGCAACAGGTGGCGATATTAGCAACAGGTGGCGATATTAGCAACATGTGGCGATATTAGCAACAGGTGGCGATATTAGCAACAGGTGGCGATATTAGCCGCAGGTGGCGATGTTAGCCGCAGGTGGCGGTGATAGCTGCAAGTGGCGGTGTTAGCCGCAGGTGGCGGTAATTTTAGCTACAGGAGCAACAGGTGGCGATATTAGCAACATGTGGCGATATTAGCAACAGGTGGCGATATTAGCAACAGGTGGCGATATTAGCCGCAGGTGGCGATGTTAGCCGCAGGTGGCGGTGATAGCTGCAAGTGGCGGTGTTAGCCGCAGGTGGCGGTAATTTTAGCTACAGGAGACAAAATTAGCAGCAGGAGACCAAGTTGGTATGGTATTGTTAGGGCACAGGTAGCAATTTTAGAATGGCGAGAATATTAGATATGTGTGGCAATATTACAGTCTGATCAGTCTGGTCTGGTCTGGTCTGTGTTTCTATCATTGATGTCATAAATTGTTGATTTTGACAAGTTTGGTAATCTTGGTTTGGTTTGGTAAATTGTATTGTTATTACAATAGTGTCAGAATGGTCTATCATTGACAGACTTGAGGGCCCTGTGCCACAATGGGCAAGTTGTTCCTACTGAGTGTTTGGTTTTTTTTTTTGGTTTTTTTTTCGGATTGGCATCTCGCTGGACAACCTAGGAGGTTGTCGGCTGCTTAACCGGACATTCCTGTGGTGCCTTAAAAAATTGTTTTTTTTTTTTTTTCAAAATACCTGTTGAGCATCTTGAGCTTCTTGGCGTTACTTTGACGTCGAATCTTAACTTTGGGTCATTCATTGAATCCAAGGCCCAACTAGCTGCCAAAAAGCTGGAAGTCCTCGCAAAGGTGCGAAAGTACTTCACGTCGGAGCAGCTGCTCAACTTATACCAAGCACAAGTTCGATCGTACTGTGGGATGGATCAGCAAAATACCAACTGGGGGCGTTGGAAGTTATTGTGTGCTTTGGAATTGCACAATTTAATTACGAGATACGGCGAAGCGTCACCGCTATATGGTTGAAGTTCCGCGGTCTCGAACCAAGCGCTTTGAATCCACATTTATTGTGCGAACTGCCAGACTGTGCAATTCGCTGCCCGCCTCTCTGTTCCCAGAAAAGTATAATCTGGGTATTTTCAAGCCACGAGTGAACCGGTTCATCCTAGGCAAGCGTGTTCCAACTTAGGCCGCATTATCACTTAAGATCAGGTGAATTGCGGTCAAACGCAAGCCTATTTAATTAATAATAATAAAAAAAGACGAAAATTTTGGAAATCTCTTCCCACGGGCTCCTCAAAACATGGGGTTTTGGGGTATATCCAACTTGCTTTTGCCCACGATTTCACGAGGACGTCAGCATGAATTTTTATAAACGATAAAATATAGCACGCATTAGCGCTAGCGAGCACTTAGTTCGCAATAAACATTTTGACTTTGACTTTGAGCCTCAGGGATAACGTAGTTTCCAATTAGCAAAAAAAAATTACAGAATCGTTCCGGAAATTAACTCGAACGAACGTGAACTCAACTTTAATTTAAAGTATGGACTGAAGAGTTACACCATTTTTAGGGTTCCGTAGCCAAATGGCAAAAAACTGAACCCTTATGGATTCGTCATGTCTGTCTGTCTGTCTGTCCGTCCGTATGTCACAGCCACTTTTTTCCGAAACTGTAAGAACTATATTGTTGAAACTTGGTAAGTAGATGTATCCTGTAAACCGCATTAAGATTTTCACACAAAAATAGAAAAAAAAACAATACATTTTGGGGGTTCCCCATACTTAGAACTGAAACTCAAAAATTTATTTTTCATCAAACCCATATGTGTGGGGTATCTATGATAGGTCTTCAAAAATGATATTGAGGTTTCTAATATCATTTTTTTCACTGAATAGTTTGAGCGAGAGACACTTCCAAAGTGGTAGAATAAGTGACCTACTAAAAAAAATATATGATACATTACCATGTAAACTTCCACCGAAAATTGGTTTGAACGAGATCTAGTAAGTAGTTTTTGTTTTATACCTCATAAATCGTAAACCGCAATTTACCTTTCATTCAATCAACTCAAATATATAAATAAAAAATCTTTTATATTAATATGTTATTTGCTGCTACGGAACCCTTCATGGACGAGTCCGACTCGCACTTGGCAGCTTTTTTTTTAAAATATTTTTGTTAAAATCTCACCTGACTTTAGATTTTTATAATTTTCTCCCGTGTAGCATTTTTAAATATCTATATAGATTTTTAATGACTCAAAGTGACTAAAACATAGTTCAGCGGGTAAACGGAAAAAGCATTTGCCAAAAATATACTAACAGTTTTTAATTTGTTAACTGATAATGAAATAGACTAAAAAAAATACATGTTTGCGTGCACGATAATACCTAAATGCTGTGTGAAATTATATTTTGTACTAGCTTTTGCCCACGACTTCGTCCGCGTAAATGTCGGTTATAGTGGATGCAGATGAAGTCGCTGATTCAAAAGTAGCCTATGTCCTTCCCCAGGGTTCAAGCCATTTTGATACCAAATTTCAACAAAATCGGTTCAGCCGTTTCATCGGGAAAGCGTAACAGACAGAGTTACTTTCGCATTTATAATATTAGTATTGATTAAATATTCAAGTCTATCAGAGATGTTTTAAGTTTATTGTCATAATTCCTATCGTACTACTATTCTGACCGACCCTGACGATGCTATTACTCTCCTCCAGGAGAGCAATAAGGCCACCAGTACAGTTAAGGAACACAGACACAGACCGCCGTCATTCCGTCCTCGCCGCCGAGGCCCGCCGCGACGACCCCGTACGTCCCCTCCCCGACCCTTGCTCGTGCCAGCCCGCGCCGCTGAGCCTGTAGTTTTAAATTCGTCCCTAAATAATGGAAATCCGATCCAGCCTGTCCCTTTGCTTTCCTCTCCCAGCGACGCCCTAAGCCGAGGCTCGTACCCCACAGGGGGTGCCCTTAGCGTGTAGTCGCTTAGTTTGTAAGCTATTTTGCCCTGGCTGGAGGCCCTAAAAATAATAATTTTTAAGGCACCACAGGAAAGTCCGGTTAAGCAGCCGACAACCTCCTAGGTTGACCTGCGAGATGCCAATCCGAAAAAAAAAAAAAACGTACTATTATTATGAACGCGAAGGCTTGTGAGGATAGACCATAGAGCAACGCGGAACATGGCATGTTTATTACTCTTTCACTCTTAACCTATTGACCGGTACGTCAAAAAAGCAAAAACGTGCCCTCGGCGCAAAAGTTACGAATTACTACTCTATGTAATTACGTTTATATGGAGTTCCACGGTCTCGAACCAAGCGCTTGGCTTCCACATTTATTGTGCCAACTGCCAGACTGTGGAATTCACTGCCCGCCTCTCTATTCCCCGAGACATATAATCTGGGTGTCTTCAAGGCACGAATGAACCGGTTTATCCTAGGCAAGTGTGCTCCACCTTAGGCCACATTGTCACTTAAGGGGCTATTTAACGACTTTTACAGATTTTAAACTGACAATCACGTCAAAATGTGCGGTGTAAATGATTTGAAAAAAATATGTGTTAAACTAGAACATTCTCTTAAGTCTCTCTCATTTAGTAAGTGAATATTTTTAATTATATTCATATTATATAGTTTAATTAACACGTGAAGTTGTGTCTGACGCGGACAAAACATTGACAATCACACAAAATCTACCAGGTATAATTAAACGAAACTTACACCATCTTACAGACAATTTTATTATCTATAAGATGGTGTACAATTTTGGACGCAGACTGCGTCCGTTCTCCATCAATTCTGCGTCCAAAACTCTCAAAGTTTAGTCGAAAAAATTAAATAAAAGTAGTATTCTTTCAAAATAAAAAAAAAAGGCGTATACTAAAAGATAGCCTATATCAATATAAAAAAGGTACGTTTCTATACGTAATTCCATAGAGTAGTAATTCGTCTGTCATGCTTGTCATGTAGTCGTGACCGTGGCGTACTGGGCACATTTTGGTTTGTCATTTATACATGACTCTAGCTGTCAAAAGGTGAAACGGCTGAGCCTTTACTACATAAATATTATGTGCGAAACCAATCTAAAAATCAATCGAATTTACCTTATGTTTACTCCGTGCGTGTACACACAAGGTTAGTTTTACTACTAACCTCATGTACCAGTGTACATGAGGTTAGTAGTAAAACTAACCTTGTAAACTAAAAAAGATACTAAGAGACCAAGATATTTTCCTCTTTCATTCATTTTCGAACATGTCGTAAAAATCTCTTTTAAGGCCAGTGCCTTAAAAGAGATTTTTACGACATGTTCGAAAATGAATGAAAGAGGAAAATATCTTTAACAGGAAAACTATGTCTGAAATAGATATCAATGAATCACATAATTGAAGTTTACTTCGATAGATAGATTGTCATTATCGCATTACAAATTGGTTATATTGATAGCCACTTTAAATCGGTTGATAAAGACGGACTAAATGATGATTCTAAGCACTGCGTCAACTATGAACTTGAGACAAATTAATAATCTGTATTAAGTAATTATATTATTCTCGAATATTCGATCGGTAAGACCCCGTCGTCAACACTGTTGACGACCGGGAAAAAAGTTCCGTTCGTTCACAGTGTTGACGAACGGTTAAAATGTTATTATTGTAATTATTGTACAACAATACGTATCTGATTTTTAGTGTTGTAAAATTCCTGATTCGCTGATTTTAAATTAAAAAACAAGTACCTATTTCGGGATTTTGATGTTAATGTTTTGCTTTGGAAGTCGTACTTAATAAATCATTTTAAAAATTAGTTTTATCTTTATAACTCCACCTTTATAAACGTTGACTCTTGAACTAAGCATGTGTACGACTGGGAAAAAAAGTTCCGATTGTCAACACTGTGAACGAACGGAACTTTATTTTCCCGATCGTCAACAGTGTTGGCGACGGGTGTTACCGATCGGGAATATTCGGTCCCATTAGACTTTGAGAAGGAGGAAAGAAGGACTGCAACTGTGTTTGCGCACACACTTGTGTACTTATAATATCCCCTGCATATTTCGCTAGTTTCTATTGATTTCAGTTATTGTGCAGTTCAAATCAGAATTCATAATTATGTCAACCTTTAGACTCCCACCTCTGGACTTAGGTCTCCCCCAAGGGGGGTTTAGTCGTAATCGCCATGCTTGACCGATGCATTTTGGCGATCGCAGTAGATTCAAAAGGACGCTGCTACCCATCCTCTGGTCAATATCCCTCTGTCGATTTCTACGACATCCACGGGTAGAAACGAGGGGGAGCTATCAGCAGCCGGCACCACACGGCTTAAAAAATCTGAACTGCAACAGCTCAATTAAATCCCCATTTTCTTTTACAGGGAGGCCAAGTCGATGTTGTAGACGGGATTGACTACGGCGGAGGGGGCTGGGGTGGGGGCGGAGGGGTTCACGTCACTGATGGGATAGACTACGGCGGCGGCGTCAACATAGTCGACGGTGGCGGCTGGGATGGGGGTGGCGGAGTTCACGTCACAGATGGAGTCGATTATGGGGGTGGAGTGAATGTCGTTGATGGATGGGGCGGTGGGGGCGGCGTCCATGTTGTTGATGGGGCTGATTATGGCGGAGGAGTACATGTTGTTGACGGCGGGGGTTACGGGGGAGGAGTAAATGTTGTCGATGGAGGGGGTTATGGAGGGGTCAATGTTGTCGATGGAGGGGGTTACGGAGGAGTAAACGTTGTTGATAACAACTATGGTGGCTACGGCGGCGGCGGTAGATATTAACATCGTGTAAGTTATTGTAAGTATAATATAATTTCATAATGCGAAATGTCACTTATTCATTCACTAAATACGAAATCTAAGAAAATACTTGATTTATGAAGCTGCAAGGTCACGATTCAAATCCCATCTCCAATGTTAGACACTTAATAATTGTAATTGTCTAAAGCATTCCCATCGCTCTGTTCGACATGTTTTTTGGAACAAAGTTCCTTATCGCGCGTCGCGAAAGGGGGCTAGACGGAAAAAAATAGGACCAAAAGTTGTAACGACACTTTTTGCTATAGTTGTAAGCCGTGCGGCGTGTGCGTGTTTATTTAAGCCAGTTGTTGTTGTTATAATATATTATATATTTTTTTAGGGGTTTGTTTAGGGGTTTTTAGTCTTTACAGTCTTTAGTATTTTTTTTTTTTTTTTTTTAAGTTATATATATATATATATATATATTTTAAGTTATATAATATATATTTCAATATATAACTTAAAAAAAGAAATTATAACAATTCCTTCACTAATTAATCGAAAGGAACTTCGTTCCATCCGGGTGTCCCTTAACACCTCTCAAGTTTTTTTTTGCTCGTACTATAGTATATTTATTTAAACTTATTTACTAGACTTTACTTTAAACTTATTTATTTACTTGTTTCAATATTATTTTTGCGTTGCATTTGTAGGTAGGCTAACGGACATTAAGATAGGGATTTGGGAACATAATGTACCTAATATCTGAGTAGTACCTAATATATTCATCACCAAATTTGGCCTAGGCATCACTGTGGACAACTGGACCACCTTAATGTCGGCTTGGTTCTTTGATAGATAGCGAACTCGCAGCTACATTCATAAGATGTGTGGGCGCTTGAACTACTGGGCCACCACGACACCAATACAATTTTACCTCTCTAAAATATTAATAATTAATTTATTTTATATTACAGGTACATATCGGAAATAGAATATGATGCAGAACGACGTTGATATTGTCGAATAAATTATGATTATTTTTAAGTAACTTTAATTATATTTTTGTAATTTTTTAAAATACTCTTAGGTCGGGATTAACGTTAACTAACACTTACTTTGGCTTAGGGCTTAGGTGTCTTTCCATAATCTCTATCTTACACATGTACTTTGATAGCTGTGCGAAAGTGACACGCAGTAACAAAGCTCCTCCGGTTTCTCGAACGAAAAATTAATGTGACAAATTGTTAAACGCGCGTAAGCTGCTGTGATTGGTTCGTGATGATTCAGTCAACCAATTACTGCGTACGCGCGCTTCACAATTTGTGATGGAGGATGGATGATGGAGATTGGCAACAGGAAATTTGACAAGCGTATCTAGCGCTTAACCAAAGCATGTGTTAAGTAATGTTTATTAGTAAAATGGGGGAGGGGGGGGGACACTTAACAAAGGCAAAAGTTACATCTTTGTTCTGAACCGTATCTGGGAATCTTCTGGTTATAGAAATATTGAACGACAAAGTTCTTTCTTTTTTAAAGGTTTTTTTTTATGTGAAAACACGTTGTTATGTTATAACTAAAATTTTAAAACCCCCCCATGACCCCTGTACCACCCCTTGCACCCATTAGCACAATGTTTCGCGTTACATTGCACGTTACCCTAAACAGTGAATTTTCACACCAAAAATAAAAGCAATTTTTTTTGCCTAATGTCAATTAGTTTGATGGTCACTATGCATTGTTAACGGTTACGCCTCAGATTATGAAACAAAAGGCAGATAGACCCTGAGAGTGAAGCCACAAAAACAAATACAAAATCAAAAACGAATACCTACAATTTGCTTCGCGCTGTACTGACACGAGTCAGAATAGCACGAAGCGAAGCATTATTAAAAAGAACAAATACAAATAAAAAATCAAAAGCGAATACAATCACGATAATGTAGGTATTCGTTATTGAATTTGTATTTACTTTTGTGGCTTCACTTGCAGTGTTCCACACGGTCTATCTGCCTTTTGTTTGATAATCTAAGGGTTACGCATAGAGCAACGGGGAACACCGACCGCACGCGTCTGTATGCGGTCACATAAATATGTTTAGTTACACCCCCAAATGAAGCACTTTTGTAAAAATAATGTATAAGTATTCCTAAGTTTTTCACTAATTTTGAAGATAGAGCTTAGTATAGAGAATAATTCAATTAAGTACGTGAAATGAATCCATGCCAATAGGGTATTACACCCATTTTTAAGAAGTGTCTCAATGAAATTCTGTAGTGCTAATATGCCACCAAAAAAAACACAAATTTTTTATTCAATCGATAAGGGCCATAAAAATGCATCTAAATTTTAATTTTTCAAATTTCGCGCGTAGTTTGACGAAAACGCCTCTTACTGGACGCCATGTTGCTCAGCATAAATGACGTCAGTTCGTTTTGTATCAAATGAGCTCATATTAAATATGATAATTGTATATCATTCAAAAATAATTAAAAGCATATTTTGTAATAGGTGTAATAATGAAAAAATTACGTTGGTTACGAAAATAATAAAAGTACAAAGCCTATAATACGCCAATCGGTTGACTGACAGTTGACAATTTTTGTTTACACAGCCGTATGGCGTAATAACATGGCCGCTACTATTTCACGGTGTTATAAAACAGATTAAAAATACTGAAAACTTTGGATTGAATTTAAAAATTTGTTTTGTTGTTTTATGAACTAAAACTTACATTTTCCGACTGCTGTATGTCTAAACTGCCTCAATAACATATTTATAGATGTTTTCTCGTATAGAGTAAAATACCCTATTGCAATAACTTAAATAACAATAGCCTTTTGACCGCCATGTTTGAAAAGCAAAAATGTGCCCTCGGCGCCAAGTTAAGTTACTGTATATACATACTCTATGGAATTACGTATAGAAGTCTGTCATGTAGTCGTAACTGTGACGAGCTGGGCACATTTTGGTTTGTCATCTATACATGACTGTGGCGGTCAAAAGATTAATAAAAAGATGACGAGCACTCGGACGCCATGACTTCTAAAGTTTTAAATTAGTTTGTAACATCGCAAACTTCTTTAATGACACTGGAATAAACTGCTGTAGGACTATTAAGATCTGCAGAATTTTTAATTACATTTTTATTAAAAAAATCGCGACTTTTATTTTCGTAAACGGCTTGCTGAGGATTCGGACACAATATATTGGGACACAGTGTTCGAATTGATATTCTTTTTCACTGATGAATCGGACACCAAGAAAAAAGCTGTTATGTACAGACAGATAAAAAACTTCCAATGATAAAGTCATGTTAAAAATTTTATTTTTTTACAACTATAGACTGGGTGGAAGAGGGACTTTGGGAAGTTTGAATGTCCTCAGTGAAAAATATCAATTCGGACGCTGTGTGCCAATAAATTGTGTCCGAATCGCCAGCCTGCCCGTATTACTACCCTTATTACATCTCTCCTATTGGCAGTTCTACACGAACTGTAGGTGGATAGGCTGTAGCAGATGGTCATCATGTCAACCTTTAGACACCCATTGCAGGGCATAAGTCTCCCCGAAGGGGAGGTTTAGCCGTAATCGCCATGCTTGGCCGATGCATGTTGGCGATCGCAGTAGGTGTTATGGTACTCAGAAGGACGCTGCTGCCCATCCTCTGCTTGATGTCCCTCTGTCACCTTCTACGATACCCACGGGTGGTGCTATTCGCGGCCGGCACCACACAGTTTACCGGCACCACACGGCTTATCAGCACCACACGGTTTATCGGCATCACACGGCACGTAACAGCTGATATCCTAATACTATTATAAATGCGAGGGTATGACGATGGATGGATGGATTCTTATGATTCTTTCACGTCTAAACGGCTGAATGCAGCTGGTGCTAAGGATTTACACCTCACCTGATGCTCTCTCCAAAAATTTACCTCTGTGTCTGCCGCAATGGCACACTGTATTCCGGCTAACCGTATGGTCTCTCTTCTTTTGAGGTTCGCCGCATGTCGTCATCAATTACAAGCATTTCTTTTCCATTATATTCATGGCTATCATCATCATTTCAGCCGAAAGCCGTCCACTGCTGGACATAGGCCTCCCCAAGGGGAGGTTTTGCCATAATCGCCACGATTGGCAGGTGGGTTGGCGATCGCAGTATAGTTGTTACAGAGAACGCTGCTGCCCATTCTCTGGTAAGTCCCTTAGTCGCCTCTTACGACACCCACGGGAAGATATGGAATGGTGCTATTCTTTACGTCCGACTCGGACCACACGGATTCATGGCTATATGCGACAGCAATTACAAATTCATAACAATAGTGTGGCCATGCGGTTTCATATAAGCTTATAAGTGCGTTGTAGGTCTAATGCATTGCTATCGAGTGTATACGTTTTAAAGTTATCAGAAAATCCGTGACTAAAACCACGGGTAAAAAAAATTACTAGATATTTCCATTCGTAATCAACTCAATTTTCGCTATCAGATAAGTTACTTCCAAAATCCATGTTTTTTTAGATTACATTCGTCCCTCCAGATAGATAAGTACTTTAGTAATTCTATTCTGAGTATAGATATAGATATAGCAAACAGGGCAAGCTCAGTGTCATATCCGTCCTTCTTCGAAAAAGACGCATTCAAGAATATTTATTTATTTTACTGTAAAAACACAACAACATGAGCGGAGTACATGTAAGTACCTATGCATATTTGTATGGTCACCACTGCCTATTATGCTGGCATTTCACATGGCGTATTATATACAAAATGTACCCTATAGCCACTGAAATAAAGTCGATTGTGTATTATCCAAATGAGGCGAATATTTGCCCAAATACGCCATGTGAAGTGCCAGCATTAGACACGACGTTGCAATCCCAGAAACAAAGTTGAAATGTGTCATGTGTCTGTAATTACACTGGTATTCCTTCAAACCAGAACACAGCAACGCTGCAGTTCATTTGTTTTTCAACACACTTGCACTTGCTCGTAAAATGGCTCTCATTGCTCCGCCCTTAGGTTTTTAATACAGCGTATTACGCACGTGTGCTTTTAGCATTACTATTGCAACACCAGTGCGTCAATGACAGGTTTTTTTTTAATTTAGGCAATAGTTTTGAATGTTTAAATACTAAAAAGTTTTGTGAATAGAATACCTGTGTTAATTAATTTAAATAACATAGTAATTTATCGGATATTTATTTTTGTTATTAAATCATTAGGCCAAATATTCAAACGCTACTTAATTTTAAGATGCCGTTAAGTCTCGTGCTGTCTCTGTCACTTTATGTCAAAGTGACTGTGACAATGCGAGACTTAACGACATCTTAAAATATTGAGTATTTGGCCTTAAGTATTTTAAAAATGTGTGACCACGTTGGTTTTGCTGGCCACATGTAAAATCTTTTGTTGGCATTATGGTTGGCAACGAAGAAAATAGTATAAACATCACTCATGTTAAATGAAATTGTAATTATATATTTTTTATCAATTTTTAATACCAATGTTTGTTCCTCACAAGTAGGTATGTTGGAAAACGTATGAACCGCGTGAGCATTTTATCACTACAGCCTCGACTACATTATGACTCTCGTTTTCGAATCGGGCCGCAATCCAGGCTCGACTTTAATAACAAACTTAGCTCACTAGTATTATAATGTACCATGTTTTCTTTTATTTTACAGTTCGATGATGGTGGTGGTGGAATCCAAATTGTCGACGACAACGGTGGAGGAATCCAAATCGCGGACAATGCAGGTGGAGTGCAAATCGCGGACAACGGGGGTGGTGTCCAGATTTCGGATGGAGACGGCGGTGGCGTCCAATTCGCGGATAATGGGGGCGGAGTACAAATCTCCGATGGAGACCAAGGTGGAGTCAGTGTTGTAGAATAATAAGCTTCGGTAAGTTGTTTTGTAGAATATTACAAAAAATCATAGATGACGTAATTATTTCTTCACCAAAAAATTATACCTACATAAGTACTAGATGACGTAGTATGTAAGGTAGGAAGGGTAGCTTAGGTATGGTATGTAGAGTAGGTATGTAAGGTAGGTGGGTAATTAGGCTAGGTAGGGTATGTAGTGTAGTTAGGGTAGGTAGATAGGGACAGGACAACGTATGTCGGGTCAGCTAGTACAATAATAATAATAACATCCCATGCCGTACTTTCTTACTAAAACCATTAAATAAATAAAAACGAATACAATAAGGCAACAAAAAATTCCTCCACACCGCCGTCGAACTGAGAATGTGCCCAAGAGACAAGCTCTGTCTGAGGTAAAAACCAGCTCTCGGTTGTGTGCACCAACCTAGGAAATTTTTATGCAACTTGGTTTTGTAAAGAAACGTAAAAAAAATAGAACTTTCAATATTTCCCTAATCAAAAGTTTCCCAGGTATGGTTCAGAACTAAAAAAATATCGCAATGATGCGGAGAACATGACTGACTTTTAGTTACGTTGACAGTCTTTTTACACGCAATTAAATCTGTAAAACAAACTTTTTTCCGCGATTTGGTCCGTGTGAATGTCGGTTATTCCAGATGCAGACAACGTCCCAGATTAAAAAGTACCCCATGTGCTTTCCCAGGCTCCAAGCTATTTTAATACCAAATTTAATCAAAGTCGGTTGAGCTGTTTCATCGTGGAAGCGTACTTTGTCCGTAACCCTCGGTGAGCGAGTCCGACTCGCACTTGTCCCGTTTTTTATACGCTTTTTATTAGCTTCACTTGTATGTTTGTTTGTAACCGACTTCTTTGGGCGCGATTTTGACCCACTTTAAACGGCCAGATTTCGTTCAAAGTTTGTAGATTTATCGAGAACCGATGACAATACACTAATTAGATAAAGTTATTAAAAAAAAACAAAAAAAAACATAAGTCGTTCAAAATTAGTTGCCGAAAAAACAGCTATTATATACTAGGAAGGTACTGCACAAGCGCCCCTGGTAGAATAAATGTACATAATATTTATTACAACCAAACTAAAAAGTAAAAAATAAATAATAGTTTACAAAAACTAAAAACACGTTTTTTATAGAAAACCTAACTAAAAAATAGAAAACAAATTTTAATAAATTATTTTATTTTAAAAAAAAGCGTGGGGTGCATGGTGTCAATAGTTATAAATATTTTATTGACAGATATGAGTAGAGTGATTATCATTTTGATAATATCTTAAAAAGCACCCCACGCTTTTTAAATAATTTATTAAAATTTATTTTCTATTTTTTAGTTTGGTTTTCTATAAAAAGCGTGTTTTTAGTTTTTTTAAACTATTATTTTTTCATTGATAATTAACAGCTAACTCAGCTAAAAACAGTTTATTGATTCAAACACCACCTCTAAAACTAATATTAATTAAAGGCGTAATATGTACGTAACTCATTGACTGTCGGGCGAAAAATGTAAAGGTCAAACGTCCGCTACATAGGCACCTATGCGGTGCAATCGATATTCGAGAGGTAAATAAATAAAGCGCTCCTGAACATTGGTGGCAATTCTGCTAAACATGAGCTAAACTTATTTTAAGCTATTTATATCTCTTTCTCTCCAATAAAACAAGAAAGAGACGGATATTAATAAGAGCTGTCAATTTAATTTGATCTAAAATGTTCACTCAATTATGGTTGTCATTTTAGAACGTATTGATTAAAAACACAGCGAATATCAAGGAAAAAAACTAATTTGACATCTCTAGGGTTCCCTCTATCTGGCAGAATCTCGATGATCCGTGGCATCACACTTTGCATAATCTGGTTTAAACTAATTTTTTTAAAGCATAAAAATTATTTAATATAATTATTGTTTGGCCGAATGTTTGTATATCCGAATTTACAATGGCATACTGTTAAGATGGCAGAATTTTGTTTAGCATAATTACCTTTGGCAGAGTTAAAACTCCGCATAATTTCGTTTAGCATATAACGTTTATTTAAAGCGACTATTATTTGGTATAATTTCACTTGGCATACTATGAAGATGGCAGAATTTCATTTGGAGTAATTTTAGTAATTAGGCATAGTTGCCATTTCTATAAAAAAGGATTTTTATCCTTGAATTAAAATATTGTCTTAAAAAGTCTATGTTGTGCTACAAAAGTTAGTGACAGAAACGAGTCGCTGCAAAACCGACTCCACGTAGTCTTGTCTTCCATACCTAGAGTGTAATTTAAGCCCGCGTAGGCGCGGAGGGGCGAGGCGGCCCGCGAGCTAAGGAGCAGGTGTGCGTTAAAAGTGAGCGTTAAAACCCTCTGCGACGGCAAGCTCGCGTGGGACCGCCGGAGCCCCGCAGCGCCAGCCGCCAGAGCCGTGACAGAAACCATGCCTGCTGCATGTTGCATGCTTGCTTGCATGCTGCATACTTGCTTGCAGGCTGCATGCTCGCTTGTATGCTGCATGCTTGCTTGCATGCTTGCTGCATGCAAGGTGTAAAAAATAATTATTTAATTCAGATATAATACATGCATGTAATGAATTTATACGAATAATTTATTAATTATTGCTTATGGTAAAAATACAAAATGATTCTAACTATTAATTTTCTGCAATCTAAGTCTCTCAATTATAACAGTTATGAAATGTATGCCAAAAGATGATTCTAACTGTAAGCTTTCTGAGATGTGATAGTTCTGCCTTTTAATGACTGTCGATATGGAATGTATGCCAAAAAACGATTCTGACTGTGAACTTTCAGCAATATGATGGTTCTACTTTTCTAAAGCATATTAAATTTATGCCTAAAGATGATTCTGAATTACAAAATTATGAGTTTTGAATGTATGATAAATGAGTGTCTGCCAAACAATTTTCTGCGAAATGAAGTTTATGCTATCCGCTGTTATGCAAAATAATATTATGACATAAAAAGTTCTGCTATAAAGGGTAGACCCGACATCTGTAACTTAGCCCTTATCTGTCGCCGTCCTTTTCTTCAGCTGTCTGGCAATAAGAGATGCCAATTGTCTGATCTTAGTTTAGTTTATGAACAAGGGAATCGCCACCAGTGTTAGAAGTTACGGTCAAAAGATAATTAATATGCGTGCGTTTGCGTGTGTTGGCATTGCTGTGTGTCTATTCTGTTACAATCTCCCTCGGTGAACACCTACGTGAAGTGAGCTGTCATCCGTCCCGATGCTAGAAATTTAAAAAGCACTACAATCGGATGACAGCTCAATTCACGTAGGTATTCACCGAGGGATATCGCTGGAGGGAATAGCTCTGCTGTTCTCCCTGCTCAAATCTCTCCCCTCCTTCTTATTTAAAATCCCACTTTCAATATCTATATCGTTCACACGCTAGAAATCTGCAATCTTCTAACAACGTTCTCTTACTTTGTCCTTCTCAAACTTCTGATTTTGTTCATTCTTCCTTTCATATCTAGGTCATTCTTCTTGGAATGCGCTTCCTATTGGTATTAAGACGGCCTCCAGTCGGTATGCATTTAATGATAGAATACCTAAGGCATTAAGACCGCCTTTGTACCTTTGTGCATGAAGAAAAATAAATAAATTCTACCAATAACATACGCCTAACAATTTAAATCTACCAATATAATAACATACGTCTAAAAATTTAAACATTTTTCTCTCTCTTCTGGATGCGCACTGATGTATGCATAAGAACTTCTCATTGTCATACCACGCGGGCCTTACATTCGAACACTCAAACGTCACTTAACTTTAGATTGTTCTTATGAGCGCCCATCTATACAAATAAATAAAATTGAAGTAATGTAAAATAACAGCTTTTTACTAAATGCATAGGAAAGTATATACGGTACTTATAAACATTTTTAAAATTTATCAATCTGACTGTTTGTTCCGGATAATCTCTGAAACGGTTGGACCGATTTTGACAGGACTTTCAGTGGCAGAAAGCAGATGTAAAATAGACTGGGCTTTATTTTAAAAAAATGTAGGGTTCGCGCAAAAAAAGAACCCGTTGATAAATGACAATCACACGGACGACGTCGCGGGCTACAGCACAGTTAATCAACTAGAGTAACAAGGTGCAAAGATCCTCATCCTGCATTGAAAAGGGAGGACTCTCTAGATGATTTGCCTGGTAGTGTACTGCTCAGCAATTTGTTGTTGGAATTTTCTATCAACATCATCATTATCATATCAGCCTATTGCCGTCCGAATTTTGTATAATAGGGTATTACACCCATTTTTTAAAAGTGTCTCGATGAAATTCTGTAGTGCTAATATGATACCAAAAAAAACTCAATTTTTTTATTCAATCGCTAAGTGCCATAAAAATGCATCTAAATTTTAAATTATCAAATTTCGCGCGTAGTTTGACGAAAACGCCTCTTACTGGACGCCACATTGCCCAGCGTAAATGGCGTCAGTTTGTTTTGTATGAGCTCATATTAAATATGATAATTGTATATCGTTTAAAAATAATTAAAAGCAAGCATTGTAATAGGTGTAATAATGAAAAAATTACGTTGGTTACGAAAATAATAAAAGTACAAAGCCTATATTACGCCAATCGGTTGACTGACAGTTGACAATTTTTGGCTTACACAGTATAGAGTAAAATACCCTATTAATAAGCTTTTAATTTTCTTTTTTATTGTTTCAGGTACTTACCTAATTGGACTTTAAATTTTTTTTTAAGATGAATGTATTTCTAAATTAGTTAAATATACAGAATATAATATTGTGTATTTATTTGCTAAGATCTGCGACAGCCTATAATAAATTTTTATTGTAAACGATTTTCTTTTATTCTCTTACAGGACTTAAAACAAGAAGATTGAGGGCACTTAATTGCATAATTTTTCTGCAGTATCTCTTGTAAAAATAAAAAGCTGTTTCATTGCAAGGTTAAAATGTATGGGAAAGCTGTTTTTATTATTTATATTAGCCCAAACGAACACAAACCGAATTTTTAATTTATAAAATGTAGTGATAGTGAAGTGAAGCGATGAAAGATTTCAACCCTGTGGGGTCTAGAAGCCTGGTAACAGGTCCAATATCCCTGCCACACAGTATAATAAACTGATATTTTCAATATCATTGTGTAGTTTTGAGTCCTGTGCGTAGAATACTGGATTCAATTACTAGGTCGGGCAAATTGTTATTGGTTTTTGCCATAAGGAATATCTTAGTAGGAGCCTGGAAGATTAGAAGTTGGTAATGTGACTCAAGTGGCTCTGAGAGCACGTAAGTCCGTTGGTCCTACGCCTGATCTCTCTTCGGTCGTTTCGAAGAATGGGGGAAGAGGGAGTCTACCTGTAATTGCGCACCCACTTGTGCACAATAAAATCTTCTGTGTACTTGCCTAGTGTATCATCATCATCAGCCAGAAGACGTCCACTGTTGAACAAAAGCCTCCTCCATAAAGGGGGGGGTACCATAATCCCCACACTTGGCAGGTGTCTTGGGGATCGCAGTGAAGTTCTAGTACACGGAACCCGCTGCTGCCCGACTTATGTATTTTCCCTTAGTCTCCGTCTACGACACCCTGGGATGAAATGGGTGGGTACTATTCTAGGCCGGACACCCCACAGCTAGTGTATATACGTTGTTATTAGTCACCATGACCAAAAGTCGGTTGAGAGCATATTATTACGTGTAAAAAAAAAAAAAACAAGTGAAATACATTGGCTTTCAGACATACTAAATTGTAAGTACGGGATACCGCGCGATGTTCTCCTTTAGGTTAGTGATGTCCAAGATAAACTTAGAAAGGACATTATGAATTGAATCATAATGTCCTTTCTAACTCCCTTTTCAAATGAAGATGATTCTAGCTAACAGTGTGGCGGGCTTGTCACAAAAAACGTTGATACGTAATAATAAATGAACGTAAAACGATGTCTATGAGTGTGGAGGTAAGTATGTAGCTGCGTATGTTGTGAAAACAATGCAACGACAACGTAGTACCTATGCAGTCGATGGTAAGATTTTAATACATCTCTTGTCAGTTGGCTGAGGACCGTCAATGATAGTAACAGTTTTTGGGGTCAAAGCGTAGCCAGGCAGTGCCGGAATGACCTAGAATTTAGTCACAGAATTCCGGTACTAAGCCACTGTGGTTTCTCAGCCTCTGGGCATACGATAGGCCCTAGTTTTTATTTATTTTTCAATGGTAGTATGTTTCGTTCCGCTCCTAATGTTGGCGATACTAAAAACTCACTCTGGCTTCTTCTCGGTTTCGTGATCCGCTTTTGTTTCGCACTTCATGAGAGGGCAGTGCAATGTTGTCAAATTATAGTGGCGCATTTACGTGAAGTTATCAGGAGATCGGGAACGCAGGTAAATATCCTTGTATTCTTAAATGGTTACGGAAAACCATACTTGTACATATGGATGTCATGTAGTCACAACAGTATATCCTAGAAATGTAAAATCAGATCCGCATATGATCATTTGCCCGTTCCGATCGTCATATCTGTATCGCCGACGCGTAACATGATCGTCTATCTGGACAGGTGATGATACGCGATCATGATACACAATCTTGATACAAAGCACGACACGGCCCGTTCCATTTCGAGCCGCTTTTTATCCGATCATCTAATGAGATACGGATAGGGCACTGTTTCGGGATATGCTTGATCGAGAGCTGACACAAAACTGTTAGCTATTCTGATGAGGATACGGCAGGTAAAAAAAAAGGCAGGAATAAAATCGTTCATAACTAGATACGGATTGTTGACATGAAGTACGAGGAATGATATGGTGATATGGATACAGCGATCGAATCGGGCAAGTGGTATATATTGGGATACGCCTTTAGATAGTCCCGTTCAGCCGTTGAAGTTTGTTTTTTACATACGTTTGACCACTATCTCACTTGATGGGAAGCGATGATGCGGTCTAAGATGGAGCACGCTTGCCTAGAAGTAACCTATTCACTCTTGCCTTAAAGACTCCCAGGTTGTAGCTATCAGGAAACACAGACTCAGGCAGGGAATTTCACTCCTTAGCAGTACGCACAATGAATGTATTCCCAAAACGCTTCGTGCGTGTGGGTGGGATGTCCACCATGTACCGGTGGCGCATCGCCGGACGTCTTGTGGTCCGATGATGGAACGGGTTTGGCGGAATTAAATTATGCGATTCCGTCGCACACTCCCCAAAATGCTACCAATAGAAAACCGACAGGCCAGCAACTCGGCGTCGATGCTCAAGACTTTGGAGCTTTGACTCGACGAGCCTATCATTGCCAATGATCCTCTTGGCTCGTTTCTCAATTGACTCTAGGGCATCAAGCTGGTATCTGGCAGATCCGTCCCAAAGATGAGAGCAGTACTCCATACACGATCGAACTAAGCAATAAAGTTTAAGCTAATAAAGTTTAAGCAGCTGTTCCGGCGTGAAGTACCGTCTCACCTTTGCTAGGATCCCCAGCTTTTTGGCAGCCACTTGAGCCTTTGCCTCTATGAAAGGGCCACAATTAAGTAACTACACTGCCATGCAAGTAACTAATGAATCCATATCAATCCTTAACCCGTGCCAAATTAAAAACGGCGGCGGTTATCATGCCCTCCACATTCCAAAATTATATTGTGCAAAAGAAAAGAAATGATAAGCCCCTTTGTTTCACCGACACAAAATCACGAAACAAAATGAGCTTCACTGGGCACAGGCACAGGGCTGACTTATAATTCAATGGCCATTATTAAGGGGATGAAAAAATAATTTTCATATTATTAAGGGTTGGTCGTGGACCGTGGTAGACGCAGGCGAAGATGACGGGATGAGCTTGACGCTTACAGGACGGACCACGCTATCTCTAGACAAAGAGGGTTAGAAAGGAGAAAGGGAGGCACCCAGCAGTGGGACCACGAATACAGGCTGAAAATAAAATAAATAATAAAGGGTTAGTTCCGTAGTAAACCGTATCGTTTTTATGAATGCCCGCTTAGTCGGATACATCCATACTTTAATATTATAAATGCGAAAGTAGCTGTCTGTTACGTTTTCACGATGAAACGGCTGAACCGATTTTAGCATGAAGCCTGGGGGAGAACATAAGCTTCTTTTAATTCGCGACTTCGTCTGCATCTGCGATAACCGACATTCACACGGACGAAGTCGTACGTGTATTTAAAACGGTATTGTCTTGTTTTCCATAGAATCATTTGTACTATTAATGTTTTCCATAATCGTCCCCCGTCATAATATTTACTTGCACTATTATCATTTATACTAATAACGTTTGTCATATCAACTTATTAGTCATAACTTTCATTTGCCATAAAATTAGTTGCCATAATAACATATTATGTTCTAACTAATCATTAGTTTCTATAAGTAACACATTACATAATCGTTACTTGACATAAGCAACATTTAATATAATTTAGAAACGTTTATTGTTTTGTACAAAAATTAATGTTAATATAAGGGTATTGTCTTGTTTTCCATAAAATCATTAGTACTATTATTGTTTTCCATAATCGTCCCCCGTCATAATATTTATTTGCACTATTATCATTCATACTAATAACGTTTGTCATATCAACTTATTAGTCATAACTTTCATTTGCCATAAAATTAGTTGCCATAATAACATATGTTATAATCATAATTTTCTATAAGTAACACATTACATAATCGTTATTTGACATAAGCAACATTTAATGTAATTTAGAAACGTTTATTGTTTGGTACAAAGAATAATATCATTAAGGCCACCCACTAACCAAATGATTTATTATAGTAATAAATCTTTAGACAATAAAAAGTTAGTAAAAATCGAAACGGGTAGATTAGGTTAGGTGGTGACCACGCAACCAGATGTCCTCAATTGCGTAGCAAATAATATATAGACATTTGTTTTGGCATAAATTAAATTCGCATATTGTTACTAGGCATAATGTGCAAATCTATTGTGCCACGCTAAAGTATTGTCTTAAAAAAACTATAAGTTGTGCTAGAAAAGTTAGTGACAGAAACGAATCGCTGCAAAACCCACTCCACGTAGTCTTGTCTGCCCTACGCCTAGAGTGTAATGTGAGCGTAAAACATATCTGCGACGATAAGCTCGCGTGGGACCGCTGGAGCCCCGCAGCGCCGGAGCCGTGCCAGAAACCATGCCTGTTGCATGTTGCATGCTGCATGCTTGCTTGCATTCGGCATGCTTACTTGCTGCATGCATGGTGTATGCTTGTTTACATGTTTGCGTGGTTACTGCATGCATGGTAAAAATATGTTTTAATATCATTATGCGTAAATGCTTTAGAATGTTAAGCTTAATCATTATTATGATTAGAAAAATTATGCGTAAGCTGTTATACGTAAATAATGTTATTGCGAAAATATAATTAGGAAGAAACAAATATATGCTAAGTTATATTAGATCTTTAAATTTTATGCAAATGGATGGAGAAGGTTTATTTTTAGGTCTGAAAAATCTGTAGGTATCTGTTATCATGATCATAACATCAACATTGTAGGCGATTGTACTGAACTAGCATTGTTGTACTATACTATGTACTAAATGTTATGGAAGACGAAATTTTTGAAAATAAAAATTATAGCAAATAAATTTATAGATTAACATTATTATGACACTTGATCGATTATAACCAATGAAATTACTGAAAATGATTTTATGTTATTTAACTATTATAGCAACTGAAGCATTATTTCTAATTAAATTATGGCAAATAAAAGTATGGCATATAAAATTATGGCAAACATTAGTAAACCATTTAAAACTACACCATAACTAATCATCGAAATATTTTCCATTTCAGGTTGACGAGGGAGGAGTAGATGTAGTTCATGGGCATTATGACGGTGGGGTCCACCTGGTCACCAATGACAATGAGGGACTATACGTGGTTGATGAGTGTATCTGGAGTAGCGCCTACCCTTTTCCCAAAGACAATGGAAGGGGAAGACACGTATTTGATGAGGATTTCAGGGGCAGGGCTAACCTTGTTACTGAAGACGATAGAAGAGGAAGACACGTAGTTGATGAGGATTTCAGGGGCAGGGCCCACCTTGTTACTGAAGATGATAGAAGAGGAAGACACGTAGTTGATGAGGATTTCAGGGGCAGGGCCCACCTTGTTACTGAAGATGATAGAAGAGGAAGACACGTAGTTGATGAGGATTTTGAGGGAGGGTTCAACCTTGTTACTGAAGATGATAGAAGAGAAAGACACGTAGTTGATGAGAATTTCAGGGGCAGGGCCCACCTTATTACTGAAGATGATAGAAGAGGAAGACACGTAGTTGATGAGGATTTCGAGGGAGGGTTCAACCTTGTTACTGAAGATGATAGAAGAGGAAGGCACGTAGTTGATGACGATTTCAGGGGCAGGGCCCACCTTGTTATTGAAGATGATAGAAGAGGACACGTAGTTGATGAGGATTTTGAGGGAGGGTTCAACCTTGTTACTGAAGATGATAGAAGAGGAAGGCACGTAGTTGATGACGATTTCAGGGGCAGGGCCCACCTTGTTATTGAAGATGATAGAAGAGGAAGACACGTAGTTGATGAGGATTTTGAGGGAGGGTTCAACCTTGTTACTGAACACGATAGAAAAGGAAGACACGTAGTTGATGAGGATTTCAGGGGCAGGGCCCACCTTGTTACTGAAGATGATAGAAGAGGAAGACACGTAGTTGATGAGGATTTCAGGGGCAGGGCCCACCTTGTTACTGAAGATGATAGAAGAAGAAGACGCGTAGTTGATGAGGATTTCAGGGGCAGGGCCCACCTTGTTACTGAAGATGATAGAAGAGAAAGACACATAGTTGATGAAGATTACAGGGGCAGGGCCCACCTTGTTACTGAAGATGACAGAAGAGGAAGACACGTAGTTGATGAGGATTTCAGGGGAGGGGTCAACCTAGTTACCGAAGGCCATGAGAGAGGAATACACTTAGTTAATAGGGATTACAGGGGTAGGGCACACATTGTAACCATAGACGATAGAAGAGGAAAACACGTAGTTGATGAATATTTTGAGGGAGGGGTCAACTTTGTTACTGAAAACGATAGAAGAGGAAGACACGTAGTTGATGAGGATTTCAGGGGCAGGGCCCACCTTGTTACTGAAGACGATAGAAGAGGAACACACGCAGTTGATGAGGATTTCAGGAGAGGGGTCAACCTACTTACCGAAGGCCATGAGAGAGGAATACACTTAGTTGATAGGGATTACAGGGGTAGGGCACACCTTGTAACCAAAGACGATAGAAGAGGAAGACACGTAGTTGATGAAGATTTTGAGGGAGGGGTCAACCTTGTTACTGAAAACGATAGAAGAGGAAGACACGTAGTTGATGAGAATTTCAGGGGCAGGGCCCACCTTGTTACTGAAGATGATAGAAGAGGAAGACACGCAGTTGATGAGGATTTCAGGAGAGGGGTCAACCTAGTTACCGAAGGCCATGAGAGAGGAATACAGTTAGTTGATAGGGATTACAGGGGTAGGGCACACCTTGTAACCAAAGACGATAGAAGAGGAAGACACGTAGTTGATGAAGATTTTGAGGGAGGGGTCAACCTTGTTACTGAAAACGATAGAAGAGGAAGACACGTAGTTGATGAGAATTTCAGGGGCAGGGCCCACCTTGTTACTGAAGATGATAGAAGAGGAAGACACGCAGTTGATGAGGATTTCAGGAGAGGGGTCAACCTAGTTACCGAAGGCCATGAGAGAGGAATACAGTTAGTTGATAGGGATTACAGGGGTAGGGCACACCTTGTAACCAAAGACGATAGAAGAGGAAGACACGTAGTTGATGAAGATTTTGAGGGAGGGGTCAACCTTGTTACTGAAAACGATAGAAGAGGAAGACACATAGTTGATAAGGATTACAGGGGAGAAGTGAACCTCGCTACCGAAGGTCATGAGAGAGGAGTACACTTAGTTGATGGGTATTACAAAGGTAGGGATGGGGCTTACGGCCTCGCTACCGAAGACTATGGGGGTGAGTTACGCTACGTTGACTATGGAGGTGGAGTGCATGTTGTTGATGGGATGATATATGAAGTGTATTCGTCCAAGTGGGGCTTCGGCATCGAATAATTATGTAACGGAAAATAAATTTTGCCTAGAATGATGTTAACAATCGCTTAAGTGCATCAAATATGATGTAAATGCACGACGGCCATGCTAACTGTGTTGTTTAAAACAAAGGCCTAAGCAGAGTCAAATGTGCCGTTAACACACTGTTGTTTCTAAATTATTTTAGCTCATAAATATAGTAAACGTTTCTATATCAAATATTAAAATCCAAAATTTTGATTGTATCTGGTGTGTGATTAAGATACTCCTAAACTAACACGTCACCCGATGAAATATTTCCACAATTCATTGAGAATCTGCCCCTAGTACTGATATTAAAGTACTGGTTAGTGTTCATAATTCAAATACTGTTTTCCATTATGATGACGGTAAGTAACGATTTAAAAAAGTGGTCGGACGACGTCTGTCTTTTCGCAATTAACTCAAAAACTACCAAACGGATTTTCATGCGGCTTTCACCAATAGACAAAGTGATTCATGAGACAGGTTTAAGTGTATAATAGGGGATAATACTGCAATATTTTGGTGCCAGAGTGCAGCACTAGCGTAAACAGTAAACAGTTTTTCGAAGAGTCGTTCAAAGCGTGATAAAAATTGTGAAATTGGGAAGTGAATTATATTATACAACTAGCTGACTCGACAGACGTTGTCCTGTCCCGATCTACCTACTTACCTACACCTACCCTACACCTACCCTACACCTACCCTACACCTACCCTACACCTACCCTACACCTACCCTACACCTACCCTACACCTACCCTACACCTACCCTACACCTACCCTACACCTACCCTACACCTACCCTACACCTACCCTACACCTACCCTACACCTACCCTACACCTACCCTACACCTACCCTACACCTACCCTACACCTACCCTACACCTACCCTACACCTACCCTACACCTACCCTACACCTACCCTACACCTACCCTACACCTACCCTACACCTACCCTACACCTACCCTACACCTACCCTACACCTACCCTACACCTACCCTACACCTACCCTACACCTACCCTACACCTACCCTACACCTACCCTACACCTACCCTACACCTACCCTACACCTACCCTACACCTACCCTACACCTACCCTACACCTACCCTACACCTACCCTACACCTACCCTACACCTACCCTACACCTACCCTACACCTACCCTACACCTACCCTACACCTACCCTACACCTACCCTACACCTACCCTACGCCTACCCTACACCTACCCTACACCTACCCTACACCTACCCTACACCTACCCTACACCTACCCTACACCTACCCTACACCTACCCTACACCTACCCTACACCTACCCTACACCTACCCTACACCTACCCTACACCTACCCTACACCTACCCTACACCTACCCTACCCTACACCTACCCTACACCTACCACTACCTAAGTGCAAAATTGACTCTTTGACGTTAGGAACATACCTACATTGTTTAAACAACAGTGACTGCTTGTAATTCATTATGAACTTTATACAATAGCAATAAAGCTCGTTTTACTTAGAAAACATTTTTATGGGAAAAAGAAAAGGGCTGTTTTTTGGGTTTTTCCGGCAATTATTCGAATTTTTCTCGCCATAAAAACCATCTTTGAACTTCAACGAACATTTTAAAAAAAGAATTGGCCAAATTGGTCCAGGCGTTGTTGAGTTATGCGCTTACCAACACATTTTGCGATTCATTTTTATATTATAGATAATGCATCAGTGCTGTGTATTTGGATGTAGGAATGAAGGGAATCATTCAGTTCCAAAAGAAGAAAATGTTCGAAAACTATGGTAAGCAGCAACACGTAGTAAATACTTTCGAGCTAAAAAACACTCTAAAATATGTTCAGCACATTTTAAAACCGAAGATTTCATTGAAATTGGAAAGTATTCATGTGAGATAGTCGCATTTACAGAATAACGTTCGCTTTTATCATGTAAGACAACCAAATATGATTTTATTCTGAGCAACCTGGAATCTCATTTGTATTTTCTTTTTGATGCTATAATATAGTTAAAGTACAGTTAGTTAAGTAAGATTAATTAAAACTCTGATATATTAACACAAATACCTAGTTATTACAATTAATATCATAATATAACAAGAATACGAGGTTATGCTTCATGGCGGTTTGTTTACTGTATGCTGTGGCGCGCTTTGCGCCGAGTTTCGTTTTGTTAAGGTTTCGTGTAATTTTGTTGAAATATAACGATAATACCCATGCGACGCCAAGGTGGGTCGCTAGACACAAAAACGAAAGAATATTTGAATTTCGCGGGCTACTCTGGCGCGAGGCGGTACCCTGAGCAAATAACCTTGAGCATTCGTTCACTCGTCGCCGCCCAAGAGATACAGTAGCGAATAGGTACGCTCAGATTTTAGAATTAAATCTTTATAAAATCAAATTTTGGAATTTTGAAAAAAAGAATCTACCAAAATGTTCTTTAATAAATTGCCTATCCGATTCGATTTTTTACTAACACTAATTGTTAGTAAAAAATCGAATTAATGGTTACTTGCTGAGGAGATGCATGTTTTCAATAATTATTTCTCATTTCTGTGGCTTCGTTGTGAGGAGATTAGTTAAACACTATATTTCGAGAACAAAAATCAAATCTACCATTTTGGAGTCAAGATTATGTAGAAATTTAATCTATTGTTTATTTGTTAATATTTCTTTTGGATATAGAGTATTTAAGTCCGAAAAACTGATCAAAAAACGACTAGCGCTGCGTTTTAGACAGGGACGCGCCTTAATAATAAGTTATGAACGCAACTTCACAGTTTTCCTTCTTATCAGACTTGAAACTTGTGATTGTGTTCATGTTTAAATTGGAAACACCTACAAAGTCCTTCTATTTATAATCTTTTTGTGATAAATCAATGTCTAAGTACAGATAATGTCGATAACACAATCGGTAAGTAGATACCTGGTCAGTGCGATAAGTGGTTTCATGTTAAAAAGTCGCATAACGAAGACCTTTGTTTTAGTTTATTTCATTTATAAAACTGTACAAAATGGCTGATGAGAGAAGGTTTGTCCACGGAGGGCATGTAAGTATTTTCTTTTAATTTATCTATTTATTTATTAACTACATACAACTATGCATCATTATCGTCATCACAGGCTGGTGAATAACAACAACAGTGTAGTTTTAGACTGAATAAATTAGTGAACCTTATAACGTGGCAATGCTGCCAACCTTATAAGCATGTGTCCCATTGACTATTATTTTGTTTATATTTGTAATTCTGATTTGAAGTTTGTAAATAACGTAAATATAAGTAAATACTAACGCAGTACACTAAAATATGATTATTACTATTGTACTTAATAATTATAAAAACAAATACAACATGCAATATTCTAAAAAACTTAACTCACAAGTTGCTAATACTAGGATAAATTGAAAATATGTCAAATAAACAATTCTGTTTGACGCTAGGGGGCCACCCTAAGTATGTAGATTTTCACATGAAAGCGCTGAGAAAATGTAACGGAAATTCAAAGAAAATACCCGTTTCGTATATAAAAAAATATTCAATATTAACTCTGCTCGTCGTATAAAATTAAACGATTAAGAAAATAATTGAAATTGGCGGTTATGATCATGCCCTCTCACTCAAAAATTATACAGTGCGAATGAATGAGTATTCAAAACTCAATCATATAATTTATCGTTTAACCATTTTCCATTTCAGGACGGCGGAGTCCATGTTGTCGACGGGGGGGATTACGGCGGGGGAGTTCATGTTGTTGATGGGGATTACGGTGGAGGAGTACACGTGGTCGATGGAAACTACGGGGGCGGCGGCGTCCACGTAGTTGGAGGTGGTTACGGCGGAGGGGGTTACGGGGGAGGGGATTACGGGGGCGGAGTGCATGTAGTAGGTGGGAGTGATTATGGGGGTGGAGTACATGTAGTAGGTGGAAACGATTACGGGGGCGGAGTGCATGTAGTAGGTGGAAGCGATTACGGGGGCGGAGTACATGTAGTCGGTGGGGATTACGGGGGTGGAGTACATGTAGTTGACGGAGATAATGGGGGAGGAGTCCACGTTGTTGATGGGGATTATGGAGGCGGAGTACATGTTGTTGACGGGGGCTGGGGGGGCGGTGGAGTTCGAGTCGTTGATGGTGATGATGGCGGCGGAGTAGATGTTGTTGATGGGGTTGATTTCCGCGGCGGTGTGCATGTTGTTGATGGAGACGATGGTGGTGGCGTCGATGTTGTGGAATGAGCGGTAAGTTGAGCAACGTTTTATTTGGCAAACGAATCATTGTTTTATTATTGTGTACCTATTTGCGAAAACATGAAACTTAACTTTAAAACTTTTTACAAAAAAAAAGACAATCGCCTTCAAAAACTAATACTTAAGTAGAAAATAGCTATAGTTTTGCAAGTTCTTGTTTCTGTTTGTTGTTTTGTAGTGCCATGTGCCATTGACTTACTAAATTAAAGTAATTTTTTGACTTTTTAGTTTTTAAAGGCGGTTATCTTTTTTTTATTAATTAGTTTTGTTTTCATAGACATAATATATGGTCAGGGCTTTTTCTTTGCTTTTTAGTGCCTTCTTCTTATCATTTGAGTTAATTAAGATACAGTAAAACCAAACAAATTGAGTCATTCCTTAATTTTCTAACCTTAGAGACATGGGACCAACTTTGTGGTATTCACTATCTATTAAAAAAATAATCATCGAAATCAGAACACAATGTAAAAAGTTATGCTAATGCCAGCTAAATGAATGATAAATCGTTGCAGATTATCGCAACGATTTATCTTATTACACACGATCGATAAAACTGCGCAAATCGGTTTGCACAGGGCCTCAAGTCTGCTATTACAATAGTGTCAGAATGGTCTATAATTGATTTCATAATTGTGAGTGTGATTTTGACAAGTTTGGTAATCTACTAATATAACATGGCGTCAATGACTTTCCAATGGTCAACCACTGACACGCCATTGAAAGAAATGATATGTAATTTTGTACGAGATTACCATTAATCTCGTACAAAATCACAACAGAATGACTGACTTAGGCGGTAATCTGCTAAAATTTACAGTTTCTTTTGATCAATGACCTACCATTAGAACGTCATTGTGCAGTCATTGCTTTTAATTCGACCGACCAATGGTCGACCATTATGAATTTAGCAGATTACGAAATTTAAAAAAAAAAAAAAAAAAAACTTGAACTCGAACTTTAGCAAAATGGCAATGGTATCGTGTTGGAATGACAAAATTATAAAAATAGCAGACTTGGCCCGTTGTTTAATTGCTGCGATAGATCGTTATACTTATGTGTAGCTGGCATTAGTCAAACATAAAATAAAGATAAATAGTTATAAATACTGTCTGTATGTCATAATAATTTACCCGACTGCCAAAAAGGGTGTCAGTATGCTTTACGCGCGTTTTTTTTTTCACATTTTTTTTAAATATGCTTGTTTTTTTATTACAGATTGCGAAAAAAAGGAAATTATGTCATGCAGTTTTGGTATTGTTGAATCGGAATCTAAACTAAAAATAATTACTTACCTACCTATTAAAATAAATTTGTTATTTTTTTAAAACCATCTTTTATTCAGAGGATACTTTCGATAGTAACCGCGCGTTTCATATACACGTAATTAATCACTTGTACTCTTTTCAGGGGTGAGAAAAACATATTTTTTAAGAGAACTTGATAATTTTTATTTCTTTTCCCGGCAGCATAGACAAATGAAAAAAAAGAGAATTTCTACTGGTAACTTATAAAATCTTGTTATGGAAAATGCTATTTTTTGAGTGCTGTCTATATAACCTTATGTTACTTTCAATTTATTTAATCGAATTAAATATAACATATACAAAGCTTAAAAATAAATATAAACGTATAATATGTACAAGTACAATGGAGGGCTCACAGGGCATCAAAAAACTCGTCCGCATCGCTCTCAATAGGACAAATGCCCAAAAGGCTAGCAGCATTACCACGTTGAATGGCAATGCTAATTCTTTGGCCCAAGAAAAGGCCAGCCCTCTGGTCCCTATACCTTATATTTAAGTTTTATTAAGTTGGATTACTTTGATCAAAATATAATGCGAATGAATGCCAGCTGGAGGCGTTGGAAGTTATTGAAAGACGTGCCAAGAGGCTCATAGACAACGACTTCCTGGTTAAGGCTAAGCTCCAAAGCCTTGAACACCGCCGCGCCGTTGCCAGCCTATCGGTCTTTTATCGGGTACATTTCGGAGAGTGTGCTTTGGAATTGCACAACTTAATTCCCCCATCCCTATTCCATCACCGGACGAGCAGGGATACGGCAAAGCGTCACCGCTATACGGTTGAAGTTCCACGGTCTCGAACCAAGCGCTTTGCTTCCACATTTATTGTGCGAACTGCCAGACTGTGGAATTCACTGCCCGCCTCTCTATTCAAAATCCCAATATTTGATTTTATAAAGATTTAATTCTAAAATCTGAGCGTATTTCGCTACTGTATCTCTTGCGCGGCGCAAAGGGAACGAATGCTCAAGGTTATTTGCTCAGGGTACCGCCTTAAGATCAGGTGAGTTGCGGTCAAACGCAAGCCTATAAAAATATTTAAAAAAAAATAAGCATAATCTATACTTCACACTAACATTGTAAAGTTTGTATTTTTATGTGTTTGTAACGAATAAACTCAAAAACTACTAGTTTGATTTCAACAATTCTTTCACCTTTAGAATTCTACATTATCCCTGAGTAACAGAGGCTATATTTATCTATTGAAATAATTCTGCAGCCTCGAGAAAATTCACGCGGAGAAAGTCGCGGGCTAAGTGCTATTAGCTAGGTATACTATCAAGAGGTAAAATTTGTTTGTATACTCGATGACTCGATAGGGTAAGGGCACTTATAGGTACTTATGCTTGTTGTGGTAAGTCATTTTTCCGTCAATTAACTTTATTTCAGAATAATACCCATAGTTAACAGTATTTTCCATTACGATGTAGAACTTCTCTAAAAAAACTATATTTTATGCCTAAAACCCGGATTCATTTTCAATTGACTGTAAAAATGGTTGAACAGTTGATTTGAAACCAATAAAAAGTTTATTGAAGTTCCATTAGACGAAATAGTACTTACCCGGTAACGAAACCTTACATGAGAGGCGAGAGTCTTAACTCAGTAGTTAAGACTCTCGCCAAGTAAAAATTTCAAGTGTCGTGACGACCCAGTGGTCGTCACGACACTTGAAATTTTTACTTGCTCAACTATAATACACGTTAAGGATTTCACGCAATCGCCTACAGAAAAATCAGTAGCAACAAAACGTCGGTGCGAAATGTATTATTTTATAAATGTTCAGGAGTACAAAATAAAATAAATTTTATTGTAACAGGTCTCTTAACAAAGTGTAATTCGTAATTTCACGAGATCTACTCAAAATAATATTAGATAAATATGGTTCTGACGCTATTGATCAATTATTTGATATTGTTAGCATGTAATCGCAATTCCACGATAGGTAAGTAGGTAAATAAGAAGAGATTTAAACATTTTGCCATACAAATAAAATTCATATTGCTAAAATGCAGTAATTTGAACAATGTAACATTATTATGTAACATTGTTCAAATTACGTTTAGGTATATATTTATATAATAATTTGTTTCTGTAACTTTTAGAACTCGTTTTTTGTAACGTTTACAAGAAGTCATCTTAAAGTTTGTTATGAAAATAAGATACCGAAGTAGGTACTTACCAATACCCGAAGAACTCCGAAA
Organism: Charanyca ferruginea; assembly: GCA_947361185.1. Lineage (NCBI taxonomy): Eukaryota > Metazoa > Arthropoda > Insecta > Lepidoptera > Noctuidae > Charanyca > Charanyca ferruginea. The sequence continues at coordinate 6,923,648 of OX376080.1, read as the reverse complement.
GATCCATGCAGTCGACCTCTTTGCGAGTTTCTGGTGGAACTTCGTCAGCTATACCGGAATCTACGTCTTCTTCCGAACTAGAATCGCTATCACTTTCTGGATCCAAGCGCGCGTTATTCATCGCACATAGACAATGTCACTCTTTTGAAAATGGCGGTTGAACGTACTCGTAGTGATGTGGTGTTGTTTACGGTTTTTTAATGATTTTACAGTTTTCTTTTTGTTACGTTGTAATTGTTTTAAATAAATATTTTATGTTTTTTTACTCTTTTAAAATACTGAAAGTAATGAAAAAAAAAAGTAATTAATACGTAAGTAGGTATATTTTATAGGCTATTTATTTTTTTAGTCAGAATTATTTTTTAACAGAATTTGATTAATTATGATTCATGATGAGATCTAAGGCGATTGATGGCAATAGGCTTGCACCTTACATGGCACAAGCACACACACACATAATCAGTAAATCTTAGAGGGTACTGGTATGTTTCTTCGTCTTCTTTAGTTAACCCAGCCCTATGACCAAATTGTCGTCCTTTCGGATTAAGAGAGTGAATGAAAAGGGAGTGCACCCTGTGTTTGAGCACACACTCTGTGCACTATAATATCTCCTGCGTACTTAGCTAGATTCCTATTGAGATTGGCCACCGTGACCGAAATAATCATGGCAGCATTTGTACAAAACAAATTAAGATGTTTAGAGAAGTTAAAATTCTAATTGTTATATTCTTGGGTACCTAATGAGTATCTTCAGGCATTTACAATATTTTTAAAACCCCGCAAAAAAAGTGAATAGTTAAACGTAAAGCTCATTATTTCAGAACGAAACGGCTACTGACAGTAACAGTGACCCTGACAGCCGCCGTTGCGCAGTTCTTACACTGAAATTGCATCGTTTTGTAGGAAATAAAATCACAAATAATGATTATTTTTTTCCACACACTTGTCACATCACTTGTCTGCCAATTTTATAGATTAACGTCGCCTGTCACTTTCTTTTTTTTATAAACACAAAATGGGAATCGGAAGGAAACGAAAAAGTGTTATTTTCATTTCGTAATATTTTAATTATTAAAAAAGGTAAGTATATCAATCTACTCCTGGCAATGTATTCTTTACATTGGAATATTTTAAACCCTCTAAATTATTTTTTATTTTTCATACAAATCATCATCAACATTTCAGTCGAAAGACGTCCACTGCTGGACATAGGCCTTCCCCAAAGGAAGGGTTTTGCCATAATCGCCACGCTTGGCAGGCGGATTGGCGATCGCAGTATAGTTGTTACAAAGGCACAGAGAACGCTGCTACCCATTCTCTGGTGAGTCCCTTAGTCACCTCTTACGACACCCACGGAAAGATATGGGATGGTGCTATTCTTTACGTCCGACACCTTATGGAATATTATTTCATACAAATTAATGTATGGATTTCGCCATGACTCTTTGGTTGGGAGAGCATTAAACAATTATTTTTACAACAAAAATAGAATGAATCATCATCATCTTACTGCCCTTGGGTGTGATTCTGTAAGAACTCATTCTAAACTTCGAATCTGAATCTGCTGTGAGTTTCTTGGTTAGCATTCTAAAAACTCGGTTGATAATTCGAATTTACACTAGCGCCACCCTTGCGAGCGTGTCAGCGAGTTGAACTAAATTGACAGGGAGATTTTGACAGATAAAGTATGAGATGACGTAAGAAGTGGCATTCTGTAAGGTAATTTCCCCGTCGCTTCGACAGTCACTTCGCACTCGAACCCGATTCAAAGTGTCAAATATATCAAGGTCATTTTGAACCTTATGCGAAGTGAGAGTGAATAGCGATGCGAGATGCGAGTTGTTGTTAGAATTTTACAGAATCGACCTACTTGTCCCATGTTACTTGTGGTCGGTGCAACATATTTTCTTCCATTCCGCCCTGTCGACTGTCATGCTTTCACTTCACCTTTTCATTCATTTCATTCTTCACGCAGTCCATCTATCTTTTCTATGGCCTTCTTTTCCCTCTCCATCCAAAAATAGAATAACTAATATCGACAAATTATTCTCGCAATGCCAAATTACATGACCAGTACATTACATATTTGATTTCATTTTAATGGCGTAACATATTGCCATGACAGGCCACGATTGATAATTAGGACATCAGCCAATTAAATATGTGTCATCGATATCACAGGTGATATCATTTGTATACTACACAGGTGTATCGCGGTTTCGAGTTAAAATATATTTTCTCGACTATGGGCGGGTCGTTTCAAACTGTCGGTTAACGTTTCATACGGACGGTTAAAAGTTACTATGACGTGAGATGTTTAACGTACGTTAAATGTACGGATTTTTTCGTGACATAAAAATCAGTCAGTTAAAGTTATTCTAAAAGAGATTCCATAATATTTTGATGTTTGACGTAGCTGTTTGACAACACAAAATTACATTGACTGGTCGGTTATGGTAATAGTAACTTTTTGACGTACGATTTTGTGAAACCACCCAATTTTTTGGTTTGACGATAGTTAGCGCCATTTTTGACTATTACCCGTCAGTAAAGTATAGTTCAAGCAACCCGCCCTATGTTGGGGTCGACTTCCAGTCTACCATGGAGTGACTGCCTGTTTGACCTCTACAACCTACCTCTACAATAGACACTGGGAAACACAATATCCCTTTGGTAAGACAAGACCGGACCGAACTGTAAGATTTACGAATGTCATTCTAGACCAATTACAGCTCATCGTATTTTCCGAGGCATGGAGAAAAATCAATGTGAAACCCACCCACGGGCCAATCGCGTGAACCACAGCTTAACTTAGCCACAAACCCCTCTTCTCATACAGAGAAAAGCACGTGGATAGGTATTCTCTGCTGCATAACTTACTGAAGTAGAGTAAAAATAAAGTTTTATTTTTTTTATACAACACACACAGTGTATTACTTGGTAAAGTGTTTTTCACTGTTCAAATAAACAAAGTAATTTTAACAGTAAGTACCTACCTTTTTACGAAAGAAAACATGGTTTGTTTACGTATGTAAATCTATCAGAAGAAGAATTTGTTAGGTACCTGTGTTATTTGAAAGCGCTTACCGGAAACACACAAGGCTATGAATTAAATTTTATTATAAAGAAATTAGAAAAGAAGTCGCGGGCAAAAGCTAGTGTTCTGAAAATGTTTAGTAGCTCTGATGGGTTAATACTCAAACGCTACTTAATTTTACGATGCCGTTAAGTCTCGTACTGTCACAGTCACTTTGACATGAATTGATAGAGACAGCACGAGATTTAATGGCATCTTAGAATTGAAAGCGTTTGAGTATTCGGCCATGAGACTGACTCATGAACAGTTTTCGTAGAAAATACAAGAAGTTTTATGTGGGTTACATTACATTGTATCTGTAAATTGAGCTCGGGCCTCTGGAGGAGCTCGTGGCTAAGAATCATGATGATTAAGATACGGCTGAGGTCAGGCCGTTGATGGGTGACCATCCATTTCATACCGAGGCCCTTCCGTGCCTCGGAAAGGAAGTAAAGTCGTTGGTCCCGGCTGTCCTTCATTGATCTTTGACAGTCGTTACAGGTTGTCAGAAGCTAGAAAATCTGACAACCAGTCTTACCAAGGAGTATCGTGTTACCCAGTAACTGGGTTGTGCACACGGCAGTCGCTCCGTGTAAAACACTGGTATTCAGCTGCATCCGGTTAGACTGGACTGGCCGACCCCAACATAGTTGGGAAAAGGCTACTATACTAGACTATTTACAGGCACTTTTCAATTGTCAAAGAGTTAGTATGTTAGTCAGAAAGTTGAAGCTAATTGCTCGTTCCATAGTATAGGGTAGGTCTCTATGGAGAAGATCGAGCAAGAAACTTCATGCCAAAACGCCGATCCGCCTTTATCAAGCTTTGTGCGTAGATTCTGTATGAGAAGAGAACCTTAAATTTAAAGTCTTTACCGGCAACTTACTCAAACAAATTTAAACATAAAACTACGTAATATTTAACCCATTGACAGATTTTAAACACATTCCACGTCAAAACTGCATGCATTATCTATTTCATACATCACAAAGCCAAGCCGTCTCTCTGCACTGTGCCCTCAAAATTCGATTATTCTATTTATTTCTGGCTGGCTACCATCCTTTGACATTTACGCTGAGTGTCGCCCGCCAAGACTAGCCAGCCGACCCGGGGCATTATTTATAATGACCTCAATTGATTGGTGCAGAATCTCCAACTTCCCGGTTGATCGATCGCTCATTGAGCTCTGATCGATTACTCTCTCGATTTTATGATCGCCTAGTACAGTTGGATTTATTTTTTGTTGAAATTTTGTTGAATAATAATTTAACGTCGTGTGCCAGAAAATTTCGCTTACTTAGTGGATAATGCCTATCTGGACACTGTTAAAACCGTCTTTCAATATATATAAATAATCATCATCTTACTGCCCTTGTCCCATAATACTTGGGTTCAGTGCAACATGTTTTCTTCTTCCATTCCGTCCTGTCCAACGTCATGCTTTCACTGACTCCCTTTTCATTCATATCATTCTTCACACAATCCATTCATTTTTTCTTTGGCCTTCCTTTCCCTCTTTATCCATCCACCCTTATATAAACAAATAATATAAAAGAAAATGCCTTTTCGTGCTTTTCTGTGTGCTGGATTTTGAAGCGGTTTTCAACATCACCAGTATACCTATACCTATTCCGGAAGACTAATAATACTAAATACGGGTGTAAAAAAGACACATAATTGTATTTTTTTTGTTGTTATGGATCAAACCAGGGAAGTGTAAACCGTCGGATTACGGAAATATTGAAAACCAAAGTTCCAACTTTATTTCACGTTTTTAAGGACAACAAGTTTTTAATGATTTAGCCAGTTTTAGCAAAATATTTTGCGTGGTTTTTCGCAAGTATGTTGGGGTCCCTGTCTGACCTCTACGATCCAGTTACTGGGTAACACGATATCTCTTAGTAAGACTGGTTGTCAGACATTCTGGCTTCTAACTACTTACATATAACCACTGTCAAAGATTTACGAATGACAGTCGGGCGCTTTCCATTGCACACTAACATAATTAAATGGTGCTTTTTTACACTAAAAATATAAGGCTTTTCCAAGCAATAATTTATACTGAATGTTATTTAAAGTATGCGTACTTAACGGTTCATGTGGTATATTTTTTATACCCTGCACAAAATTCACAATGTTTTGAATTTAATTTTAATTCCGGTCTATCGATATAATAGATAGCTACTGGGTAGTGGAGGTCCGATAGGCAGTCGTTCCATGTAAAACACTGGTATTCAGCTGCATCCTGTTAGAAGCCAACCTCAACATAGTTGGGAAAAGGCTCGGCATATGATGATGAACTGGTCCGGTTTTTTATCTTTAGGGAGTCAGGGGCTTGGGTAGAGGTACCTACAACACAATCACATTTCGCCAGTTTACGTTAAAGTTCCCTGTAATAGGAGCAAGCACAGCTTCAAGTTTCGTGGTTGTTACTGAGAAATTCCTTATCCTAGGTATGGTAACCTGAAGTCACAGACTCGAAAAAACTGACCAATGACGAAACTCGAAAAAAGTAATTAGTATGTTTTGTTAATCCGTACTATAAATAATTGACATTACAATCCATTACAAAAAATACCGAAGTACCTACTTTATTTGCAGCGACAATAACAATGCGTATCGTAGTGAAGCAGAATAATTTATTATTGCAAGCGGCGTTGATGTATTTAATCATTTAGTTTCATTTATATCTTCTACGCTCTAATAATTATAGAACTTCATCATCATTATATAAAATAATGGCTACTGGCCACGCTTAAAACCGTGCTATGGTATTTACTACCTATACGCAGGGTTCTAAGTAGGGTTGCCAACCCTACTATACTAGGTGATTTTTTAGTCACGTTCCAAATTTCTCAGGGTGATAGTACCCATGAAATTGAATAACTTTCTCCAAAAAACATGGGTCGAAATATTAAAAAAAAAATCGGACTTCCCATACAAAATCGATCAGCTGACTATTGATTTTGTATGGGAAGTCCGATTTTTTTTTAATATTTCGACCCATGTTTTTTGGAGAAAGTTATTCAATTTCATGGGTACTATCACCCTGAGAAATTTGGAACGTGACTAAAAAATCACATAGTATAATATAGTATCCTACTATATTAGAGGCCCGACTACTATATTTTTGAAAAAATGATATAGTAGGCGAAACTACTATATTTTAAAGGCATCAAACTCTTAGCAATAATATTCGTTTCAAAATGTGTAAGCGTAAAACAAAACGTCAATACCTATTTTTAACGATTCTGGAATGTCAAGTTGACAGATGCGTTTATTAATTCACAAAATATTCTTCAAAAAAATAAAGTACCTACCAAATTGGAACCTACTATATTTTTTTTCACCATTTCGTTATCTACTATATTTTTATGGGTAAAAATTTTAGAACTATGTACTACATTTGACCAACAAAGAGTTGGCAACCCTAGTTCTAAGAAGGTTGTTACTTGTTATAACCTTATTTTACTTCTTTACTTTTATCTTAAATAGTAAAATAAGTATTATAGCGTAAAACACAGGGATATCGAAGTTTCCTATTGGCTTTCCTATTATTATATAGGACATGCGATTGCGACATAGCTTGTGCACTGCGTATTGTCTAATTCTTTGAATAATTTGCAACATAGACATCCAATTAGTAGAGGGCATTTTTCAGAGGGATTCTAATAAATATATGTTATGTGTATATATAAATATGGGTTATCATATAAAAGTGCTATGATATAAGTTATTGAAGTATTTCTTTAAAAATAATTGTGGCAATTTAAGTTACACTGTATAAAGTATATGAGAGTTACTAGGTTCCCTGTGTACCTACTTTAGGTGACAAATTTAATTAATAACATAACGCCGTACAAAATAAACTAATCGAACGAATTAATTAAATTAATAAAAAATCGGTCTATTTTAATAACAAACACCACAAAAACCGTAAACCCATAATTATTTGTTATCTGTCCACACACTGACCTCACGAAGCACTTCACTATTTAAATTCACCATAAAGTTTTTATTTAACAACAAAATATGACATGCAGGTGCGCGGGAAATTTTGACAGTGAAATAATTTAAAAAAGTTATTAAACAATTGAAAATGTAAATAATTAAGACGATTACGAGCAAGTAAAGGCAACAAACTATTGATAAACACTTTTAATTTTAAACGTCAAATGATTCGTTAGTTCCTAAATAGCCGTTTGCTGTTACTAGTAGTAGGTATAGGTACGTATACCTACAAGTGTTTTATTTTTATTATTTCGTATTACGCGCCAGTTTTGTTAACGTGCGGTCTCAAACTGGCTTAGTTCTTCGTTTTACATTGACTACAAGGCGTAGAGAGTCATGGAGAGGATTATTATGGTAAGTTTTTTCAAATCTGTATTATTAACACCACACCACGCTGTGTTCCAAAACGGGCATATCAGACGTTGGCATAAAGGCTGCCAGGCTGAAGTGGGATTGGGCGGGTGACCGCCGGGTAAAATTCTTCACGCAATGGGAGCCTGGTGGGTGACGTCGCCGAGGACGGCTTAGAAAGAGATGGCGAGATGACCTAGACGCGTACCACGAGGGCTGGTTTTAAGGTGTCGCTGGAAAAAAAATCCTGGAAGGACTTGGGGGAGGCCTTTGCCCAGCAGAGGGGCAGCATAGGCAAAAAAAAAATATACTAGTAATTTAAAGCACTTACTAAAAAAAGAGATAAAAAAATTAACTTCGACATACCTAGCAGGTAGGTTCTCCGAAACTACTCATCCGAATTTAAATTTATATAGTGGTATCCATACTTATAATATTATACAAGGACTGTCATGTCCTTATCCCACCTGGGGTGTGATTCTGTAAGACCTCATTCTAAACTTCGAATCTGAATCCGCTGTGAGTTTCTTGATTAGCATTCTAAAAACTCGGTTGATAATTCGAATTTACACTAGCGCCACCCTTGCGAGCGTGTCAGCGAGTTGAACTAAATTGACAGGGAGATTTTGACAGATAAAGTATGAGATGACGTAAGAAGTGACATTCTGTAAGGTAATTTCCCCGTCACTTCGACGCTCACTTTGCACTCGAACCCGATCTAAAGTGTCAAATATATCAAGGTCATTTTGAACCTTATGCGAAGTGAGAGTGAATATCGATGTGAAATGCGAGTTGTTGTTTGAATTTTACAGAATCGACCTACTGTATACAAAAAATGAAAACGTGAATACAAAAAATGAATACAAAAATGAATACAAAAATGAATACAAAAATAAAATACAAAAAATGAAAATGAAAACGTGTATACAAAAAATCAATCAAATCCAATTGGATTTGATTGATTTTTTGTCTACGTAAATAACATGATAGTCCTTACGTGGTTTAAAATAAAGTCAACCGTCCTGACACCTTGTATAATGAGCGAAAGTAACTCTGTCTGTTACGTTTTCACGACGAAACGGCTGAACCGATTTTGATGAAATTTGAGGTTAGACTTTTTAATTCGCGACTTCGTCTGCATCCACGATAACCGACTTTCACGCGGACGAAGTAGCTAGTAGACTATAAGTATTACCCCTTGGTAAGACTGGTTGTCAAATTTCCTGGCTTCTGGCTACCATTTATTTAAGCCTTTCTTGCTGAAACTAAACTTACAATGTATATTAATTATCACTAGCTTATAAAGTAACACATCGGGTTGCCCGGTTCTGTTATCAACGCGTTTTGTGACACATAGGCCTCTTCCAGCTTTTACTATTCTTCTTTTTCTTTGGCTTTCCTTGAACAGATAGCCTCTCCCACATTTCTAATACCATCAGTCCATCTTTTTGCCTGTCTGTTTCTCTTCCTTTTACCATTGTGAGGTTGCCATTCCGTTATGAGTTTTGCCCATTTTGCCTTGCTGTCATGTGTCCTGTCCGTCCTGTCCGTCTCCATTTCAACTGCCTTAGTGCCTAAACACACTATGCCGAAGTTACGCGACCGAAGTTCAGCACAATTACGCCTGCAATGCTATTTGAATTACTGACGACACACTATGCCGAAATTACGTCGCGTCATAGCGTACAGCCTAACTTCGGTCGGGCGTAAGTTCAGCGGTCACTTAATCTGTGAGCACACATTAATATCAAGATCACTTTGTTTGGCGTCTGTCTGACTCTGTGTAGATAATACGACACGACGCCACGACAGCGCTCGAGACACTGAATACATACATAAAGTTGCGGAACTGAATTTCTGCCGGGTAAGTTCGGCACTTATGGTGTGTCATATCAGCCGAATACGTCGGAACGTAAAATCAGCCGCCGAACTTAGGTCGCGTAACTTCGGCATAGTGTGTTTAGACACTTACTTTCATAATTATGGCTACCTATAACGACTGTCAAAGATCTTCGAATGACAGCTGGAACCAATGGCTTTTACTTAGCCACGAGCTCCTCTCCGGTGCTACGACACTGCTATAAACAGAAATACTTCTAGTCTCAACATCGACTCCACGCCACTTCTACTCTTGTCAACGCCAACGATTCTATTATTAAAATCGCCGCCCAGTTCGGTGCACTCAGCAGTAATCTATTTTCTTCATTATCGCCCGTATGCGACTGCGCTGCACTTTTTAGGACACATACATTAACGCTAAGAGGATTCGGGCGTCAGCAGAATTAGGAGCGGTTGAGAAAAAGTAACCTGCAGTGGTATTCTGAAAAAATAGTGAGTTCGAGGTGAGATGTCAATATTTAAGGAATTTTCGCAAATTGAAGAACGTTTGTATCCTAATCCGTCTAAAATACCTATCATCATCATTATCATCAGTATCACATGATATCAGTCCATTTCCATCCACTGCTGAACGTAGGCCTCCCACAGGCAAGCGGTGAATGCTTTTGCGATACCCGCACGGCCGTAGGTAGAGGTGGAACGCCGCGGTGGTTTTGCTGGTAAGAGTCCGGCATGGCCCTAAGTCATCCCCACGAACACACCAAAAAAAATGGGCAGCCCGCATCTATCCGCTACCAGCCACATTCTTCAAATCGTCGGTCCACGTTAAAAAATGCCTATAATTCACCTTAATTTTTGACATAAGACTGAGACTATATTTTGAACGTTTTTGGCTATGGGATTTGGCTATCCTTAATCAGCAATGCTATTTTTGTTTTTGAGACAGGCCCGCTACATTATTCCCAAACCACTGCAGCTCTCGTAAGCCAAAATCAACAGTAGCGACCACCAGATAAGCGCCGAAGCAATGAAGCTTGATGAGTCCCGTAGACACTATTCAACTGTCTTAGATCCCGCGACGAAATTAGTCAGAAAAGAACAGCAGAGGAGTACGAAATAAATATATTTTCCACTTCACTCATTATCAACCAGGAGTCAGAACAGTACTAGGCCAATAGGCACAAAAGGACGTTTACAACCCGTTGTAAACGTCCCTTTGTCGTGCTTGACCATTGGGCTTCTCCCAAGAAGCCGAGTGGTCAAGTGCCACGGATTATAATTGACATGATTAATGGGTCCTAAAAAGCAATGCTATTCTCTAAAATTCTCCTACAGTAAATTTAGATTAAGTGAGCTGACCTTTGATTAAGGAGCTGACATTCAACCTTTAGACGCCAACTGCTGGGTATACGTCTTCCCCAAGGGGGGTTCAAAGTCAAAGTCAAAGTCAAATCATTTATTTCAATTAGACCATTAAAAAGCCACTTTTGAACGTCATAATAAAAAAATATAAAGTTGATTCTAGTTGCCCATTCCAAAAGGTAGTTTCGTATGGAGAAGAATGGGCAAGAAACTCCATACTTACTCTTTTTAAAAAAATGTGTAGTTCAGCCGTAATCGCCACGCTTTACCGATGCATGTTGGCGATCGCAGTAGGTGTTCTGGTACTCAGAAGGACGCTGCTGCCCATCCTCTGGTCAAAATTCCTCTGTCGCCTTCTACGACACCCACGGGTAGAAACGGGGTGGTGCTATTCGCAGCCGGCACCACACAGCTGACATTCCACTTGTGCTATTCTGTTAAGGCATCTCACTTAAGTCACTTGATGGAAAAATGCATCCAGTAACTGGGTTATAATGGAGGTCAGACAGGCAGCCTCTCCATGCAAAACGCTGGTATTCAGCTGCATCCGCTAAGACTGGAAGCCGACCCCAACATAGTTGGGAAGAGGTTGGGCAGATGATGACTTAGCTAGACTCCTATTGAAATTGACCACCGTGACCGAAATTTGGTTAGGACAAACATTATACAGGTTAGGCAGATTCTTACTCCTCCACTGTTCTTTTCTGATTAATTTCGTTGCGGGATCCAAGACAGTTGAATCCTTTCTCTGGGAGTCGTCGAGCTTCATTGCTCTGGCGCTTTTCTGGTGGTCGCCACTGTTGATTCTGGCTTACAGGAGTTACAGTGGTTAGGGAATAGTGTGGCGGGCTTGTCCCAATAAAAAAAAAAAGGTTAGGCAGATGATGATGGATAGATTAACCAACGAACTTTATTTATAGAATCGGGTAGATGACACCACCAATTGACATTATTTTTATGAGCTGTCTAAACGCAATTCTCCCATAGATTTCTCTTTTAGTGTAGGTAATCATTTGCCAACTCAAGACGTTTGCCTTAAGAGTTGGCAAATGATTACCATTACATACCATACCAAAACATTAAAAATCGAATTTAAAAGTAAATTGAAAATTCATCAGGTTTTCAGGGCTAAAACCAAGAGCTTTTTTAAAGAAGTTCTGTCTAGGAATTATTGGTGTCATTTACACACGATGAGATTGCACACTTGCACAGTAAATGAGATGCCAGCTCACCTGATGTTCACTTCATAAAAAAACGCCGAGAGAGATTGAGCTGTTAACAAAATAGTCCGGCAGAATCTACAACTAAACAAATTCACGTCTGTCTGCACAATTTAGCTGTCGAAAATAATGTATTACATTTTTGCAAAACGTGGGAAGAAGGAATGTGTTGTAGATTTTAACACCTGCCAAGGTTAGTCTAGTATGACCGTGGAACACAATATAGGTAAACTTCAGTTTATTTTCTAGGTAATAGAATTACGTAAACGCAACACCACGTCAAGAGGTGAGCCGAGTGTATAAATAAATACAAATACACATATTGAAGTCGAAAGTTACTAAATCTCATCACTGCGATATTTTTTTGTTAAAGAATATACCTATAGGTACCTATAGATACGTGGTCAGAGTTGCAACTTTATTACCTACGTAATAAAGTTTTAAATCACCATCATATCAGCCTATTGCCGTCCCCTGCTGACCGTAGGCCTCCTCCAAAGATCGCCAATCATCACGGGTCTTGTGCAGCTCGCAACCATCCGCTGCCAGTCCTCATCATAATCGCGTATCATCACTCGTCCAGATAGGTACAGTACGGCCGACGTATCTTGGCGATCCTGAAGTTAGTCGATTAGTTGCGCTGTAGACAATTTCGTTCCTAAAAGATCCATTGTGCAACTAATCGGCTAACTTCAGCACCACCAAGATACGTCGGCTCTCGACTGTAATTATGTTAAGCGTCAGCACTACGGTGATCAGGCCGGGAACCGATCACTTTTACGAATTATTTTTGACCGAATTTCACTTTACCGAAATCTATTGACCGACGTCTTTTTTGCTATATGCATTATTTGACATATTTTTAGATCATCGAAGTGCCATAGGTATTATTTTACCGAACTATGTTTCTCCGATTTACAAAATAACTTTTTCCTATTGACCGAAGTCTCTTTTAAACTATTTTCATTTGCCAAATGATTTATTTGCCATATTTTCAACAACATTTTACGGAATATTATTTGATCACAAATATATAGCCGGTTAGTTGGTAGCATTTTCAACATTAAATTAAAATAGTGTCATAAAAAGTCAATATGTTACAAAATTTAGTGACAGAAACGAATCGCTGCAAAACCGACTTCACGCAGTCTTGTCTGCCCTACCACTAGAGTGTAATTTAAGAACGCGTAGGCGGCAGAGCCGGCCAGCAAGCCGAAGCTGCGGTGGTGAGCGTTAAAACCATCTGCGACGATTAGCTCGCGTGGGGCCACCCAGACCCCGCAGCGCCGGAGCCGTGACAGAAACAATGCTTGTGCATGTTGCATGCCTGTTTGCATGTTTCATGCTTGTTTGCACGCTGCATGCCTGCTTGCATGCTGCAATAATAATAATATATAATTAATTTAATATAATTTATTTTTAATATATCAAATATTATTAATCTTCTTCTTATATATAAAAATGAATCGCTAAATGTGTTGGTAAGCGCATAACTTGCGAACCGCTTGACCAAATTGGATAATTCTTTTTTTATAATATTCCTTGAAGTACGAAGATGGTTCTTACGAAAAAAAAAAAAAAAAAAAAAAACTTTTGTAGGGTAGGTATAGGGTAGGTGTAGGGTAGGTGTAGGGCAGGGGTAGGGCAGGTGTAGGGCAGTTGTAGGGCAGGTGTAGGGCAGGTGTAGGGCAGGTGTAGGGCAGATGTAGGGCAGGTGTAGGGCAGGTGTAGGGCAGGTGTAGGGCAGGTGTAGGGCAGGTGTAGGGCAGGTGTAGGGCAGGAGTAGGGCGGGTGTAGGGCAGGTGTAGGGCGGGTGTAGGGCAGGTGTAGGGCAGGTGTAGGGCGGGTGTAGGGCAGGTGTAGGGCGGGTGTAGGGCAGGTGTAGGGCTGGTGTAGGGCAGGTGTAGGGCGGGTGTAGGGCAGGTGTAGGGCAGGTGTAGGGCAGGTGTAGGACAGGTGTAGGGCAGGTGTAGGGCAGTTGTAGGGCAGGTGTAAGGCAGGTGTAGGGCAGGTGTAGGGCAGGTGTAGGGCGGGTGTAGGGCAGGTGTAGGGCGGGTGTAGGGCAGGTGTAGGGCGGGTGTAGGGCAGGTGTAGGGCGGGTGTAGGGCAGGTGTAGGGCGGGTGTAGGGCAGGTGTAGGGCGGGTGTAGGGCAGGTGTAGGGCAGGTGTAGGGTAGGTGTAGGGTAGGTAAATAGGCAGGTAAGTAGGTAGATAAGGACAGGACAACGTCTGTCGGGTCAGCTAGTTTAATATATAATTAATTTAATTAATTTAATTTCACTCAAATTGTCTTTAATTTTCAAAAGTTTTTGATTTTTCGTTTCTTTAACGACGTATTTTTTTTTTGCTGGTGGAGTACCGGTTATCATTTACTCAATATCAGACATATTTACTTCTAGGCGTTTGGTGAAATATGGTAATTAAAACAGTGGTATAACGAATGTTCGAACAAATGTTATTTCGGCTAAGTGTAACTCCGGTGAAAAGTTTTTCGACCAAATGAAACGTAGGCGCAACGAAAAAAAGCGAACTGATAATAGGTGAACTGATACAGTGGCAGACGTGACTTCGATAAAGTAAAAAAATACGAAACGAGAAAAGTTGAAAAGTTTTAGGTGAAATGAAATTCGGTCAAATACTTTTCGACCTTATGATAGGTAACCGATCAGGCCCCTTATTCACAATCATTCGATTCGATTCTGTACCGAATCGAAAGTCTAAGATATCGAAGATGTCCTTCAAACGCAATTCACAAATCCGAAACCGAATAATTTTGACAGTTCAAATTCGATACGAAGACTAGAAGTCGGAAATGAGATTGTCGAATACGGTTCCTTACCGACACGGAAACGTATCGAATGATTGTGAATAAGGGAGCGGATCGGGCAAATATTCATGTGGATCCGCCTTTACACACTTTACCCGTTTTGGGTAGTAGCTGAACCAACACAGAGTTCTGTTTGTGAAACTCGCCTTATTAGCAACTTTTAATAACCATGTTTGAGTGATATAATTAAATATGACAAATAATTAGCACAACAGTTGTTTTGGCGGCTCGCCCGCATATTAATTACTTGTACTATTACGCGTTTGAACAAAATTTGTCGTACATTATGTCAGGTGACCATTATTCGTAGGTACAACACGTGATGATATTCATGTCTGTTTGTAATTGGGTAACTTAAAGACACCATTCTCATCATCATCATCATCAGCCAGAAGACGTCCACTGTTGAACAAAGGCGTCCCCCATAGAACGCCAACCTGCCGCTTGCATCCACCGCCGCGGTTACCCGCGACCTTGATAATGTCGTCGGCCCATCTGGTGGGAGGTCTACCAACGCTGCGTCTTCTTTCTTTCTTCCCTATCTATACTAATATTATATAGCTGAAGAGTTTGTTTGTTTGTTTGTTTGGTTGAACGCGCTAATCTCAGGATCTACTGGTTCGAATTGAAAAAATATTTTTGTGTTGGATAGTCCATTTATCGAGGAAGGCTATAGGCCCATGCGAAGCCAGGTCGGGTTGCTAGTCGGTTATAAATCATAAAAGCCATAAATGAAGCTAATCTTTTCTTTGTACATGGCTGTCAATATTCCAGCTAGCCAATATAATATATTTATATATATATTTTATATTGATATCTATAGGCTTGCGTTTGGCCGCAACTCACCTTGCGGCCAAACGCATGCCTATAGATATCAATATAAAAAAGCTTTTTCAAAAAAAAGAAAACCGCCTTCATAAACTAATAAGTGATAAATAACTTTAGCACATAATACACATTACTTTAGGTACTTTCGGAAGTCGGTGGCGGTGGCTTTGTGTTTGTTGTTTTGTATTATATGTATAATGTGTATTCTGTGCTAAAGTTATTTATCACTTTTTAGTTTCTGAAGGCGGTTTTCTTTTTTTTGAAAAAGCTTATTATTTTTCGCTTTTTAGTGTTGCCTTAACATTCAAATCCGGCGACACACTTAAAAGAGATTGTAAGTCCTCCAAAGATTGAAGAAACTAAAACGTCGTTTAAGTAATTTTTTTGGGAATTTGTTGATTTTCTTAAAAAGGGCTGGATCAATTTTGATAAATTTATATGGGACCATTTCGGAATAAACCCCTTTAGAAAGCTCTCGCCTCGCTACTAATTAAAAAATGTTATTATAGTGTTCAAGATACGCCTTCACGGCAAAGCATAGCGCCAATTATATTAACTTAACAGCTTTGTAATACCTATGTTTTACAAATAAAAAGACTGATTCTGATTCTGATTCTGATTCTGATTCTGACTGAACAAAAAAAGAATTTTGCAAATCCGTCCATATATGACAGAGCTATGCCCGACATACCTACAAAAAAAAAAAAAATAACATTCGAATTGATAACCTCCTCCTTTTTGAAGTCGGTTAAAAATATCAATCCTACGATTCGATTCCGTACCGAATCGAAAGTCAAAAGATATCGAAGATGTCCTTCAAACGCAATCACAAATCCGAAACCGAATAATTTTGACAGTTCAAATTCGATACGAAGACTGAATTCGGAAATGAGATTATCGAATGGTTGTGAATAAGGGGCCTGATCTTAAGTGACAATGCGGCCTAAGGTGGAGCACGCTTGCCTAAGATAAACCGGTTCACTCGTGCCTTGAAGATACCCAGATTATGTTTCGTCGTTGTGTCTCGTCTCTCTTATTACATAACTTGTCTCGAATACTGTATAAACTATGGGTGTGCCTGCAAATAAATAAATTAATAAATCGGTTCTTTGAGCGATGTGGCCTGCCCATTGTCAGTTTACCTTGCATATTCTGAGAGCTAGGTATATCGGTGACCTTCTTCGGCAAATTTCCTCATTCCCGGATTTTATCGCGCAAAAAAAACTCCGAGCATAGCTCTCTCCATGAAGAAGACAACGTTAACCAATAAATCCAAAACACATTTTCTCTAAAAAAAAACACTTTATTTAAGCCCTGGAAACCTGTTTTACTTTCATCGAACTGTAGGTAAAAATAGATTTTTAGTCGCTTTCAAATCAATAAATAGTCAATTGAGTTGGATAATAATTGACGTCTAAGTTTGCTATAGACTATGGAGGATAGAGGTAAGCAGCACTATCTCATATGGCGGGAAATTTAAAAAAGTGTCCAGCTACTAAGCAGCAAGTACCAGTTCCAAAAAGGGCCAAAATGGCGCTGGCGTAGGCACAGTATGGTATGAATGTAGCCTTAGATCCGAGAATGTAGCTTGTAGCATTGACTGATTGAAGTATCGCGAGTTAGAAGATGAAAGATGTTCACTGCTGGACTAAAGCCTCCCCCAAATATCAGCTATTCTCTAACGTTACCATTCGTGGCTGTGCTCCAGAAACTCGATCTCGTGTCAGTCGTGAAATTGTCATCAACTGCTTTTGCTTAGCGAATCGAATAATTAAATTCATAATACTGAACTGTCAAAAGTGACCAATTATTCAACCTCGAGTAGTTCCACTGAAAGCCGTTAATTCACAAGTGGCAGTTACTTAAAAAATAGCTCCACAGCACAAGGACCAGTAGGTCGATTCTGTAAAATTCAAACAACAACTCGCATCTCACATCGCTATTCACTCTCACTTCGCATAAGGTTCAAAATGACCTTGATATATTTGACAGTTTGAATCGGGTTCCAGTGCGAAGTGAGCGTCGAAGTGACGAGGAAATTACCTTACAGAATGCCACTTCTTACGTCATCTCATACTTTATCTGTCAAATCTCCCTGTCAATTTAGTTCAACTCGCTGACACGCTAGCAAGGGTGGCGCTAGTGTAAATTCGAATTATCAACCGAGTTTTTAGAATGCCAATCAAGAAACTCACAGCGGATTCAGATTCGAAGTTTAGAATGAGTTCTTACAGAATCACACCCCAGTCCTGCTGCTTTATTCTGTAAAAATCTCCTTTAGTTAAAATCCTTAATCTTAATTCATAGTAGTAATAGAGCCCTTTGTGAAGCCACACTATACCTATTTCTGCCGCAAAGCAGTTTTTAAGTTCTGGTTTAAAGGACACAGGTGTCGGTGTAAATACAAGTCAGAATCAGAATCAGAATTTTTATTTGTAAACATAGGTTACACAGTGTGTGAGATGTTACAATATTTAAATAGTTTCTCCATGCTTTGCCATTAGGCGTACAAATGTTGTTTTAAAAAAAAATGTAATATTGTGATGTCAGTTACTGAATTAAATTTTAGGTAAAAACAAAAATATCAAAGGGTAAAACATAAAATCTTAAGGGGGCACCGAGCTTCTGGCGCTAATCGATTTTAGGTATTCTATGCGCTCCGTGTATGTGTGCGCAAGGCACACATTCACGCGCCGCGCGCCGCCGCACGCGACACTCCGTGCGTCGATCGACTAGCGAGGGTGCTACAGTATTTACGAATTATAATGCTGGCACTTCACATGGCGTATTTGGGAAAATATTCGCCTTATTTGAATAATACAAAATCGACTATATTTCAATGATTATAGGGTACATTTTGTATTATTCAAATAAGGCGAATATTTGCACAAATACGTCATGTAAAGTGCCGGCATAACACCAATAACGATTTCAAATATCTACTTTTATTAAAAAAATATTCAAACATTTAAATACTAGTTTAATAATTACTATTTATCTTACTACTTATTAATTTAATAATTTACTGTGGGTAAGTAAGTAGGCACCTATCCTAGGTACTTTCTAGGTAAGTACCCATATAGTAATCGAATAATACTTACCTAATTACATTTTATGATAGTATAGGTATATTCTAAGTACAATAGAAACTCTAAAAAGTGAACTCAATAATGTAAAATAATAGAACAGCTAAGTATATAGGGTGAACATCTCAGTAGTCGACCCTTTATTTTCAAATTCAAAAATATTTATTCTTCAATGTAAATTCAATACTTTTTGAATGTCAAACCAGAACCTAAAAAAAAATACATAGATGACGTAGGTATTAATTTCTTCACCAAAAATTATACACAGATGACGTATTAGTTTCTTAATTTTTGGAGGATTGGCGCAATTAGTGTAGGTAGGGTATGTAGGCTCAGACCAATTAAAAGTATAGACGGAACATAGCGCTCATAAAAGTGTGGCAAGTAATATGAAGACGATTCGGTGATATTATTATGAAGACGTCCGCTCGGTCACAGTAATCTTTTCTGTGGCTCGGTAGTCTGCCGCGCCGCGAGTGATTGAGAGCGCATGACGTAGTTTTGGTAAAATGAAAATTGCGAAATTATGCCGTCGCTTGTCAGTCATAAACCGCTGCAAAAAAAAACACGTTTTCTAAATAAGTATAAAGGGATTACTTTTCACAAGTAGGTAACGGATTTTCTGCATAGTTTAAACAAAATCGCAAAAGTAAGTTAAAATATTTATTTTATTTAAAAAAAAACATTGCTCCACTTTAGGAATTACTCCTGTGTCGTTTACAAACATATAAACTCACATACACAAACAGCCAGACCCGGAACAACTATCTGTAGGCCATACAAATATTTGTTCAGTGCGGGAATCGTATCCACGACACGCAGCGCAGCAGTCGATCGCTCAACCACTGCGCCAACCGTGTCGTCGAAAAATATATCATTAGGTACACTTACGGTGTGCGTTTCGACCGCGCGGCCACGGCGATATTTCGAAAAAAGAACTATTCCAAGATTATGTACAATTTTGTAAAAGCTGATTCCCAAAACCATAAATTTGTCAAAGTTATGGTTACAAAGTTATAAGGGTTTGAACGTGGCCGCGCCATTGAAACGCAGAGAACCGCGCGGCCACGGAGATCTTTAAAACTAAGCGTAGCAGAGACCTGAAATTCAGGTAAATAACAGATAGAATTTGTAAAAAAAAATTAAAAATACAGAAAAAGTCCTAGGTTTATACTTTAGGAGCTGCATGACAAAATCCCCATGACCGCGCCATTGAAACGGTGAATAACACGTTATCGCCGATATCACGGTGAAAATGCATCGCAGACGTCTGAAATTCATTGTAAAATCTAGATTTGAATTTGTCGAAATTTGAAAAAATACATCAAAATGTCCTAGGTTTATATTTTCGGACCTGTAAGACTAAAACCCCATGGCCGCGCCATTGAAACGGTGGAAAACACGTTATCGCCCATATCTCGCTGAAAAAGCCTCGCAGAGGTCTGAAGTTTTTTGTAAAACCTAGATTTGAATTTGTCGAAAATGGAACTAAGTTTTGATTATCTATCGAAAAAAGTAAGTGTTAGCGAGATCTTTTTCTGTAAACAACACCAACATGGGGTTTTTGTCTTGCAGCTCCTAAACCTAGGATTTTTTTTAATTTTTTTTTTACAAATTCAATCTTTTATTTACCTGAATGTCAGGTCTCTGCTACGCTTAGTTTTAAAGATCTCCGTGGCCGCGCGGTTCTCCGCGTTTCAATGGCTCGGCCACGTTCAAACCCTTATAACTTTTTAACCATAAATTTAACAAATTTATGGTTTTGGGAATTAGCTTTTACAAAATTTTACATAATCTTGACTTTGACTTTGACATTGACTTTGATAAATGCTTTGACTTTGACTTTGTATTATTATTGTCTTCAAAATGGTCTGTTTCTCTTTCTATACTAGCCGGCAGTGAAATGCCAACAACTGGTACATTTACCCTATAATTAGAAAAAAGATACAGAGAACGATTCAATTTAGCGAATTTGCCCACCTGTGGTGTATTGTTGAAATATCGTAAATAGTACTTAGTTATATTGTTAGTACGTAGGTACAGACACCAGCCCATCAAGCCGTACCTAATTGTCAAATTTTCCTAATATATTATGATATGAATATGAACCTTATTCTTTTGTAATAAAGTTCAAAATCTATTAAAGAAATTTGACAGATTGTTGTGGCTTGATGTGCTCAGTGCTGACCTAAGTACCTAACCGAGTACTTAGGTACGAAACAACAGGAGCATTCTCTTTGAGTTCAAAATTCTCAGCCTGTAGACGTCTTGCTCTAGAAAGATACATTTTGGCTAGTGATCGATGATTTTGGCTGAGCAATTGACTGCTGCGCAGCGTGTTGCGGGTTCGATTCCCGCCCAGGGAAAATATTTGTGTGATGGTCACTTGTGTTTTCCTTGTGTTTGGGTGTTGTCTATCTATATATGTATGCTTTTAAAAAAATATTTGTGTATGTATATCAGCTGTCTGACACCCATACTACAGGGTCTCTCTCAGGTTTGGGGTCAGATGGCCATGTGTAAAATGACCCCACATATTATTATATTATATTATTATTTTTAAATTGTTTTTAATGCATCCCATTAAAAAAAAACGTACCACCCTGTAACGCAATCAGATACGAGTTTTACTTACTTTATTTTTTCATTGTAAGCGAATAGAATTCTGTTTTCGCCAAGCAATTCTTTTCTTTGTTTACTTTGTTCTCCATTTAAAATAAATTGAATTAACATAAAATTCTTCGTTATATTTTTAAAACCGTGCGTAAGCGTAAGCGACACAAGCTCCCCGTCTGATGGCCGAAGCAAGACTAAAGCGGACAGGAGGGAAGCGTGGCGGCTCTAGTTAGATTGGGTAGAACACGAGTTAATTTAGGTATTTCCTTCGTATTATTAAAACAAATACACATTTTGAAAAAGTAAAATATATATGCGATAGAGAACATGTAGTTTTGTTATTATTTAAAAACAGATGACCTTTCGTGAAGTATTTACGACGTAGTAAGGGTTTATTTTGTTATTAAGAGATTACTTTGGATTTTTTTTCTATCGAGAAAACTTCAAGTGATCGTGTTTCTAACGCCTATGAAGTATAGAGTGAATCCTCTAATATCTTATATATGAATTGCATGACAAAAGGATAAGTAATAACGATGTAACAAGGAATCAAACGAACGCAATTATTTAGCAATTACGTATCGTTCCTTCGGTACCCCCTTAAGATAGCTAATGTTTGTCCAGTAGTTTTCTGACGCATAAAAGTAAATAATAAATTATTGAATGCTAAATACGAAAAAAGAAATACAAATTAAACAATGTTAATTAATTCAATTTCAGATAGTTAAATGCTAGAATGTCAGACCTAAAAGACATTTTAACATTGTTTATGGGATGGCAAGTTGGCAACGCAATGCAAGGGCTCTGGTATTGCAGATGTCCCTGTTAGGCGTACAGTCGCCCGTGCCCAGTTGCCCATCCTACGTGTTCTATCTTCACTTAATGCTCTCTTACCTTTTAGTCGTGACTGTGGCCGCCCGTGGCATCTCTGCAAGGCCCTGTCAGAATACCAGCGCTGCGACATTTCATGTCGTAGCATTGTGCTGAGACAGGAGCCTTTTTGGTCTCGTACAGGTTATATAAGTCTTTTTTTTATGTGGTATCATTTGTTTATGTTTCGGTTTACCTGTACGAGGTTTCAAATAAACAATTTTTCTTTTTCTTTCTTTCTTTTTTTTCTTGGACGCCAAACCTGATTGTGATGTGTTCGCGGACGAATGGGAGGCGATCTTGTCAGTATGTTTGGAGTATTGTGAGATGAGCGGGTGAATATCGTTAAGTATATAATTATACTAGCTGACCCGACAGACATTGTCCTGTCCCTATTTATTTACCCTACCTACCTACCAACCCTACCCTACCCTACCTACAGTACCTACTTACCTACCTACACTACCTTGCTACCATACCTACCTACATATCTACCGTACCTTACCCTACACTAC
This sequence comes from Charanyca ferruginea, assembly GCA_947361185.1. Lineage (NCBI taxonomy): Eukaryota > Metazoa > Arthropoda > Insecta > Lepidoptera > Noctuidae > Charanyca > Charanyca ferruginea. Next base: position 6,901,047 of record OX376080.1, on the reverse strand, counting down.
CCTACCCTACCTACCTACCTACCCTACCTATACCTACCTACCTAGCCTACCTACCGGTAGGTATACCTACTTACCGTACCCTACCCTACCCTACCCTACCTAAAATTGTATACAAACCTTCTCCTGTCAATAACGAATACAAAAAACAAAGAATTTTCCAATTTGGTGCAGTCGTTCGGAAGTTATGCACTTACATACATTTCGGAGATTCATTTTTATACATATAGATAGATAAGTCTTTAAACTAATATAATAGGCCATTGTCCGTTTTATGTTAAAGTAAAATAAATAAATAAATGTCTAAAATCAGCGGTAATCACTTAACGTCTGTTGGACTTGGGTCGCCCGCCGGTTTGTGTCATCCAATGACATTAAAACAATTCGTAATTAAATAAATACAAAACTTACTAGTATAATAACAAAATTATTATGTACCTACATTTCTAGGGGGTCAATAGGGCATCAAACGAGGCGTCAACATTGCTGTCAATGGGACAAGTGGCCAAAATTACCCTTTTATGCTATAAATGGGTTCAAAAAATATAATAAAATTATCTTTATTTTGCTTAATATCCATAGTGGGTTAGTAAGTTAATAATTTTAAAAATGCAGTGTAAGTTTCGCGACATACAGCTCACAAAAAAACGTTAGTTTCGCTTCACCTTTTACATAAAGCAGCTTTAACAGAAACATCAAACACAACCGATACTCTTTCTACCTATATGAAATGCATCGATATATGTACTACGCACTAGATAGAGCGCTTCAAATCATCACTAGTTTCACTGAACTGAGGATAGGTATCAACACATCATTCAGTATGACATTGTCACTTTAAAAGAGCGGTGCATCGTGACATTTGGCATTTGTGAAATAAAAATATAATTACGCTAGCAAATAGTGATATTATTGGTTATTAATAGGTAACATCAAGTTTTTGATGTCTGAATAAATTTATTTTTTTATATTTCTATGCATATATGGCTCCTGCAACCCCTGAAAGAACAAGACGGAACCCCGTATCCTCATAAATGAATAATTCCTTTTATTATTTTCATTCATGTTCAAATTAATATTACCAAAGTGGATCCTATTGCTTAGTTCCATGAGTGAGAATGTGTCTCCATCGTGGTTTGCGACGTAGTTGAACACGGAGGAGAAGAATAGTCCAAAGTGGAAAGGGCTATTCTCGTGTATAATATTGCTATCGAAGCTGTTATACAACGGTGCAAACATTGAAAGAGTAATACGATCTGTTCTGTGCTTCTTAAACCAAAAGAAACTCGCACCACAGACTGTAATGTCAGATAACAATCTATTGATTATTTCTTTGTTTTTTTCAACGACACATATTAGTGACTCATCCATTTTTATTTTTGTGTTAAAAATATCGAAAACATTCATACTACAATTACGAAACATGACATTAAGTATGAAATTCCATAGCTTTTCTTGTATTTCTTTGCTGTCGTTTTTAAGCAGATCACAAATGTATTCAACAGCGAAGTATTCAGCGAAAGACATGTGCACGAACAGTGGTATATTGTTGGCTATAGTACGAATGAGACCAGTTTTATCCCGTCCATCACTAAGTATCTTTATCGTGTCGTTAATTTCTTTCAACACATCATTTTCAAAAACATCTATATTAGGATAAAATATAGCGTAAGCACCTAACTTCTTATGCATAGCTAGGCATTCCGCGCGTTGTTTCTCATAAGCCATTTTATTATCAGGGTTAAAGATGTCAATTTGGTTTTTTTCTTGGAAACGGATATTTTTTATTTTGGTTTCAAAATAATATTCGTAAAATATGTAGCCGGTGACATCTATGTCCCAGTTCTTATCTCTCTCCTGTACGTCTTTGATCTTACTATGGAAACATTCAGCTAATAAGTATAGATGCAGCGGTGGTGCAGTCAAATTGTTAGCGACACCACACGTGGTAACACACTCGCGAATGTCAAATGTCATCAAAAAGGAATGGGCATCATGAACCAAATCAATGCCTCCAGCTATAGATTTCAATTTAAAAAATTCCAAGAAGTTCAACTACACTATGAACATTACGAATTTGTCCGCTATTAAGATGTCTAAATTGTATCTTGGACTTCCAAACCGTGTTAAAGAATATGTCCTGCTCCAGACAAGTAAGGTGTTCTATTTCGTACGATGGTCCGAACTCTTGTTCTAAAATAGATTTTACGTAGTTGAACGATCTGCTTGTGATCCATATTTTATGTTTTCGAAGGAAACTCCTGACGGACTTCAATAATGATAGTGCTTCACTTTCATAGTGCGGAAAGATTTCATCAAATCCATCAAAAAGCAATATGAGTTTTCCTCTGTTGTAAAAATGTAAGAACATTCTCAATTCAAACACTGTTGAATTAGCCCCTGAATATTTTTTTAGAGATACAGTCCCATTTGATGTTTCTTCTAGCTCTATTAATACTTCATCCTCTTTGTAAAGTTCATCGGACTCCTCATTGAGTGCAGCTTGACATATTAACTTTAAACTTTCCAAAGTGTTGATGACTGTCTTGTCGTCCTGCCACTTACTGAATATTCTCGCGTGCTCCAATAGGTTTATTCTTACAATCCAAACTTTAGGATCGAGTTCCTTTGTTTTCAGTGACAGGTGAGTGAGTAGGGTTGACTTACCCATCCCTGGCACGGCTGTTACAAGAACAACGTCGTCTTCTAAATCATACAGCGTTTCTAATACCTTATCTTTGACATCATCAAACTTATCGTCTTCCTGCTTTTTGGTGCGACTAACCCGTCTGTCAATATAAAAAGGTTTAGCTTTTTCATAACTTGTATTAATAACAGTCTTACCAATGACAATAGTTTCTTTGTTAATCATTTTATTAAGTACATCTTCGTCAATCAGTTTTGCGGACTCATCGTCTACGATTATATCTAAACTTAAGTTTATATCTTGAAATGTTAGTTTAGAAGTCGCTAACAGCTTCTTCTGAGATTCAGCACTCATGTCGGTGAAAATACTTCCTTCGTCATTTAATACATTACTCGCTTTTGAAAAATATTTAGTCACAGCATCAACTGTATTCTTGTTCGCAATGATTATTATTTGCTTTCCATCAACAGCTTTCGCGATATCTTTTAGCCTCGTACAAGAATTTCTAGTATCTTGAAAATTATTGCAAATAATAATAAGAACCTTATCTTGAGTTGTGTTTGACAATTCTTTACATAACGTGCTATGGCTCTTCAAGGGTAGCTTGAAAATGTACTCTAAGTTTAACAAAGCATGGTCTCTTTTTCCTAGATATTGTTCCACCTTAGCCGCTGTCAACACACAGTTCCCTGTAGCAATAACAGTTTCTAGAAGCTGGCCATGCAACTCGAATGGTTTTAATGCGTCCTTATTAAATTTATAGTCCTGCTGATTCGTAATCTTATGCATTATATTTAAAACACCCATTAATGGCTCGCTCATGGCATTGGTAACTGCATTCTCGTAAATTTTGCTTTTCTTAGTAAGATACGATCCCACTTTAGGCGTCATCCACAGTTTTTGCATCTCATCATGATATTTTAGGAATATCAAATCAGATCTTACTCTGAAGTTGTTGACGTCATTGCACGGATGATCTTCTATTTCTTCTCTCAATATTTCTTCTACGCCATTCTGATCAGCTTGGTTAGTGTAAAACACTTGTTTGTTATAGAAGTCTCTTACTAAATTCACGTCATATTCTCCTCGCTCAAAAGACAGTTTTGGGAACTTGCCTACTTTCACATCCAATTTATATTCGTCTAAATTCTCAATTTTACTTTTTAATGCTTCATGCCATGTTTGGGCAAGTGTGCCTAATGATTCACAGTTATCTGTAAACTTTAAAAGTTTTGAAGTTTCATCGAGAACTAGTATGTTACCGACAGCAGAAGCTAAGCCTCCATTTAATTGCAGAAACCCGTTTCCCAGAGACTCGTCTATAGTGACGATGTTATTGGGTTTCGATTGTTCTAATATTTCTAAGATTTTTTTTGTTAAGTGGATTAATCTCTTTTCAATTTTCTCTGGCTTGCCTCTGATTGCTAAATCTTTGTTACCAAACATTGATGGAACTTTAAGCTTAAGAGATAGCAAATACTCTTTAGCAGCCAGTTCTGCTACTCCAAAGACAGCTGATTGTGGGACATTTGTTTTATCGAGTTGTCGTTTTAGATCGTCTGTTATCGATTTGCTAACAAACTCAAGCTTGTCGTTTTTATACGTAAGAACACTTCCAATCAGATTACTCAGAGTCGTAATTGCAGAGGGTTCGCTAAGGAACTTCAACAATAAAATCTGTGTATCAGTCTCTTCTGACTTTCGCGTTTTGAGAACCTCTAAGCACAATATATTTTTGAACAGGACAATAAATTCTTCTTTGGTTGTAAAGAAGTCTTGTTTGAAGCTGGCAATCCGATGTCCTTCAGGTTGTATTTCAGAAACGTCTAGAACGTTAATCGCTAGAATGACATGATAGCGCAGCATGAGATCATTATTCATCGGCAATTCGCTATCAGATTCATCACGAATAAACTTCGCCAACTGTTCAGCTAGTGTTGTGATTTGTTCTTTCATAACTATTTTACATAAAAAGTCCAAGTCTTTATCTCTGTAAGATGGCTGTGTGCAACTACCTCCAGTACCTATGAGTTGGTTCAAATACTCGGCGAAACGACCTTCGTATATTTTGTTATTAGGATCGTCCTTCGCTGAAGTATACATAACAAAAAAACATTCAGTTTCATCAAAGTTTCCTCTAAAAATCATGTCTTTGCTGCTCGGTTCAAAAGCACGTCTAATTTTCAAATAGCTATCGAAGTATTTGGCCAAATCATGTTTAGTAGTAAATGTGAGAAGTTTGTCGTTCTCTCTGTGCTTGGCTTGAATGAACACGGCGACTGGTTTGTCGAACCCTTTTACATTTGCTTTAAAACAAACATCATCGAACGCTCCTATGTCATCTCTGTTGGTGGCCAAACTAAACTGTTCAATACTATCGTCATGTATCATTCTAAAATATATTAGACTTATTAATTTAGTCTCATACAGCTGTCCCTGGATGCCCGACGTGCCTGCACGCTTTTTGTACATTTTACTATTGATGGTTTGGAGATGGTTTTTTTATTTAGTAAGATACCAATTAAGATGTAATAATAGGTAATTGAAGTCACCGTTTTCTTCCTTGCTCTGGTTATTTGCAAGCCAATATCCGTTGATGGTCGGCACCTTTGAGCCTCCTTGTAAGTTGGATCTGATGCTGATGACAATATCTGCAAATAAATTCAAATTCAAATTCATTTATTGTGTGTCACAGGTGGAGAAGAGAGCTCTTATCGTAATAATATACATATAGATCGCTGTAACATACCCATAGGGTGTACAATATTTAAGAATAATTTAGAATGTATTCATTAATATTTATTATTATTCATGCATAAATACTTCATAATTAATTAATTATTAATTTTTTCTAAGTTAATTTTAAGATTGTTTATATTTAACCAATTTATGATACATTCTAGGGAATTATTTACATTAATTTCGTATTTATCTAATATTTAAAATTTATCTCGCTATTAATTGCTCAAATTGTCGTGATACGTTGCTATCGTCTAACCTGTTAATGTTAAAATCACCACAAATTATATATTTTTTGTTCGTGAAACATATTTTTAACCCCCTACGAAAAAGAGGGGTGTTATAAGTTTGACGTGTCTGTGTGTCTGCTGTGGCACTGTAGCTCTTTAACGGGTGAACCGATTTGAGTGCGGTTTTTTTTATTTGAAAGCAGATTCTCTAGCGATGGTTCTTAGACATGTTTCATCAAAATCGGTTCAGCAGTTTTAAAGTTATCAGGTCTTTTGTTAGCTGCGGTAGGGATCTTAGACGCATACCGGATGTTTACTTTGCTTTCGAACATATTATTATAGGTGACCACACTGACCACCCATTGAAACACCCATGTTGGCTATAAAACTATGCAAGATTATCTATACTTAGAATTCTTGGTCTTATGCTGCAGCCAGATTATACAGCACACTAGTACCTAGTAGCAGATGTATCGTATTTGGATTCGTTTTAATCAGTATTTTATTAACCCCCGACGCAAAAACGACGGGGTGTTATAAGTTTGACATATCTGTGTGTGTGTGTGTGTGTGTCTGTGGCATCGTAGCTCCCGAACGGATAAAACCGATTTTGATTTTGTTTTTTTTTTATTTGAAAGGTGAATTAGTCGGAAATGTTCTTAGCTATGTTTGATGAAAATCGGTTCAAGATGGCCGGCGCCAAAAAATGGCGGATCACATATTTTTTCACAACTCCCTCAATATGGGTATCAAATGAAAGGGTTTGACTAGTAGAATACTATACACTATGACAAATATTAAATCCAAGATGGCCGCAACCACAAAATGGTGAATTACATTCTATTTTCACAACTCCCTCAATATATGGGTATCAAATGAAAGGCCTTGACTAGTAGAATAATGTATACTATATTGCAAGGGAAAATAATTTACAAGTTTTTAGTTCTCATTCCTCATGAGAACTAAAAACTTGTAAATTATTTTTGTAAACTCTTATACAAAACCAAACTAAATTACGTTTAAAAAATTTAAAATAAAAATTAAATTAAAAATTTAAAAAAACCCCCAACGCAAAACATAAAAGCGATTATGTAAAAAGTCAAAAATAATACCTTTTTTTGAGCCATCAAATGTTTGTTCGTTGAAATGGCGCTATAATGTCGCGGCGGGGTACCGCTAAGTTTAAAGCAATAACTAAATAGCTAAAATAGCGAACTGATGGTAACTAGATTTGCAACAAGATTAACACAACTAGATTAGCAACAAAAATTTAATAATAACGAAGCAAATTGGTCGGAAATGCTGGTAAATTAATAGACAGTGAATGAAATTAAGGGACTGACTTACTTAAGCGGTACCCCGCCGCGACATTATAGCGCCATTTCAACGAACAAACATTTGATGGCTCAACAAAAGGTATTATTTTTGACTTTTTACATAATCGCTTTTATGTTTTGCGTTGGGGGTTTTTTTAATTATTTATAGTTAATAAGTCCGTTAGTCTAGTAAAAAATAAGTCAATATATTCTTTGCCACTTTTTGGTGGTCGATAGATACATAAAATTATGATTTTGTGCTCTATTAGTTCAATGCCACTACATTCAAATATATTATTAATACTTAGAATTTTGGCTTCAGTAACGATTTTAAATTTATGGCTCGATTTTATAATTATACAAGAACCTCCATTCCTATTGTTTCGTGAGAAAGCGTCTCCTAGCGTAAAATTAGACATTTTTAGTAGTTTAGCGTCTTCTACAGTTATGTTATGTTCGGTAATGCAGAGGACATCTACAGGGTTGCAGCTGATATTTTCACCTAATGAGTACAAATGAGCCGTAAGCTCATCTAGTTTAGTAAGCAGACCGTTAATATTTTGATGAAGAATATTCATGTGTTTATAAACGAAAAAAATCATTACTTGCAGGAATATTCTCATTAACTAAAGTTAAATTGATTTTTTCTGTTTGTGTTATTGTCTGAGTACTTTTGTCAATAGTCTTTGTTATATTATGAGGGGTAAGTTTTTCTTTAATAAAAGTAAGTACGTAGTAAGTTTAATAAAAGTATAGTACAATATGCGTGATAACCTTAATTCATTTAATTCATTCATCCCTTCATTCATATAATATTCACTCCGTACCCGAAGTGAATATTATACAACGTGTATCTTATTTAACGCTATACCTCAGACACCCCAATTAGAATATTAAATTATAAGTCTAAAACAACATCCGTAATTTAATAAATGTAAACCAAACCCAGTCTTTTTTTATAAAATAGTTATCCTTACTAAACGCAAAACGTATGTGCGTCCTACAACATCCCTACGCACACACTCATGCAATGCTAGCGACCGACGTGCACACACTCGAGCGCCCGCCAGCTGACCAGTGCAGTAGGCATAAGTTAGGCGTTAGTTCAATGAACGAATTTTACGTACCTAACATGTCACAGACCGATAAGAATAACTTTTGATAATAAATTGAGTTTACCATGTAATTATTGATAGTTTTCTAGCAAGTAACATTATGATTCCATCTTTCTATCACACGTGCACAGGCTTGGGACTAAGCGGCTTCAAATAATTTTGTTTACTTTTACGATTGATTCAAGTTCAACACGAATCTAAAATTTTAAGCTTAGTGAAGGGAACGCATTTAATACAGCTACTTTTTACCCGTTAACGATGTGAAGTACAAAACGGGCGGGTGCCGGCTTGAACGGTAAAACAAAGCTTTTTCATAAAAAAGAGAAGCAATACAAAACAACAAACGAAACAAAGCCACCGACTTCCGATACTTAAGTCATGTGTGTTCTGTGCTAAAGTTATTTTTCACTTTTAAGTTTTTGAAGGCGGTTGTCTTATTTGTGAAAAAGCTTTTTATTTTCCGCTTTTTAGTACCTCCTTCTTATCGAAATCCTTTAAGACACCTTAAAACAGAGATTGAAAGTACTCCAAAGATTGAGGCATACCCTGTCCATTAAAAAAAGATTTTTCAAAATCGATTTAAATTTGCCGGAGAAATCGCGTAACAAACATACAGTCGATTGAGAACTTTTTGAAGTTGGTTGAAAATAATCTCAGATGCGTAACTATCGCAATATCAGCTACCTGATAAATAGGTCGTGTTTACTTCAATTTCAATTTAATTTATTCAATAACAATTTACATTGTGTCTGAAATCATTCATAATAATTAAAAAATTAGTACTGCTTATTACCTACTACCTACGTGAAAAAAAAAACAAATTGTGTTAAAGATTTGGGTCATACCTAATTCATAATTGAAACATAAAAAGATTTAAACCACAAACAGCAAACTTCGCTGCCGAGTGCCCGGTGCCCGCGCACGGAAAAATACCTACTTTGATGATGGCCGGCCGGGGACCGGGTGTAGCGCGCCCGTCGGCATGTAAAGGGAAAGCCGGTTTTGTGCCTCTCGCTTATCACATTATTCTTACATTTGCAAAGGACGGAGGTACTAGGTACTAGGTCTACTATTTTCGACATTAATTTCTCGACAAATTAATGAGACATGCGGAATACAAATCGGTCGTGCATTTAAATAAGCCTTGTTGTTGGGACGAATGGATTAAATTCTCTTACATCAACTGTTTTATTAAACGCGCTCTACTTCAAATGTAAAATGCTTTGATATTATTTATGTGCACGTGTGCTTTACGGACCTTAAAATTAGGTTTAGCATTGAAGTAGGTACTTATGTTTGTTCAATGCTAGCGGCGCGTGCACACACGGCAAGGCCGCATCACCAGCTTGAACTGTAGGTAGGTGTAGGCATTACTGCGTTAGGTACCTATGACTATTGACCGTAATGACCGTACGAATTCAACGACCAAACATTACTTTAGCTAGATATGGTAGTGATACCTATGCGATATCACCGTGTAAAATTCAATCTTTCTATCACACTTTCACAGGCTTTAGACCGGCTTTGAATTGTCTCTACGCTCTACGCGCGGCCGCCGTTTCGTTCGTCGCGTGTCGTTTTTACGAGTATCTACCTAGGTATCTTTAGAGATGTCACACCCGCGCGGCGCGAACGCGAAAAGTTGTGTTTAGGTACAGTTTATTGTTTGTACCTTCTACAAAAATATTCAAAGACGGCGTGTTTAAAAGATTTGAATCATTTTTCATTTACAGTGATTAGAATACAATCGTATTGATAGGAAGAAGTAGGTACTTACGTGACTGAACTATTTACACTTTACACTTAATTAATTTACACTATTTCGGCGATCCACTTTCATTATACTTTCAAAATGACCACCGCCTTGGCCTATGCACTTATTTGCACGCTTTCTTAAATTGTGTTTTAATTTTGTAAGCACTTCAGTGTCACGTTTCACTGTCACAAATGCTTCTTCAATTTTCGATTTAAGTTCGTCGACACTTGTACATTGACTGACGTACACGAGCGATTTTATGCGACCCCACAAATAAAAGTCTAGTGGCGTTAAGTCAGGCCATCTGGGAGGCCACGGTACAGGTCCTCCGCAACCTATTCAACGACTACCATACTCCGCATCCAGATGCCGTCGAACGGTCCACGTGAAATGCGCGGGAGCACCGTCTTGTTGGTAAAACATGTCACGTAAAAGACCGGCAGGGACGTCATCTAGTAAGTCCGGCAAAGTCTCCTGCAGGAACCGCAGGTAGGTATCTCGCTCTTGCAGTCGAGTAGTCCGCACATTCGTCCCCGTGTCCAAAGCCGTATTTGGAAAGAAAGTCCCGGAGTCCCTCAGTCGCTGAGTGCCAGCAAGCATCGTCCTGGCACTCACACTGCAGCCATAACGGGCATTAAACTCCCGACAAGCTAACGCGACATTATTCAGACAACGAGCTAGGGTCCTCACCATCTCCCTGTACTGGATGTTGGTATAGCGGAAAGCCATCGCGCGCGGAAACAAGATTATGACGGAGAAGTTAGCCAAGCAACAACTACATTAGATCGCTACCGGCGGATGACTAGCTTTTGATGTTAGGTACTCATGTTAGTCGGGCGGCAGCGGCGGTGCGTTTGTCGGCATTTCGCATAAAACTCAAAGGGGTAGCCGACAAATGCTTTATCTCTTTGAAATAAGTTCTAAATTTCTTTAAATTAATTGTATGTATTTTAAAATCCCTAAAAATTGTTTATGTGTAACTCTGATGACCGAACTATGTTGGGTCGTGCATTTCAATAATCCTTGCTCATTGGAGCCAAGGTTGGAATTTCTTTAATTTACCTATTTTGATGCTCACTAGACCTTTGAAGTAAAATGCGTTGATATTATTTGTGTGTGTATTACGAGCTATGTGTGAACTACAAATTATGTCGTGCGTTTAAGTAGGCTTTATTGCGCTGCGTTAAGGTTTAAATTTCCTTGAATTAAGAATTGTATTAACTTGTCATGTGTGTATTACGAGCTATCTGTGAATTACAAATTATGTCGTGCGTTTAAGTATGCTTTATTGCGCTGCGTTAAGGTTTCAATTTCCTTGAATTAAGAATTGTACTAACTTGTCATGATACTGTGCTTCCAATTTAAGTTAATTAAAAGATTTTTCCGTCAAAATTTAACACCTATTTTTAATGACGGAAATGGATTCAGAAGCCGATTCTGAACCAACTACTTTCAGGAATTGCGTTATTTTTGTTACATCTTGTATATAATGACTCTAAGGTGAAGTTTCAGTCAAGAATCTTTGCGTTCCTACACAATAATGAAATTTTAATGAAATGAAATTGAAAAATGAAATTTTAATGTAATAATTATTCTGTCTCTTTGGTCAATGTTGTGTTTGCCTGTAATTTAGTATATAGTAGTAGTATAGTAATCTAGGTATGTCATGTTGATATACCTAGGACACAGTAAGGTTTGCAAAACCTTTTTTTAATTTCCTAATTTGTACCATGAAAATGGCCTTTATAAAAAAATATTAAAAGTAAATATTTAAAAAAAAAATATTTACTTTGCACATTTGTGTTTGGGTCATAGGATTACACCTTCCTATCAAATTTCACCTGATTTGGTCAAGTAGATTCGGAGCAAATTGGCTGTGACAGACGGACGGACAGACAGACGCACGAGTATCCTATAAGGATTCTGTTTTTTTTTTTACTTTTTGAAGGCGGTTGTCTTTTTTGTTTTAAAGTTTTTTTTTCGCTTTTTAGTGCCTACTTCTTATTACGCTAATTAATTACGAAACCGTGACACCAAAAAATTTCAGTCATGCCTTAATTTTTCAGTTTTAGGGGTGGAATATCTTCATGATATTAATATGGGACCAACTTTGAGGTATACATCTATCAATTTAAAAAAATGCTCGCATTTAGTTACGTAACGATTTCTACTAATTCGCACTACCCGTAAGCCGCGTTAATTGACTGACGAAAAAGTTATCAGAACTGCACCAGTATTTTCGGAGATTAGTGCGTTCAAACTCACAAACAAATTCTTCAGCTTTATTACATTAGTATATCAGGGGGGCGATTCTCACGCAATAGACATGATGTCGAATTAGAGATATGTCGAAATAAAATGGCGGATGTCGAATGAAACCGATTTTTCGTATTCTCGAAATGTCACATTAGAGAAATGTCTATGCCTAGCGCTCGACTTGCAACGAGTGGTAAATGTCAGTCGACATGAATGTCGCGCGTGAAGTCTATCGAGTTCTCTAGTTGTTGTTGCTGCTTGCTCACGCCAATTCCGTGGAATTCCCATTATTATTCCTGCCAATTGTTGACACATGTCTACACAACAAGAGAAAACATAAAGTCTAACTACGCCAAAAAAATAGGTTAAACTTACCAAGCTCTAAGCTAAAAATGCACTCAACAAGTACACTAGCCATGTCAATTAAAATATGTAATATATACCCGATATATTTAAAGAACAACAAAATAGTAATTTATACATTCATAAATAAATAAAAAGAGTTTATAATAAACGTAAATGTTATTACATATATCTAATATAAATAAATAAAAAAAATATTAATTTTAAATTAGGTACATAATGTAATTACATTCAAATAATAAAAACATAATAATTAATAATGCAATTATTTTATAATTAATAAAATAATAATACAATAGTAATTAATAATAAAATCATTGCCTAATTAATAATACAATAATTGCATAATTTTATTAAAATATGTTCATAATTACATAATAAATAACCAGTTACAATCAACTAAATAGTCAAACAAAAACCTTTTATTCTCTCCTACTTTTACTTTTGCTGTGCCTGACCCGGGTCCGCATTGTTCATTTCTGTAAGTGCACATGTGGATGCAATAAATATATTGAGTGAACAACAAAAAACAATGCCAGACAAAAGATGCAAAAAATTACGTTAAGATTCGTGATAGAGATCCAAAAAGCCTGCGACATTTATCTCTATTGATTATGAGAATACGATTATATAAATTTTGTGACATTTTCAGTAGACATTTAAAATTAGACATTATCTCGAATTAGAGATATCTCGAAAGAATTGAGAATCGCCTCCCTGAGTGATACTTTGTCGTACATTCAAATTTAAATCAAAATCTTTTAGGATAGTCGTATTTCGAAATTCGAAAATGAACTCTAATTATAAACAGATATAATTTACTTTGCGGTGTTACGTCAGCGTACCCATGTTGTCGACTGATGTCTCACGCTCTGTGTCATTATCCCGTTAGATGAAATAACTGCGTAAGTAGGTACCTACCTAACTAGTTTTTATCACTTTGCAGACGCAAATTCTCGACCTGAGACGCATAAGGTCGAATTTCGAGATCAGAGCAAAATGACTTTAATAGTTAGCTGAAACCAGTATCTCGCGCTCTTTCTAAGCATATAAGAATCATAATTCTATCTCTTTTTGTTCTTATATTATACAAATGCATAAGGTCGAATCTGACGACTTTTTTAATTTATATCGTGGAATAAGGCTTGATAGCAACTACAGTATGTATGCTTGAAATTTTGGTTTAATTAGAAGGTCAAACATTGACTTCAGCTTTTATGCTTTTAAATTATTTTACGCGTAAGGAAGGGACTATTTTGTCATTCGACTTTATCCTACAAGGATTGTTGGTAAATATAATACGTATTGTCAGATAGAACTTCATGCCTCTTGAAATTAAATAATCAGATGTCGTACCTTGAGATATAATGTTATGCCTCGAAAACTATATTTCTTTGGTTAAGGTTTACAAACATAATAGCCCTTATGCCTTTAAAAAGTGCTGCTTTATCGTTGTACAGAAATGCCTATGCGAAGAAGAAACACTATTCCATTAACTTTGTGACCGGAAACCGATGCGATAGAATGACATCGGACATTATCGCCGGTCACTCGGCCGTTTACGGCACCACGGTGGCTTGACCTATCAGCACGCGAGTCGTTATTTGAGCCGAATTATTAGTGAATTTAATTACTTCAGATTTATTTAATTGCTTGTGGGTGAACTAGTGGTGATTATTGAAGGACTTTTTAAGTACTTTTTTTTTCTTTTTATATTCAAATAGGCTTGCGTTTCACCGCAATTCACCTGATCTTAAGTGACGATGCGGCCTAATGTGGAACACGCTTGCCTAGGATGAACCGGTTCACTCGTGCCTTGAAGATACCTAGATTATACTTGTCAGGAAACAGAGAGGCGGGCAGTGAATTCCACAGTCTGGCAGTTCGCACAATAAATGTGGAATCAAAGCGCTTGGTTCGAGGAACTTCAACTATATTATTATAGCAGTGACGCTTGGCCGTATCTCTTCTGCTCGTCCGATGATGGAATGGGCATGATGGAATTAAATTGTGCAATTCCAAAGCACACTCTCCGAAATGTACCCATTTCGGAAAGATAGATAGATAGATAGATAAAATACCGGTACGCTAGGCCAGGGAGTCGCCAACACCTTCAGTTGGTATTTAGCTGATCCATCCCAAAGGTGCGAACAGTACTCCATGTACGATTGAACTTGTGCTTGGTATTAGTTGAGCAGTTGTTCCGACGTGAAGTACTTTCGCAACTTTGCGTAGTCTCCCAGCTTTTTGGCAGCTAGTTGGGCCTTGAATTAAATGAATGACTCAAAGTTAAGATTCGACGTCAGAGTAAGCCAAGAAGCTCAAGATGGTCAGTGATCGGACCGGATGTACAGTACGCAAAAGAGATAAGTATCCATGTCGTCGGGAATAGTTGAAGATTTCTTAGAAACCAATGGGGGCTTTCAAATGAAATTTTATTAAATCATTAAACTGTTTATTCTCTATAAATTGTATTTTATTTTATTCATATAAACCTATCGGTTTCTAAGTAAACTTCAACTGTTTCCGGCGACATGGATACTTATCTCCTTTGGTGACCGTACATGTCGGAAAGAAGGGGCCAGATGGAAAGGCCTCTTCTAGACAGAGAAAAGACACGCCTGGGTCTTAGCTGCATTGAACCTGACCAGAATGGCATCGCCCCGATCGGAGACTGCATTGAAGCATAAGTTCAAGCGCTCGACCATGGACTCTCTGAAAGACCGGACTTCAGCCGCACTGGCATGTGCGCTGGATGTGTCACCCTCTACAATCGTGCTGTCATCTGCGTACCCAAAGGTACCGGGTTTCAGCAGATCGTTGATATGAAGCAAAAAAAGGGTTGCAGTGAGTACTGAGCCCTATTCGATCAGACGAGCAGCCATCGATGACTACTCGAATTGACCCTCGAAATCACTCAGGAAATCCGATATCCATGCACAGAAACCAGCGGGCAAGCCATATGATAGAAGCTTACTAATTAGGTCATCATGCCATACCCTATCAAAGGCCTTCGAAATGCCCAGGGAGACGGCAAGTGCTTCCTTATATTGCTCGATGGCCTCACTCCAGATGTGAGAGGCATACGGGAGAAGATCCCCAGTGAACCGATTATGGCGAAAGCCGTATTGACGATCGGATAGGCCAGGAGCCTGTTATTGTGGACACGTTCCATTACAGTTGGTAGGATCGGCATGACTTTTTTGGGAACAGGCTGAACGTTGGCGAGCTTCCACGACTTTGGAACTAATCCAGTCTCGAGAGAGAGCTGAAAGAGGCGTGTCAGTACAGGAGACAATTTAGGTGCACTGGTCCTCAGAACTATAGCTGGAATACAATCTGGTTCATTGGTCTTGTTTACATCAAGATTACGTAACTCTTCACGAATCTCCTTTTAGCGAATGCGAGTACCAGACATTGATGTCGTGCTGCCAGGTAAAGTTGAGGGATTCGCGTCTTCTGCATCAGGATGCGAAGATTCCACAAATAGAGAAGCGAATAGGTTTGCTTTCTCTTCTGCAGTGTGAGCCAGAGAACCGAAAAGAAGACGTTACTCCGTTGTATAAGAAAAATGGTCCTTTTGTTTCCAGAAAGAAGAATAAAGATAGTAAAGATTTTAAAATATTAGAATGTGTTTGACTTCACATTAAACAAGACCCGCCCGGAAAATTATTTTATAAAAATACATTATAAGTAGAAGATTTTACCGAAATATTTTTCAACCGAAATGCTTATAAGTGAATTCAGTTCCCTGAACATTTACCTAGTGTAAGTCAAACTGAAAAGCCCATATCAACGGCAAAATACAATGATTTAATGAGTCTTTTACAATGGATTCCACAGGAATTCCATAAACATTTAAAACATTCCGAGAGTCAGGCAGATTTTAATGAAATTGATTATATTTAATAATAATTAATTTTAATAATGTTTCCATTCTTTTTTGGTTTAAATAAAGAGTTTGAAAGTCATAACGTTAAAGTTTTTATTATTTTTTAAAATTTCATTTTATGAACTCCGACCTTATGCACTTAATAATAATTAATTTTAAATACCTATAAATAGATACATAACAAGATCCGACATAACTAAATTTATATTTTTGGTTAAACATAATGTTACATGTTTTAAAAAAGCTTACAATACTCATAAAATTTACCAAAAAATTGCAGGCATAAAGTTGGATCAGTAAATAGAATTAAAAGGATTCATCGTTTAATAACTCTGTACAAGCATAAGGTTGGATGTCACCAAAAAAGTAGTTTTTGATTCAGAAAATATTATTATTTCACTGTGACTGGTTTTATTACTGTACTGATACAAATGTACACAACTTATCTAAAACATTATACAATTTTTGTTAGCCTATTCGATAATAATCAAAAGTTTTGACACGATTTTGTCAATATTTTTCTTTTGGCTCTCCTCTAAACTTGTGAAATTCCATATCAGACCTAATGCGTCTCAGGTCGAGAATTGTTGAGGGAAAACCAGTAGGTAGGTCATATTATATATTCATGTAAAAATGTAAATGTAATCTTCCGACCGGATTTCGGTCACGGCGGTCAATCTCAATAGAGATCAGCCAAGTTCGCAGAAGATATTATAGTGCACAAGTGTGTGCTTTTTTTTTTTGGAACGAAGTTCCTTATCGCGCGTTGTGAAAGGGGGCTAGACGGAAAAAATTCTTACGAAAAGTTGTCACGACACTTTTTGCTATAGTAAGCTATTGTAAGATTATTGTTGATTATTTTTGTTGAGTGTATACAGGTTTTTTGTAAATAATAAATAATAAAAAATAATAATAATAAAAAAGGCCTTTGCCCTGCAGTGGGAAAACACAGGCTGAATAATAATAATAATGATGATGATGATGATGATGATGATGATGATGATGATGATGATGATGATGATGATGATGATGATGATGATGATGATGATGATGATAATTCGACTTCGTTCCATCCGGGTGTCCCTTGACACCTCTCAAGTTTTTCTTTTTTTTTTCGGATTGGGATCTCGCAGGTCAACCTAGGAGGTTGTCGGCTGCTTAACCGGACTTTCCTGTGGTGCCTTAAAAATTATTATTTTTAGGGCCTCCAGCCAGGGCAAAATAGCTTACAAACTAAGCAACTACACGCTAAGGGCACCCCCTGTGGGGTACGAGCCTCGGCTTAGGGCGTCGCTGGGAGAGGACAGCAAAGGGACAGGCTGGATCGGATTTCCATTATTTAGGGACGAATTTAAAACTACAGGCTCAGCGGCGCGGGCTGGCACGAGCAAGGGTCGGGGAGGGGACGTACGGGGTCGTCGCGGCGGGCCACAAGTGTGTGCGCAAACACAGGTGTACTCCCTCTTCCCTAACTCTCTTAGTCCGGTGGGACGGCAATCCGACACGACCGGAGAAAGATCAGGCGCAGGACCAACGGCTTTACGTGCTTTCCGAGGCACGGGGGTGTTACACCGCCAACTTCCAAACTCCGGGCTGTTAAACTGAGAAATTCTTAATAGAAAAACCCAATTACACTTTGCCGGACCTGGGAATCGAACCCAGGACCCCATGCTGAGCAGTCGCGCTTGCGACCACGAGACCAACGGGGCAGTCAAATGTATTCATATAAACTAGCACTTTGCCCGTGACTTCGCCCGTGCGAATTTTCTCAAGGATCCCTAATTTTTTGGGTTCCCTACCCAAAGGGTAAAAACGGGACCCCATTACTAAGACTCCACTGTCCGTCTGGCTGTCTGTCTGTCACCAGGCTGTATCTCATGAACCGTGATAGCTAGACAGTTGAATATTTTCACAGATGATGTATTTCTATTGCCGCTATAACAACAAATACTAAAAACAGAATAAAATGAATATTTAAGGGGGCTCCCATACAACAAACGTGATTTTTGCCGTTTTTTTGCTCGCTGTTGTTGAATAGATAATGGTACGGAACCCTTCGTGCGCGAATCCGAGTCACACTTGGCCAGTTTTTCAATTGATAAATATAGCATAATTAAATTACTCGTTAAAGATGTAACTTTGTAATGGTGAAAGAATTCGTCCGTGTGATAGTTTCGCATTTTCATTTCTTTTCGCGAAAATCTTTATTTTTTCTAAAATAAAAGTAGCCCAAGTTACTTCATAAAACATCAGCTATCTGCCAGTGAAAACCCCGTCAAAATCGGTCCAGCCTTTTCGAAGATTATCCAGAACTAACTGATAGACAGACAGACAATTTTTTATTTCAAATAAGTGCCTTAAATACTTTCATATTGGTACATTTACTAAAAAACATACCTAACCCTTTCCTTGCAGTCGGGGTAAAAAGCTGCTTCTTTGACATTAGAAAGAGACACCTTAATTTTATTTATTTGTATGTCTCATAAGGAAACCTGCATTTGTCTATAAATGCCTGGTTTCCTCACAATGTTTTCCTTCACCGATGTTAGTGATGACGTATTTATCTAATCAGTGGCGTGCCTAGGAGCCAGGTAAGAGCAAGCCCATTTTACAAGACATTTAACGATTAAGAAAATATCAAGTTGCTCAGTTATTGATTAGCTCATGTTATGCTGATTAGTGTAAGCCCGGCTTTTCGGCTTGTATGAAGGTCCCTCCACTGTATCTAATAGGTATTACAGTACGGTCAATGTAACTTGGCGCGTCTGAAGTTAGCCGATTAGCTGCCCAGTAGACAATTTCGTTCCTAAAAGTTCCATTGCGCAGCCAAACAGCTAACTTCGGACGCGCCAAGTTACGTTGACCGTATTGTACATGTAAGTACAAAATTTAACTACCAAGTACTTAATAATTAAACTGGTTTTTCCTTAGAATTCAACAAAAAAGAACGAAGATTTATGAGCTAACTGCAAGTCCGTCTTGACTTTCATTCGTAGATCTTTGAAATTCGTAATGCGTAGTCATAAGCCCGATATTCTTACAACTAGTCTCACCAAGGGGTATCGTGTTACCCAGTAACTGTGTTGTGGAACTCAGATAGGTAGTCGCTTGATGTTTAATACAGGGGGCCAAGTCTGCTATTCAAAATTTTAGCACATTGAGATTGTCAGTGGTTGACCATTGGAAAGTCATAATGACGCCATTATATTAGTAGATTACCAAACTTGTTAAAATCAACAATTATGAAATCAATTATAGACCATTCTGACACTATTGTAATAGCAGACTTGAGGTGGTATTCAGCACCATCCGGTGAGACTGGGAACCGATCCTAACATACAAAGTCAAAAAAGGTCAACTCAGTAAGATGGCGATGGTAATTTCTGAGTTGCGTAAGTTTGTGAGACTTATATTCTGGTAAAATAATAAAAATACTGGTCTAGTTTATTACTTGGTAAAACTAATTGTCAGACTTTCTGGCTTCTAACCATCCGTAGCAAGGACCAAAAATCTAAAGCGTAAGTCAGCCAGGCCCAACGGGTTACGCACTTTCCGAGGCACGGAGTTGTCTCGGTACGAAAATAAATGGTCACCCATCCACGGACTGACCGCGGGAAGCGTAGCTTAACCGATCGAGATGAATCTGTATAAAAAAAGTTACCTGAGCTACTGATTATCTTCCGAATCCATTTTTTTTCTTTAGGCATTTCGTGAAATTAACACCAACGCACAAACAAATTATTGGCAAAATGATGACAGCATTCTGTAAATGAAAGTTTAAAAAATAAACTTATTTAGATTGAGGTAAATATGTTGTGATTCACAATAACATTTCATGGACATAAAATTGCCACACCAAAAATTACTAAGTATTTTTGTTATAATTTGGCGCCTGTTTTATTCTAGCTGTATTGGATACACGTACCTACTTATTAAGTTATGAATAAAATAATATTGACTCTACTCTACTTACACACATGAACCAAAAACAACGTTTCATTACCAAAGCCGTAAGCGTTTAAGCCGTTAATGCTCTTCGAGTCCAGTACAATAATGCATTCAGGATGCTGTTGGGGTTGCCACGCTTCTGTAGTGCCTCAGGGATGTTCGTGGACGCCCGGACTGACAGCTTCGCTGCAATCAGGCGCAAGCGAGCAGCATCCTTGTTGCACAGGGTGCGTGCCAGTACCAACAGTCTCCTGAGTGTCATTGCCAACAAACTGGATTGTCCTTTGATCTGGAGCCTATGTCAGCTACATGCTCCTGTATATAATGGTAATGTGTACTAACATAGTTTTTAAGTTTTATGTTACTAACATCTTTGTATTGTATTGTATTTGTATACTAACATAGTTTTTAAGTGGTCATGTGCTAACAAATCTGTACTTTTATGGAATTTTATTCCGAAATAAAGATATTATTATTATTATTTTTTTTTTTTATTACCACAAGTGATAACTAAGTTAAGAATATTTGACACAATTAAAAATCTTTTTTGTTATTTTTATTTGTTACTAATTTCATGGTCTTGTATTATTGTAGACTTACTTACCTCTTTTATTATAAAAAATATAAAAAAGCTAAATGTGAACATAAAATAGCACCAGTTTTTGTTTCATAACGATCAATATTTTGTTGCTTTTTTTTCAATTTGATATTCGAACGAAGCTTTTTTGTAATGGCAATACTGTTTGAAATGTTAGCAGATGAATCATAAATAATGGGCTGTGTTATGACCTTATTCAACACAACATTGAATTCAGTGTGGTCAAAATCTTGTGCTAAACAGATTTCTTTAAAAATTCTTTTAATAACTGTTTCGTAAACTATCAAGCGCTTGAATTTTAAAGGATATTAGTTTAATAATGATGTAGACAGGTAAGTGCTAAATTTAGTACTCAGTAGTAAAGCTTTTTTTGAAGGCCATCGTCCGGGGAAGTACAGAGTTTTACCACTATATACCTAGTAGATACCTATTTCTGACGCTAAGCAGTGTTGCGTTCCGGTTTGATGAGTATGGGGAGGTGTAATTAAAAGCACTTAAGACATTTCAAATTTGTTTCTGGGATGGCAAAGCATTTCTGCAAGGTCTCTGGTATTGTAACAGTCAATTCTGTTTTTTTCTAATTAAGTAATTATTTGGAATAAAAGTTACGTAAAAAAACTTTTTTGCAAAAAAGACAACCGCCTTCAAAAACTAAAAAAATAACTCTAAATTCGCAAGGGCTTTGGTTTTGTTTGTTGTTATGTATTGCCACCGACTTGCGAATTTAAAGATATTTTTTACTTTTTGAAGGCGGTAGGTAAATCTTTTTTGTACATAAGTTCTTTTTTTCGCTTTTTAGTGCCTACTTCTTATTACGCAAATTAAATAGCTACGAAACCGTGACACCAAAAAAATTCAGTCATGCCTTAATTTTCTAGTTTTAGGGGTGGAATATCTCCATGATAAACTCAAACTCAAACTCAAAATCATTTATTTCAAATAAACCATTTACAGGTACTTTTGAATTGTCAGAGTCAGTCAGTCAGAAAGTTGAAGCTAGTTGCTCGTTCCAAACAGTAGGTTTCTATGGAGAAGAACGAGCAAGAAACTCCATGAACAACACTCTTTTAAAATCAATAATATGTTACAAATTTCGGTTACATCATTCATATTGAATCTAGGGTACAATGTGAGAACAATGTAACAAGTCGTGTACGTTAAAAGAGGTTTAGATAAAAATATAATCATAATAAACAATTCAAAATAAAATTAGAATAACCGAGGCAGCTAAGAGATGACCAGTCCCAACTAACAGCGCCCGTTCACGAACATGACGTACGGATCGGCATCATTCGACTCAACCATTTTGAAGGGAACCGAATGATCCAACACGCGCGCCACCGTCAGCGAGACATTCCAGTGAGCATGACATACTCCCAACCGCCAGGGCACATTCAAGTCAATGAAAGACATACCTCGTAAATGGTAGCTTTAAATAACATAGTGCTCACATGTATGTGCTATGAAAAATTTATATAATACTAACACATTGAGTTTATACAATGCAAAGATAATGTAGATCTATATCTTCAGCAGCTCCAAAAATAATTAAAAATGCTAATCAATGAATCTATGAACCCTTATGGCTGTGGAGCTAGACCAGCATCCAGCCAAGCATCTTTATCAGTGATGTATTCACCCAATGACACTATGCAGCCGAGCATATTATATGCTCGGCTGCATAGTGTGCGTTTTATATAAGACTTAAATTTTGTCTCATTTAGTTGAACAATGTGGGGAGGTATTTTATTGTAACATTTTAAACAGTACCCCATGAAAGAAGTATCTACTTTAGCCAGTCTGAAACTCGGTTGAACTAGTAGTTGGTCCCTATTTCTAGTGTTATAATTATGTATTTCACCCCTTTTACTAAAAAGATGCAGATTTTCTCTAGCGTACATTATGTTTTCATAGATGTATTGACAAGGTACCGTCATTATGTTAATTTCCTTAAACAGTTCCCTTAGAGAATCGCGCATACGGAGATTGTAAATGGCTCTGATGGCTCTTTTCTGCAGAATAAAAATAGACTCGATGTCTGCAGCTCGTCCCCACAGTAAAATACCGTAAGACATTATACTATGAAAATAACTAAAGTAGACCAGTCTCGCGGTATCCACATCAGTAAATTGCCGGATTTTTCTGACAGCATATGCTGCCGAGCTTAGCCGTCCAGCGAGAGATGTTAAATGAGGACCCCATTGTAGCCTTGAGTCGAGCGTGATCCCCAGAAAAGGTTTTATCAACGAATTCCAGCTTCTCATTATTCAATACTATGTCACAGTCATTACTTTTGACATTTGGTAAAGAAAATCTGATGCACTTCGTTTTTTTTTCATTCAATACTAAATTATTCGCCGTAAACCAATTTTGGACTTGCAGTAAGGCGCTATTTACGTGGTCTAGGTTCTGGGCTCGTCTGTCTATCTTAAATATTAAAGAAGTGTCATCAGCAAATAACACCATTTGTGGTTGATTTTTCAACAGATGAAGAAGATCATTAACCTTCGACATACGAGGTGGGGTTTTTTTAACCCCAACACCTTTCAAAGGCGTTAAATTTATATTAAAACGCGATTATATAAGTTGATTTTCACAGTAGCTGGAGTTTAAATATTTCCGCGTCTTTTGATAGCGTTGGATCAGTACTGAGTGCACTAGCGTCGTGTGTGCAAGCGCGCAAAGTGGTTCCCGGGTGTTTTTAACCCCACGTTGTATGGGACGTCGTAAAAAAGGTATGTGCTTACTTCTGTGTTTTTTTGTTATTTACACCTACAATAAGTGATTTATTAATACTTTTGAGTTTTTATTATAGGTACTACATATAGTGAACATGTCTAACAACCTGCAGGATGATCTTATTGAGGCTACCTTATTGGAAGATTCTGAGACTTCGTCAGACGATGAGAGTTTTCTTCATATCAGCGAGGTTTCTGAAGTTCATAGTGATACGGATGTGGAAGATGCCGAAATAAACTTTCGATCATGTTTAGATGACACAACATCAACACCTGCAGGGATTCAGCACAATATCAGCGTCAGGTATATTTGCCTGACACGTGCTGAGCTGGACTTCCATTTGGTGCAACCATGAGTCGCAAACCGCACCTTAATCTAATACTGTGATTATTTTTATAATGCAAAATATGTCTAGTATTAATTAACAAGAAAAATAAGCATGTTCCATTTAAGAAATATTTTTTGTTATTTTTTATTGTGGCTTAATGCGTGTGTTGCTGATTTTACTGAAAGGCTATGTGATTTTAAGATTTTTTTATAATATATGTTTCATTTAATACTTTTTGGTATTTAATTCGTTAGTTAAGTAATATCCTTAACAAAAAAAGACATTAAAACTTGTTTTGCTTTATAAACTTTCATAGTACATAACGATGATTCTGGGGTTAATTTAACCCCACGTTGTATAGGTGAGGAGATTTTTTCACCTTGTACACCGAATGTTAATATACACTAAAAAGAGGAAAGGACCCAAAATTGAACCTTGTGGAACCCCCATTTCTACCTTTAAACCATGTGAATTCACCCCATTTATTTGGAAATCATCATACAATTTATTTGCATCGTTATTATTATGGTCTAGAGTACTTAACTTATCATTTAAGGTAACATTGAATCTATTTAATTTACCAGTTGTTATTGGTCTAAATTTTAATTAAACTTTTGTTAAAGGCATTTTAAACATATAAGTTACCGTTTGACCGCTATGATCCGATGGCAGATAATTAACAATGGCTTTATCTAAATAATCACAATCACAAAAAATATTATCGATACAGGTAGCAGTCGTTGGAGTTACTCTAGTAGGTTCCATAAAAACGTTCGACAAATTAAATGATTTAAATAGGTTTAATAATCGACAACTATTCAAATTATCTTCTAAGATATTAATATTAAAATCACCGCAAATAATTGCAGATTTGCTACAAGTTGCAAGTTTCGCTAGGACATCTTCCATTACCGACTCAAATAAAGAATAGTTTAGGAAAATTGGGGGTCTGTACACGCACACTATAATATGCTTATCCAGCTCGACACAGGATAGTTCAATGCAATGTTCAACCGATAGGCTAACAATGTCATTCCGTTGTTTAAATTTCAAACAATTTTTTACTAAGATTAATGACCCTCCACGGGACATAGCGTTACGATTAAAACAACTGCCTACACTATAGTTTTCATAATTAATTAGCATGATCTGGTAATCTTTTAACCAATGTTCAGTAAAACAAACAATGTCAAACATGGTTTTTTCTAAAAACAGTTCAATTTTTAATAATTTGGAAGAAATACCTTGAATATTTTGATGAAATAATTTTAAGGTATTCTGCTGTTTTTGCAACTTAACTTTTTGAGAGCAAGAAGGTACTTTATTGTTTGTAGAAATAGCTATATTGTTACTGGTACCTTCTATTGTCTTACAGACTAGTTTAAATGAGTATCCGGAGTTTGACCACGGACTTCAATAACAGGTAGTGTGTTCCTACCACTTGTGAAACTCCCATCAATAGATGGCTGGTCCATAGTGACACATGGATCCTCCTTCGTACACTTTGTAAAATTATTAATAGCAGAGCTACAATTATTCACCTTATACCCCCCCCCCCCCCCCTTAGTACTTAGTACCCCCCTTTAGTACTATTACTAATTGTTGAAGAGTTAATAACACCTGACTTCGACATACTACTTATGTCTGAGTTAAAACTATGAGCTAATAGCCGCGCTATTTGACGTCTAAACCTAATGGGCAGATACACGGTATCCCTAGTCGATTTTAATTTCTCAACAAAACTGTTGGTGTCAAAAAACAAAAGCTTATCACTATAGTGTCTTACTAAAAAATGCACATGATTCACGTATATAATTGTTCTGTCTAGATGTTAAATGTTTAAAATATGGGAAAGCACACAAAATTATTTTATTACAATTAATATTTAGAATCTCGGTAACACTGTCAGTAATATCCTCCTTTTTGACCGTTAAACTATTACCTATAAATACACAAATATTGGTGGAAGGATTATATTCGAACTTTGGTATTGTTGACATTATATGTTTGCAGGACAACCCAGGTGTACAATGCTTTAGGGTGTTATATCTAAGGTTATTATTAATTAATTTCCCTATACCTCTTCCTATACTATCTGAAAACATTACTGAAAGACTTGCTTGACTGCTACCAGAGGAACAAGTACTAGAGATTGTATGTGGCACTTCTTCAACAATATCAATGTTATGGTTGAGGATAGAGCCTTGAGCACCTACAGCCTCAGGCTGAAGGGCCACAAAGTTGGACTCCTTCTGACAGGTACACTGAGTGTTGCTGAGAGTCAGCGAGTCTACCCTGTCTGCATTGTAGTTACATAAATCCACTAACTCATTTGCAGCTAATATATGTTCCTTTATTTGGTTTTCAGATATGATTTTCAGATATTTATATGGGACCAACTTTGAGGTATACACTATTAATTTAAAAAAAAATAATTGAAATCGGACTAAATCAAAACAAGTTATGCGTGGTCTAAAAAAAATGGGTGCGTGTACTTATGTACGAGCGTGAGAAGTTATACTTCTTTGGCATTATTAAAAAAGTATATAAGCACAATTTGAATATATATTTACAATTACTCCCGTGAGAATTTTGTGTGACGCTGTGCGCGCGCATGCGCGAATCGTAAAATTTCACTCTCATCATTTTTTCATAACGCGCCTAAAGAAGTATAACTTCAAAAATATACGTATCGAATCGAGAATATCCTTCTTTTTTTGAAGGCGGTTGAAAATAGTTCGCTTCGCCTATGTTCTTACTATTACAGAATACTTAATACAGTTTTCACCGCAGAACCAATACTGATCAGTGAAGTGAGTTAAATTCTTACAGAATATCATTGTAGATGTGATGTAGGCAGGGGGCCCGGGAGGTGACCACTTAAAATCAGATGAGCCGTCCATTTTTTTGGCAATTATGGACATGAAGATCTAAAATAGTATTTTGTTTGTGATTGAGTCATAGGAGCGATACCTAGTAATTATTTAAATCGGTAGGTGTTTACGTAAAGCAAGCGTTATAGGTTTTTGTTAGATGACGTAATTTAAAACTAAATTATAATTGTGGCGACAGCAGAGAAAAAATGGTTTAAATTTTGCTTATCGAGCTCAATTGGTATTTTAGCTATTCGTATTTCGTGTATTTGTTACGGTAAGTTTAATAAATTGAAAATTATTAATAATTGTCTATCATTATTAATAAAAGTCACCGACGTTGCGCATCGAATTAGCACGCTGAAGTGGAAGTGGGCCGGCCATGTCTGCAGGCGGACAGACGGTAGATGGAGCAGACACGTTCTAGAGTGGAGACCGCGTTTGGGCAAGCGTAGTGTGGGACGCCCTGCGGCACGATGGACCGACGATTTAAAAAAGGTGGCTGGCAGCGGATGGATGCGGGTTGCCCAAGACCGGGTTGGTTGGCGATCTCTGGGGGAGGCCTACGTTCAGCAGTGGACGGCAATAGGCTGATATATATATATATATATATATTATTAATAATTATCGAAAGTCTAGGTAAAAGTGAGAAATTATCGTAGGTATAATATTTATCGGTGATTATTAATAATATAACCTTAGTACCGATAAATGTAATACATTTTCAAAAATAACATGCGAAGCGTCTTTCAAGACATTAAAAAATGTTAGCCACGTGGTTAGAAACCCGCAAAACAACACATTGATCATGCATCTCATCATCATGCGTCATGCATGCGTGCATGCAACATGCACCAGGCGTAGTTTCTGTCACGGCTCCGACGTTGCGGGGCTCTGGCGATCCCACGCGAGCTTATCGTCGCAGATGGTATTCACGCTCACCACCTGCTCCTCAGCTCGCGGGCCGCCTCGTCCCTCCACGCCTACGCAGATTTAAATTACACCCTAGGGGTAGGGCAGACAAGACTACGTGGAGTCAGTTTCGCAGCGATTCGTTTCTGTCTTTAACTTTGGTAGCACAACATATTTCTTTTACCGACGAGTGTAGGTATAGTGAATTATTAATAACAACTGCTAAAAGTGATGAATTTCAATTTTATATTCACATTTACCAAATCATGAGGTAATTATTAATAATGATGGAAAAATATTAACAATTTTCAATTAATCTCATTTACCGTAACATATTGACTGGTATTCGACTGTATCTTATACCGGCTGCCATACGTCCGGGATTCCCCGTATTTTTCCTAGTTTAGAGGATGTCCGGGGGTCGCCTGGAACGGGTTTTCAAAAGTTATTAAGTACCTATTCTCTGTCCATTGGATTATTGGTTTTTTGACAGGTGGTAGTTTTGACAACTAGTGATTCATCATTTCAGCCGAAAGACGTCCACTGCTAGACATAGGCCTCTAGGGTTTTGCCATAACCGCCACTTTTGGCAGGCGGGTTGGCGATCGCAGTATGGTTGTTACAAAGGCCCAGAGAACGCTGCTGCCCATTCTCTGGTGAGTCCCTAAGTCGCCTCTTACGACACCCACGGGAAGATATGGATGGTGCTATTCTTTACGTCCGACACCATACGGACAACTAGTGATTGCAGCTAGGTACGTAACGTTTTGATTATTTACACGTTAATATGTATGTAGAATCGATTATCGATTTTTTCTGTCGATAAAAAAATGGTGCAGTTACGTCATGTCTGTGTTTATTAATATTAAATACTTACCAATATAAATTACTATTACTACATAATAATATTAAAACACCTTTTTATGCATAACATTTTAAAGTTTTAAAATGTAAATGTTAATGTTTTATTACATTTACATTAAAACCTTCGTTTTTAAAAATTACATGTTGTTTATGGTGGCAAATCTGTGTCCTGGCAAAACTGACACGATGCCGTCATTTTTTTATACTGCATTGTCACTTGCGATGAAAAATGTTTTGGTCACTATGTTGGTTAGACCCTGGTTCAGTGCCTAGCCACGAACCATTGCCCCAAACGAAAACCAACCCCTAAAAAGTCATGGTCACTGTTAGGTTGTATAGTGTCGGTATCATCTTTTTTCAAAGGGTGGTTGCCCTTTGGAAGAACTTATTGCGCACCCCGCATTACTTACTGTGGATGTGTACTGTGAGAAACTGCACACAATGGTGGAGAAGATCGCAAATTTCCGGCCAGCCTTGGTTAATCGCAGTCCCAACTACACGACACCGCTCGACCTCATACGGCACAAGAGATGGTCTTTAAGTTACAAGAGGGTTGGAAGTTTTGCGCCATCCACCGTACTTACCAGACCTTGCGCCGGAAATTGGCATGGAAAAGGTAATACCCGAGAGGCATTGTTGGCTCCTGTACACCTAACTTCTTCAAGAAGAGCATTGAAAGCCACTACGCTGTCAGAGATGCATCGATAGCATGGGTGCATATTTTAATTGATAGAAATCAAAAATATTTATGTAAAAATTACTTTAACTTTCTGTATACTAAACGGCAATTTCATAGATTATTGTCGATTTATTCATTTGAAGCGAATAAAATAGAATGTAATTATATTTAATGCGCATAACAATTTGTATTTATTTTGTAGAAACTGATACATCTGCGGCATTACAATGTCTGTAAGGAGTCATAAATAAGAAAATCCAATAAAATAAGGCAGTTTATATATTTATTTTATAACGCATTTTAAAGTTAACTTTTACATAATCGTGAATAGTTACGTTCTAAGGCAGCTGTCAAAAAAACATTAACCCAATGGACAACGTGTAGTTATTAGTATGTAGTTTAATTTTTGTGTCAGGAGAATTGCGATTTATTAACAAAAACAAAAGCAAAATGTGAACGCTGTTGGTATTTTGAACCGACTTAAAAAAAAGGAGGTTCTCAGCTCGACCCGTATGTTTGTATGTAATGTATGTATGTTTGTCCGCGATTATCTCCCGTTCGACAGAACCGATTTTGATGCGGTTTTCAGAAAAGTGTTTGTTATATTCTGAAGAAGGTTTAAGTATACAACAACTAGAAATGTATTCTGCGCTTTTTGAAAAAAAAGGCGGTTTTCTTATGCAAAAAAGTTTTTTGATAGAATAGTTTTTTTGAAGATTTTGTTCGGTGTCGGAAATGATTGCAGCCCTCATACACGAGATAGCAGTTAGATATCCACCTTCTATTAATACTCTACTCCATTTATAATAACAATAGAAAAATCTTTTATTTTTAAAAAGTGACCACCACCACCACCTTCAAAAAAAACTAAAAAGTGATAAATAACTTTAGCACAGAACACACATGACTTTAATTTCGAAAGTCGGTGGCTTTGTTCTGTTTGTTGTTTTGTATTGCCATCGACTTCCGAAACTAAAGTCATGTGTGTTCTGTGCTAAAGTTATTTATCACTTTTTAGTTTCTTGTACGGTGGTTCTCTTTTTTCAAAAATGTTTATATTTTACACTTTTTAGTGCCTCCTTATCACCCAAATCCATTAAGGAACGGCAACACAGTTAAAACAGAGATTGAAACTCCCCCAAAGATGGAAAGATGGAAGAAACGAAAAAAAACGCTGAATAAATTTCTCTTTGTTGTATTCTAAAACCTTCTCCAGAATGTACCTAACAACACTTTTCTGAAAACCACATCAAAATCGGTTCAGCCAAACGGGAGATAATCGCGGACAAACATACGAGACGAACTGAGAACCTCCTTTTTTTATGAAGTCGATTAAAAATAGGCTCCTAGAAGCAGGAATGCAAAACATTTTATTTCAAAGAAGAGTTATTAATTATTGTCACATAATTGTTCTATATAGATCTAAGAAAGTACTACCTAAGGACGTATAATAATATAATCTGAATAAAAGTCTTTTTCATCCCACCATCTCGGAAAGAGTATTTTTAATCTTCAATATCTGAGTGGAATAGCCGTTTTTATTCTCTAGAGGATAAAGTAAATTTATCTTCAATATCTGAGTGGAAAAGCCGTTTTTATTCTCTAGAGGATAAAGTAAATTGAATTTAGAACATCGTGTGCACTATGTTTGTGAATTAAAAAAAACATTAAACCTATTTACTGCTACCTCTATGGTGCCGAATATATCATACAACTTTTTTTTAATTTGTTAAAAACTCAGACTTTGTAAACGTTTTTTTTTTGCATTTAGTCATTTCCTCGCTGAGGTGGAATGAAAAGTTACGTGTTGCACTCGAGTGCAAAGATTTTTCACCTCGTGCTCTTTTGATTCCCTCGCTAACGCTCAGGATTCTAATTTTGAATCACTCGCTGCGCTCGTGATTCAATTTTAGGATCCTTCGCTTGCTCGGTCATCAAAATTGAACACGCGGTTAAAAAGCAACTTTGCACTCTTGTATAACAAATAACTATTAAAGATTAGGTAACATTTTTTTGGTAGAATTACAGTGCAACGAATAACGTTCCGGGTATTGTTCATCCATAGCTGCTTCTGTTAGGTGTTTAGCATTGACACTGTAATTTTAAATTGGAATTTAAATATACAACTGAATGAAAGCCACATGGGTAATCTTAGAAGATAAATTATTAGAATAGTTACAAATACGCGCGACAGCTACTGTAAAAATAGATTACAATAAATTCGGTGCCTATCGTAATTTTAACATGTTTATTGTACTTTTGTTACAAAGTGTGCATTAAAAAGAACCTTTTTTAACTTCTTCCTTCTTCTTCTGTCTAATGCTATTGTAAATTTAGACTAGAGTAATTGTAAATGGAATAAGTATATGATACCTATATTGATGTGTAAATCTCGTACAGGAACCTACATCGTTATAATTTTTTATTTAAATTAAGGTTTTTGACGTGAAGCTTACTAGTGTAGCCACCATGCATCACATCGCTTAACCACGTTTAATAGACATATCTGCATGAAGAAACATTGAAGCAACCAGCTCTGAAAAGAACTATAACGTTTTGGCATTTCTCGTAAAAGAAACAAAGAATAGTTCTGAAAAGAACTGTTGTTATGTTTTCTGACAATCTGCTAAGAAATAGGAGTCCGCCGTCGTCCAGGGGCCAAGTCTGCTATTTTTATAATTTCGTCATTCCAACACGATCCCATTGTCATTTTGCTAAAAGTTCGTAATCTGCTAAATTCATAATGGTCGATCATTGGTCGGTCGAATTAAAAGCAATGACTGCACAATGACGTTCTAATGGTAGGTCACTGATCAAAGGAACTGTCAAAATTTTAGCAGATTACCGCCTAAGTCAGTCATTCAGTGGTCATTTTGTACGAGATTACCATTCTATATCATTTCTTTCAATGGCGTGTCAGTGGTTAACCATTGGAAAGTCATAATGACGCCATTATATTAGATTACCAAACTTGTCAAAATCAACAATTATAGACCATAGACCATTCTGACACTATTGTAATAGCAGACTTGAGGCCCAGCTTCGAGTCGCGGCGTCTTCTATCTGCGCGTCCAAACAATTACCTACACAGATATTCACGCAACGGCGGCCGCCTCGAAATGGAAGTGCGTACGGGCCAGGCACATATATTTAAGCCTTTTTTCAGAACTATTCTTTGTTTCTTTTACGAGAAATGTCAAAACGTTATAGTTCTTCTCAGAGCTGGTTGCTTCAATGTTTCTTCATGCAGATATGTCAACGTGGTTATGTGCTGTGATGCATGGTGGCTACACTAGCTACAATCATTGGTAGTATACCTTACCTTATCCTATCCTATCTACATTTTGTCGAGTTTAATTAATTAATCATTGACCAAAATAAATATAGGTACCTACTATGACTAGACCTACTCTTGTATGAATCACGCTGATGGGAAAGTCCTCTACTAAGGACACTCATACAGTTTTGACTCGACACGATATCTGAGTCGGCCCACTACGGCGTTATAAGCACGCACACATTGAAACCATTGTCTACTTGGTAGGGTGAACGCCAGTTAGATATTATTACGTTTTTGTTGTTGTTTTCAGTTCAGTATCTGGTTGTGTGGAAATAAAACAACTGAGACGAAACAGTAACAAAAATATGTATTTAGTACTAGCTGACCCGACAGAAGTTGTCCTGTCAATCAATTTTTCAATTTTCTTACCGTATAAACCTTCCCTGGACTTCCACAAATATTTCAAGACCGAAATTAGCCAAATCGGTTCAGCCGTTCTCGAGTTTTAGCGAGACTAACGAACAACGATTCATTTTTATGTATTTAGTATTACCTAATAAAGAGCATCAGTGGATACCTACGTACATTATTTAGGTAGTGTAGGTACCCAAAAATAAAAACTACCTAATTACTAAGCACATTTTTTAAAATTTCAGATCAATAGTATTGTCATCAGCAGAAGACACGGAAAGTGAACCAGTTTCTATATAAAAGCAGTTTCGAAGGTACCTTGCAAACACAACCCGAGCGAGGAAGAAAACGCTTAAATAATTACGTCTTGATTGTCTTACTGAGTTAACAGAACCAATTATCTTCAAACTATGAATAGTAAAATGTACAAAAAGCGCGCAGGCACGTCGGGCATCCAGGGACAGCTGTATGAGACTAAATTAATAAGTCTAATATATTTTAGAATGATACATGACGATAGTGTTAAACAGTTTAGTTTGGCCACCAACAGAGATGACATAGGAGCGTTCGATGATGTTTGTTTTAAAGCAAATGTAAAAGGGTTCGACAAACCAGTCGCCGTGTTCATTCAAGCCAAGCACAGAGAGAACGACAAACTTCTCACATTTACTAGTAAACATGATTTGGCCAAATACTTCGATAGCTATTTGAAAATTAGACGCACTTTTGAACCAAGTAGTAAAGACATGATTTTTGGAGGAAACTTTGATGAAACTGAATGCTTTTTCGTTATGTATACTACAGCGAAAGACGATCCTAATAACAAAATATATGAAGGCAGTTTCGGCGAGTATTTGAATGAACTCATAGGTACTGGAGGTAGTTGCACACAGCCATCTTACAGAGATGAAGACTTGGACTTTTTATGTAAAATAGTTATGAAAGAACAAATCACAACACTAGCTGAACAGTTGGCGAAGTTTATTCGTGATGAATCTGATAGCGAATTGTCGATGAATAATGATCTCATGCTGCGCTATCACGTCATTCTAGCGCTCAACGTTCTAGACGTTTCTGAAATACAACCTGAAGGACATCGGATTGCCAGCTTCAGACAAGACTTCTTTACAACCAAAGAAGAATTTATTGTGCTGTTCAAAAACATATTGTGCTTAGAGGTTCTCAAAACACGAAAGTCAGAAGAGACTGATACACAGAGTTTATTGTTGAAGTTTTTTAGCGAACCCTCTGCAATTACGACTCTGAGTAATCTGATAGGAAGTGTTCTTACGTATAAAAACGACAAGCTTGAGTTTGTTAGCAAATCGATAACAGACGATCTAAAACGACAACTCGATAAAACAAATGTCCCTCAATCAGCTGTCTATGGAGCAGCAGAACTGGCTGCTAAAGAGTATTTGCTATCTCTTAAGCTTAAAGTTCCATCAATGTTTGGTAACAAAGATTTAGCAATCAGAGGCAAGCAAGAGAAAATTGAAAAGAGATTAAACCACTTAACAAAAAAAATCTTAGAAATATTAGAACAATCGAAACCCAATAACATTGTCACTATAGACGAGTCTCTGGGAAACGGGTTTCTGCAATTAAATGGAGGCTTAGCTTCTGCTGTCGGTAACATACTAGTTCTCGATGAAACTTCAAAACTTTTAAAGTTTACAGATAACTGTGAATCATTAGGCACACTTGCCAAAACATGGCATGAAGCATTAAAAAGTAAAATTGAGAATTTACACGAATATAAATTGGATGTGAAAGTAGACAAGTTCCCAAAACTGTCTTTCGAGCGAGGAGAATACGACGTGAATTTAGTAAGAGACTTCTATAACAAACAAGTGTTTTACACTAACCAAGCTGATCAGAATGGCGTAGAAGAAATATTGAGAGGAGAAATAGAAGATCATCCGTGCAATGACGTCAACAACTTCAGAGTTAGATCTGATGTGATATTCCTAAAATATCATGATGAGATACAAAAATTGTGGATGACGCCTAAAGTGGGGTCGTACCTTACTAAGAAAAGCAAAATATATGAGAATGCAGTCACCAATGCCATGAGCGAACCATTAATGGGCGTTTTAAATATAATGCATAAGATTACGAACCAGGACTATACATTTAATAAGGACGCTATAAAACCATTCGAGTTGCATGGCCAGCTTCTAGAAACTATTGCTACAGGGAACTGTGTGTTGACAGCGGCTAAGGTGGAACAATATCTAGGAAAAAGAGACCATGCTGTGTTAAACTTAGATTACATTTTCAAGCTACCCTTGAAGAGCCATAGCACGTTATGTAAAGAATTATCGAACACAACTCAAGATAAGGTTCTTATTATTATTTGCAATAATTTTCAAGATACTAGAAATTCTTGTACGAGGCTAAAAGATATCGCGAAAGCTGTTGATGTAAAGCAAATAATAATCATTGCGAACAAGAATACAGTTGATGCTGTGTCTAAATATTTCTCAAAAGCGAGTAATGTATTAAATGACGAAGGAAGTATTTTCACCGACATGAGTGCTGAATCTCAGAAGAAGCTGTTAGCGACTTCTAAACTAATATTTCAAGATATAAACTTAAGTTTAGATATAATCGTAGACGATGAGTCCGCAAAACTGATTGACGAAGATGTACTTAATAAAATGATTAACAAAGAAACTATTGTCATTGGTAAGACTGTTATTAACACAAGTTACGAAAAAGCTAAACCTTTTTATATTGACAGACGGGTTAGTCGCACCAAAAAGCAGGAAGACGATAAGTTTGATGATGTCAAAGATAAGGTATTAGAAACGCTGTATGATTTAGAAGACGACGTTGTTCTTGTAACAGCCATGCCAGGGATGGGTAAGTCAACCCTACTCACTCACTTGTCACTGAAAACAAAGGAACTCGATCCTAAAGTTTGGATTGTAAGAATAAACCTATTGGAGCACGCGAGAATATTCAGTAAGTGGCAGGACGACAAGACAGTCATCAACACTTTGGAAAGTTTAAAGTTAATATGTCAAGCTGCACTCAATGAGGAGTCCGATGAACTTTACAAAGAGGATGAAGTATTAATAGAGCTAGAAGAAACATCAAATGGGACTGTATCTCTAAAAAAATATTCAGGGGCTAATTCAACAGTGTTTGAATTGAGAATGTTCTTACATTTTTACAACAGAGGAAAGCTGATATTTCTTTTTGATGGATTTGATGAAGTCTTCCCACACTATGAAAGTGAAGCATTATCATTATTAAAGACAGTCAGGAGTAACCCCCGAAAGCATAAAATCTGGATCACAAGCAGATCATTCAACAGAATTAAATCTGTTTTAGAACAAGAGTTCGGACCATCTTACGAAATAGAACACTTTAATCGATCTGAACAAGATATATACTTGAATACGTTTTGGAAGTCTAAGATACAATTTAAAAATCTCAATAGCGAACAAATTCAAAATGTTAATGATTTCGTTCATTTTATAAATGGTCATGTACGGAATCTGCCACAAAGAGGCTTCTGTATTCATAGTGTTCACACGAAAATCCAACATAAACCATACTTTAAAGTATATTTGAACTTCTTGGAATATCTAAAAATTGAGTGTATAGCTGCTGACATTGATTTCTCTTATGCTGAATATAATTCCTTTATGGCCAGTATTGACAACAGCAAACGTGGAATTACACATTTTGCCAATGACTTCATAGCACCTCCGTTACATCTCTACTTATTGGGTGAATGTTTCTACAATAATATCAAAGATATTTCCAAAAGAGATAATAAGTGGGACATCGATGTCACTGGCTACATATTTTATGAATATTACTATGAAACTAAACTAAAAAAGATCCGTTTTCAAGAGAAAAATAAAATTGATATCTTTAACCCGGATAATAAAATGGCTTTTGAGAAGGAACGCGCGGATTGTATAGCTATGCATAAGAAGTTAGGTGCTTTCGCGATATTTTTCCCTAATGTAGATGTTTTTGAAGAAGACGAATTGAAAGAAACTTTGGATACGATTAAGAAACTGAGTGATGGACGAGAAAAGACTGGTCTCATTCGTACTGTCATAGGCAATTTTATGCCTCTTTTCGTGCATATGTCCTTCGCAGAATATTTTGCCGTCGAGTACCTGTGTGATGTTATAGAAGACGATAAAAATGAAGAGAAAACAGTAAAGATTTGGAATTTCATCGTCAACTTTATATTTCGTAATTATAAAATTAATATTTTAGATATATTTAATACGAAAATAAAAACTGACAAGGAACTTACTGCTGCCGTAGAAAAAGACAAAAAAGTAATATATAAATTGTTATCGGAACAGAAAAATAGCGAAGCACTACAAATAGATTTTTGGATGTCGCCATATGAAAACATTGATGTATTGAATCGTGGGAAGCATCTTCCAAATTATCTTATCATTAACGTTCCAATGTTCTCAATACTGCACGACAGTAAAGTCATAGACGAGAACAGTGCAGTGGATTTTGAAAAATTATTTATTTCTTTTTATAAAATATTTCAAGTAAAAGAACATAACGATTCGTTTTGGGCGATGTCCGTCGTCCCTGTGGGTGAATACTTTATACCGGGGAAATTTCGCTTTGATTTCATATATTGTATATACAACCCGGATTCTCGTAGATGGTCGTTGTCAAGCCGGTCGGAAACTTTGACGCAAGAGTCCACGGAAGCTAGTGGCCGCTATAGTGACAAGAGTCAATTAATTATATTTCAAACGCCAAAGCCAAATGAAACCGATCAAATGACTTTGTATGTAGAAGTTGAAATATAATAAGTATGTATTTTTTCTATTAAATATTAATATTTCTTTTTAGGAATCAAAAGTAAAGAGAAATA
Organism: Charanyca ferruginea; assembly: GCA_947361185.1. NCBI lineage: Eukaryota > Metazoa > Arthropoda > Insecta > Lepidoptera > Noctuidae > Charanyca > Charanyca ferruginea. Next base: position 6,863,228 of record OX376080.1, on the reverse strand, counting down.
AATAATAAACAATACTTAAACAGATTTTGACTTCTTTCCTTTGCAATAAAACAACAAGAACACGGTAAACCATAATCAGATTGTTCGTATTCACAGTCAGATGTAAACATTAGTACCACAAAGGCGAGGCAACAAGCTTGAAAGAAAATAATTTACCCTTGAACTTGCCATGACCTATGAGAAATTGGGCAACACAGTGGTTTGCCTCCAGCCAAGTCCTGCCAACCGCTCACGAACGGATGGAAAGAACTGATGGAGGTGTCGGCCCTTGATGGAATTATTACATCTGCACATAATATCTTAAGAGTGTATTCTTTGGCAGAATGAACGCAATAGTATATGAGATAGTGTACAGACTACATCCGGAACTGTTTACTGTGCGGACTTTATAGAAACTACAACAAATTTCCGTGGGTTTAATCGTTTTTGCCATAGGTACCTATTATTGAAATCAAATGTAACAGCTCACATTTTAGGGCCCAAATGTTAATTGTAATCGGTGGTGCGTGGCAACTGGGACTCCCACAGTTGTAAACGTCCCTTTGGTCCTATTGGCCTAATTCTGTTCTGTCTCCTGCTTGATTTGGAGGGAAGTGGAAAATATGTTTTATTACTTACTCCTCCGCTGTTCTTTTCTGATTAATTTCGTTGCGGGATCCAAGACAGTAATGTTTCCCCGGAAGGCTAAGAACTCACGATGCGGTTTTCGCCCGCGCCTGCAGCGGGAGCCAAATACACCGCGCACACTGCGGGCGTAAACCGCGTCGTGAAATGTGCTTTTGTTTTTTACATAAATATCTGCATTCTACAGAAGCTGCGGGCCCGCAACCACAGCCGGACGCGGGTGAAAACCGCATCGTGAGTTCTTAGCCGAACTCGTTGAGCTTCATCGTCGTCTGTTGTATTGTCGTGCTCGTGGTCTGGCATTCTATGCCGAACTGGGCCTGTTTGGCGCAGCCAATGGGGCACACAATAATGTTTTTATTAATTTCTGTTTTTTAACCTTTATAATATTGTTTTTGTGTGCACATGGTCTGTATCAATAAACATGTTTTCTTTCTTTTCTTCTTTCATTGGCTCGACGCTTTTCTAATGGTCGCCACTGTTGATTCTGCTTTCAGAAGTTGCAATGGTTTGGGAATAGTGAGGGATTGTTCCAATAAAAGAAAAATGGCAACCCTTATTAGAAAGACACAGCATTCCCTCCCGCGTGAGAGATACATCGCTCTCATTCTTCTTGTATTAAATTAATTAAATAAACACAACCGGATTAGTAAACAACCGTTAACTTTAACCCTTAACACGGTAGGTGTAAAAGCAAATATATATAAATAATAATAAAATAAATATATATATCGATAAATATAATAGCAAATAGTGCCGATCACCCGACAACATTTCCGTACAAAGGCCGACAGACAAGATACTTAGAGGTACTTTGACTTTTCAATGTGACCAATCATCGATATTGTCGCCGCCGCAGCGCCGACCGCGCAATCCCGCTATCCGCCGAACCAGAACGTGCGAGCTGGCCAGGATCGCTCGTCCGACCGTACCGTACCGGATAACGCAACGTAGCGACGCGGCGACGCACGCCGCGACGGCGAGGACGTTGGTGTATTGAAAAAACTTGTTATTTGTATACAGTTACATGTACCTGGGGTTTGTTCCGAGAGGAATCTTCTATACTTTGGGAGGTTTGCTTCGCGTAAATCAGCTTTTAGTTCTTACTAGCTCGCACCGCGATTCAGCTCGCCATCTGTAGTTAAAAGTAAATTGATTCCCACCATTCTACACATTGTGTGATTACATGATTACATGCTTAAACGTTTCTGGTGTCTTAGGTGTGAAGTTACATTAAAGCACAGAAATATCTTACACATATATATCTACTAGGATTAATTACTCAGTTACATGCTCTACGTGACGTGTCATCGTAGTTTGTTGGGTATTAAGAGTTAACCGCAGCCAAGTCTGCCAATTAACCTCTTGCTATCTCTGTGTGCAGAACAGGACTATTTCTCATAATAATACATCTCGTCATCATTTGTCATATCGGTCTGTTGCATGTACTTTATATTAGTACACACAAGTTGACACGACAGTAGGTACCTACGCCACTTGTGTTAGAGAGACTTCGTATTGCAGCACCGGTCTCCTCTAACAGACTAATCACGGCCTTTCGCCCAGTCCAATTCTCACGAGGTTTTGGCATTGCAGCATCGAAAGACCTCCAACGCGAAAACCTCTTAAATGTAACGGACTTCCAAGAGCAACAGAAACTATCATAAAGTTAGGAATTTTAGAGTTTAGGCATTTAGGCGGGGAACCTCTACACTATTGTCTTAGTGCTACCACTTAGCTTATATACCTATCTCTCAGATGAGCCGCCACCATCCTGGACGCCTCCATCGGAACACCAATCACTTTACTTTGCACTTATTGAATTAGCTACGTTACTTTGGTGTAGTTCAAATGGCTCAATTAAAGCGGCAAACGCCATAGACTTCATAGAGATACTAATTAAGTGCCATAACCATAAACTAAACTCTTTATCTATGGGTTCGGTATTGCCAGCAGATCACCGCATGTTGTCATGTATGACTAGTTTGTTACACGTTTCGCTCTAACAATATTAATTTGACTCTGTTACCTGTTGACTTCGCGAGCTACACGTTGCGACAGATATATTACAATCATCATCATTACTTCAGCTTACTGGAGGTCCACTGTTGGACATAAGCCTTCTCCATGGAGCGCCATTTTTCCCGGTCCTCTGCCTTCTACATTCAGTTATATAATATGAAGTAATACTTCAATATGGTCAATCTACTCTTTTTTCGAATTGGCCTCTCGCAGGTTGACCTGGGGATAGCCCATGAGGATTTCCCCACGATAAAAAACTGGCCAAGTGCGAGTCGGACTCGCGCACGAAGGGTTCCGTACCATTATCTATACAATATTAGACATTGAGCAAAAAACGGCAACAAATTAATAACGTTTGTTGTATGGGATAAGCCGTAGATTTGAGTACATGGTTTTAATATCAACTCGATAACTCCACGCGGTCCCGACATAAAGGATCTTGTCAGACAGACAGACGGACAACAAAATATTCCTATAACGATTCCGTTTTTTCCTTTTGAGGTACGGAACCCTAAAAACGACAAAAAAACACGTTTGTTGTATGGGAGCCCCCTATTCTGTTTTTACCTATTTGTTGTTCTAGCGGCAACAGAAATACATCATTAGCTGTGAAAATTTCAATTGTCTAGCTATCACGGTTCATGAGATACAGCCTGGTGACAGACAGACAGACAGATGGACGGACAGTGGAGTCTTACTAATAGGGTCCCGTTTTTACCCTTTGGGTAGGTACGGAATCTTAAAAAGGAGTTTGTCGTCCTGTGGCGCCTTCAAAACTTATAAACTGAGAGACTTACAGCCTAAGGCGCGTCGCTCACACGATCAACAGTCGAGGTGGAGTTGAGGCGCGGGCGGATTAAGCGGCACGCCGCAACAACGTTTTCTTTAGAAATGAATGGCAGTGCGCTCATATACAAGAGTTGCGGTGCGGACGGGTGCAGGGCAGGGGCGCTCAATGTGCCCGAGCCACGACTCCACCGCCATTTTTTCTATTGGTTTCGTGCGTAGCTGCGTTTAGACGTATTAAATATGCGTGACGATTTTGAAACCAACGTGAAACTCGAATGAACGACCTTCTGAATGAAGCTCCTTTGTCACATTGGCTCAAAATATATGGATGCACCCAAAATCTTCTTCTATTTAAATTAAGAACTTGTATCCGTCTTCTGACGACGACATGGTGCATGAATTACATAAAATGTGAAGGACGCATAGCCGCCTGCACCTCGACTCCACGTAGAGACCTATCCTCGCCAGTGCCGCGACACCGCGCCGCCTCGAGACTTACCAGTGAGCGACGCGCCTAAGGACACCCCTTGTGGGGTACGGGCCTCGCTTTCGGGCGTCCCTGGAGGAGGATATGCTGGTTCGGATCTTAGACCTGTCTATTCGTGGAACCGAAGTTTTGTAGTGTAGCTGTCAGATGACGACACAAAATGCTGTCGGCGACTATCACTATAATTTTTATTTTATTGACGTGATAACGTCTCGTACAATACGGTCAACGTAACTTGGTGCGTCTGAAGTTAGCTGTTTGGCTGCGCAATGGAACTTTTAGGAACGAAATTGTCTACTGCGCAGCTAATCGGCTAACTTCAGACGCGCCAAGTTACGTTGACCGTACTGTATTCGTGGATAAAATTATTAATAATTATTCGAATAAATGGTTGAATAAATTAAATACATCACAAACTAACATATAGGTACTAGCATGTAACAGTGGACACCCTCGCATATTGTCTCTCACAGAACATCAGACAAGCACGCATTATTTTCTTCCATTCATCAGCAAACACATCACATTCAGGATCGGCAGTCAGGAGGGCGTTTAGCATCCTTAGGGTTCGACATACTGGGGATTCGGCTCTAGCAACAGATCTAGATAGCGGTAGCGCGAACAGATTATGACGGCGGCTTTGACGGTGCCCAAGGTATTTGTGGGGCACAAATAGGCGGCAGAAAAGTCCGTGGAGTTCAGGGCAGTCAATACGACCGCTTAGGGTTTTAAAGGCAAAAAATATAACCTATCTTCAACCTATTACTCACTTGTAATATCATTGAGATTAAAAGTTTTTTTGACGTGATAACGAGAGCGCGGAACAAGCGATAGAGAGGCACGATCGGCCTAAGCAATAAGCTCCGCCCACCTCGACGGAAGCCATTATTTGCTTATGTTATTATATTTTAGCTATTATGTTTGTTATGACGTTATCACGTACAACTATCGTCCGTAAACCGACTTTATAGACAACCAATTTTTTATTTGGTACAAGATCGCCACACTTTCCCCAAGCCACTTTAGCTTCTGAATGCTAGAATCAACAGTGGAGCTCACCAGAAGAGAGACAAGCCATGAAGTTTATGACAAAAACGTGCCTTCGGCGCCAAGCTACGAATTATTAGGTCCTTACATATGAAATTGCCGATACTTAATACTGGCAACTTTGAAATCAAATATTTTGTGTTTGATTAGGAATTCCAAATTCAAAATTATTTCAAAATAAAGACTAAAGAATATTGTTTTAAATTTCGTGTTTCTTTTGCTTTATCGTCATTTGTTTGGGCTTGAAAATTGCTATTGCAACAACAATGGAGAAATTAAAAATTCGCGATATTTACGAATATGAGTTCCACCGTGGCACCAGTGCAGCAGAAACGGCTCGAAGGATTAACGACGTGTACGGGCCAAGCACCGCTAACGAACGAACGGTGCGTTTTTGGTTTCAACGTTTCCGTTCTGGAAATTTTGATTTACAAAATGAGCCTCGTGGACGACCGGATACTCAAGTGAATAATGAAGAATTAAAGGCGATAGTTGAAGCGGATCCATCTCAAACCACTTCTGAATTAGCAGCAGCCTTTGGAGTAAGTGACAAAACAATCATTATCTATTTGCGTCAAATTGGAAAAGTAAAAAAGCTCGAAAAGTGGGTACCGTACGAATTGACTGAAGCACACCAACAAACACGCGTCGGTTGCTGCGCTTCCTTGCTCAATCGTCACAATAATCAGGGAATTTTAAATCGTATTGTCACTTGTGATGAGAAGTGGATCGTGTACGATAATCGCAAGCGATCATCACAATGGCTTAACCCTGGAAAACCGGCAAAACCTTGCCCCAAGCGAAAACTGACCAAAAAGAAGATTCTAGTTAGTGTTTGGTGGTCCTGTGCTGGTGTCATCCACTACAGCTTCATGAGATCAGGCCAAACGATTACTGCAGACATGTATTGTCAACAGTTGCAAACAATGATGGAAAAGCTCACCATTAAACAACCGAGATTGGTTAATTGCTCTAGCCCATTGCTCCTTCAGGATAACACTCGACCACATACTGCACATCAGACGGTCGCCAAGTTAGAGGAGCTGCGACTGGAAACTCTGCGTCACCCACCATACTCTCCAGATCTTGCCCCAAACGATTACCATTTATTCCGAAACTTGGACAACTTTTTACAAGGAAAAAAAAACAATTCTGATGAGGCAGTTTAAACAGCCTTCAAGCAGTTCATCGATTCTCGCTCCCAGGATTTTTTTACCAAAGAGATCAATGAGCTCCCGATAAAATGGCGAAAGTGTATCGATAACAATGGTGCATACTTCGATTGACTAAATATATAATTTATTTAAAAAATGTTATTTTTAATTTTTTGATACCGAGCGGCAATTTCATATGTAAAGACCTAATACGAATAGAAATCTGTCATTTAGTCGTCGTGCTGTGGGTTTAACATTTTGGGTTGCCATCTATACATGGCGGTCAAAGGTTAATGAGAAAAGAACAGCAGAATATTAAAAAAAAATACGAATGTGCTTTGGACCACACGACTGAAGTAAAACTTCTTTAGCTCCACCTATACGTATGTATCCGTTTGCAACTGGCTATGAGAGAAAGAAAATGTGTGCTCGCACCTCTCTCTCTTGCCCCTACAGTAATATACAAAGCGTAACTCTCTCTCTTTCGATCTTCACTAACTTATATTACTTCTTCTCTTCTTCTTCTTCTTCTTTTCTTACTTCTCTTGACGACACGGTTGGCGTAGTGGCTGAGCGATCGACTGCTGCGCAGCGTGTTGCGGGTTCGCCCAGGGTAAACATTTGTGTGATGAGCACTTGTGTTTGCCTTGTGTCTGGGTGTTGTTTATCTACATATGTATGTATTTAAAAAAAATGTATTTGTGTATGTATATCAGCTGTCTGACACCCATCGTACAGGGTCTCCCTAGTTTGGGGTCAGATAGACGTGTGTGAAAATGTCCCCACATATTATATTTATTATTATCTCCCTCTCAACTTCCGTTCGCCTCGCCCGACCACACGTTTCCTAACGCTTTCGTCACGTATTCACCAGCTTACTCCCAATGCGTTTACTTCAAAAATAAAAACTTTTTGAAAAAAGAAAATCGCCTTCAAAAAAAAACTAAAAAGTGGTACTTACGTACATAACTTTAGCACAGAACACACATGACTCTAGTTTCGGAAGTCGGTGGCTTTGTTCCGTTTGTAGTTTTGTATTGCCACCGACTTCCGAAACTAAAGTCATGTGTGTTCTGTGATAAAGTTATTAACACTTTTTAGTTTTTTTTTTGCCATTAAGGAACTGCAACGCAGTTAAAACAGAGATTGAAAGTCCTCCAAAGATGGAAGAAACGAAAACGTCTTCTCGGTTTTTGTTGTTATTTTCAAAAAGTGCTGAATAAATTTCTGTTTGTTGTATACTAAAACCTTCTCCAGAATGTAACAAACACTTCACGCATCAAAATCGGTTCAACCAAACGGGAGATAATCGCGGACAAACATACATACAAACATACGGGTCGAACTGAGAACTTCCTTTTTTTTCGTCCTTCATCCTTCCGTCCTTCCTTTTTTGTCGGTTAAAAATAATACACACGTGATTAAGTAAATAAAACAAAAACGTCAGTATTTCATCCGTTTTAATCTATTAGCAATAGTTTTCAAACGATCTTCATTAGTTTTTTTTCTTTTTTGCGTTTGACTGCCATAAAGTGCTCTTCGCTGCAAGCAACGTTTTACAAGATTAATTTCGAAGAACAAATGGGCACATTTATCACACTGATACCTTCTTCCAATTTTAGAGATAGTGTTGACGCATTCATAATTAACATCCGATTTGTTTTTGCAAAATGAAAAACATAAGTCGCACAAACTGAGAATTTTCGAGTCGAAAGTTTTTTTTTCTTCGTATAATTTTGAGATGTACTCATTCGTTTCTGTTTTCTTTTTATTTTCTATACTTCCATTGTGAAACGTTAGATAGTGATGCCGTAAATCATTTTTTCCGCCGAGTAGATATTTCTTGCATATGACACATAAGCTAATTTGACTATTTTTAAATTGTATATGTGATGATTCATGTATAATTGCATCGTACCTGAAAAAAGTAACGAATGTTATAAAATATCTGTACAAATAAATAAAACTGAAGTGTCAGTTTGTATTGTCTAAATAACAGCTATTTACTAAATGTTGAAAGTAGGGGTAAACAGTACCGGTTGAACGGGCTGAGATTGATTAGTTATGAAATAAAAACCTACATAGCTTTTACAATATTAGAATAAAAAATCTGAAAAAAATAAAATTAATGACGACTTGACTTGACTTTTTGAATGAAAACACAATTAACTTTGTTTACTTAAAATTGATTAATAATTTAGGAGAGAAAAAAAATTATAACCTGTCCATTTTATTGATATTGAAAATGGGGCTGCTTTGATAACACCCACAATTTGCATTGCTGCTTTAAATTCACCCCGACATAGAACGTATTTTTGAGCAATATTCAGGGTTAACTTTGAACGTAATTTTTTCCACTTCCAACTATCTTTAGTGTGTTACACCGTTTACAAAACATGGCGTAATGACTTGAATTCTTAATATAAGATTAAATAATCGGCTGTGTTTAATTTTACGGGTAAAAATTAGTAAAATATTAGAATTTTAGGTAATTATCAAAGTTACCTCTTGTTTTGAAAGTCACCCCGTTTGACGGTACAAATGTTGGCACCCCCATAATGATTGGCACTTCGCTAATTTATTCTGTTTATTAACACTATTTTCGTTTTTTAAGCTGCAGCACATTACAAATAATCAGTAGAATATACAACCTCTTATGCTGGCAATAGTTATTTTGTGTCAAACGAAAACCATCTCTTTATAGCGCTATTTAAAAAATGTAGCAACACAAGTCTTAAAATTTAATGAAAAGTGTAATTTTCGTGGCATTTTAGACTTTGAGGTGTTACTCTTAAGTAAACAATATATTCATCGATTTGAAACTTTATTTATTAGTAGTTCAAATTGATTATATCCAAAATTGATTCTTAGCACTGTCAATCACAATACTACTTGTGTAGTCCCAATGATCGTTCATGGTTAGATAAAAATGTCGAAGTTTCAGAGCAGGAAAAAAATATCGAAAGGATATTCAGAGGCAGATCTGAAAAAAGCTTTAAAAGTTATAAAAAATGATATGGGGAAAAATACTGCCGCGCTTACTTTTAAGTTTAACATTCTACGGCACATTCAACTCTATTAAGGTTGCCAATAGTGCCAATGATTATACTAAATGTATAGTGCGTCATGTTCGTGAACGGGCGCCACCAGTTGGGACTGGTCATCTCGTAGCTGTCTCGGTTATTTTAAATTAATGTTGAATTGTTTATGATTGTCTCTAGATCTCTTTTAACGTGCGCAACTTATTACATTTTTCTCACATTTGTGTCCCTTAAATTCAACATGAGTGATGTAACCTAAATTTGTAAAACTCTATTAATTTTAAAAGAGTGTTCATGGAGTTTTATTGCTCGTTCTTCTCCATAGAAACCTACTGTTTGGAACGAGGAACTAACCTCAACTTTCTGACGGACTGACTCCTTGACAATTCAAAACTTCCTGTAAATGGTTTATTTGAAATAAATGATTTGAGTTTGAGTTTGAGTGCCAATTACTATGCTCAATGATTGTACAATTTCGTAGATTTAAGTTTAATTATATTTTTAAGTTTATAAAACATTTATTTTTAAATTTAATGCGTAATTTTATTTATGCCTGTGTAAACTAGTACCTACCCGTAAAAACCACTACAAATATTACCTAAATTGTTTATATTAGACAAATAGTCACTTGCTAATAAGAATCGGGTTAAAGTGCCAATCATTACCCTGTTTACCCTATATAGGTACGATACTTATATCAAAAAACAAATTTAACATCGCCAATCCGCCTTAACTAAGCGTAGTGATCAATTATAAAAGCGGGGAATTCCCTACCAGACATGCCCCCGCAGGCACTCCCGCGGTTAGTCTGTGCGGGCATGTCTGGCGCTGCAATAAACGGCCCTTTCAGTTTGTTGTCTGTCTCAACCGGCTTCACGGTTTAGTTGTTACGATGTCAACGAGACAAAGAAAAATCATAATAGCTGGTGCCCTCTTAGATGAAAAGAAAAAGGAAAAAAAATCTTCCCAGAATAATTTATTTACATTAAAATTATTTTTTTTTACCTACTCCACAGTTCGATACATAAATCATAAAAAAACGTCTGTACTGGTTGCTGTCGCTCTCAGGTCTGAGAGCAGGCGGCCCGCGATGAGCATTCAAGTACTATCGTGGACACACCCGCCTGACCACCACTAAGTTCATTTTTGCTTGCACTCAAAAGATGGAAACGCTCTCTAGCCCGCCCCGTTGACTTCGCAGGCGCCGAGTGAAAATTTTTTTAACTGTGCAGGCGGAAAAGTCCGCTATAGTACATCGTATACAGTATTTTGTCATGTGCCCGCGCAGACAAAATGAAATGCGCGGACAAGCAACGGGCAAATCTGCCAGACTGACTGTGATGGTCCTACACTAGGAAACATTCCACAGACCTATAGTAGCGAGGTCTAGGTCTAGGTCATGTCTGCAGACTTGCCCGCGGGCATGTCCGTCTAGTGACTTCCCCGCTTTAGAGATAAGATGGTAAGATGAAGAGAAGAAGGTAGAACATCACTATTACTTCACCAGATATTATAAATTAAAGTTGAGTTTGTATTCGTTCAGGCTAAATCTACTCTCTATCTACTGGTCCGATTCTGTTAACCGTTTCGCTGCTAAAAACTGGATCAAACCAGTATTTCCGTACATTTACTCCGCACATATGCGGAACTGGCACTCAAAGCATTCATTCCATAATTACAACGAAAAACTCACCGAATAGGAAATCCTTTACCACACTTCTTGCATCTATAAACACCAGGTTTCACCAACTCATCATAATGCACGGTTTTGCCGCTAAACTCATTAGCTTGACCATTCAACCAGGGTGTATGAAACATTTCCAAATTAACTTTACAATCTGTTGTCAAATCATTTAGAAGTTGGTTACCTTTAGTACAACCGACAAAGATTAGATCATCATCTTCAAAGACTAAGCGGTTTTTTATAGATTCAGGTTTGGTCTCATTTATTTTTGAACCAATAGTAATAATGTTTGGTTCTTCTTTAGGTAATTGTGAGTCCTGAAATAAATAAGTAAAATTAAATTGATGGTTATTGTCAGTAAATAGTTTGTTAGCGTGAAGAGTGTTGACAAACACATGCTATTGTTCAACCTGCAGGGTCAACAGTCAATTTAGGTGTGTGGTAGGTCAGTTCCCAGTTTAAACAGTAAATGATATACGGTAACTCAAAAAATCCTTTTTTGAAAATTTGTATTGCCACCAAGTTTCGAAATTAAAGTCATGTGTGTTCTGTGCTAAAGTTATTTATCACTTTTTAGTTTTTTTTTGAAGGTGGTTCTCTTTTTCAAAAAAGATTTTTTGAGTTACCGTATATCATTTACTGTTTAAACTGGGAACTGACCTACCACACACCTAAATTGACTGTTGCTCTTTTTTCAAAAAAGTTTTTATTTTCCACTTTTGAGTGCCTCGTTATCACACTCAAATCTATTAAAGAACGGCAACCCAGTTAAAACAGAGATTTAAAGTCCTTCAAAAGAGAAAGATGGAAGAAACGAAATCATAAAGATGTTGATCTTTACAAAAAGCGCTGAATAAATTTCTACTTGTTGTATACTAAAACCTTCTCCAGAATGTAACAACCACTTTTCTGAAAACCGCATCAAAATCGGTTCAGTCAAACGGGAGATATCAACAACAAACATACGGGTCGAACTGAGAACCTCCTTTTTTTTAAAGTCGGTTAAAAATACGTATTTTCCATTAAGTATATAGGATGTGTTAGGTATCTTTTCCTCACATATAAAAATCCTAGTTATTGCCCGCGACTAGTGTAACGTTAATAAATGTTGGTTAATGTGGACGAAGTAGCAGATTAAATTCAAATTCAAATTCAAATTCAAATTCATTTATTGTTTGTCACAGGTGGAGAAGGAGCTCTTATCATAATAATATACATATAGTTCTCTGTAACATACCCATAGGGTGTACAATATTTAAGAATAATTTATAATGTATCCATTAATATTTATTATTATTCATGCATAAATACTTCATAATTAATTAATTCTTACTCATGTGAAAATATATTATCATTCATTACTATTATTAAACATGTCAAAATATATTATCATTTATTAATATGTCAATCTTTAGTCTCATCTTCAGTCAGTTACATTACAAGCGATTTGTCATTTAAAAATTCATTGACATTATAATAGGCCTTTCCTGTCAGTATTTTTTTTAATGTTTTCTTAAACTGGCCAGTCTTTAATTTTTTTACACAGATAGGGATATTGTTATAAATTATTGGTGCTCTACATACAACGCTTTTATACAGTAGTGCTGTCTTAGCTGGCTGAACACGAAGTTTACTATTATCCCTGCGATTTCGTATTACAAGGTCCGATATACGAGGAAACAAATGGGGGTTATTTCTCACAAATAAGGCGATTTCTAAAATATACAATGACGGCAGTGTGAGGATATTATGCTTTGTAAAAAGAGGCTTACAGCTCTCAGTATTTTGGATACCGAACATGGCACGTATACATCGCTTTTGCATTTTAAATGCCATATCTTTATTTGATGAGTTGCCCCAGAAGATAATGCCATATCTTAGGACAGATTCAACAAGTCCATAATAAGCCGATAGTAACACATTTGTGTTGATAGTTGGAGCAAGTTGGTACAAAGCATATGCTTGACTACTTATTTTTTTACATAGTGCTTCAATGTGTTCTTTCCAGTTTAGTTTGCTGTCTATAATTAAGCCGAGAAAACGGACATTAGATACTTCATTTATGGTGTAATTATCATGAATCAAATTTACATTTAAAGGATTATGCAATCTTTGTCCAAAGTGCATTATATTTGTTTTAGATAAATTTATTTTTAAATTATTATTATCAAGCCAAGAAATTATAGATGTCAGTGAATTATTTATGTCAGATTTATAATTATTAATGTCCTTACATGCAATTGAAACTGTACTGTCATCAGCAAATAATGTCATAGGTTGAGTCGTTGCCTTTGGCAAGTCGTTGATATAAATAATAAACAACGGTGCCCCTATGACACTGCCTTGAGGAACACCATATGTGACATTTCTCCTCTCGGAGCTAAATGTTTCCACTTTTTTTGTTTTAGGATTCACTTTAGTTACTACTGTAATTTGTTGTCGGTTCGTTAAATAGGATCTAATTAAATCTAAAATATTCCCTCTTATGCCATATGCTTCAAGTTTACTGATTAGTATATTATGATCTACATAATCAAAAGCCTGTGACATATCGCAATAAATTGCACAAGCTGGAACTGTTTTGTCAACGTGGCCTAAAACATTTTGGATGAATTCATAAATGGCCATATTCGTGGTTTTATTTTGTCGAAAACCCTTTTGTTCATTGCACAAAATTTTATTTTTTTCTAAATATGAATTTAGTTCGCCATGAAGATACTTTTCAAAAATTTTTGAAAATATTGATAGAAGTGCAACAGGCCTATAATTCACCATTAACTGTTTGCATTCTTTTTTTAATAAAGGTTTTATAACGGATAGTTTAAGATCTTGTGGAAATATTCCCGTTGATATCGACAAGTTCAGAATGTGACTTAAGTGATGGCATATATCCTCATTTACTGCTTTAATTATTTTAGTAGAGATCCCATCATAACCTACACTGTTGGTATGTTTAAGGTTGATTATAATTTTATTAATCTGGTAGGCTGAACTCGGTGCAAGAAACATTGAATTTAAACGGTGATTAATTAAAGACGTTACTTTTTTTCCGGCACCCGGAAGGGGTTTGACTTTTTCAATAAAATAATTATTAAACGCGTTCGCTATTTCCGTTGGATTATCAAGGACGATGTTTTCATCTATTTTTATTTGATCTATGGATTCTTTTGGGGTATTAAGTCTCGTTTTGTTTATAATCTGCCACGCTGTTCTCGTTTTATTTTGAGATGTTAGTATTTTATAGTTGTTTTGCGCCCGTTTTGTCAGTTTTATAATTTTTTTGAATAACTGACTATATTTTAAGTACTTTAATTTGTTGTCTTTTGTTGGGTTTAATCTGAATTTCCATAGCAAATCCTTTTTCTTTTGACTGCAAATTTTAACACCACGTGATACCCACTTTGGTTTATGATTTACTTTTATTAGAAATTGGGTATGGGGAAAACATAGGTCGTAAAAAAGTTTAAAATCAGTTAAAAAGTGTTGATAAGCTTTGTTTGGGTCATCCGTGAGGTAAATTTCCGAGAACGATAAACTCCTAATACACATTTTAAATTTCTCAATATTTTCCTTGCTATAATCGCGTTTCATTGTACGCCAATAATGCAATGTCAGATTTTTTTTAACAGGAATTTTGATTAATTGGGCTGTATGGTCCGACAGGCCCAATTCCAAAACTTCAGATTTACATACCTTTTTAAAGTTATGTGCAAAATTGTCAATGCAAGTTCCACTAGCAAATCTGGTTGGTTCATGTAAAGCCAGTTTTAAATTATGGTTTAACAGTAAACATTCAAAATCTAATGTTACATTATTGCGTTTTAAAATATCTATATTAAAATCACCAGTCATTACAATATTTTTACAATTCAATTTGGCTATATAAGTCAGAAGTTTTTCCAGTTTATGAAAAAATGTATACAAGTTATTTTGATTAGGTACCCTATATATACATACAATGATAATTTTATAGTCAAGTAGTTCAACTGCACAACCTTCTAATATACAGTCAAGACAAAATTTGCGGATTTCTGCAATTTCCCTGAATTTATGTTCTTTTTTAAGTAAGATACATGTTCCTCCTCTTTTTTTACTATTTGTTCTACTGTACGATGAAGCCAAATTGTAATTTGGAAGGTATAAGTTTGACTCAAATCCTGCCATCATAAAGTGCTCTGTGATACATATAACGTCCACAATTTTATTCCTGTCTACGAGTTCTTCTAAGTTTACACATAATGCATCAGACTTGTTAATTAAACCTGCAATATTCTGATGTAGGATATACATATGTTTCTCAGAGAAAAAACTGGTTGTCGGTTTCTTTTTTCTTGAATTGAGGTGAGTTTTTATCAATATAAGGTTCAGTTTGTATGCTACTATTATTCGGTATTATGTCAAACTGACCAAATGAGCACAAGTCAATTACAATATTATTCATAATGCTGTCGTATATACGTTTAATTCCCTGTTTTTTTATTTTTCCTGTTGTGTTGGAGAACATGTCTAGTGATAGCTCACTGTTGCTGTCAAATGGGTAGGCGTAGTCATTATTTTGTAGGTCAAGATTAAGCAGATTGTTAAACATCTCCACTCTGAAATTGTAAATCGGCGCTCCTGTTATATACGACGGAAAACAGATAATTTTGTTGGTGTGGGCCACCTTCTGTAGCGATTTTCTTATCATATTTATCATGTTTATATAATTACTCTCATATTTTATGTCATTTTCTCCAATGCAAATTATACAGTAATCGTTATCAGTAAAGTCTTTCAATTTAATTTCAATGTTGTTTAAGAGTTCCTTTATGTTTCCATTTGGTATAAAATAATGGCAGAAATCGAAGTAGTCGGAGAAGACGTCTTCAATCAAGGATAAGTGCCCTGCTGGTCTGGAGCCACTGCTTAGAATGCATAATTTATTCTTTTGCTTAGTTCTTGCAATGATATCTGCCAGCTCTTTTTTACTAAGTTTAGGTTTATTACTATTGACGGATATAGAAGAATGTAGCTCTTTTAACTTGTTTACTGGCTGCGTATGCGCGTAGCTAGAAGTTTGAGTCTCTTTGTCAATCATGATCGTAGGGACTTGAGGATTGTAATCACCAGAAGATGGTTTAGCTAGATCATCGATTGGAGAACTCATCTCAGTTTTGTTATAAACCGGTATTTTGGCTTTTCGCACTGATTTCGGTGTCCTGCTTTTTCTCTCAGGTGATAAGCACATTTGTTTATATGTATTTATGGTTTTAATCGATTTTTGAAGATCAGATTTGAGACGAAAGTTTTCGCTATTTAAGTTCTCTATTTCTAGGTGAGCGCTTTGTAGTTGTGTCGTAAGTACTTTTATTTGTTCACTCAAATCATTTATTGCCCCACTATTATCATGCAGGCTATCTGGTATACTCATCATTGTCGTGTCGAATATGTTTGTGCTGCTACTACTTGCCATATTGGTGAGATCATTTAACGAACTTGTTCGACAGATTTTACGAAAGGTAATGTTGTTGATTTCTTGATCCATTTTAAGTAAATGAAGCGCCCTCTGTTGAACTCTGCAAGTAACTCTGTATGGATATTAGTTTCTGTGAGTACATTGGTCTTTAAGATTTTTATGATTAAGAAATCTACAAAAAGACAAACATTTACTGCGGTTCGAACCAACGACCGCTTGTTCCGAATCTATGAATGTCGGCTCGTGTGCACACTCAGCCACGCCGACCGTTTACGTAGTTATCGAAATTGTGGTATCGTTTCTAGTACGTTTTGGTTTAATTTATAGTAAAACCGTTACTATGACTCATGACTTAGGAATTTTTTTTCCATGTTCGGTACACTGTTTGACGAACCAAAGTCACTTTTTATGTAAATATTCACTTTTGCCGATACGGAACGTGCACTACGAACGATTTTAGACGGCACAAATTACATTGTTTTGATGATTAAATCACTTAATTAGGGTTTATAGTTTTGTATTGTTTTTCTTTTTCTACGTTGGTTTTTAAACACTATATTGACTATTTATGTTTGATAACACTTTCACACATGTACTGATACTTTAAAAACTGAATAACATAAGATTTAGAATATATAATTGCGTTTTACTATTTTTAAAATACAAAAAATACAGAGCTGCTCAAATATTAATGCTAGCTAGGCAGCGCCCTCTCGCGCTTTCAAACAGGTATGGTAGGTGGGCAGTGGTACCTACTGACTAGTACCTTCACAAAGAGGTCTATTACCACTCTGGCCACTGAAACCACACCCAAACAACGCTCACCTAAAAACAACATCTAAAAAGTATACGTCCTTTCTAAGGGTTTAATCTTACCTACCCTGTGCCAAATTTCTTTAAATTCGGGTCAGTGGTTAAAACCCTGGCCAGACTGTTGTAAACAAGCCCTCCATATCGTCTCCACCGGCGTTTTACAACATAGTAAACACTTGTTTGCAACAAAAATTCGTTTGACCTTCAACAACCTCTGTGGACGGACGCGCGTTGTGAACCGCGTGTGGATACCGCCGTTGTAGACAAAGAGGCGACAACACGCTGAGGTAAAGCCTTGTTGTAAACCAGTGTGGACGCAAACACCAACCGTGGGCTCCACAAGCCTCACACCAAATAGACCCCAGTCAATTAGAAAGATGGAAAAGTTTGTTTATAACAGTCTGGTCCGGCCTTTAACTTTGAAATCGTAACAGACAAAGAGGTAATTACTTTCGCATTTATATAATAGTATGGATATGTATTGAAAACTTAATCAATTTCAAAAAACCATTTACGTATATTAAATTTTCTATCAACTTAGCTGTTGATTTTATGTTAAAACAACTAATTAATAAGGTAAGTTCATATTGCACAATATTGTGTGGCAGAATTCCTAACATAACAATCGACAATCTTAATCACAGAAAATTGCTCACGATGTTGCCCAGGCCAACTTACCTTCGTATTAATATGACTTGAAGACTGTAAAGGACTCCGTTTACAGTTCCAATCATTGACTAGTGTCTTCAGAGGTACTATTGTCTCGGGATGTTTTTTCACATTGTGCATTCTCAAATCTTTTTCGCTTGTAAAACTGTGGAGGCAGACAGGGCATTGGAAGACCGTCTGGTTGAGTAGAGGTATAATTATATGTCTGACGTTATGGATGATGCTTGAATATCTGAAAAACAAAGGTTTGTCATTAACTTATGATGGTTTAGAATGATTACTAAGTTTATTAACTGGGTATAATATTCTCCTAGCAGATTACGGTCACAATGGGACTATCAATGGCGATCAAGTACAGTCACGAGCATAAATAAGTATACAGATTGCGAAATTCAAAAGCAATTTTCTAGTAAAATAACTATTACAGCTTATAGATAATACCTATTTTATGGTTGTTTGGGGGTATATAGTTTAGGAGAAAATCAGTTTAGAATGAGACTAACTGTTTACAGGTTTTTCTCATGACTGTACACAAGAGAAAATAAAGTCCACAAGTGTGTGTGACAATAGGGTATTTTACTCTATACGAGAAAAAATCTATAAATATGTTATTGAGACAGTTTAGGCATAAAGCAGTCCGAAATGTAAGTTTTAGTTCATAAAATAACAAATTTAATTCGAAGTTTTCAGTATTTTTAATCTGTTATAAAACACTGTGAAATAGTAGCGGCCATGTTATTACGCCGTACGGCTGTGTAAACAAAAAATTGTCAACTGTCAATCAACCGATTGGCGTAATATATGAAAAAATTACGTTGGTTACGAAAATAATAAAAGTACAAAGACTATATTACGCCAATCGGTTGACTGACAGTTGTCAATTTTTTGTTTACATAGCCGTACGGCGTAATAACATGGCCGCTACTATTTCACGGTATTTCATAACAGATTAAAAATACTGAAAACTTTGAATTGAATTTAAAAATTTGTTTTGTTATTTTATGAACTAAAACTTACATTTTCCAACAGCTTTATGCCTAAACTATCTCAATAACATGTTTATAGATTTTTTCTCGTATAGAGTAAAATACCCTATTTGCACAGCAATCCGAGACAACCAGGGAGAAACCAGACAAAGGATCAACTCTTTTGATCCTTTGTCTGGTTTCTCCCTGGTTGTCTAATAGGAGTGTGTGTATGTGTGAGTTTGGGTTAATAGATAAACCCAATAGCACTTCACCCAATCTGGGAATCCAACCATGGGATGCAGCTGAATACCAGTGCTGTACATGGAGTGACTGCTTATTGAACGTCCACAATCCAGTAACTGGGTAACACGGTACCCCTTAGTAAGACTGGTTGTCAGAATTTCTGGCTTCTACAACTGCCAAAGATCTACAAATGACAGCCTGGATGGACCAACTGCTTTACGTGCTTTCTGAGGCACAGAGGAAACTCGGTCTGAAATGAATGGTCACCCGCCAATCCACAAAGCGACCGCGGCAAGCGTAGTTTAACCTTTGACTGATCAATCTCTGTACGGGTTTACTTAGCCACAAACTCCTCAAAATAATAGTAAATGTGATCTTACCTATTATTAGAGATTTTATCACAGAATTCGCATGCTTCAAGACTGTGCTTACAAAGACTGTCGTAGGAGTTTGGGTCTTCAATATGTACTTTCTGACTTAATATCTTCAGAGGAACTTCCTCATCACTAAAGCTATCGCTGCTTATACTGATTGCTTTGCTTCTCATTTTTCCTGGAAAAAGTAATTAATAAAATTAAAAAAGTTTTTTCAAAAAAAAAGAAAACCACCATATTAAAACGAGTTATTTTTTTTTTGGGAATTTGTTGATTTTCTCAAAAAGGGCTGCATCAATTTTGATAAAATTTTTATGGGACCATTTCGGAATAAACCCCTTTCGAATAAAAAAAGAATTATGCAAATCCGTCTATATATGACAGAGTTATGACCGAACATACATAAAAAAATATATCTAATAATTAAAATTCTCGTGTCGCGGTGTTTGTAGTTAAACTCCTCCGAAACGGCTTGACCAATTCTGATGAAATTTTGTGTACATATTGGGTAGGTTTGAGAATCGGACAACATCTATTTGTTATCCCCCTAAATGTTAAGGGTTAGGGTAGGTGTAGGGTAGATGTAAGGAAGGTAAATAGGTAGATAGGGACAGGACAATGTCTGTCAGGTCAGCTAGTATATATTTATAAACATTTGAATTAATAACCCCCTCCTTTTTGAAGTCGGTTAAAAATGTGAGTAAATGCGGAACCAATGTTCCGCATTTGCACCGTGGACAACAGCTGCAGAAGTATGCTATCATCAATTAACTGATAATGAACTAAATAAGAATAGATAGAGTAGAAAACTGTGTGTAGGGAAAATGCCATGTAAAATAGTGCACACAATTCTATACTGTAATAAGTTAAATTTTAGTTTGTTATCAATTGATAACAAACTAAAATTAGTATAGTATTAGTATGGAATAATTATTCCATACTAATATTATAAATGCGAAAGTAACTCTGTCTGTTACGCTTTCACGATCAAACTGCAGAACCGATTTTGATGAAATTTGGTATGAAAATAGCTTGAACCCTAGGGAAGGCCATAGGCAACTTTTTATTCCGCGACCTCGTCTGCATCTGCGATAACCGACATTCACACGGTCGAAGTCACAGGCAGAAGCTAGTAAATTATAAATGTTTAGGCATATTGCTGGTGACACAACTCCTACCCATAACAATACTGTAATATTACTCTGATTAGTAATTTTATAAAGATAAGTAGTATGTTTGTTGGTCTTTTTGAATATCTCCATAGGTACTGGTCCGATTTTGAAAATTCTTACACTAATAGGAAGCTACATTATCTTTGAGTGCTATAGGCCTTAATTTACTATCAAAAAAATTTGATGTCTGTATGAAAATTCAGGCGAACGAAACCGCGACCGGTTTCGTTCGCCAATTTATTATAGTGTTTACATGATTTGGCCAGATTTAAAGGATTCTATGTACGTGAAGTAACATGATGGAAAGGTTTTAAATGACGAAACACTAAATACTATCGAATAGTTTAAAATTTAAAAAATAAAATTCTATGAAATGAAAGTTAGGATGAAAAAATCGATGAACATAATGTTGGTACCTACTTACAAAAATGTTCAGCGTCAATAATTAAATACAATCAAATTGATCATAAAACTTTTCTTGCAATAATGTTTTAGTTACCTACATTAAAATAATAATCAGAAGAAGGCGTACTTATTTACCTTTTTTTGAATACGTAACCTCAAAAAACGGATTCTCTTAAATATTTAAATAACACCACACGCATTGCAGTTATTATTTTCTACATTCATTAATAAATAAGTAATTGTAAGAAATCATTGTAATAACATTATGGATATTTAATTAAATTTTGCATTGTAGCGTCATTCACTTTCTTTTCTTTTTGGAACTTTGGAACTGTCATATGTATTTGACGACGTTGACTGATCTTTCCTGGATTGCCAGTTGCAAAAAAAATACAATTTCAATAATGTTACAATTTATTAGAGGATTGCCATCTTTGTTCTGTGATTGCCATAAAACGTGGCAGTGCTGCGAGCATTTTGGTCTTGTCCCATTGGTAAAGACGCGAAAGAGTTTTTTGTGGCCGTGTGAGCTCTCCGCCGTTTTGTACTGTACAGCAATAATAATTGTAATATGATTTGCATTAGTGAGTCACATCATCTGTGGCATTAGTAACTAACTTAAAAAAGTAAATAGATACTTTTTTTTTACTTTTTTGACACGATTGTCGTCGCAGAATAGAAATAGTTTTAGGTCTTATTATTATTGTATAGCAAGAACCTTATACTGGGTGGCGCAAAAGTAAAGACCCTATTTGGTTCAGCTATAACATTTTTTCTAAATTAGAAAACTAGATTTAGATTTTTTTAAATGTATATTTGTGCCATTAAATTTCGTACCATTAGGATTTAAAGATGATGTCTTTTAAATGGTGACCTCCAGAGTTGATACACATTTGAGCCCTATTTATGACATTTTGCATAACTTGCCGTAACACTTCCTGCGATATGTTCGTTATTTCTTGACGAATGTTTTCTTTTAGAGCTGCGAGAGTCTGTGGCTTGTTCACATACACCCGAGATTTCAAAAAACCCCAAAGAAAGAAGTCTGGACTGGTCAGATCGGGTGATCTTGCAGGCCAAGGCAAATCGCCAAAACGAGAGATAACTCGGCCTGGAAAAGCGTCCCTCACTAAGTCCATAGTGTCGCGCGCTGTGTGTGCCGTAGCGCCGTCTTGTTGAAACCAGATGTGCTCCAGCCCCAATTCGTCCAAACTGGGTATCAAAAACTCACGTAACATGGTTCTGTAGCGTTCTCCAGTGACAGTAATCGCATTGCCTCCAGCGTCTTCGAAAAAATAGGGTCCGATCACTCTGTCAACACAGATGCCACACCATACAGTAACTTTTAGTGGGTGTAGAGGTGTTTCTTGAATAATGCGCGGATTATCAGTGCCCCAGAACCGAGTATTCTGCTTATTGACATGCCCTGAGAGATGGAAATGCGCTTCGTCACTCATAACCAATTTTGAAGGACTCAAATGTGTATCAACTCTGGAGGTCACCATTTAAAAGACATCATCTTTAAATCCTAATGGTACGAAATTTAATGGCACAAATATACATTTAAAAAAATCTAAATCTAGTTTTCTAATTTAGAAAAAATGTTATAGCTGAACCAAATAGGGTCTTTACTTTTGCGCCACCCGTTAGAATATAAGGGCGACCGCGAGCTATGCTCGGCATTTTTTTTGTGTTTTTTCAAAATGAGACCTATCTAATCGATTTATCGCCCCCGAATACCCCCCCCCCCTGCATACTTTTCATAAATATCGTTGGAGCCGTTTGCGAGATTCAGATTATATTATACATATAAGTCAAGAATTGCTCGTTTAAAGGTATTAGATTATTACTGGCTTTTGATCACAACTTCGTCCGCGTGAATGTCGAAGTTGCCACCGACTTGCGAATTGAAAGTTATTCTTTACTTTTTGAAGGCGGTTGTCTTTTTTGTTAAAAATGTATTTTTCGCTTTTTAGTGCTTACTTCTCATCATAGACATTAAAAACGAAACGGTGACACAAAAAAAAATTGTCATCCCTTAATTTTCAACCCTTAGGGGTGGAATATTTTTTTGAAATTAATATGGGACCAAATTTGAGGTATACACTATCAATTAAAAAAAGACTACGGACGACGGACTACACTGAAAAAAGTTATGCGTGGTCAAACATAAAAATAAATATTTAAAAAATAAAAAAATGTTCATAAAAAAATGATAGTTTAAAAAAACTAAAAACACGCTTTTTATAGAAAACCAAACTAAAAAATAGAAAATAATTTTTAATAAATTATTTTATTTAAAAAAAGCGTGGGGTGCATTTTAAGATATCATCAAAATGATAATCACTTTTCCTTTGCCTCTCCGCTGGTAGCGCCCTCTATACTTATTCTTTGGTACTAAGGTTTAAGCGCGCGTCGGGTGATGGCCCGATTTAATATCATTATGAAACTCATGATGCACCAGGTAGACCTTACCTGGATTCCGGATATTGATGAAAAAATAATAGGTAAGTTTTATTTTATTGTAAAACTCTCTATTATTTGTTTTGTATCAATATCCGGAATCCATCTTGAGTGATGTGTTTGTTATCATCTGGTGCGCTAAACCCAAAGACGCTATAATGTGTACTATATATGTTATGATGTAAAAATATTGGGTTAATAAAAAAAAAGTTTGTATTTATAATAATAAAAATGTATTACCATAAAATAAAACTTAAGACTCACTTCTTGTAGCCACTTCATAATAAAACAAATTATCTACATTAAAGTAAAGGTGCTCTCAGTGAACAGGATCAAAGTAATTAGATAAAGAAACAGAATTATCGGAAATATTAGAATCATTATGCATTAGTAATTTCCTTTGATAATAATTTTGAAAGGTGTGAATCATTTTCCAGTTACCAGTTGCAAGAATGTGATCAATTGGAAAATTTTCTGCAAAATTGAGAGAAGCGACTGCAGATTCTACTGATCCTGGAGTTGCAAACAGTTCTAGACGCAGGCTTTATATCCCTTCTAACTGTAATAAACAAAATAATGTTTTATGTTACCCCGACGGCTTAATGTAATATTTTTAATAATTGTCTGATCCAAAAAATCATATTAAATTTTCTATCAGGGTGCTCTCCAAGCCTCCACCCATTCCAGACTGTCTATGGTTATGGTTATCTGTTTTAGAACCAAATGCTAGCCACAGTACAATAGAGGTACCTTCATCACCTAAACTAGTGCTATCAACTCTCGGCAGAGTAAGATCGTGTACCCTGCGGCCTGATGTTAACAATAAAAGAGTTAGATGTTAACATTAAGAGAGCTACATGTCTCGATACTTGAAAGATATTATTTCCAATTAAATTACACAAATAGCTTTTAATATTGTATTTTATAAATAAATTTGAAGACAAATCAATATCGAATGTTATATGTGTGAAAGTTGAGATGACAGTTTTGTGAACCAAAATATAGTTCTATAAGCACGACCTATGTCGCAGTGTAAATGTGCTAAATACAGCACATATTTGAACCGCATATTTGTGATTAATTAAATGGGACTCACACCACCACCTCCATCTGCGCCACGCTGGTCTGTATGTATTGATTGTTGAGCCCCTCCAGCTTGACATAAGAAGTTTTTGTTCTTGATCGATCCAGTCTGCCAAAATATCTTGCCACTCGAAATCAGCCATGCCTCCAAGTGTATGTCTTGTACCTGCGGCGGATGTGTCCCTGTTCTGGTGTCTATCAAAGTGCGGGCTAGATCTGGAATCAGATAAGGGCTGTGTCGCGCTCGCCGCAGAACATCTGCCTGGCAAAATACCTTGCTCCACGTTGGGGCAATCAGTATGAGTCTCCGCTGGCTTGGTTCAAGTGTCTGAGAACTGTGGGAACCAAATTTGGAGGCGGAAACAACCAAGTAAGTCTGTAGTGCCACTGATGACAAAATGCGTTGTGGTGTTGCGCTTCTTGATCATCCACGTCCAAAGCTGCGTACCTGGGAACTACATGAGTTGTCTTCGATGCGAAGGGATCTATCTTCGGCTTGCCTCGCAATCGAAATATTTCTGTTGTTGCTGTTCTCGTGAGGTGCCACTCTGGGCAAGCTTTGTCAAGATAGGGCATTAACCTCGGCGTTAAATCGGCCTGGAAAGTAATGCGCTGTCAGGTGGATGTTTTGCTTGTCTAGAACAGCAAGAAGTTGTTGAGTTTGCTGAAGAAGTTTCTTGGATTTTGTGCAGCCTTCCTTGTTGATGTACGAGACTACTGTTCGATTGTCGGTTTGCTATAGTATCTGTGCATTTTGGAGACGGTGCTGGTTTTGATGGACAGCTGCGTAAACGGCAAACATTTCTTTTTTGATGGCATGCTAGGTCTTTTGTGAATTTGTCCAGGTGCCCACAGCTCGACACCACCACTCCATCTATGACCGAGGTGGTTGAGGGATATTTAGATTACCGACAGCTGTCGCCTGTAGTGTTGCAGAGTGCGACAATGAAGGCGGCCTCTCGGAGTCACGAACGTTGCAAAGTTGAGTCTCCCCATAAAAGTTTGGTACTGTTTGAGGGACCACTTGCTTGTGTGGAGCTGTTGGTGAAGTGCTTTGCGTAGCGTTAAACACTTTGACTCCGACAGGGACTTTGCGTTGCGTTCGCGGAGTCACGAACGTTGCAAAGTTGAGTCTCCCCATAAGAGTTTGTTTCTGTTTGAGGAACCACTTGCTTGTGTGGAGCTGTTGGTGAAGTGCTTTGCGTAGCGTTAAACACTTTGACTCCGACAGGGACTTTGCGTTGCGTTTTGTGTCCCAGGTTATGCCGAGAAACTCGAGGCATTGTCGGAGCCAATACAGCTTTTTCGAAATTGATTGTCCAGCCTAATAAATGCAGTATCTTTATCGCAAATGCGATATCGTCCTCCAGCTGCGATTTGGATTGGGTAGCTAGGAGATAATCGTTCAAGTATACTACACACCTGATGTTGTGGCTCCTCAGGAATTCCGCCACCCAATTGGTTATCGAAGCAAACGTTCTGGGTGCCGATGAAAGGCCAAACGGCAAACAGGTCAACTGAAGTAGCTGATGCTGATGTGAATCTTGATGATAATTTAGTCTCAGGAACCTATGATGCTGCTGTGCGATGGCCACGTGAAAATACGCTTGGCTCAGATCTAATTTGGCCATCCAGTCTTGTTGTTGCAAAAAATTTTGGCACTCGGATGTGACTGAATAGTTGAACCGGTTTGGCTACTTCGAACTGATTTAATTGCTTTAGATTGAAGATAGGACGGAAGGTCTGATCTGACTTGGGCACCAGAAAGAACGAGGAAAGTAACTTGGTGTCCGTTCAGCAGGTTCTAGCACACCTGACTTGAATTGCTATGGTCATATTGGGGGATGTTATGGTTCTGTAGCATTTAAGAATTTTGAGATTCGGAAATATTAGTGAAGGTTTCAGTATGAAGGGTATGAGTACACCGTTTAAAAGTCGATATATTTTGTCTGGAGCACCTAGATTTCTCCAAGCATACTGAAATTGCTTGAGACAGCCGCTTTGAAATATCCGACAGTCATTCGCGATGCTTGTTTTTAGTGGAAGCATGTGGTTGTGATTTCTTTCCATTTGGTTTGGCTTGGGGGTTTTTTGCTTTTTTTTTTATTTTGGTGAAGCATGTTTTTGTCGTTTAGTGAAGGTGTCCCGACGAAAAAATCTTGCATCCGCGTGCTTACTAGTCGACGGTTTTTTGATGTTGATAAAATTTCTTTAAAATAATGTTTGGGGACTGATTTTCTTGCTACGGGTAGTTTGTTAATACCCCCCCCCCCCCCCCAATTTTTGAAGGTAGGTTCGAATTGCTTCATATTTAAAAGCGATTGTATACTAGGAGGGATTTTATGTAAAACATCACGATGAAAGCCTTCAGGAATTTGACGCAACATAGCCTCTCGGCATATGTTTACAAGATCAGCTCTTCTACCACTTACTGTAGAACCAAGTCATACGTAACCTTAATATACTACTAGATTCTTTTGAAAAAAGAATTGAAAGAAAAGAATTCTACTTTTTGGAACAACGAATTGGGTGTCAATGTTTCCCTAGACTCATTTGACCAATCTACCAATGATTGTAATGTTTTATGCAATTCGTCTTTTTGACAAAGTTTTCGTTAAACCAGCAAAAGATCTTTCTAGTAAATATGATGGCGAATCTGATGGCGAATCTTCTTTTAGCATATCAGATTCAAAACGCTTTAATTTGTCGTTAATATTTAACTCGACAAAACTGGGGGTAGTTAAATATTTCTTTTGTGAGTCCGAAAATCGAACGGAATTCAAATCACACTTAAAACGTTGCAGTTTCGCTAATTTTTTAAGGAATGTTTTCATTTGCTTTAGGGTGATAGTAATTTCCGACGGAATTTGAAGTTTGTTCTCGGAATTTGACGTTATAAGATTTGTTAAATAGGCCACTTGTTGCGATAAAAACTCAAAGTGCAGGTACATAACTCACGGTTTGAGAGTCCCTCCTTGCTCTGCGTTTGTCAGGACTGGATCCACTACTTGAAGAAGAACCGCTATCACTATCTTTTGTATTTGGTGTTGAAGAACGTACCCGTTTACGTGATATTGAGTCGTTATTAACACTTTCGGATTCAATACTATTATTAATTTTCCATAATAATTGCGGAGAGGTAAACATTTTTCGAATATAAAACAAAAGGGTTTTACCAATTTTAAATGTAATAAGGTAAGTAGGTAGTAACTTTTTCGCGAAGTTAAAATAACGCTAACAACTGTACGGCGCGAAAAACGACGCTATAATGATATTAAATCGGGCCATCACCCGACGCGCGCTTAAACCTTAGTACCAAAGAGTAAGTATAGAGGGCGCTACCAGCGGAGAGGCAAAGGAAATCGCTGACAACAGGCTAAAAGACGGGTGCTTGACTCAAGATGGATTCCGGATATTGATACAAAACAAATAATATGTACATTTATTCTACCAGGGGCACACCTCGGACACTTCATACAAAACTTGCAAAATAATTACCTATTACTACTACAAAGCCAAATAACGTCTGTACACGTGCAAATGTGTGCGTGAATTTTAGTAGGGTTGAATCAGTTGGGTGTCGTGGTGTACAAAATGGCGCGAAAAGTGAACGTGCGTCGGGTGAACCGAACGACGACGGAACTACCCGAACGTTTCGAGCATTATTATGAAGTGATCTTGTCCGAGCGTTCAATTATTTCTTTCTTAAAGAAATAAAATAAATGATATTTGATTTTGAATACTCGGATTTGTAATGACATAAAAGTAATATTACAATATTTAATTATGTGAAGAGGTTTATTTATTCATCAATAATGGTAAATTAAGGTACCTACCTAATTACAAAATATGGAATTCACGATCGCCCCGTACCATTACGCGGCAACGCAATTTTTTTTTTTTCATTTACTTCGGAACCAGTCCATGTCCATACATGTTAAGTTCAAAAGTATTAAAAATAAAAATTAAGAATTAATTAAAATATTACAATAATAATAATTACAATGGGGCGACGCGACAAGGTTAGTGCGTAGGGTACTACTTTTCAATTCCAAGAATGAATAGAACGTGAAAGAAAGGGACATAAGTACATAACTAAGACAATAAAGAGAGAGAGCAATATTAATAGCTGGTAATGTTGGTATGTTATTATTACGGAAGTTTTAATTGTATTATTATAAAACTTAAAACAAAATAAATCGCAAAATTGTGTGTTTGTGTCAGCAGTACCTACAGCGCTGCAGTTCTTACGATTTTGAGCGCCCTGGCTAAAGAGTCGGCGGTTAGCCCCTCCGGTGCGGGGTCGAGGGTGCGGTATCTGATATAGCGCGGGGAAGGGAGTGTCCCTTCTGTACGTAGTACTATTAAGTATTCTGTGCCAGGGGCGCTTGTGCAGTACCTTCCTAGTATGTAATAGCTGTTTTTTCGGCAACTAATTTTGAACGACTCATGTTTTTCATTTTTTGTTTTTTGTTTTTTTTTTAATAATTTTATCAAATTAGTTTATTGCAAGAAGCTTATAGATAAAAGTGGAGGCAACACTCTAAATACCTAAGTGAAGTCAACTGTGGGCAGACGCTCTCTTTCTGAATGCATACATAAGATAAAGAAAACACATATCACTGTCTCGTTCTTATGTATGCATTCAGAAAGAGAGCATCAGCCCACAGTTGGTTTCAAGCTTTTGTTCTAAGTGTTGGCTCCATTTATACCTATATCTTCATGGTTTATTGTCATCGGTCCTCGATAAATCTACAAAGTTTGAACGAAATCTGGCCGTTTAAAGTGGGTCAAAATCGCTCCCAAAGAAGTCGGTTACAAAGGTTACAAACAAACATACAGGTGAAGCTAATAAAAAGCTGGTAATGAAAACTACTGGGCCAAACAATGTTAAATTTTTATGGGACCAAATGGCAACTATTCCGCATCAAACTAAAGAAGAATCACGTAAATCGGATCATACAGCTTAGAGTAATCGATTACATTTAAAAAAAACCAACCGAATTGAGAACCTCCTCCCTTTTGAAGTCGGTTAAAAAGAGCCTAGAGCCTCTCTTGGGTTTCATTCAAGCTTAGTTTCTACTAAAATTCATCAAAATCGGTTGAGTAGTTTATTTGTGATAGCGTCAAAGTCAATTAAAATCATTGGTCCTATATTAAATTATTATTATACCTTTTAAAAAAAGATTCCTTTTCTCCTGAGTATTCCTCCTGAGTCTTAGAGCATATAAGTGCTATCTAGGTATGGTGTGAACTAAACGCAAATCATAAATGTCGGATTGTCTGTGTCAATACTGTCAATCAAATCAAGTCAGTTTTGACAGCTATATAAATATGTCACGTCACGAACACAAATATTAGCGGACTATTTATTAATTTAAAAAAAACCCAATTAAAGAAGCTATTTTTTTAAAATATTATTAAAGAAGATGGTAAAATATTGATAAAACAATCTAATTACAATAGTTTGAAATTGCATTATATCTATAGATGATATCATGATGTATTCTCAAAATGCTGTCGGCATTAAAAGTTTTGTTTTTTTAAGTTATTTTGATAATTTTATGTGTTTATAGGATTTGAAAACGTTTGGGGAGGACAATTTCGATCCTAAACAATGGATTAACAAAGCTTGGAGTTCTAGTGGCAATCAGGAAAAAGAGGTAAGTAACTAAAAACAAATTTAACAAAATATCTCACTAAAACTAATGAAAGTTCCATGGATTTCTTTAAAGCACTGTGACGGGGCAAAAAAATAATCAATAAATTTAATGTTTTTCAACCATTTAATGTTTTCCATACATGAATGTGTACTTTTTCGCAATATTTTACCAACTTGGACTGAATTTAATTTGAAGAATTTTAATGTAGGTAGGTACCTATATTTTGTATTACAAAAGCAATGAACAATGAGTTACAGTTGTTAATATGTTTTTTTTTAATTAGAATAATATTGCTTCATATACATTATTCATCTGCCTAGCCGTTTCTCAACTATATTGGCTTCCAATCTTACCGGATGCTGCTGAATACCAGTATTTACATCGAGCAATATACAACAATGTACATTATTCTGAGCTAAAATGATGAAAGTGCTTTTAAGCCACTTATCATTTTAAATCCTAAGGCTAGAAGATTTATTTTTACTCTCTCCTGGCACATTCAAGTTCCACTGCTATTACTATCAGCCTGTGTCATCCCACGGGTGAGCAAAGGCCTCCCTAAGACTTCTAGCGGTTTTGATCTAGTGTGGACCATCATCATCATGTTCTTGCCCATGTCCCATATTACTTGGGGTCGGAGCAACACGCTTTCTTCTTCCATTCCTTCCTGTTAACCGTCATGTTCTCTGGCTAAAAATTTTAGACTATGATGACTCAGAAAACGTAATTAAGTTATTATGAAGAGAAACATTCCCACTCCCCAACACACGCACATGCACACACGCACGCACTATCACTCATACTCCCCTCACACACTCACACAACACTTTTACTACACATACCCCTACACATCTCAACTAACACGTGCAAGCACATTCTGCCCGCCCACTGCCCACACAATTCACTTATAAACAATTAAATATTATACATGTTAGATTACTTTGAATTTTTGTATTATTATTACCAATACTTTTGATTCGCTTTGTAATCTTTGGATGCCATAAATAACATGTGGCATAGTAACTAGGGGAAGACATTAGCAGTTAGCTCCTGTAATACAGTGTACACTAGCACAGGGCCTCAAGTCTGCTATTACAATAGTGTCAGAATGGTCTATCATTGATTTCATAAATGTTGATTTTGACAAGTTGGGTAATCTACTAATATAATGGCGTCATTATGAAAATTATTGATAGACCATTCTGACACTATTGTAATAGCAGACTTGAGGCCCAGGAGCTAGGGAATTCATAAAAAAATTCTATAATTTATGCCAATAAAGGTTATTATTATTATCAATGACTCACTTTTCTTTCATACATCTTTCTTCACACAATCTATCCATCTTTACTTTGGCTTTCCTCTACCTCTCCATCCAACTACATTAATATTTATAGCTCTTTTGCGGACCATCAACTATTAATTTTGTCTTGCTCATCCTCGCCTACTTTCACATGATAAACCATGAAGCATTCTGACTGTGTCACGGCTCCACAAAGTATGTAGCGCTCAAGTAAGGCAACAATTTATATTAAAAATTCTCATCTTTTACAGATATTTGTTGCAAACACAGTGTCAAGACTGCAACTGTACATGAAGCAGCTGACCAACTCTTTAGATGAGACTACCACTCAGGTACATGAATAATTATAATAATACCAGTCTGTAAATGTCCCACTGCAGGCACAAAATATAATGGTTACAGAAGGACCGCTTCCACCATCCTTAAAAATAATGACCTAAACTTGCCAGACTCACTAGGGCTGCTACTGTATTGCCTCTGTAGGTTTTATTTGTGGCAATATGAAATTTTATTGACACTGGTTGGAATTCTTTGCAATTTTTTTATAACAAAATTTTCTTGTTTGTCATGAAATGTCAATTACATCATTAAGAGCGCCCTTCCCCATCGAACGAACTTCAACTCAAGCGTTATTGAATTTTTTTTTGTTTCAACCAACGCAAAGCTCGAAAACCAACGAGTGAGTGAGAACGCGATAACATCACAGGAAAATTGGCGCGCGGAAATTTCACAAAACTAGTTCCAGGACATACGTGTTTTTGAAAAAAGCCTTACAGGTTTTTGGTAATGATGTTTGTAATTTAGAATCATCATTTCATGTGCAAGGTTTGTATGACGCTGTTTTTTTTCTTTTTCAGTGTATGAGTGCATTATGAACGGCCAAAGTTCAGATAAAATTGTGCAAAAATGCTGATTTTCGGACGTGTTAACTGAATTAGTTTCTCAAAAAAGTTTATGGCTTCATACAAACCTAGATTTTAACCACAAGATACCTGGGTGTTTAAAATATTTAGGAAATAATTTGTTATAACGCCGTAATCGTATTTATGGGAAATATGACGGGATGGGCGCTCTTAAATTCATTTTGACAACGGACGGACGAGTTTTTTGATGCCCTGTGAGCATTGTACATATTATGTATTTATATTTATTTCTAAGCTTTGTATATAATAAATACTTAATCTTGTTAGTTCATGTAAAATGTAGTTGTAAAAATTACTATTAAACATTTTGACAACATGTGACAGTTGAGATTGAAGTCTGCTTGAAACTGCTTAAGAACTACTTGCCTATAAACGTAATGCCAATGTGTGCGTGCGAAAAATGGCGGTTTGTTCTAAGTGGTCTCTCTGCTCGGGCGCGCCGCAGCCTTACGTACTTTGTGCTGCAGGGCAAAGTAGGTATAGTGATTGATAGGCTACTATTGATACTGCTGCAATAGTGAAAATATCTAATCTATCTAAAAAATATTGTTGTTTAGTAATGCCACCGACTTACGACTTTTAACTTATTTTTTACTTATTAAAGGTGGTTATCTTTTGTGTGAAAAAGTTTTTATTTTCGCTTTTTAGTGCCTACTTCTTATCTTACAAATTAATTACGAAACGGAGACACCATAAAATTTCAGTTATTCATTCATTCAGTCATTTTCTACCCTTAGGGTTGGAATATTTGAATGAAATTGAATATGGGACCAACTTTGGCACACAAGCCACCGCACCATCGCAGATGAGTTAAACTATCAATAAATGCTTTGACTTTTGACTGAACATTTCCAGATTGTGAGTTCCATCCCCCGAATCTTGCAAGATGCGTCATCTCTTCAGCTGGAAGGTGCCATGCTGCAGCAGAAGCTGTTATCCTTGGAGCAGAAGGTACAAAGTGTTGAGGAGCAGACTGGCCACTCGATAGAGAGCTTGCAGAAGATTGATCAGCTGAAGAGCCGGTTGGAGGTGAGAAAATTATGTGAATATTATTAAATTATCTTTTACGGTTTGATAGAGCAATGTGCTTAACCAGCGGGTCTGTTCTGTTAAACACCCTCGAAATTAGGCCCACAGCCAGGTGGCAAGACTTAAGCTGACTGTGGTTAGGGATCCAGAGTGAGAAACTTCCTCAAAATGCGAGCCGTGTCTAAGACTACTGCTTTCTGCATCCAACTCTTAACTCAGCTGTTGAACGATAGTTTCGATAGTAACGATGTTGATACATAAAATATAATAAAAAACCGGACAAGTGCGAATTAGACTCGCTCACCGAGGGTTCCGTAAAACCCTATAAATTTTGATTCCCTTAAAAGTGTCGAATTGTACGTTTTTTGCGTAAACTTAGAAGATTTTTTCACCGCTTCAAAGGACCGTGGATCTTAGTTTATGGTTTTAATTTTAACTCGATACTTCCACGCGTTACCGAGATAAAGGGTCTTGACAGACAGACAGACAGACGGACAACAAATTGAGGGGTTCCGTTTTTTCCTTTTGAGGTACGGAACCCTAAAAATCTGGGTTGTTACGCCGCCAACTTCCAAACTACGAGCTTATCATCTTCCTGCCCTTATCCCATGTTACTTGGGGTCTTCGCAACACGTTTCTTCTTTCATCGCGTTCTTTCAACCGTCATGATATCACCGTCTCTTCACACAATCCTTTCATCTTTTTTCTTCGGCCGTCCTTTTCCTCTCCACCCACCCATCTATCATATTCATAACTCTTTTGGTCCCTTGCGTTTCATGCCTCCTCTTCACATACCAAGACAAACGATTCCCTTTCAAGTTTTCTGCCGCTGGCGTAACCTTCCAACTTTCTCTAATATTCCATGTAATGGGGTGAATTGAGACGAAACTTTAAAGAGGATTTTAACGTTGAAATTATATAGCTTGTTGCCAACAAGGACACAAGAAAAGAATATATATTATTGAGTCGTTCATTTTTGTCAACAAACTATATTATTTCATCGTTAAAATCCCCTTTAAAGTTTCGTCTCACCCCTTTATCCCTATTCACCCCGTTTTTAACCGACTTCAAAAAAAAAGGAGCTTCGCTGTTCGACCCGTATGTTTGTATGTATGTATGTATGTTTGTCCGCGATTATCTCCCGTTTGGCTGAACCGATTTTGACGCGGTTTCCAGAAAACTGTTTGTTACATTCTGGAGAAGGTTTTAGTTATAACAAACAGAAATTTATTCAGCGCTTTTTGAAAAAAACAACAAAAAGCGAGAAGACATTTTCGTTTCTTCCATCTTTCCATCTTTGGAGGATTTTCAATCTCTGTTATAACTGTGTTGCCGTTCCTTAATGGATTTGGGTGATAAGGAGGCACCAAAAAGTGTAAA
This sequence comes from Charanyca ferruginea, assembly GCA_947361185.1. Classification (NCBI taxonomy): domain Eukaryota; kingdom Metazoa; phylum Arthropoda; class Insecta; order Lepidoptera; family Noctuidae; genus Charanyca; species Charanyca ferruginea. Next base: position 6,828,437 of record OX376080.1, on the reverse strand, counting down.
ATAAAAACTTTTTTCAAAAAAGAGAACCACCTTCAAAAAAAAAAACTAACTAACTAAAGTCATGATGTGTGCTAAAGTTATATTTATCACTTTTTAGATTTTTTTTATGGTAATCATTTCTGACCTAACTCCGAGCTCCTAATGGTAACCTCAATAACACTGCCCGACGCTATGAATCTAACATAGGACCCGACTCACAGCTGTTACACTTATGACCACGTGATCAACGAGACAATCTTAGACAGTACACCGTGTGGAAAAGTACTAGGCGCCCATAAAACCGAAGTGTACCTTCCACAGAATGCAGCATCGGCCCTTCGCGAGGCCGACAAGTGGGCGGCGCTAGCCACCTCTTTGGAAGACATCCTGGAATCTGGAGTGCCAACGCAAGGAGAGAAGTTGACTGAACTAGCGGAGCAAGTCGCCGCCATGACTGCTAGTCTTGAGGTGAGACCATCACTTGCCTCGTTATGATATCAGGTGCGGACTCACCATACCTCTGGCCATACCCCTGGTGGTATGGTGGGTCTCTTTAGACCCACCATTTTCAAACCATTTTCTCAGTGATATAGCTTTCTAAATCACTGAGAAATTGGTTTGGGTTAGATCTGTGACCATTAAAGCGCGAAGGAGAAGCGAGCGATGCGACCGGTGCCGCGGTAGCGGCCGCCGAGCACCTGATCCCCTCTATTGTGTATTGGGTTAGGTTGGGTGAGTGGTATGACGGGTCCGCATTGATGATATCTTAGTAAAAATTTCTAAAAGTAATAGAAAGATTTACAAATTACTTCAGCATGTGCGAATGTATTGGTTGAGGCGTGTTTTCGCACAAACAAACATCTAACATCCCAACAACATCAACATCGTATTTTGTGTCTTTTTTTTATCGTCGTGAATAGTTTAATTCCGCGTAACCCCCTGGCCACAGCTAACAGCGACGCGAATTGCGGCGCGACTTGCGAGGTGTCAAGCGGTGAGCGCCGGAAACAAATGGTAGACAACATATGAAGTATGCCACAGCTACAGGCGCGGGCGACGCGAATTGCGGCGCGACTAGCGGGGCGATGAGAGTCGCGCGAATCGCGGCGTCGACGGGCTGCGCGCCGGGCGAGTGAAACAAATGTACTAGCGAGTACCGAGGTGGCCACAGCTCAGAGCGGCGCGCGCGGCGGCATCGGTGGACGCATTTGGATTCGCGCGAACGAAACAAATAATTTTGTTTTTATCGCGCGATGAGCTTATAATAAATAATGGATACGGATCAATTTATTAGTGAAATATTGTGTAGACCAGCAATATATAAATGTAGGCATGTTATAAAAAAATGTGGGACGAATTAAAAAAAAACAATTCATCGGAGTAGTTCCTATTTCATGATAAAGATTTTGAAATTCGAACTGGGCGCAATCCTATTCTTGACTGAATAATATCTTGAGCCAAGAACGCACTTGATTCAAGACAATACCGTGCCACTTTTGGTGGGGCCATTTTAATTAATAGTTTAACCGTTCTCTCAAATACGTCCACCGCTGACGCCGCCGCGGTCGCAACTAGTCGAGCTGTGGCATGGCATACCATCGCAAATCGCGTCGCTCGGCGCGCCTCCAGACGCGCCGCAATTCACGCCGCTGTTAGCTGTGGCCAGGCCGTCACTAAAATTGCCAAATACCGCAAATTTCGATCTTATGTAAAATCTGCGAAAGTGTACATTCGCAGTAAGTATTTATAAATGTTACTGACGCGGAATTGAATTATCAACAAGTTTAGTAATATGGGTATATTTCATATCAGCTTATTGCTGTCTACTGCTGAACAAAGAACCCGCCCATACCCATATGCAAAATTAAATTATCTTTATCTTTAATTTTTTTTTAATTACGGGAAGACTCGCTACGCAAACGTAAATACTTTATATCGCTAAAATATAACCCGACCAAGTGAAATTGCTCGTTAGTTTCGTATTACAAATTATGTTACTTTGAGTTGATTGAATTTGGCATTTTTTTAACCGACTTCAAAAAGGAGGTTATCAATTCGAATGTTTGTATATTTTTTATGTATGTTCGGGCATAACTCTGTCATATATAGACGGATTTGCAAAATTCTTTTTTTGTTCGAAAGAGGTTTATACCGAAATGGTCCCATATAAATTTTACCAAAATTGATCCAGCCCTTTTTGAGAAAATCAACAAATTCCCAAAAAACATACTTAGACGACGTTTTAGTTTCTTCAATCTTTGGAGGATTTACAATCTCTTTTAAGTGTGTCGCCGTTTCTTAATGGATTTGGATGTTAAGGCAACACTAAAAAGCGAAAAATAAAAAGATTTTTCAAAAAAAAATGAAAACCGCCTTCAAAAACTAAAAGTGATAAATAACTTTAACACAGAACACACATTACTTTACTTTCGGAAGTCGGTGGCAATATAAAACAACAAACAGAACAAAGCTACCGCCACCGACTTCCAAAACTAAAGTCATGTGTGTTCTGTGCTAAAGTTATTTATCACTTTTTAGTTATTTTTTGAAGGCGGTTTTCTTTTTCCAAAAAGTTTTTTATAGCTTCTCGTGGCGGAAACTTTAGTCGGCACCATTTCTGTTCAAGATATTGGTTGGTCGTTATAACCGTCTGTTATTTTATGATCTTCAGGTACTCAGTGATGCGCCCGACTACGAGAATAAAAAATTGCAACTAGAGACTTTGTACAACAGATTAGAGGCGGTCATTAGCCCACCTCTTATAGAAGCTCTGACACAAATGGACGCCGGTAAGAAACCTTCCTATTATGAAAAATTACGAGACTGTTTACTGACAGACGACGACGAATAATTGATTGATTTATTTATAACTAGCGACCGGCCCCGGCTTCGCACGGGTGCAAAGGTGATACTAAATATACTACAGAATGCCTTTAGTTATATACAACGTTCACAGCTTTTTTGTCATTAGACAACACAAACATGTACTTAACCTTTCGTATGCCGTAATTACAGACACAATTAAAAACCTATTATGTCTCGCGTAGATCTACGTTCAGCTTCAGACATACGAGAGGTTAAACAACAAATATAAGCGCCAGCCGCTCTACCCCCGCTTTTAACACTGTGATATCTACTAATATACTGATTTTAATGATATGCTGTAAAGGGCAATTTTGATCTACATGAAATGCACAACGTATCTAAGACATTTAATTTGGTAAGGAATAAAACTATTGTTTAAAATAGCTTGGTAAGTAACTCATATCTTATTTGTAATATGTAAAAGATAAAAATGGTTACTGGGGGTTATCCTTAAGAGATAAACATATACCATCGCGGACTTTTTTATCGATCTTTTTAAGATATACAATTCCATAGTAAATTAATTTGATATATCTCGTAAGGTTTAGCCAGCGTTTGCAGTGTAAGCGCACAAAAGTATGTTTATTACAACCACACATTGCTCTTGGAATTTCTCGGTTTTCTTCTACTATAATATGCATGTATTATACCTATAAAACTTTCCTCTTGAATCACTCTATCTATTAAAAACCCGCATCAAAATCCGTTGCGTAGTTTTAAAGATCTAAGCATACATAGGGACAGACGCGGCGGGTGACTTTGTTTTATAATATGTAGTGATAATAATGTAAAATTAACTTTAAAAATATTAATCTGGCTGTTTAATTTTAGATGGTCAATACCCGCAATATGAATCCATTGGATTATTTCCAAAATATATAGGTTTTTAGGATTTATTAATTTGAAGCGAATACATTCGATCCTTAGTACCATAGAATGTAACTATATTTAGGTAATGCGCACAACAATTTTGATGTTTTTTGTAAAAACTGATACGCATATTGTATTATAACGTCTGTAACAAGTCATAAATAAAATAATCCAATAAGGCAGTTTATATATTTATTTTATAACGCATTTTAAAGATAAATTTTAGGTAATCGGAAATAGTTACGATCTAAGGCTGCTGTCAAAATACTAATAACCCAATGGATAGGGTATAGCTGCGCTACAGTTTATACTTTATCGTTTTTACTTGGTGTACTTAGTCTTGCGTTGTTGTTCCGAAATAAACTTTAAACCTCAAAAGGAAAAAGACGGAACCCTTATAGGATCACTTTGTTGTTCGTCTGTCTGTCAAGACCCTTTATCTCGGGAACGCGTGGAGGTATCGAAATGAAATTAAAACCGTATACTCAAGTCTATGGTCCCTTGATGCTGTAAAAAAAACAACTCTCTACGTTAAGATTAACGTGAAAAAAAGATACGGCCGTTTAAGTCGCAAAAACGCATTTATAATATTAAAGTATGAATTAGTACAGAAGTTTGGATATGTACCTACAAATATGTACGGAACCCTCAGTGGGCGAGTCCGACTCGCGCTTGTCCGGTTTTTTTTCAATACAAAAATAAAATATGCCATGACTTTTAAGAGATGGACAAACTCCGTTCACAAGAGCGTCGCCAGGACTCGCCAGCTGATGGCCTAGGGGGGGCAAGTTGATATATGGTGGATAGGAAAAGTATGAATTTTAAATACAGTCAAAGGCACATGAACCTTTTGGAATCTCTAGGGGGGGACACTGCCCCTACCTACACCCCCTTGTCGACGCCCTTGTCCGTTCACGAACATGACGCGTGAATCAGCACCATTGTACTAGGCTCACATAAACGCCAGCATCTCTCCCCTAGATCGCACGGCGACATACGTGTCAGTGTTCAGCGGTATGCAGCGCGCGCTGTCAGTGTGTCGCTGCTGGCGACGTGCGGCCGGCGCGCGACTGGCGGCTGCCTGGCGGCGGCTGGACACTCACACCCTGTCTGCGCTCACCAGGCTACTGGCCAATGAAGCTGGGAGACAGGTCAGACCTGACATTGGTTTTACTTCGGTCAAACCAATGTCATAATTATATTTCATACATTAAATTATTTATTTATTTACTAGCTGACCCGACAGACGTTGTCCTGTGCCGATCTACCTACTTACCTGCCTATTTACCTACACCTACCCTACATCTACCCTACACCTACCCTACACCTACCACTACCAAGTGCAAAATTGACTCTTTGACGTTAGGAACATACCTACATTGTTTAAACAACAGTGACTGCTTGTAATTCAATATGTATATGAATATTTATTATTATTATTATTTATTTATTTTGTGTATGTATATCAGCTGTCTGACACCCATAGTACAGGGTCTCCCTAGTTTGGGGTCAGATGGCCGTGTGTGAAAATGTCCCCACATATTATTATTAATATGAACTTTATACAATAGCAATAAAGCTCGTTTTAGTTAGAAAACGTTTGTATGGGAAAAAGAAAAGGGTTTTTAGGGTTTTTCCGGCAATTATTCGATTTTTTCTCGCCGTAAAAACCATCTTTGAACTTCAACGAACATTTTAAAAAAAGAATTGGCCAAATTGGTCCAGGCGTTGTTGAGTTATGCGCTTACCAACACATTTTGCGATTCATTTTTATATTATAGATTTGTTTGTTTGTTTGTGTGCCGTAAATGGTTGTAAGATCAGTTTATTTTTTTAAATGAATTGTTAAAGAGCAGTGAATTTTGTGAATAATCTATGTAATGAAAATGAATTGTTGTTTGTTAGTTTCGCTAAAACTGGTGAACGGCTGGACCGATTTGGCTAATTTTTGGTCTTGAAATGTTTGTAGAACCAGGGAAGGTTTAAACGGTTAGAAAATTTGAATATTAATTGACAGGACAACGTTTGTCTGGTCAGCTAGTAAATAAATAAATAAAACTTATGGGTAGGGGGTGCAGATATTATTTTTACATGTTTAGGTAATGTTCTTTATGCTCTGCCTTCAAATGGACATAAAAAATTTTACACTACAATCGCATGGCAAAATATTTTTTTTTTTAATTGGGTAATCATTTGAACCATTTTATTATTTTTTAGCACTTTTCGTTTTTCTGTTCACATGAAAGTGAAGCACTTTATCCTATTGCATTCGGGAATAGGGTATTACACCCATTTTTGAAAAGTGTCTCAAAAAAATTCTGTAGTGCTAATATGCCACCAAAAAAAACACAAAAATTGTATTCAATCGTTAAGTGCCATACAAATGCATCTAAAGAACATCGGCCACGGCTCATACATGCTGTGACCTGACTATAAATTATCGCGAACATGACTAGTGTATGGATTAATCCGTTCCTCTAGGCACCAGCATCAATCCTAAATTGAAAATATATTTTTTAAAGGCCGAGGATCATAGAACGATACACTTATGTATTTCGTCACTTTTGAGGTTATGATGTACCTAATAAGTCTGCAGCCATGACTACAACCTCAGCTAAAACCATTGATATAAAAACTATGCAGTACTAAATACTATATAATTATTATAACTATATACTTAAGTCAATGGCTAAAACCACAAATGAATCAATAACCTTTCTAATCTTTTCACTGTTATGTATCTAAGACAAAGACAGCGCAATGTGTATGAATCAGGGTATGATTATACAACAGTCAAGCTAGACTGTTTAGTAACTGTTTTAAATTAGAAAAATATATAAAATGATTCCTTGCCTCATCTTATACCTACTTACTAAAAATATAACCTAATATCTCAGTCGTAGGTATCTCAAAGGTCGGTAAAATAAAGATAATAAAGCATGTTAAATAAAACACCAACATGGTTTTAAGTATTAATTTATTGTATGTCTTCCCTTACAACAATTACTGAATCTAAATATTCAGCAGGTGCAGAAATATTTGACTGGTATCAAGCCCATCCAAGGTACCAAACAATCGTCATGACATGAGCACAACATCCAAGTGTGCGTTGCCCTACCAAACAGTTGCAACAATACACTGCTATACCCTCTCTCCCTGATATTCCATTTTCTATTAAAATATAAACATAGTATTGCTGTCTTGATATATGCCTAGACTTCCATCGACAAATTGTGACACATCTACTTCTATTTGCTCTGTGTGTGTGTAATCATCTTCAGTTATCTGTAAAAGAAGACATAAATATTACTATTATGAAACTTAAAAGGATATCTGCCTTTCTTTTTGCTATGTTGGGGTTGGGTTGGTTTCTAGTACAACCTAGTGCAGCTAAATATCAGTATTTTACATGGAGCAACTACCATCAGACCTCCACAGCCCAATCAATGGGATATACTGATACTCTTACATGGACAGATTTTATAAGCTTTTTACGGGTTATAATGATTATCAAAGATGGTAAATGTGGTATGGTAAACGGGACTAACAGCTCAACATGCTTGCAAGGCACGGGGATTCTCAACGAGTAATGAAACTGTAACCCATCCACTGTCTGCGACAAACGCAGCTTTAGCTCGCAGATCAATCAATCTACTCAGTATCCACGTTATACTAAAACATCATTAAGCATAAAAAAACTACTAAATAAATAAATAAATACATTTGATTAATATTGTAATACTGCCATAACATAGTAAACTATATAAATAAATAATGATAAACCAATGACCATAATGATAACAATGTTATTTTTTGTAGTTTTTTATAAGTATGTATGATAGTCTGTAAGGTATAATAAATGGGTGGGTGAAATTATTATTATGGGTATTTGATACCCGAAATAAATGATTTATTATTGTTATTATAATTATCATAATGAGAAAAGTACGTACTTACGAGTATTGGGGCGATCCAATTGCTGATTAACGATATGACTCTGGTGTATATATTGCAATGAATGCACTGTAAATGTCGAAGAGTTGCTCGATCATTCGGGTTAATTGTAGTATTCCAAGACGTTACTCGGTACTCTAAACCAATTTATTAATTCATAAAGGGCAATCGGTGTCTTATGATTAATAGCAGAGGGTCGCCAGGTGTAAGCGTCATCGGTGTCCAGGTATCAGTTTCAGAGGGTCGCGAGGAGTTGAGAGATCAGTCGGAGTCCGTAATGGTAGCCAAGTCACAAATAACACACTAAATCCACAAGAAATCGCCCAGTACACAACGACGCAAGAGCAACGATCGAAGGACTGCGCGGAATGTCGCTTTGACAGCTGACAGCTCTCATGTCATACTACGTTCCGTTCTACGTATTAGTACAAATGTCAACCTATCATTTGCAACTCGTTTCGGAATACTTAATCCATATCCCTATCTAAAAATGATGTTATTGATCACTACACTACAAAAACAAGTAAAAAATCTACAATACAATCAAGTATTTAAAAAAGTAAATGCATAATGGTAGTTTTGCTTTCGTGTTATGATGAAACGTGTACCACAGATAAAAACGGGACGGGTTTAGATGCGTTCAAAACCTATAAAAAGTAGTAAGGAGATGAGGTTTTTATTACAAAGCTAAATTATTTTTCCGGCCCCAATAAAATAAGCTGGACCCCGTAATTTAATATACACTTAAGTCACTATTTTTTGACGTATCAATCATTGGTGGTCGTTTCATATTTTAGTCAGGTCACATCTGGCCGATGTTCTTTAATATTTTCAAATTTCGCGCATAGTTTGACGAAAACGCTCTTACTAGACGCCATATTGCTCAGCGTAAATGACGTCAGTTCGTTTTGTATCAAATGAGCTCATAATAAATATGATAATTGTATATCATTTAAAAATAATTAAAAGCATATTTTTTAATAGGTGTAATAATGAAAAAAATACGTTGGTTACGAAAATAATAAAAGTACAAAGCCTATATTTCGCCAATCGATTGACTGACAGTTGACAATTTTTTGTTTACACAGCCGTACGGCGTAATAACATGGCCGCTATTATTTCACGGTATTTAAAACAGATTAAAAATACTGAAAACTATGAAGTGAATTTAAAATTTTGTTTTGTTATTTTATGAACTAAAACTTACTTTTTCCGACTGCTTTATGCCTAAACTGTCTCAATAACATATTTATAGATTTTTTCTCGTATAGAGTAAAATACCCTATTGTGTAGCCTTTTATCAGTGTTTTTTTTTGGAACGAAGTTCCTTATCGCGCGTTGTGAAAGGGGGCTAGACGGAAAAAAATCTTACGAAAAGTTGTCACGACACTTTTGTATATTTGATTTAAGAGCCACCTATTAACGTTATTGGCGCAACTGTGCTCTTCGAGATCGAATTACGAACGGCCAATAGATGGCGCAGAAATAATTTATTGGTCTTTCTATCTAAATAACTACGCATTGTACTAACATGTTAGAAAATGTTAATCTTTAAAATTACTTACTTACAATGTAAGCAGCCATAATAACTTTTCATTCCTCGCTTTTTTTTTGCCCTGGCTTAAAGCCACTTAAATTCACTTTAACGCATCACATTAATTAGTGAAGGAATTGTAATAAAATTTTATTACAATTCCTTCACTAATTAATCGAAAGGAACTTCGTTCCATCCGGGTGTCCCTTGACACCTCTCAAGTTTTTTTTTGTTATAGAATTGGTACTTCCAAGATAATCCTCTTTAGAAACAAACAAATACATAATTATACCTATTTATTACAGGTTGACTGGTTGACTAATGTATTGAAATCGGAGACTCCTCTATCGGAGTTGATTAGGCTGTACACAGATTTGCTTCTCTCTCTGGAACCTGCTCCTACTAAGGTAATTCTTTTTCATCAACCAACTTCAAAAAAGAAGGAGGTTTCTCAATTCGACTGTATGTTTTTGTATATTTGTTACGCGATTTCTCCGGCAAATTTCAATCGATTTTGTAAATTCTTTTTCTTATGTATTTAGGGGTGCTCCCATATAAATGTTATCGAAATTAATTAAGCATTTTTTGAAAAACCAACAAAATCCCAGAAATATCTACATAGACTACGTTTTGCCGGTTCATAATGAATTTGGATGATAAGATGGTACTAAAAAGTGATAAATAAAAAGCTTTTTCACAAAAAAGACAACCGGCTTCAAAATCTAAAAAATAAAAAATAACTTTAGCGCCACACATATGACTTTAGTTTCGGAAGTCGATGGCAATACAAAACAACAAACAGAACAAAAGCCGCCGACTTCCCAAACTAAAGTCAAATGTGTGGGAGTTGTGCTCTTTTAAATGATCTTTAAAACATGTTGTTTTTTTTATCACAAATTTACAGGTAGTTTCAGCGAATCTAAAGATGTGTTCGTCTCCCGAGGAAGGCATATTATTGCTGACAGATTTGAGAAGTGACATCGATGATTTTATCACTTGCATTCAAAGTGTAATCGACGCGCCTAGACAGAACAAAGGTTAGTCATTAAATGATAATTCTTACTATCTATTCGAAATCAAATAATTTATTTCAATAAGACCATTTAAAGGCATTTTTCAACTTAATTTAGAAGATAAAAGCAACCTAGCTGCCCCTTCTAAAAGGTAGTTTTGTATGGAGAAGAATGGACAAGAAACTTCATATTTGTAAAAAAAATGGTGATTGGGCTTACTCTTGATCTCGCATCTAAAATGATGAAAAGTGATGAAGATGTGTCGTGAGTGTCAGACACTTGTGAAGTAAGTGTCAAGAGTGTCTGACACTCGAGGAAGAAGTGTCGCGAGTGTCAAATACTTGAAAGTGAATTGTTGTATGCGTCTGGCATTCGATATGGAGTGTCGCGGTTGTCAGACACTTGAAAATGGAGTGTTATGAGAGTCGGACAGTTAAGAAATGAATGTCGTGATTTTCAAGCACTTGAAAATGGAGTGTCACGAATTTCAGACACTCAGGGATACGTCCTCGAGTTTTGACACTTGTTCAACGCGTGTCTAATGGCATTCTTATGTCAAACTTTATGCAAAAATGTCGCAAACACAGTAGTAAAAATGTCTTTCTGTACATGACAGAAACACTACTGCCAGCGATTATGCGAGAATTCGGCCGAGCTGCGTACGCGCCGCTTAGAGAGCTGTTACCGAAATACACCGAGTTGCAAACACAGCTCTTACTCGATAATCTTAATAATACACAATTAAATCAGGTAAGGAATTATTAATTTATACATTTCAAGGTTTTGTCCGCGACTTCGTCCGTGTGAATTTTCTCAAGGATCTCTAATTTTTTTTTGATAATGCTATGTAGCCTGTAGCATTCAGGGTTAACGTAGCTTCCTATTAGTGAAAGAATTTTTGAAATTGGATGAGCAGTTTCGGAGATAACCCCCTACATACAAACAAATAAATTGTATGTCTTTATAATATTAGTATATAACAATTCTAGATACATAGATACATGCACATTAAGCCATACCGAACTGTCAAATTTTCCCAATTGAATATGAACCTTAACGTTTTGTGATAAAGTTGAAAATCTATCAATGAAATTTGACAGATTGTTGTAGCTTGATGAAAATGTATGTAATTTCCTGTTAAACAAACATCAACTTTACCTGTTTATAAATTAAGTTTCTTTTAGAATGACTATCCGAAAGTTGAAAACTAAGTTACAAAAGAAACTGAACTTTTTTGCTAGGGATTTAAGTTATTATACACTTCTGGACACATCTATTGGCCCACCTTGTATTTTCAGTTTCGTTTGGTCCTAGCTAAAATTTTATATTAGGTCGAGCAAAAAGTTTTTATGCAGTTTTGAACCTGGCACATTCACAATTTCATTCAATAGTCTTTTTTTGAATTTCGAACACAGAATTTAAAGAAACAAAAGACAATTTGGAGCCTGTTTGTTGATATCAAACAATCGAATACTAAGAAAACTTGGTTTTATTGGTTTACTTGGATTTAATTCTTGAAAAAGTGATTGATATCTTTGGTTTTGCAACAAACATTACTTATTCTTAATATTAAGGTGAGGTTCTATCAATAATCTATGGATACTTCACCTGAAGTCGCCGCCCAAGCTGTGGCACTTATTCAGGCCGGACACAGCCAAAGAAACGTGAGTGCTCAACTTAATTTAAGTCGATCTGCGGTCCGAAATGTTTATCGGAGGTACCTAGAGACTGGCGGCTTTGTTCGTCGCCAAGGAAGGCCACGATCTCGGGTCACAACTGAAAGGCAGGATCGATTCATCGTGACGACCAGCTTGAGAAATCGTCACCTTACCTCCATTGAGATACAAAACCAACTTCGGGACTTCCACGGAGTATCTGTGAGCGCTCGAACTGTTCGGAGAAGGTTAAAAGAACGCGATATGGTACCACACAAGCCAGCTAATGGGCCCAAACTAACGCGAGCCCACCGAACAGCGCGCCTTCATTTCGCACGCAGTCATTTAAATTGGACACAGCAAGATTGGAGCCGTGTACTCTTTTCTGATGAGTCTAAAATTGTGTTACATGGCAATGATGGAAGGAAGAAGGTCTACCGACGTAAGGGAGAGCGTTTCGCACAATGCTGCTTTGAAGAGAGGGTTGCTTATGGCGGTGGCTCATGGGCCACATGGACTGTCTGGGGCGGTATATCCGCGAGCGGCAAAACTCAACTTGAGGTTGTTACAGGACCACGGCTGCCAACATTAAATGCTGAAAGGTACATTCGTGAGTGCTTAGAACCTCACGTGATACCATACGCGGACTATGTGGGCCCAAATTTCCTTTTTATGCATGATAATGCAAGAGCCCATGCGGCCGGCATCGTCAGGGAATATCTTCGGGATGTGAGCATCACAGTTATGGACTGGCCAGCCAGAAGCCCAGACATGAACCCCATTGAGCACATGTGGGACGAGCTAAAAAGACGTGTTAGGGCTCGTCAGCCAGTTGCCCAGACGATGCAGGAGTTGAAAACTGTCATAGAAGAGGAATGGGAGATGATCCCTCAAAATTTCATAGAGCGGTTGATAAACTCTATGCCTAATCGTATGAGAGCTGTGGTAGATGCCCATGGAGGCAACACGCGTTATTAAATTAAACCTTTATTTGATAAAACATGTTTTTTATTCAAAAATCAATTGCCTTTAACAAGGCGCATATCCGACTTGTTAGGTGTAGCTCCATGTCGTATGGTATTCTGAATTCAAATTTAAAACAATACGATCGAAAAAGATGGTAAAATGTATCAGGTTTAAAACTGCATCAACAGTTTTTGTTCAATCTAGCAATCATATTTCAGTAGGGGCCATCGAAACCTAAACTCTAAGGTGGGCCAATAGATGTGTCCAGAAGTGTATATACCCCTGGTGGTATGGTGGGTGTAAAACTATACCACTGAGAAAATTGTTTGGGTTAGGCTAACCTAACCCAACACACAGGACAGTTCTAAAACTGTGACCATTAAAGCGTGAAGGCGAGCGAGCGAAGCGAGTGGTGCCGCGGTAGCGGCCGCCGAGCGAGATTCCCTCTATTGTTGGTGAATCATTTGGGTTACGTTAGGTGAATGGTATAGTTTTAGACACACCCCCGGTGAGTCCGCATTGGTTACTTTTCCGAAACCACAGTTACCTTATTGATTTATTTTATTTATTTGTTTGGAACAACTAACAATTACATAATAATGTTAAATACAAACAGTGAAACTTAAAACTAACAATTATGTAATCCACTGCGTTATTCACAGAATAGACCTACTAGATATACAATTTTACAATATAAAATAAAGAAAATTTTAAAAATACAAATTTTAAATCTGTACTAATAATATGAAGCTGAAGAGTTTGTTTGGTTGAACGCGTTAATCTCAGGATCTACTGGTTCGATTTAAAAAATGGTTTTTGTGTTGGATTGTCCATTTATCGAGGAAGGCTATAGGCCCATGCGAAGCCGGGTCGGGTCGCTAGAAAAACATAAAGTTAAAGTGCTTTAAAAAATAATTTTTACACATGGGATGAATGACAATAACATTAAAAATGTTTACAAAATTTAACTCTACGATAGCCATTATTTGACAATTATAAATGCTAATAAAATTAGTATTGTTGCAGGAGGATCTTCTAGAACTATCGAGAGCGATCCTGACGGTGTCAGAGCGGTGTGAAGGTTGGTTGTCTACTGCGCACAGCAGAGCTAAGAAGATAGCAGGGGATGCGATGTATGTCTTCTATATGCCTGCAGTTGAGGTAAGTGTGGCGATAGTTGCGCGTTAGTTGAGCGATAGTTGGTTGTCGAGGTAAATGTGAAAATAAATGTTCGATGGTAGTTGGGCGATAGTTAACCTATAGTCGGCCGGTAGTTGACCCATAGTCGGGCGATTGTTAGACGATAGTTGGTTGTCGAGACGAATTTGAATAAAGAAAAGTAGACTAATAATATAATAATACTAGCTGACCCGACAGACGTTGTCCTGTCCCGATCTACCGAACATTTGGATGGGGGATGAAAAGGGGGGGAAAAAGGGGGATGAAAAATAGATGTTGGCCGATTCTCAGACCTACCCAATATGTACACAAAATTTCATCAGAATCGGTCAAGCCGTTTCGGAGGAGTACGGGAACGAAAACTGTGACACGAGAATTTTATATATTAGATGTGGGGACATTTTCACACACGGCCATCTGACCCCAAACTAGGGAGACCCTGTACTATGAGTGTCAGACAGCTGATATACATACACAAATACATTTTAAATACATACGTAAATAGATAAACAACACCCAGACACAAGGTAAACACAAGTGCTCATCACACAAATATTTATCCTGGGCGGGAATCGAACCCGCAACACGTTGCACAGCAGTCGATCGCTCGGCCACTGCGCCAACCGTGTCGCCGTGACTGATAATTTAGCGATAGTTTATTTAAAGTAAATTATTATGTGTTTGACATAAATGAGCATGGCGGTTGAGACCATTGTCATGCTCACTCAAATGTCTCGCTGATGGTGGCGCCTGTGTTGGGTCATTCAGCTCTATTCAAAATGGTTGAGCTGAATGGCGCTGATCCATTCGTCATGTTCGTGAACCGGTGCTGTCAGTTGAGATTGGTTATCTCTTAACTGCCAGGGCTTATACAAGGTGGGGACGACGATACGACAAAAAATTAAAATACTAGTAATAATAGTTCATAAGAATATTTTGAAACTATCAAATAAATCCTAAAAACGAAATTCAAAAAAAAAATCAGTTATACTATAAAGAGCTTAAAAATGTAACCAAAATAAAACACCATATGAAATATTGGTTTTCTAACTAGTGAGAAGAGCGGCAACATGTGGCCTCATAATTGAATATTATTATTGCTCAATAAAAACAATTACACCAAATTATCAAATCCTACCATGATCGTTTTGTGCTATTGCCACTCCCACCCTGTATATCTTTAATTTTATTGTTTTAATTGTTGCTCTTCACCTACAGACAGACGCGGCTGGGGGCTTTGTTTTGTAATACATTATTTCATCTCCATCAGAACTTCACATCTTCCCTCTCCAACCTTATATCGGCTCACAGTCGTCGCATAGAGACCGCGTTCTTATCTTCGGCATCAGCTGGCCAGGTCACCGGGGTACTGTCCACCAGCTTCCCCGCTTCGCTGATGCTGCAGACTGCTGCGGCTAATATTCTGGTCATCTTGGCTGAGCAGAAGGAGCAAGAAGGTATTATTTATTTAGCTGTAATTTCTTAAGGGAATAATTATTATAATGACCACCAAAAATAGTAAATGATCACCAAATCTTAGGACCCTTAAGTCCCCCCTGGGGCGGATCCGACATGGTTAGGTTAGGTTAACACTGTGACCCCCTACGCACGAGGCGAGCGAGCGTGCCGCGGCAGCGGCCGCCGAGTGCCAGAACCAAATCGCTTTTTACAATGAAACTCATACATTTCTACAATACTTTAGTTAAATGTTGGTGATCATTTACTATCTGGAGGTTCGTTAAATATAAGTCATTTCTTAATCCACCCATACTTCATCATCATCTTCGTGTCTACCTTTAGTAGCTCACAGCTGGGCATAGGTATCCCCCAAGGGGGGGTTCAGCCGTAATCGCCATGCTTGGCCGATGCATGTTGGCGATCGCAGTAGGTGTTATGGTACTCAAAAGGACGCTGCTGCCCATCCTCTGGTCAACATCCTTCTGTCGCCTTCTATGACACCCACGGGTAGAAATGGGGTGCTATTCACGGCCGGCATCACACCAAACATATTTTTTTTTTCAATTATTCCACCCCTAGGGGTGAAAAATTAAGGGATGACTTAATCTTTTTGGTGTCATCGTTTCGTAATTAATTTGAATGATAGGAAGTAGGAACTAAAACGCGTAAATTAAACTTTTTAACAAACTCCTTCAAAAACAAAAAATTAACTTTAATTTCGCAAGTCGGCTTTGGTTTTGTTTGTTGTCACCGACTTGAGAATTATAATTATTTTTAAAGGTTTTGAAGGCAGTTGTCTTCTTTGTTAAAAAAGTTTTTTTTTACGCTTTTTGGTGCCTACTTCTTATAACACAAATTAATTACGAAATAGTGACACTAAAAAAAATCCGTCATCTCTTAATTTTCCACCCTAAGGGGTGGAATATTTTCATGAAATTTATATGGGACCAACTTTGAGGTCTTTAAATTAATTCTTTCAGAGTGCAAAGACCCGGACCCTCTCCACGACCTCCCAGCTCTCCTACTGGAAGCAGACGTGAGACAGCGCTTGTCCTCCTTCAGATCGGAGCCCCCGGCCTCCGCTGCCGTCCTCAGACGAACCAAGGAACAGCTCAGGAGTTTAGCCAGAGCTATACTGAGGAACCCTATCGATGTTCAGTTGGGTAAGTTTTTAGAATGAAAGGAAATAGTATCAATGGTTAAAATTTACAAACCAACATGATGACAGAACCATTTATGTGCCTCACAGTTATTATAAATAGGAAGCTTATTTTATTATTTTCAGTATTTTCAGTATCGTTGGTCACGACTACCCTTGGATATTACTATACTCCGACTTTTAATTGTATTCAGTAACTTGACAGTTCAAAGAATAATAATGGTACCATACTAAAACTATCAGTGTTGGGGTAGTGAACGATTTTGCGTAAAGAACTAATGATAAAAATGGTTTAATTTAAATAAAACTTTAAATATTCATATTATATAAGATGTGGAGTGTAAGAACAATTAATAATCTATATGTATAAAAGGCAAAGGAGATTGACTGATGTATCAACGCACAGGCCAAACTCTTAAGGCTAGAAGATTGAAATTTCGTGCACGTGTTCCTCATATGACGAAGGCATCCACTAAGGAACGATTTATACTAAATTTCATGAAAATCGTTGAAGCCGTTTCCGAGATTCAGATTATATATTTACAAGAATTCCTCGTTTCAAGGTATTAGATTATATGTGGCGTTTACGGATTATGTTAACTTGGAAAGCTTGTTGATGTTTTTAATTATTATAATAAAAATATAATTTATAACTCATTAGTAAAATCACAGCTCGAGTACCTTATTGAAATATGGGGATCTGCCGCAAAAACTAACCTAATGCTTTTACAACGAACCCAGAACAAAATTGTTAAAAAAACATTATATCATTATCACTACCTCACTCCAACTAAAAAACTATTTAAAAAATCTAATTATTAAACCTCAAACAACTATACACATACGGTACCTGCATTCTAATAAAAAAAAACACCACAAACACGTACAATCAAAGCTACAATTACATTAAAAAACAATATCACACAACCTAAGAAATAAAAATAAATTACAACGAAGACAAGCTCGCACAAACTACGATAAAAAAACCATATTGTTCGAAGGAGCACAGCTGTTTAACGACCTACCAAATGACGTATAAGATTGTAATAATATTAACAGATTTAAACAAAAACTGAGAAATTACGTTTATGAAATGTAGTCATACCCCATAATAAATGGGGTAATACCCTATATATGTACATATTTGTTTTGTATAACTTCTCTAACGCATCGGAGGCAAAATGTATTTATTTAGATATAAACAATTACTTTGTATCTCATTGTAAGCGAACCTATGTACTGTTCTTATGAGAATAAATTCTTTAAACCGACACCGATAATTCGGTAATCTCTGCCAAGGAAGAGGTGGCAAGATTATGTAGACGCGTACTGCGATGGCTGGTTCGAGGCAACGCAAGATAAGAATACCCGGAAATCAATGTTTCACAACAAAACACAAAAGTTTGTCCCCAAGCTCGATAGATGGCGTTGTACCGTTCGGCCGTGTTTCTGAATCGCGCTATGGTTTCGTTCACCCTGATACTATAGGTAGGAAAATGGTTCAAGGTAACTTCGTGCCTCAATCTATTGAGTAAGGAAATTATTGGGCCTTGGTAACTCTTGGCAATGTCCTAAACGGGCGAATTTATTTTTGAATGGTATAGGTCGTCCTGTGGACTGTTCACCTACTTTGTGAACGGTCTCGGTGAAGCGATTTATCCTGTCTTTCCTGAATTATCTGTCCTTAAAGTAACCCTGTCCATTTGGTTTTCCTTTTTTTATTTTTACGTAAAAGTTAACTTTGAATTGAAATGCATTAAAAGATAAAATATATTTTATTTTGCAAATATGGGTACAAGACAAGGTGACATAAAAATATAATTAGCAACAGCCATATTTAACCAAAAGGCATGCAAAATACACAATAAACCAGAGATGCTAAGTATATTATTATTAAATATATATAAAAGAAAGTCGTGTTTGTTACAACACTTATAACTCGAGAACGGCTGGACCGATTGCCATGGTTTTTGATTTGTTGGATTTGTTTCCATCCCGAATAGCAGAATACATATAAAAAAAAAAAAACTCGATAAAAAAAAACTCGATATGTGTAATGTAATGAATACTTAATCATTTCAATAGATGCTGATTTGTTTATTACATGTCAATGTAGGGTAGGTGTAGGGTAGGTGTAGGGTAGGTGTAGGGTAGGTGTAGGGTAGGTAAATAGGCAGGTAAGTAGGTAGATAGCCACAGGACAACGTCTGTCGGTTCAGCTAGTTAAATATAAAGATAAATTAATTAATTAACTAATATTACAATTTGATTATAAAATTAAAAAAATAGTTAAATTCCCAATTCTTCTACCTTCAATTAAATAAAAAACATAATAATAAAAAAGAATAAATCATTCTATAAAAATATACCTTACTGCCTTAGCTTATTGGATTATCGTATATAAAACTTCTTACAGATATTATAATACCGTACGTGATCAGTTTTTACAACAACAAAAAAAATGTTACCTATGCGCATTAAATAAATAATGTAGTTACATTCTATCGTATTACATGATGGGATCAAATGTGCTTTAAATGAATATATCGAAAATAATATTTTTTTATTATAGATAATCCTAAATACCTATATATTTTATTAATATTGCGGGATTTGTACATCGAAAATTAAACAACCAAATAAATATTTTGGAGTTAATTTTACATTAAAATAAAAGATAATAAAGATACAGGTAATTTAATTTTTCAAATATAGGTAACAGCAATTGATGATAAAATAAAAGAATTCAGCCATATTTTACCATGTAGGCATGCAAAAGTATTTAAAAACATTCAACTTATAACTAAATAATCAAAAACAATTTTAAAATATTATACAATTTTTACAACAACCTAACATAACAATTTCACGATAAGGAACTCCTTAATACTATAATATGGTTGCATTTTTATTATAAATAAATTAATAATAAACAAAGCAGCTAATCTATATTGTTGATTATTTAATTTATCCAGTCTTACCAAGGATTATCGTGTTACCCAGTAACTGGGTTGTGGAGGGCAGATAGGCAGTCGCTCCATGTAAAACACTGGTATTCAGCTGCATCTGGTAACTGTTAGGCTCTAGACAGAAGGACCGCATTTCAACTGCAATCCAACTGTTGCGACGATATCTCAGTTGGAGAATAGAAATAAATAGCGGACTGTATAAAAACGTATAATGTATAAAGGATGTAAAAATGAACAATACATAAAAGACTTCGTAATAATATGTAAATAAGTAAAAATGTTAAGATGCGCGAGCGCGGCCGTACGATGTCACAGGTAAAGGCTCACTGTCGGTGGTGGGGAGCGGTCGCGCCGATGTGCTTCGTTATCGCCCGGCACCGCTCACGGCCCGGCTCGCCTATGCGGTTGAGTGTATGCCTCAACACCAACCGCAAATTGCAGTTCGGATGCAGTTTGAATGCAGTTGACACGACTGCAATAGAACTGCAAACCAAACGTGCAGTCCGATTGCAGTCCAGTTGTGTGTTGGTGTGGCGTTTGGTTTGCAGTTCTATTGCAGTCGTGTCAACTGCATTCAAACTGCATCCGAACTGCAATTTGCAGTTGGATTGCAGTTGAAATGCGGTCCGTCTGTCTAGAGCCTAATGGAAGCCTCTTCCCAACCCAACATAGTTGGGAAGAGGCTAAGCATTGTGTTTGCTATTAGTCTATGGATTGTTATTATTTTTTGTTACAGATAAAATACCACAGTTATCAGTATGGAATAATAATGACGCATTGTCGACGGATCTTCCTGACTTCGCCTTGTCACCTCAAGAATACATTACTGAGGTAATCTATCTACATTTTTATGTAAAAGTAATGTAAAATCGGCGAACTATAATTTTTTTAACATGTTTTTTTAAATACGTAATCAAGTTACTTTCAAAATTCAAAGTTATAATAATCATATCATGTGAAACGGAACGTCATATAAAGGGCATGAGGTACATTCTTCATACTTTTTTACTTTAAATTTAATTCCCAGTTCAAAAATCAAATCTACGACGCGTATTGTATATCAGGATGTGTGACATTTTTTGATACGACTGATGGTAATTTTCCTTTATTTTTTTATACGACTAATGGTCATTCTCCTTTATTTTTTTACACAGATTGGCCAGTACTTAATGACATTGCCGCAGCATCTTGAGATGCACATCTCAGAGAAACAGGCTCCACTACAGTTCTTATCAGAGGTCAGTTGCCATCTCACTAACTTGAAGGCAGATAACAGCTGAAGCGTTGTCACTGAATACTTCAATATTTGGTTTTCTATAAGTTTAAATATGCTTAGATGGTAGGTGTTTAGTTAGGATCATTATGGACCCCGTCGATACAGCAATAGAGTAGAAGATAGGAAGCTCTGTTTTAGAAAAATATTAAAGGACATGGTCCAAAATATAAAAATCAAAACTTTATCAATACGGTCAACTGTGTGCACAAAATTTTCCTAGAATAATCTAACTAAACGTACCCAAGTTGCAATATCCTAATCCGTGGGATGTCGGAGCTATAGATAATGTCCCCACATATTATTTAATTATTATTATTATTTTAGGCTGTCAAAGTATGCAAAGAACTCATTTTTGACTTGGAATTTTCACAGCTGTGGTGCCAAAATAGTATTATGTGTCGATTTGTTGTGTACTAACGACTTCATAGAACAATTTTTACTTAGGTACTTTTTTATTTTTGTCAACTATACATCTATATTATTCCTAGTGAATTAACGTTAATAGCATGATATCGTTGGTACATAATACAATCGACAGCATGACTATTTTGGCACCAGAGCTGTGAAAATTCCAAGTTAAAAAATGAATTCTTTCTGAAATAATAAAGTCGCCGTTTCGTTCTGAAATAATGAGCTTTTCGTTGAACTATTCGCTTTTTTTTTGCGGGGTTTTAAAAATATTATAAATGTCTAAAGATACTCTTTAGGTACCCGAGGATATAAGAATTGGAAATTCAACTTCTCTAAACGTCTTTATTTTTTTTTAACAAATGATGATTCATCATGACACATGATTCTTTTCACTACAACAATAGATCGAAGACTGGGACTCGTCGAGCTTCATTGCCTCAACGCTTTTCTGGTGGTCGCCACTGTTGATTCTCACACACTTTCTGACATTTGGTTAATTTTTCCAGGTGTGCACTCATACTTGTGAAGTGTATGCAGAGATCTTGAATATTAAAAACATGGACGCCTTGGGTACGAAGCGGTGTCTCAATGATATTGGTAAGATTCATATTATTATATAATTTTTCATAGCACATACATGTGAGCACTATACAGGATGAAATTTAATTCATTAGCAAAATTTTAAGGAGTGACTCAGACCACGAACCTGAACAACTTTCATTATGGAGCCAACTAAAACACCGCGAAAAAAAACCACTGTTCCATACAGAAGTGGCCAAAATGTATGGAACAGCTGTTTTTTTTTCGCGCTGTTGAGTTGGCTCCATTATAGCTAACAATTGGAAACCATTATATGACATGCATAATCCTGAAGAAATTATTGACTACTTTTATAATACCTTAACTGACATTATTGACTGTTGTGTTCCTAAAAAAAAGCATACCGCAACTCATGTAGACGTTAGGTATAGGTACCCGGAGTGGTATTCTCGTGATATTATTCGTACAATTAAAAATAAAGCAAAACTTCATAAACTGTATAAGAAAAGTGGAAACACTAGTGATTATGAAAGGTTTGCACAGTGTGTTTAGAACATTAAGATTTTTTTGTATGGCCACATTAGTTTTTCATTTGACAGATACTGTCAGTGACACTGGTAGAACACGATTAAAGTTGCTAAGACATTGCGCACGAGGTTTTTTCTTTTCATCACACATCAAGGTCTTTTTCATGGTCCTTCTGACCTCAGTTTTAAAACCAGTGTAAACCAAAGACGTAAAGTAAAAGTGGTATATATTTTCGGCGGAGGTTCCGTGCAAAAATCACATTTTTTGCATTGGACGTCATTCCTTTGCTGGAGGGAAATCAGCGCTGTGCAGTGTCTCGAAACAGCGGCCGGCGTATTTCGCTTGCTCAGTGGAGGTTACGATATCAAATCGTCAGGAAAACTTCTACTGCGATAGTGCAACTTTCAATAATTTCGTCGGTTCATACAATACGTAACCATACCTAACGGTTTCGGCAGAGGTCATTCAAGGTAAAGTGACAGAGACAACTTAGAGGTGAGTGACGAGAAACATTTCATTTATTCCTTTGTCACACGAACGAGATACTTGAACAATACGCTGTTCGGAAGCCAAGCAATCTACTAAAGACTTCTACGAGTCAATTCGGAGTCATCAATCGATCTATGATCGAGTCGAGCGAAGTGTGTTGGCGCGAAATAGTCTGTGGTTTGGTGGCTGCTTATTATTTTTCTTGATCTGCGGGTGACTGCGTACTGCATTTTTTTTTCCGTTTCCGCGTTTGAAGTTGAAGTTGCGCGTGCGAGTGATTTGTGATTTCGAGCGATAATTTTCATCAGGAATTATGACCAACAAAGGCGAAGATACAAGCGCGCTGCGCAAGAAGCGTGGTTATTACAAAGGCGTCATCACAAAACTTAAAAGTACGCTGACGGATGAATATTTGTTGGATGCCAGCATTCAAATGCTACAACTGCGTGAAGAAAAGTTGCTCCAAATTTACAGTGAGTACGAAACCATTTGTATGACGTTAGAGGAAATCGAAGATGCAAACACTGAAAATTTATATTTTCAATGCCTAGAATTGTTAAAAGGCGCCATAACTGAGAAGAAAAAGTGTGAACATGCGCAGTCACATTCGAAAATTAAACTTCCCGATGTTCACCTTCCAACTTTTGAAGGTAACTACATGGAATACAGGCCTTTCATCGAAATGTTTAGGGCGATGATAGATAGGGATCAATCCATTGAGGATATCCAAAAGCTGTTTTATTTGCGTAGCTATTTGCGAGGAGAAGCGCTCGATCTTATAAAAAGTTTACCTGTAGTCGGGCCAAGCTATAAAACAAGTTTGGAAATCCTCAATAAACGTTATGATAATAAGGCAAAAATAGTGTTTGTACACATTTCCCAATTATTAGACTTGAAACCAATAGGTAAACCAAGTATTCAAAGTTTAAGAGCTCTGATTAGTGAAGCCAAGCAACATGTTGAAGCCTTAAAAAGCCTTGAACAAGCCGTAGACAAATGGGATGCAATATTAGTGTGCATTTTGAGTAGAAAACTAGACCAATTAAATAATAGGGCGTTTTATCTTGATAGGGACTCTCATTCTGTACCCACTTTCAATGAGTTTATTGAATTTCTTGAAGGAAGAGCTCTGGGCTTGGAAGCCTCAGGGATCCGAGATGGGTCGGAAAAAGAGGACATCAAGCGAGCTACACCTCCTAAAGTGACAAATGTCAACGTTTCTACAACCAATCTTTCGGTGAAATCAATTTGCCACTTCTGCGGTAAGTCTGAACACAGAATTTTTAATTGCCCAAAATTTCTATTAGCATCAGCTAAAGAGCGTATTGAGTTTGCAAAAAATAAAGAGTTGTGTAAAACGTGCCTAAATCCTCATAAACGTAAATGCAAATTTCATTTTAAATGTCAACATTGCAAATAAAATCACAACTCTCTTTTACATAATAGTGAGGAGGATTGTGAGCAAAATAAGGATACTGTTGTACTGCATGCCGGTATTAGCAGCAATCAGGTACTTTTACCTACTGCCCAAGTCAAAGTTATTTGCAAAAATGGAAGTGAACTCATCGTCAAAGCGCTTCTTGACTCCGCTAGTCAGTCATCATTTATGACAACCAGTCTTGCAAAACAATTGGGTACGTCATTTTTACCTAATCAAACTAGTGTGATTGGCATAACAAATGCTGAAAAAACCATAAACTATTCAGTTCAAACTGAAATATGGTCATGTAACTATCCCTATAAAGTTAATGTAAATTGCTTGGTAGTGGACAAAATCACCACCAAATTACCACAGCAACAATTTGATCTTAAACTTTTAGATATTCCAAAAAATATTAACCTTGCTGACAATTCATTTAATTCACCTAGTGAAATAGATATGTTATTAAGCGCTGATATCTTTTTTCAGAGTCTCCTGCCCCAGCCTGAGGAATTAAATAATAAAAGTGATCCTGCATATCCCCGCTTCGTTCACACGCAATTTGGATACATAGTCGCAAGTAATCTTCCCGAATTTCCTAGTAGGAATGCTGCTGTTTCTCTTATTTGCATAGAATGCAACAATGAATTAAATAATACAATGAAACAATTTTGGCAGGCAGAAAAATCTCCTGAATTATTTACAGAGCACACCTCTGAGCAGTCACAATGTGAGGAGCATTTTCAAAATACAGTTAAATTACTAAATAATAAATTTGAAGTCTCCATTCCATTTAAAGTACCTATCTATGATATAAATAATTATCTTGGCGATTCACTTGGTTTAGCTTTAAAAAGATTTATTAATCTCGAAAAGAAATTCAGCAAAGATTTTCCATTATTTAAGGAATACAAAAAATTCATTGATGAGTACCTAGAACTGGGTCATGCCACATACGTGGACATCAGTCAATATGATCTAAAGAAAGACCCAGTCTATTTTTTGCCTCATCATGCCGTATTACGACCTGATGCTGTAAGCACAAAATTGCGAGTCGTTTTTGACGCGTCAATGAAAACATCTAACAAAATTTCTTTAAATGATTTGATGCTTACAGGCCCAGTAGTACAAGCAGACATATTTGACATCTTGTTGAGATTCAGGTTGCACGAATATTTTTTCTTATGTGATATAAGGCAAATGTATAGAAACATATGGCTTACAAAAAAGCATCGCTCATTGCAAAACATATTGTGGAGGGAAAATCCTAGCGAATCAATCAAGTGCTTGCAACTTAATACAGTAACTTATGGTTTACGCAGCTCGTCTTATTTAGCTACGCGGTGCTTACAAGAGATAGCAATTCTTCATAAGGAGAAATATCCATTAGGAGCTAATGCTTTAATGCAATCAAGTTATGTTGATGACGTACTTCAAAGCCATGACAATTTGCAAATTATTACTGAAATAAAAGAGCAACTTATTGATTTGCTGGCACTTGGGGGATTTAACCTACATAAATGGTATGCTAATTGCAGTTGAATTTTAAGCGATATTCCAATGGAGAAACAGCAGTGTCCTGGTGAACTGGGAATTCGGAAAGATTTAAAAACTTTAGGTCTGCATTTTGATACAAATACAGATTCTTTTTGTTTCGCCCCTCTGCTTGAACAACCTGTAAATACAAAAAGGCAGATTTTAAGCTTTATAAGCCAATTTTACGACCCTCTTGGTCTGGCCGGCCCAATATTTGTTAAAGCCAAAGAATTAATGCAAAAGCTTTGGTTGTGTAAGGTCAATTGGGATTCGCATCCACCTCCAACTTTAAAAAAAGAATGGCAGGAATTTTATGATAGCTTAACTAAAATGTCACCTATTCATGTAAAACGGAATGTGTGTGTAAAAAATCAAAAATATGTTGAATTGATTGGATTTTCAGATGCCTCGGCGTCAGCATATGGCGGTGCAGTTTACTTGAGAACCACTAACGAAAATGGAAAGGTGTCAATGTCGCTTGTCTGTTCAAAGTCCAGAATAAATCCAATGAATAGTAATTTATCCATACCTAGACTCGAATTAAACGCCGCGCTTTTATTAGCCAAAACAACGGCAAGAGTTTACGATTCTTTGAAAGACAGGTTGGCAATCAATCATGTATACCTTTTCAGTGATTCTCAGGTAGTCCTAGCATGGCTCAAAACTAATCCAATTAAATTGAACACATACATTGCTAATAGGGTTAAAATGACAACACAATTAACTCAAAACTTTAATTGGGCTTACATATCCACAGAGCAAAATCCTGCAGATTGTTTAAGCAGAGGTGTTAAACCATGCGACTTGGCCCAACATCCACTATGGTGGAGTGGTCCACCGTGTATGTTGAACTCCAGTTACAATTTTAAGAATTGTAGCTACGATGATGTTCCAAAAAACATACCGGAATTAAAACCCAGTCCAGTTGCGAGTGAGCGTGGCGCTGTGTGTGCAGTGTCGCGTAGCGAAAATAACGTAATAGAAACTATTATCAATAAGTTCTCAAGCATAAATAAGGCACAAAGAGTACTAGCATTCATTTTGCGTTTTTGTCAAAATATAAAAACAAAAACAAACAAAGTAAAATCTAACTTTTTAGCATATTCAGAACTGAACACTGCTTTGCATCTCATTATTCAACATGAGCAAAATAAATATTATCAAAGCGATATTTCTAAATTAAAATCCAACAAGCAAGTAAATTTATTAAATAATTTAAATCCGTTTTTGGATGCAAATGGCTTGTTGCGAGTAGGTGGAAGGCTGCAACATTCTGCTTTGCCTTATGCACAAAAACATCAAATTATTCTACCTAAAGATTCTAATGTAACACATTTAATAATTAAAAATGAACATGTCAGGCTGTTGCATGCAAGTCAGAAACTTCTTATAAGCAGTCTTCATCAGAAGTATTGGATAATTGGTGGCTTGCGTACTATAAAAAAAGTCATACACAAATGTCTAACTTGCTTTAGATTCAAAGCAGCTACAGCTCAACAACTTATGGGTTCACTGCCAAAAGATAGAGTAAATGCCAATCGCCCTTTTGAAAAAGTAGGTATGGATTTTGCAGGACCGATAATGATCAAGCAATCTAGAATGAGAAGTGTAATCACTACTAAAGGCTACATTGTTGTGTATGTATGTTTTGTAGTCAAGGCAATACATTTAGAATTGTTATCCGATCTAACAACCGAAACTTTTATAGCTAGTTTTAAACGATTTATATCGAGACGTAATATCCCCACAGATGTATACTGTGACAATGCTGGAGCTTATAAGTCCGCGAGCAAGCAGTTTCAAGAATTGTATAATTTACACAGCTCTAAACAGCATCAAACACAAGTACAGGGTATGGCTGCTGGCATGGGAATAAGGTTCCATTTCATCCCTAGTTACTCCCCGGTATTTGGCGGTTTATGGGAGGCCGCAGTAAAGAGTGTAAAGTATCACCTTAAAAGAATGCTTGGATCTCATATACTCACATACGAACAAATGTACACTGTGCTTGTGCAGATTGAAGGCGTGTTGAATTCTCGCCCTTTGTCGGCCATGTCTGCTGATGTCAATGACCTTTCCTTTCTTACCCCCGGTCATTTCTTAACAGGTGCACCATTAAATTGTATTCCAGAACAAGATATAAGTAATTTACCTAATAATAGAACGCAGTTCTGGCAAAAATGCAGTGCATTGACTCAGCAATTTTGGAAGTATTGGTCAAAACAATATTTAAATAATTTACAAAATAGACCTAAGTGGAAACAAAGTTTACCTAATGTAAAAGTAGGAGATTTAGTCATATTAAAAGAAACTGAAGCTCCACCAATGACCTGGCCTATGGCTAGAATAACTCAGATTTTTCCTGGTGATGATGGGAAAGTAAGAGCGCTTGAGGTGGAAAAAGCCAATAAAAGGCGCCACAAAACATCTATTACTAGAATTTGTTTAATGCCTTTAGAGTAGATTTAGTTAATGTTTACCTATCATTGTAACCAGTTCACAATGTTTTATTTGTTATTGGGTAAGGGTAATATCATAAGCTAAGTACTTAAGGTTTCTACATCTCTCTAATGTTAATTTTATGACATAAAGTTAATCTTATAAATATAATTTAACTTTACTATAATATGTAAAAAATTAGTTAAGTACATTCTTGATGTTAAAAATAGAAAAACATAACTACCATGTTAGGAAAGATAATATAAAACAAAAAACTTGTTAAAAATCTTGGTATATTTCTAGTAAATAAAAGTTGTTTAGAAACTTAGTTTTTGTGTGTAAAATATAATAATTAATTAGTAAAAATAAAAGAAAAATTGTAAACAATAATAGCTACATAAGGCCCTACAATATTTCTTTGGTTATAGTATAATGTTGTTGTACTCTCACATATTTATCCTATGTAGTCACAGTCCGCTTATTGTTATCGTTGTTTGGGAGTATGTTTAGAACATTAAGATTTTTTTGTATGGCCACATTAGTTTTTCATTTGACAGATACTGTCAGTGACACTGGTAGAACACGATTAAAGTTGCTAAGACATTGCGCACGAGGTTTTTTCTTTTCATCACACATCAAGGTCTTTTTCACAGTGTAGGGCCACGATTAAAAAAATGATAGAATGTGCGCATAAAGAGCACCAGGATAGGGTCCAGGTGCAATTTAAAAAGGATCCGAAGTCTTTTTGGGATTATGTAAGATCGAAAAAAAGAACAGGCTGTAATAACAATATTGTCAAAAATGGGATTACTTTGTCGAAGTCAGAATGTGCTGATGAGTTCGCTAGATATTTCTACTCCGTATATAACAGTCAGGAGGCGCGATTGGATGTAGATGCTGCAGTGGCAGCGAGTGGGGGGAGCAGTGCACGTGTTCACATTGACCAAATAACGTTGGAAGAGGTATATGACGCACTAGCTCGGTTAAAACCGAAACGATCAGCGGGACCGGATGGTATTCCAGCTTTTGTAGTTAGGGACTGCCGTGCGGTCTTAGCCAAGCCACTGTGGCATCTTTTCAACCAGTGTTTAGCAGCATCATATTTCCCTGAACGTTGGAAAATCACGCGTGTGGTACCTGTACCGAAGGGTAGCGGGGGATCGGACGTAAATGGCTATAGACCGGTGGCAATCCTGTCAACACCAGCCAAGGTCTTCGAGTCAACAATACATAAGTGCGTATTCGATCAAGTGTCCAACTTACTGTCTGACGCTCAGCACGGATTTCGGCCAGAGCGCAGCACGACCAGCAATAGGGTATTACACCCATTTTTGAAAAGTGTCTTAATGAAATTCTGTAGTGCTAATATGCCACCAAAAAAAACCCAAAATTTTAATTCAATCGATAAGTGCCACAAAAATGCATCTAAATTTTCAATTTTCAAATTTCGCGCGTAGTTTGACGAAAACGCCTCTTACTAGACGCCATATTGCTCAGCGTAAATGACGTCAGTTCGTTTTGTATCAAATGAGCTCATATTAAATATGATTATTGTATATTATTTAAAAATAATTGAAAACATATTTTGTAATAGGTGTAATAATGAAAAAATTACGTTGGTTACGAAAATAATAAAAGTACAAAGCCAATCGGTTGACTGACAGTTGACAATTTTTTGTTTACACAGCCGTATGGCGTAATAACATGGCCGCTACTATTTCATGGTGTTTTATAACAGATTAAAAATACTGAAAACTTTGAATTGAATTTAAAAATTTGTTTTGTTATTTTATGAGCTAAAACTTACATTTTCCGACTGCTTTATGCCTAAACTGTCTCAATAACATATTTATAGATTTTTTCTCGTATAGAGTAAAATACCCTATTGGTTAAACTTCATGTGTTATGTGACCCCGCATGTGGATGCGGGAGTACAAGTCGATGCTGCTTACTTTGATTATAAAAAAGCGTTCGATTTAGTGGATAACGACATACTATTAACGAAGCTGGCAGCAGTCGGGTGTACTCCTAAACTACTTCGGTTCTTTGCTGACTACTTGAAAGATAGGCGGCAGTTTGTAGATTATGCGGGATTTAAATCTGAGCTTTATTTTACTAGATCGGGAGTTAGTCAGGGAAGTAATGTAGGTCCATTACAGTTTATTATTATGATAAATGACCTGCCTGATGTTGTCAGGGAGGCCACATGTTTGCTATTCGCGGACGATCTAAAATTATTAATGGCTGTGCAAACAGAGGATGACTGTATTCGATTGCAAAAAGACATAGACAGAGTGAATGGAGTAAGAAAAATAAACTACAGTTTAATGCACAAAAATGTTCAGTCATAACTTTTGGTAGAATGAGAGATCCACTTCTTCATGGGTGTGTACTGAATAACGTGTTAATTGATCGGAAGAATGATGTACGCGATTTGGGGGTGCGTCTTGATGCTCAACTAACTTTTCGTGAACATATTACATCTGTTTGCAAGAAATCCTACAGAAGCTTAGGTTTCATACTTCGTAGGGCAGTAGGCTTTAAAAACATAAAAGCTATAGCTGCTCTGTACAACGCACTCGTAAGATCGCAATTAGAATTCAATGCGGCTGTATGTGCTCCGCATGAAACCAAGTATGGCCTAATGCTAGAGCGCATACAAAATAAATTCACACGGTACTTGTACATGAAACTTTATGGAGTCTATCCTTTTTATCCATTGATGTACCCAACCCTATTTGTATTGGGTATGGTTGGGTACAACAAGCTGGAAACAAGAAGGGACTTGGCACTAATAACATACTTTTTTATGTTATTACGTGGTAAAAAAACTAACCCTGGTGTGCTTAAGCATGTGTGTCTGAATGTGCCGGATAATTACGTGTCGCGGCGACAGAGACCGCGGTTGCTGGCGGTGCCTCGCGGTAGAACCAACTTGCTGGGTAAAGCACCAATGACGCGCGCCTTGCATACTCTTAACGAAATCGCGGAAAGGCTAGACGTATTTTCCTGTTCTCTGAATGAGTTCACAAAAATTACCTTACATGTGATATGTCATTAGTTAGTGTTAGTATTGTAATATTGTTTAAGGGCCACGCTACCGATTTGGGGTAACCTGTTATGGTAGTGGTGATGATGTAAAATAAATAAATAAATAAAATAAATAAATAATGAAAGTTGTTCAGGTTCGTGGTCTGAGCCATTCCTTAAAATTTTGCTAATGAATTCAATTTCAGCCTGTATAAGTACTTTAAAGCTACCATTTACGAGGTATGTCTTTCATTGACCTGAATATGCCCTGGCGGTTGTGAGTATGTCATGCTTACTTTAATGTCTTGCTGATGGTGGCGCATGTGTTGAATCATTCGGTTTTCAAAATGGCTGAGCTAAATGGTGCCCATCCGTGCGTCATGTTCGTGAACGGGCGCCGTCAGTTGGGACTGGTCATCTCCTAGCTGCCTCGGTTATTTTAAATTAATTTTGAATTGTTTATGATAGTCTCTAGACCTCCTTTAACGTGCACAACTTGCTACATTTTTCTCACATTTGTGTCCCGTAAATTCAACATGAGTAATGTAACCTAAATTTGTAATATTCTATTCTCTGTTCCCAGTGTACTTATCAAGCGTAGTTGAAGATCTAGGCAGTAGTATCACTCCGTCTCTGAGGAGTTTGGAGAAGTCCCTGCGGGCTGCCACGCCGAGCCAGCCCACCGATTGATGACACACACACTTACACACACACACACAACACACCCACACACACAACACAAACACACACACACACACACACACACAACACAAACACACACACAAACGCACAGCGGTATCGTATTAGGCTGCGTTTCCACCAAACATGCGTAGCGAGTGATGTGTGTGCTATTGATATGGCTTCATTGGTGTAACTTGTAATTAACTAGCTCTGTAATTGGCTAGTTTCACACACGGCTACACCAGTTAGCATTTAATTATATGTAATTATTTTATTATTATTATTTAATCCACATGAAATGTTAAATAAATAAGAATTAATAAAGAAAATATTTAAAACGAAAGTTTTTTTGTTTGTATAAAAATTTTCTAGAGTTTCAGTATGGTAAAATCAGTAAAATAAAAATAGATAATTAGACCCCCGAATACAATAACCTCCTCTTATTTTGAAGTGGGTTTAAAAACAGTACTCCCAGAGATGTCTTGAATCCTTGTTGCCACTGACTAAAGATGTTACTACACCAATCGATCGATCGTCGATCGATGCCATCAATCGACATCGATCGACGTTGATCGATTGCTTTGGATGATCGACAGATACCGTTCCGCTAAGGGCGGGTTGTTTCAAACAGTCGGTTAACGTTACATACGGACGGTTAAAAAGTTACTATGACTGATGATGTTTAACGTACGTTAAATGTAACGGGTTGTTTCATGACATAAAAATCCGTCAGTCAAAGTTATTCAAAAAGAGATTCCATAATATTTTGATGTTTGAAGTAGCTGTTTGACAATACAAAATTACGTTGACTGGTCGGTTATGATAATAGTAACTTTTTGACGTACGATTCTGTGAAACAACCCATTTTTTTGATTTGACGATAGTTAGCGCCATTTTTGACTATTACCGGTCAGTAATGTATAGTTGAACAACCTGCCCTAACTAATCAATCGATTGCCGGTCGATGGTATCGGTCGACGTAGATCGATTAACTCCAGCTATAATCCATCAGTAATAATAATCAAGCAGCTCGATCGACGTTGACTAATCCATTCTACCATCGATCGATTGGTCTGGTAACACCCTAAATCATTAATGAAATATACCAATTATCATAAAATTATATTCCCAGCCTAATTTCGGCCACGACCACCGTGGCCGAAATCTAAATGGCGACTCGACCTTGCGGTCACTAGATCAACGAGACAGTATAAAATAAGATGATGCATTGATAAAAACATCGTGAGGAAACCCTACATTCATAATCACCAATTCATCGCGAGTAAGCGTGGAGATCAATGCCCTGCAGTGGGGTAAAAACAGGCCGTTATTATTATTACCATGCCGGAGTAGGGACCTCCGCAGCGTTCTTTACAAGGGTGACGTCACCATAGCTGACGTCACAAATGTTGTCGTCATGATGATCACTCATTTATTTATTTTTTATTTATCCTATGGGTCATAAAATGAAAACTTCACGACTGGTTACAAACTTTGTTTATTCAACGGGCAGTATAACCACGTCTAGAGAGGTCCGCACTGTCCGGCGGCTCAAGCTTGAATGCCTTGAGCACTTTTTTTTTTTTTTTTTTTTCTTCTTGTATTGCGTCAGTTCAACCTAGAGGTTTTTAGTGTAAAAAGTGGGGGGCCTGGGGCCTCCAGCCAGGGCTGTCTTGAGCACTGGCGTGCGGCCGTATATATACCTAAGGCTCGTGCACGTGTACTCAAGTTTTAGGTTAAGTATTGAAATATTAGAATTACACTAAGAGAAATGGTGACATGTTGTTTAACGTTAATTTTAAATCGTAATTAACTCAAAGTAATCAGTTGGTAATTAATTAAATCATAAAACTCAACGATTCTGATCCTTGTAACAGATGCACTTTTGTAGTTGCGCCGATATATAGGTATGTTACCGGCCAAACCCAATTTTAGGATTAACTAGTTTCACCTAGGCTAAACCAGTTCTCCCTGCACGCGATAGGACAAACCAGTATAGCCTAGGCCAAACTCGTTCATCCTGATATCGATAGGATGAACCAGTTTAGCCTAGGTCGAATCGGTTTATCCTATTTAGAATTTACATACTTTAGGATAAACTGGCACGTCCTAGTCTGAACTAATTTCACCGTTTGTATCTTCTAATATAAGCTTTTCAAAGTAAACTGAATAAATTAATATAAAAAAAATAGTCAAAATGATTTATTAAAGTTATTTTTTAACTAATCAGTAATTTCACGTCTATCACTAGATCAACAGACATGTCGTATCCGGTCAATAGTACGAACGTTGAACGAATCGGAAGCCCGCCATTAGGGACAACACGTGATCAACCACCACCATTTTGGCGCGCTACGATAGTGTGTGCCACGAAAGATGAGACTTGACACCTACCAAACTACCAGTTTAGGCCCGTGCCAACTTAATCTGCGGCCCACTGACCTGACCCGCCTTTATCGCCAATTTTTATTTATTTATCCATACCTAATATTATTATAGCACATTTTACAAACCAGTAAATTAATAATAATTAATCATTATTTTATTTTCGTAAATAATAAAGAAAATAACCGGGATCAAGCACACACAGTAACGCGCACTTATCATGCGTTTTGCTCATATAACGTCTGCAAAATTACGAATATGAATAAATATATTTCAGCGCTTCAAGATCACACAGTTCGATTCAAGTTTACGTTTAAAAAAAGTGCATAATTTATTTGCTCGTCCATTCAGTGTTCATGTCGAAAATATACCTGAAGAAGCTCAGATGGAACAACAGAGCTAGGCCACCTCTATCTTGAAAAATATTTGTTTTGCCATAATCGCCACGCTTGGCAGGCGGATTGGCGAATAGGTCTCCATTACAAAATTTCCAAAGGTCAGAGATTGAAAGAGATCATGCACTAAAGATGACATCACTCTTTGGGACGACAGATCTATGTGAGCAGTTATTTTCTGGAATGAAAATCGTGAACTCCAAGACAACAGCTTAAGAACCGCAACAACTACTATTAGGCCAGATATTGATAAATTACTTAGTTAAGACGAAACACTCAAACTTCTCATTGATTAATATTAATTGTTTAATATCATTTGATTCTTTTATTAAAGATTTTAAAGCAATGGTTGGTTTACTGTAATAACAATTATACGTATGTTTCCTCGAGTTGCGGCCCACGGAACCCATAAGAAAATATTTTTGGCCCTTGGTTGAAGACCCCTGCTCTAAAGCATGTTAATTCTAACTAGGATAGACCAATTCCACCTAGGCTAAACTGGTTTATCCTATCGGTATTAGGGTGAACGAGTTTGGCCTAGGCTATACTCGTTTGTCCTATCGCGTATAGAGAGAACTGGTTTGGCCTAGGCGAAACTAGTTCATCCTAAAATCGGGTTTGGCCGGGAACATATATATAAATTATTTTTTAAAATATTAAAAATTAGATGTTGGTCGAGGCTCTTGACATTTTGACATTAGCCATTGGCTGTAACAAGTATCGGCTCAATGATCGCCGAGTCCACATCCCCCACATATCGACAATCTAGAGGGCCAAGTCAAGATACTTGATCGGCTTTCACGAGGTTCACGTCATGCGGGAATGCTATATCAATAATCACTGCGTGCCTCTCCAATCGATCTTCCACCACTACATCGGGCTTATTAATATTATTGTTAGGAAATAATCTACAAATAAAACTCATAAAAGTAGTTCATATACCCACATTTTTAATAAATTATAGTCCAACACGTTTTGATACTGCGCTCATTATTGTCTCTATAGCTTGGACGTAATACTTGGCTAGTTGGCCAAGATCTTGTATTGTCATCACATAGGCCAAGTTAGGTACTTGAAAACATTGCTTAATATTATGATGTGAATTCTGAACAAGTATAATGATGATGATAATCTTGGCCAAAACTGACATTTTGGTATATTGCCAAGTTTTTGTTCACATTGACATTTAGCCAAGTTCCTTTGAAAGTTTGATGAAACGTGCGCGAAAATTAAAGCAAAGTTCGGCCAAGTTAAATCAAAACAAGCGCAGTAAAATTTTATACATATAAATTTATATCTAAGATAAAGATTTACAAATACAGGGCAGGACTAGATATGTTATATCTAAATAACACATTTAACGTAACATTTACAAAAATAGCAAAACATGATAATGAAATGCTCACCCATTTTTCAGAAATCGACATTACAACATTATTTTCAATATTTAACTTACATATAAGAGCTATTACAGTTTGAAAACAATTATATGACGCTATTATTATGACAATAAATCATATTATGTTAACATTTGGCATATTATAGGATTTTTAAAATATCACAGGGTCGATTAAAGAAATAGATACGAACTAAATAGTAATAAGATAGTTGTGAAATGTCACATAAAACCACAAATTAATAAATATTTAACAAAAAATTAAAAGGATTGAGAACTCCCTACCTATTAAAGGACATTAATTTACACATTTTTCAATAATACACTTATTAGCGTAAACACTCATCTAACAAATATATATTTGAAATACTTATCATTGATTTAAAGTTATATTAAAAGTCTAAAAGCAGCAAATATCACTAATCTATCACATTTAAGGATTATATATATATAATTATATAGTTATATAATAGTAACAAAATGGCGATAGGATTTCGCTTTCTAAAATACCCGGGTAATGTGCAAAGTGTCAAGATTCAACGAAAAAAAATAGGAAGAACTTTCAAAATATATATTTTTGATCCTGTAATACAGTTTAAAGTATTATAAGAAATACCTACATTTAAAAAGCAGTAGGTATATATATTAAAATTTGGCAACATATAAATTTGCTTTATTATAATTCCTACACATATGTATACCTACTTCTTTACATTTCTATCCTAAGTTGTAACTTTCACTAGTTACATTTTAACTTGCTAATGTAACATCGCATTTTGCACACTATCCGGTAAAATGTATATCATTTATGATATAATGTATATTAAATGTTATATAAATATATTGTTTTATATCTTACAAAGATTTCGAATTATTACTACAATACACTTTCAGCTCGAGGCTCTTGTACTAACAATTATGTTTTATTTTTAATATTATAAACGTTATTTTTCAAAGTTATATTGTAAAATATCATCGATTTAATAAATTGATAATGAAATATTTATTAAAAAATATTTAGTTTATATTTTGGATATCTTAGTTCTTTTTAATACACATGTTTATTAGTTTGTTAATAATATTGGTTATTTTTTTAAACATAACTTATAAAATTAACAACATTACTTAGCAACACTACAACTCTAATTAAACATTAAAAACACATAGAATATATTTGTTTTAAATATTTAAAACAATATTTAATTTACTTGTCAGTTAAATTTATACGACAAATGATTAAAAATACACAATTCTGTAACAGGACCCAAACCCAGCTATTGCTATTGTAAAGTTAGTTAAACATCATCAAATATGAATGATTGTAGTACTACATTACACGTTACTACTACATTATATTGATAAATATCCCTACATTACTACAAAAGATTAATTCTACATTACCTACCCTTAATAACATCATGACATGTCACTATATTATTTTGTCACTATTATTACTACTGCCTATAAACTATGACTAATAAATATGAAAATTGGACTTATACATTCGTTGAATATTTAACATTAAATATAAGATACATAAATGATTATAAATTATTTTTATATCCAACTTTTTAGCATGAGGAAATAGATATATAAAATATGTATTACCTGCTTGTAGCATACATATGTATATAAGTGAAGATATATATTTACGTAGATGAATTGAATTTCTTCTATAACTACATAGGTATTTTATCATCTAACACTGGAAGATTACGTGATTATATATTTCAGTTTCTCTAAAAATTTAAAATGTGTTACAGCGAAGTGAATTACGGATATATAATGATATTAATGTACGCTTTATCTACGGTGAATGACATAGATTCAAATGTTTACCTAATATTACCTATAAAGATTAAAAAAGTTGATCGAGAAACGAGGAATGAAATGGACATTTTTCATCATTTTTGACAAACAAACCATGCAGCCATACATAGTTTGCTTTTGTAGTGTCTCCTTGAAATAATAGCCAGTTAAAAGGCAGAAACGCTACGTTAATAATAAAAAGTACAACTTTGTACTAGGTATAAGAATTTAAAGTGATTATTTTAACAGTTGAAATGAAAGATTATATTACAGATTTGAAGATAACAACCCCGTAGGCCTGTGCATTAGTAAATAATATTTAAGTAGTTCCGAGTACTTAGTTATTGCGTTGTTATATTGGAACGTTTTCTATTTTTGTTCATGTTTTATGTTTTAGGGTTGGTTCGACTAACCTAAACGAAATGGAACCCTAGAAAGACACTAAATGAAGAAATACGTCCATCGAATTCAAGATTATTATTTAGACACCGTATTTATTTGATATTTCTACTTCTAAAGCTATAATTATACAAATTTTAAGCTTCTGATAAGCAACAATGTACTTAAGTGTTTCGAATTGATTATTATATAGAAATATATAAAATATATTTCTAAAAAATGTAAATGTGTAAATAATATTTTATTATTTACTAGCAGACACGACAGACGTTGTCCTGTCAATTGATTTTTCAATTTTCTCACCGTATAAACCTTCCCTGGACTTCCACAAACATTTCAATACCAAAATTAGCCAAATCGGTCCAGCCGTTCTCGAATTTTAGCGAGACTAACGAACAGCGATTCATTTTTGTATATAGAAGAAGATTATGATGAATTGTTGCTACTAATGACACTTTTTGTAGACAATCTACGTACAATATTATTACAATAAATATAAATTAAAATTATTTGAAGCTTTACTTTATATAATATGAAACAAATTATGATTTGACAAAACAATATAACCATTATATTATACGAGAGATATAGCAGATGAAAACATGTAAGTCAATGTAAGTAATATTGAATTAAATTATTTATACTAAATATTATACAACTCTAATGTTTATATACTTATGACATTATATTTACAACCATTCATATTCGCAATATTTACATGAAAAATAAACTATTGATAGATACACTTAGGTCTTAAAATTATTAGGTATATTTAATAATACGTCGTAACAGTAGAGTTTGTAAAATAGAAGCAAAACATTTTATTACTTACTAAAATATCGTTAGTATGATTCAGATTTATAGAATTACCGGCGAATGTTAGAAAATTTTAGATTAAATAAAATACTGAAACTGGTTGTTTACACGACACAGTTTTATGCGCATAATTTCATATGCATAGATACCTATATACTTCTTTGAAACTCGATTCAATGCAAGAGTATATATTATTATATTGCAATTATATTAAAAGTGTATAAATATTAGTATACTTACATGTCGAGATTACCTTACATAAATTATATAAATATTTGAAATCGTTTTAAAATTAAAATGTTTAATTTTTAACTCCACAATAAGTAGTCATTATTATACACAATGACCGGTAATTCTGAAAACACGAACAATACAATTATGTACATTAAAAATATTTAAGCATATTATTGTAATAAATATTGTCATTAAAATTATTATTGCATTATTTACAAGTCATTCTTAAGCTCATATTAAAAAAGAATAAATGTCTACATCCTTTTGGTCTATAACGCAATAAAATAAACTTTAAAAAAATGTTTTTGTTTTTATTATAAGTAATAAGAAACTTACAAAACAGTACTTCATTAATTTGTAACAAAATAATCTTCAGTAAAATAGAAAACACATTTTTATTATTTTTACACAAAAGTCTTAACGCAAAATATATAATTATTGTCTATATATTGTATACATATTTATTATAAAAAATGTATAGAGAAAAATATTGTCAAAGTCACCTTTGCAAAATTAAATAGGTAATAAATATGTTTTATTCATTAAATATGTATAATTTAAAGGCCATATAGTTTATGTATAATGTATATATTTTTTTGAAAGCTAATAATATTATATGATATATTTGTATTAGGTATCTACAGTCAAAAGAGTATAATTTTTTTAAATTTAATTTCTTACTGTTACTTCCTGGTAGGTATATTAATTCTAGATAGGTATAATAGGTAGGATAGGTATTAGTGTTTATGAAACTGACAGAAGTGACTGAGAGAAGTCAATTAATAATGAATACTACGTTTAAGTTCGTAGCTCATTACACCAACTTAACGTCGACTCAACTCACAGCATGGCATTGAAATGTAAGCTTTATTTCATGTGAATTTTTCAAAACATAAGTTGAAAGCCTACGACGCGTGGTCCACACCTTGTTCACCTATTGATGGGTTGAAAAATTCACTCGTAAATAACACGAAATAAAGCTTACTATGACCTTAATGCGTAGCGACAAAAGGAAGTCGGTATTTGTTGGATTTTGATTTGACAGTAATTCTCAAAAGTGTGTAGATGCACTAAAAATCCCAAGACAGGTCTTCTAAAAAAAACACTTGATTTTAGCCCTGAAAACCCAATTAATATTCAATTTACTGTTAAATTAGATTTATTATAGTTGCTTTGAAATCAACAAGTAGTTAGTCAATTGAGTTGTTATACAAGTGACGTCATAAGTACAAATTGCCATATAAAATTTTTAGGGGAATAGCGTTTTGACAGCTCAAAAAAGTATGTCAATTGAATAGTGGTGTCATCTACCTTAAATCTTTGTTGTAAAGGAATTTTAGACAGCGTATTTTATACAATCACTACATTTAAGTATACATTATTTGCTGAGTATACATAAAATCTATGAATATTTTTTTAAATATATTCATTTAGCTAAGAATGTAGGTACACCCTGATCTACGTATCGGCATCATATATATTTTTACTGTACATTTCTATACGAGGTTGTAAAATACGTGTTAGATATTCTTAATGTCTGCTTCAAGTTTTTTTAGTTATTTCTTACTATGGCATCTCGTCATAATAATATATAATTTAAATTACATTGTCGAGCAAACATGAATATTTATTGTATATTTCTGTTCACAAACTCGTATTAAATGTATAATATTTATACATACATAAAAGCCATTAGTATACACAAAATATACACACATTAATATTCGACAGGTCACAGAGCAAAAATTGGTCAGAAGAGTACAGCGAAGTATCTAAATACATTGTATACGGATAGACATAAAATATAATCTAATATAATATGTATATTAGATATGATTTAAATATAATATGTTGGGCAATAATCTACAGTATATATAAATATAATATTTCTTATTCGTCTTTTTTGACTCCTAGGACGTCTTAAGCAAACCCCATAAAAAAAAACTGCCGAGTTGTAAAATTCAAAATGGCGGGCTGTCTTTGGCGGGAACAAGATGGCTTCTGACGATTCTATTCTTCTTCTTCATTTTGATAGCTGACGTAGCGAACAGAAGATTTTTCGCTTACTATCAAACTCTGAAAATAGTAACAGAAAAATAATCGCAGAAAAAAATTGTGACAATGGTAAAGGAGGACTCTCTGGAAGATCATCATCTGCCTAGCCTTTTCCCAAGTATATTGGGGTCGGCTTCCAATCTAATAAACTGGATCGTCTGAATATGAGTACTCAGAAACCGGACTTTCTGGCTTCTGAGTACTCATAACGACTGTCAATGATCTACGAATGTCTCCTGAATAAGAATCGGATATTCAGACGCATCATACTTGAAGTTCATTTTGCGCAAGAATTAATTGGAAGACAGATTAGTTGGGTCGAAAGACGGCGGCACCATGATAGTCAGCGCCATACTGTTTTTTCGTAAAAGTATTTTCTATGAGGAAATGTAAATTAAAGCCAGCGAGCGTTGCCTACCTGTTTCTCATTGGTAGCTGGTGGAGACCTGAGGAACAGCAGACAGGGGGCGTAGGCGAAGTTGAGAACTGCTATGATGACCAGCATCCATTCGAAGCCGATGCTGTTCATCAAGGCGCCTGACAGAGCCGGTCCTGGGAAGTGTATCACATGTGCTTTACTAGTAGTAGTATGACGGGTTGGTTTCCGCAACTCCATGTCTCATCGCGTATTTTGTGTACAGATGTGCTTTACTATTTCTCTATGTATTTATTTCAAAGTCAAAGTCACATTATTTATTTCAATAAGACCATTAATAGGCACTTTTAAATGTCATTTAGGCAAAAGAAAGACTGAATATTTAACCTAAAATGGCCAACTTGGTAGCCAAAATTAGTTTAGTATGGAGAGAAGAATGGGAAGAAACTTCATATTTACTAACTCTTTTAATTTTAAAAAGTATCATATAATCAGCTATTGGTAACCAGTAAACCCAAGATTTCATCCCAAGGGTGGCGTAGAAGGCGAGCGACTAAGGGAAAATCCGGAAGCCGGGCAGCAGCGGCTTCCGTGTACCTCACTGTGATCCCCAAGACGCCTGCCAAGCGTGAGGATTATGGCAACCACCCCTTATGGGGCAGGCCTTTGTTCAGCAGTGGGCGCCTTCCGGCTTATGATGATGATGATGAACCGCAGTAAACCAGAAGTATGTCCTATGAGTTTCTATCAGTAAAATATTTTTTTTTGTAATCGGACTCTTCAAAACATACTAGCTCTAAATGTACACCCTATGACTATTGAAATAAAGTTGATTTTAAGGCGAATATTTGCATAAATACGCCATGTGAAGTGCCCGGCATTAAAATAAATGTTCTGACTATGCCCATTTTGGATATCGGTCTTGTCAGCGTCGTAGAACCCTGCACCAGGAATTTAGAACTTACCAACAGCATAGCCAAGACAGAAGGCGGTATCTCCAATAGCGTACACCGAGCCATACACTGCCGCGTGACGGATGTCCACCAGGAAACCAAGCTCTGGCATCATTGAGGAGTCCACCATGCCTATAGCGAAGCCTAGACCAGCGTTAGGAATGATCAGGTGTTCCAATTTGCGCGCCATCGGGATCTGGGGGAACAAAATATGTGTTGCATTAAAATTATTTAATGGAGATGGGAATGCCCTATGACGTGGGTTGCCATTCTTGATTATCATCATCAGCTGGAAGACGTCCACTGTTGAACAAAGGCCTCCCCCATAGAACGCCACTAGGAACGGAAACCTGCCGCTTGCATCTACCGGTTACCCGCGACCTTAACGATGTCGTCGGTCCATCTGGTAGGAGGCCTACCAACGCTGCGTCTTCCGGTTCGTGGTCGCCACTCGAGAACCTTTCTTCCCCATCGGTTATCGGTTCTTCGAGCGATGTGGCCTGCCCATTGCCACTTCAACTTCAACAAATTTTGAGAGCTATGTCGGTGATCTTAGTTCTTTGGCGGATTTCCTCGTTCCGGGTTTTTGTAGCGCAAAGAAACTCTGGGCATAGCTCTCTCTATTGCTCGCTGCGTGACTTTGAGCTTCTGTAGGAGGCCAGCAGTTAAGAACCACGTTTCTGTACCATAAGTCAACACAGGCAACACACACTGGTTATAAACCTTCATCTTTAGTTGCCATTCTTACTTTATATTAATATCAAAGTCAAAGCATTTCTATTACTTAGCCGTGTGACCGCCAATAGCACCACCCCATTTCTACTCGTGGGTATCGTAGAAAGCGACAGAGGGATATCGACCAGAGGATGAACAGCAGCAGCCTCCTTCTGAGTACCATAACACCTACTGCGATCACCAGCATGCATCGGACAAGCATGGCGATTACGGCTGAACCCCCCGGGGAGTCCTATGCCCAGCAGTGGGCGTCAAAAGGTTGACATAATGCTGAAACCATTATTCTGTGATAGGAGGTAAATAGGGAAAGTTGAAAGGAAATCCATTGTATATGGGTATGTAAAGAGGAGAGATGAAACGCATGTGACCAAAAGAGTTATGAATTTAAACGTGAATGAATGGAGAGGGAGACGTAGGCCGAAGAAAAGATGGATGGATTGTGTGAAGAATGATATGAATGAAAAGGGAGTCAGTGATAGCATGACGCGACGGTTGACAGGACGGAATGAAGAAGGAAACGTGTTGCGCCAATCCCAAGCCAAGGAACAAGAGAAGGAAGATGATGACGTCAGGTAGTCAATATTATAGGATATTTGCTCAAAAAGAAGGTGGCAATTCTATATTTTTAA
Organism: Charanyca ferruginea; assembly: GCA_947361185.1. Lineage (NCBI taxonomy): Eukaryota > Metazoa > Arthropoda > Insecta > Lepidoptera > Noctuidae > Charanyca > Charanyca ferruginea. The sequence goes on along the minus strand of OX376080.1, from coordinate 6,784,304 downwards.
GGCCGAAAATTTTTAAGGTGAAAATCAGGATCATAAGGTTTGCTATTCTGTGAGAAGACTAAGAAGGACTGATAGTCTGTTATCTTACCAGAATGAGACATAGTCCTATGATGATCAGTCCGGAGCAAGCTGCCAGCCAGCGTCCCATTTTGTGGCCGAGAGGTCCGAATAGATTGGTTCCTGAATTGAAAATATATATCTATAACTAGGTTCTACCCGCAAAGAATCATGGCGAGATCCATACATTCATTTGTGTGAAAAAAATAATAATCTAGAGGGTTTAAAATATTTTCCAATGTGAAGAATACATTACCAGGCCATTGATATACTTACCATATTTTTAAACCCCCGCATAATTAAAATATTACGAAATGAAAATAACACATTTTCGTTTCATCTAGATGCCCATTTTGTGTTTATAAAAAAAAGTTACAAGCGACGTTAGCGGATCTATCAAATTGGCAGACAAGTGTGTGGAAAAAAATAAATTTCATCATTTGTGATATTATTTCTAATAAAACGATGCAATTTCAGTGTAAGAACTGCGAAACGGCGGCTGTCAGTGTCACTGTTACTGTCAGGCGCCGTTTCGTTCTGAAATAATTAGTTTTTCGTTAAATTATTCACATTTTTTTGTGGGGTTTTAAAAATATTGTAAATGTCTGAAGATGCTGTTTAGGTACCCAAGAATATAAGAATTAGAAATTCAACTTCTCTAAACATCTTTATCTTTTTTGTACAAATCCTGCCAAGATTCTTTCTCAACGTAGATAGCTCTCCTTAGGTAATTGAATCAAGAGTTTGATTGATAAACCCTTAAATAGGGTGACCAATTTTAAATACTTGGATCATTGAGTTACCGAAGACATGAAGGATAACATGGACATTGACAGGGAACGTAGATCGCTGTCGGTACGCTGCAACATGCTGGCCCGCAGGTTTGCGCGATGTACTGGGGCGGTCAAGATGACGCTGTTTAAATCATTTTGCTCGTCATTTTACACGTGCAGTCTGTGGACCAGTTACAGTTTGCGTGCATACAGCGATCTACGGGTTTAATATAATAACGCACTCAGGATACTGTTGGGGCTGCCATGGCGATGTAGTGCTTCTAAGATGTTTGCTGAAAGACGTATTGATGGTTTTGCGGCCATCATACGCAAAAGAAGCGCCTCCCTACTTGCTCGTCTCCTTGGCAGTGCCAATACTATCTTGAGCTTATTTGCAGATAGGTGGGAGTCTCCAATGCTTCGACATTGGATGAAACTCCACACCCAATAAAATGTGTATGTCTACTAACACTAGTTGTTAAGATCATTGTTACTAACACTAAATACACTGAAATGAATGCCATTATTATTATTATAAAGTGTTTTTTGGGAAGGGAAATGGGAAGGCAAAAATCCTGACAGCACACCAAATGGTCACCGCTGCCTAGATTCGTTGCGATGCCATTCCAGAAACAAACTGCAACTTGAGCATGGTTCGTCTATATTTCCACTTACCAATCAGGTAACAGATACTGGCTGGTAGGAAGGCAACCCCCTGCTGCCAGCGCCGAGCTTCCATGGTATCAGCCATCCAGATTGGCAGACTAGGTTCCAGCATAGCTATGCCCACATTCGCGAAAGTTATGGCTCCTGGAAGTTAAATTTGTTTATTTTTAAAGTTATTTTCTGAAACAACATATTTTTGGAAAAGCTCTTTGTCATATTCATAAAAACTTTCACTGAATTTTTTATTCAGACAAGCTTGCCACACTATTTTCGACCACTACCACTCCTGTAAGCCGGAGTCAACAGAGGCGACCACCAGAAAAGCGACGAAGCAATGAAGCTCGACGAATCCCGAAGGATCGTTTCAACTGGCTGGATTTTGCAACGAAACTAATCAGAAGAGAGCAGCATAAGAGTTAAAAAAAACGTTTTTTCAGCTAAACAGCTAAGTATTCTATACATTTTGATCGTATTGTAGAGAATAACTGTTAGAGTTGTTGTCGTGTAGAACTTGCCCAGTCAAGCTCTGTCTCCTAAATCTACCTACTCATCTTCGTAGTTTGTCAATATGAGATTTATGAGGATTGGTACAAACCTGCAGCAATGAGGATGTAAGGATCGCAGACCAAAGCTTTTAGAGATGGTGGCTCAGTCTCCTGGCGAACAACTCCGGGTTGCAAAATCATCAGCTGCAGCACTGGCAACAAACAAATATACAATTGACAACATTTCAAAACTGACATGATCATAAAACAAAAATACCATTTCTTTATTTTCGTATCCTGAGTCCAAATAGGTATATATTTTTTATATTTTTTAATTTCTTCATTTCTGAGAAAAATAAATAAAATCAAAAAACATGTGATGACGTCACATATACGGTGGAAAGAGGTATTACCTTTGTATAAGCATTTCAATGGTTTAGATGAAAACATTAACGTCAAATAAGACACATGTCAATGTCACTATATATGAAGTGTAATAATAATGATAATAGATTTTTGACGGGTCACAGTAAAGCAAAGAATAAACGCTACACCACACCACCGTAAGTATGACGTCATTTGGTGCTTACGTCTTTTTAAAAGTACATCATTTCTAAAAACGCAAAAATACGGGTGCTCGAAATGTTGTCAATTGTAGTTGTGGACCGAGAACCGTCGCTTACATTTCGACGGCGAAGTGCCAATAACTCCTAACTGACATTTTTCGAGAAATTCACTTTTTGATCGTTTTGATTTTAAAGGTGATTTTTAAAGGTAATGCAAATGTAATGCTCATGTTTTAGTGAAATCTCCTAAGCGTATTTTAGTTGCAATACCATATTAAATGTGGAAATACCTCCCAAGGCACAACTAAACCAGCGTGTGTGTCTGTATTAAAAATGTCAGTTAGGAGTTATTGGCACTTCGCCGTCGATTTTATTTTAGGTGAAAAATTCTGGATAGCATGGGCGTCGCCAAGGGGATGCAGGGAGGGGCAGTTGCCCCCCAGGCAGGGGCAGTTGGAAATGCCCCTACCTAGGCAAGCTTCATGTGCCTTTGACTGTTTTGACTACTATTTATTTATTTATTTATTAAAACTTTATGCTCAAAATGTAAATAACACTTTTCAAAGGCGGACTTAATGCTGTAGGCATTTTCTACCAGTCTACCTTAGGGTGATGCAGAGACAAAACATGGTAGGTGCAAAGGCGCAGATTTTTTTAAGAATAAAATATAATAATAAATACATATATACATACATATACACAATATATATTTAAAAGAGTAGAGGGAGCTGAAAATACCAGATGGAGAAACACAACGAATCAATTGTGGGACGAGTCTGCCAACATCTTATGCAAGTGCTCGCGAGCCCTACCTTGAATGTAAACCGACTGGTGGCCGTCCTGATATTCTCTGTAGGTATATCAATTTGCCCTAGGACATCAGCTGGCGACAGGTGAATATGCCGTTAAGGTGTGGCATCTCCACCTTTTGGTTACAGCGGCCAATCTTAATGGGGACTAGCCACGTAGGTACCTATGCAGGAGATACTACATTGCAGTACACAAGTATGTGCCTAAACACAGGTGCACTCCCCCTTCCCTCACTCGTTTAGTCTCGCAGGGTCTAACCTTCTGTGGTCCGTCTGCAAGGGCCAGGGGTGTGATTCTGTAAGACCTCATTCTAAACTTCGAATCTGAATCCGCTGTGAGTTTCTTGATTGGCATTCTAAAAACTCGGTTGATAATTCGAATTTACACTAGCGCCACCCTTGCGAGCGTGTCAGCGAGTTGAACTAAATTGACAGGGAGATTTTGACAGATAAAGTATGACATGACGAAAGAAGTGGTATTCTGTAAGGTAATTTCCCCGTCACTTCGACGCACACTTCGCATTTGAACCCGATTCAAAGTGTCAAATATATCAAGGTCATTTTGAACCTTATGCGAAGTGAGAGTGAATAGCGATGTGAGATGCGAGTTGTTGTTTGAATTTTATAGAATCGACCTACTGAGCCGCCTAAGAACCCAAGTAGGAAGGTGTAACGCCAGCCTCGCAAAATGGGGCTAACATAATTTCAAAGATGCGGGATCGCGCGGGATTGAGTAATCCCGCATATCAATCCCGCGGGATTTAATGACCTGCGGGATTGCAATCCCTATTTATTATTAAGTACGTAAACTATGTGGTACTACATTCTAGAATCCGTAATACTACACGAGTAATACTAAGTAATTGTAAACAATAAGCACAATAATTCATTTCCTTAACCGTCGTCTTGTGAGTGGGCGGGCAATGTGCGCAGAAGCAATGTGATGCCAATTAGTAGATAACGTGTAAATGGCCGTAGCTCGTGGCAGATCGAATGATTTACCGAGTTTAGTAACATTTTCAGATTTTTTTTTTCAGATTTTCATACTTCAAAAGCAATTTAAAGGAACCCTTGTAAAATAACTACGTTGTCCGTTTGTCTGTTAGTCGGTCTGTCTGACCTTCAGGACTCTCAGGAACAAGTAGACGTATCAGGTTCAAAATTTAATGAATCTAAAAAAAAATTGGTTGTCTGTAAAGTCGGTTTACTGACGATAGTTGAACGTGACAACGCGAAAGAACCTTTATCGCTGTAATTATCGTTGCTATAAACAATTGACACCACATTCACTTTTCACTTGGAACGCCTCAGAGCCTGGTAACGCCGCAGAGCGAGGTAACGCCGCATGACGTCATGCGGCGAGGTAACGCCGCATGACGTCATGTTTTTTCGTGCGTGCAGCCGGCTATCGAATTATAAGACGTTGTCACGTCAAAAATACTTACAAGGCGTTATAGTAAGCGGCATAAATGGTCAAATTTTTGATTGCGTTGACGTGTCAACGGCTGCAGTTACCTCTGCCGTTACCAACATGCCGCTCGTGTGTAAGAGCCCTTAAGTCAACGCTATCAAAAATATGACCATGCCGCTTACTGTCCGCCGTGTATTTTTTTAGATTCATTAAATTTTACAGATCTTATTTATGTCCATCCCTTTCTTATTTTCATAGAGAGAAAAAGACAGAAATAACCTAAAGTGGGTAGTCCAATAATTCTAAGACCCAACTTTTAAAATAAGCACTATACATTCACCCTGATTAATTTTCAACTAATTGTAAAATTAGATTTTTGGTTGCTTTGAAATCAATTAATAGACAAATAAGCCGAGTGGTGACGGCCGCGATTACCACCACCCCATTTCTATCCGTGAGTGTCGTAGAAGGCGACAGAGGGATATTGACCAGAGAATGGGCAGCAGCGTCCTTCTAAGTACCATAACACCTACTGCGATCGGCTTAGCATGGCGATTACGGCCGAACTCCCCCTTGGGGGGAACCTATGCCCAGCAGTGAGCGTCTAAAGGTTGTCATGATGATGATGAAATAGACAATTAGTTGGCAAATAAGTGACGTCACATTTTGATATTGTCATACAAAATGGCGAAAACGTGTTCTGACAGCTGTCAATTAATTCGTAGCGTCGTCGTACCTAAGAAAATTTAACTCGTGTATAATTTATTTGAACGAAAATGTATAGATATAAATAGACAAAAACAAAAACGTTGTCTTAAAAAGTCAATATGTTGTGCTACCAAAGTTAATAACAGAAACGAATCGCTGCGAAACCGACTCCACGTAGTCTTGTCTGCCCTACCCCTAGAGTGTAATTTAAATCTGCGTAGGCGTGGAAGGGCGAGGCGGCCCGCGAGCTGAGGAGCAGGTGGTTTTAACGCCCGCCGACGCGGCTGAGGCTGGCCGGCATAGCTGGCCAGTAAGCCGAAGCTGCGGTGGTGAGCGTGAATACCATCTGCGACGATAAGCTCGCGTGGGACCGCCGGAGCCCCGCAACGCCGGAGCCGTGACAGAAACTATGCCTGCTGCATGTTGCATGCTCGCTTGCATGATGCATGCTTGCTTACATGCTGCATGCTTGCTTGCACGCTGCATGCTTGCTTGCACGCTACATGCTTCCTTGCACGCAGCATGCTTGCTTGCACGCTGCTTGCTTGCTTGCATGCTGCATACTTGCTTGTACGCTGCGTGCTTGCTTGCATGCTGCATGGTTGCTTGCACGCACGCGCAGTAAGTTTGCTTAGAACTAAGAGTCCCATTCTTGGGAATACATTTTATATTAAATAAAAAATATAAGGATAAAGAATATTTGATTTGTTATTCTATGATATGATAATTCTAACAATAAACTTTATGTGAAACAAAAATCAATGATTTGAAAATCTTGAAAGTAAGTATTCTGCGTATTGATTATTGTATGAAACGATATTATTAGAAAAAAAATATTTGAGACGAAATTCTATTAAACTATTAGCTATGAAACAACGTACAACCGATGAAACTTACATCCATCTCCAAGTGCTAGGGCAGAAAGCATCAGGAACGGGGCAGTCTTTCCGACGAACTCGTACATGAGACCTCCGAAGGGCGGACCAATCAGCACACCAAGAGCCAAGCCTCCCAGAGCTATGCCCATCGCGTTGCCGCGCTCCTGTGGGACAAAGTTTGGGTAAGCTTTCGCGATTTTAAAGCCATCTGTACCTACCCTCTTTAAAAGGCAGTCAAACAACGATAGTTATAATCAATAATATATTATACACTTAGATGCGTTACCCGCGCTCAATATTGGCAATATTATTTGCTTAAGTTTCACTAAGTCAGGTACCACCTATTGTCGCGATTATACGTCAGTATCGCTCGTAATTTTTTGACATTTTCAAGGAAAAACGCCTTCAAGTGTGTATAAACTATGCACAAATTACACAAAGACAGACTGACCTTTTCTTCGCACTGTATAATAAATAATAAAATAATAAAACCATTTATTTTCAGGTAACAAAGACCCATAGAAAAATACCTTAACTTAAGTATACATATAACAATATAACAATAATTGTGTTAGTAAATAAAACTTAAAACTATGTTAGTATCACTTAGTTGCACTAAGTAATAATTGATAATTGATAATTGATTGATAATTGTAGGTATGTACATACTGGTATGTAGATATAAAAGTTTACGCCGTTTTAAAGTGCACTAATGTTCCTGTATGATGCGTCTATTTATTACGTCATTGGTTAAAATGTTATATTTTTAAAAGGGTAATAAAAGCTCCGAAAAAATAATGGAAATAAGTACTACCGTTCTAAAAATATGAAAACTGCTTTATATTCTAATTTTATTTATTTATTTATTTTATTTTAGGAAAGCTTACAGACTAATAACACTATAATAACAATAATATATAACTAAATTGCTAATTACAAGCCTCCACAGTTAAATACAAAATGATTATGAACGATCATCACAGTATAGGTAGAAATATCATTATTTCTTCAGTATTGGTTAATGTGGTTCAATCTTGATCAAATAATGACTTTGCTAAGAGCTTCCTTACTGTGTAATTTCCGACAACTTTTAACCGAATACAAATAAAGAAACGTCCGAATAAAATACAGAAAATTCCGAAAAATCCCGCATAGCGGGGCTCCTATTTCTGGGTGGTTTAAAAAATTATGATTTTGTTTTTCTCTTTCTTTAAGTTACGAATTTGGAAATTTTTGTTAGTGCCTATTTCAACTTTTTCAATAAAAACAAGGAATTAAGTAGCATGACGTCTAGCCAAATTTTTTAAAGTACAATTTTGGCGATCTCTTGCGAAAAATGTGCAGACCAAACCTCCGCTACTTATGCACCTATGCGGTACGTTTGACATTCGAGAGGCCAAAAAAAGGCCGGGGGTTGGTAAAATATGTGATCCTTACCTTGTCATCAGGGTATCGTTCCGCCAGCATGCCCATGCCAGAGACAGAAGAGCAAGAAGATCCGATACCTTGCAGCGCACGAGCAATGAACAACACGGAGTAGGAACGACCGAAGGCGAATACTGGGAACAAAAGTATGGGCGTAGATCAAGCTACCAATATGTAATACTTACTTACAAAGAACCTGCAGTCTTTCCTTTTCCTTTATTCTCGGCTGTCATTCGTAGATCTTTGGCAGTTGTTAAGAGTAATCAGGGGTGTGGGGTCTATAAGACCTCATTCTAAACTTTCTTTATCGGCTGTGAGTTTTTTGATTGGCATTCTAAAAACTCGATTGATAATTCGAATTTATACTAGCGCCACCCTTGCGAGCGTATCAGCGAGTTGAACTAAATTGACAGGGAGATTTTGACAGATAAAGTATGAGATGACGTAAGAAGTGGCATTCTGTAAGGTAATTTCCCCGTCACTTTGACGCTTACTTCGCACTCGAACCCGATTCAAAGTGTCAAATATATCAAGGTCATTTTTAACCTTATGCGAAGTGACAGTGAATAGCGATGTGAGATGCGAGTTGTTGTTTGAATTTTACAGAATCGACCTACAGAAGTCAGAAAGTCTGGCAACCAGTCTTGCCAAGGGATTTAGTGCTACCCTAGTAACAGTGCCGACCCCAATATGATTGCGGAAAGGCAGATGATGATTGGAGTCGGTTTCCAGTCTAACCAGCAGGTGAATAAGTAACACTGTTTCACATGGAGCGTCTGCCTGTCTGACCTCCACAGCCCAGTTACTGGGTAGCACGATACCCCTTGGTAAGACTGGCTGTCAGTCTTTCGGGCTCCAGACTACTCGTAATAACTGTCAAAGATCCACAAATGACTCAATTATGAATAAGGATCTGATATTCAGATGCATTTCTACTTGAAATTCATTTTTCGCCCGAAAGATATCCAGGACACGATTTCTAGAAAATATTGAATTGGTCGTGAATATTGAATAGTGACTTGAAGATACCCACATTATATTTATCGGAAACAGAGAGGTGGATGACAGTGATTTCCACAGTCTGACAGTTCGTACAATAAAAGTGGACTTTAACCATAAAACGGTGACGCTTCACCGTAATCTGCTCGTTCGATAATGGAATGGGGATGGGGGAATTCATTATAAATAATACTTAATAATGATAGTTACCAAGATAAATAAACGATTGTGTATATATCCTTAGAAGGTTATAAACTCATATTTATAAGATTTTTTCGTAGTTGGTCCCGGAATTAACGTAATTTCTCGACACTTAGCGTTCATATTCTAAAAGAATTATGTAGCACACTAATTTGATCAATCCCGACAAATCTGGAAATTGCATTAGCTTTCTCACAAAAAGCTCCACTGTTTCTAGCTACTTTTATATCTATAGAGGTACTCACTCAGGGTCGAGAGGAACATCAGAATGAAACCAGTAAACATTGGGACGCTGTAACCGATTCTGAAAAAGAAAATTACAAAATATATATCTAAGTAGTCTGGCGAGTCTGTGATTTAGGATATTCCTATAGAGGAAAATGTCGTTATGATGATAATGCATTCTCGCTAGTTTCAATCGTGGGCGGTTTTTAGGTAACAGGTAATAAAGGTTAGAAAAACTTGTAAACGTCATATTTTCATTATAAAGACACATTTACGAGCTTTTCGAACTTTGATAGTTGTGTTGATGATTAAAATTTTAGTTATTATAATTCTGTAAATGCATATTTATTACTCCCGCGAATATTTTTTTTTATTACCCTGTACGCACGGGTACACTTCAAGCTATATATTTACAGTTTAAGATGCTACCCCAAACAAAAGTGCGTTTTTCTTCGTTATTCAGGGGCTATTAACTCATTACATAAGAGAAACAAACTACATCTAAAAGCATAATTATTATTAATGTTCAATATCCTATCATCACATTCCACGTTCTTATTTTTTTCTATGTACCCTATATATACCTAAATCTCTCTGTAAGAAAATTGAATAGGTACCTTTTGCTAAAATTGACGTGCTATTAATTTGAGAATTACACTAATAGATAGGTAACTTAAAATCTTTATAATTCACGTTTTATTTTATTTCAAAAGATCGTTTTTCCTTTTTTATAACAAAAAAGAACCCCAAAAATGTGAGAATTTCGATTGTGCGGCAAAGAGGAAATGTATGGTCAAGGTCATTTGGTCAGGGAAGCGCCTTAAGCTGATCTAGCATTGTATAGAGTTTCCATACAATGAGAGGTCAGCTTATTATCAGCTCAGAACCAACTTTAATGTGTAGCCGTGTGTACAACTAGATACTGGGCTGAAAATTACAAAAAAACGTAGGAATATTTGAATTTCGCGGGCTTCCCTGGTGCTTTCACGTTACGGCAGAATGATGCAGGCTGATAATGAAGTTGGACTTACTTGTGTGTGAGTGGTCCCACGAAGGGGTTAGCGAGAAGTTGGACTAAGGCCTTGCTGGCGAACATGACGCCGACTGCCACGGTCTCGTGTATCAGCTCCTGGTGGCGTTCCTCCCGCTGCACTGTCAGATTTACTGTGGAAAGAACAGATGTAGATTTTTCATGCCATTGTCTTCATAGCAGCCTATGGTCGCCCACTGTTGAACGTAGGCCTCCCCCAGAAATCTTCTTCTCGGTCTTGGGCAGCCCGCATTCTCCACTCCCAGCCACTTTCTTCGAATCGTCGGTCCATCGTGCCATACTACGTTTGCCCAAACGCGGTCTTCACTCTAAAGCGTATCTGCTCCATCTACCGTCTGTCTGTCTGCAGACATGGGCAGCCCACTTCCACATCAACGTGCTGATTCGACGCGCAATGTCGGTGATTGTAATTCTCTGGCGAATGACTTCATTGCGAATTAAATCCACCAAAGAAACCCCGAGCATTTCTCTATAGCATATTGAGCAACCTTTTATCTCATACGCATTTTGTAATGAGTTGAGATATGAACTAGATTTCATTACAAATAGTGTTGAAAATGATGTGACTACAGATTTTAACTCTTCGCCGCATTTACTACTGTGTCAAGAAAGTTCCGGGAATTATTCAATAAACAAAATATGTAATTAATATCTAAAATTGTATCGCCTTCAAAGTAGGTCCATTCCGTAATAATACACTAACGCCAACGAATAACCCAATAATCCAAAAACATTTTTTAGACGTACTTTTTTAAATCAACTGCAGTAGTTGAAGCGAATTTTCTTTTAAGTCATCTTTTTTCAGTTAGAAGACGCCATTCCAAATATTGTTGACTGGTTTCCATGTCAAACTCGTAAACCCATGTCTTGTCACCAGTAACAATATGTTTTATAAATGTGGGGTTGGATTTGACTCTTTCTAACACGTCTTCAGCCACGTTTACGCGATTGAGATTTTGCAGACGATTTAAATTTTTTGGTACTTGTCGAGCGGCAACGCATTTCATGCCAAAACAGTAGTTTAAAACCGTACGAATTAATTCTCGAGATACAATTTCAGCAGCTATCTCTCCTAGACTAAAACAACGATTTTCAGTCACCATTTCCTTTATTATAGCGATGTTAGTTCAGTGAAAGACGTTGATGGCCGACTAGAACGAGGCAAATCTTACACCACATGTCGACCACATTTAAATGCATTATACTACTTATATGCACGTGTTTTTGATTAAGTCGATTCACTGTGAAAGCCTTATGTAACATTTTCAGTGCTTCTGCACACGAAATTCTATTTGCAATGCAACATTTATGACGAATTATTTGTTCTATATTTTTAACTAAAATAATAGTAAAAATCGCAAAACACTGTTGATATGAACTGATAAAATGGCGCACTGTAAACAAACAGAATGACCAGTGACGATCGAACTCCGCGTGAGTAAAGAGGACAGTTGTGCCAACTTAGCGTCAAAAAGAATTAAACAATCCCTTGAAATATGTACGCTTTTAAAATAATTCATTCCCGGTACTTTCTTGACAGAATGTATTACCTTATACGCAATTGTATAATTTCAACTATATTTTAGTAACTTTTTAGATCATTATCAAGTAACAAATTTATACTGTTCGAGCATAAAGCTGCTCTATACGCTAACGTAAGTCTTTGTATGGAAAAACTGTCACAAATATTAAAAAAAAAATCTTCGCAGATTAAGGCTAAGAGCCTATTTCACAATATTCCTACAAATCCCGATAAAATTAATCGGCAGATCATTTCATATACATTCTGTTCTATGTTTGAAATATATCTCAAGGCTAACTAACTTAATTAAATACGTTCGGAATCGCATTATAACGAGATAAGAAAAAGTAGCAATACTCACGAGGCTGCGTCTCATTTTGTATGAGGTTAGTGTTGTTCACTTGCAGACAGGGGCAGTACGGCGTCGGCGATGGTGGTGGTAGCGTGATGTCTTCGAGGGACATGGACAGCGGGGCGTCGGGGTGCCGAATGTCGTAAAGGAACTCTGGGATGATGGGTACTGCAATAGAACACGTTGTTTTAGAAAAATGAGGAATTTTATAGGTATTTCTGTGGACATCTTTACAAAACTTTTTAGTTTTTGAAGGCGGATTTTTGTAAAAACGATTTTTATTATCCGCTTTTTCATCATCATCATCATGGCAACCTTTAGATGCTTACAGCTGGGCATAGGTCTTCCCCAAGGGGGGTTCAGCCGTAATCGCCATGCTTGGCCGATGCACATTGGCGATCCGCTTTTTGGTACCTCCACAGCCAAATCCATTAAGAAACGGCAACACGGTTAAAACAGAGATTGAAAGTCCTGCAAAGATTGGAGAAATGAAAACGTCATCTATGTACAATTTTTTTGTTGATTTTTCATGATGCGCTGAATCAATTTAGATAGGATTTCCATTGGTTGTGTAGCAAAACCTTCTCCAGAATGTAACGAATACTTCTCTGAAAATCGGATCAAAATCAAAATCGGTTCAGCCGAACAGGAGATAATCATGGACAAACAAACATATTATACACATACAAACATACGGTTCAAACTGGGAATCCTCTTTTTTTTTGAAGTCGGTTCAAAATGTACCTAACGTGTTTTTAGTAAATTGCTCTCGTGTAGCTGAATCGTGTCGTTATTAAAAACATAAAATTCATAGACTCCTAGTTACTAAGCTCATAAAACCAGTACGAAATCCGATCGGCATTCCGAATTTGAAAAGCCCTTTGCTTCGTCAAGAGCTCGTGAAACGACAGTTAATTCCGAATATGACGGGCTCGGCTCTCGTCGGGAACTCCCGAACTTTGCCGAAGTACTTGTGGGGTTAATAGGTCGGACACAAGTACTAGGGTTACATATTTAATGAGGATTTGATAATAGGTTTAAAAGGAGATATATTTATTTGATAACGTATTTGAAAGTTAACTTTTAGGTAATCGGGAATAATTACGTTCTAAGGCAGCTGTCAAAAAACCAATAACCTAATGGACAGAATATAGGTACTCAAGAATATAAGAATTAGAATTTCAACTTCTCTAAACATCTCAATTTTTTTTACAATTCTTTGTTCAAGAAAGTCCGGTTAAGCAGCTGACAAGTGACAACCTCCTAGTTCCTCCTAGTTGACCAGCGAGATGACATGACGAAAAAAAGTAATAAGTATATATAGCAAGACAGCGCGAGGTACAGTTAAATATAACTGTACCTCGCGCTGTCTTGCTATAGGCTCTGTCCTCTCACTATGCGAGCTAGTATCAAACGGAGTTACTATCCGAAAGGCAATTTCAAACTATTTAACAGAGTTAAACGCTACCCCGAAGCAAAAGGGTGAAAACTCGACGAAATATGATTTGAAATGCGACTACGAGGACCTTGTCTTGACTAGTGAGGAGAAACTTCTGTCGATGAATTTCGATATCGATAAATAAATTGCAGAAACAGCAAGCTCTTGATCCAGAGGTACAAAAATTCGCAGGATAGAAAGAATACATTGACGGTCTTGCGGACTGCCGACGGAAAAAACTTAAAACTTTGGAAGAACTGAGTTTGCTGTTGTCATTGGTATTCGTCCTCCTCCAGAAACAGTTAAATGAGAAATTTCCGCTTCTCACCGCTAGATGACACTATAGTAAATTCAATTATAGGCTGTTTTTCGTTATTCATAAGATTGATATTTCCGTAACGAGCTAGTAATACATAATTATTATTTATTAGCTATTGCCCGCGACTTCGTCTGCGTGAATGTCGGTTTTCGCAGATGCAGACAAAGTCGCGAATTAAAAAGTAGCCTATACCGTTTCCTAGGATTAAAGTTATCTTAATACCAAATTTCATCAAAATCAGTTCAGCCAATTCATCGTGAAAGCGTAGACAGAGTTAGAGAGAGATAAACCTTCTGTTTGAAACGAGCAACTAGCTGCTAGAGCAACTTTATGACTGACTGCCTCCTTGACAATTCAAAGGTTTAGTTGAAATAAATGATTTGAGTTTAAGTTACTTTCGCATTTATAATATAAAAAAATGGATTTATAAATTATCTATGCTATAATCTCAGATTATGAAATGAAACAAAAGGCAGATATACCGCGCCGAAAATCGAGAGTGAAGCCAAAATAGCAAATATAAATTAAAAAACGAATACCTACAACGCGCCTATAACACGAAACGCCGCATCGTTAATAAAAACAAATAAAAATACACATACAAATTCAAAAGCGAAAACAATCACGGGATTGTAGGTATTATTATTATTATTATTATAAAGCTGAAGAGTTTGTTTGTTTGTTTATTTGGTTGAACGCGCTAATCTCAGGATCTACTGGTTCGAATTGAAAAAATCTTTTTGTGTTGGATAGTTCATTTATTGAGGAAGGCTATAGACCCATGCGAAGCCGGGTCGGGTCGCTAGTAATGGGTATTTCTCTGAGTTGGTGCAAATTGGGTGAAATAGTGAGAAAAAAAAATATTATGTTTTTTATGACATCAACTCAAAGATATAATTAATTTATAATTTCTGATCGATTTATACGGCATTCCACACGCAATTGTTCAAGATATTGATAAAGTATTTTTTTATTGGCTGAAGGTAATGAAATGAGCACATCTGGTAATGATATTCTTCTAGAAGGTAATGAGCAAGTATCCCTGGTAAAAATAAAAATAATCAAGAAGTTACATAAAAACGAAACAATAATACCGTAATTTAATAACTATTTAAAAAATCAGTCTTAAAAACAGTCCACGTCCACAGCTATAAAAAACATATACTATATAGTAAGTAAATAAGACATTATTTGAAAACTTAGCCGTTACAATAATTATTGTTAAAACAAAAATAAAAATAATCAAGAACTTACTTAAAAACGAAACAATAATACCGTAATTTAATAACTATTTAACAAATCAGTCTTAAAAACAGTCCACGTCCACAGCTATAAAAAACATATACTTATAAAAATAATAACAAAAAAATATATATTGATGTATCAATTTCAATCAAAAAACTGAAGGTAACTGACGGTAATGTATTAGAGGGTAATGAGATCTACGAACTCTTTTTGATATTAAGCAAAAAATAATTAAGATATTTTTTTAAAACGAATTACTAGGCATTTAAAACAACCTACAAGCGTATTAACTCTAATCCCAAAATGAAAAGACGATAACTTACCGTTAGATCCCAATGAAGGTAATCACAATATAAACTGTTGAAACCAATAATCACGACAATTAAACGAGAATAGCAAAAAATCTGGCCACGTCCGTCCTGTATACTGTTTCTCAGCCGACTGGTGGCGAGCGCGCGGGTCTGTTGCTATGGGAGCTGTACCGATAGCAGCAAAATAAACTATAATATTTTGATGTTCTTTTCATGCTGAAGGTAATGCAATTTTTTTTTTGTTAAAAATCTTTTGTCACTGAAATCGTCAGGGTTAATATATATTTATAAAATAAATATCACATTTTATTCCTTAAGAAACACTTAAGATACATAAAATAACCGCTTAGACTAAAAGCTTTTAGATGACACTGGTTTTTAATGTGTTTACTTAATTTTATAAAAAGGACACGGAAGGGAATGAGATTTTGACCAGTTTTCGAATTGTTTATTTTTTTTTATTAATAATAATACTATATATTTTCTTAGCAAGTATGACTTATTGTTATATCTACAACATAAAAAATATTGGTTTCAATAACATACTTAGATTCGTAAATATTTAAGTGAATATGCGATTTGCATGAAATCTGAGAAATACCCTAATATTATAAAGCTGAAGAGTTTGTTTGTTTGGTTGAACACGCTAATCTCAGGATCTTCTGGTTCGAATCGAAAAAATATTTTTGTGTTAGATAGTCCATTTATGCTATAGGCCCATGCGAAGCCGGGTCGGGTCTCTAGTATATTATATTAATATGGAAGTATGGATTTCAAGTAACAAAGACCAACCCCAAGAAAATCCCACCAGCGCCAACAGTTCTAATTTATGTATCTACAAATTGAGTAAATATTGGGTACATAGGTAGGTACAACCAAATAACCAACTTCTAAATTGCAACATAGATGACGGAGTTGCTGGGGAACATGGCGTAAATTATCGACAAACTTGTAGCGCAGTCCCAACACTAGTAGTCGGCGCTTTTGATGAGGCGGCTAAGTGAATTTCACTTTGATCTCGCCGACGGGGAAATTGCCCCTGCTTCCGTACTGAACCGACTTGACTGGAAGTGAGTTGTGTGTTTGAGACGTGAAACTCATTTGATTACCACCTATTCTTTTATTTTCAACCGACTTTAAAAATAAGGAGGTTTCTTTATTCGACTGTAGGGTTTTTCTTAATTGTTTATTTGTTACGCGATTTCTCCGGCAAATGTAAAGCGATTTAAATAAATCTTTTTTTAATGAATAGTGTGTGCCTCAGGGGTGGTCCCATACAAATTTTATCGAAATTGATTTAGCGCTTTTTGAAAAAATGCGAATAAAGCAAAAAATTATACTTAGATGATGTTTTAAGTTTCTCCAACCTTGTACTTTCAATCTCTGTTTTGACTGTGTTGCCGTTTCTTAATGGATTTGGATGATAAGTACTAAACAGCGAAAAATAAAAAGTGAAAAGACACTATAGTAAATTCATTCAATTAAAGGCTGTTTTTCGTTATAAATAACGAAAAACAACCTTTAATCCCAGCCAGCCTTTTTTTTTATTTTTTAGCTCGTACGCTAGCTACGAGATAGTAATACATAATTATAATTTACTAGCACTTTGCCCGCGACTTCGCCTGCGTGAATTTTCTCAAGGATCTCCAATTTTTTCAATTCATAAATATAACCTATGTTACTCAGGGATAATGTAGCATTCTAATGATGAAATATTTTTTTGAAATCGAACCAGTAAGAATAATAATATGCGATTTTCGATTTCTATGGGTATATTTCTGTAACCATCTAACAGAACGGTATGTATTTTTTTTTGTACAGTCTAGCTTTATCCCTTACTAGGACAAATTATATTTTTTAAATAATTGCAGTCAAGGTACCTACACAATAAAAATATTTGAAGGTTGTTCTTCTGATTCATATGACGCGTCCGTTTGCCATTTTGCGAAACAAAATGGTCGATGTTGCATTTTCCCTTTGATACATCAATTTAAATTATAATTATATCGAAAGGAAATGAATTGTGTGGCTTAGATCCCGGTGTTACAAAGGTAAACATCTGATTCGTCTGTGTTTGGTTCAGATGACACTCTGATTACAATGCCTACTTTATAAAATTTATTTTATTGTTTTAAAAGTTCAATCTTTGTTTCGTGTGATGCTTTTGGGTTATAGATTCCTGTAGAAAAATGACAATAATGAAGTCTGTATGTATGATGAGTTATGCATGATTGTAGGCAAAATCCTGATTCATCTGTGCCTGATTCGTATGGTCAAAACCCCCATATAAATCATAAAATAAATTAGTTTTTCCCATATTCAGCACGAAATCAGCGCTTTTGTTGCGTAATTCTCCTTGTCCAATTTTTGATCGTGTACAAGTCAGTAGTTCTATTAATTTACTTAGCTATAACTTATTGAATGATTAATTCAAAAATCACAGGAGTATAAACTTGTTCTAAATAGGACATTTTTGATATGTCTTAGTCTAAGTTAAGAATTAATAATTATTATTTAATTCGAATACAGCCCAACAAGAGAAAGGGCCAGGCTTCCCGATGAAGACAGCTTTTGGATGGAGACTTCGTCAATCGATGAAAAAATTATAACTCCAAAATTCATCAGAGATATCCTATCGACCCCTCATCAGAAAAGCGTGGATGATCTGTCAGCCTTAATATGATAAATGGACAAAAGAGTATCACGCCATTGGTGAAGATATAATTATTCCATCTTCCTCCAAAAATTCAAGATCTTGCCAACAAGAGGATGATATTGAAAGCAGCTCGGTTCCTTGTAAAGAGCCATGGAAATATTTATTTTAATTCCTACTTAACTTTGACTACATTACTGTCTTATTAGTTAACCATACTTAGGATAAGTTAAAGTTAAAAATGAAGATAATTGTCAAAATGCCACTTAATTAAAGTTGATCTCGTTTTTGTTACTTTATTGTTAATAATGTGATTGGTAATTCCAATTAATAATTAAGGCTGCTTAACTAAGACTGACGTCAAAGTACCATTATTAGAATAAGTTAGTACTTCTGTGATATTTTAATTATGAAAGTTATCAGTATAATAAATAGGACTAGTGAGTTGTACATAAACGAAAAAAAATAAACAGGTAGAATAATATAATGTAGCATTATAATAACTTTCTAGTACCCAACAGAATTTATTGTATTATTACAAATATTAGCAATAGTTAATTTTCCTGTTATTCTCGCTTTCCCATATAATACATTATTATATACTGGAGTAACAAAAGGTTTTACAAGAATTATTTTGAATTCACCTTTTTTCCATGATAATTATGATCACTAATAATTGTTTTCATAAAAACATATTTTTGTTGTTGTTAAAATATGGTTCGTTTCGTAATACAGAGCCTATCTACATAAAGTTTTACATTTTTATTTCTGTTTCTGATTCATCTGTAACAAATTCTGATTTATCTGGGCACAAAATATTCGAACGTCGATATCTTCAAAACAACTTTATAAAAACGAGTCCCTCATTCAAATATATGTTATTTGGTATACCTATTTTCATAAGAACATGTGTTACTGAGCTGAAAGTGAAATTAAATTTTGCCCATATGGATCAGTCGAAGAATCCAATTTCGAAGAAATACAATACATAATACAAAAACAAAACACATAATAAAATACAAAATACATAAACAACCTCCAGACACAAGGCAAACACAAGTGCTCATCACATAAATGTTTACCCTGGGGTGTGATTCAGTAAGACCTCATTCTAAACTTCGAATCTGAATCCGCTGTGAGTTTATTGATTGGCATTCTAAAAACTCGGTTGATAATTCTAATTTACACTTGCGCCGCCCTTGCGAGCGTGTCAGCGAGTTGAACTAAATTGACAGGAAGATTCCGACAGATAAAGTATGAGATGACGTAAGAAGTGGCATTCTGTAAGGTAATTTCCCCATCATTTCGACGCTCACTTCGCACTCGAACCCGATTCAAAGTGTCAAATATATCAAGGTCATTTTGAACCTTATGCGAAGTGAGAGTGAATAGCGATGTGAGATGCGAGTTGTTGTTTGAATTTTACAGAATCGACCTACAGTAAGAATAATAACATTTCACACGGCCGTCTGACCCCAAACTAGGGAAACCCTGTACTATGGGCTCATATCAGGCAGCTGATATACATATATATTTTAACTAGCAACCCGACCCGGCTTCGCATGGGCCTATAGCCTTCCTCGATAAATGGACTATCAAATACAAAAATATTTTTTTAATTCGAACCAGTAGATCCTGAAATTAGCGCATTCAACCAAACAAACAAACAAACAAACTCTTCAGCTTTATAATATTAGTATAGATGTGTTGCGGGATTCGAACCCGCAACACGCTGCGCAGCAGTCCTTCGCTAAACCACTGCGCTAACCGTGTCCACCATCCAATATAGAGATCCCTCTGTGCGAAAATCACGTAAAGCCGTTGGTCCCAGTCACTCGTGCATCTTTGACAGAACAGTTGTTATGGGTAGTCAGAAGCCAGAAAGTCTGACAATTAATATTTTCATCAGCTATGCATACAATCAATCAAAACTCACCAAATAGTTATGGATTTGAAACTAGATGGAGTTAAATTCGACTTGTCGCCGTGGACGTACGGATTGTCCATGGACGTACAACGCCATTTTTTGGAAGGAAGTTCCTTATCGCGCGTTGCGAAAGGGGGCTAGAGGGTTTGGTTAGGAGAGAGGGGGAGGGGGGGGTTAGGTTAGGAGGGGTTCGGGGGGGGGGATTAGCGGTTTTTTTAGTCTTTATAGTCTTTAGTCTTTATAGGTCAAGTTAAGTTATATATAATATATAACTTAAAAAAATATATTTTTATTACAATTCCTTCACTAATTAATCGAAAGGAACTTCGTTCCATCCGGGTGTCCCTTGACACCTCTCAAGTTTTCTTTTTTTTTTTGGATTGTTTATTTGCCAGGACGTAAGAGTGGGTATCTTGATACCAGTAACTGGGTTGTGGAGGTCAGATAGGCAGTCGCTCCATGTAAAACAGCTTCAGCCACCGCCACGGCTTGAGTCTCCGTTAGTTTTCCGACTTCTCACTTGTTGTTCCTTTATAACTGCACGGGCTTCTACATCGGTATGCTGCCTTGCCGAATTTCTTATGGAAATAGCACACAGCATTTCTTCTGTCCCGAGATTTTGAGCTGGAACGGCTTCTGAAATTGTGGGATCGCCGTTGAAATTTGCGGGAACGATTCGTTTTCAGCTCTGCTACTTCCTTGGTCAGGGCTTCAATCATGCTGCACAGTTTCTGGTTTGCTGGTTCGGATGTCGCCGCTATCCTTGGAGCCTTTGACGTGGAAGATTGGCACTGGCAGGAACACACGGCGTTCACCTCCTTCGACGTAGTAGTCTTGTCTTCTTTCGATACGGGCGAAGTCATTTTGAACGCGGGGTCACCACTTTAGGGATAGCGTGTTACAAATGAGAAGGCGAATAATGATCTGTGTCGTTTATTTGGGAGCGCTGCTTATATACAAAATTAGTCAAAATAAATCATAATAAATAGGGTACATTATATACGTTTGTAACTAACACAAAACAGTAATGTCGGTAGAGTGTGCCGCGCTCCTTTCGTTTTGCGAGCGCGATGATACGGCCGGCCGGCCCGCATTCCTTTTGCATTTGCTTAGCTTAATATGCGCGGGCGCGCGGCAGCGATCGGCTGCGTGCGCTCCTAATCGTATGTCTGTCGTACGTAAGTATCAGCTGCTACACTGGTATTCAGCTGCATCCTCTTAGACTGGAAGCCGATCCCAGCAAAGTTGGGAAAAGGCTCGGCTAATGGTTTGTTTAATAGTGTATTTTCATTAATGACTTATTTGGTAAACAAACGTATAATCACGCGTATGATAATTGCGAGTTTTCGCATCAATCACACACTTTGGGTTACTTGTCAACATCTTGATGTGTAGTATGTAAGATTCATTACGATATTAAGAGACATTACGAAACGGCAACACAGTTAGAGCAGGGGTGTGATTCTGTAAGACCTCATTCTAAACTTCGAATCTGAATCCGCTGTGAGTTTCTTGGTTGGCATTCTAAAAACTCGGTTGATAATTCGAATTTACAGTAGCGCCACCATTACGAGCGTGTCAGCAAGTTGAACTAAATTGACAGGGAGATTTTGACAGATAAAGTATGAGATGACGTAAGAAGTGAGAGTGAATAGCGATGTGAGATGCGAGTTGTTGTTGAATTTTACAGAATCGACCTACAGAGATTGAAAGTCCCTATCAAAACTTGCTGAAGGGAACCAAAACACACAATACAATTCTTTGCTTTTTGTTGATTATTTCGTAAAGTCATGAATCAATTTGGATAAAAAATTATATAGATGAAAATCGATCTACAATTGTCGAAGAAATCGCGTAACAAACATACAGTCGAATGGAGAACCTCGTCCTTTTTTGACGTCGGTTAAAAAATAACTGCTTCTGTTAGTAGAGCATTGGTTACAACACATCTTATATATAAAAATCTTCTGTGCGTGTGTATGAAAGTGAACTCCCCCTAAACGGCAAGACTGATTTCGATCAAAGTTTTTGTGTGTATTCCAGTGGATTCGAGAATGGTTTAGATTTACAATTGGACCCGGTAGGTGGCGTTGTAGTCGGGTTCTAAGACTTTTTATTTTAAGGGTAGGAAAACGTCTGCCGTGCCCGCTAGTCTCAACTAATAGAAGCAGTTCACATTATCCTACTATAATATTATAAATGCGAAAGTTTGTGAAGATGTTTGGATGTTTGTTACTCAATCACGCGTAAACCGTTGAACAGATTTGCATGAAAATTAGCACACAGGGGTGTGATTCTGTAAGACCTCATTCTAAACTTCGAATCTGAATCCGCTGTAAGTTTCTTGATTGGCATTCTAAAAACTCGGTTGATAATTCGAATTTACACTAGCGCCACCCTTGCGAGCGTGTCAGCGAGTTGAACTAATTGACAGAGAGATTTTGACAGAAGTATGAGGTGACGTAAGAAGTGGCATTCTGTAAGGTAATTTCCCCGTCACTTCGACGCTCACTTAGCACTCGAACCCGATTCAAAGTGTCAAATATATCAAGGTCATTTTGAACCTTGTGCGAAGTGAGAGCGAATAGCGATGTGAGATGCGAGTTGTTGTTTGAATTTTACAGAATCGATTAGCAGGTAGACCATTTCCTGGGACATAGGGTACTTTTTATCCCGATTAAGTGTTCCCTTGGGATAATCGTTCTTTTTTACGCGGGCGAAGCCGCGGGCAGAAGCTAGTTAGATATAATTCAAAATCACAGTACTTAAGTACACTACATATATTTGTTCACAAATTATAACAAGTGAAAAACAATTAAATAAATAATAACAGCCTATCCCACTGCAGGGCAAAGGCTTCTTCTCATACAGAGAAGGCACGAGCATTGATCACCACGTGCGCTCCAGGCGGATTGGCGATTCCAAACTTATATAAATAACTTGCTTTTGCCCGCGACTTCGTCCGCGTGAATGTCGGTTATCGCGGATACAGACGAAGTCGTGGATTAAAATGTAGCCTATGTTCCCCCGGGGTTCAAGTTATCTTCTTACCAAATTTCATCAAAATCGGCACAGCCGTTTCATCGTGAAAGCCAGACAGAGTTACTTTCGCATTTATAATATTAAGTATGGAAGTTTGGATCGTAAGCCCGTTTCCTCACGGTGTTTTCCTTCATAGATAACATTTAAAGGCACTATTTTACAATTCAAAATTAGAACCGTTTTCAACCGCTTCCTATCCAGCCAGGCACAATCTAAGATGGTGGTAAAATTCAAGATGGCGCGCGTACAATCAGAAGAGTGGTTTACTTCATCTGCAATTCATTGGATTCCGTAATGGCCCATCTTTCCTTATAAAAGATTCTCTAGGAAATACTTAACGAATTCACGTAGAGAGTAAAAGATTATTTGAATGGTTCTGCTGAGGAAACTTTGGTGTTTTGAGAGCAACTGCCGATGTTGGCTTGAAGAAATGGTATCGCACATTAATCTATCTAGACACGCGGTAGTGTGACAAGCCAAGTTCCATTTATACTTAATTTTCTTATTTTTTTTTTTTCACAAAAGCCTTCGGACCCGAACCCATTGTGCCCATTCCGTTCAATCAGTTAAGAAGTTGGTTAAGAGATTACACACAAACACAAGCGGAGAAATGGTGGACCTCGACACCAGGGTGCAGGCAGTCCAAGGAGGCTATGCCATCCCTGGATACGAAGCTGACCAAGCGCCTTCTGCACCTGGACAGAGATAGCCTGCGACTGGTGGCGGGGACCATCACCGGACACTGCTCATTGAATAAGCACTTTCACACACTAGGTATCACTGATAGTCCTCTGTGCAGGGCCTGCATGGAGGCGGAAGAAACGGTGGCGCATGTACTCCTTGAGTGCACTGGCGTCACCCAGATCCGCAGGGAGACCCTTGTAACGTCAAACTCCCTTGCGGACGCACTAAGAAGACTGGGAAGATTGATCTGCTTCTGGAGGGAGGTGGGCTGGTTGGAGTAATCGGCCGCTATGGCTCACGTACAATGGTCCATTTTAAGGACTAAGTCCGGAAACCAAAACCCCTAACATAGAACAAATATACTTAATTTTTTAACCGACTAAAAAAAAGAAGACACTTCGACACTTTCTTCTTTCATTCTTAAAAATTGATCCTATATAAATTTCATGAAAAAAATCCAACTCTAAAGGTGGAAAATTAAAGGATGACTCAATTTGTTTGGTGTTACTGTTTCTTAATTAATTTGTATGATAAGAAGTAAACACTAAAAAGCGAATAAAAACATTGTTTACGAAAAAGACAAATTAACCGACTTCAAAAAGTAATAACTTTAGCACAGAACACATATGACTTTAGTTTTGAAAGTCGGTGGTAATACAAAACAACAAACAGAACAAAAGCCGCCAACTTTGAAATATGATAAAAATACACGTATGGTTTAATTTTACAAAAATTAAATTGTGCCATTTTACAAACAATTTTCGTTTCGTTCATTAGTTTCAATAACAAATGATTGGTAAGTATAACTTACCGACAGTTGTCAGCAGCATATTGTCCAGCAGTAGAGCGATGGCAACGATCACCAGTACTAGCTTCCTGGACTCCCGCAATGCTGCAATCTTCGCCTTCCACCTGCTGGTGAAGCCATCTGATGCGACGCCCATGGTAATGGTTTAGATTTCTGCAACAAGATACAAATATTGCATTAACCTAGACTTATTTACGTGGACACTCACCGTGGGCCTGGTTCACAAATGCAAGGTTGCTCAGCGAGCTATGGAGAGAGCGATACTCGGGGTTTCTCTGGTGGATAGAATTCGTAATGAAATCATTTGCCCGAGAACTAAAGTCACCGACATTGCGTGTCGAATCAGCACGCTGAAGTGGAAGTGGGCCGACCATGTCTGCAGACGGACACGGTAGTTGAAGCAGACACGCTTTAAAGTGGAGACTGCGTTTGGGCAAGCGTAGTGTGGGACACCTTACGGCACGATGGATCGACGATTTGAAAAATGGAAGCGAGCTGCCCAAGACCAGGTTGGTTGGCGATTTCTGGGGGAGGCCTATGTTCAGCAGGACGGTAATATGATGACATAAAGGACTTATTTAATTACTCTGAAATTGCCTATCCTCCATTAGCAAGCGTAAGCGTACGAGCATTTTTTTATCAGAGACTAATAGGCAGACATTATTATTATATTCCACAGATAACCAAAATAAGTATCTCCCCAATTAACAATTACAAATGGCTGCCACAATGACGCACAAGATGGCCGCCGGACGTGAGTCGACGGCGGTAACGAGCCGTTTCCACCAATATGGCGCCGTTTCCGCATCGACTGCGCTTTTGTCTGAATAATTAATTTTAATTTCTGAATGTTTTAATGATTTTAAAGTTGTGATTTACGAAGGTTTGGTAGAAATGTTCAAACGAGTTTTCCGGTGGAGATATTATAGTGCACTTGAAGTGTGTGCTCCCTCGTCCCTCACTCTCATAGTCCGGTGGAACGGCAATCCGACAAGACCGGAGAAAGATTAGGCGCAGTACCAACAGCTTTACCTGCTTGCTGAATCACGGAGGTGTTACACCACTTCCAAACTCCGGGCTTCTACCACACCCGCGACACTTCATAGAATATAACATAATTGCCTACACTACTACTAAAATAACAGACTGTACAGAAACGTGTGCGTTTCTACGCGCCGCTCAAACAAAAACGCAGTTCCCAGAGCAGTCGCTCGACGCAAGGAGAGGTGAGGAACGGTTTCAGAGGGAGGCGGAGCGTGTTGCTACGTACGTTACGTCGTACGGTAGTACTAATATTTATACTGAGCTTCTGCTGAGAATTTCCTAATAGAAATAACTAAAAGTAAAACTCCGTAACACTTTGCTTGCCTTGGAAATCGAAGACCAACAAGACAGTTATTTTATTAATTCAATTAATTTTATTATTACTATATCACCGTAGCAATAGATAGACAGCTTAGAGGAAACTGTGGCATATTCAATACCATCACCTGCCTAGGCTAAGCTAGGCTTTTCCCAACTGAGGTGGTGACGCGTAGTATTCCATGGGGGGAGTCCAACACCTCACCTCCCTGACCTGAGGAGGCCTGCAGGAGCGGGCCGGCACCAGTCGGGAGTTGCGGAAGTATCTCCAGTTCCCGCGACCCCCGACGTAGGTGTGAGATGGAACATCGTTGTGGTTTTTAGTAAGAGTCTGACAGACTCCTTCGCCCGCCCCAGGGCGGCGGACAGACTTCCATGAAGATTTTCCACCAGAGAACAAAATAAAAGGCTTTTCCTAACTATATTGGGGTCGGCTTCCAGTCAAACCGGATACAGCTGAATACAAGTGTTTTACATGGAGCGACTGCCTATCTGACCTCCACAACCCAGTTGCTGGGTAACACGATACCCCTGGCACGCCTACGACACTCCGTACACTACCAAAATAACAAACTGTACAAGTACTTGCGAGTGTATACGTGTCTACGCGCCGCTCGAACTAAAAGCAATGTGACGAATAGTGTTTCGGAGGGAGGCGGGGCGTGTCGCTACTGTGCGGTAGCACTAATATGTATACTGGGCCCCTGGTAACATTGGTTCACAGATTTTCTAACTTCTGACACCCATAACGACTGTCAAAGATCTACGAATGACAACCGGGACCAACGGATAACTATCCGTAGTAGACTCGGTATAAAATTGGTGGTCTCCCATCCACAAAACGTCCGCGGCAAACTTAGCTTAACCATAACCGTGCATATTTTATACCGAAAACAAAAAATGTTACCTTTTGTAAAAACTAGAATTTTCAACAAAAATACCTTTGTCTTTTGATACCGTCAAAATGTTTGCAAAGCAAGACTTTTAGAACATTGTTGGAATATGAAACAAAAATGCGGTCGCAGCTAAGGTAAAAACAATTTTTGTATTTAAATAAATATTTGTATAGGGATACAGGTAGGTGTATAAAATATACACTAAGCTTGAATTTTCGCAAAATGATAATATCAAAAACATTAATTCAAAATTGCGTAAGAGCTACGCGACCGTAGCAATGCTGACTACGCCGTAGCGGTTATTGCTACGACGTAGCAAAGCCGTAGCGACGAAAAAGGGACAGCCAAAATATTCTCAAAAAATTTAATTTTGTTTTGTTTCATCTTTTATGTACTTTATTAAACATATTTACAACAAATATATTATTTTTATTAATAGACAAAAATAAACTTGAAATGGTCCAGTAACGTCTACCTATATGAAAAATAAATGTAAATAATTTTTGGAACGAAGTTCCTTTACGCTGCTTACAGGTAGTGCGAATTAGTAGAAATCGTCACGTAATGAAATGCGTGTGTGCATGTGTGCGTGTGTCGAGCCGCTGCGGCGCACTCGCCTACACGTGTTTTTTTTTTTTTGCACAGACTCGTACGTAAGGAACTTCGTTCCTTACGGGGTCCCCCGACCGAACAGTTTTTTTTTAAACATTGCCCAACATTAGAAAGTTCGTCTGTATCATGGGTGCGTAAACTCACATACTTACACACACAATCAGACACGGAACCACTACCTGTAGGCCATAGAAGTATTTGTTCCGTGCGGGGATAGAACCCGCGACATGCAGCGCAACAGCCAATGGCTTTGCACCAACCATACCAGCCTGTTGGGCACGTGTCCCGTTGACAGCGATGTAGTCGAGTTTTTTGATGCCCTTTGAGCTCCTCTGCCTTTTCCTTAGAATTGTACATAATATTATTATTTAGATTTTTAAGATTTGTAATACCTAGGTGCTATGTTTTTTGTTTTAGTTGACCAACATATTTTATTTGAACACCATGTCGTATGTGCTTTGTTTGCATGCGCTAATCTTCGGAACTGCTGCGGCCCTAGTCAAATTACCCAAATTGACAATCTACAATCGATAACGCTAATAGAAAACTAATAAAATGTATGGGAATGGCGTCATCTCAACGAGAAGTCACGTGATCAAAAATCAAAAATGGATTACAACGAGGCGTTAATTATTTATTGAAGAAAGAGACACGATACGAAACGTTTGTAACTTAGCTAGGCCTACTGTAGGTCGATTCTGTGAAATTCAAACAACAACTCGCATCTCACATCGCTATTCACTCTCACTTCGCATAAGGTTCAAAATGACCTTGATATATTTGACAGTTTGAATCGGGTTCGAGTGCGAAGTGAGCGTCGAAGTGACGGGGAAATTACCTTACAGAATGCCACTTCTTACTTTATCTGTCAAAATCTCCCTGTCAATTTAGTTCAACTCGCTGACACGCTCGCAAGGGTGGCGCTAGTGTAAATTCGAATTATCAACCGAGTTTTTAGAATGCCAATCAAGAAACTCATAGCGGATTCAGATTCGAAGTTTAGAATGAGGTCTTACAGAATCACAACCCTGATCCGATGAATCCCTGGAAATGCTTTCGCAAAAAGGATGCTACGTTATCCTTGTGCCATAGGGTATACTTTATTACCAAAAAAATATAGGGATCTGTCAGAAACATCACGTGGACAAAAGCTATTCCATCATCGGACGAGCAGAGATACGGCGAAGATTCACCGCTATACGGTTGAAGTTCCACAGTCACATTTACTGTGCGAACTGCCAGACTCTGGAAATCACTGCCCGCCTCTCTGTTCCCCGATACCAAAAACATTTTCATGTAAAATATTGCAAAGAGAAAACGAAACAGCTCGCATTGTCAAAAAGTTATCAGCTCTCTACCTATGATCTCTACTCTACAAGCCCTAACTTCACAAACTCTGCACCTTGGTCAAATAAGTGGCTTAGCTGTTTCGTTACTACAACAACTTAGTAGTTCGATAGAAAAGTAATGAACAATGGAATACATTTTTCACTTTACGCCCACGTGACGGTAGCGAAACAGCTAGCCAAGCCACATATTTTGACTAAGGTGTAGAGTTTGTGAAGTTAGGGCTTGTAGGGTAGACATCATAGGTATAGATCTGATGATTTTTTGACAATGCGAGCTGTTTGGTTTCGTCTTGATAACATTTTACATGAAAATGTTTTTGGTGGGATTTCACTTCTTTTCGTAAGTTGCAAGGACAATATTCGTATTTAGTTTTTTTTAGTTTTAGTTTTTTTTGTTGTTTGTGTACTAATACTGTTGGGGTTGGGGGTTGTTGTTGGGGCCAAACACAAACCTATCTAATATATAAAAATCTCGTGTCATTATGTTGGTTATCGGACACCTCCGAAAAGGGTTGGCCGATGTTTTTTTTTGTGTATATTTGGTAGGTCTGGGAATATGTCGAAGGCTTTTTTTTTTATTTATAAGGCAAAACAACGTTTTCCAGGTCAGCTAGTTAGGATATAAAAAGCTAGCTCGAATAATATTCAGTCACAAATCTAGGTAGACTAGAACCTATGAAAGGTACAGGGTCGACCTAACTCAAACCTTTACAAGACCCCTTTCATCTTTATCAAACCTAACCCGGGCAACCTTACTTAATGTATGATGGATCTGTAGGCCGAGCATAAACGCACGGATGTAAATGTATTCGATTCCAGTCGTCTTTCAACCGACTTTAAAAAAAGGAGGTACTCTATTCGACACGTATTTGTTTTTTTATGCATAACTTTTTTCAGTGTAGTCCGATTTCGAAGATTCTTTTTTTAATTGATAGTGTATACCTCAAAATTGTTCCTAGTGTATATATACCTCAATGTTGGTAACATATGAATTTCAAGAAAATATTCCACCCCTAAGGGTAGAAAATTAAGAAATGACTGAAATTTGTTGGTGTCACCGTTTCGTAATTAATTTATTTGTTAAGAAGTAGGTAGGCACTAAAATGCAAAAACAAATATCTTTTACAAAACAGACAATCGCCTTCAAAAAGCAAAGAATTATCTTGAATTCGCAAGTCGGTGGCAATACAAAACAACAATCAAAACCAAAGCCGCCGACTTGCGAATTCAAAATTTTCTTTTGTAAAAAAGTTTTTGAATTGGGTACTTGCCACCACTATTCAATAGACATACCTACTTTACGTAAAATATGACGTCACTATTCTGATAACTCAATTTTCCCTATTTATTCATTTCAATGAAACTAAAAATCGAACTTTACTGTTAATTGAAGGTTTAGTATCAAGTGTTTATTAGAGATTAGTCGTCTACCCAATGGGTACTTTAATCGATAACTGGCAGTAAAAATCGCAACTACTACCTAATTAGAAATACGGCGACCTTATAAGATTTTTTTTGGACCTAAGTTTAGGGAACTTCGCGGCTTACCGGTAGAGCGATAATTCGCTCTACCCGTAAGCCGCGTGAAATCTAATACACACGCATTTTGTTACGAGATGATTTCTACTAATGTAGAAATCGTCTCGTAACAAAATGCGTGTGTATGTGTGCGTGTATCGAGCCGCTGCAGCGCACTCGCCTGCTCGTGATATATATTTTTTTTTTTTGTACATGCACGTACATAAAGTACTTCGTTCCTTGCGGGGGTCCTCCGACCGCACAGTTCTTTTAATTCTAGACGCTAAGCACAAGGTATCACCCACTCATCTTTAAACTTATTTGCTAAACGGGCATTTCGAATTCAAAAATCGTGCGATTTTCCGTGATATTTGTCACTCCGCGCGGGCGTACTAGGCTGTCGGTTCTCAACAGAGAAAATGATATTCGTATGAATATTTCCATTTTTTTGTAGTTTTACGCTCACAATCCAAAATAACGGCAGTGTAGTAAAAAGATAAATATTTTTTCATATTCTCTAGTATTTTTAAAGGAGAGAAGAGAAAAGGATGAAAAGTTCGTGACTATATTTATACAGGTTTATGTGATATTATATACTAGCTGATGCCCGCGAATTCGTTCGCGTACAGTGTGGGGTCTTACAGAATGATAAACACCAATTTTCATGGTTTAAACTTCAAAAATAACGATTTTCCATTCAAACTTTCATCCCGTAGTTAACTCCCTTAGGGGTTGATTTTCTATAAATCCTTATTCCTTGTCTACATTATAAAGGGAACCTCTGTGCAAAATTTCAGTTATCTAGGTCCAAGAGTTTGGGCTGGGCGTTGATGAGTCAGTCAGTCAGTCGGACTTTACTTTTAATTTTAAAATTTACAAATACATACTTAGATAACGATGAATGTGTAGTTTAATTTTTGTAAGTTAAATTACGGTTTTAAATTATTTTTACTTATCGTCATTTCGTATGACTGTTAATAATTAAAGTGCATGAAACACCTGTTGTCTCAATTACCAACGATTTATATATCGGTCTAGAATAATTTTTAAAATACATGTAAAACGTTTGAATCACGATAACCATCGTCAATTCTATATTGATTTTGAATCCACTTGTCAAAAGTAAATTAATTATTGATTATCTTAAACAGTACAACAATGTACCTATTTATGCATTGTCCCGAATAAAAACAATTAATTTATTACTATTATTATTATTATTTAGGATGCTGTTGGGTCTAACACCGCTTTTGTTGCTCTTCCGGGATGTTCACCGAAGCCAGGTTGGATGGGTTTCATGGAAACGGTGCGCTTCTATTCTCAGTAGAATACGTGCTATCTCCCACAGCATCATTAGGACTGGCACTGGATACGACTGCACACGTAGGTGACTGTCGTTTCAATTTGTGTTTTTCTTACTAACATTAGGTTAAGAGGAAACACAAGGGCCGTTTTTCCATACAAACTTAGTCCCCTGTTTCCTCCCTGGATAATGCCAGCAGATCAATTATTATTTTTTTAAATATCCATGGCTACTATTGGCATGTCCCTATGTTTTCCTTTTTCTCATAAATTTATTATTAAAAGAGATATGAATATTCAAAAACCTAAAAAATTGGCATGATTTTTCGCTGTGTTCAAACATTCAGAAAACCAATTTGACTTGATTATATAAAAAATAGAAAACATAGGAACACGGCAAAAGCCTTTCTTTATTTTTTAATGAAAAAAGCAGTTAAATCGGTTAAGTTTTGGAGAAGAAATCAGGGGACTACGAATCATTGATTTTGTGTACTTTTAATAGGTATTTTCGGTCAAAGCTGCAGTTGTTTCTATCGGGCTCTGCGGTTCGTGTTCGGGCATCGCGCGACAGCAAAAAATTTTACAAATACCTAATTTTCAATTCTCTAGCCCGTGGTATTTCCTCGTAAGACTTCTACCAATCATAAGGATTGGATTGATCTGAAATAAACACATTACTACCTATTGTTAAACTATATACCATCCCTCGGATAACACCTACAGATATATTTTTTAGTCCAGCCATTCCTAATCTCTTAATGGCTGCTTTATATCTCTGTCAGAAGTTTTATCTCTTGAGAAATCAATCTCGCGAACCACAATCCTCGTTTAATAGTAGTATTAATCTTTTTTAAGATTCCGCATCGAAACTGGGTGACAGCTCTGACGATTTCAGTTTTCAACCGACTTCAAAAAAATGGAGGAGGCTCTCAATTCAACAGAACTTATGTTTTTTTTTTATGTTTGTTACGCGATTTCTCCGGCAAATGTAAATCGATTCTGAAAATTCTTTATTTTATGGATAGAGTACTTCTCAGGGGTGGTCCCATATAATTTTTTTCGAAATTGATTTAGCGGGTTCTGAAAAAATCAACAAAAAACCCAAAAAATATACATAGATGACGTTTTAGTTTCCTCAATCTTTGGAGTACTTACAATCTCTTTTTAACTGTGTTGCCGTTTCTTAATGGATTTGGATGATAAGTAGGTACAGTAAAAAGCGAAAAATAAAAAGGATTTTGCAAAAAAGACAACCGCCTTCAAAAACTAAAAAGCGATAAATAACTTTAGCACAGAAAAAAAAGGTGGCTTTGTTTTGTTTGTTGTTTTGCTTTGCCACCGACTTCCGAAATTAAGTGTTCTGTGCTAAAGTTATTTATCATATTTTAGTTCCTGAAGTAGGTTTTCTTTTTTTGAAAAATGTTTTTTATAAAAAAGCTTTTTAAGACTTATTGTTATACAGGGCGGGGATGGCAATAGCACAAAAATGATCATGGTACGATTTGGTAATTTGGTGTAATTGTTTTTATTGAGCATTAATAATATTAAATCATGGCGCCACAAGTTGCCGCTTTTCTCACAAGTTAGAAAACCAATATTTCATTATGGTGTTTTATTTTGGTTACATTTATATGCTTTTTAGTATATCTGAACTTTTTTTTTAATTTGGTTTTAGGATTTATTTGATAGTTTCAAAATGTTCTTTTGAACTAGTATTACGAGTATTTTAATTTTTTGTCGTATCATCGTCCCCACCCTGTTTAGGTATCCTAAATAATATCTTGATAATTTATTTTTAAATCAATTTTTCTTGGATCCCTTTTTTATGTTCGTAATTGCGTTTCGTGTTGCTAGTCGGACGAACCCGGCAACACAGTAAGTTAATCCGTTGTTCTTAATCTATAATGAGAACAAGATTTGTATGAAAGTCCACTCAAAATGTCGGAAATTAAGTTAGTATTTATGTATAGAAATCTCATCCGTGCGAAACCAAAGCGGATCGCCGTGCAATGTTGTCCCATTCAAAAGCGGAAAGTTAAATCATTTCCTTACATTTTAGGGTCCCACAATGGAATAAAAAGAACCATCATTACGACATTTTTACATCCTGAATTTAATAGCTCTATCAAATGGTAAAAATATTGCCCCAAAGACATTATCACATAAAAGATTGTAAGTAATATTAATAAGGAAATCTGTAAAGGAATTAGTCAGCGGAGATTTTATTCAGTAAATGGAAGACCCAATTAGAGATACTTGTATTACAATGGGATTATTTTTAGTTTTCAGGGTTTCGTACTCAAAAGATGCGGTATTGCTGACACAGGGCCATTATAATCTGAAATGTATCATTTTCCACTTCCCTCCAAATCAAGCAGGAGTCAGTTTACTAGGGCAATAGGCACAACGGGATGTTTAAAACTGGGTAAAGCCCAGTTGCCAAGCACCCCGGATTGCAATTGACATTCTCTAATGGGTCCTAAAAGACTACTTACTACTAGTACTTAGGTACTGAAAAAACTTTTTTAAAAAAGAGAACCGCCTTACAAAAAAACTAAAAAATGATAAATAACTTTAGCACAGAACACACATGACTTTAATTTCGGAAGTCGGTGGCTTTGTTCTGTTTGTTGTTATGTATTGCCTCCGACTTCCAAAACTAAAGTCATGTGTGTTCTCTGGTAAAGTTATTTATCACTTTTTAGTTATTTTTTGAAGGCGATCCTCTTTCTTTAAAAAAGTTTTTATTTTCCACTTTTTAATGCCACCTTATCACCCAAATTCATTAAGGATCGGCAATACAGTTAAAACAGAGATTGAAAGTCCTCCAAAGATGAAAAGATGGAAGAAACGAAAACGTCTTCTCGGTTTTTGTTGTTTTTTTGTTCAAAAAGCGCTTAATAAAATTCTGTTTGTTGTATACTAAAACCTTCAGAATGTAACAAACACTTTTCTGAAAACCGCATCAAAATTGGTTCAGCCAAACGGGAGATAATCGCGGACAAACCTACATACATACAAACATACGGGTCAAACTGAGAACCTCCTGTCTTTTTTGAAGTCGGTTAAAAATAGTGAACTACTGGTCTAGTCTAAATGTTCAAAATTAAATTAAATGGATTATAAATATTTATTAATCTATATATACTAGTATTATAAAGAGGTAAAATTGATTTGTTAGTTTGTAAGTTTGTATGTAGGGAGTTACCTCTGAAACTACTCATCTGATTTCAAAAATTCTTTCACTAAGAGTAAGCTACGTTCCTCCTTAGTGCTATAGGCTATATTGCATTACCAAAATCAAAATTTACGCGGATCTAGTCGCGGGCAATGTGCTAGTAATATTTAATGTAAGGAACCGTTTCACTAAATAGATAGGTACCTACTTAGGAAATCGTCCTTATAAAAAGTTTTTACAAAAAAGACAACCGCCTTCAAAAACTAAAAAGTAAAAAATAACTTTAGCACAGAACACACATTGACTTTATTTTCGAAATTCAGTGGCTTTGTTCTGTTTGTTGTTTTGTATTGCCACCGACTTACGAAACTAAAGTCAATGTGTGTTCTGTGCTGAAGTTATTTTTCACTTTTTAGTGTTGAAGGCGGTTGTCTTTTTTGTAAAAAGCTTTTTATTTTCCGCTTTTTAGTACCTCCTTCTCATCCAAATCTATTAAGAAGAGATTGAAAGTTAACTACTACAAAGATTGATTGATTTTTGGGTATTTGTTGATTTTTCAAAAAGTGCTGAATCAACTTCGATAAAATTTATATGGGACCACCCCTGAAGCATACCCTATCCATAAAAAAAAGAATTTTCAAAATCGGTTTACGTTTGCCGGAGAAATCGCGTAACAAATCGCGCACATACTTAATGCAAATTTAAGACTTATACGGTTTTCTCATGGATGCCATTGTCAGAACTGGACCAAATTAAAATGGGACCACACGGGAAGCACCAGCTTTCATATAAAAATAATTGTGAAATATATAATATCACTTCTAAATACACCGTTTACCAACCTATTCATAATCATAGCGATGACCAATTTGATTACCGTTGATTTAAATACGTTTTTGCGTCGCAAAACCATAATTTCTAGAGCTTTTTAAGGGCGCGTATTCGATTTAGCGCAACTCAAAATCTAAACAATTGCTAGAACGGCGTAGCAGCATTGACATCTGAAGCAGCATCTGTGTGCATCTGAAGAAAAAATACGCACGAAATAAGCACGAATCATTGAAATTGATCGGCAAACGACAGCGCGTGATGTTTTACAGTGCTTTTAAAAACTGAAAAATATTCTGTATATTAAGCATACCTAACCTTTATTTTCATAAAATAAATATATCAGTTATGTTTTTATTCAAATACTGGTGAAAAAAATTGTCAATGTGAACTGATTTTGTACTTTTTCAACATTGTTTTTTAATACACAATGGTAATATTTTCGTAATTTTGGCTCTGTAGTAGACTTTAAAACTGTATACCCTTTTGAAAAAACGCATAAAACATAATATTTTGGCATACTGTAATGGTTGTATTCGTCCTGAAAGTCAACTCTGACGTCTATTTTCGTAAAACTCTATGAAAGGATTGTCATCGCTTTAAAAAACCATAATTATAAATTATACTTTTACTCTGTAATTCCCTAAATCAAGGCTTAATCCTTCTAAAACTGTAATTGTCTTTAAATAATCTGCTCACATCATTACGATATTGCTCAAAACAAAACGCAAAAACATGAAGTTTTCGTCGCGAATCGAATACACACTCCTAAGGCTTTATTTCACGATGCAAGTCTTGCGCCTGCAGCATACAATGAAATTGAAGCAACCAATTACTTGCATCGTCACTGTTCAAACGGTGCTACTTTCATTGTTGCTTCCAGTTCTTGCATTAAACTGGCAACTAGTTCTAGTTAAATTGCAACGTGTACTTGAAGGTCTGTTTAACCATCTTCCAATAAGTCCTGATTACATTAATTGACAAATCATTTCATACAAATTCTATTCCGTTTGTAATTAATTACATCTGTATTTCTATTCTGTTACAATCTCCCTCGGTGAGACCTAGGTGAAGTGATCTGTCATCCGTCCGTCTGTTTTGTCAATCCCTAGCAACGGGACGGATGATAGTTCACTTCACCTAGGTGTTCACCGAGGGAGGTTGTAACCGGATAGCTCTACTGGGGAGTAATTCAAGTATAACTTTTAGGATTATTCGCATTGTAATGTCAGTTTAAATATGTCAAAATGCCCGTATATTTTTATATACATTTTAAACAAGCGTTTTAAATTAGATGAGATTTGACCTTCTGAAAGCCAATGGTTCTAATGGAGAACGTGCAAAATGTAGTCGCAATTTGTCATCACAGCGGCAAGAAATGTCAGAATGTTGTCTAAAGTGTTGGTAAATTAGAGATAGTTTTGACAGATTCGAGACTAAGATTAGGAGGCGAACGTTCTAAAGAAACGGAATAGCCCACCAGTCAATAATGTTTATTAGGAGGTGGTAATATGGGCCTTAAGTATTAATATAAATTGACTGCTAATATTTTCCATGATTCTTATAAACATAGAAAACATATTACTATCTTTTTTGAACGAGACAATTTTTTCTATAAAATATCTAAAATAAATAAGTAATACTCACACTAAATTATTATCTTGAAGACACCAACCGACATTTTGGGGATGCAAACTAAAATATTAAAATATATATTTTGCAAAAATAATTTGTAAAATTAATACTAACTAGTATTAGACGTCCGCGCCGCGCGTTGTCCGCGGAGCGACTGAGCAGGACCCAAAGAGATCCGATGCCCGAATACCGAAGACCAAATTAATATGAACTCTGACTTATACAATGCTATCCCTTCTTATATAAGTCAATACTTGACTTCACAGGGGGGGAGGAGGGTCTAAGACGAGTGGTACTGTCTTATCAGCTTGCAAAGTCAGTTACGTATGAATTTCCACTTTATTTCTTCACTTTTACGCCTCAATTTCCAATGCGTAGATGATTTTTCCAACACAACTGAAGACTGCAAGGGATTTTGAAACGTACACCTTAACATATAAGGTGTATATTGATGTAAACTCAATACAAAAGCTACAGGTTTTCGATAAGTTTCCGCTGAAAATGCGCGCAGCGTTATCAGGGAAAATGGAGTATATGTATTTTTTCCTTTGTAACGTTTTGATTTATTGCTTTATCTTTGCGAATGTAATGGATGTAAGTGATTAAAGTAATCCAAAAGTGTTTAAGACCTTATTGTCTTGGACGACAAACCTTTTTTAGTTACCTACTTACTGGTTACGTGGCCGTACTTCAATATTTCCAAAAAAATGGTCTCTTATAGTTAGGCGTGTATGAAGTACCTAACTCAATGAAAATATCCTACACAAAAAATACAGTAGCTCTGGGCCTTTCAATCAATCAATCAAATTCTTTATTTCAGATAAATTCAATTCAATAAATTATCCATAATCAATAAATAAATAAATAATACTAATAATAATAAATAACATCCAATTACACACACATTACACAGACATACTAGGAACACCTGACATGCTGTCGTGTCCAATACTCCATGAAGGAACTGTCAGTGTCCATTCTCTCCGCAAAAAGTTGCAAGAAGCTGTTGGGGCTGCCACGCAAGCGGCGCATCAGGGACGCTATTCGTTTGCGATGTATTGCTGTAAAGCCATCGTGCGTCTGCAAACATGCCTGATGTGCTACAAAATCGTGGCAACCCCACCAAAATCCTGAACGCGTTATTGTAATTTGCCCAGTAGTAAAATCATCATTCGCGTAGCCGTTTCTCAACTATGCTGGGGTCGTCTTTCAGTTTAACCAGATGCAGCTGAATACCAGCATTTTACATAGAGTACATAGAGTCCGTCCCTGTTTGAGTTGGCTCTATAATGAAAGTTGTTCAGGTTCGTGGTCTGAGTCACTCCTTAGAATTTTGCTAATGAATTCAATTTCATCCTGTATTTCACAAGAATTGCTCGTTTGAAGGTATTAGATAAGTCTCTTCTTCTTCTTCTTCCTGCCCTTATCCCATGTTACTTGTGGTCGGCGCAACATGTTTTCTTCTTCCATTTCGTCCTGTCCAACGTCATGCTTTTACTGACTCCCTTTTCATTCATTATCATTCTTCACACAATCCATCCATCTTTTCATCAGCCTTCCTCTCCCTCTCCATCCATCCAAATTAATATTCATAGCTCTTTTGGTCACAGCGTTTCACCCCTTCTCTTCACATGCCCATACCAAGACAAACGATTACCTTTCGACTTTTCTGTCACTGGCGCCACTTTCAAACTTCCTCTAATATATTAATTTCTCACCTTATCCATTCTGGTCACTCCACTCATCCATCTTAACATTCTCTTCTCCACTACATGTAATATTTTTTCATCCATATTCTTCAAGCCGCATATCGCTAATCCGACTTGAGCGAGCCCGTGTCTTCTCTGTGTCAGAAAAAGATTTTAGTGGGGTAGTAATTAGTCTGGTATTATCAATCAAATAAAATTTATATACAAACAAAAGTGCACTTTCTCACTTATTCCTGTAAAGCGACGAACGGTACTTAATTTCTCGCTCCGTCCTTGTCTGTCACGTTACAACGTATATCGCTAACTCTGTCATCACTTACAAGTCCGATTTCATGGTTTAGACGTAATTCAACTTGCTTTTGCACATGACTTTGTCTGATTTTTTTTTTATTGTGAAATTGTTGTTCCAGAAAGAGGTTGCGAGCTGACCTGCTATAACTACTACATTGTTTTCACTTATAGGAGCAACAAGAATTATGTAACCAGTATTTTGTAAACCCTTGATTGAAGAGAGTGTCCGTGGAGTTTCTTGCTCGTTCTTCTCCATACAGACCTACGCTACGTTTTGGAACGAGCAACTAGATTCAAATTTCCGACTAACTGACTGATTCCTTGACTATTCAAAAGTGCCTGTAAATGATTTAATTGAAATAAATGCGTTTGCCTTTAACTATTGTTA
This sequence comes from Charanyca ferruginea, assembly GCA_947361185.1. Lineage (NCBI taxonomy): Eukaryota > Metazoa > Arthropoda > Insecta > Lepidoptera > Noctuidae > Charanyca > Charanyca ferruginea. The sequence continues at coordinate 6,744,681 of OX376080.1, read as the reverse complement.
CGTTGGCTGTGCTCGACGTTGAACTCGACATCGTGTCAGCCGTGAAATCGACGTCGAGCTCAGCGATTGTTTTTGCTTAACGAATATCGTTTTTCATATATGAACTGCCAAAAGTGTCAAATTATTCAACCTTGAGTAGTTCCATGAAAAGCCGTTAATTCACGTGGCCCTAGGTTATACGAAAATGTAGGTAACTCGCCGCTGCCGCAGCGTAGTAGATACATTAGATTGTGTTACTTTAGAGAATAGCACCACTGCACGCGTATTACGAGAGCTAGTTCGACGGTGACGCGGTAAAAGAGTACCTGTAAGGACTTCGAAGAGACCTTTGCTCAGTGGTACAGTCAGGCTAGAGAAAAAAAAAAACGAAAAATTTTCTGAGGATTTTGGTATTCGAATATCTTAGGATTTTGGTTCAATTCGGAATGGTATTTCGAAGGTGAACCTTGAAAGTTGTCGACCGAACTTTCTTGTGGCCCTAACAAGTTTGGACCTCCAGATAGGGCATAAAACTTTACAAACTAAGCGACTACACGTTAAGGGCACCCTCTGTGGAGTATTATTATAAATCTTGGCTTAGAGTGTCGCTGCGGAGCAAGGCCGAACTAGACTAATTATATAGAGACGAGTTTACAGACAAGTCGACTTTTTTCTACATGAAAATCTCTCCGTCCTTCTCTAACACGAAGTCGATCTCAATAGACGGCTTCATTTATTCCTGCGGCTTCGAAACTTCGTTCTATTCTTTGAAGCTACTAGAGCTTTTGTTCTAGATCGCCAGTCGCTACTAATACTTTTAAGTTGCTTTTTACTGTTAAGTAGGTCCTAAGTGGTCAGAAGTACCTATTCAACGTTTTTATTAGGGTTCTGTGGTCAAACGGAACCCTATGACTAAGTCCCCTCTCTGTCTGTCCCCGTCTGTCTGTCACAGGTCTGTCTATATCTTTTTTACCGTTATAGCTAGACACTTAATGTAATTAATACCCACAAGCTTTCGTCCGCGTGAATGTCGGTTAATAGCAGATGCAGACGAAGTCGCGGATTTAAAGAAACGGCGACACCAAAAAAAAACTGTCAACCCTTAATTCTCAACCCTTAGGGGTGGAACATTTTCTTGAAATTTATATGGGACCAAATTTGAGGTAAACACTATAAAAAAAAGAATCATCAAAATCGGAGTACACTGAAAAAAGTTATGCATGGTCAAACATAAAAAAAAAAAAAAAAAGTTCATAAAATTAAAACTACTTGGCTAAACAATGTTAAATTTTTATGGGACCAAATGGCAACTATTCCGCATCAAACTAAAGAAGAATCAGGTAAATCGGATAATAAATCTCAGAGTAATCGATGTACATACATAAAACCATTCGAATTGAGAACCTCCTCCTTTTTGAAGTCGGTTAAAAAAACTGGATAAGTCGGACAAGCGCGCGAAGTGTTCAGTACCATTATCTATACAAACATCAAGCAAAAAAAACGGCAAACAATCACGTTTGTTGTATGGGAGCCCCCCTAAAAATATTTATTTTATTCTGTTTTTAACCGACTTCAAAAAGGAGGAGGTTATCAATTCGAATATTTATGTATATATTTTTTTTTTATGTTTGTTCTGTCATAACTTTGTCATATATAGACAGATTTGCAAAATTCTTTTTTTGTTCGAAAGGGGATTATTCCGAAAAGATCCCATATAAATTTTATCAAAATTGGTACAGCCCTTTTTGAGAATTTCATAAATTTCCAAAAAAAATACTTAGACGACGTTTTGGTTTCTTCAATCACTGGAGGACTTACAATCTCTTTTAAGGCTGCGCCGAGCAAAATCATTCAAAACAGTCGTCACTGTTAAAGTGATATAATCAATACTTTTACCATAATTGCCATAAAAATATGTAATGAATACCACAGTGAATGTGTTAACCGATTATCGTTGGCAAAAAATAAGAATACTGTTTAATTTAATAAACAAAAATACGTAAAGTTGTACAAAAATCTTTAAAAAAATCTCGTATTTAGTTGAGTTTTGTTAGTAAACTGTATTTTTTTTTCACAAACTTGAACTCATATTAATCTTTAACATTCATACTTCAATTTGTAGTTTTTACATTTTCGAAATGTCGCTTAGTTATTTTATTATTAATTTTTCGCGCTGTTTTGAATCATACGCAACGTATGTATGTATGATTCAAAACAGCGCGTCAATTAAAACAAAAATTAATAACAAAATAACTAAGCGACATTTCGAAAATGTAAAAACTACAAATTGAAGTATGAATGTTAAAGATTAATATGAGTTCAAGTTTGTGAAAAAAAAATACAGTTTACTAACAAAACTCAACTAAATACGAGATTTTTTTAAAGATTTTTGTACAACTTTACGTATTTTTGTTTATTAAATTAAACAGTATTCTTATTTTTTGCCAACGATAATCGGTTAACACATTCACTGTGGTATTCATTACATATTTTTTATGGCAATTATGGTAAAAGTATTGATTATATCACTTTAACAGTGACGACTGTTTTGAATGATTTTGCTCGGCGCAGCCTTAAGTGTGTTGCCGTTTCTTAATGGATTTGGATGTTAAGGCAACACTAAAAAGCGAAAAATAAAAAGTTTTTTCCAAAAAAACCAAACCGCCTTCAAAAACTAAAAAGTGATAAATAACTTTAGCACAGAACACACATTACTTTACTTTCGGAAGTCAGTGGCAATACAAAACAACAAACACAAAACCTCCGCCACCGACTTCCGAAAGTAAAGTAATGTGTGTTCTGTGCTAAAGTTATTTATCACTTTTTAGTTTTTGAAGGCGGTTTTCTTTTTTTTTGAAATAGGTACATCATCTGTAAAAATTTCAAACTGTCTAGCTATCACGGTTCATGAGATACAGCCTGGTGACAGACTGCCAGACAGACGGACAGTGGAGTCTTAGTAATAGGGTTCCGTTTTTACTCTTTGGGTACGGAACCCTAATTAAATCTATGTCCTTCCAAGATTTAAGCTATTTTGATACCAAATTTCATCAAAATCGCCGCATTCAATCGTTCCACAGACAGAGTTACTTTCATAGTAAAAAAATGTAAATTTAACACTTAATAGTAGATTATGGAAGTATGGATTAATTATGTAAATTACAATCCGTGGTGCTCGGCAACTGGGCTTCTCCCAGTCGTAAACGTCCCTTTGTGCCTATTGGCCTAGTTCTGTTCTGTCTCCTGCTTGAATTGGAGGAAAGTAGAAAATATATATTTTTCTTACTCCTCCGCTGTTCTTTTCTGATTAATTTCGTTGCGGGATTCAAGACAGTCGAAGAGTTTCTCCAGTACTCGTCGAGCTTCATTGTCTCCACGTTTTTCTGGTGGTCGCCACTGTTGATTCTGGCTTGAAGGCCTTGCAGTGGAAAGGGAATACTGGGGCGAGCTAGTCTAAAAAAAAAGGCTCTTGACATTATCACAGAGTGTTTATTAGGTACTGGCGTGGAGTTACGAGCAAATTGTTCACACGGCCTTCAGTTTTAGAAAATTGATCGGTGACATTGATGTCGTGCGTAGGCGCAGAGTAAGTGACAATTTGTCACTATTTATGCAAAGCAGGAACATCTCATCATCAAGGAATTATCTTGTTACAAACGGTGAATTCGCATAATTGAGCCGACAAAACAAATGCCAAACTTAAAGTAGGCACAGTCAGTGACCATTATCTCTCTAAGATAGTTTTTCTCAACTAGGTTCGGCTCCCAGTCAAACAAGATGTAGCTGAATACCAGTGTTTTACAGGGATCAACTGCCTATCTGACTTCCCCAACCCAATTCAATTACTGGGTAACACGATACCTCCTTGGTAAGACTGGTTGTCAGACTTTCTGAGCTTTTGACTACCCATAATGACCGTCAAAGTTCTACGAATGACAACCGGAACCAATTGTTTTTTGGAACGAAGTTCCTTATCGCGCGTTGTGAAAGGGGGCTAGACGGAAAAAATTCTTACGAAAAGTTGTCACGACATGCTATAATATAAGCTAAATTGAATCGTTAGAACTGTCAAATAGAGTTCATTATTAGTTGAATGGCGGCTTTTCTATGAAAATATTGGAGCGAATTAAAACCTTATTTTTGCTATTTTTATTACTTCACAAACGCAGACAATTCGAACAGAAAAATTGAATCGTTGGAACTGTCAAATAGAGTTCATTATTAGTTGAATGGCGGCTTTTCTATGAAAATATTGGAGCGAATTAAAACCTTATTTTAACACATTAACCGTGAAATTCGGTTGCACATAGCTCCTATTGTTCGGTCGGCTGGTGCCCGACCGGACAATAGGAGCTATGTGCAACCGAATTTCACGGTTAATGTGTAAAAATAAGGTTTTAATTCGCTTTTCTATGAAAATATTGGAGCGAATTAAAACCTTATTTTTACACATTAACCGTGAAATTCGATTGCACATAGCTCCTATTGTCCGGTCGGGCACCAGCCTATACGTTTCTCAGAATAATTTTATCATACCTAGTTTGGTAAAATTTCAATTTTTAACCGTTTACGTTTACAAAATAAAGTCCGAATTCGCTTTTCGTAGAATATGTTTATGTATTTAAAGGCGGCGCGGCGAACTCTTTGAACTAGGTACCTACGGCGATATGTTTAGTACTTTTATCATTGGCGAATTATTTGTAGTTGTAAGTAGGTAAGTGAGTAGGTACTCTTTTGCTAGAAAAAGAAAGGCAGGCAGGCGTAGGTACCTATAGGTGCTATAGGTAACCTATTTAAATAAATTAGAGCTATTCACAAACACAGTTTTAATCAACTTTGGCTTAATTAAAAAACTTACCTATTAGGTATAAAATTTACACTTCCCTGTATCGAAGCAACTGCTCAATATGGAGTCCATTTCGCTCGATACATAAACGGGCACGTTTAATTAAATTGTCTTTTAATTACATTATATTTGTTAATAATAAAAAAAATATTATTATAACTTAAAAAAAAAATATATTATTACAATTCCTTCACTAATTAATCGAAAGGAACTTCGTTCCATCCGGGTGTCCCTTGACACCTCTCAAGTTTTTTTTTATGAATTTAGCAATTGTACCTACCTACGCATGCCTTCTTAACTACATTCTCTTCAGTCTCTAGATACTGCATTATAACAGGCAGCTAAAATGAACAATTTATTTTTTAATCCGATTTAATTTGAAATCGGATGAATCGTCTGTAATCTGTAAATAGATAGTCTACAGAAAAGAGATCGAGTTACACGATTTCTTTTCTGTAGTCATATACTACGTTGACCATACATTTTGTCTTTGCAAGACCATTGCTAATAACAATACCTGTAGGTCGATTCTGTAAAATTTGAACAACAACTCGCATCTCACATCGCTATTCACTCTCACTTCGCATAAGGTTCAAAATGACCTTGATATATTTGACACTTTAAATCGGGTTCGAGTGCGAAGTGAGCGTCGAAATGACGGGGATATTACCTTGCAGAATGCCACTTCTTACGTCATCTCATACTTTATCTGTCAAAATCTCCCTGTCAATTTAGTTCAACTCGTTGGCACGCTTGCTAGGGTGGCGCTAGTGTAAATTCGAATTATCAACCGAGTTTTCAGAACGCCAAACAAGAAACTCACAGCGGATTCAGATTCGAAGTTTAGAATGAGGTCTTACAGAATCACACCCCTGCCTGTTATTACCAGTCTCCCTAGTTTGAGGTCAGATTGGCGTGTGTAAAATGTCGCCACATATTATTCATTTATTTATTTATTTATTACTAGCTGACCCGACAGACGTTGACCTGTCCCGATCTATGGGGGATGAAAAGGGGTGAAAAAAGGGGATGAAAAATAGATGTTGGCCGATTCTCAGACCTACCCAATATGCACAAAAAATTTCATCAGAATCGGTCAAGCCGTTTCAGAGGAGTACGGGAACGAAAACTGTGACACGAGAATTTTAATATTAGACTAGCTGACCCGACAGACGTTGTCCTGTCCCGATCGACATAATGGGGGATGAAAAAGGGGTGAAAAAAGGGGATGAAAAATAGATGTTGGCCTATTCTCAGACCTACCCAATATGCACAAAAAATTTCATCAGAATCGGTCAAGCCGTTTCGGAGCAGTACGGGAACGAAAACTGTGACACGAGAATTTTATATATTAGATAAGCACACCAACAGCACCGTCGCTTACAATTCAAGTAAAAATAGCATTTAAAAATCAGCATTTCAGTAACCATGCAAATAACAGGTATGCATGCCATTGAGAAAATGAAAAATTTGAGACAAGAACAAAAACTAAAAAGTGTGTCTAGTGAGTAGACTTAAATCCAAAAACACTACAAAAAAAATCCAAACAATTTGAGCTATATAGACGTGCATTTTTTGCACTGTTTATGTAGGGAGCGTTTGTATGAAGCGAAACTTCGGAAGGGTCATCAGTCAAGTTGGAACGTTCATTATATGGCCTTGCCATACAATGACATATGACGATACGGTTGGCGCAGTGGCTGAGCGATCGACTGCTGCGCAGTGTGTTGCGGGTTCGATTCCCGCCCAGGGTAAACATTTGTGTGATGAGCATTTGTGTTTGCCTTATGTCTGAGTGTTGTTTATCTATATATGTATGTATTTACAAAAAAAAATGTATTTGTGTATGTATATCAGCTGTCTGACACCCATAGTACAGGGTCTCCCTAGTTTGGGGTCAGATGGCCGTGTGTGAAAATGTCCCCACATATTATTATTATTATTATACGCGTCAGGGGGCTATTAAAGGTGGATGTAGGTAATTGAAAAATGCGATGATGTCGCTTGCCACGTTGGTTAGTTCTAAAGTAAAAATAGTTGATCAAATGCGCATCTATGGAAGCATTTATAATTTTATGTAATACAAGTAAGTCTGAATGAATCCGTCTTTCCTTTAAACTAATCATATTATTATTATTATTATCCCATTGCGGGGCAAAAGCCTTTTCTCATACAGAGAAGACCTCTTCTCATACGGAGAAGACCTCTTCTTATACAGAGAAGACCTCTTCTCATACAGAGAAGGCACGAGCACTAATCACCACGCTTGCTCAAGGCGGAATGGCGATTTCAGTGTTTATATTAATTTACTAGCTTTTGCCCGCGACCTCGCCCTCGTGAATGTCGGTTATCGTAGAAACCGATGACGTAAGTAGCCTATGTCCTTCGCCAGGGTTTAAGCTATCTTCATACCAAATTTCATCAGTTCTGCCGTTTCATTGTGAAAGCGTATAATAATATAATATATAGTAACTAGCGACCCGACCCGGCTTCGCATGTGCCTATAGCCTTCTTCGGTAAATGGACAATCAAACACAATTTTTTTTTCAATTCGAACCAGCAGTGCAATTCTATAAGAATTCACCCGCGAATTCGAATCCTATCTCATTTCCGATTTCACTTACCTGAAGTGAAAAGTATTTGGTATTCGCTAAAATAGTAACGAAATAATAGTTCGCTTCACCTATGTTCTCACTTAGTGGTGCTAGTGTAGTTTCCATTGAGTTACAGAGTACCTAAAACAGTTTTCACCGCGGAATCAGAAGTGAGAACTGGAGTGAGTTCTTACAGAATAGCAGTAGATCCTGAGATTAGCTCGTTCAACCAAACAAACAAACAAACTCTTCAGCTTTATAATATTAAGTGTAGATATACCTAGTATAGTATGGATTAAAAATGTCAGAGATGTCCAATTACTTAGAATCATCATCATGTAAACCTATTGCCGTCCACCGCTGAACGTAGGTCTCCCCAGAGATTGCTAACCAACCCGGTCTTGAGCAGACCACATCCATCTGCTACCAGCCACCTTCTTCAAATCATATACTTGGAATATACATATGAATTGAATAAGTCACACTGGTTGATGTTGCCTTCCTGTTATTCCTACGGCACTCATCATCATAACAACCTTTAGATACCCACTGCTGGGTCACCCAAAAGAGGGGGTTCAGCCGTAATCGTCATGCTTGGCCGATGCATGTTGGCGATCCAAGTAGGTATTATGGTTCTCAGAAGGACGCTGCTGCCCGTTCTCTGGTCAATATCCCTCTGTCGCCTTCTACGACACCCACGGGCGGAAATGGGGTGGTGCTATTCGCGGCCGGCACCACACAGCTTACGGCACTCATACCCTTTAAACTGGAACACAGCAATGTTGGTGGCTGTTTCTATGGGGGCAGTACTTTGCCGGACGAGCTCCGTCACGACGACAACGAGTTCAACTATTACTTGGCCCTCATCATCCTGCCCTTGGGTGTGATTCTGTAAGATCTCATTCTAGACATCGAAAATTGACAGGGAGATTATGACAGATAAAGTATGAGATGACGTAAGAAGTGGCATTCTGTAAGGTAATTTCCCCGTCACTTCGACGCTCACTTCGCACTCGAACCCATTTCAAAGTGTCAAATATATCAAGGTCATTTTGAACCTTATGCGAAGTGAGAGTAAATAGCGAAGTGAGATGCGAGTTATTGTTTGAATTTTACAGAATCGACCTACAGATCCCATGTTACTTGGAGTCGGCGCCAGTGGCGGATTTGCAGTCTTGGCCGCCCTAGGTCCCAGGCCATGTAGTAAGTACCAGCCCCTTTTTCAGCACCCATTCTATGGACTAATAATGAATTTACTTAATTGCCAACTTTAGTGGTGTATGATGAAATGTATGTAGTATATGATGCGGTGCAGTGCGGTCGCCCATAGATATAAGATTTAGAATTCTATGGGCCCGCCATAATATGCACGGGCCTTCAAAATATGTAGGTACTTTGAGTTATCTCTTAGTTATCATTAGTGAGTTTTTTGTCACCATTGGCCGCCCCAAATATCTGGCCGCCCTAGGCCCGGGCCTACTGGGCCTTGGGGCAAATCCGCCACTGGTCGGCGCAACACGTTTTCTTCTTCCATTCCCTCCTGTCAACCGTCATGCTTTTACTGACTCCCTTTCCTTCCAAATCAGTCAGCCAGTCTTGATTCTTCACACAATCCATCCATCTATGTTTCGGCCTTCCTCTCTCTCTCCATTCGTTCACATTTGTCTTCGGACGATTCTCACAAAGTTCTGACTAACATAGTCACCCTACTTCTAAGCCAAGAGATTTGTTCTCTCTCGCTCTAACTTTAGTTGTCTCTTTCAGACACTTAAAGTCCTTAAGAGACAGATGGACGGACAAGAATGGAATGGAGCTGATATTTAAATATTACTTTGTATTTTTATGACAGAAAAATAAGTATTAAACCTTACCTTACCTTTAGTACTTTTATTTAAGGCGACGATATTACGCCGGCGACCTTGAGCGACCAGAGAATCGTATGCGTTGCGTCCAAATCTCTCAAAGTTTAGTCGAAAAAATAAAAAAAAGATAGTATTCTTTAACTTAAAAAAGGCGTATACTAAAGGATAGATAATAAAATTGTCTGTAAGATAGTAAAAGTTTCGTTTAAATATTCCTGGTAGATTTTGTGTGATTATCCATGTTTTGTCCGCGTCAGACACAACTTCACGATTTAATATGAACTTAATCAAAAATATTCACATAGATACTAAATGATTAAGAGAATGTTCTAGTGTAACATATATTTTTTTCAAATCATTTACACTACACATTTTGACGTGATTGTCAGTTTAAAATCTGCAAAAGTCGCTTGTTAGCGCCTTAAGAATTTCATGATTTTTAATAGTTTTGACGACACGGTAGGACGTTGTCCATATCGTACCTTCAAAATAAGACCTATGATGAAACCGAAGAATTCTTAGCTTAAGTGATGAGCATGATATTAATATTATATTATTATATAAATCGAACAACCCGCAAGTACTCACTGACACTTCAGACACGCACACACACGCACACATACACATAACACTCTTCTCAATGACATAGCTACATGACACACCATCACACCGTATTCACACCACACACTAATTACTAACCTTAAACTAAAAGTTATGTTACGTAACCTAAAATTACAAAACCTTTAACTAAATGATTACACACAAAACTCTAAATATTGTAGCAGTACCTACTTACATCACAAGGACTATGTAACTTGTCGTCACTACTCTAGGGGATCGGACTGTTTCTCCTTAACACAGGTTATTTTCATAACCTAGCTAGGAGAACAGTGCTTCACCCACACAATTGTAGATATAGTACTTATTTTGTGAAACTGTATTTTTAACATGTACTACAATCCTTATTTTGAGCAAATAAATATTATTATTATTATTTAGGTGTGTTGTTTGTTCTTCTCAGCTCGAGGCTGGTATTAGCTACATTTACGGGCCAAAGCCAAGAAAATGTAGCGTGTGGTGTGTAGATTGTGTGTTCATGATGGTGTATTGTGATGAGGATTTATTTCGTGTTCTTCTATCTGCATGAACTTTCTGACTATTCTGCAAGTGTTTAATATTGCAGCTTTTTGTAGGGTTACATAGAGGGTTTCTTTAAGATCTAATAATTTCAGGCTATGGAGAAGGTGATTTGGAATAACGCCTATGGTGGAAAGGACTATTGGGACTACGTATACTTTTTCTTGCCGCCAGATTCTAGTAACTTCCTCCTTCAGCTCTGTGTATTTACTTATTTTTTCAGTGATTGTTTTCTGTATGTTGTGTGTGTTGGGGACTGCAATGTCTATCAGGTAAGTAACTTTATTTATTTTATCCTGTATTATTATTATTATTATTATTATATATTTTTTTTTTATTTTATTTTTGGAATTTAATTGTTTAGTTTTACGCTTGTTATGCATTAAGTGCGTCACTTCCGTGTGAATAAATGGTTTTTCTTTCTTCCTTTCTTTTCTTTCTAACAAATATATGTAATGTACTTAAATAGCTATAGCTAAGTGACAACCATACAGTTCACAAGAAGTGTTTTAGTGAAGTGAAGTTTTAGAAGTTTTAGTGAAAAATAAATCTCAGAATCAATCACACGTCTATGTCATTTGAAATCAGTGCAATCAATTATCAACCTTATCGCCCTAAACAATGTAAAATGATGATATATTATTACTTATATTATTATTAACATTAAGAATAGTTTGCATGACAGAATATGAAGAATATGTATATTTGTAAAATCATTTATGTATCCTTGAAAGCGGAATAAAAATTTGTGACATTAACATCGACTCCACAGTTTTCTCATGCCACCACCGCGACCGGTCGCTACACAGATCTGCACTTGCGACTAATCATCGCTTCTGAATGTGCTAACCTTACTTATCACTTAACTGTCCCGTGTGTCTCGTGGATGTAAACGCGACTGCTGAACGTAGGGGCCTGGGCACGATTCTCATGTCGGAATCGCCGTTTATAATCTACGTCGCCGCGATTCTCTTAGGGAACTATTTTAAAAAATATTAATATAATGACAGTGCCTTGCCAATTTATCTATGAAAATATTATGTACGTAAGAAAAAACCTACATTTATTTAATAAGGTTAGTGATAGACATAATATTAATACTAGAAACAAAGACAAAATAGCTCAACCATATTTTAGATTGTCTAAAGTTTACGTATAGTTATATAACTGTAAACTGTAAATGCAAAATATTGTACACATTTTTTTTAAAAGAGTAAGTAGTATGGAGTTTCTTGCCCATTCTTCTCCATACGAAACTACCTTTTGGAATGGGCAACTAGAATCAACTTTATATTTTTTTATGATGACGTTCAAAAGTGCCTTTTTAATGGTCTAATTGAAATAAATGATTTGACTTTGACTTTTTGACTTTGGAAAGAGAAGAAATTAATTAAGTAATTTAAACTCAGCACAGCTTGTATTACTATTTAAAGGTAAAAAAATATTGTACATTTCGATGCCCCCAAGCAATAAGTCGGTAATCGAAAAATCCAAATTTTACAGGAGAAAAGATTTACTGTCTTTGCCGAATATCTTTTCAGCCAGTAGGAATATTCAAATCTTTGATGTATCAAATTAAAGCTTATTTTTTGTGGAATGTAACTGTATTATTAACATGTAATTATTTACATTTAATACCTACCAATTTAAGAAAATAAATAATGCCTGAAATATTTAGTTAAATTATTATAGTAATAGTACTACGGAATTATTGTAGTAAATTCAAACAATTTATTTTGTATTATTATATTAAGGACTTCTACAGTGTTATTTTTTATCATAGGTATGATGCATAATGTGCTATTACGACGTTATTGTGGTAGGGGAGACCGGGTATAAAAGTAACACGGGATGAACGTAACAAATGCGTTTCTGAACAAATTATATTAGCTGCACTGATGACTGCTTCCACGATATGAGCCATTTTCATCTCCCCATCACCTCACTTAGCACTCACGGCACTTACGAGTCAAGGAAGTTAAGAACCACATTTTGAAGACTGCTAAAAAGACAAAACAGGCAACGACTGCAATTGTTAACAAAACTATTGGTATGTTTCCTAGATAAGTTTAATTATAATTTTTTCATAATTGTGACACTAATGTAAAACCTGATTTTGATATGAATATGTTGATTATGACAGTAACATGACAGTAAGGATGGGGATAGTTGTAACAAATTTCACATTGTTTATTTTGTCGTTTTTCTCAAAATCTGTAATACCTGTTGCAATTAAACTGGTGTTAAATGATAGCTGAAAGACAAATATATCGTGTGTACTGGTTAGAATTTTGATATTTTTCAAAGCTCTGTGAGATATTACGAGAAAACTGAAAATTCTTACGTTCATCCCTGGTCTCCCCTAATATTAAATAATTTTAGAAACAGTATTCATACATACCATTATTATTACAAGGAAATTCAGATTAGCAGTGTTATTGTTATCACCCAGTACCAATTTTCTTTTTGAAGTGTTAAAATGTAATTTTTGTGTTTTAACGAAAAAGACACTGTTCGATTGCTTTTTTTTTTGTCAGCCTATTCTGTTTCACTCCTGGGCAAAGGCCTCCCTCCATGCCTTCCATCTATCCCGATCCTGGGCTTCATCCCACCAGTTTTGGAGAAATCGATCCAGTTCGTCCCGCCATCTCCTTCGTGGCCTACCACGACCCCGTCTTACTATCTCAGGGCTCCAGTTCGGTGTCACCTGAGCCCACAGTTTGTCCAGCATGCGGCAGACTTGTCCTGCCCAGCCCCATTTAAGTTGGGCAGCGTTATGAGCCACGTCTGCTATCCCTGGTTGGCAGTGCAGTATAGTGTTTCGAACTCGCTCCGTTAATTTAACACCTAGTATACTACGCTCTATTAAACCTTGAGTTTTAACTTCTGGGAATTATTCAAAGACCGAGTCTTTACCTATGGGAATAACTTAACTAATTACAACAACACAACACAAAGAAAATACCCGCAAATACTCACTCTGTCAAACGTGATATTTTCTCTACAAAACCTAACATGGTACTACATTTGATATTATTTTCATCGACTTTTGTCACTTTAACATTGTTTCTTGATTTCATCTTTCATCTACTCGTCCTTCTTGAGGTCGAGAAAAATTCACAAAATAAGATACGACGGGAAGAGAAGGGATCTATTCTATATTGCTACCTAAAATGATTGGTTGGTTACAAGTTAACTGTAACTGTAAACAGTGTCCGTTGGTCTCATCTATGAGCATCACATTTAGTGATCACCAGTCACCTTGCCAAGTAGGTGATGGGTATGACAAATAAAGAGCTGTTTTGTCTCTGAAAATATAGGCAATAGATATTACGATCGCTAGTTTTTTTTTCAAGGAAGATTATTAACAACGTTGTTATACTTCATTTTCTGATTAGATTAGAATTTCCCATAGAAGTATATCTAGTACATATATAGGGTGCAGGGGCGTAGCTACCGCCGTATCAGCCGTATCAAAGATACGGGGCCCCCAGGCTGCAGGGGCCCCAACGCAAAGCAAAATTTCATAAAATATTACCCACAATCTCACTCAAACTTATGTCGGTCGCTTCGAGCAGTCATTGAGCCAAGGGTTTATGCTGAAAACCAGCGCTTAACAACCCTTTTAGGGTAGGGATGCTTGAACCTTTTGCTTCCGGTATTATAGTTCTGTGTATGAACTACTACAAGATGTAATGTTGGAAACAATAAACTTTATTCTAATCAAAATATATCATCATCATATCAGCCTATTACCGTCCACTGCTGAACGTAGGCGTCCCCCAGAGATCGCCAACCAACCCGGTCTTGGGCAGCCCACATCCATCCGCTGACAGCCACCTTCTTTAAATCGTCGGTCCATCGTGACGCAGAGCGTCCCACACTACGCTTGCCCAAACGCGGTCGCCACTCTAAAGCGTGTCTGCTCCATCTACCGTCTGTCCGTCTGCAGACGTGGCCGGCCCACTTCCACTTCCGCGTACTGATTCGACTGTGACGGTGTCAAAATATATACCGTAATTTATTTTATAATACAAAAAGCCCAAAAGCGGGTTATAGCTTTTGGGCTTCGCCGTATCGGGCAGAAGGGCCCCCCGACAAATTTTAATACGGGGCCCTTCTAGGGCAAGCTACGCCACTGATAGGGTGACTGGTAATTAGTGTACGATACTTAAACACGTGATTGTGTTCATGATAACAAACAACTTTCCCGAAGAAAAAATGTTTTTTGTACTGGTTCACTTTTATCACAATAACACAACAGCCGTATGAAATTCACGCGCGCGCACGCCTGTGACCTAAAGTGAACCAGTACAAAAAACCTTTTTTTTCTTCGGGAAAGTTGTTTGTTATCATGAACACAATCACGTGTTTAAGTATCGTACACTAATTACCAGTCACCCTATATAATAATAATAATAATAATATAATGAGACTGTATATCCCACGAAAGTGCGGAGGCCGAAGCTTTCTTAATGCTAAGTCCCTGCACAATCGTGAGGTATGCAGTCTCAGGGAGTACTTCCTTAAAACCGACGTGGGTATGCATCGAGATGTGGTCTCAGTGGACAAGGGCCTCACCCCGCTCTCCTTAGCGAACGAGAACTGGCGCAAACCTGTAGTACTCGATACTAATGACCGCAAGGAGGTATGGCAGAGCAAGGAGCTTCACGGGCGCTTCTACCGGGCCCTACATGGGCCTGATGTAGATTTCTTGGCGTCCGTATCCTGGCTGCGTTTCGGTGACCTGTTTGGGGAAACCGAAGGTTTTGTCTGTGCGATTATGGACGAAGTTATGATGACGAACAACTACCGGAGGTATATTGTGAAGGACGGCACGGTTGACATTTGTCGGGCATGCCACCGACCGGGAGAATCAATCCGACACATTATCTCTGGGTGCTCTCGTCTAGCTAACGGAGACTACTTGCATAGACACAACCTTGTAGCTAGGATTATCCACCAGCAACTTGCTCTAAAGTACAGGCTTGTGGAGTCGGAGGTACCGTACTACAGGTATGTGCCCGACCCAGTTCTCGAAAATGGCCATATCACGTTGTATTGGGATCGATCTATCATCACTGACAGGACTATTGTTGCGAATAAACCTGACATAGTGGTGATAGATCGATTAGAGCGTCGCGCAATGATTGTTGATATAGCGGTTCCGCATGACGAGAACCTCGTGAAAACCGAGAAAGATAAACAAATTAAGTATCTTGACTTGGCTCGCGAGGTTGTCGACATGTGGGATGTGAATACAGCAGTCATTGTGCCGATAGTCGTTACGGCCAATGGACTCATTTCCAAGAGCCTCGACCAACACCTAAGGAGGCTCTCGTTGGGCAGCTGGATCAAGGGCTTGATACAGAAAGCGGTACTCCTGGACACGGCGCGTATAGTCAGGAGATTCCTCTCTCAGGAGCCCTGACCACCGGTAGCTTGGACCCTGTTCCCGATACCGGTGGGCTACTATTTTTTTATATTTTTAAATGTTTTTATTTATTTTTTTACTAATATTTAAAAATGTAATTTAATATGTTAACAAAATGAATAAACGAGAATAATAATAATAAACCCGCAGGGCAGCTTGTGGCGAGCTGTTGGGCAGTAGCGACCCCACGGACCTGATCTCCCGGGAGAAGTCTTGTTCCTCATCTCTGGCTTGCCTTTCAATAAGGGCAAGCCAGAGATGAGGAACGGAGCTCCCACCTCTATCTTGCCTTAATTGGCCGGTTAGAGTGGAAACTCGCGAGAGCATTCGTGCTCGGGGTAAGGAAGTACTCCAGTAAGACGCTGGTAGGGATCTTGACCGTACTTCCGGGATTGTCCTGATAGCCGTGGAATACCTCTCCACTCCTCTAGCACCTCAAGATATGTTGCCCCCTTGTCGCTACGTCACTTCGTGCTAGCGACTGTTTCAGGGGGCCCATTTAGTGAGTGTGCAAGTCACCCCCTGCTATTTTATCCATGTATACAAACATTGATTCGGCAGGGGCCATAGTCACTTCATAGTTCCAGGTAACCAAGTCACTTTAGCAACCCATACCCATAGTCCAGTACTGTTAGTTTCCATGTCCTGTAATAGTCCTGCACCAACCGGGGGTTGTCCTTGGGTGCACTTGCATAGTGCATACAGGGATAATCGTCGGTTGATGTCTTATTTCATATAAAGCTACCTAAGGGGCCTCTGCGAGTTGGCTTCGGCTCCTCGTACGCCTTACAAAGGCCCGGGACCTCTGGGTCCCGAGATACATCAAGTATATAAAATATAATAATAATAATAATAATAATAATAATGTTTATTTGGACTAGATCCTTTAGCCTAATACAGAGATACTATAAGAACTAAACATATTTATAATCCAAGAATTAGGCAGCTTAACTATATGAACTCCTGACTTCCAAACTAGGTAGAACCTGTATCTCGGAAATCAGTGCTCTTTCATGTAGAAATTAAAAATATAAAAGCTGAACAATAGAAGATATGACATTACAACGCTTATAATTATCAAATTAGACCAAACTATAGGAAAGTATAGACTTCCAGATATATATATTATTACTTAGTTTTGTTAAAAACGAGTTGTACTTGACAAATTGTGTGTGTGTGTGTGTGTGTGTGAGTGTGTGTTTGTGTGTGTGTGTGCGTGTGTGCGGGGAGTATATGTGAGTGTGTATGCGTGTGCGTGTGTGTGTGCTATTGGTGTGGTAGTGAGCGTTTAATATGAATACAAGGTTATGGGGTGAATTATGTGAGCAGGTACGCAAATTTGGTGCAATCCGATGATTTAGTTCTACTTTTTAATGCTTAGGATCTTTTCCGTGTTGATATAATCAAGACTTAGGAGCCATCGAGTGACTGCTTTTTTACATTTATGTTTAATTAGCGGATATATGTTTAAGATTTCATTAATTTTATTATACATATGGCCACCTAAGAAACTGAAAAATCGCTGCGCAAAATGAGTGCGGCAAGCTTTATATACGCATATATATATCGATGGAATTTCCCGATTTTTATTATAGTAGCAAATTCAACCCCAGCTGCATGTCGACTGTGATCGCCTGTCCTTTTGATAAGTGAACAACATTTAAATATCATAAGTTTTACTTATGGTGATTATTGTAAAATCAACCTTTGCTTTATCAATTGAGATTACCTACTGTGGTGATTAGTTATTTTATAAAATACCACACTTTTTTGTAACAATTTTGAACATGCAATAATACAACTTTACATGATTAGGGAAGCATTAGGGAAAGTTGGGTCATATTAGATACTATGATGTCTCTAGTTTGTCATGCTAATGTCAAGAATAATATTTTAATAAAGTCAGTTTCACAAAGAAACTGAACAAAAATAAAAAAGATAGTCACAATAACGAATGGAACCTTCAGAACCATAGATTCAACTGTCTTGGATCCCGCAACGAAACTAATCAGAAAAGAACAGCGGAAGAGACAGAGCAGAACTAGATCTTTAGACACAAAGGGACTTACGACTGGGAGAAACCTTACCTAGTTACCAAGCAACACGGATTACAACTTACATAATAATGAAGTCCTAAAAGTGGGCTGTTATATTTGACTCCAATAACAGGTATGACAAAAACGCTTGAACGCACGGAAATTAGTTCTGGTTTCTACAAGGTCCGTTATTATACGGATCACCACCACCACTCTAGCCCACCGCCCACCGGTCATGTGTGTATTAAAACACCTAGGCCTGTAGACAAATCCCTTTTGTTGTTGTGTTAACGCCAACGGAAAAATCAATTTGAATGGAGTTGACGTTTGGTTACCAGGGCCTCAGTCTGCTATTAAAATAGTGTCAGAATGGTCTATCATTGATTTCATAATTGTTGATTTTGACAAGTTTGGTAATCTACTAATATAATGGCGTCATTATGACTTTCCAATGGTCAACCAATGACACCCCATTGAAAGAAATGATATAAAATGGTAATCTTGTACATAATGACAAATTAATGACTAACTTAGTTTACGAACTTCTTACTACTTCAGATTGCTTATAACACTTATAAATAATATGTAAAAATATATATAAATAAAATCTGGCATGAATAAATGTTCAAATTTGTTGACAATGTCATTATAACACAATTCTATTATGAGACCATTGACCGACCAATGATCGACCATTATGGATTTAGCAGATTACGAACTTTTAGCAAAATGACAATGGAATCGTGTTGGAATGACGAAATTATAAAAATAGCAGACTTGGCCCCCAGATGTCACGTGATGCAAATATGTCAACTGCATACAATTTGATTTTTCCGTTGGCGTTAACGCTAACAGAAGATGGATTTTCGTTCGTTGCACCGACACGTTGACAGCTGGCTCAAGCATCTGAAACAGTGACAGCATTTGAACTCAGTACGCAGTCAGATTGCTTCCCCCCTCAGTAGCCAAAGTATGCGTAGCGTTTGTTCGTTAATGGATCTATGTGCGTGTTTCGTTACACTTTTAAATGGGCTTGTAGTACCGGGGGGTTCTTTGGTCCAAGTAAAGGCTAGCCTTCTTGGTTGCACATTTGCTATGTTAGTAATTGAAATATTATTTGTAATGCGTCATAAATTCTAATACGATCGACGAAAGTTCGAACATAGCTACAATTCTCGGTTGCCTAGCAACGCGCGTGCCGTATCCCAGATTGAACTAATTTCTTCCATAGGATCATTTTAGGAGAGAATATTCTAGCTATTATGTTGGAATAAGCATAGGACAATGGTATGTACTTAATCGATTCCGTAATAATTCCCATTTTGGTGTTCTAAAACCACTGGGTCCATATTTTATATCGAGACTCATCTATGCCTCCAAAAGCCCTTAAAGCCGTAGGTCCCAGCTGTCATTAATAGATCTTTGATATACGTTACGGGTAGTTAGAAGCCCGAAAGTCTGACAACCAGTCCTATCAAGGGGTATCGTGTTACCCAGTAACAGGATTGTAGAGGTCAGATTGGCAGTCTCTCCACGTAAAACACTGGTATTCAGCTGCATCCGGTTAGACTGGAAAAGGCTAGGCAGGTTGTGGCACGGCACGAGATATACTCGTGCAGCTCGTACCAGCACGAGATGAAGATAACCGAATACATATTTCCAGGCTCTTTAACAACTTAGTATTGAATTTATTTCAGCATCAATTTAATTGTACATCTAAATACTTTATCTATGGTAAATTCGACCCTTACATTCATAGCAAAAACCACACAACCGAACCTCAATCTTAATCACTTAAAAACATAGTCCAAAATACAACGTGTTTTCAATAAAATTCTTATCAGTCAGTGAAATGAGGACGTTGGTACAGGATAAGAGACTTTATTTTGGGAAGTGAGAGTTGAAAATTGTTTGAAGATGGCGTCCAATTCATTAGGTACAGTTATTGTGGCAATGATTTGAGCTTAGAATGGATTATTGTTGGAATTATTCAATAGAAATGAAGAGTCATCTTAATGAATGAACTAGTTTCTATGTAGACTTCAGAATTAAACAAAAGCACTAAATTACCTCACGGAATAATTATCCAAAAGTTTTGTCATAATTTTGAAGATTCACGATCATTTACTAACATAATAATAATATTCTCTCCGGGAGGAAGGAGGGGGTCTGGATATAAATGGTCACCGATCAAAAAACTATTTTACAAAAAATACAACCTCCTTCAAAAAGTAAAAAATAACTTTAAATTCGCAAGTCAAGGCTTTGGTTTTGTTTGTTGTTTTATATTGCCCCCGACTTGCGAATTTAAAGTTACTTTTTACGTTTTGAAGGTTGTTGTCTTTTTTGTAAAAAAGTTTTATTTTTTCGTTTTTTAGTGCCTATTTCTTATCAAACAATTTAATTACGAAACGATGACACCAAAAAAATCCAGTCATCCCTTAATTTTCTACCTTAAGGGATGAATTATTATCATTAAAATGAAATTAAAACCATGTCATTAAATTATTATCATTCGTCATTATTATTATAAAAAATAAATGTATTTATATAACTGAAGCTATTAATATGTTACAATTATTATTATGATACAATGATTATTATGTTGCAATTATTATTATGTTAAAATTATTATTATGTAAAATTATAATTATGTGAAAATTATTGTTAAACTATTAATATGTTGCCGTGCCCTAACCGGGTTTCATGATGGAATTTAAACTTTAGATCATAAATCACATTTAAAACGTACATTTAAAATTGGAAATCAAAATTATAATTAATAAAATAAAATTAAAAAAATCATAACATTAAATTATTATTATTATTAAATTATTGTTAATCGTTATTATTATAATTGGAAAAAAATATTACATTGAAGTTATATGTTAAAATTATAATTATGTTACAATTATTATTATCTCAACGTCATTATTATGCTAAAATTATGATTAGCTATGTTAAAATTTGTATCATGTAAAAAATATTGTGTTAAATTATTATTATGTTGCCGTGCCCTAACCGGGTTTCATGTTGGAACTAATACTATTATAACAACTATATGTACACACATGAATGCAATAAAGACATTTGATTTGATTTGATTTGAATTATTTTTTTCAATTAGAATCATCGAAATCGGACTAGGTACGCTAAAAAAAGTTATGCGTGGTCAAACATAAAATATATAAATATACGTGTAGAATTGAGAACCTCCTTCTTTTTTTTAAAGTCTATTGGCTGATTTTTCTTCTTTTCGGTTGTAATCAATATCCTTTCTTAGGATTCAAGTTGAGTCTGTACCAAATTTCATCAAAATCTGTTCAGTAGTTTAGCCGCGAAAGCGTAACAAAAAAAATTAAGTGTCTGTAAAGTCGGTTTATGGACGATAGTTTTACGTGATAACGTCATAAAGAAACATAATGGCTTCCGTCGAGGTGGGCGGTGCTTATTGTTTGAGCCGATCGTGCCTCTCTATCGCTTGTTCCGCACTCTCGCTTGCACGCTCAGGCTCAGGCGGAACGTGACACATTTTCGTGCGTGCAGCCGGTGTTAAAAATAAAAACTCACTTAATGTACACAATTATGCAATAAATATATCTTTATCTTTATCACTTTCGCATTTATTATAATAGAGTATGAATTAAAAAATCTTTATTCCTCTACTCAGACTTCATCTACATCTATTTTGAGACATACTTCCCTTAACAGCACTAACTAAACGCCCAAAACAACCCACGCACCGTTATTAAGAGCAAAAATGAATATAGAATGACCTCTTCAAAATCGGAAATATCCCACATTTTCCTCCATCATATACCCCATAACGGTCCGTGCTCAATAGAATTCAGAAGGCGTCAGTTATTTAATAAAGCCTTCGTCCCACGCGGCACGCGACGATGTGCTCGCGAGGAATGTTAGATCAATATCCGGACGGCGCACACACCCTGTGACCCTGTATATGAATAAGTACATTTTGAATAATACACCCTGTATGTGAATAAGTATGTTATGAATAGAACAGCCTGTATATGAATTAGTATTTTATGAAAAACTAGCGACCCGCCCCAGCTTCGCCTGGGTGCAATGTAGAGCAAACTATACGTATAAACCTTCCTCTGTAGGTCGATTCTGTAAAATTCAACAACAACTCGCATCTCACATCGCTATTCACTCTTACTTCGCATACGGTTCAATGACCTTGATATATTTGACACTTTGAATCGGGTTTGAGTGCGAAGTGAGCGTCGAAGTGGCGGGGAAATCACCTTACAGAATGCCTGACACCTTTATCTGTCAAAATCTCCCTGTCAATTTAGTTCAACTCGCTGACACGCTCGCAAGGGTGGCACTAGTGTAAATTCGAATTTTCAACCGAGTTTTTAGAATGCCAATCAAGAAACTCACAGCGGATTGACGGATTCAGATTCGAAGTTTAGAATGAGGTCTTACAGAATCACACCCCTGGAATCACTATCTATTGCTGAAAACTACATTAAAATCAGTTGCATTGTAGTTTAAAGATCTTAGCGCACGGACGGCGCGGGAGCGACTTTATTTTATACTATGTAAAGATACACCTGTCTATGAATAGATATGTTATGAATGAGTTTTACGCCAGAAATGAAATAATATCAGCCTATACCTACTGGTGGTAGGTAGCTTTGTTGTCGACTTTCAAATCTAAAGTCATGTGTGTACTGTGCTAAAGTTATTTATCACTTTTTAGATTTTGAAGGCGGTTACCTTTTTTGTATAAAAGCTTTTTATTTATCACTTTTTAGTACCTTCTTATCATCCAAATCCATTAAGAACAGGCAACACAGTTAAAACATAGGTACCTACTCCAAAGATTGAAGAAACTATTAAAACGTCGTCTATGTAGATTTTTTTTGGGAAATAATTGATTTTCCAAAAGTTTTTTCAAAAAAAAGAAAACCGCCTTCAAAAACTAAAAAGTGATAAATAACTTTAGCACAGAACAGACATTACTTTACTAACAAAACAAAACAATAAATAGAACAGCCAAGCCACCGACTTCCGAAACTAAAGTCATGTCATTGTGTGTTCTGTTTTAAAGTTATTTTTCACTTTTTGGTTTTTGAAGGCGGTTGTCTTTTTTGTAAAAAGCTTTTGTAAAAACGTTTTATTATCAAAAAAATTGTGACCCGTAAAAAGCTAGTATTTATTTATTTACACTTCATGCACAAAGGTATAAAGGCGGACAATAATGCCTTAACAAAAAACTAATAATAAAAAAAGTTAAAAGTTATAAAAAATTACACAACACATACATTACACTTACATACATATACATACACACATATACATAGTATTACTATATCATAATATCAATATTAATCACAAGTCTTTAGTAAAATAGTTCAATTCTAATCTGCCTAAAATGAATTTGAAGTAACATTCTTTTCACATCTCCGCACGCCAAACTCCACATCATTAAAATAGTAATATCGCCCGCGCGGGGAGCAGGGGGTGAATACAAAGGATTCCTAATATATTCCTGGCTACCCCAATAGGGCTATCGGGGATAAAATTGAACGTGTCTACCGCAGCCACTGGTAATAAAAGGGGATGATAATTGAACCCCCAGGGGGATAGAACTTGTTTTGTAGATAGGAGGTTAGGTAGAAAACTGAACCATGCCCGTTATTGCCACAAAGCAGTGAAGCTATGTTCAGGGTTGAAGGGTGTCAGTATCGGTGTAATAACAGCCACTTAAATAATAAGAAAAGCTATTAGTCCATGAACACGCTAATGAAGGGCCATTTACCGATCTCCCTAAAGCGAAAACGCATCGATATAGTGTATCCTGCCCTTCCTAACCTACGGTGCTCAGACCTGGGGTGTGATTCTGTAAGACCTCATTCTAAACTTCGAATCTGAATCCGCTGTGAGTTTCTTGATTGACATTCTAAAAACTCGGTTGATAATTCGAATTTACACTAGCGCCACCCTTGCAACCGTGTCAGCGAGTTGAACTAAATTGAAAGGGATATTTTGACAGATAAAGTATAAAGTCCGTCACAGACGTAGCTATAATATATATTAATATACGTCAGACGTGGCTATAATCAAGGCATATTACGATCAGCTATAATATGTATTTTACTACGTCACCAAAATATGTGGACAGATATAGCAAGACATATTAATATAAATTTCAAAAATGTAAAACAAACAACGATGCAGACGTAATAAGGGCGAAAATATATTATTATATTATAGCTACCGTGTGTGGTGTGGTACAATATAATATATTGTATAATATATTATAGCTATAATATATTATATTATAGCTACATATGTGACGGGCTTGAGATGACGTAAGAAGTGGCATTCTGCAAGGTAATTTCCCCGTCACTTCGACGCTCACTTCGAATTCGAACCCGATTCAAAGTGTCAAATATATCAAGGTCATTTTGAACCATATGCGAAGTGAGAGTGAACCACCTTAAGTCATCTCATACTTTATCTGTCAAAATCTCTCTGTCAATTTAGTTCAACTCGCTGGCACGCTCGCAAGGGTGGCACTAGTGTAAATTCGAATTATCAACCGAGTTTTTAGAATGCCAATCAAGAAACTCACAGCGGATTCAGATTCGAAGTTTAGAATGACATCTTACAGAATCATACCCCAGGTGGACCTTCGGATAGTTCATCATCCAATGGCATAATAAAATGTCTGTACAATAAATGTTTGATGCAATGGTCTCTTGTTTTTTGGTGAGAATAATAACTTTGCCAGAAAGTCTGATAAACTCCCTAGCCGACGCCCTGAGCAGACTGGGAAGACTAATCGGCTTCTGGAGGGAGGTGGGCTGGTTGGAGTAACGGCCGCCATCCGCCATGGCTCACGTGCAATGGTCCATATTTAGGGACTAAATGCGGAAAACAAACCCCCCTAACATAGAAAGTCTGACAAACATTCCTAATAAGGGGTATCGTGTTACCCAGTAACTGGGTTGTGGAGGGCAGACAGAGAGTCGCTCCAAGTAAAACACAGGTATTCAGCTGCATTCGGTTCTATTAGACTGGAAACCACCCCAACATATTTGGGAAAGGCTAGGCAGTATTTCACGACTAAACTATTAAACCCCTGTTGATGAAATTTTAGAGACTCAGCTTAAACCCCAAGAAAGGCTATAAACTGCTTTTTAGTTGGCGACTTCGTCTGCATCCGCGATAACCGACATTCACGCGGACGAAGTCCCGGAAAAAAGATATTAAATAAATGGTTGACACTTCCAGTGATCCAAAAGATGGATTTTACCTTGTTTACTGGATAAACATTGCCATCCAACGTAGCAATGCAGCCAGTCTCTTGGGCACATTCCCTCCCAGATGACGACAATGTGGAGGATTTTTTAATGCCTTAGTTTAATAGTTTACAGGTTTTCTTTTTAACCGACTTCAAAAAGGAGGAGGTTCTCAATTCGATTGGTATTTTCTTTTTTATGTTTGTACCTACACCGATTGCGCTGAAATTTATGATCCGATTTACGTGATTCTTCTTTAGTTTGATGTGGAATAGTTGCCATTTAGTCCCATAAAAATTTCAAGAAAATATTCCACTTAGGATAGTAGGAAGTAGGCACAAAAAGAAAAAAAAAATTTTTTTTGCAAAAAAGACCAAAATGTAAAAAATAACTTGCAATTCGCAAGTCGGTGGCAATACAAAACAATAAGCAAAACCAAAGCCGCCTCTGTACATTGTGCTTGAAGTATTAATAATAATAATAAATTCATCAAAAAAGTAATGGAAATGGTTGAGCAAACCTGATAACAATAAAATGTCGTGTCTGTATCTTAGTCTATGGTAGAAAGGGAGGTCAAATACTAAGGATAATTCGAAGCACTTCAGCCCAGCAAGGTTTACATGGCGGTGAACATACACTTAGCTGTCATTTCTTAACTTGTAATACTTTTTATATACTCTAATCATCGATCACTAATAAAAGAACTAGATACACAATCAATACAAAGCGACGAAAAGTGGCCTCACCAAATGAGCACCCAATTGAACATTTGGGTACGCTTTTAATCTAGTCGCATTCGAACGCTCCGACGGTGAACATGTCTCAGGGCTCGTTCAAAAATTTAAAAAATCACACATCTAGGATGCTATAAAGGATGAAGTTTCATACGGTGGGTATTAATATTATCAATATATTGTTGTTGTCATTGTATTGTAAAAACTATAAGTATTTAGTCAAGAAATAATAGTAAAATCATTTTTTTAAATTAAATCGCAGGAGTTATTAAGCGTCTCAATTGTAAAGACTCAGTAAACTTATTAATCATACTAGAGACAAGTGGGGAACGTGATGCGCGACTGTCACGCATTGTCTCGCGAGTCGGAGACGTTCACGGATAGAGAATTGCGCTTGAGTTCCAAGCCTATCTACGCATCGACTTCTAGGTCTCTAGAGACAAGTGGGGAACGTGATGCGCGAGTGACCGCTAATCGTGAACGTCACGCATTGTCTCGCGAGTCAGAGACGTTCACGGATAGAGAATTGCGCTTGAGTTCTCAGCGTATCTACGCATCTGCTGCGGTACGTGATGCGCGACTGTCCGCTGATTGTGAGCATTGTCTCGCGAATCGGCAACGTTTACCGATACAGAATCACGCTTGAGTTCTCAGCGTATTCGCACATCTAGTAACAGGTCTTTTGAAACGAGTGATGAACGTGATGCACGACTAACTGCTGATCGAGATTATCATACATTGTCCCGAACACGCACACAACAAAATTCATAATCAGTCAGAAAGTGAGAGAGAAAGATTTGCTGGATTATGGCATGAAGAGACAGAAGAAGAGCGCAACGAACGTTTGAATTATGATCGACTTCGACATTCTCTGAACCTCTGTCTGAAAATCTGAAGAATCGGATGTGTCTCAGATATAGTAGCAGTAGGGCATGGCGACCTTCCTTGGGTTGATAAGGAACGGAGTGCATTTACGTATACTCCTAAGATTGACTACGCCACATATTCCGCCATCGGAGATATGATTCAAAATTGTACTTTTTGAACGTCTCGAATCGTCTCGCGCATCCCGTTGGTTTCCCGTCCCCGGGCTCTTAGAATTCGACATCAGACGTTTCAAATCTTCGATTTTGCCGACCCCGTTGTCGCTGGCATAAGCAACAGGATCCGCGTACGTAGTTACGGGAAGAAGCTTATTAATCATATGCGCAATCATGCCTACTTAAATTGTTCGTTTCATGTGCGATGACTCTGTTCCATTATTTTATTGGAGACGCTGTTGTTTCTACTTTTTTATTTTTCATTAATAAAGTATGATGGTTTACTTTGTTTAATACGACTTATTTACTGGTTCTTTAGATATTATAGTCATATTTTACAGATTTCATCAAACCTTTTAATCTTATTTTTGTTTACTTAGTGAATGTAATAAAATCAAAAATGTGAGATTAATTATGTGTTTTTTAGCTTTTCTCGAGATCCAGTGAGATGTGGAGAATGGATATGAAAAATTAGAGAGAAGAAAAAGTTTTCGTTTCCGTCTTGAAGCAAAATACGCGCTTAGTCGTGGAGTTACGGACACCGACCGGCCCGTCATACTACTACTGCTACTACTACTTCCGTCTTGAAAACGAAAAATAAGATATATTAACATTTTTTTTCATAAGTTAATTAAAGAGTAAATAATTTTACTGTTTATATTAGTTCCATTAATAAAGAAATGTGAAACATATTAATATTTAGGACAAATTATAATCATTATACTATATTATACCTCATAGAATAAAAATGCTCATATGTACTATTCTGTGTACAGTCAGCAAAGGAGATAAGTATCCATGTCGTCGGAAATAGTTGAAGATTTCTTAGAAACCTATGGGGGCTTTCAAATGAAATTTTATTAAATCATTGAACTGTTTATTCTCTATTAATTGTATTTTATTTTATTCATAAACACCTATCGGTTTCTAAGTAAACTTCAACTGTTTCCGGCGACATGAATACTTATCTCCTTTGGTGACCGTACATTAAGTTTATAAAACAGACCATTAATAGTACAGCGTAAAATAAAATATTGTACAGTTCGACTCCACACTCATTTCTTGTTCTAGCGGCGAGCCTCGGTCGTAAAATTTAATTGATTTTTTTTACACTGTGTAATTCTGACTTTAAAACATGCCTGTAAGGTTGAATTTGTTTTGATGTATGTTGATCGGTTGGTTTCACTCGCAAAAATGTGTCTTTTTGTAAATAGCTTTGTGAATACGACTTTAAGCATGGCAGTTAAGACTTAATTTACCATAATGGATATTTGTTTCTATTAGAATTACCTAAACACAATCGGAGACAGTTTAAAGTGATTTTTTGTATGGGATTGTGTATCTAGTTCTTTATTAGTGTTCGATGACTCTAATACAATTAAACCTGCTGGTTAAGCGGGCCCTGGATATGTGAGAAACCTCTGTTATTTATAATAAACAATGAGGTCCCGACACTTTTGCATTGAAATACCTCTGTTACTGAGAATTCTCAATGTTAACTGAGATTAGATTTCATAGATTTTTGATGTATTAGGGTATTTTACTCTTTATGAGAAAAATCTCTAAATATATTATTGAGATAGTAGTAGATTTAGTTCATAAAATAACAAAATAAATTATAAAATACAATTCATAGTTTTCAGTCTTTTTAATCTATCATAAAACACCTTGAAATAGTAGCCACCATATTATTACGTCGTACGGCTGTGTAAACAAAAAAGTGTCAACTGTCAGTCAAGCAATTGGCGCGTATAGGCTTTGCAAATTTTATTATTTTCGTAACCAACGTATTTTTTTAATTATTAAACTTATTACAAAATATGATTATAATTATTTTAAAATTATAATACAATAATCATACAAAATATCAGCGCATTTGAATACACAGCAAACTGTCGTCATTTCCACATAACAATATGGCGTCCACTACGAGGCGTCTTCGTCAAACTACGTGCGAAATTTGAAAATGTAAAATTTAGATGCGTTTTTATAGCACTTATCGATTTAATAAAAAATATGTGATTTTTTTGGTGGCATATTAGCACTACAGAATTTAAATGAGAAACTTTTCAAAAATGGGTGTAATATTGGGACTTCGCACTCGTAGCTCAATAACCCGTTTTTATACAAGAAGCATATAGAAAAAAGTGGAGGCAACACTCTAAATACCTAAGTGAAGCCAACTGTGGGCAGACGCTCTCTTTCTGAATGCATACATAAGATAAAGAAAACACGTATCACTGTCTCGTTCTTATGTATGCATTCAGAAAGAGAGCATCAGCCCACAGTTGGTTTCAAACTTTTGTTCTAAGTGTTGGCTCGATTTATACCTATATCTTCATGTTTTTAAGTGAGACATTTTAGACTAGTTATGACACGCTGGTTTACAAACAGTCTAATTTCTTCTATTTATATTTTTGTGATAAATGGAACATTTCGACCTTTTATTTATAGAGGGCCATACGCGATGTTCTTACAAGAACATCGAGCATGCCCATTCAAGATTTATCATGCCGGATTGTGTTGTTCTCTGTTGTGCGGCTGACACGTGGGCTGTAATTCAAAATGGAAGAAGTACCTAACAAAGGTGTAGTCACTCGAGCGAATATTGTCGCGACAAATCGCTTATATGCGCGCCAGTTTACCGACAGTGCCCCGATAGTACATCGTCTTCGCTTGAATATTCGCCGTAGCCCGCTAATATAGCCCCAGCATTAAGTACTTCCATGGAAGAGTTTAGAAGGGGCTCGTCCTTCTAAACGAACTCTACAAATATTTTTCACAGCATGTAAACCAGATCTAAAACGTTCAACAGGCGACGGCGGCGACGTGGATAGCACAAGAATAAATTGAAGATTTATTCATTTATTTTATTTAAAAATAGACAATACTAGCACATGGCCCGCGGCTTCGTCCGTGTAAAACTTACGGATACCTGTTTTTTTTCATATTATATTATACTAGCTTCTGCCCGCGACTTCGTCCACGTGAATGTCGGTTATCGCGGATGCAGACGAAGTCGAAATGATCGAGATTATCATACATTGTCCCGAACACGCACACAACAAAATATTTATAATCAGTTCGAAAGTGAGAGAGAAAGAATTGCTGAAGTACGGCATGAAGAGACAGAAGAAGAACGCAACGAACGTTTGAATTCTGATCGAATTCGACATTCTCTGAACAGAATGTCGATGTCATCTGAAGAATCGGATGTGTCTCAAGATATAGCCGTAGCGTAGGGCATGGCGACCGTCCTTGGGTTGATAAGGAACGGAGTGCATTTACGTATACTCCTATGATTGACTACGCCACATATTCCGCCATCGGAGGTATGATTCAAAATTGTACTTTTTGAACGTCTCAAATCGTCTCGCGCATCCCGTTGTTTTCCCATCCCCGGGCTCTTAGAATTCGACATCAGACGTTTCAGATCTTCGATTTTGCCGACCCCGTTGTCGCTTGCATAAGCAACAGGATCCGCGTACGAAGTCGCGGGCAGAAGCTAGTAATATTAATAAAGTATAAAAGTATGGATTAGTACGGATAACATTGTATTTGCATACCGCTGTGTCGTTGAATCTTGCTGAACCAAATATATTAAATAATATCATCTTATGTACCTGCCGTGTTTCTGGCAAATAAAGACTTTCATTATTTTTTTTATTAGACATTTCTGTAACCACCTTTCAAACTGTCAATAAATGAATTAAGCTTTTACGTCACATTTTCTTAGACGCCCTGGGTTTTATTTTCAAAGTAATTTTCTAAGTAAAATGTTATGTAAAAAAATGCATGACGAAAGGGTTATATGGAAATAATAAAAAACAGTTAAAAATGTATTCAGAATATAATTTACTTAATAATTATAAGTACAGCCTTATATAAAACATTAGGTATTAAAAGTTAAAACTAACGATATTTACAAACAGCAGTTCCAAACAAAAGCACAACCACAATCTACAAAGCCGGTTAGCTGAGACTTCGAGCGTCAGACACGTAAGATGTAAGCGTCAGATTACGTCACCATAAGACTTGTTGTTCATGTGTGCGTGAGACTAGTACTGATACGAGCTTACATGTTTACACATCAATTCTTGTGAGTACCTTGCCACTCATTTGTTTTTTTTTATAAAGGATTTCTTTGTAAAATTTTGTAGCTTTAGAATAAAATTATGTACCGATTTCATGAAATAGTTTATAAGTTGACACCCCATTCACCGTGTGTAAGACAGTGAGTATTTTAAAATGTTCGGCTTTTTTTTAAACGCATAAATATCGTTAGTCTTAATTTATCAGAAACCCTAGCACGAGCGAACGGAGTGAACGATACGTAAATTCAATCAAAATTCACATTGAAAATACCTGTAAATATCAATGCGTAATACTAATTGTGCTTGTCGTATTATAAAACCGAAATACAAATACTATAGAAACAAGAAACTTTTAATAAAAGTGGAGGGAACACGTCGATGAATCTAGTGAAACCTGTTTTGAAGATGGAGAAGAAGGCCCTTCCTATCGTCAACGAGAGTTTTTTTTTTTGTTTCATACAACGCAATGTCCGAGAAGAAACGAGTGAGTGAGACCGCGATAGCATCGAACTTAATATGACGCGCGGAGACTTCACAAAAATTGTTCGAGGAAATACGTGTTTTTGAAAAAGCCTTACAAGTTTTTGATAAAAAGGTTTGTTAGTTTAGAATCTACATTTAATTTACATGTGCAAGGTTTCAATGACGAACGGTCAAAGTTCAGATAAAAATTGTTGCAAAAAAAATGATTTTCAGACGTAAAGACTCAATTTGTTTCTCTAAAAAGTTCGTTTTTAATAACATACAAACCTAGATATAAACCACAAGATACCTGTGGGCCAAATATCTGGAGGGACATTTGTTATAACGCCATAATCATGTGATTATGGCGTTACGAACGTTTGTATAGGAATTGTGACGGGTTGGCGGGTCTCTCTTTCACGCCAGGGTTGCTATCTCCTTCTAATAATCCTTACCAGAAAGAGACATCATTCCCTTGCTCCTGGCCAGTGCTATCTCCACTATTTTTATAAGTTTCTTGTATATTGATATTTGTATTTCCAATTTGCAATTCGAATCGAATGCTTTCAGGTTAGCGCACTCGTGCTGGAACCAAAAACTAAATGATAAAAGTGGACGCAACACTCAATACCGAAGTGAAGACGACTGTGGTCGGACGCTCTCTTTCTAAATATACACATAGGAACGAGATAGTGAGATGTGTTTTCTTTATCTTATGTATGCATTCAGAAAGAGAGCGTCCGACCACAGTCGTCTTTACTTAGGTATTTAGAGTGTTGCCTCCACTTTTATCTCTATGCTTCTTGGCTGAGACAACATCCGTCATTTTGTATTTATCCATGAAACGAGAAAGCGTAGCCGTCGCCAAAACTATGGGGTTTGTTATCCTTGTCCACTTCATTGTTTCGATACTGAAACAAAAATAGTAAGTTTAAAATAAGAAACAGGGACGCAAGGGACTGCTGACAGAAATGAAAACTGAAAACTTTGGAATATTCCTGTTTTTACTTTGTAATTATTCGTCCTCCTCTTTCCTAGAGGAGGACGAATAATTACAAGTTTAATAAACAAGTTCCTCTACCCACCACTAGATGTCACTATAATAAATGCACTTAATTTTACGCTGTATTTCAGCTACTTGCTAAAATACAGCGTAAAATTAAGTGCACAAACCAAGACCTCGCCATAAAAATTAGTGGGAAGCTCAAACAGTTCGCATCGTCCCTATAGTACCCTCATCCACCGGTATTGTACCAAAATCTCTGACAAAGAGCCTTCAAAAAGCTACCATCACAGTGATAAAAACAGTACCTAATTGTAGGACTAACCCGCATTAATTAATAATATCAAATTCATTCTTGGCCGCGGAGCGCCCAGGCTCCACACAAATTTGCCCATTCTCCTTTCTGACTTCTTCTACTCTCTTATCCACATAATTATATAATTTAAATTTCCTCTCCCACTATTGCCTCGGGCACGGGCCCGAGGCAATAGTGGGAGAGGAAATTTTAATTACCACACATTGAAATGGAAATTGGGTAGGATTATTCATCTGTTCCCAGGAAATGATGGCGTCTCGAGAGTGGCAGAAATCCGCACATCAACAGGCACAATCAAGCGTGCTTCTTCGAGAATCTGCCCGCTGCCGGTTTCTACAAACGAAGCGGGCGTGACTTCCGTTTAGTTGGAAGACGGATCTTCCAAGGCGACCGGCATGTTGAGTCAAGCAGCGCCATCTCTCGGTCGATAGATCTACGATCGATAAACATTTAGGTGCGACATCTGTTGCTGAGAAGACGACTCGCTCGCGACGGTTTCGAGAAACATCCGACCCCCTCCAGAAGGCGATATATAAAGCAGGACTGTGCGTACGTGACCGCAATTATTATTGTAAAAATCAGAACCAAATATACATCAATTATAAAATTCTTAACGAGCCTCATTGAAGAAGTCCCTGCCAGCCCTCTGTCTTCATTTGCCAAAACATTTGCTCTTCTAGGAGAAGAACAATAAACTCACTACAATAATAACACCAGCATATCATTGTCCCACTACAGGGTTGTGATTCTACAAGACCTCATTATTATTATTATTATTATTAACACGTCAAGCACAATGTACAGAGGCGGACTTAATGCCATAGGCATTTTCTACCAGTCAACCTTTGGGTAATGCAGCTTCGAATCTGAATCCGCTGTGAGTTTCTTGATTGGCATTCTAAAAACTCGGTTGATAATTCGAATTTACACTAGCACCACCCTTGCGAGCGTGTCAGCGAGTTAAACTAAATTGACAAGGAGATTTTGACAGATAAAGTATGATATGACGTAAGAAGTAGCATTCTGTAAGGTAATTTCCCCGTCACTTCGACGCTCACTTAGCACTCGAACCCGATTCAAAGTGTCAAATATATTAAGGTCATTTTGAACCTTATGCGAAGTGAGAGTGAATAGCGCTGTGAGATGCGAGTTGTTGTTTGAATTTTACAGAACCGACCTACTGGTTTGCTCACAATGGTTTCCTTCACCGACGTCAATGATTGAAAGTACAAGAATTAAAATATTGACGTGACGCAAAAGAGGCCTATAATCGCCTTAAGCGCTGAGAAATCACGACAAGTTAACCGCTCTTAATAGAAATAAATGCTGTGACTTAGACTTAGCGCTACGTAGGTACTTATCCTTACCTGGCCATCATCTTCGGGTCCTCCCGATTCAGGTCTCCAGTTAGATAGGAAGTACTGATTACCAGCTGGTCGCTGCTCACCAACGGGACCCTGAAACCAATCATATTTTTTTTATGTGAAACATCTATTGAAGCACTTAGGCAAAAAAAGCGGTGTGACAGGGGTGTGGTGACGTGACGCGAGAGCTCGCTGATACGTCAACTTGTGACAACCATCACCCCTGTCGCACCGCGTAGCTACCTCAGTGTGGTGACGTGACGCGAGAGCTCACTGATACGTCAACTTGTGACAACTATCACCCCTGTCGCACCGCGCAGCTACCTCAGTGTGGTGACGTGACGCGAGAGCTCACTGTTACGTCAACTTGTGACAACTGTCACCCCTGTCGCACCGCGCAGCTACCTCAGTGTGGTGACGTGACGCGAGAGCTCACTGATACGTCAACTTGTGACAACTATCACCCCTGTCGCACCGCGCAGCTACCTCAGTGTGGTGACGTGACGCGAGAGCTCACTGATACGTCAACTTGTGACAACTATCACCCCTGTCGCACCGCGCAGCTACCTCAGAAACGGTCTCAGTTAATCGGTCGGGCTATAATAGATTCCATTGTATTTTTCCCTTATAAATTACATTAAAAAGTGTTTTTAATGGTCTAACTGAAGTAAATGATTTGATTTTTTGTTCTATAATGAGCCTTCCGAATTCCTGTATATTTGTTAAGGAAAACTTTTTCAAATCTTGGTTAGATCACGGAAATTTATATGTATACACCTCGACAAAACCTTAAAATCCGGAAGTCGGACAGCAGCGGCTTCCGTGTACTCAACAACTTCACTGCGATCCCCAAGCCGCCTGTCAAGCGGAAAACTCCCTCCCTATGGAGGAGGCCTTTGTTCAACAGTGGACGTCTTCCCGCTGATGATGATGATGATGATGACACCTCGACAGTGTATGTGTGTGTGTATGTGTCTTTTACCTGGTTCTGTCCCCATTGCTGTTGAGGTGTAGGTTTCTGCAGGTTGTACGTCTGCTGTAAGTTGTATTGTTGTCTTTGCTGTGCGTACGCCTGTTGGTAGTAGTTGTCTGAAATAGAAGCAGTATCTTGAAGTGGATCAATTAATCAATCAATCAATCTGTTTTGTAGTTACTTTGAAATCTTTAAATAGTAAGCCGATTAGGATGGCAAATAAATAACTTCTCAGCACTCTATTGTCATACGAAATCTATTGATCATCTTGTTTTTCGGGACGTCGCCAAGCGGCTGGTCGACTCTTCATGTGACCCGAGAGCTGGCCTAAATGGGAACCGATCACTTTTCCGAATTATTTTTGTCCGAATTTCACTTTACCGAAAACTATTCATTGACCGACGTCTTTTTTGCTATATGCATTATTTGACATATTTTTAGATCATCGAAGTATCATGTGCCATAGGTATTATTTTACCGAACTATGTTTCTCCGATTTACAAAATAACTTTTTCCTATTGACCGAAGTTCAATAGGAAAAAGTTATTTTTTAAATTAAAAATTAAATAAATAAAATTAATTAATTTTTTACTCAATTTATTACTCAATGTCAGACATATTTACTTCCGGGTGTTTGGTGAAATATGGTAATTAAAACAGTGGTTATAACGAATGTTCGAACAAATGTTATTTCGGCTAAGTGTAACTACGGTAAAAAGTTTTTCGACCAAATGAAACGTCGGCGCAACGAAAAAAAGCGAATTGATAATAGGCCAACTGATACAGTGGCTTCGATTAAAAAAATACGAAACGAGAAAAGGTGAAAAGTTTTAGGTGAAATTAAATTCGGTCAAATATTTTTCGACCTTATGATAGGTAACCGGCCTAAATATAATAAGAACTTCAATATCGCGATGTACCTAGAATACGTCAGTTATAGTTCGCATATTGCGTAATATATGGCGTCACATGTCCTTTACGACCTTTGACCCTAGATGTATCGTTAAAGCATTTGGTACCGACCTTCGTTCTTAGGAGCAACTGGCTCCGGACTCTTGGGTAAGTGGGTGCCTTCCAGGATCTGTAAATAAATGATTATTACAACAATTGCGTTCCTGTTAAAATGCTAACAACATTCACGTATTACGAGAGCAGAGTTTTAGTAATTTTGGAAGTCCTCCCTCTCCCTTGTTACCAAAAGTGAGAAAAAAGCTATTACTCCCCCCCTCCGTAATATGTTTACGTAAACAGCAGCGTTATTATTGAACTGCATGAATAGTAAAATGTTTAAGAAATTGTAAACCTTTTACAACTTTTATAATTTTATATCAAAAAAAATATTGCTGACGCAAGCATCCAGGCCCCCATGTTATCAAAATAAGGAAAGCAGAGACCACCCCCTTTGGTGCTTATGTCTAGGTTATTGTAATAAAGTCCAGGTTTCCTAACGGTCCAAGATAAACTTGAAAGTACATATGAATTGAAAAAGTCACATGGGTAAAAGACACAACATCATGCACGAGGCATATGCCTTGATCACTGGACCATCACGAACCACCACGCCACGAGACCAAGAGTCTGTGTTACAAATATATACCTGGAAACCATCCTTGCCAGCCCTGTACTTTAGCTTCACCAGCTGTCCACTGGGATCCTTGTACTGGTAGGCACCAACCCTGGAACCGTCAGGCTCTATCTGTTCCCCGGCTGCTAGACCGTTGTCTGATGCGTACTCGAAGCGGAAAGCTCCGTCTAGAACGAAGAATTGTATTTTAAGAGGATTGTGAGGCTGTAAATTTTCATACAAAAAGCGATAACGTTTTACCCCCCGTAAACTTAGTCCAATTTTCATATTTTTTTTAATGTTGTAGATAATGAACAACTAGGTCTGCTATGTCATTCTGTAAGAACCCACTCCTGTTCTCACTTCTGATTCCGCGGTGAAAACTGTTTTAGGTACTCTGTAACTCATTGAAAACTATGCTAGCGCCAATAAGTGACAACATAGGTGAAGCGAACCATTATTTGGTTACTATTTTAGCAAATACTAAATACTTTTCACTTCAGGTAACTGAAGTCGGAAATGAGATAGGATTCGAATTCGCGGGTGAATTTTTACAGAATTATTGCACTGCTGTACGTTTTTATTTTAAAGAAATATTGCGTACGATTAAGGTAATTAGCATTTTAATATACAGTAAATTTTTGGCTTAAAAAGTTCCACGAGTGTTTTTATTTTTCAAGCGACTTCAAAAAAGGAGGAGGTTATCAATTCGTCTGTATTTTTCTTTTTTTTCTTTTTTTCTTCTTTTTATGTTTGTTACCTGATTTTCGGGACTTGGTGAACCGATTTTGATGATTCTTTTTTTATTTGGAAGCTAGTGCTTCCCGTGTGGTCCCATTTTTTTTAATTTGGTCCAGTTCTGACCATGGCATCCATGAGAAAACCATATAAGTCTTAAATTTGCATTAAGTATGTGCGCGATTTGTTACGCGATTTCTCAGGCAAACGTAAACCGATTTTGAAAATTCTTTTTTAGATAGGGTATGCTTTAGTGGTGGTCCCATATAAATTTTATCGAAATTGATTCAGCACTTTTTGAAAAATCAACAAATACCCAAAAATTTTACATAGACGACGTTTTAGTTTCATCAATCTTTGTAGTAGTTAACTTTCAATCTCTTCTTAATAGATTTGAATGAGTAGGAGGTACTAAAAAGCGGAAAATAAAAAGCACTTTTTGAAGGCGGTTGTCTTTTTTGTAAAAAGCTTTTTTAAATTAAACTATACTGAATTACTTAAAAAGAAGAACGTACTGACCTAGATTAAGGTGTACTGAATCTAATGAGACTAAAATTGACACATTTCGTGAAGGTTTAGGGGAGAAAAACGTTATCGCCGAAAAACCTTATTTCAAAAACTAAATGTAGGCCTTTTAGACTTGCAACTCCCTCTATCGAACGATACGGGTGGGAGGGCACGGCCATATCGTATTTGTATTGTTCACCCGGAGGGACGCAGAGCGAGCAGTATGAAACAGATAGCATTTTTTACTCGTGCCGCGTATCGGCACCTCACAATCCCCTTAACACTAGCTGCATATAGCTGCGCTTTAGAGTGGAGACCGCGTTTAGGCAAGCGTAGTGTGGGACGCCCTGCGGAACGATAGACCGACGATTTGAAGAAGGTGGCTGGCAGCGGATGGATGTCGGCTGCCCAAGACCGGGTTGGTTGGCGATCTCTGGGAGAGGCCTACGTTCAGTAGTAGACGGCAATAGGCTGATATATGATGATGACTAGTTGCTTTGTTTTGGAAAAGATTATTCGCAATGGCTTCATCATCATCTGCCTAGCCTGTTGCCAGCTGTTGGAATCGGCTTCCAGTCTAACCAGATCCAGCTGAATACCAGTGTTTTACATTGAGCGACATGCCTATCTGACCTCCACAACCCAGAGACTGGGTAACACGATACCCCTTGGTAAAACTGGTTGGCAGACTTTCTAGCTTCTGACTACCCATAACGATTGCCAAAGATCAACGAATGACAGCCGGAACCAACGGCTTTACTTGCTTTCCGAGACACGAAGGATCTCAGGAGGGCTCAGTATGAAATGTCGGGGATGTTTGCGGAGGCTCGCACAGATAGTTTTCACGCCATCATGCGAAAGAAAGCGGCCTCCTTACTATAGTGCCTGCATGGTAGTGACAACAGCATTTTGAAAATGATAGCTGCCAGACCGAACTGCCCCTTCCAGAGTCACTGGGTGGGGACTGTCTTAGGTCTGACATTGTAGTTAAGTAAGTAATTACGAAAACTAACAATACTAACCTATTTACTAATACGTAACACGTAACTTAAACAAAGCTTAAAAATAAACATTATGTACAATGGAGGGCTCACAGGGCATCAAAACCTCGTCCGCATCGCTCTCAATGGGACAAGTGCCCAAAAGGCTAGCAGCATTACCACGTTGAATGGCAATGCTAATTCTTTGGTCCACGAAAAGGCCAGCCCTCTGGTCACGTGAAGAGTCGACCAGCCGCTTAGCAATGTCCCTAAAAACAAGAACATGGCCGTAATGTTTCGACCCCAAACGGCTCAAACATATAACTTTCAAGAAGGTTGTTATATTTACGCCGTTTGAGGTTTTCCGCACCTGCAGCAGCCGCCCCAGCACAACACGACGTGCTAGGAAGATGGGATGGCGCAAGGGTGTCAACACAAGTTGACCCCCACACCAAAGGCCTACCCAACTTCCACGGCATTATGGTCATTCCACCTATTTACTTAAGAAACATTGTTACTAACACCAAAATACTAACACAACTATGGACTTTAGTCTAAAATAAAGGTTTATTTATTTATTTATTACTTCTACCCTCCATAAGTAAACGGTACAATTATTTACCTGAAGTCAAAGACTGTTTGTGGTGTATTATAGCGGCTTGTTGCTCCTTCGTCAGGGCGTATGGCTGGCGCCATGGTTCAGGTTTAGTGTAGAAAGCATCTGCACCAGCGCCGGTGTTGCGATCTGAAAAAGTTTTTATATATTAACCATAGATACA
Organism: Charanyca ferruginea; assembly: GCA_947361185.1. NCBI lineage: Eukaryota > Metazoa > Arthropoda > Insecta > Lepidoptera > Noctuidae > Charanyca > Charanyca ferruginea. The sequence continues at coordinate 6,704,962 of OX376080.1, read as the reverse complement.
CCTCTTCTTAATTATATTTTAAGTAATCTTTGCCTTCGATTTCGTTTGCATGAATGTTCTTACAAATACAAACTTTTTAATTACAAATTCGGCCAACGCTGAAAACCAGCGCCGTGGTTCGTGCCTTGCTGCGCGGGCTAAGGCATTTATGCTGAGCGTTGGCCGTTTCGCGCGGTGGTGACGCGTGGTTCCGACTAGGGATATATTTGTATTTTTGTTTATTTTTTTTATTTTTTAAATATAATAGTTTAGTTTTAAGCTTGTTATGTAAGTGCGTCACTTCCGTGTGAATAAATGGATTTTCTTTCTTTCTTTCTTTCTTACAAATCCCTTTTAATCAACATTTACACAAATATTATAAAGAGAAAAGATAAATTGTGTTTTTGTATGTTTGTAATGAATAAACTCTAAAACTACTGGTCCGATTTCAAAAATTCTTCCACCATTAGAATGCTACGTTATCCCTGAGTAACATAGGCTATATTTATTCATTGAAAAAATTAGGGTTCCTCGAGAAAATTTACGCGGGCGAAGTCGCGGGCAAAGTGCTAGTTATAGTAGGTATCTATTATACATATTATTTACTATAGGATCAATCCTAAAATCGTGAATAAAAAAATCTGCTAATAATACATAATACATTAATCGGACGTACGAACAAAAGCAGGATTTTGAGTGGCGTATCATTTTAAAATTAAGTTATTTAACGGCACTGACTCATCCTAGAAATTCGTGCTCTTAAGCTTCTTTCTATAAAATTACATCAAGTTTATTATAATAATCTAACCAAACACATCGCCACCTGTGCTACGGCGTAGGTACTTTTTAAAACCTATGATGACATTGAATTATTTCTGCAAGCATCGTCAATATGATTTGTAAAGATACACACACGCGCACACACACACACAAACACACACACACACACACATACATACACACACACATACACTCACTCACACACACTATTTTAGGATATATCTAAGTTTTTCATTTAATTTTTTTTTTTTTTTTTCTCGTATTTTATTTTTGTTTGAGCCTCATCTTGTTAAAATTTTATTTTCTTTCTGTACATCACTTTTACCCTACCTATTAACAACTGTCATAGAAGAGCGGGGCCTCCTAGCACAGGTATATCTTTTACTTAAAAGGAGGTCCCTATGTAAGATTTACTGTAAAAGTTGTACATGTTTTTGCAATAAACCTTTTTATTTTTATTTTTTTATTTATTTTTTTTATTTAGCTACTCGTGCTATGACGTATCGAGATAAGTGAACATTATATTATTATGCTACAGATGTTTTAGATAGTTGTTCTAAATGCTATAAGATTAAAACGATGAAAATGTAACGGTGTACCTTGGTTTCCTCGATACTGTTCGGTGACCGGGGCCGGTCTCCACGGAGTCACGGTAGTACCTTGTGCGTTGACATCATTCTGGCCAGCAGGTGAAAACAACGCCGGCGAGTATGGTCCGTTCTGTAGAACAAACAACCACTTAATATACAGAATGAAATTGAATTCATTAGCAAAATTTTAAGGAGTGACTCAGACCACGAACCTGAACAACTTTCATTATGGAGACAACTCAAACAGCGCGAAAAAGAAACAGTTCCACAATGAACAGGCTCCATAATGAAAGTTGTTCAGGTTCATGGTCTGAGTCACTCCTTAAAATTTTGCTAATGAATTCAATTTCATCCTGTATAGGGTGCAAAAACTTAATATACAAGGTGTAACGTTAAACACGCAAAACCTCAGACACCTCAAATGATTTTTAATTCAATTAAGCTAATTCTGAGAGAAAAAAAAACATAAAAAAATATTTAAAGGTTTTATGTGCTGTTTTAGTTTTATCAAGACTCGTATTTGTATTGAAATAAGAACTATTATTATCACGCGTATGAGAAAATTTAAATTGGACGACAACCATTTGTGTTAGTTTACCTATTTTGGCAGGTTTGCGCACGTAATGGCTTGACTTATTAATAACTAGACAGGGCAACATGTATAATGAGGATTGAAAAATGTGATCTATATTAAAAAGTGGTTCAATTGATTCTGCTCGTTATTCTAATCAAACTATTTTCAGGTTTTGCGTATTTGACGTTACACCTTGTATAGGATGTAGAAATTTAATTTATAGGGTCATCATCATCATGTCAACCGTTAAACGCCCACTGCTGGGCATAGGTCACCCCTAAAGGGGAGTTTAGTCGTAATCGCCATGCTTCGCCGATGCATGTTGGCGATCGCAGTAGGTGTTATGGTACTCAGAAGGACGCTGTTGCCCATCCCATCCATGGTCAAAATCGCGACAAGCACCACACGCCTAATTTAGAGGGTGTATAAACATAATATACAGGGTTTAGAAACATACTTTATAGGGTGAAAAAACTTAATTTATATGTTTATAGAGAAAGTTACACGTTATTTCCATCATTGTGATTATGTTTTTGTCGTATAATATACCAGGGAATCTTCTGTTTACGGAGGTCAAAGGTCAAACAACCAATTTGTTTTTAAGATAACTTTTCCGGCTTCTTTCTAAGGTGTCTTTTTACATCCACCAATTATATCGTTATTAATTTTGAGCACGACCTGAGAATCGAACCCAGACTCAGCAGTCGCGCTTGAGGTAGTCAGTTTTGTAATTATAATATTACAAAAGAAATTACGTGCAATAAGTAATTTAAAAGGATAGGTCATATAGCTATCCGTAGGTTGACAAAGGCTTGCAATTCTTTTCTGTAAAAAATCTTCCTCACTGAATTCAGGTGAACTGAGCTATAATGACGGTCGTTTCTTGCGATTGACAGTCGACCCCAAGCTCATTTTACCTATACGTACTCCATATTTATTTCACTGTTAGAAAACTGAACCGATTTTAAGAAAATTTGGTACATTACTAAGTTAGGACCCTATGAAATGAATTCATGACTTCGTCTGCTGCGCGTTCGTGCAAAGGGAAGTGTTGTTAACATATTTACATAATCTTAAGTCTTATCTGATCTACTAACACAAGCTTTAAGTTATAAAATATGTATGTTTATCTATGGGCCTGTGTAGCCTGCATTATAGGAATTGTTATTATTATTACTGACATTCAACGCGGATAAAAGCTACTTATCTATAAGTCGTATTAGTGTTACACTATTTTATAACTCAAGAACGGCTTGACCGATTTGGCTGAAAATTGCTGGGGAGGTAGCTTAGAACCAGGAGACGGACATAGGACTTTTTGTAGGTGTAGGGTAGGTGTAAGATAGGTGTAGGGTAGGCGCGGGGGAAGGCGTAGGGTAGGCGTAGGGTCGGCGTAGGATAGGCGTAGGGTAGGTGTAGGGTAGGTAAATAGGCAGGTAAGTAGGTACATAGGGACAGAACAACGTCTGTCGGGTCAGCTGGTATAGGTTATATTAAGAAACTTCTTTTGAGAAAACGTTGCCCCACACTGGAAATTTCATCTGTAATCGTGGGTGCGTTTACAAACAAAAAAACACACATGCATACACAAACAGCCAGACTCGGAACAACTAACTGTAAGCCATGCTAATTTGTGTACTTATCGTGCAGGAATCGAACCCACGACACACGCCAGGCAGCAGTCGTCAAACTGCATTTTTGTGATATTTTTAAAAATAAATGTCTAAATATTTTTAATAACACCTTGTATAGGTACCATGTTTTATACAAATAAAAAATATCATATCCATTGCTTTGTTTTTATCGGTAAATAAAGAAGCTCACTTTGAAATTACGATAGTGCTAATAATATTTGTCTGATATTCAAATTAATGGAGTATAAAAACATCGAGAAAGATTTTTACAGAATCGATCAGCTGTATTCAAGTTTTGCTTACGGAGTTCTTTCGGTTCCAAGGTATGTCCACAGGTTTGAAGAGCACGGGTTCTACCTGTTACATACAAGATATGACATGGTGGGCAATTCTCGTATTTCAAATAAAAGAAATGTACACTCATTCAATGCATTCAAAACTCAGCTCAGCCAATATTTAATCGCAAATCGAACACTTCTGGAGAAATGAATGTGTGGGGTGGGTTGGGTTTCGAATAATATTAAGTAGATGTGATTGTCTGGTGATGTCGAACTATTTGTAATTTTAAGTAAGATTAGTATTGGTCTCAAGTAACAAGAAGAGAGACGGAGTAGTAGTACTTAGAGTTTATTGAGAATTAATTTCTTTAAACCTGAACCTAAAGACGCTCGCTTTCTACTTACTTATTGGACTATATCAAAGGCACTTTTAAATTTCATAAAATGAAAATAGAATTAACTCTATAGCCTGATCGCCGTTCCTGAGGTAGGTGCGCGGTGCGACAGGGGTGTGGTGACGTGACGCGAGAGCTCACTGATACGTCAACTTGTGACAACTGTCACCCCTGTAGCACCGCGCAGCTACCTCAGTGTGGTGACGTGACGCGAGAGCTCACTGTTACGTCAACTTGTGACAACTGTCACCCCTCCCGCACCGCGCAGCTACCTCAGTGTGGTGACGTGACGCGAGAGCTCACTGATACGTCAACTTGTGACAACTGTCACACCTCCCGCACCGCGCAGCTACCTCAGTGTGGTGACGTGACGCGAGAGCTCACTGATACGTCAACTTGTGACAACTGTCGCGTCTACCGCACCGCGCAGCTACCTCAGTGAGGTGATGTGACGCGAGAGCTCACTGATACGTCAACTTGTGACAACTGTCACGTCTACCGCACCGCGCAGATACCTCAGTGTGGTGATGTGACGCGAGAGCTCACCGATACGTCAACTTGTGACAACTGTCACGTCTACCGCACCGCGCAGATACCTCAGCGTGGTGATGTGACGCGAGAGCTCACTGGCACGTCAACTTGTGACAACTGTCACGTCTACCGCACCGCGCAGCTACCTCAGTGAGGTGACGTGACGCGAGAGCTCACCGGTACGTCAACTTGTGACAACTGTCACCCCTCCCGCACCGCGCAGCTACCTCAGTGGTGACGTGACGCGAGAGCTCACTGATACGTCAACTTGTGACAACTGTCACCCCTCCCGCACCGTGCAGCTACCTCAGTGTGATGACGTGACGCGAGAGCTCACTGATACGTCAACTTGCGAAAACTGTCACGTCTACCGCACCGCGCAGATACCTCACAGGAACAGTCTCAGTTACGCGGTCGGGCTATAAAGGTCTTGCCCTCAAAGAGCATTAGGTAAGTGTAATCAATGAACGCATCAATAATTACTCAAGACTAATTAGTTGATACACTCGACTGAACGCAAAGTATTTGGATACAGTCCACCAAGTATTTAGTCAAACAGCGCAATGTTTGTAAATGCTCCAATTAAGCAACCGTTGCTTAGGTTCGAATGCTGATGGGATACTGATATCGTTATGATGGTCAAAGAAAATGTTTTTAGCACCTAGATAGTAAGTCCATCGATTCAAGCAATTCAAACATAGGTAAGTAACAAAAAGTACCTAAGCCGGAATTTCATGTGCGTGTGAACTGAGGGACCATACCGACTGATTAAAAATAATATTACCTCAGCTAAGAGGTAAGTAATAGACAATTTTAGATACCTATTATTTAGTAGAAACTTTATACTAAAACTTAAGCCCACTAGACTTTCTGATAGTCCTCTCGTCTAGCAGCTAGTATATAGGTACACATATGTCAGTGTGAGGAATGAGGGACCAGTTTTATTAATCGCTATCTTCAAATTGCGTCAATATTCTTTTCCATTATTTTTTTACAAAATGTTTTAAGTCTATTCGGTAATATTTACTAAAATATTTATCTTTTTTGTGTGGAATGAGGGACCACAGGGCCTCAAGTCTGCTATTACAATAGTGTCAGAATCGTCTATCATTGATTTCATAATTGTTGATTTTGACCAGTTTGGTAATCTACTAATATAATGGCGTCATTATGACTTTCCAATGGTCAACCACTGACACACCATTGAAAGAAATCATATAGAATGGTAATCTCGTACAAAATGACAACTGAATTACTGACTAATGACTGACTAAACTGACTTTGGCGGTAATCTGCTAAAATTTTGACAGTTCCTTTGATCAGTGACCTACCATTAGAACGTCATTGTGCAGTCATTGCTTTTAATTTGACCGACCAATGATCGACCATTATGAATTTAGCAGATTCGAACTTTTAGCAAAATGACAATGGTATAGTGTTGAAATGGCGAATTCATAAAAATAGCAGACTTGGCCCCCTGTTTAGTCGTTATACATTTTTATCTTTGATTCTTTGTGGTCGGTGATTCAGTAAATGATATCTTTACAAATCCTTTACTAAATGTCTGTAGTCACAGTACTTTAATTTTTCAGATACTTTCCGAGATCTGGTTGATGGCCTGTGAGGATTGTGGGACCGCACTTAAAAGGCTGTAGTTTTTAATATATTTCTTCACAAATTCCAAGATTTGTTCTACAATTGGTTTAGGACTAAGTACTACTAAATCCTACTTTTTTATTTTGCTAAATACCAGTATGGGCCCCTGAGTTCACACGCACATTGAATTTCTGGCTCCCTAGCACAGATATAGATAGACCCTAGATAACGCAAGTATCACGATCTGAATGAAAACCAAGCGTGCCATTTTTTGACTACCTATTATGACGTCACAATGTTTTGTTTTTCTTAAATTTGGTATTACCAGGTATTACTGAGGGTATTAGATTAAAAATAATTGTTTTTTAAATTAATTACGCATAATAATTATTAAACTGTCCGTGTGGTGTCGGACGTAAAGAATAGCAGCATCCCATATCTTCCCGTGGGTGTCGTAAGAGGCGACTAAGGGATTTACCAGAGAATGGGCAGCAGCGTTCTCTGTGCCTTTGTAACATCCATACTGCGATTGCCAATCCGCCTGCCAAGCGTGGCGATTATGGCAAACACCCCGCCTACATTCTAAAAAGTTAAATTATTGCCGCTGAGAAATGTTTTTTTGCCATATAGATAGCCGACTTGCTTTTAGTAATAACTTTTTAGAATGTAGGCAATGTTGAGCATGTAGGCAATGTTACAGCATTTGACCGGTAATTTTATTATTTCAAGCTGTGTTGCATCGCCTTTGTGTCTATGTTCTACATCTGACTGTGAATACGAACAATCTGCACATCATATCTTGCGTACATTCTTCTTTGGCAGAAAGAACGCAATATTATGTTATATAGTGTACCTAGTGTATTCAGAGCTGTTTATTATTTACCTTGTAGAAACTAGAACTAATTTCCGTGCGTTCAAGCATTTTTTCCATACCTATTATTCAACACTAACAGTTCACTTTTTAGGACCCATTACCTACCTAATTTAGTCAATAAAATTACTTACTGGTCTAAACGTTTGTGGCGCGTAGAATTCGCTTATTTGTGCGCGCACGGCTGCCGCTAGCAGGAAACACCAAAAGCATATTAACTGAAACAAGATATAATAAAAATTAAATTAAAACCCTAAAAAGCTTCGTCGGCTTTGGTTTCGTTTATTGTTTTGTATTACCACCGACTTGCGAATTTAAAGTTATTTTCAACCGACTTCAAAAAGAATGAGGTTCTCAATTCGTCTGTATGTTTTTTTTTTGTATATTTGTTACGCGATTTCTCCGGCAAATGTAAAGCGATTTTAAAAATTCTTTTCATCCCACCGTCTCGGAAAGAGTATTTTTAATCTTCAATATCTGAGTGGAAAAGCCGTTTTTATTCTCTAGAGGATAAAGTAAATTTATCTTCAATATCTGAGTGGAAAAGCCGTTTTTATTCTCTAGAGGATAAAGTAAATTGAATTTAGAACATCGTGTGCACTAAGTTTGTGAATTAAAAAAAAACATTAAACCTATTTACTGCTACCTCTATGGTGCCGAATATATCATACAACTTTTTTTTAATTTGTTAAAAACTCAGACTTTGTAAACGTTTTTTTTTTGCATTTAGTCATTTCCTCGCTGAGGTGGAATGAAAAGTTACGTGTTGCACTCGAGTGCAAAGATTTTTCACCTCGTGCTCTTTTGATTCCCTCGCTAACGCTCAGGATTCTAATTTTGAATCACTCGCTGCGCTCGTGATTCAATTTTGGAATCCTTCGCTTGCTCGGTCATCAAAATTGAACACGCGGTTAAAAAGCAACTTTGCACTCTTGTATAACAAAAAACTATTTTTTGATGGATAAGGTATGTCTCAGGGGTAGTCCGACATAAATTTTATCGAAATAGATTCAGCACTTTTTGAAAAAATCGACATAAAGCAAATATACATGGATGATATTTTAATTTTCTCCAAACTTCTACTTGTAATCTCTGATTTGACTGTGTTGCCGTTTCTTAACGGATTTGAATGATAAGGAGGTACTAAAAAGCGAAAAATAAAAAGATTTTTTACAAAACGCCTTTAAAATCTAAAAAGTGATAAATAACTTTAGCACAGAACACACCTGACTTTAGTTTCGGAAGTCGGTGGCAATACAAAACATATTTTAGATTTTGATGGCGGTAGTCTTTTTTGTAAAAAAGGTTTTTATTTACTTTTCGAAGGCAATTGTCTTTTTTTAAATCCCTTAATTTTCTACCCTTAGGGGTGGAATATTTTCATGAAATTTATATGCGACCAACTTCGAGATATACACTATCAATTAAACAAAGAATCATCGAAATACGACTACATTGAAAAAAGTTATGCGTGGTCAAACATAAAAAGAAAATATACATGTCAAATTGAGAACCACTGTCTATTTTTGAAGTCAGTTAACAAAAAGACCAAAACACGCCAACGTTTAAAAAAAAATTACGTTTCCCATAATCTAGGAATATCTTCTGTATCCTAGTTGCGTTTGTAACTAATACTATTTACTAGATCCGGAACAATGACCAATCTCCCAGAAGATGCAACAGCCGCGTCGTCAAAAGAAATCAACTAACCATACTATCATCACAGATGTATTATCTTACACAACAATACAGTAAAATACCAAACAATAATATTACAGACCAAACAATAGTATAAGAAACGTTAAAATAAATATTATGGTTGTGTATAATAATGCAAACATGTAAGATTATGTAGAAACCAGTACATAAAGCTATTACAATCTGTGAAATTTCTTTAATAAATTTTCAACTTTATTACAATTGAATGCTCGTGAATTTTTGCTTAAGGATCCCTATTTTTTTATAATGCTATATAGCCTATGTTACTCAGGGATAATGTAGCTTTCGATTGGTGAAAGAATTTTTGAAATCGGACCAGTGGTTTTTGAGTTAAATCGTAACAAACAAACGAGCAAATCTTCCCTCTTTATAATTTAGTTAAGAAGAATAAGGTTCATATTCAATTGAGAAAATGACAATGCCAAATCCTGCCCCACCCATTCACAGAAAATGTAAATTAATAAAAAAAACTTTTTAGAAAAAAGACATCCGCCTTCAAAATAAAACTAAAAAGTGATAAATAACTTTAGCACAGAACACACATGACTTTAGTTTCGGAAGTCGGTGGCTTTGTTCTGTTCGTTGTTTTGTATTGCCACCGACTTCCGAAACTAAAGTCATGTGTGTTCTGTGCTAAAGTTATTTATCACTTTTCAACCGACTTCAAAAAAGGAGGAGGTTACCAATTCGTCAGTACTTTTTTTTTATATGTTTGTTACCTGATTTCTCGGGACTGGGTGAACCGATTTTGATGTTTTTTTTTTTTAATTGGAAGCTAGTGCTTCCCGTGTATTCCCAATTTAATTTAGTCCAGTTCTGACAATGGCTTCCATGAGAAAACCTTATAAGTCTTAAATTTGCATTAAGTATGTGCGCAATTTGTTACGCGATTTCTCAGGCAAACGTAAACCGATTTTGAAAATTCTTTTTTTTATAGATAGGGTATGCTTCAGGGATGGTCCCATATAAATTTTATCGAAATTGATTCAGCACTTTTTGAAAAATCAACAAATACCCAAAAATTTTACATAGACGACGTTTTAGTTTCATCAATCTTTGTAGTAGTTAACTTTCAATCTCTTCTTAATAAGAAGAGATTGAAAGTTAACTTGAACTTTAGTACCTCCTTCTCATTTGAATGAGAAGGAGGTACTAAAAAGCGGAAATTAAAAAGCTTTTTACAAAAAAGACAACAAAAAAAGTGAAAAATAACTTTAGCACAGAACACACATTGACTTTAGTTTCGAAATTCAGTGGCTTTGTTCTGTTTGTTGTTTTGTATTGCCACCGACTTCCGAAACTAAAGTCAATGTGTGTTCTGTGCTAAAGTTATTTTTCACTTTTTGAAGGCGGTTGTCTTTTTTGTATTAAGCTTTTTTAGTTGTTTTTTTTTGAAGGCGGTTCTCTTTTAACAAAAGAGTTTTTATTTTCCACTTTTTAGTGCCCCCATATCACCCAAATCCATTAAGAAACGGCAACACAGGTAAAACAGAGATTGAAAGTCCTCCAAAGAAAGAAACGAAATCGCCTTTTCGGTTTTTGCTGTTTTTTCTTTTTCAGAAAGCGCTGAATAAATTTCTGTTTGTTGTATACTAAACCTTCTGCAAAATGTAACAAACACTTTTCTGAAAACCGTATCAAAATCAGTTGAGCCAAACGGGAGATAATCGCGGACAACATACATACATACATACAAACATACGGGTCGAACTGAGAACCACCTTTTTTTTTAAGTCGGTTAAATAATTGTAGCTGTGGACGTCTTACGATTATACGATGAAGACATATCTTGTGTAAATTCACTCAGAAAATAAATGTTATACAATATTTTGTGTACGGTCACCAAAGGATCCATGTCGCCGGAAACAGTTGAAGTTTACTTAGAAACCGATAGGTTTTTATGAATAAAATAAAATACAATTTATAGAGAATAAACAGTTCAATGATTTAATAAAATTTCATTTGAAAGCCCCCATTGGTTTCTAAGAAATCTTCAACTATTCCCGACGACATGGATACTTATCTCTTTTGCGTACTGTACACGCATAAATTATGAATTCTCAGTGAAGATGACAAACTAGATTTTCCGCGACTTAGCCCGCGTGAAATTTTTTGCTAGGAACTCACTACTTACACACAGTTAAAGTTAGCTGATTATTTTCAAACGATTAAATAAATTTTCTTAAGTCTTAGATAAGAACACTCTCGACACACACACCTTTGAAACAGAAACAACTATTTTTTAATTTAAACAACCGCCAAACATAAAAATGTCATACAAAAAATACAGCCGAATTTAAGTAATACCTTTATGAATTCAAAAAACTACTTTAATCAAAATCGGTTCAGCCGTTTGGGAGCTACGATGCCTCAAACAAACACATACACAGTTTAAACTTATAACACCCCTTTGTTTTCATTAGGGGTTCAAAATTTCTTTGAATAATCGGAGTACACACATTAAAAAAAAATACCAATCGAATTGAGAACCTCTTCCTTTTTGAACTCGGTTAAAAGGGTGTTTTATAAAAAAAATGTTTTATTTTTAATTATTTTTTCTATAGCCTATGCCGTCCCACTGCTGGGCAATTGTCTCCGCCAAGTCCTGGAAAGGCCACCTCTAAAGTTACTAGGAACGTGTTTCTCTTTTTAATTTATTAAAAGTCAAAAACACAACACAAAAACGGTCTCAACTTTGCCATAAAAAAAGTCTTACCCTCATAATTGAAACAGCAAATGCGCCCTCACTCACTGACAGACAGACAGAAAATGCGATACAATATTAACATGTGCTCATTCTTAAACACTTGCGAGGCACTGGGAGCAATAGACCGCGACGCGACTGGCTTGATTGATGGGCGAAAATCGCAAGGAAATTATAGTAAAGTAAGTATGTATTGTTTACGTTTGTTTACTATATGTACCTACCGGTATATTGTAAGGGAAACAGAAGGTTATCTAACATAAACAATCCCTTATACCACCAAAAACATTTTTATGTATTTTTTTTTCTTTTATCTATTGATAGGCATTCGTTTGACCACTATCTTACCTGATGAAAAGCGATGATGCGGTCTAAGATGGAGCACGCTTGCCTAAAAGTAACCTATTCACTCTTGACTTAAAGACTCCCAGGTTGTAGCTATCAGGAAACACAGACTAAGGCAGGGAATTCCACTCCTTAGCAGTACGCACAATGAATGTGTTCCCAAAACGTTTCGTGTGTGTGTGTGGGATGTCCACCATGTACCGGTAGCAATATTGCAATGGGCAATTGACCAATACGAGACCATTATGGTTCGCATTGTCAAATAGTTAAGCGCCCTAACTCTAGAAGCCGTAACAACACACCTTTGACCGTAGTCAAAATATGTGGCTATGCCGTTTCGTTACTTACAAGAACTATTGTTTAACAGAAAAGTAATGAACAGTGAATACATTTTTCACCTTACGCCCATGTGACGGTAGCAAAACGGCCAAGCCACATTATTTTGGCCAAGTTGTAGAGTTTGTGAAGTTAAGGGCGCGTACCTATTCGATTTAGCGCAACTCAAAATCTAAACGATTGCTAGAACGGCGTAGCAGTATTGCAACACACCAGTACAATACAATGGTATGTTTGTGTGCATCAGAAAAAAAAATACGCACAAATCATTAAAATTGATCGGCGAACGACAGCGCACGATGTTTTACAGTGCTTCTTAAAATAATTGTCTAAAATAAATGAGTTCGTATAACGGACTGAAAAATATTCTGTAAATTAAGCATAACCTTTATTTTCATAAAATAAATATATCAGTTATGTTTTTATTTAAATACTGGTGAAAAAAAATTTACAAAGTGAACCGATTTTGCACTTTTTCAACATTGTTTTTTAATACATAATAGTAATATTTTCGTAATTTTGGCTCTGTAGTTGACTTTAGGACTGTATATCCTGTTGGAAAAATGCATAAAACATGATATTTTGGCATACTGTAATAGTTGTATTCATCCCGAAAGTTAACTCTGACGTCTATTTTCGTAAAACGCTATAAAAGGATTGTCTTCGCTTTAAAAAACCATAATTAAAAATTATACTTTTACTCTGTAGCTGTCTAAATCAAGACTTAATCTTTCTAAACCTGTAAATTGTCTTTAAATAATCTGCTCACATAATTACGATATTGCTCTGGGCAAAACGCAAAAACATGAAGTTTTCGTCACGAATCGAATACCTACGCGCTCTTAAGGCTTGCAGAGTTAGGGCGCTCTATATGAGATCTGATAACTTTTTGACAGTGCGAACCATATGGTCTCGTATTGGTAACATTTTACATGAAAATGTTTTTGGTGGGATTTCACTTCTTTATTGTAAGTTGCGTATGACCATATATTTTTTTATTTTGTTCATTTGTTCTAGTTTTAGAATTTATTTGTGGTTTGTGTACTAATACTAGCTAACATACCAAGTTTCAGCTCTCTAGGACTTCAGGAAGTACCCTAAGAATTTTGATGATCATTCAGTGAGTGAGTCAGTGACGAAATCTGGTTTTCTTTTAGGTAAGTATCAATCAATAAAATCTAAAGTATCAGAGCTATGCAATTGAATCTTTATTATGTTTAATAAATTCACTTTAAACATCATATCCCGAGAATTTTGTTTATCTGGTATAATCCAAACCCAAGTTATGAGGGTTCAAAAAAATGACCAAGCGCTTCGAGAAAACGTAGGTAGTGCCTTGCGCTTCGCTTGGCTCGTCACGGCAATGCCCCCAGATCACAGAAAAATGATAATGATTTGATTTTCAGATGTTAACATCTGAAAATCAAATGCTTGACTCGCAGTTGTAAACATCTCTTTGTCTATTGGCCTAATTCTGTTCTGTCTCCTGCTTGATTTTGATAAAAGTGGAAAATATGTTATTCTCACTCTTCCGCTGTTCTTATCTGATTAATTTCGTTGCGGGATCCAAGACAGTTGTAATGTTTCTCCGAGACCCTTCGAGCTTCATTGCCTCGACGCTGTTCTAGTGGTCGCCACTGTTGCTTCTGACTTTCAGAAGTTGCTGTGGTTTGACAGTAGTGTGGCGGGATTGTCAAACAAAAAACCGGACAAGTGCGAGTCGGACGCGCTCACCCGAGGGTCCGTACTTTGTAGGTACAGTCAACAGCAAATGTAGATGATCAAAATCAGAAATTCAATACTAATGAACGGAGTTCGCGTCAGAACTGTGTGGCGTCGAAGTGATTTAAAAGTAGGTGTGTGACAATCATCAATACTTTTAAATGAGTGTTAGTAAATTAGTATTGAATTTCTGATTTTGATCGTCAACTTTTGCTGTTGACTGTACATATCCATACTTAATATTATAAATGAGAAAGTAACACAGCTTCAAGGGACCATGGACCTAAGTAGTAGTATTATTATTATTAGTATATGATTAATTTCAACTCGATACTTCCACGCGTTCCCGAGATAAAGGGTCTTGACAGACAGACGGAAAGACAGACCGACGGACAACAAAGTGATCCTATAAGGGATCCGTTTTTAGGGTTCCGTACCTCAAAAGGATAAAACGGAACCCTTATAGGATCACTTTGTTGTCCGTCTGTCTGTCTGCCTGTCTGTCTGTCTGTCAAGACCCTTTATCTCGGGAACGCGTGGAAGTATCGAGTTGAAATTAAAACCAAATACTCAAGTCTACGGTCCCTTGATGCTGTAAAAAAATTAACCCTCTATGTTAACGTAAAAAAAGATATGGCCGTTTATGTCGCAAAAAAACGCATTTATAATAATAAGTAGATTTAAGTATGGATAGTAGGTATGGATTAGTATAGAAGTATGGATATGTACCTACAAATATGTACGGAACCCTCGGTGGGCGAGTCCAACTCGCACTTATCCGTTTTTTTTCCTTTTGAGGTACGGAACGCTAAAAAGCAATCACAGAATTATTATGATAACGATTAGTGTTTTGTTTTATGGAGGTACTTGTAGCCAAGTTAAAGCCGTACAGATCGATCGGTCAAAGGTCAAGCTACGCTTGCTGCGGTCGGTCTGTGGATGGGTGACCATCCATTCGAGATAAGCGTATCGGAAAGCACGTAAAGCCGTTGGTCCCAGCTGTCATTCGTAGATCTTTGACAGTCGTTATGTGTAGTCAGAAGCAAGTCTGACAACCAGTTTTAGCAAGAGGTATCATGTTACCCAGTAACTGGGTTGTGGAGGATAGGGACGTATGATGCAAAACTATAACATTTTAATTGATTGAATGCTTGTTCAACGTCCAATTATATTTTTTTATTAATTACTTACCTTCATTTTTATTAATTGACTAATTACTAGCGCGACTAGTGATCCACCCCGGCTTCGCACAGGCGTATCTTCATACAGAAATACCATTAAAATTTTCGACTATACCGGTGGATTTTACGAAATTAAAATCTTTTATACAAACCTTGTTCTGACTAACGCAATAAGTAAAATGCCAAATTGGTCGAACCGTTCTCAACTGATGATCTTTCATCATGCGACAAATGTTTTTTTTTTTTTTAATTGGTACATTATAAACCTTAGTTTTGTATAATTTAATCATCATCAACATCATATCAACTTTCAGAAGTCCACTGCTAGGCATAGACCTCCCCCTTGGGGGAGACCAGCTGTAATCGCCATGCTTGGCCGATGCATGTTGGCGATCGCAGTAGGTGTTATGATACTCAAAAGGACGCTGCTGCCCATCCTCTGGTCAATATCCCTCTGTTGCCTTCTACGACACCCACGGCTATTAGTTAATCTGTGCCCACGGGTAGAAATGGGGTGGTGCTATTCGCGGCCGGCATCACACGACTTACTAATAATTTAATAGCACGCAGTGACATGAACATTAATTGTCTGCTCACCTAAATATCTCGATGGGTCCAAATTTTATCGAAGGAGTCTAGCTCATCCCGCCGTCTAAGCCTGGGCCTGCCGCGATGTCGCTTGCCATGTAAAGGGACCCATTGGGTCCTGCGTTTGGCCCAATGATCGTCAGACATAGCGTATAGTGGTATCCATAGCAAAACTTCATCGTATTTGATTAATTGAACAAAATTATAACTAAGTAGTATAGCCGGGGTAAGGGGTACTTTTACATGATGAAAACTCCGAACTATGCTGGTAGTGGCACGCAAAGCACAGGAGTGCGTTCAGAGCCCGAGCGCGGACTCAGGAGCGATCGTAGCCAACTGTCGCTTTCCTTTTGGCGGAATGGCGCCCATAATTGTGTGCTGTCCGTCCGAAGTTAAGGATTTCCACCAAACGGCTTGCATCGCATCAGCTCGCAACGGATTTTTCCATCTTTAAACGATATCAAATAGTGTACACAGTATTTAAAGTCTATTTTAGCAAGCCGCTCACAGCAACTTGATCGCGGGCGTCTTGCGCGATACGCGATCATAACCAAAAATTTGCTGCGACGCGCGATCGACTCCGTTCGCCGGTCGTCGTATCCCACAGGAACCTTTCGGCTATCAACACGATAGGAATGAAACGTCGTCGACATCCTGCCGGACGCGATCGACTCTCGCCGCATCCGTTCGTACCTATTCTTTCCGATTTGATGCGATACGAGCCGCTTGATGAAAAACATCCAACGTAACTTTGAGGTGCCCAGTGGTGTGGGGGGGATTGGCACTATAGTAGACTACTTTTGTATGGAAAGCTTCTTCTCTTTAAAGAAATGAGGTAAAATCACAAAGTCTCGTCTGTCGCGTGTTCCAACAATTGCTTATGAGTAACTAGGTCACAACAACGCGGTCAGATGCTTGCACTAATTACCGCATTACATAACATTGTTCATACTTCCAATTAAGCGGGGTGAGTACTTTTAGTAGTTCGATAATTATTAGTACCACACGTAATATGAGATCGTCAAACGTACGTGGTACCTAATTGGTTATTGACATCAAAAATTCCAAGACAGAACATCTCTAAAAACCACTATACAGGTTGTTTAGAAGATCGACGCAAAGCCGTAAAGCGGAGCAGGCTAGTATAGACTATTTATAAGACTTTTAATGATTTTTAAGATATAACCTCAAATATTGCAGTTAGCTGCAAGTTGCAAATAATTGCCAGTTTAAAAGATAAATCATTTAAGTATTTATTATTTTAGTTTATGAGTGAAAAAGAAAGTAGTCTGGTAGAAAATGCCCAAGGCATTAATTCCGCCTTTGTAGTGTTTTATTACATTTTGTGCATAAAGTTCAATAAATATATAAATGGTCTACTATATTAACTCCACTTTATGGCTTTGCATCGATCTTCCAAACACCCTGTTTATTAGCCTGAAAACCCGATTGATTTAAAAATTATTTTTAAGTTGCTTTGAATTTAGTGTGGGACGCTACGTGCGTCGATACTCTTGCGCCATTCCATCTTCCTAGTTCAGCGTGCTGTGCTGGTGCTGCTGCTGCGGCTGCAGAAAACCTCAAGCGGCGATAGTAGGTATATAGTCACCTTGGTGTCACTTTATTTTCGAGCCGTTTGGGTCTGAAACCCTCGGGTCGTGGGGTCAGAGAGCTCGTTTCCTTTTTAAGGACGTGTCCAAAAGGTTGGTTGACACTTCTTGGCCAACTAACTAGAATCAAAATTTCTCATGACGTTCAAAAGTGCCTTTTAATGGTCTAATTCAAATAAATGATTTGGAGGAGCTCGTGGCTAACTTAAAGCCGTACAGATCGATCGGTGTAAGGTTAAGCTACGCTAGCCGCGGTTGGTCTGTGGACGGGTGACCATTCTTTTCATACCGAGTTCCCTCTGTGCCTCGGAAAGCACGTAAAGCCGTTGGTCCCGGCTGTCATTTGTAGATCTTTGGCAGTCATGGGCAGTCAGAAGCTACAAAGTCTGACAACCAGTCTTACCAAGGGGTATTGTCGTGTTACCCAGTAACTTGGGTTGTGGAGGTCCGAAAGGCAGTCGTTCCATGTAAAACACTGGTATTCAGCATTTCAGCTACATCCGGTTAGACTGGGAGCAGCAGGAATCGTTTTTTCCGTTTTTTTTCTAAAACAACACAGCGCACAAATTTTTCATTTGGCGCCCATCTATAGCAGTAGGTATCCTACGCCCTTATTATTCGTTCCACTCATATCACTCTAGGAGACACTTTCTTGCTGGGGTAACGTACACAAGCCGACCCCAATACAGTTGGAAAAAAGCTAGGCAGATAATAAATTGAAATAAATAATTTGACTTCGACTTTCCCGTGATTCAGTGCTGGTTTTTTGGAGGTGTGTGTTACCTTGTAACGGGATTGTGGCGGACAGACATGCAGTTACTCCATGTTAAACACTAGTATTCAGCTGCATCTGGTTATACTGGGGGCCAAGTCTGCTATTTTTATAATTTCGTCATTACAACACGATCCCATTGTCATTTTGCTAAAAGTTCGTAATCTGCTAAATCCATAATGGTCGATCATTGGTCGGTCAATGGTCTCGTAATAGAATTGTGTTATAATGACATTGTCAACAACTTACTTAGGACTTAGGGTTGAACTTCAACACAGAGCTGACGTTTCGTGATCACGTCATAAGATGTTGCAGAAAAGCTTACCGAAATTTAGGTTTCATGCTACGTATGGTGCATAATTTTACGAATATTAAAGCGGTTATCGCCTTATATAATGCTTTGGTGAGGAGTCAATTAGAGTGGAACGCAGTCATTTGGGCTCCGCACGAATCTAAATATAGACTCATGCTGGAGCGGGTACAAAATAAGTTTGTTAGGTACTTGTACTTGCGCCTGTATGGTGTTTATCCATTTTATCCATTAATGTACCCAACTTTATTTGTTTTGGGTATGGTTGGATATAACGAACTGAGGGTCAGGAGGGATCTCGCACTCGTCTCGTACATATTCAAAATACTTAGAGGGAAGGTACATAATGCTGACATCTTAGGGCAGGTAGGTTTATGTGTTCCGGACAGGTACGTGTGGCGACGGCGACAGCCACGGCTGCTGGCGGAACCGCGCGGTCGGACCAATCTTTTAAGAGAGGCGCCACTGACGCGTGCACTCCACACTCTTAACCTCATAGCTGGTGACTCGGACCTATTCTGTTGTTCTCTGAGTGAATTCACAAGGAATGCATTGTTTGTTATTAGTTATCAGAATACGTAATATTGGGTTATACACAGTCATGTTTTAATTAGTTAGGTAACACTTAGATAAGTACGCTATCGCATTAGGCTTAGCTCCTGTCATGATAGTTGTAAGATGGATAAATAAATAAATAAATAAATAAATAAATAAATAAATTTTAACATTTATTCATGCCAGATTTCATATATATATATTTTTACATATTATTTTTAAGTGTTATAAGCAATCTGAAGTAGTAAGAAGTTCGTAAACTAAGTCAGTTATTAATTTGTCATTATGTACGAGATTACTATTCTATATCATTTCTTTCAATGGAGTGTCATTGGTTGACCATTGGAAAGTCATAATGACGCCATTATATTAGTAGATTACCAAACTTGTCAAAATCAACAATTATGAAATCAATGATAGACCATTCTGACACTATTGTAATAGCAGACTTGAGGCCCTGATGGTTTGTTTTTTGGCCAGTTACAGTTTGTTGAATCATCAAATTACGTGAAAGTGATTACATACTAATCAATTACCAATTAATAATTACGCAGTTTTAACGAGTCGTTTAGTGTAACTTATAAATAATTCACATCCTGTCTTCTATTTCCGTTGTTACTTTATACTGACAGGCTGATGTAAGTTTGCAACAAAAGGTGGAGTTTGTTGTTTAAGGGGCTATTAAACGACTTTTACAGATTTTAAACTGACAATCACGTCAAAATGTGCAGTGTAAATGATTTGAAAAAAATATATGTTAGACTAGAACATTCTCTTAATCATTTAGTCATTTACACTGCACATTTTGACGTGATTATCAGTTTAAAATCTGTAAAAGTCGTTTAATAGCCCCTTAATAAGTAGATGTTACAGCTTGCCTAGTTAGGACATTTATATTTTAGTTTACGTATCCGAGCGAAGCTACGCCGTGCCACTAATGTCACACCTACGACACTCCATACCAACGAAACGATTTAATGACCTACACAACTATCAAAATGATAGACTGTACAAATAAGTGCGTGTGTGTGCATGTCTACGCGCCGCGAGAGCTAAAAGCAGTTTTGAGAGCAGGTTCGACGCGGGCAGAGGTGAGGAACACTAGTCGTCTAAGGCCCGGCGCATAGGTATTGGCGACACGGCACCATCCTTCGGCATCCCTAAAGCTGAGGCGTCCTTAGACACCGTGCTCGCGCCTACCGTTTCACAATAGTCGTATCTATTTTTCAGAACGGTCATAACGCAAGCTTGTTGTGTGTATAGGACACGTTTCGGCATGAACGACGCTAAGGCCCGGACTCCACCGAAGCGGAGCGAAGAGATGTCTCGTAAATAACCAATGGGACACAGTCTTGAGTTGGAACTAAGCGGTGAGATGTGAAAATAACGCAAGCCGATTGGTTGTTCGAGACATCTCCTCTCCTCTCCGCTTCGGTGGAGTGCCTTGGGTGGAGGGCCTTAGCGTCGTTCATGCCGAAACGTGTCCTATGCACACTTACAACAAGCTTGCGTGAATGAATGAAGCTACGCGCGGGGCTGCGGGGTTGTGCGCTGCGGTGGTGGGCGCTGTCTTACCGCGATATCCCGAAGACTGTCAAAGCGTTCCCAAGGCTGCCGACACGGCATGCCCAAGTATCCCGTAGTATGGTTTTTGTACGATCGTTAACATTGAAATTTCAACTTTATTTTAAGCTATATTTTTATTAGTCGCCTAAAAATACCTTGCCATGCCGTGCCGCCAATGAGGCCGGGCCTAATAGTGCTTGTCGTATTAAGTTAAACCAAAATGCAATAACTTAAGTAGTATTTCTAATTTTATAAAAATAGACTTGAAGCAAATACTTTTAAGTTAGCGCTTGCACTAGTCATCACCACCATACCAACTGAATCATAAGTCTCATGAACGTAAGGGTGACTGCTGAACGTGAAGTTCTGAATTCGATTCCCAGCTAGTGCAGTATTACTTGGTTTTTCCATTAGGAATTTGTCGGTAACAGTCCTGAGTTTGGAAGTTGATTAGAGATTATTAGTATTTGTTAAAAATAAAACGACAAGTATACAAAAAAAAATATTTAATACAAAATAGTCATTATACAAAACACTTAGGTTCTATTTTACCACTTTTCAATAATCACTATTCATGAAATATACAGGGTGTATAATGACACATGACATAGCTGATAACTTCGTATACTCCTCTTCCAACCAAGTTTTGTTTTGTTTTGTTCCTGCGTAACTACTTTTAATATTGGTGTGACAAATCGCTGTTGATTATAGCGCGCAATGTGACGCATGCAAAGGGAAGCATGTGTATGCAAAGGGAAGCATGTGTACGCAAAGGGAATCATGTGTATGCAAAGGGAAGCATGTGTACGCAAAGGGAATCATGTGCATGCAAAGGGAATCATGTGCATGCACATGTGTGCGTCACATTGCGTGCATGTATACCTGTGCATGTGTAGTTATAGGTTCCCAAATTAGCTTTGTTATAATTTTAATGAAAAATGTTAGTAACATAGTTTAATTTAATGTGTTACTAACAATAATATGATTCATTTGTGTTCCAAAAAAAAATACATTGTGCTTGCGAGTGCATGCAAAAGTATACCGGTTCTCGGGCAAAGAAAGATGCAAATTTTGGTCCCACCATCCAATAACTTACATGTAATACATCGTTGGATAGGTATTTTTGAGTTGAACATTACTATAGCGCCATGTTTAAAATCTTAGCCCGTTCAGAGTTATGCTTGATTAAACATGGAAGTATAAGCAATAGCCAAATAAAGATTTGTTTTTAATAGGCTATCTTTGGATTTTATTTCTAAATAACTCCTTACGACTCTTATGATAATGGCAAATATATGGTTACTACTAGTATTAATTCTCAAAGCGCATTGTGTAGGGGAAAACTATTTTTTTTGGCTATTGTTAAACTGACATGTTTAATGTAACGCATAATTCTGAATGGGCTAAGATTTAGAGCATGACGCCATAGTATCTTTTTTTCAGCTCAAAAATTCGTGTAATACAGTATTACACGTACCCATTGGAGGTTGGGACCAGACTTCTTAAAACTCCTGGCATCGTCCTTTACAACTTATTTTCGTGGAGAAAATGTTGGGGCTTTGGCCTTCAAAATCTGTGTAACTAAAAAGTTCCCAGGTATGGTCCAGAAGAAAAAAACGATCGCAATGATGGGACCAATATGCAACTTTCGACTTTGTTAAGTGTATTTATACACCCTGTATTCATTAAAGAAAAATAATCTTTATGAAATGATCTGCAACATAATTTAATCAAAACTTAATTGAAGGTGATTGAACAGCCTGTATACATTAATTGAAGATAATTTCTGGAAAATAATAATATCAAAACTTATTTGAAGGGTACACCCACAGATATAGATAGACCTAGATAACGCAAGTATCACGATCTGTATGAAAACCAAGCGTGACATTTTTTGGACGTCACAATGTAATACGAATGTTTTGTTTTTCCTTATTTCCTTATTACCAGATATTACTGAGGGTATTAGATTAAAGATAATTGTTTTTTTAATTAATTACGCATAATATTAATCACAAAATGACTTACCGATGGAAGGAAACGTTTACTTTATTTTTTTTACTTACGTATTTTTATCGTAAGTTAGGCACGAAAATAGGCACGCGAAGTAGTTGCTCTTGCGTTATCTAGGTCTATCTATATCTGTGGGTACACCCCATATTCAATAATGGAAAAGAATCTTGAAATGATCTAACAAATAATTCGAATATTCCCGATCGGTAACACCCCGTCCCGTCGTCAACACTGTTGACGATCGGGAAAAAAAAACTGTTCGTTCAATGTTGACGAATGGGACCATTTTCCGATTATTAAAATTATTCCCGTTCAGAAACGTTCCTTAACAATGTTGAAGAACGGTGAAATATTAATATTGTAATTGATAATATTGCCATACATTGCCATTGAATCAGCATTGCCATACAACGTGGCAATGCTGCCAGCCTGTTGGGCACGTGTCTCGTTGACAGCGATGTGGATGAGTTTTTAGATGTCCTTTGAGCTTTGTTTTTGCCTTTTTCTTGGAATTGTACATAATATTATTATATTGTAATTACTGCACAACATATACATAGGTATCTGATTTTTGTGTTGCAAAATTCCTGATACGCTGATTTTAAAGTAAAAACCAAGTACTCATTTTATGATTTTGATGTTAATGTTTTGCTTTGGAAGTCGTACTTAATTAAATCATTTTAAAAATCCGTTTCATCTTTAATTAAACTCCACCTTTGTAAACGTTGACTCTTGACCTAAGAAAAAACGACTGAGAAAAAAAAGTTCCGATTGTCAACACTGTGAACGATCGGAACTTTAATTTCCCGATCGTCAACAGTGTTACCGATCGCGAATATTCGAAATAATTTTATCAAAACTTAAATGTAATTCAAACAAGTCCTAAAAATTACAACTTAAAAAATAAATTTTAACAATAGAATCACATATTTCAAGCTACATTTTATACTGCAGCCATTCCCTAAATTAGGTAGGAGACAATCAACATTTTCATAATCATTGATATACTTTTTATACTCATCGATATTAATATTACAAAGCTTTATTTGTTTGTTTGTTCGAAATTCTTTTGTGAATAAAAATCTATGTTACCCCTGAGTTTTATAGGATATATTTTGTTATAAAAAAATAGTGACCCATTAGAATATTCACGCGGTCAAAGTCGCGGGCAAAAGCTAGTAAAATAACACATTATAATACAAGTGAGGTAACATTATCATTATGGTCGAGGCTCGATTGCAGCCCGAGTCGTAGACAAGAGCGTATTGGAACCGAGACTGTAATAAAAAAAATACCCACGCTTTACATACGAAGTTTTTTAACACGTTGTAAGGTAAATTAAATTTAAAAGAAATAACTTCAATGTTTTAGACAAAGATTTATGAAATATGGCGTGAGGATATCTTAATTAACATTTCGAAGCTGGAATTAAATGACGACAGCCTGATTTAAAAAATAAAAACTGAACCTTTTTCTATAATAAATTACAGACATAAAAACAATCAAAACTCTTTGCCAAGATTCAAAAAAAGTACTGCCGCACCAGTGCGGTAATGTAAAAGCACGCGTGCGTAATACGCTTCATTATGACCCTCATAGCGGTGTAATATGAGTCAACGATTTACAAGCAAGGATGTTATAAAATATGTTAATCGATGATTGGTAACGTGTTGGGTCTATCTAAGATAGTCTTGCACCCAGACTTTCATTTCTGGAGTGTATTTGACAGGTGGTAAGTCATAAGGTATTATAATACGATTCTTATCATTCTGATCTAAAGGGAAATAATCTCCTTTAATCTGAAACAAAAATAGAATATTTTTAATTTTGAACAACAAGAACGTTGCCGCACTCTATAGCCTATTAACTAAGACCGTTCCTGAGGTAGCTGCGCGGTGCAACAGGTGTGTGGTGACGTGACTCGAGAGCTCACTGATACGTCAACTTGTGACAACTGTCACCCCTGTCGCACCGCGCAGCTACCTCAGTGTGGTGACGTGACGCGAGAGCTCACTGATACGTCAACTTGTGACAACTGTCACCCCTGTCGCACCGCGCAGCTACCTCAGTGTGGTGACGTGACGCGAGAGCTCACTGATACGTCAACTTGTGACAACTGTCACCCCTGTCGCACCGCGCAGCTACCTCAGAGTGGTGACGTGACGCGAGAGCTCACTGATACGTCAACTTGTGACAACTGTCACCCCTCCCGCACCGCGCAGCTACCTCAGTGTGGTGACGTGACGCGAGAGCTCACTGATACGTCAACTTGTGACAACTGTCACCCCTCCCGCACCGCGCAGCTACCTCAGTGTGGTGACGTGACGCGAGAGCTCACTGATACGTCAACTTGTGACAACTGTCACCCCTCCCGCACCGCGCAGCTACCTCAGTGTGGTGACGTGACGCGAGAGCTCACTGATACGTCAACTTGTGACAACTGTCACCCCTGTCGCACCGCGCAGCTACCTCAGAGTGGTGACGTGACGCGAGAGCTCACTGATACGTCAACTTGTGACAACTGTCACGTCTACCGCACCGCGCAGCTACCTCAGTGTGGTGACGTGACGCGAGAGCTCACTGATACGTCAACTTGTGACAACTGTCACCCCTGTCGCACCGCGCAGCTACCTCAGAGTGGTGACGTGACGCGAGAGCTCACTGATACGTCAACTTGTGACAACTGTCACCCCTCCCGCACCGCGCAGCTACCTCAGTGTGGTGACGTGACGCGAGAGCTCACTGATACGTCAACTTGTGACAACTGTCACCCCTCCCGCACCGCGCAGCTACCTCAGTGTGGTGATGTGACGCGAGAGCTCACTGATACGTCAACTTGTGACAACTGTCACCCCTCCCGCACCGCGCAGCTACCTCAGTGTGGTGACGTGACGCGAGAGCTCACTGATATGTCAACTTGTGACAACTGTCACGTTTACCGCACCGCGCAGCTACCTCAGTGTGGTGACGTGACTCGAGAGCTCACTGATACGTCAACTTGTGACAACTGTCACCCCTCCCGCGCCGTGCAGCTAGCGCAAAAAAGGTCTTAAATAACTATAGTCCATCCGCTCAGGAGAAATATGGGGCAACGTTTTTTGGGTGGTCAACGCGGGTGCGTTTACAAACATATAAACTCACACACATAAACAGCCAGACCCAGGCAAATACCTGTAAGCCATACACGTTTTTGTTCCGAACGGGAATCGAACCCGAGACACGCAGCACAGTAGTCAAACGTGTCATCAAATAGATTTGTTGCAATAGAATTGAGCTTATTACTGCTAAAATGAGCCAAGGGACATATCTCAATTAGTTCATTGGTTTAGTTCTAAATAAAATCAAGTGTTTCATATATTTTGATCGTGTTGTAGTGCAGAACACAATAAAAAATATATGAAACAGTATTTTTTTTTTCATATTTCAGGGCAGGTCCCATAGTAAAAGTCATTCGTATTCATTAATATTTTCACCCCCTGAAAAATGGCTGCTACAGAAAAGGTCACCCTGTATAACTCGACACACACAAAAACGTATACCAAACATTTTTAAACAGGAATTAAAGTTAGTACATTTGTCATTATTAAAAAAAAATCATATAACATAAGAAATAATATTAGACCAAACAAAGAATACCATTTTTATAAAGACTCATTCACACGCCATTATTATTATTTCGTCGGCTGGTAGATCATACAAATGACGTGTAATCTCACCTTTACGAATTGCCATAGTAAAGTGAGGAAAAAAGCGAACTTACCAAAAATTGGGGCAAGAACAACACTCCAGCTTCGTAACTCATGATTCTGATTGCACCATTGCCCTTATTGATTTGCCCCCACGCCGCCTTACTTATATTCGCAGACGTCAAAAGATAGAACGCAGCCTTATTATTTAAAACACGCGTGTATGACTTTATATGAGGCATGGCGCGGTTTCTTTTGGTGGATTCAGCACGCCATTGACTAAAAAAAACATAAAAAAAATTGGGTGTCTGTAAAGTCGGTTCACGGACGATAGTTTTACGTGATAACGTCATAAAGAAACATAATGGCTAACATATATAACATAAGCAAATAATGGCTTCCGTCGAGGTGGGCGGGGCTTATTGCTTGGGCCGATCATGCCTCTCTATCGCTTGTTCTGCGCTCTCGCTTGCGCGCTCAGGCTCAGGCAGAACGTGACACTTTTTCTTGCGTGCAGCCAGTGTTCATCGATTTATAAGACGTTATCACGTCAAAAAAACGTGCCAATACTGTTGTGCACGAGCTAAACTAATTTTAAGCTGTTTATATCTCTCACCCTCCAATAAAACAGGAAAGAGACCGATATAAAAAAGAGCTGTCAAGTTAAGCTGATCTAAAATTTTCATACAATTATAGTTGGCTTTTCAGAACGTACTGATTAAATAAAAACACGGGGAAGTCCAAGAAAAAACTAATGTGACATATCTAACTTAGTTCTTTTCTGTCGCCGTCCTTTTTTTCAGCTGCCTGTTAGTAAGAGATGCCAATTGTCTAATTTTAGTTTAGTTCGTGAACAAGGGAATCGGCATTAGTTGGTTTTTGCCCATTCTTCTCCGTCTCTCATATTATTCTCCCACGCGAAACTACCTTTTGGAAGGGGCAACTAGATTCCAGCAGCAGCAGGGAGCACTATAGCGGACAGGTGGGACAGTCCCATACTGGGGCATTGGATACGCCTACATGCCACTGTGGCGTATACTTAATTATAGTTTTAATTGTTTCATTTTCCTGGTAGATGTACAATACGGTCAACGTAACTTGGCGCGTCTGAAGTTAGCTGTTTGGCTGCGCAATGGAACTTTTAGGAACGAAATTGTCTACTGCGCAGCTAATCGGCTAACTTCAGACGCGCCAAGTTAGGTTGACCGTACTGTAAGTGCTAACACTAGTTTCTAAGTTATGTATTGTACTCAGGGGCGTGCACAGAGTTTTTAGACAGGGTAGGCAGAAAAAAATAGGTATGCAGGGTCGACAGATATAGTTAAAGTTTACTTAGAAACCGATGGATGTTTTTGAATAAAATAAAATTAATAGAGAATAAACATTTCAATAATTTAATTAAATTTCATTCGAAAACATTCATCGGTTTCTAAGTAAACTTTAACCATCTTCGATGATCTGCATACCTATCTCTTTTGATGACTGTACCTACGTGATTTGCCACCTCAAATGACCAAACCTAGTGACTGAATTAAATAGACATCAATTTGTTTTTTTGCTGCCGTAGAAAAAATATGAATAGGTCTGTATCGATGTAATGCAGGCGATTTCAGGCGATTATATTATTTGAAAATAGTAGGAAAGGTAAACAGAACACTACCCACACCTACTCAAGCGTCAGGCCCGCCGGCCCGCGTTACAGAGTAGATAGGTACCTACCGCCTAGGTACCTACATTATAATAAGATAACGTTTCGGCATTTCCCGCTTGTTTCCCGCCCCCTAGCAAGAGTAGGTAAAGAAAAAACTTAGAAAAAAGAGCAGAAATACAGATCAAACCATCATACGAACAGATGTTTTCTATTTTTTTAAATCGATTTTACGATAGGAACTCAAAACAGGGTTAAAAATAATATTCGCAGAAGAAAAACGTTTTGCAATCTACTAAACAAGGAACAATTAGGTACCTACCTACTTACCTAATGAGTAATGTGTTTTTTTGACCAATAAAATAATTTCAAGTTCACAACTTACTAGAATTAGGTACCTATTACAAGTACCCTTTTTCCTTTCGTGTGATGATGAGGTGATTATCTATCATATATTGAGTACCGAAACCTAAACAAAATGTAGGCATTTTATTCGGGTTCGGTCCTACAACAAAATCTCGTCACATCTACAAATTGTAATCGTAAAGCACGAATCTTCTACTTTATTTTGATGGAATAAAACAAAACTGTACCAACCTCTTACGACATAATCGCATGGTTAGTTTGTATTTATTGCAAATCTAGCGGATATCCTCGATCAGTCTTTTTTCACCGAAGCAGAGAGAAAGTTTTGAAAAGGAATCATTTTTTAAGTATTGTCTGTACCTACACAACCACCACCAAACTTTCACAGTGAAGTTATTCCATTTTTCACACTAGTAACAACGTTGAAATCATATAAAAATGCATTCACAAAACCATTAAACAAACCAAAACAAAAAAAATGGCGACTCAGAATAATTCACGTATATTTTGTACCTACACAATTGTCGTATTCCGTCGTGTAAACTCGTGATAACTCGTGTAGTAAACTCTAAAATGTTAAAAAAGGCAATGTCTTTAGTTTGCGTTGTGTGCGTGATTTGTGACATTGTGTGTCATGTACGAATAGAAAATGCACACCACTGTGTACACGCGTAACTATGAGCCTGTCACGAAGCACACATCCAGACAAATGTAAAAATCTAGGCACAAAATATTTGTGTCTTTCCCGTAGGGTCCTAGCGGCGCTAGTGCAGCGCGAAGCAATCGAAATGCGCGGACTAAGGCGCGAACGTATCGATGACACTTCGTGTTACCACCGTTACGCGACAGATGGAGGTGATTTAAGATTTTTTTATTTATTGAGAGTAATATTAATCGTGTATAAAATATTAGAGATATCAAAATAAATTAAAACAAGATAATAAATATTTATCTGAGTTGTAGGGTAGGCAATGTCTATGTGACTGTATGAACCGCACGCCACTGATTGTACTAACCAAATGGACATTCGTCTGAAATAAAAGAGTTAAAGAGTTATATTAATCTTATATGACATTCAAAAACGCTTTTTAATGATCTAATTAAAATAAATTATTTAATTTGACCTTGACCTTGACCTTATCGTTGACCTTGATTTTGACTTTGACCTTGACAGTTTTCAAAACGGGTTAGATTAATTACTTACTATAAGAATGCGTTGAGCCATTCCTGCTTCGAGTGTGCGTCTGCGCCGTACGGCAGACATCCGCCTCCCAACAGATTATCATGCGATTGTCGCACGTTTTCTATAATAACAATAGAGTTCAAATTGCTATAGCCCGAAGGCTTAGTTGAGATTGTTCCTGAGGTAGCTGTGTGGTGCGACAGGGGTCGCACCACACAGGGGACGTGACGCGAGAGCTCACTGATACGTCAACTTGTGACAACTGTCACCCCTGTCGCACCGCGCCGCTACCTCAGAGTGGTGACGTGACGCGAGAGCTCACTGATACGTCAACTTGTGACAACTGTCACCCCTCCCGCACCACGCAGCTACCTCAGTGTGGTGACGTGACGCGAGAGCTCAGTGACACGTCAACTTGTGACAACTGTCACCCCTGTCGCACCGCGCCGCTACCTCAGAGTGGTGACGTGACGCGAGAGCTCACTGATACGTCAACTTGTGACAACTGTCACCCCTCCCGCACCACGCAGCTACCTCAGTGTGGTGACGTGACGTAAGAGCTCACTGATACGTCAACTTGTGACAACTGTCACCCCTACCGCACCGCGCCGCTACCTCAGTGTGGTGACGTGACGCGAGACCTCACTGATAGGAATACGTCAACTTGTGACAACTGTCACCCCTGTCGCACCGCGCAGCTACCTCACTATGGTGACGTGACGCGAGAGCTCACTGATACGTCAACTTGTGACAACTGTCACCCCTCCCGCACCGCGCAGCTACCTCAGTGTGGTGACGTGACGCGAGAGTTCAGTGATACGTCAACTTGTGACAACTGTCACGTCTACCGCACCGCGCAGCTACCTCAGTGTAGTGACGTGACGCGAGAGCTCAGTGATACGTCAACTTGTGACAACTATCACGTCTACCGCACCACGCAGCTACCTCAGTGTGGTGACGTGACGCGAGAGCTCACTGATACGTCAACTTGAGACAACTGTCACGTCTACCGCACCGCGCAGCTACCTCAGAAACGGTCTCAGTTAAGCAGTCGAACTTTAGATAACTTGATCGGGATTAAATACATGAGGCATTGGCCAAGTACTTACTTGACCACTTCTTAATTTTAAAATGCCGCCGTTAAGTCTTGTACTGTCACAGTAACTTTGACATAACGTGATAGAAACAGCAAGAGACTTAACAGCATTTTAAAAATAAGTAGTGTTTGAATAGTTGGCCATAACTTAATTTTTTATCTAACAAAGATGATGGAACATAATAATATATACTCCGTTGGTTTAGGTAGTTAAATAAAGGTTATCAAACTTGAGATGTCTTTTTATTACAATGTGCTTGTTAAAATTCTGATACTTCTTCCAAACAAAGGTACTAAATTAGTTTTGCAACTGTAACTCAGGGGGATCGGCGTCGAGGGCTGAAATACAGGCTATGCCTAGTTTGGCCCCAGATGCTAATACTTTTGTGTACAATAACTGTAGACTAAGCACTTTATTTGTGAAATAATGTACATTTTTTTTTTGTAAATAAACATTATTATTAATACATACTACAAGTTTAACAATTTTAACATGCAAAGGACAATGCCAGAAACTCTATAGAACTTTGCCCCACTCAATAAAAGTCATGTGCAATATGTAGCATCTTACTGTTTATTTATTGCTGATAACTAAACATTAGTCTTAGTGACTGTAGAACTTGCGGTTTCCGTTTAAATCTAAAAACAATAATGACATTGATTATTAAGTTAATTTATATTTTAGGTAAAATGAGTTTGTATGTTGTGGGTAGGTATTTCGTAATCCGCAAGTTCTAAAGAAAAGCCATTTACAATAGAAAGGTTCTATATTCATTACAATTATTTTCATTAATTTACTTTTCTGTACATGGGTTACTTTTCCTGTACATGGGTGGGGCAGGATCTGGCATTGTCATTTCATTAAAAAGACATAAAGATTGTTTACCTTTATTCAACTATCTACATCTTTCTAGTATAGGTTAAATTGATAAGAAAGTACTTTACCTAAGGAAGGATACACGATCTTCAATTCAGGCGGAACCGACCACAATTGTGACTGATTCTTATTTTTAGTGAAATTGTGAAGGAAATCTCCAGTCAGCCATAACTGTGGAATAAAAATAAAAACTTAACCCTTATATGATATTTGTATAGCTTAAAAGAGTACCTTTCTGTATGTAGAGACAGAAAAGTACCTCAGACCTCTAGTACGCCATAATACACACAGGATACCACGATCTGGTACCGTAAGGGCGTTTGTGCACTACAAGAAACTTTACTGTCCGACAGTCCCATTTTTTACGGTCCGATGTAGCGTGAAAAAATCGGATGATTGACTTGTGCACTTGTCCGTCTTAACTCGGACTGGTGCGACGCAGTCTTTGAAACGATATGGCACGCACACATAATTACGCTAGGAACGATGGGTTTCATGGAACGGCGGCAGTTGCTTGCTTTATTACTCTACGTGCGAAGACGTAGAAGGGGAAGACGGCCCGAAATGGGAAAAGTAAAATGTCGGACGGCAAAATTACGTATAATGCACAAATAAGGGCATTTGTGCACTACAAGGAATTTTACTGTCCGGCAGTACGATTTTGGAATTGAACCTGATCTGAATCTACGAGACTCGGTATCGGAGCGTAAAAAATCGGACTGTCGGACAGTAAAATTCCTTGTAGTGTACAAACGCCCTTAGTGTATACATTTATGGCGCGCTATGTCGGACTGTAAAATTCTTTGTAGTGCACAAACGCCCTAAGAGCGACAATTAACTAATAACTAAAAAAGAAAAACGCGATTAATGACTAATGACGGTCTGAACTCTTATAGTACCTACCAGGGCCGGATTTAAAGTTACGGAGGCCCTGGGTCAAGCATTAAGTGGAAGCTCCAAATGTTTTTCTCTTTAATAGACAAGTAACTTTTCTTATTAAAAAAAAATTGTGGAAGCCCCTTCTTCTTTGTGGGGGCCCAGTGGCCAGAGCCCCTGTTGCCCTGCCCTAAATCCGGCCCTGGTACCTACCCAGATAAACTCCTTCAAAAATACCTCTATTATTCATAATTACCGTAGGATCCTTCCCATAGCTCCCGATGCTGCTAGCCTGGGCTATCAGAGGCCACTGCCTGGTGTCGTCAGCAGGGATGCAGCAATGCTGTCTCAACAGCGAACCCATCCTCGTCATACCCCAGTCTTGGTCGAAGTGGGAACCGGGGACAGATGCCACGAGGAACACGCTGGAGTAAAAATAATCATGGCGAGATCCATACATTGATTTGAATGGAAAAAATAAATCATTTAGAGGGTTTTATTGATATTCTTGCAATATTTTTCAACCCCCGCATAATCAAAATAAATTTCAAAATGAAAATAATTTTCGTTTCTATTTTGTATTCATGAAAAAAAGAAAGTGACAAGTGACATTAACGGATCTATCAAATTGACAGACAAGTGATGTAAATCGATGTTTAAAATGGCAGAGCTGAAAAAATACATTATTTGTGACATTATTTCCCGTAAAACAATGCATTTCAGTGTAAGAACTGCGAAACGGCAGTACCACTGTTACTGTCAGTCGCCATTTCGTTCTAAAATAATAGGTTGATATCAATTAGGTTTTAAAAAAAAAAGCAAATATAAGACACAAAGGAAGCATTTTGCTCATTAACTCCACACTCGAGCCTGTCTCGTGGAAACAAGCCAAGAATGCAGGCTAGTTCTAAAGAAAAACTATTTATTATAATAAGGTTCTTTAATCATTACTATTATTAAGCTATTGCATAGCTTTTATCGCGGGCTTTGAGCGCGGCGACCGAATCAAGAAATTCCGTAACGAAAAAAAACCTGACACCCCCCACTCCGCCTAGCATGTAGCTCGGCCGAGCGTTCGTTTAACATAAATGCTATATTTTTAATCATAATATATATATAATCTTTGACTTTTGACTTTGACTTTTCACTTTTTACTTTGTCAAAGCAAAAGTCAAAACCAAAAGTCAAAAGTCACAAGTCACAAGTCACAAGTCAAAATTCAAAAGTCTAAAGTCAAAAGTCAAAGTCAAAAGTCAAAAGTCAAAAGTCAAAGTCAAAGTCAAAGTCAAAAGTCAAAGTCAAAAATGCTATGCAACAGCTTTACCGCGGCAGTCCCCGACTGACACAGTGTATTTTTTTTATTAATTTATATTTTCTGTAAATGGGTGGGGCAGTGTCTGGCATTGTCATTTGATCGGGAAAATAAAAATAAACACAAATACTTACTTAATATGACTAAAATCACATCTTTTGACCCTATCTATGTAGAACGCTAGCTGTGGCAGTTGATAATGGTTCAAATATCTGAGCAGGGATTTCTTGAACAACGTGGGCGATTCGCCTTCGTGAGGCATCGCTTCTACGGGCAACTCTGGGCAAGACGGACTGAACCAGAGTCTGAAAATATAATATACTGGTTGTAAAAACACATTACATTAACGTTAACTAAGCATATTGAGTAATTTCTTTTTTCTCGTGTGAAATATCACTGTTTCTGGCGGCCATTTTTTTTCGTCTCGACACGTTGTCCTGTCCCTATCTACCTACTTACCTGCCTATCTACCTACCCTACCTACCATAACTACCTTACCTACACTACCTATCTACACCGAGTATGTCAATACATAGAACATAATGTATTTTTTTTGGTTTTTGTTGATTTTTAGGGTTCCATACCTCAAAAGA
Source organism: Charanyca ferruginea (assembly GCA_947361185.1). Lineage (NCBI taxonomy): Eukaryota > Metazoa > Arthropoda > Insecta > Lepidoptera > Noctuidae > Charanyca > Charanyca ferruginea. Next base: position 6,670,676 of record OX376080.1, on the reverse strand, counting down.
AAAAACGGAACCCTTATAGGATCACTTTGTTGTCCGTCCGTCTGTCTGTCAAGACCCTTTATCTCGGGAACGCGTAGAGGTATCGAGTTGAAATTAAAACCATAATACTCAAGTCTACGGTCCCTTGATGCTGTAAAAAAATCAACCCTCTATGTCAACGTAAAAAAAAGATATGGTCGTTTATGTCGGATAAAACGCATTTATAATATTAAGTAGATTAAAGTATGGGTAGTAGGTATGGATTAGTATAGAAGTATGGATATGTACCTACAAATATGTACGGAACCCTCGGTGGGCGAGTCCGACTCGCACTTGTACGGTTTTTTTTTTGATAGGCAGTCTTTCCATGTAAAACTCTGATATTCAGCTGGAAGCCGACCCTTACATAGGCTTAAGGCTTAAGGCAAGGCAGATGATGACTTGTTTGTACAAATAAAATTATCTTATAGTATTTGGAAGTTCTTACCCCTGCGTTCTATTCTCCCAATCATCTAGATACAAGTTAGCCGTCGATATTACCACTCGAAGAGATCCATCTTCGTAGCATAGAACCATCATTTTACTGAAACAATATTCATTCAAAGGTAAATTATTTAGTTCATCAATATCATGTCAACCTTTAGATGCCCACAGCTGGGAAGTAACCAAGGGAAGGGGGACAATAAACAACTCCAATAACAGTTTTAGCACCTTTAACACAAACCTCAAGAAAAAGAAACTCGGCCGAGCTATTACAGGAAGAAGTAGCAAAAATTTTAAAAGGAAAATCAGCACAAATGTGCTACATCACCCCCTCTCTTACTAATTCGATCATTCCGTAGAAGAACAAATCCAGGGAGGGTCTCCCCTATGGGGGGTTGGGGGTCCAGTCGTAATCGCCATGCATGACCGATGCATGTTGGCGATCGCAGTAGGTGTTATGGTACTCAGAAGGACGCTGCTGCCCATCCTCTGGTCAATAGGTACTTTTTTTGTTTGTACTACCACATTGTAAGTGGATATTGGTATTCTTACAATATTATTGTCCAACGGTATTCGAGAGTTGGAAATCTGGTGACCTGTAATACAGGTTTTAATTACCTACCACAGGCACCAGCGATTCACAAATGTATTTGTAACTTGTGTATGCCAATAAAAATATTATTATTATTATAATATCCCTCTGTCGCCTTCTACGACACCCACGGGTAGAAATCGGGTGGTGCTATTCGCAGCCGGCACCACACGACACAGTAACATTTTTTTTTTTTTATCTCTTTTTATTTAGGGGTTTTTATCTCAGATATGTCAACCCCATACAGTAATACTTACGTGTGATGTTTACCAAAAGGCGTAGACATTGTAACGTAATGCGCTTCAACTTGAGGTTTCTTCCTATTTATATCTTTAAGATCCGAGCAATCTTCACCGTATAAAATCATCAGTTTCTTCTGACTGAAAGAAATTCAACCTTATGAGTTTACAGTTATAGTTCAAATTAAAATAAATTTTGTACGGGTAACATACAGAACGATCGGTCAAGGTTAAGCTATGCTTGCCGCGGTCGGTCTGTGGATGGGTGACCAACCATTTCATACCAAGAACCGTCCGTGTCCCGGAAACCACGTAAAGCCGTTAGTCCCGGCTGTCATTCGCAGATCTTTGACAGTCGTTATGGGTAGTCAGAAGCCAGAAAGTCTGACAACCAGACTTACTAAGGGGTCTCGTGTTACCCAGTAACTGGGTTGTGGAGGTCAGATAGGCAGTCGCTCCATGTATCATCGCTATCAATTAAAAAAAGAATCATCGAAATCGGACTACACTGAAAGAAGTTACGCGTGGTCAAACAAAAAAAATCAAATAAAAAATGTTCAAAAAATTAAAACAACTGGGCCAAATAATGTTAAATTTTTATGGAACCAAATGGCAACTATTCCGCATCAAACTAAAGAATCACGTAAATCGGATCATAAATCTCAGCGAAATCGGAAGACAAACATAAAAAAAAATCCCAATCGAATTGAGAACCTCCTCCTTTTTGAAGTCGGTTAAAAAGGTTAGGCAGATGATGAATGCACCGGTTTTTAAGATGAAATTCAACCTTGTTTTCAAGTTCCCCAAAAATATCCTCATAAGCCTATTTCCGCCATTCCGTAAAACTGTTTCCGGCTCTAATTCCCCCTTTTCAAGATTTTATCGACTTCTTAATGATCACGATGAATTGATATTTGTCACACTTCACTTATAAATTTAAGCGTCAGGTTCACCAAAGTACGAAAAAGAAGAAAATTCTAAAAGAAACCACACCAACAGTGATTATACATACCTGTATCCAGCAAAGTAATATTGAGCCAAAAGCCACCCAATTTCGACCATAAAGTTGATTTGTAAAGAACATTTGAGTTCACCCAGGCTGTGATCAAGGATTTCTGAAAAATCAAATAAATATTTAAAGTATACCACCACTTTGCACGCGAGTCTGTCCGTGTGAAAGTCGGTTATCGCGAATGCAGTCGAAGTTGCGGATTAAAAAGTAGCCTATATCCTTCCCTAGGGTTCAAGCTATCTTCATACCAAATTTCATCAAAATCTGTTCAGCCGTTTCATCATGAAAGCATAACAGACAGAGTTACTTTCGCATTTATTATATATAGTATGGAAGTATGAATTATGCCAAGGATTGCGATTCCGGCGGTTTCTCAGGGGGCCAAGTCTGCTATTTTTATAATTTCGTCATTCTAATTTGCTGAAAGTTCGTAATCTGCTAAATTTATAACGGTCGATCATTGGTCGGTCGAATTAAAAGCAATGACTGCACAATGACGTTCTAATGGTAGGTCACTGATCAAAGGGACTGTCAAAATTTTAGCAGATTAAGGCCTAAGTCAGTCATTCAGTTGTCATTTTGTACGAGATTACCATTCTATATAATTTCTTTCAATGGCTTCTCAGTGGTTGACCATTGGAAAGTCATAATGACGCCATTATATTAGTAGATTACCAAACTTGTCAAAATCAACATTTATGAAATCAATGATAGACTATTCTGACACTATTGTAATAGCAGACTTGAGGCCCTGGTCTTGTGCCAATGTCTCTAGACGGAACGCCCATACCGACCTGCTCCGACTTTCGGTACCTCGGGTCGCTTGTCCAAGGGTATGCCGAAGTAAGCCGAGACGTAACGCACCGGATCAATCATTGCGGACCCACCATACCACTGGCGGTATGGTGGGTGTAAGACTATTCCACTCACCTAACCTAACCCAAATGATTCACCAACAATAGAGGGGATCTGGCGCTCGGCGGTTGCTGCCGCGGCACCCGTCGCTACGCTCGCTCGCTTTTGCGCGTTTATGGTCACAGTTCTAACTTTCTAACTTAGTACGGGCCACTTCTCAGGTCAGGGGGAGGAGTGAGGTGTTAGACTAAAACGTCTAAGAGGGGCGCGCGTGGAACACTACGCGCCACCACCTCGGGTCCTGATGTATGTGGGGAGCGACAGACGTTCCCGAATCTGCCGCCCCTGGACCCATTTAGGGGGGCCGGAAGACTGCGTTATCCGCCCTCCGCCGACGCCCGGTGCGCCTGCTGCGGGCCGGGTGGGAGGTTGAGATCTCCCTCTCCCTTTCTGCAGCCTCCTTCTGCGAAATGACATTTTCGCAGAAGGAAACCACCGCGTGTCACAGTTCTAACCTAAACTAACCCAAACAATTTTCTCAGTGGTATAGTTTTAGAGCCACAATAACACCAGTGGTATGGCCGTAAGGGAAAATTCGGAAGTCAGGCAAGAGCGGCAAATACAAATTCTAGAAGTACTGGTCCGGTAACAAAAATTATTTCATAATATTTTTGAATGCCACGCAGACAAAGTCGCGGGTAAAAGCTATCTTTAGGGTTCCGTACAAAAAAAACGGAACCCTTATATGATCACTCGTGCGTCTGTCTGTCTGTCCGTCCGTCTGTCACAGACAATTTGCTCCGAATCTACTGGATCAAATCAGGTGAAATTTGGTATGATGGCATAATCCTATGACCCAAACACAGATGTGCAAAGTAAATAATTTTCGGGGGCAACATAGGAAATTAAAAAAATGTCCTGCAAATCTCACTGTGTCATATATCAAATGAAAGGACTCGATATGAGGATATTTTTGTTATTATTGTAATATAAATAGGTTTTGATTTTATTCATGAAAGAAGACGAAAATTGACCATTCCCCCCTGATCTCCGAAACTACTGAGCCTAAAATATTGAAAAAAAAAAAATTTTGTTAATCGCTCTTCATTGATTACAGGAAAACCTATAAGAATTCATCAATTGAAACTGGCATTGTACGGAACCCTCTCCACGCGAGTTCTACTCGCACTTGGCCCGTTTTATATAATACAGAATCATTATTTACCTTGAAAAGTAATAGAATATGGCTGCTCATGTGTCTCCTTACTATCTGTAATAGTTGTGTAGAAGATGTGGTAGGGTGCACTGGCAGCGTGCTTAGCGGCCATGTTGCCTTTAGGTCGGACCACAGACAAGAAATCTTCGACACGGCGCGTCGGCTGCACTATGGGACGGTAGTCGCTATCTGGCAGTCAGACATAAAATTATAGGCCATACAAGTCAAAGCCTTAAGAGGAAATACCACGGGCTAGAGAATTGAAAATTAGGTATTTGTAAAATCTATTGCTGTCGCGCGATGCCCGAACACGAACCGCAGAGTGCGATAGAGACAACTGCAGCTTTGACCGAAAATACCTATTAAAAGTACACAAAATCAATGATTCGTAGTCCCCTGATTTCTTCTCCAAAACTTAACCGATTTAACTGCTTTTTTCATTAAAAAATAAAGAAAGGCTTTTGCCGTGTTCCTGTTTTCTATTTTTTATATAATCAAGTCAAATTTGTTTTCTGAATGTTTGAACACAGCGGAAAATCATGCCAATTTTTTAGGTTTTTGAATATTCATATCTCTTTTAATAATAAATTTATGAGAAAAAGGAAAACATAGGGACATGCCAATAGTAGCCATGGATATTTAAAAAAAAAATAATTGATCTACTGGCATTATCCAGGGAGGAAACAGGGGACTAAGTTTGTGGAAAAACGGCCCTTGTGTTTCCTCTTAAGAGCGCCCAACCCGTCATATTTCCCATACAAAAGCTCGTACGCGATAACGGCGTCATAACAAATTATTTTACAAATATTTTTAACACACAGGTATCTTGTGGTTTAAATCTAGGTTTGTATGAAGCCAAAAATAAACTTTTTTGAGAAACATATTCAGTAAACACATGCGAAAATCAGTTTATTTGCACAATTTTATCTGAACTTTGGCCGTTCATAATGCACTCATACATTGCAAAAGTAAAAAAACAGCTTCATAGAAACCTTGCACATGTAATTTAGAATCTCTCTCAAAATATATTTTAACATTCACGATTTAAGAGCGCCCATCCCCATCGGCCGAACTTCGACGCAAGCGTGATGAGAATTTTTTTGTTTCAACCAACGCAAAGCTCGAAATCAAACGAGTGAGTGAGAACGCGATAACATCGCAGGAAAATTGACGTGCAAAGAATTCACAAAACTTGTTCCAGGAAATGCGTGTTTTTGAAAAAGCCTTACAAATTTTCGGTAACAATGTTTGTAATTTAGAATCTCCATTACATGTGCAAGGTTTCGATGAAGCTGTTTTTTTTTTACTTTTTCAATGTACGAGTGCATTATGAACGGCCAAAGTTCAGATAAAATTGTGCAAATAAACTGATTTTCGCACGTGTTTACTGAATATGTTTCTCAAAAAAGTTTATTTTTGGCTTTATACAAACCTAGATTTAAACCACAAGATACCTGTGTGTTAAAAATATTCGGAGAATAATTTGTTATAACGCCGTAATCACGTACGAGCGTTTGTATGGGAAATATGACGGGATGGGCGCTCGTAACGATAGGATTTTCGAAGTGAATTCAGACTGTTGCAATGTTCAAGCGGTGCTGTTGTTATGAGCGATGACCATTCAAGTATAACGTAGGGTAGAGGTAAAAAGGACAATCTCATATCCCCATAGGAAAGTTGAAAAAGTGTGCCCCTAGCCAAATTACATAAATTGACAATCTACAATCGATAACGCTAATAGAAAACTAATCAAATGTATGGGAATGACGTCATCTCAACGACAAGTCACGTGATCGAAATTCAAAAAAACATTTTTGGCCACCGACTTCCGAAACTAAAGTCATGTGTGTTCTGTGCTAAAGTTATTTATCACTTTTTAGTTTTTCTTTGGAGGCAGTTCTCTTTTTCAAAAAAGTTTTTATTTTCCACTTTTTAGTGCCTTCTTATCACCCAAATCCATTAAGGAACGGCAACACAGTTAAAACCGAGATTAAAAGTCCTCCAAAGATGGAAAGATGGAAGAAACGAAAACGTCTTCTCGGTGTTTGTTGTTTATTTTCGACAAGCGCTGAATAAATTTCGAACCTTCTCCAGAATGTAACAAACACTCTTCTGAAAACCACATCAAAATCGGTTCAGCCAAACGGGAGATAATCGCGGAGAACATACATACATACATACAAACATACGGGTCGAACTGATAACCTCCTTTTTTTTTGAAGTCGGTTAAAAATGGATTACGACGAGGAAAATTTTTGTAGAAAGAGATACGATACGAAACGTTTGTAACTTGGCTAGGGGGGCAGTTCTGAAACCCGCCTAGATGGTATGAATGTAGGTATAAGTGTAGATCCGTGAATGTAGCAGTTGTTGACAGATTGCAAGTTTCCGGAGTTAAGCCCGTCACATCCGTAGCTATAATATATATTATAGCTAGCCACCACACCACACACGGTAGCTATAATAATAATAATATATTTTCGCCCTTATTACGTCTGAGATCGTTGTTTGTTTCACATTTTTGAAATATATATTAATATGCCTTGCTATATCTGTCCACATATTTTGGTGACGTAGAAAAAATATATAATATTATAGCTGATCGTAATATGCCTAGCTATTATAGTTACGGCTGACGTATATTAATATATATTATAGCTACGTCTGACGTATATTAATATATATTATAGCTACGTCTGTGACGGGCTTTAGAAAGGTCGCGATTGTAGCGCCACCCTTATGTGCCACATTTTCACGGACACTTTCTTAACCAGAGATCGATCTCTTTACCTCTGCCCTCCATAGTATAACCGTAAGTGGGCATCCATTAATCACGTGAGCTTCAAAAGGAACGGCCATCCAGAAAAAAATCATATAAAGGTATCGAGGGTCACTGAACATCTCATGTCAGCCGAAAGACGTCCACTGTTGAACAAAGGCCTCCTCAAGAACGCCACAACTGGCGGCAACCACCCTTGCATCGACCGGTTAACCGCGACCTTGACGATGTCGTCGGTCCATCAGGTGGGAGACCCACCAACGTCGCGTCTTCCGGTTCGTGGTCACCACTCGAGAACCTTTCTTCCTCATCGAAAGCAGATAATAAAAATAAATAATTTCATTACTTTTTTTTATGATGGCCTATTTTTAAAGGTCGTCAAAATTAAAAGAAAAACACTTCACGTAATTAATGGATGCCCTCTACTCTCAATCATGCGCACAAAAGTGTGTGTGTGTGTGACTAAGCCCGTCTCTCCACACTACCACCCCTCCACCCCCTCTCACCTCCTTTTTTACCTCTGGCATTAGATGATGCTTTACTGCTTTCCCCACGCTTGCTTCCCTGCATTTTACTACTATCCCCTTTTCTGGTTTCTGGTGATTTACTAGACCCCCCTCTTCTGAAATCAGGAGATTTACTGGACACCCCTCTTCTGAAATCTGGGGATTTACTAGACTCCCCTCTTCTGAAATCTGGAGATTGACGAGACCCCCCAGTTCTGAAATCTGGGGATTTACTAGAGCCCCCTCTTCTGAAATCAGATGATTTACTAGGCTCCCCTCTTCTGAAATCTGGAGATTTACTAGACCCCCCTCTTCTGAAATCTGGGGATTTACTAGCCTCCCCTGTTCTGAAATCTGGAGATTTACGAGACCCCCCAGTTCTGAAATCTGGCGATTTACTAGAACCCCCTCTTCTGAAATCTGGTGATTGACTAGACCCCCCTCTTCTGAACTCTGGGGATTTACTCTTCTCTTTCTGTTTCACAAGTAATCTTGAAATGACTTTGGCTTTCGTATTTTTATCTTCTGTACTCTTCTGTTCAGGATTTTTATCTTTTTTTGGCACGGGGGATTTGCTGTAGTAGAATTGACATATATTTTAGTTATCTAAAGTATAGTCCGACCACTTAACTGAGACCGTTCCTGAGGTAGCTGTGCAGTGCGGCAGGGGTATGGTGACGTGACGCGAGAGCTCACTGATACGTCAACTTGTGACAACGGTCACCCCTGTCGCACCGCGCAGCTACCTCAGTGTGGTGACGTGACGCGAGAGCTCACTCATACGTCAACTTGTGACAACTGTCACCCCTCCCGCACCGCGCAGCTACCTCAATGTGGTGACGTGACGCGAGATCTCACTGTTACGTCAACTTGTGACACCTGTCACCCCTCCCGCACCGCGCAGCTACCTCAATGTGGTGACGTGATGCGAGATCTCACTGTTACGTCAACTTGTGACACCTGTCACCCCTCCCGCACCGCGCAGCTACCTCAGTGTGGTGACGTGACGCGAGAGCTCACTGATACGTCAACTTGTGACAACTGTCACCCCTCCCGCACCGCGCAGCTACCTCAATGTGGTGACGTGACGCGAGATCTCACTGTTACGTCAACTTGTGACACCTGTCACCCCTCCCGCACCGCGCAGCTACCTCAGTGTGGTGACGTGACGCGAGAGCTAACTGATACATCAACTTGTGACACCTATCACCCCTCCTACACCACGCAGCTACCTCAGGAACAGTCTCAATTAAGCGGTTGAGCTATGATAGTAATTTGTTTGTGTGTAAGAGGTAATCTATGAAAATTCTAGTCCAATAAAAAATAATTTCTTTGACAGAAAGCTACATTATTGACAAGTGACATAGGATACGTTTTTAATATACCATTTCTATTTCGGCTTCCACATGAACGAATGCGCCCAGCGTTCCATTATATGCAAATTTTTTTGGAACCGTTTAAAAAAATAAAATATGTTTTTTTTTTAATCGTAATAATCATGATTACTTCCTTCTTTTAGAAGTTGTTCCCTAAAATGTTTACTCAATGTTGCAGTGTGTGAAGCGTTGTATGCATAGTTCATGTGATGCATCTTTTTACATAAATTTTTGAAACTTACCTACAACCCTGTTTGCTCTCAAAGTTTTTCCCTGGAGTATACAGCTGCTTGTGGATAATCATCTTGAGCTGGTCTACATACATCTGCTTTTGGCTGAACAGCTTCGAGGGTATCGGGAAATCTCCACTCCCCGTGTATGAGTCCAGGATCGATTCCACTGAAAATGTAAAACTACATAAATGGTAGGCCTCCCACGAAAGAGAATCAGTTTTAAGGGCTGTAAAATGAGTATCACTACACTAAGGGCGGGTTGTTTCAAACAGTTGGTTAACGTTACATACAGACGGTTAAAAAGTTACTATGACGTGAGATGTCTAAGGGCGCGTTGTTTCAAACAGTCAGTTAACGTTACATATGGACGGTTAAAAAGTTACTATGACAGTATGACTGATGATGTTTAATGTATGTTAAAAGTAATGGGTTGTTTTATGACATAAAAATTCGTCAGTTAGTTTTTCAAAAAGAGATTCCATATTATTTTGACGTTTGAAGTAGCTGTTTGCAACACAAAATTACGTTGACTGGTTGGTTATGGTGATAGTAACTTTTTGACGTATGATTTTGTGAAACAATCCATTTTTTTATTTGACGATAGTTAGCGCCATTTTGTACTATTAGCGGTCAGTAATGGTTAGTTGAAGCAACCCACCCTTTTTTTTTTTTTTTTTTTTTTTTTTTGATACGGGGTGTAAAATCCTTATGGATGTCCTCCGCCCTGGGCGGGCGGGCGGAGGGGTCTGTCAGACTCTTACTGACTAAAAACCACCCCGGTGTTCCATCTCACACCTACGTCGGGGGTCGCGGGAACTGGAGATACTTCCGCAACCCCCGGCTGGTGCCGGCCCGCTACAGCGGGCCCCTTCTCGGGTCAGGGGGGGGAGTGAGGTGTTAGACTCCCCCCCGGACGTCTTAGAGGGGCGCGCGTGGAACACTACGCGCCGCCACCTCGGGTCCTGGTGTATGTTGGGGGCGACAGACGTCCCCGAGTCTGCCGCCCCTGGACCCATTTAGGGGGGCCGGAAGAGGGCGTTGTCCGCCCTTCGCCGACGCCCGGTGCGCCTGCTGCGGGCAGGGTGGGAGGTTGAGATCTCCCTCTCCCTTTCCGCAGCCTCCTTCTGCGACATGACACTTTCGCAGAAGGAAACCACCGCGTCCCAGGACTCTGCGCTGTCGACCATCGACTCAACCACGGCCGACAGCGACAGGTCACTGCCTACTTCTGAGACGAGGGCACGGCGCGGCCCCTCCCAAGCGGCACATTCCGCCAGCGTATGCCGCGCCGTGTCCTCCCGGCAGTCGACGCAGTGGTGACACCGGGCGTCCGGCTCCCTGTTTATGCGACACAGGTACTAATGTATGTTAAATGTAACGGGTTGTTTCATGACATAAAAATCCGTCAGTTAAAGTTGTTCAAAAAGAGATTTCATAATATTTTGATGCTTGAAGTAGCTGTTTGACAACACAAAATTACGTTGACTGGTTGGAATGGTAATAGTAACTTTTTGACGTAAGATTTTGTGAAACAACCTATTTTTTTGATTTGGCGATAGTTAGCGCCATTTTTGACTATTACCGGTCCGTAATGTATACTTGAAGCAACCCGCCCTAAGTATTGTCTACGCACAAATTAGTTTTGTTTCCCATATGCTCACTACGTTATGACTTCGAAAAATGTATTTATTTACTTACAATGTTCATGGCTGTACTCTTTGAAGTGTATAGGATTAAGCCTAAAGCATTTATCCCCATAAGGACACTGCATTTTAGGTCGTTTACCTGTTTCTTTACCTGAAAAAGACAAAAAGGATACCTATTTGTTATATTGGAACCATATGAGTGTGAACGATGTTTTTATTGGATATTGTTGATACCTCCCATGACGTCTTTGCGTTTTGTTGGAATATTCATAGCGGGTATGAATTTTTATTGTATTTTCATTTAAATTTAATAGTTTCAAAACTGTTTTTTATTTTAACAATGGATAATTTGGCACTTGGCATCTTTCAAATTCAAAATTAACATGACACAATTGACACATGAACGAAAAACTTTGAAGTTTATGTTACCGTTCTGAAATTATAGTTGAACCGAAAATGGTCTATTCTTCACTTCACAGTGAGAACCGTAGATACAATTAGATAGTTATTTTTTGCCTTTAGTATACAAAAGTTAGTAGGTACAAGCTAGTATAAAGAAGTAAAACTTATACTCTAGCTAGAGAATATATTGTCTTTTACTCCCGAGTATACAACTTTTCTGTAAAAACGAAACCCTCTAATCGAGTAAATTACTACACCCAGCCGCGCCGCCGAAATACTAAAATACTAGGATGAAGTATGTTAAATACGGGAAAAATGAAACACTCCCATAGTTGTGAACGCACTGACCAGTGTTGCCAACTAGGATTTTGAAAAAGGCGTAGACCATATTAGAAAATTACGTAGAATTAGTAAAATTTGCGTCCGGAAACTTCGTAGATCTACGTACTTTTTTTCTAAATGAAATGAAGAGGGTAGGTAAAACTAAATAAAACTAGTGTTGATTTTCATTTAAATTGATCGCAGAAAACAGTCGCTAGACATTGGCACTGTTATGTGGCAATGTTAATAAATTTTGTGCAAATTGGAAGAAATCCCCGCGCTATATCAGATACCGCACCCTCGACCCCGCACCGGAGGGGCTAACCGCCGACTCTTTAGCCAGGGCGCTCAAAATCGTAAGAACTGAGCGCTGTAGGTACTGCTGATACAAACACACAATTTTGCGATTTATTTTGTTTTAAGTTTTATTTATTAGTTTTAATTTCGATGATTCATTTATTTTCCAAGTTTTCGTCGTTTTATAATAATACAATTAAAACTTCCGTAATAATAACATACCAACATTACCAGCTATTAATATTGCTCTCTCTCTTTATTGTCTTAGTTATGTACTTATGTCCCTTTCTTTCACGTTCTATTCATTCTTGGAATTGAAAAGTAGTACCCTACGCACTAACCTTGTCGCGTCGCCCCATTGTAATTATTTTTATTGTAATATTTTAATTAATTCTTAATTTTTATTTTTAATACTTTTGAACTTAACATACATGGACTGGTTCCGAAATAAATAAAAAAAAAAAATTGCGTTGCCGCGTAATGGTACGGGGCGATCGTGAATTCCATATTTTGTAATTAGGTAGGTACCTTAATTTACCATTATTGATGAATTAAATAAACCTCTTTACATTATTAATATCATAATATTACTTTTATGTCATTACAAATCCGAGTATTCAAAATCAAATATCATTTATTTTATTTCTTTAAGAAATAAATAATTGAACGCTCGGACAAGATCACTTCATAATAATGCTCGAAACGTTCGGGTAGTTCCGTCGTCGTTCGGTTCACCCGACGCAAAGCGCTGCACTTTTCGCGCAATTTTGTACGCCACGACATCCAACTGATTCAACCCTACTAAAATTCACGCACACATTTGCACGTGTACAGACGTCATTTGGTTTTGTAGTAGTAATAGGTAATTATTTTGCAAGTTTTGTATGAAGTGTCCGAGGTGTGCTTGTGTAGCCAACTTCGGTTTTAAGACCCCGCAATTGGCTATTTGAAACCACCAATCAATTTGACCACCAATCAGAACGAGATTCCTCCATAGATTTTTTTATGACGCGGCCTGTGACGTCACTTATTTACCAATTCAATTGACTAACTCATATTCATTGATTTCAAAGCAACTTATAATCGAATTTTACAGTGAATTGAAAATTAATCGGGTTTTCCGGGCTAAAATAAAGTCTAATAAAAGATATGTTGTATTATGGAATTATTGGTTAAAGGTGTCAACAACCCAATTGTCGAAAATGTCAAGGCAATGTCTACTTTTGACGTTTGTGTGCGTTATGAGTCTCAATGTGTGCACACCGTTGTAGTCACGTAAATACGGGTCTGTCACGACGCACACATATAATCATCCAGAGACTTTGACTTTGTGCCTTTCCGTGGCTTTTGGCGGGTGCGGCGCTGGCACCCGCCAACGCCGCGCCACTTTAGTTAAAGCCACTTTAGTTAAAACCACTTTAGTTAAAACTACTTTTGTTAAAATTCCTTTAGGTAATACTACTTTAGTTAAAACTACTTTAGAAAAAACTTAGAAAAGCCGTTTCCACCCTTTGGTCCCACCCCACCCTCCTCACCCTTTGGATCGAGGCTAAGAAAAAGTGAAAAAGTGAAGAATCACACAGGTACAGTTCTTCTTAGAAACCCACCACCACACCCAGGCCCCTCTTTCCCACTGGGCACACTGGGCACGTGCCCAGGGCCCCGCGATCGATAGGGGCCCCCAATTCCTGCCAGATCACAAAACGATAACCGATATCTAATTCAAACATATAATAAAATACAATTTAATGGGACACTAACTACACTATTTTGAAGACTAAATAATCAGTGAACTAATTATTCATATAATTTAAAAAAAAGTTTGTTTTCATGTAAACCCCTTCTAATGTAAATCTATGCTCTTTGAGTGAATTTAATGATTGGAAGCACATTATTTTAACACATCAAAAAAGCCCAGTAAAACTATGGTGACTTGTCTGGCACGAAGTAAAGCGGTTGATTGATTAGGTACATATAGGTAGACTTGTCAACATCGAAAAGAAGTGGAGTCCTGGAGAAATGTAAACGGATTGTAGCTGTTGTAAATTAGTAGTAAATTTTTGGCATCGAGAGGGCTTCAGTTTCGCGGTGACAATTAAATCCTCGTAACTTCCAACAATGAAAATTATTTGTGAGGACGTGCGGAGTTACTGAGTGAATTTAATAAAATATTTGGGAATCCTGGAAAAGGTAACATTCCTTATTAATTTCTTCCTTAGCTGCAAACGTATGCCTATCAACAGTTTTAAAAAAATCTGTGTTGAGTGCCGATATTGACGAAATGGAATAACATGTCCAAAAAAAATTATAAATGAAGCTAAATTAGCAGATGTAAAATATTTTTCTATGAATTTGACAGTACGCCCAATCTGTCTCATGTTGACCAGAACTTTTAAAATGCGTAAAAGACCATGTTCTCGTTGAAAGGTTTCAGAAATTTATACGTAATAAGGAGCATAAATCAAAGTATTTAGCGGAAATCATATTTATTTTTAGAAAATCATGATATTCTCATAAAATATTGCGTAAGTCAAAGCCTCAAATATGACGGAGAAGTATCAGTACCTATACTTCTTATTGATTGTAGACCAGTGTCTATAACCTATATATATACCTCAGAGGCAACAAAGTTTTTTGAAATGGTTCAGTAAATACAAAACTATTTTTCGGCCTACATCGGAATACATTGACAGAACATTTAGGTTGAAAAAAGTTTTCAAAAGTCTTTTTATTGACCAGATGGTCAGTCCGAGCTGATGCAGTAAGCGGCTTGCATGAAAGTCATAAACAAAGAAGACGAAACTAGAGACATTATAATATTTATAGGAAATTTGGAGCTCTAACCAAAATTTGAAAAAATATACAAACAACTAATTTGTTTACTTCACTTGATGATTTTATTATTAACCTCAGGGATAAATTTAATTACTTTGAATCGACGAGAGGAATAAAAACAATCTGATTAAAAGGACCTATCTCAAAGAACAAGACGTAGAAACTCACGCCAGTTTTTCGATGGCTATGCACGGTTATTTCAACTGAATGGAAAAATAGAAATCAAAGTAGAAACCTTTCCTCCCATAATTGATACGTTATAATACATACTTTATGTTATAATACTACGCGTTCATCTAAAACAGCGATTAAGTTCCTTTAAGAACATTAGACAGCTAATAACAGTCAGCTAGTCGTTAACTATAAAGACGTTACTGAGAAAGAGTTGGAAATGGAACGTATATATTACGGCTAAAACCCGAAGTGCGGCTACACCTAGTTTTAACCGGCTAGAACTAGGTGTAGCCGGTGTAAACTTAGGTGCAGCCTTTTTTTAACTTGGGGAAATCCTCATGGACTGTCCCTCGTCCGGGGAAGAGGGGGGGTGTGCCTCTTACCGGCTAAAACCACCACGGTGTTCTTCGACTGAACTATGGGCGGGGGTACGGGATTCGCTCGCGCATGCACCGCGCCCCCGCCAGGCTATGACCCGCCAATCATGTAGGCGGGTCCCGTCGACCTCGCCGGTCTATTATATACGCCACCGCATCCTCTAGGGTGGCGCGCACGGAATACGGCACGCCGCCTTTATGGGCCTGCATATGGTTGGGTGGTGGACTGCCCCTGAGTCGACCACCCGCAGGCCGGCAACGCATGAAGGCTCGAGGCTCGCTCCGGCGCCCGGTGCGTCTTCTCCTGGAGGGAAGTGATGCAGTTGCTTCCCTTACCCTCTCTGCCGCCCCTTTTGCGTGCATGACTTGCTCGGTAAACGAGGCGACAGCCTCCCACGCACTCTCGCTCTGGATCATCGAAAGAACGATGTTTGGGAACGAGAGGTCACCTACTGCTGCGGAGAGTTTACGGCGCTGCTCTGCCTATGCTGGCCACTCTGCCAGCGTGTGCTGCGCTGTGTCCTCCAAGCAATCTCCGCAGTGGTGACAACCGGGCAATTGTTCGCGACACAGATACTTCCCAAAACAGCCATGTCCGGTTAGTATCGGCGTTAGCCGGAACGTGAGGGCGCTGTGTCGGCGCCCTAACCAATCCTCCATGACGGGTCTTACCGCCGAAATTACGGCGTGTCCTAAACTTAGGTGTAGCCTGCGAGCTCGGGACTTGGGGTACCCCGACTTGATTATTTTTGACCAAACCATTGAGCAGAAGACGGTCGACGTCAAGTCGACGGAGCTCCTCTTTCTGTCTTATTCCGGTTCAATAGCACAAAAACAGACAATTTAACCACCGGAGTGTGACTGCACCTAGTTCTAGCCGCTATGATGAAGGCTATACTTGGTTCTAACCGAGGATAAGTAGGATGTACTACATCTAACTTTAACCGCGCACTAGGTGTAGCCGCACTAGAAAAGTCTATTGTGAACATATCATATTAAAAAAAAAAACAAAATTGAAGACACATTTCCAAATGAAAAATCGAAAAAAAAAAACAGAAATCGTATTGTGAATCTTCTTAAGCATAAAGATTGTAACAGCAGTGGCGAGCGTTCCTTTTTAACCCCCGACGTAAAAACGACGGGGTGTTATAAGTTTGACGTGTCTGTGTGTGTGTGTGTGTGTGTGTGTGTGTGTGTGTCTGTCTGTGGCATCGTAGCTCCCGAACGGATGAACCGATTTTGTTTTTGTTTTTTTTATTTGAAAGGTGAATTAGTCGGGAGTGTTCTTAGCTATGTTTGATGAAAATCGGCCCAAGATGGCCGCCGCTACAAAATAGCTAATCACATATTTTTTCACAACTCCATCAATATGGGTATCAAATGAAAGGGCTTCACCAGTAGAATACTTTACACTATGATAAATTTCAAGGCCAAGATGACCGGCACCACAAAATGGCGAATTATATATACCAAACGCATTCTCAGGGTGATATCTTTAATATAAAAAAAGATCCATGTGACGAAATACAACTTTAGACGTATCTACAACTTCTCAAAACCAGACTAAATTACATTTAAAAACTTTCAAATAAAAATTAAATTAAAAATTTAAAAAACCCCCAACGCAAAAGATAAAAGCAATTATTTAAAAAGTAAAAAATAATATCTTTTGTTGAGCCATCAAATGTTTGTTCGTTGAAATGGCGCTATAATGTCGCGGCGGGGGTACCCCGCTAAGTCGGCAATAGCTAAATAGGTAAAATAGCGAACTCATGGATTTGCAATGAGATTTGACTTACGGGGTACCCCGCCGCGACTTTATAGCGCCATTTCAACGAACAAACATTTGATGGCTCAACAAAAGATATTATTTTTTACTTTTTAAATAATTGCTTTTATCTTTTGCGTTGGGGGTTTTTTAAATTTTTAATTTAATTTTTATCCATATTAAAAAGGTTATGTTAATGCATCATGAGATTTTAACCAGTTTGTCGCTAATGTCCATGTAGGTGAAGAAGTGGTTAAAGATTTTGCCTATCTCAAATCTAGTAGGTACCTCTTATTTATTTATTGTCACTGTAAATAAATAAACCTAGAACTTTGCTTATCTACTTTCTTTGTTTAAACTAACAACTTAGTGCTCTGTTTAGGTCATAGGGGCCCCATTATCCTATTGTGCCCAGGGCCCCCAACAGGTTAAAGACGGCCCTGACCACACCAACCACCAGCCAACCACCATAATTATCCACTTTGACGCAAAGCAACGATGCTAAGTTCCGGTTCAACCTTGTGGCGGCTTGGTGGTTGGGACTTTAGTAAGACCACTAGTACCAGTAGTAGAAACCACTTCAGTTAAAACTACTTTAGTTAAAAGTGGTTTAGTTAAAACTACTTTAGTTAAAAGTACTTCAGTTAAATCTACTTTAGTTAAAGCCACTTTAGTTAAAGCAACTTTAGTTAAAACCACTTTAGTTAAAAATACTTTTGTTTAAATTCGTTTAGGTAATACTACTTTAGTTAAAACTACTTTAGAAAAAACTTAGAAAAGCCGCCTTCCTTTCGCACCCTTTGGAGCGGGCTAAGAAAAAGTGAAAAAGTGAAGAATCACACAGGTACAGTTCTTCTTAGAAACCACCACCACACCAACCACCAGCCAACCACCATAATTATCTACTTTGACGCAAAGCAACGATGCTAAGTTCCGGTGTGGTCTGGAGGTGACCGCCACAGTCAAAACTACTTTAGTTAAAACTACTTTAGTTAAAACTTCTTTAGTAAAAACAACTTTAGTAGAAACCACTTCAGTTAAAACTACTTTAGTCAAAACTGGTTTTGTTAAAACTACTTTAGTTAAGGCCGGCTTGCAGCAATAATTTAAGTCTCGATTTAAAATAAAATAAACTCGACTTAAGCTTAAACATCGCTTAACGGCTTGCACATCATCGATTTAGCGTAAATCTCGATTTAAACAACTGTCAAAGTTAAACTGGCATCTTGGACGGTTTAAACTTGTTAAATCTCGATTTTAACGATTTACTTACATTAACGTTTATTTACTTCTCTCTGTTTATTTGTGAAAATGGATTTATCTATACATAGTGATGATGATTTGTTATTGGACGATGATGAAGAAATCGTGGAATATTTAGAAACTCCATTTTTTTGTCGACGAATCTTTATTGGAAGTGATTTATTTAACACATTACGCGATGACGAATTTTTGAAACGGTTCCGTTTAAGTAAACAGAGTGCGATGTTCCTCCTCGATAAAATTATACATAATTTTTCAAGTGATTTTAATAGGTGAGATGTTGAGTGTTTACTAGGTACATTTTGATAAACGCAAGACTAGCGACTAACCTAAAAATGATAACCGCTGTTACTTATAATTCTTGTCTTTTTTAGCAACAGAATTGGTGTATCCCCGATGAACCAACTACTATGTACGTTGAGATATTATGCTACTGGTAGTCAATTAACTGCTTGCGGCGATGTTATTGGAGCTCATGAGTCGACCGCCTGTAGAATATTACATCGAGTAACACATGCCATTGCCTCTTTATATTCAGAGTTTATTAATATGCCTGTCTCTGCACATGAACAAAACAGTGTCGTGTCAACATTTTATAATATTGCGAAATTTCCCCGTGTAATTGGTGCTACAGATTGCACACACATAAAAATTTTATCTCCAGGTAAGTTTCACAAAAACATTTCCTCTGGTTTTTTTTCCAATGTCTATGTAGGTACAAATAACTGTGTTACTATAATAATATGTAATATCATTTCTCTTTTCTGTAGGTGGTGATCATGCAGAAATATATAGGAATCGAAAGGGCTATTTTTCTATAAATACCCAGTGCATATGCTCGGCTAATCTACTTTTTCTAGATGTAGTAGCCCGTTGGCATGGTTCAGTACATGATGCCAACATCTGGGACAATTGTGCACAAAAAAGAAACTTTGTACAAGTAAGTACATATTTCAAACACCAGGCATCTTACATATTTTTTTTAAATAGGTAATAGTTGTTTTTAGTATTAAACTGTATTTACAACACCAAAAGTAATTTATTATAAAGTAATTTTGAATAATTTAATCAATGACACTACCTACATTGTCTCTTCTTTCTCAGGGAGTTTACAATGACAAGTTGTTGGTTGGGGATAGTGGTTATGCCCAGACCAAATACATGATGACACCCCTGCCTGAAAATGCTCCTAGTACTAGAGGTGAAAAATTATATCAGGAGTCCCAAATAAGAACAAGAAATGTAATAGAGCGAACATTTGGGATTTGGAAAAGAAGATTCCCTATTCTTTCAAAGGGAATCAATGTTAAGTTACAAAGGGTACCAGGTAAAACTATAAAAAATCCTTTCATATTCCTTGTCTACATCATATAGGGAACATCTGTATCTACCTCTCAATAGATAATTTTTAATATTATGTTATCTTAACAAAATGTTAATATTTATACTTTGTAGAGGTGTCAGTACTGACATGATTTTTTATAATTACAGGAATTATTATTGCTACTGCAGTTCTACATAATATTGCTATTCTACAAAAAGACTCTGTACCACCTGATGATGAAGAAGTACCTAATATTTCTGAAATGTTAACAAACACTGTTACTATGCCTAGGAGTATAACTGGGAACATTGAAAGAACTATACTAATTAATAACTATTTTGCAAGATTGTGAGCCTAATGAATACTGGTAATGATGTAAATAAAATGAAATTATGTGTGTAATTCAATTTTTTTTATTTTTTATCAAATCTAATTCTAATTTATATTTTTGTTGGAGAAATTCCAACTCCATCTCATTTTTCCTTTTTTCGAACTGTAGTTTTTCATTTGCTAATTCTAATAATATTTTCTGATGCTCTATTAATATTTTCTGATGCTCCATCTGATACTCAGTCAGTGTTTTCTGAGCTTTCACCAAATCCTTCTTGTCCTCTGCCAGTTCATGGAATGATTGAGACACATTTTGCTTTTTCTTTCCTATAAAGAAAATGGTAATATATAGATATATGTCTAATTACAAAAAATAATAAGGTCACAAAATATACAACAGTAGTTTTACCTTTTTTTAATGATTCCAGACTTGGATCAACCTTTTTTTTCATTAAATTCAGCCTTTTGTGATCTCCACTCCTATTCAAATCATGACCTGGGGTGCAGCCTGAAATAAAAAATAAAAATGTATTCAATAAATAGCAGATATTCCATCTGCTATTAAAAAAATGTTCTAACAGTGCATTCTCAATTAATTCATTTAATAGGGCCAACAACTTCGACAAAGAGGCAACCTAAGAAATCCAAGCTACATATTGTTAAGGAACGTGGCCTGGGAAAGCCTCGCTCCAAGTGAACTGACAACTTAGGAAACATCACAGGATGCCACTGAATGTAAGAGGTTTAAGACTGTGTGGCTATCTATGTGAAAAGCCTATGCCCAGGCAGTGGACTTCTAGTGGCTAAGATTATGAACATTGACAAAGAATCTTAACATTTTCTATCTGTGGTGAACTTTTCTGAATATAGGTCAATTCAATCGGTAGTAAAGTATCAGTTGATGCAGATGTTTGCTGCTCTTTCATGAAATCTGCATCTCCATCATATATAGTGAAAAGTCCTTCTAGAGAAGGACCAATTAATGTTTTGACCTTGTCAATGATGGGATCACTGCCGCTGCATGAAGGTTGTGGAGGTGGGCCTCCTCCTAAAAATAAATATAATTTTAATAAATGTTCTATAAATAAATACTGGTGTATGTACTTACTACTAACTACGGTAACAATAATTATAATAACTGGCAGGGTTTGCCTCCAAATGCATACACGTGATGTATTGGGTGGCAAATTTGGACAGGTGTATGTCATCTCACACATTATATATCATACACGCCCACTACAAGGCAGTTGGTCAGTGGGTTATCTTAGAGGTTTTGTTCTTGGAGCCATGATTCTGTGAATGTACACACATAATAATAGTATTTTATTATTAATACAGTATCCTGTTTACCTGTACGATTAATTTCTTTTTTGTGTAAAGCTTCATCTTTCCTTGCTTCCTTCACTAACTGCTCGAAGGTATTTTGGCAGTCCAAACTACTGGCCTCGGTTGCTTGAGCTACTCGGTCCCAGTCCTTCCCATGTTCTTCTATGGCATTCAGTAGCAGTGGTGCTAAAACAAGTATAAAATATAATCATTGTTTTCTTTTATCGGTGGGCATGAACTTACAATGAAATACAACTGAAATAATTATCTTACCTCTGATTGCCATTTTTTCGTTGGAGTGCATTTTTTTCACTTTAATTTTTTGGTTTTTGTAACACGCTAATAAATTATCAGCGGTTCTAGGTGAGAAATTCGTTTGAGAGTTATACTCTTCAGCTAAACTTTGCCAAGCCATTTGCTTATCTTTTGTTGTAGCCCCGTCTGTTCTTTTATTTTCAATGACAGGGTATTTTTCGACAAGCTTTAATAGATGCATAACTTCGGCCGTGGTAAAATTAGGTGCCCTCGATCTCTTCATCATTATACAAACAACACAGTAAAATAACACAAAAAATAAACTCAGAAAAAAAACACGCAAGGCAATGGACGCACAAAAATAATCGCAAGAGTTGAATAATAGAGCTTCAAACAGCGTGACCACTTTTTCATCACACGATCTACCAAAAATGTCGCTAAAATCTACCAGAATCTACCAAGCCCTGTTTCAAATTCTACTTAAATTCAACCATTAATAATTAATTTTTTCTAGGTGTTTGGTACATAAAATAAAACATATTTATGAACATTTTGTTATTTCATACTTATTTATTTATTCTCAGCATTAGCATCACTATCCTTTTTGACATTTTTATACAAGGTTGTATAGTAATATGTTTTCATGACTTGTGTCATCGATACTATATTACCGTTTAAAACGGTTTACGGTTACGGTTAAAAATTCGTATATTTTCCAGCATTTTTAAACCCTCTCTAACAGTAAGATTATGTGTTTTGCTTTCGCGAAATTTTCACAGCCACGCTGAAAAAGATGGATTGTACTACCATTCAGCACGATAGTGCTGTTGTATTTCCTTTTCATGATTTAAACGTTGCGGTTGCTTCACTTTTGTTTTAATTTGAAAATTTGAATTTGAACTCCGCACGCAACAATATTTTAATTTCAAAACAAATAATATGAACTAATGCCCATGCTGAACCGAATGACCGAGATAGCTAGCGATTTTCTAACGTATACCGCCTCGTCTTCAGTGCTTAACTTCATTCATAGTGATATCATAAAGACATACCTAGGTAAATAGTGTTGACATTTTGTTTTTTTTGGCCTGGATTCTTGTTTTTTGGATTACCATTTTTAGAATGTTCAAAAACACCGATTTTCTACCGAATCTACTAAACTATACCGATTTTCTACTGAAATTACTACTAAATCATCCGACTACTAAATCATCGTTCTCATTGTCTCAAATCTACCAAAAAAGTAGAAATCTACTAAAAGTGGTCACGCTGGCTTCAAACAAAACTGACACTTTGACAAGTCAAATGACGCTTCTTTCTACGTAATATTGGGTTGCCATCAAGTTGACATAGATTTTCCATTGAAAACGGAACGTAAAGAATGAATGGCGACCGAATGATATGTTAAATCTCGATTTAGTTAAATCGAACGTAATGTTATGATGTGCAAGATAACCTTAATGAGATTTAAGTTAAGTTGAGATTAGAAAAAAAAAAAAAAAATCTCGAATTTATTAAACGTAGACTTATCAGTCTACGTTTAATAAATTCGAGATTTTTCAAATTTTGCTGCAAGTGGCCCTAAAAGTACTTCAGTTAAATCTACTTTAGTTAAGGCCGCTTTACTTGAAACCACTTTACTTAAAACCACTTTAGTTAAAACCACTTTAGTTAAAACCCCTTCAGTTAAAGCCACTTTAGTTAAAGCCACTTTAGTTAAAACCACTTTAGCTAAAACTACTTTTGTTAAAATTCCTTTCCTTTTTCCTTTTTAACCCCCGACGTAAAAACGACGGGGTGTTATAAGTTTGACGTGTCTGTGTGTGTGTGTGTGTGTGTGTCTGTCTGTGGCATCGTAGCTCCCGAACGGATGAACCGATTTTGTTTTTGTTTTTTTTATTTGAAAGGTGAATTAGTCGGGAGTGTTCTTAGCTATGTTTGATGAAAATCGGTCCAAGATGGCCGCCGCTACAAAATAGCTAATCACATATTTTTTCACAACTCCATCAATATGGGTATCAAATGAAAGGGCTTCACTAGTAGAATACTTTACACTATGATAAATTTCAAGGCCAAGATGACCGGCACCACAAAATGGCGAATTTTATATACCAAACGCATTCTCAGGGTGATATCTTTAATATAAAAAAATATCCATGTGACGAAATACAACTTTAGACGTATCTACAACTTCTCAAAACCATACTAAATTACATTTAAAAACTTTCAAATAAAAATTAAATTAAAAATTTAAAAAACCCCCAACGCACAACATAAAAGCAATTATTTAAAAAGTAAAAAATAATGTCTTTTGTTGAGCCATCAAATGTTTGTTCGTTGAAATGGCGCTATAATGGTCGCGGCGGGGTTCCGCTAAGTCAGCAATAGCTAAATAGGTAAAATACTAACTTACGCGGTACCCC
Source organism: Charanyca ferruginea (assembly GCA_947361185.1). Taxonomy (NCBI): domain Eukaryota; kingdom Metazoa; phylum Arthropoda; class Insecta; order Lepidoptera; family Noctuidae; genus Charanyca; species Charanyca ferruginea. The sequence continues at coordinate 6,646,665 of OX376080.1, read as the reverse complement.
ACCGCGACATTATAGCGCCATTTCAACGAACAAACATTTGATGGCTCAACAAAAGACATTATTTTTTACTTTTTAAATAATTGCTTTTATGTTTTGCGTTGGGGGTTTTTTAAATTTTTAATTTAATAACTAAGAAAAGCCGTTTCCACCCTTTGGTCCCACCCCACCCTGCCCACCCTTTGGAGCGAGGCTAAGAAAAAGTGAAAAAGTGAAGAATCACACAGGTACAGTTCTTCTTAGAAACCCACCACCACACCAACCACCAGCCAACCACCATAATTATCCACTTTGACGCAAAGCAACGATGCTAAGTTCCGGTTCAACCTTGTGGCGGCTTGGTGGCGGTAACATATGTTACAGTCAAAACTACTTTAGTAAAAACAACTTTAGTAGAAACCACTTCAGTTAAAACTACTTTAGTTAAAACTGGTTTAGTTAAAACTACTTTAGTTAAAACTACTTTAGTTAAAACTACTTTAGTTAAAACTACTTTAGTTAAAAGTACTTCAGTTAAAACCACTTTAGTTAAAACCACTTTAGTTAAAATTCCTTTAGTTAAATTACATTTAGGAGGAGCGCCCTAAGTAGGCTAACTACAAAACAAAAGGCTGCCTGGCTGGCTGGCTGGCTGGCTGGCTGGCTGGGGTAGGCTGGCTAGATTAGGTTGGTTTGGCTGATGTAGTGGTAGTTTTGTAAGTAAAATTATTTTTGACTGGGTTGGTTTGGACACACACACATTGGCATTGGTTGACCTTTTGGTTTATCATGCCACGCCACGGTCACGACTACATGACACACTTTTAAAACAACATTGTTTTTTTATTCCTTTTCTTATTATGTTCCTTGACTAATCCTAATTTATATTAGTAGAACTTCTTTCACTATCGACATCATCAATGCAAAAACAAATACAAATTATGGGTAGGATGGCAGTCGGCGCCAGTGCACGTTTTTGTTTTTGCGTGGTGGTGGTGGTGGTGGTGGCGTGGCGTGGCGTGGCGGTGATGGTGGCGGTGGAGGCCATGCGGAAAGAAGTGCAAGAAAAAGGAAAGAAGAACAACATAAAGAGACGATAAGAATTACATTCTATCATGATTATGACATATTTAGGTCTGGTAACATGACATACGCACACATGCATGCTCGTACATAAACACACACAAACATACACATACACACACACACATATACACATATATGCAACTACCCCACACTACTTATGCTTTTGTACACAGTTTACTGCAAGACGCCAGGTATTATAATTTTTATTTTTGTTGAACTTTTCTTCTTTTAATCATGTAACATTGTATTTTTACTTTATTTTAAACCATCCACGACACAGGGAATCCTAGTGTGGAGACCAGTGATTTATCTTGAGGATGCATGTGTGCGTATGTCATGTCACCAATCATGATAGAATGTAATTAAGTAGTTTAAAAAGTATTTACTAGTTTCTCAGTGTCATCGTAATCCAGACATTTTAAGTAAGCTTAAATGACAGATTTACATTTAGATTTTATCAAAGGTAATAAATTAATTGGGTCGTTGAGTTTATTATAGGGGAACGGTTCCATAAATGGAAAGCACCTTTTACCAAAGTCAAGCATAGAAACAGCACGAGACTTAACGGCATCCTAAAATTGAGTAGCGTTTCACACACACACACACACACACATCACTCACACACACACACACACACACACACACATATTAGATCACATGGTCATGGTCATGGTTGGTCACATTAGTTTTGTTTAATAAAAAGTGTACTTACTCGAAAGGCTCAGGCATATTCAGTTCATCCTTAGGCAGTATAGGCAGCCTCTTGTAGAAGAACTCCCAATCGAAGGCACCTCGCGCCCCCTCATCTTGCGCGCGGTACTCGAACGTATCGTAGGCGACAACGTCTATGAACGGACACGTTACCGTGCGGTAGTTCAGCGCTATCGGTTCTGTGCCAAACAAATTTGTTTCCTTTGAGATAAAAAATTTAATGGGCTGACATTTCCTCTTTCCTCAAATGGCGTAATATTATTTGGAGTTTTTTATTTACGGTACTTTAGTATCGAAATTAATTGAAAAAAAAGAAATAAAATTAAATAGTCAATAGTAGTAGTATTAGTAGTAGTATTTCAATAATCTTTATATTTTTAAGTTTATCTGTGAGAATTTTAAGCACAGTTTGTGATAAACTCAGAGGCTTGAACCTTGAATCTCTGACCACATATTAATTTGCCTCCTCACTTTTATTTTGAAAGTCTCTAGCGTCTTCTTTTGTTGCAATCTTTAAATTTTAAACTAAGCAACGGATTTTAATGCGTGTTTCATCATTAGATAGTGATTCAAGAGGAAGTTTAATACGTATAGTTTGATATTAGTGCCAATTCTGTTGTACACAAACAAAACTTATTTTAAGCTATTTATATGTCTGTCCAATAAAACAAGAAAGAGACAGATATTATTAGGAAATATTTGAGACGAATCACTCTTCCTTATTTTTGAATTATGATGCCAAAACTCGTCTGCTAACTGTTCTTCTTCAAATGGAAGATTTGTATTTTTAGAGTGCTCCATTTCCTGTCTGATTCCGTCAGATTTGTTGGACATAATCCTGAAAATAAAGCTAATTTAATCAAAACGTTAAAGTACAGCAGACTCAACCCATAAATAAAAAAAAATAAGTTAATGAGAAAATAAATAGTTACCTGGAAACATTTGCCCCAACTGAGCTATAGATGGTCCAGAACGTTTTGGATTTGGATCCAGCAATGTGTCAGGGCTTGTGAACCATAAATCTTTCAACCTTTATCTGAGCTCATCTTTAAAGCGGAAGCGATTTTTGATTTGATTTAGTATGCAACGGAACGATAATTAACTTTTTTCGCGAATGAAAAGGAAGTTATGCCCATTCAGCCTATTGAGTTATGTTATTTTACCAGTTTGTACAATTGGATAGAAAATACGTAGATTCTGGGACTAAAGTTCGTAGGTTTTCAGGAAAGACCTAAAGTTCGTAGATCTACGTAAAAAGCGTAGAGTTGGCAACGCTGGCACTGACGCTTTTTTCTTTCTCGGCGGGAGCCGTTACGAATTTTCGCCTAGAGGCAGCGACATCAGCCGGTAGTCAAGTAGGTCAGGTACACAACAAAGCATAAAAAAAATTACGCATTTAGGTAGCCTTATTTTAATGCATTTTTAATCTTTTTCTGCTAGGACAACAATAAGTATATTATGAGTGAAAAAAAAATATTACACATTTTACAGACAACTAATAAGTTGTCTGTAAAATGGGTTTACGGACGATAGTTTTAAATGATTACATCATAAAGAAACCAAATATTCTCAAGAAACAAGAAGGAGAAGAAGAAGCTAATAATGGCTTCCGTCGAGGTGGGTGGAGCTTATATTGCTTAGGCCGATCTTTCGTATCGCGTGTTCCGCGCTCTCGCTTGCACGCTCAGGCTCAGGCGGAACGTGACACTTTTTCGTGCGTGCAGCCGGTGTTCATCGACATATACAGTACCCGGCACGTAAGTTGGCCAGAGATTTTGTAGTGGGGGAAGTTCGCGCATGTAAAAATGTATGAAATTGTGCGTGCGCGAACTTCCCCCACTACAAAATCTGTGGCCAACTTACGTGCCGGTAATTATAAGACGTTATCACGTCAAAAACAAAATTGCGAGACTTTTTAATTTTACTACTTTATTATTGAGATTCGAGTTGAGTTCAACTGAACTGACTATATGGGTAATGGTCTCTTATAGTCAGTTCAGTTGAGCTCAACTGTCAAATTGAGTATAAACGTCGTATTTATAAGTCGAATTGAAGCTGATATTTTACGCAAAAACGAGATCAAAAATTGTTTTGGTAAAATTAACTTCAATCACTCAACTTGACTCACCTTTGGGGTCAGATGGCCGTGTGTGATATGTCCCCACATAATTATTTTAATATTCATTTTTGGCATTTTCTAAACTTGCATTGCATGTAGCATAAAATATTTTTAGGAGTTGGCAGCACTAGGTTCGGGCCGCGTTTGATTGATTGAATATTTTTAATTTAGATTTTTGACATTGACATATTTGACAAAAACCGGCCGGTTTATGTTTATTTTGAACCAAATTCTGAAATTCATAACAGTTTTGTAACCTATTCATAAAAGAATTCCAGTATTCTGTCGGGTAACAAATAATTGAATCACAAGTAAGTATTCTCGACATTAAACTTTACCTACTAAACAATAATAATCAACATACGATTTGATTGCATTTTCTGTTAGTTTCTACAAGATCTAATTTTTATGCCTTTTTTATCTCAAGGGCCGTAACAAACTATGCTCACAGTCAGGAATTTAGATTATTTTCTATCGAACCTGGACAGATTTAATGCTATTACTCGCGTTCTGTACATGACAATAAAATTCAATAGGTACATATATTTCCTTAAGACACACTTGGTCCGCGTGAGCAAAACCGTGAGCACAGCTAGTAAGTGTGTACTTAAAATCATCTTTTTTTTATTAGCATTTTTTTCTTTAGCTATAGTGCCTCTCCCTCCCTATGAAAAGTTGGAAAGTCAATTTTGTTATTATCCAATTACGGCGAATATTTGCAAAAATACGCCATGTGAAGTGCCAGCATAAGACGACCCATTCACGTGGACTTACTGCCACACTCAGAGACGTCACTTAATAATAATGACTCATTAACTTTAATTTACCAACATAACTTGCCTTCTCAATCTGTCATATTTTTGACTGACATAGTTCTAATTTATGTTGGTTGATTAAAGTTAATGATTTATTATTATTAAGTGGCGTTTCTGAGTGTGGCAGTAAGTCGTGGTTATGATCTAGTTACAAATAAAACCAAAAAAGTTTCTTTGTTTTTATCCAGTAACGAAATGATGGACGATGAATACTTCACAACTTGCCCATATGATCCCTGCCATCGCGTACCTCGTTCCCGTATCCAGCATCACTTAGTCAAATGCGAGAAGAAATATCCAAAACTCTGGATATGCCCATTCAATGCCACACATCGTTGCCCAGATGACATGAAGCAACAACATTGTGCTACTTGTCCGAGCAGACCAGAAGATGAACCAAACCCTATAGCTAAAGATGTACAAGCAGGTTCTGTCGTAAGTAAGATTATTCCCAAACCTATACAGCAAAATGAATTTGCTCCAGAAAACGATCCTGAATGGGATTAATTTAATTATTTAATGATCTGTGAGACACTTTGAGAATATGTAAGTTTATTTTTATGTAACTCATCATTGGACTAACAATCTGTTTATTTATGAATTGATTGTTTAAAACCCTAGTGATAGGTCAGTCAAACTGAATATAAACATTTTTATCAGTGTTACTTATGAGTACCTATGTTAAATTATAATATTCCTATTTTAACATTTTACCTAGTTTAGCAGAGTTTATGTAGCACACTATCTCATACTAATTTTCAAGCCCAATACTTGAGTAATAAATGTACCGATACATACAAGTATTTTTAGCCGACGAATAAAAATATAACTTAAAAGGTATAGAAATAAACTTGAAATTTCAATACACGGCATGCCTAAGCATACCGCGGTATTTTTTTTTTGTACTTACGACCGTTAACATTCAAATTTCAACTTCATTTTTATACTGTTAAGTTATATTGTTATTCGTCGCCTAAAAATACCTTGCCATACTGTGCCGACACGGCGCCGGGCCTAAGATTCCAACTTCACTAAAACCACCCCAGTAGTCGCCCACAAAAGTATTGTAACTCTCTCTGTGTATTGCCTGTTAGAGCACATTCCGGGAAAAAAATATGTAAAGGGTACCGTGTCTTCCTGAGCACGGTAAGGTAACACATGATCACTGTACCACCTTCTCTGAAGTCATTTTGACGGGCAGACAGAGTTTCCATTCTGAGTGCCCATGACCTCATAATAGTAGGTACCTACTATGGCCTAACCGCCTAAATGAGACCGTTCCTGAGGTAGCTGCGCGGTGCGGGAGGGGTGACAGTTGTCACAAGTTGACGTATCAGTGAGCTCTCGCGTCACGTCACCGCACTGAGGTAGCTGCGCGGTGCGGGAGGGGTGACAGTTGTCACAAGTTGACGTATCAGTGAGCTCTCGCGTCATGTCACCACACTGAGGTAGCTACGCGGTGCGACAGGGGTGATAGTTGCCACAAGTTGACGTATCAGTTAGCTCTCGCGTCACGTCACCACACTGAGGTAGCTGCGCGGTGCGGGAGGGGTGACAGTTGTCAAAAGTTGACGTATCCGTGAGCTCTCGCGTCACGTCACTACAACCCTCACGCACCGCACCTACCTCAGGAACGGTCTTAGTTAAGTGGTTGGGCTGTAATAATTTGTGTTTTTTATGTTTTTTTTAGTTCTTAAGTACAAAAGGTATAATTTCGTTTGACTATTAAGAATATTGACAAACCATTTTCTATGTAACTTTGATGTTACCATATATATATTTTAAGTTAAATAGTTAAGTAGAGTAGGTAGTTAATTAATTGTGCTTAATCTTTTGATCGCCGAGCATAGACACTCGGGCATGTTTTCCACGCCAAGCAACAAATTACCGCAAATACAATCACGAGATTGTATTCGCTTTAGAATTTTAATTTATATTTGTATTGGTTTTTTTAACGATGCGGCGCTTTGTGCTGTACTTACTCGTGTCAGTACAGCAGAAAGCACGATTGTAGGTATTCGCTTTAGAATTTGTATTTGCTTTGGTGGCTTCACTCTCAGTGTTCCGCACGGTCTATCTGCCTTTTGTTTCATAATCTGATGCAAATACCTACAAATAAAAAATGGTAATAAGAAATAACTAATGGATATGTTTGTTCCTTTTTACAATGTTTAATCAACGTATAGTTTTAAATAATAGTGAAAATAAACAGAAAACTTAATTAAGTATTTTTCTTTTCTTAAAAATGTTCCGTGTAACCTTTTTGCTGTCGGCTTGAGCCACACGCTGTGGAGTTCAAAAGATTAATACATATTTAATGGCAAATATTAAAACTATTCAGTGATGTAGTCCTTTCTTTTATTTAACTAGCTGACCCGACAGATGTTGTCCCTATTTATCTAACCTTACCTACCTACCCACCCCACCCTACTTACCCTACCGACCTACCTACCCACGCCACCCTACCCTACCGACCTGCCCACCCTACCCTACCCACCCTACCGACCTACCAACCTACCCTAAGTCATCATCATCATCATCAGCCGGAAGACTTCCACTGTTGAATAGACCTCCCCATAAGGAGGGGGGGGGGGAGTTGCCTTAATCCCCCACGCTTGGCAGGCGTCTTGGGGATCGCAGTGTAGCCAAGTACCTACGCAGGAGATATTATAAGGGTCAACTCACACCGAAAGAGCGGCGAAGGGCAACGAAGCGGGACGCAGTTTTAATGTCATATGAATTTTAACTTTATTTTCATTAAAATAATATTTATTATCGCATGAGAAACTCGAACGAGTCGCGCGGATGCCCGCGGCGCCGCAGGAATTCCGGGGAATTCCATAAACGTAGCCGTGCGACTGCGTGAGAAGTCGCGGGAAGTCCCGAGAATGTTCGAGCAGTCGCGAGCGGCCGCTGGCAATATCCCGCCCCTCGCGCCCGCTCCCCGCGCGCGCCTGTTGCACGCTAGCATTCGCATTCATTCCTTGCAGTGCAACGAAAACGTCTTTTCTTCCACAGGCCGTGAACTCAAAAGTTTCTTTTTCTTTTAAATCTTTCCCTCCATATCTCTTCGGCCTCTACCTCTTCTTCTTCAATTATATGTGCAATAATAATTAAATCCAAAATACCCATTTTCACTGCTTAAACACAAGTTTCCTCTAGTTTTGTTTAAAGTGAACTGCGCATAGGAGAGCGAGCACTCATTTTACCACTTTGGAAGTGTCTCTCGCGCAAACTATTCAGTTTAGAAAAAAAATAAAAATCTTAATGCGGTTCACAGAATACTCACTAAGTTTCAACAGTATACTTCTTATAGTTTCGGAAAAAAGTGGCTGTGACATACGGACGGACAGACAGACATGACGAATCCATAAGGGTTCCGTTTTCTGCCATTTCGCTACGGAACCCTAAAAAGAACTTCCTATTGGAAAACCCCAATATTAATAGTTTTTCTGACCTAGGTTTTTCTGAGGAGCTCGTGGCTAAGAAAAAGCCGTACATATCGATCGGTGAAAGGTTAAGTTGCCGCGGTCGGTCTGTGGGTGATCAACCATTTCATACCGAGCTTCCTCCATGCCTCGGAAAGCACGTAAATCCGTTGGTCCCGGCTGTCATTTGTAGATCTTTGACATTCGTTATGGGTAGTCAGAAGCCACAAAGTCTGACAAGCAGTCTTACCAAGGAGTATCGTGATACCCAGTGACAGGGCTGTGGAGGTCATATAGGCAGTCGCTCCATGTAAAACACTGGTATTCAGCTGCATCTGGTTAGACTGGAAGCCGACTCCAACGTAGTTGAAAAAGGCTAGGCAGGGCAGATGATGAGTTTTTCTGTCCTAGGAATCGAGACCAATAGAGTCTACTAGACCCTTTTTCGCCCGTCGTCACGGCCCCTTAGTCCCTGGAAGGGACCGCGAGTATTTTTATGCCCGTGGTTCCTTCAAGATATATATAACTACCTAGGTACTGCCAAATTACCCTGGTCACAATAAAATTAGACATAAACAAAAACCTTTTTTACAGTCCCTTCAACCGATTTTGACTTCTATTCCCTAGGCTTAAGCATGACATTAGAGGCAAAAAAGTGGTTAAAATAACAACTGTTTACTGCAGTTGCCATTTGTCATGCTACCAACGCAATATGAGTCAAAATCGGTTGAACGGACTGTAAAAAACGTTTTTGTAAATGTCTAATCTTATTGTGAACTGGGTTATAGATATTTGAAATGCAGTCATCGAAATGCCTGCCAGAATGGATAAATGCCCACCAACTTGTTTCCTAAAGTATTGTAGAAATGTATGAGTTTGACTGCAAAAAGCGATTTGGTTCTGGCATAGGGGCGTAGGGGGTCACAGTTCTAACCTAACCTAACCATGTCGGATCCGCCCCAGGAGGACTCTAAGGGTCAAAAAGACAACCGCCTTAAACTAAAAATTCAAAAAATAACTTGAGCACAGAACACACATTGACTTTAGTTTTGAAGAGATTGAAAGTTAACTAGGTACTACAAAGATTGATGAAACTAAAACGTCGTCCATGTAAAATTTTTGGGTATTTGTTGATTTTTCAAAAAGTGCTGAATCAACTTCGTTAAAATTTATATGGAACCACACCTGAAGCATACCCTATCCATAAAAAAAAAGAATTTTCAAAATCGGTTTACGTTTGCCGGAGAAATCGCGTAACAAATCCCGCACATACGTAATGCAAAGGACAATGCCAGAAACTCTATAGAACTTTGCCCCACTCAATAAAAGTCATGTGCAATATGTAGCATCTTACTGTTTATTTATTGCTGATAACTAAACATTAGTCTTAGTGACTGTAGAACTTGCGGTTTCCGTTTAAATCTAAAAACAATAATGACATTGAATATGGGTTAAATTGTATTTTAGGTAAAATGAGTTTGTATTTTGTGGGTAGGTATTTCGTAATCCGCAAGTTCTAAAGATAAACAACTTAGTACAGAAAGGTATATTCATTACAATTATTTTAATTAATTTACTTTTCTGTACATGGTCGGGGCAGGATCTGGCATTGTCATTTAAGACTTATACGGTTTTCTTATGGATGCCATTGTCAGAACTGGACTAAATTAAAATGGAACCACACGGGAAGTACTAGCTTTCAAATAAAAAAAGAATCATCAAAATCGGTTCAACCAGTCCCAAGAAATCAGGTAACAAACATAAAAAAAAAAATACAGACGAATTGATAACCTCCTCCTTTTTTGAAGTCGGTTGAAAAGATTTTGGTTATGCAGTTTGGTAAGCAAAAAGCCAAGGCGAGAGCTAGGCAAGATTTACCTATGTAGATTGTTTTTATTTACGAAGAAAATAACCTCCGTGCTCCCTTCCAGAGAATACGAGAAGGGACCACGTAATTTTCCAGTATTATAGGGACAACGAAGAAAAAAAGCTCCGTGGTCTCTTCCAGAGAATACGAGTAGGGACCACGCCATTTTCCAGTATTATAGGGACCACGAAGAAAAAAAGCTCCGTGGTCCCTTCCAGAGAATACGAGAAGGAAGCACGTAAGTTTCCAGTATTATAGGGACCACGAAGAAAAAAAGCTTCGTGGTCCCTTCCAGAGAATACGAGAAGGAACCACGTAAGTTTCCAGTATTATAGGGACCACGAAGAAAAAAAGCTCCCTTCCAGGGATTATGAGAGAGAAGGGACCACGGGCGACCGACTTACTAGACCATTAATTTGTAATTTTATTTTTACCTTTTGTTAATTTAAAATGATAAGTTAACAAGTGTTAAACAAAGCAGGTAATTCTGTTATTATCTAATCTAACTTCCTGAATCAACGGATTGTTGAGTCCACACCCTACCATAGATAATGCAAATGTTATTCTACTATTGATTTTTTATATTGCGTCACATTTTTTAGGTTTTCGCACCTCAAAAAGAAAATCGGATCTTTGTAGGATTACTTCGTTGTCCGTCCGTCTGCAAGACCCTTTTTTTCAGGCACGGGTGGAGCTATCAAGCTGAAATTAAATAATATCAAATACTACTTACCTAAGTAGGTACCCCTACCCTAATTCAAACTTCTGAGTCAAGGCAACCAAAAAATTTTCTAACACAAAAGACAACCGCCTTCAAAAAGTAAAAAATTACTTCAATTTCCAAGTCGGCGGCTTTGGTTTTGCTTGTTGTTTTGTATTGCCACCGACTTGCGAATTGAAGTAATTTTTTACTTTTTGAAGGCGGTTGTCTTTTTTGTTAAAAAGGTTTTTATTTTTCGCTTTTTAGTGCCTACCTCTTACCATACAAATTAATTACGAAACGGTGACACCAAAAAAATTCAGTCATCCCTTAATTTTCTACCCTTAGGAGTAGAAAATTTTCTTGAAAATTATATGAAAATTTTGAGGTATACACTATCAACTAAAAAAAGAATCATCAAAATCGAACAAAACTGAAAAAAGTTATGTGTGGTCAAACATAAAAATAAAAATATAAAAAATGTTCTTATAATGAAAACTACTGGGCCAAAGTATGTTAAATTTTTATGGGACCAAATGGCGACTATTCCACATCAAAATAAAGAACCACGTAAATCGGATCATAAATCTCAGCATAATCGGTGTACATACATAAAAAATGAAAACCAATCGAATTGAGAACCTCCTCCTTTTTGAAGTCGGTTAAAAAGATAGGTACAAGATACGACCGTTTTTATGCCGCATATTTATTTACTGTCGTGAATTCCAAACAGGGCTTTATTATACTGTATACATTTTCTTCGAAATCTTATCAGTGGTTAGCAAAAAGGAGCTCCGTTTAAGAGACCCGTGCGACCGCGCAGTTCTTCACGTTTCAACGATGTATTCCCGTTGTCCTCGTAGGCCATGTCCCCGTTAAAGCCTTTTGTTTCCAGCCTTTTACCATCCACTGCTGAACGTAAGCCTCCCCCAGAGATTGACAACCAACCCGGGCTTGGGCAGCCCGCATTCAACCGCTGCCAGCCACCTTCTTTAAAACGTCGGTCCACCGTGCCACAGGGCGTCCCACACTACGCTTCATTGTTTTACAAATTCCTTCGTAACGTTGACGTAGTCGTTTTTCTTCTACGACACTGTGTCCGTGCAGTCGAAATGGCCACAAAAACAACTTGAGCATGCGCGTAATACACAAGCTGGCGGCCTACCTGAACTGAAGCGGTCACCCTACCTACACACATCTTCAGTACCAGAGGCCTTGCAGATGCGTTGCCAGAAACACCGAAATCGGCATCCCCTTCAAACTGAAACGCTGCTTTTCGTCAGTAGGTAGGTAATAGAAATCAATACAATAGTCACTTGAAAATTAATCCAGAGAACCGTTGGTCTAGTGATTGCAGGTCTCGCAAGCACGACTGTAGGTTGCCGAGTTCAATTCCTAGGACAGTGTTGGTTCTGGTACTTATAAGCACACCTCCGATACTCCATACAAACTAAACGATTTAACTACATACACTACTACCAAAATACCAGACGTACAATACAAATACGTGCGTGTGTGTGTGCATGTCTACGCGCCGCTCGAACTAAAAGCAGTTTCGAGAGCACGTTCCACGCCAGAACAGGTGAGGGACAGTATTTCGGAGGGGGGCGGAGTGTGTCACTACTGTACCGTAGTACAAATACTTATACTGTGATTAGGTAGCCACATTTATCGTAGCATTAGTAGCGTTTTAAATGTCCTGTAAAGAGCAGGTGTGTGTGCAGACATTTTGGGAACAGGTAAGTGGGCCATTGTCTGGTCAGGAGCACCGCACTCACATTGGGTGTAAATGGGATCTGTAATCCGGATAATATCCCATTTTGCAAGGTTGTGTTTGCTGCTGCAAACCCCAGTTGACCCCTATTTAAATTACTGTAGGTATACCTACTTGAATACCTAGATAACTGGCGAAATTTGTTTATACCCCTCTACATACAGTTTTACGCGCAGTTTAAACGTGAAGGAGGTCATATGACCCTTATGTTGAGTACAATAGAGCACTAAGGTTCATACCCACGTGTAACAGAACATCGAGCCGCCCTGATGTGTCAAGTACCCTCCGTCGAACCGAACAATTAGCACGACGTTCGACGCTTTGTTACAACTTGATTTTATAAACAACGAGCGAATTTGTGTAACATTTAACCGAGCAGATAACGGCAGCACACGAAACCTGCAGACTCGACATTTCAACATGGAATAGGTATAAATGCCAGCGTCGAGCATTCGCAGGAACGTTACATGGAAATGCTTTTAACTCAACGACTGTCGGGCGAAAGTGTTGAAGGTCAAACCTCCGCTGCTTATGTTGTATGCTGTGTTACGGACTGTGTAACATAAGACATTAATCAATTTAAGCTTTTGCTTGTACCTACTTATACATTATCATGTAGAGTATCGGCCCTGGGCAGAGCGAGTGGAGCGGTCCCTGTGGGCGCCAAATGCGAAATACAATGGATTTATATCAGTTCTACAAGTTCAAGTTCCTATTGTTTGTGTTAAAGAAGCAGCAGTGTATAGAGCTATTAATTTAAATTATAATTCAGTAAGTGGTGATTCTTACAATAAAAATTGATATTTGGAAATACTATTTACGTGATCTGAAAGCGTTGACCACCAGACAGGCTCAAAGGCTAGAATCGGTGCATTTCATTCATTAATTTCAGAAAATGGTCGAGAAAAACCACAGGTGTAGGTATGTATATTTACCTTTAGGGGGTGTAAAGCCATGCTTACACGAGCAAAATTATTCGCTCCGGCAATTATTGATTTAGGAACTACTGATAATAATTGTTCCAAATGCAGGTGATCAATCGTGTGGATCAAAAGGTATTTGCTAGCGAACAAAGTCTTTGCAACAACTACACAAAACATTCACACAAGCTATCGATGACTAAAACATTTATCATTATTTTATCATTTCAAAATCCCGATACCAGAGATAGTACAAAATAAATAACTTTGAAAATATTTAGTGTACACCGGTGAAGCAATACATAGATACATTTAGGCGTTTTTTTTTAAATATATTTACATTTAATCGTGTTAAAAGTTACATTTAAATCAGTTAATTTTTATTTAATTCTTAGTTTTTTTTACTTTCGTTGGTAGTTAAAAAGTGATTCGTTTTTAGTGCAATAAGTTACGTAAATATTTTATCAAAGTGATTAACAGGATTATACACTTCGTTTTAAAACCAAGTGCATAAAGATTAAAAGTGTGTGATTAAAAATTTGGGAAAGCATGGTTTTGTAATTTTGTAAGTATCTATTTTGTAAAAATTGTGGACAGCTTTATTACCCATTGGCCTAGTGGTTGTAGGCACTGCCTACTACTGAGGAAGAGTTGGGTTCGATTCCCGAGTCAAGCAGTGCGGCTTATTTCTTGGGAATTATTCATACCTGGCGAAATATGGGTCAGTGTAGGTACACTAGAACGAAGTATTTGGTGTATAGGTAACAAGCAAAAAGTATTCATCTTTGTACTATACTATCAATATTAATTTTTATTACTCGCGTTCGATACCTACCGGGCAAGTAGCAATGTGACTTGTTAAAATCATAATTTTCTAATTATATCTATGACTATATCCGCATCGGCGACAAAATGGCTAGAAAGTGTCACATCGGCACGGCTGCTACTCTGCGTGTCTCGGGTTCGATTCCCAGACGCAACAGTACTGTTCTTGGTCTACAAACAGTTGTTCCGAATGTAATTACGAGTATGTATATGACGGTTTAAATGTTTTACGCGCACCCACGACAAAGGCGTAGCTAGGATTCTGTAAAGAAAATGGGATAAGTACAATCAGGAAAGGAGATACCTATCTCCTTTCCTGATGTTATCGAATGAAATTTAATTAAATCATTGAAATATTTATTATCTATTTTTATTTTATTTTATTCAAAAACATCCATCGGTTTCTAAATAAACATTAACTATACCTTTTTTTTTGACGACCCTGCATAGGTATGCAGGGTCGTCAAAACATTAATTAAATTTTTAATTAAATTTCATTCGATAACATCCATCGGTTTCTAAGTAAACTTCAACTATTTTCGATGACCTGCATACCTATTTCTTTTGCTGACTGTACATGCTGCAGAAGCGGTGGGATAGACTTTTTCGATTATTCTTAGTCCATTGACAGTTATTACGGAGTGTGAGCACTCCATACTAGTATGAATAACATATCTGGGGGCACGGCAGTGCCCCCGCCAAGACGAGCCAAATGAAGCGCAAGAGCACTGCCTATCTTTTCTCGAAACGATTCGTTGTTTTTTTGAACCCTCATAACTTGGGTTTGGATTATGCCAGATAAACAAAATTCTCGGAATATGATGTCAATAGTAGACTTATTAAATATATAAAGTTACAATAGCATACCTCTTATACTTTAGATTTAATTGATATCTAAAAAAGCCTGATTTCGTCACTGACTCACTCACTGATCAAAATTCTGGGGTACTTTCTGAAGTCCTAGACAGCTGAAATTTGGTATATAAGCTAGTATTAGTACACAAAACAACAAAAACAAACTTAAACTAGAACAAATGAACAAAATAAAAAAAATTGTCTTATACAGGCAACTTACAAAACGAAGTGAAATCCCCCTAAAAACATTTTCATGTAAAATGTTGCCAAGACGAGAGCAAATGGCTCGCACTGTCAAAAAGTTATCAGATCTCTACCTATAATCTCTACTTTACTTGCCCTAACTTCACAAACTCTTCACCTTAGTAAAAATATGTATCTGGCTTGGCTGTTTCGTTACTGCAAGAACTATTGTTTAACAGAAAAGTAATGAACAATGAATACATTTTTCGCTTACGTAACGTTAGCGAAACGGCAAAGCCACATACATATTTTCACTAAGGTGAAGAGTTTGTGAAGTTAGGGCAAATAAAGTAGAGATTATAGGTAGAGATCTGATAACTTTTTGACAGTGCGAGCCATTTGCTCGCGTCTATGCAACATTTTACATGAAAATGTTTTTGGTGGGATTATAAATATGATTTTGCATGCATCGATCAAGCATGGCGATTGCTGCTGAGGGGGAGCTCAGCAGTAATCGCCTTGGGGAAGATGATGATGATAATGACTATATTTTATTACTAGTGTTAGTTAAGCATTAGTAAATTCTTCGTGGTATCATTATTAAGTGACACATGCGGTCCGGAAACTCGGGATTTTTTTCATCAAATCAATTATTTTTGGAAATCGTATCCATACTTTCCTAAAGAAAAATAAACTTTAGTTACAACTTTAAATATGCACTCGGATTATTCCATCCCTAGTTATAAACCAATATTATGTAATCAGCCGGATTGTTTGTCAAAACCTTGGCTTTTCCTTATCATAATCAGCTGCAATAATTCCTTGATAACAACACGAAATATTAAAATAAGTATTTGATATCGTATAAGCTTCGTTGCCTTCACTAAGGAAGGAAGATCGCCCGGGGTGACATTTTGCAGCGATTCAGTAGACACTGTAGACAATGCGGTGCAGTTAGTTCAAAGCATATTTCAATTAACCATTTGTGATTTACAGGTACTTTTAAGGTGTCAGAGAGTCAGTCAGTTAGTCAGGAAATTGAAGGTAGTCGCTCGTTCCTAAACGTAGGGTAGGTCTCTATCCTAAGGTATATGTGTTCTGTGGTCTCTATGGAGAAGAACGAGCAAAAAAACTCCACGGACTCTTTTAGACGTGTGTTTTATTAACGTGCGTCTGCATCGCTACTTTTGGCCGTTTTTCGCATTTGCAACACGCGACTACAGCAATGCAAACGTGCGACTAAATTGATTTAAGTAGCCTTGTAACGCGCTAACACGCGACAACGCCTCTGCAATTTCCAAACTTTATTTTTTTGTTATCATTCAATACATTTACATTTGGGCAAACCGTCCACGGGTCGATCTCCAGAGGCGTTATTTTTCGTGTCGGGCGGGAGAAACCCATTTTAAAATCGAAAAATGTTTTCAAAATATTTTTTTATAGACAGTTCGCTGTCTAATCTACGTGGTACAAGGCTAATATTATGAATAAGTTTATTTTAAATATTTAAAAAAAAATATTAAACCTTAAAATCCTGATCGCTCTGGGTTGACCCAACTCCCGATTGAATCAAAAAAATATTCTTCAACTTTTTAATGAGAAGTATCATATCAAACAACTTATTTAAATTACATAACAAATAGTTAATCTTCATAGTAATAAAATATTTTTAGTTGTATTAACAATACTTTTGCCACAATTTTAATTTAAAATCGTGTCCGGGCATTTTATCTCATCGCTCTGCGCTGAGGTAAAACATCGCGCTCATCCCTAGTTACGCGTTATATACCCTCTACTCTATTCCCCTACCGTGGGGCAACGCCAGTAGTGGTCTAACCGCCGAGGAGGATGACCTGTGTGCCACGTTCCCGCGTTCCAACATTACGAAGGTAAGTTTATGATTACTCTGGATTTGGTTCTCGAATTTTATGATTGCTATGGCACATTATTTAAATTCGATAGTAAGCTTGTGAATGTGTTTCTTATGTGAATTAAGTGATCGTTATGATGTTTTTTATGAGACGTAATCACAACTTTCTATTGTTTTATAATTCGGCTATATTTATGATTTTGTGACTTTTTCTGATCGCTATGGCTCTGATTGCTCTGTCCAAAAAGACCAGAGCGATGATATTTTGCATTAATTGTGCGTTATAAATCTATTTTAAGTAGTAGTACCCGACTGTAACAATGACAAACGATGAACTATGCATATTAATCTTTAATTTATAATCTTTTCTGAGTTTCTTCGGATAAGCTAAACCCAAAAACCCGATGATACATTGCATTTAGTTAGCTACCACAACTGTAACCCTTTCTTCTCTATTTAATGACAACTATTGTTGCAGATTGAAATCATGCGTCAAAATAAATTATGTATTGAAGCAAAACGTCTTAGGAAGAAATTGGCTGAGCGTCGTAGAATGTCCAAGATAAAAAATGATCCAGATCTATACGCACAATGGCTTGTAAAGTCAAGAGGGAGTTACCAAAGGAAAAAAGCTCGGGGCACAGTACTACCAATGAGTGATTTAACTCCAAGCTATCAAAAGGTTCGTAGGAAGAAAAGCAGGCAGAGTTCTCGACGATATTATTCAAAGAAAGAAGTGGATAAGTTACCAGCAACTGATGAGGTCCCAATAAATGAAGAACCTATCTATCTATTTGAGAACCGTGATCCTATTTCAAATGTTCCTCAATCATCTCCAACCTCAAACACCAACAAGGAAACAAAACCTAGAGAGATACTGCAAACTGTAACACAAGATGTTGAAAATGAGTTTAACATTATGAATCGTGTAGAAGTTCATTCTCAGACAAGTTCCTGTCTTCCAGAGACATTTAAAAAATACGACAATTTGACCTATTTTGATTCACCCGCGTCACCGGTTATTAGAAGAAGAATAAGAAGATCTCATCGGCTATCGCAAGATACTGAACGAACGAACGAACTAACATGTATTGGTAGTGCTTAAATAAATAATATTTTATCAATATTTTTGTTTTGTTTCACTGATTTCACCATTTATGATCGCTCTGGCACCAATTATGATTGCTCTGGTCGCGAAATTTTTTGAAATTAAATATTTCCATAACTGTTTGTGTAAATTGAAGGCCAATAGTAAAAATATACCATTTGAATATCATTCTTTTTAATGAGATACATAATTACCCTTAAATATCAATATCTGAAAAGCACCAGAGCGATCACACGAATACGCCCGTTTTGGAGATTGATCCCCACACTTTAGGTACATATTTGCGAATTAATGCCGTATTTCCGCACAGTATGGCATTTTTTTGCATTAGTTTTTTGGGGAGTACAGAGGGCTAATTCACGTAATTTTATGACGCGCCGATGAAGTTGTAGTGCAGTTTCAGTCAAGTTCAAGTTTGAGTGATAAACGGTATTCTTGTAATCTTTAGCGCATTAGCTGCGCGTGAAGTGCACGTCGACTGTACGACAACTAACAAAATATTCGAATAGAATCGATTACATTTAAATTAATATGACGTTATTATAACACCAGTACAGATGTTAGTGCTTTTTCTTACGTTAAACGAATAGTAGAATACCGATCATGTTGCGTTCCGAAGCACGCACCAAAGACGCGCAACAGTAGAATGTCGTTATTGCGTTCGCGTGACGCGAGCGTGTCTGATAGCGGTAGAGAATAGGAAAAGCGTATTTCTGATCGTAACTTAACTGCAACTGCACTGCAACAGCACTTCTTTAGTTATGTGAATTAACCCACAGGTACAACCCGGGACAAGCACCCGCGCCTCTATCTTTAGAGGTATAAACCCGCGGACGGGTGGTTATAGCGAGTACATCGTTGGTTATTGAAACGCCTTTGCCCTGCAGTGGGAAAATACAGGAAGCAAAAGCAAAAAAAAAGCAACAAAATATCTTATTTCATTGAAAATTAATCCAGTTTTCAGGCCTAACATAAAATATTTTTTAAAGAAGTTGTGTCTTGAAATGATGTTTACGATCCAATTATTGGTTTTGGATGATAGATAATAGATGGTAGAGGTAAGGACCACGATCTCTGTGTATGAAGTGTTCGTTAAAATGTGCCATGTAAGCGTGGAGCTACAATCGCGACCGGGTTATTTTCTAACTCTGCATACTTCAATCTGTCAACAACTGCTACATTCACAGATCTGTGGCTACATTCGTACCATACCCTGTGCCTACACTAGCGCCATTTTGGCAGGTTTTAGAACTGTTAATTTACTGCTTAAGAGGATTGTGAGGTGACGATACGCGACGCGATTAGGTATTTCCAAAAATGCACTCTTTTTCAAATCGCTCGCTCTGCCTCCCTTCAGGTGAACAATACAAATACAATATGCCCCTGCCCCCCGATCCGTATCGTGCGATAGAGAGAGTTAAAAGTCTAGAATGCAATTGCCTACATTTCGTTTTTGAAATATGGTTTTGGGCGATAACGTTGTCCCCTCTAAACCTTCACGAAATGAGACAATCTCATTAGATTCAGTACACCTTAATCTAGGTCTTTACTTCTTTCTATGTAATTCAGTACAGTATAATTTTAAAAAGTACGCTCTACGAAGTTTTTTAGTCAACAATTTAGATATTTAGATGCTAACTACTTATGTCGTAATTGATATTTCTTTAAAATAAAAACACACAGACCTAGTGTTTCATTATACCTACAACATTTCCAAAAAATATGAAGATTGGACTAAGTTGACGGGGTGGAAAACGTTATCGCTTTTTGTATGAAAAATTACAGCCTCACAATCCTCTTAAAACTGGACACTTTTTCAACTTTCTTCCCATACGAGTTAGTGCTCATTACCTCTACCCTCCATAGTTTTGGAACTGCCTACCTCATTCAATCTTCCAATATCTTCAAGAAGTATTAACAAAATGATTGATAGTTACCCATACCTAATACTACCTATTACCTACTACTTACTTACATACTTTTAACATGACGTTTTAATTTCTAGATAATTATTAACAGCCGATAATTTAATAAACATGATATCTTTATTATTATCGTTGCGATAAACTTGATATCATTAAAAATGGAAGTGGGACATAGTAGGTTGTTAAAGTTTTTCAAAGAAGGCCGTCATAACAAGTAAGTGTATAAATATTTATTTGTATTTTTATTTAAATTAGTGAACGCTATGGTTAGGAACTCGTACGGGGGAGTAGTTCTGCTTCTTCTTAATTCTGCCGTCAAACAGCGCTGCTGTTTTCTAGAGTTGTAATTACACGCAATTGAAATACTTGATATTTCAGCTTGTTATTGTGATGGAAAATTGACAACGCATCGTTGATGACTCTGGTATTGAAGACACTGACCACTTACCCAGGGGCGGACCGTGATTTATGGGGCCCTGGACTTATTTATCTACTTGAGGCCCGGCCCCTGAATCAACCTTAGATTATTGATAAAACGAATAGTTTCGTGAATGGGACAAATCAATATTGTAGTGTGTATTCAATCAAATAGTAGACAGCTATACCCTGTTCACAATAAGATTAGACATTTACTCAAACCTTTTTTAGTCCGTTCAACCGATTTTGACTTATATTGCGTTGATAGCAAGACAAATGGCAACTGCAGTAAACAGTTGTTATTGTAACCACTTTTTTGCCTATAATGTCATCCTTAAGCCTACGGAATAGAAGTCAAAATCGGTTGAAGGGACTGTAAAAAAGGTTTGTGTTTATGTCTAATCTTATTGTGAACAGGGTATAGTGTGCGTGAAAAAATGTGTTTCCAATTTTTCCAATTCCACCTGACACTTTGGTTGCTACGAGACAAGGCTCGGGTAACAAACTAGTATTTGTCGTCCCATTTGACAAGTACGTCGGCGGTATCTAGTCGTAGCGCGCGGTGACCTATCAATAATCATCACATCATCATTTTAGCTTACTTTTGGTCCACTGTTGGACATAAGCTTCCTCCATGGCGCGCCATTTTTCCCGGTCCTCTGCCTTCCGCATCAAGCCACCACCGGCTACCTTCTTCAGGTCATCGGGCTGGAGGGCGTCCCACGTTGCGTCTAACGATCAATAATCCAAGGAATCAACTAATTGCCATTTTGACAAAAAAACTGTTTTCGATAATGATGTTTGCGATAGTTTCATAATATTGTTATTGTCTTCAATAGGGGCTGGGGGTCCTACCTATATGCTAACGGGGACCTGGACTGTAACCCAAAAAGCCCTTACTATAGATCCGGCCCTGCACTTGCCATTAAATGATCCACCAACTCATAGAGCGTTTAACAAGCCCCTCGTTGGTCTAGTGATCACAAGAGTCACTGCTGGGTTCGATTCCCGCTTCAATCAAATTACCTATAGGTACTGTTTCTTTTAGGAAATTCCCAGTAACAGCTCGGAGTATTGGCTGCTTGAAATAAAGGGTTTGTCATCTCTGTAAGCCCAAGTCAAGCGATAGTAAGCGATAGTAGGCTGATGATGAAGACGATATAAAGTTTCAGCTAGTTTTAACCAGCAAATTACTTTACAGACCCGAAATGGCGGAAGCACCAGAAATCCCTGTAATCAAAATCCAAAATGACTATCAAAATCCACCAAATGTAGAAGCAGAGGTACCAGGGACGCATGAAATCAGAGAGTACGACGACAAAAATAACAGTACCGATACAAAAATAAAAGGTTCAGAGGACGATACAAATAACAGTACCGAAATAAAAATAACAGGTGCTAAGTTTACGCTGTCACCTGTCATAACTGTCACTAAAAATGAAACCACGCTCACTAAAGGCGACATGAAGTTACAGAAAGTTACTGTTACTGAAGACATCGCGGTGAGTTACCGCCATTTATTTAAAAAAGACGTTACGCCTGGTAAAACTGTCGTTACCAGTGTACAAAAACTTGAATATAAGTATTGAATGTGTTTGTTGAGTTTTATTTTACCCAAGAAGCTTATAAAATAAAAAGGCTTATGTATAACGAACCTCCAGATATAGTAAATGACCTCTAATAAAAATAGTAAATGATTACCAACATTTAACCAAAGTATTGTAGAAATGTATGAATTTGACTGTAAAAAGCGATTAGGTTCTGCTACGTAGGGGGTCACAGTTCTAACCTTTTTTTTTTTTTTTTGATACGGGGTGGAAATTCCTCATGGATGTCCTCCGCCCTGGGGCGGGCGGAGGGGTCTGTCAGACTCTTACTGACTAAAAACCACCCCGGTGTTCCATCTCACACCTACGTCGGGGGTCGCGGGAACTGGAGATACTTCCGCAACCCCCGGCTGGTGCCGGCCCGTCGCAGCGGGCCACTTCTCGGGTCAGGGGGGGGGGAGTGAGGTGTTAGACTCCCCCCCGGACGTCTAAGAGGGGCCCGCGTGGAACACTACGCGCCGCCACTTCGGGTTCTGATGCATGTGGGGGGCGACAGACGTCCCAGGGTCTGCCGCCCCTGGACCCATTTAGGGGGGCCGGAAGAGGGCGTTGTCCGCTCTCCGCCGACGCCCGGTGCGCCTGCTGCGGGCCAGGTGGGAGGTAGAGATCTCCCTCTCCCTTTCCGCAGCCTCCTTCTGCGACATGACACTTTCGCAGAAGGAAACCACCGCGTCCCAGGACTCTGCGCTGTCGACCATCGACACAGTTCTAACCTAACCTAACCATGTCGGATCCCCCCAGGGGGGACTTAAGGGTCCTAAGATTTGGTGATCATTTCCTATTTCTGGTGGTCATTTGGTGACTAAGATTTGGTGATCATTTATTATTTTTGGTGGTCATTATATTTATTCCCAAATAAAAATAACTACTTAGTGGCCGACCGCAACTAGTTTTTACGATCTAAACCGAAACTGAATTTCGGCTCCTGTCACAGTTTCGGCCAAAACCGAAACTTCTGAAACGGTGATCTGCGTGCCAGTCCTTTGGCCACTTTTTTGCGTGTGATCAACACATAGAAATCGTAACAGCTTCTGTGCCAGATACGTAAGCAGGATAAATAAACTTAAAATTGGTATAAAATTATTTGCTTTATTTTTTACAATAATATAACAGAACAGAATACAGTAGGTAGTGTCAAAAAATTATGAAGGTTTTTATTACTTAATGACAGGAGACATAAAACCTATTTTTTGTAAGGAGAACTGTCCCATGAGGGGGAAAGTGTCCAGCTAAGCACTAAACAACAGTTTCAAAACCCGCAAAAATGGCGCAAGCGTAGGCACAGGGTATGGTATGAATCAGTTGTTGACGGATGCCGTGTTAGTAAATGTAATATTTTTAGTGAACAGAGTAGTTAATGACGGGATACCAAACCTCAACGATTTACGAAAACTTTTTATACATAGGGACAGTTCTCCTTCCCTATATCCTCCATATCCACACAGCTCTTCTGCCACAAGGTCAAGTTTTCATCAAAATAAAACTTACTTAGTTACCTGTTTTGAAATAATGTTTATACTCACTAGCAGTTTCACACCAAACTAACTAACACAAACAAAACAAGCATAGCAAGTCTTGACACAACTGTGAGCGTGGATGCGGCAAAATGGCAGTTCGTCGCTCGAAGCATAACGCACCGAACATGTCCGATCGCGGCGCGAAACTACATAACTAAACATAACCCTGAAAGAAAGAGAAGTAGCTCTCCCGCGAAGTAGATTATAAACAGTTTCAAGGGTTCCCAAACCGATTACGCTATAGCCCGACCGTTTAACTGAGACCGTTCCTGCGCGGTGCGACAGGGGTGTGGTGACGTGACGCGAGAGCTCACTGATACGTCAACTTGTGACAACTGTCACCCCTGTCGCACCGCGCAGCTACCTCAGTGTGGTGACGTGACGCGAGAGCTCACTGATACGTCAACTTGTGACAACTGTCACCCCTGTCGCACCGCGCAGCTACCTCAGTGTGGTGACGTGACGCGAGAGCTCACTGATACGTCAACTTGTGACAACTGTCACCCTGCCCGCACCGCGCAGCTACCTCAGTGTGGTGACGTGACGCGAGAGCTCACTGATACGTCATCTTGTGACAACTGTCACCCCTGTCGCACCGCGCAGCTACCTCAGTGTGGTGCCGTGACGCGAGAGCTCACTGATACGTCAACTTGTGACAACTGTCACCCCGCCCGCACCGCGCAGCTACCTCAGTGTGGTGACGTGACGCGAGAGCTCACTGATACGTCAACTTGTGACAACTGTCACCCCGCCCGCACCGCGCAGCTACCTCAATGTGGTGACGTGACGCGAGAGCTCACTGATACGTCAACTTGTGACAACTGTCACCCCTGTCGCACCGCGATGCTACCTCAGTGTGGTGACGTGACGCGAGAGCTCACTGATACGTCAACTTGTGATAACTGTCACCCCTCCCTCACCGCGCAGCTACCTCAGTGTGGTGACGTGACGCGAGAGCTCACTGATACGTCAACTTGTGACAACTGTCAACCTCCTGCACCGCGCAGCTACCTCAGTGTAGTGACGTGACGCGAGAGCTCACTGATACGTCAACTTGTGATAACTGTCACCCCTCCCTCACCGCGCAGCTACCTCAGTGTGGTGACGTGACGCGAGAGCTCACTGATACGTCAACTTGTGATAACTGTCACCCCTCCCTCACCGCGCAGCTACCTCAGTGTGGTGACGTGACGCGAGAGCTCACTGATACGTCAACTTGTGACAACTGTCAACCTCCTGCACCGCGCAGCTACCTCAGTGTAGTGACGTGACGCGAGAGCTCACTGATACGTCAACTTGTGATAACTGTCACCCCTCCCTCACCGCGCAGCTACCTCAGTGTGGTGACGTGACGCGAGAGCTCACTGATACGTCAACTTGTGATAACTGTCACCCCTCCCTCACCGCGCAGCTACCTCAGTGTGGTGACGTGACGCGAGAGCTCACTGATACGTCTACTTGTGACAACTGTCAACCTCCTGCACCGCGCAGCTACCTCAGGAACGGTATTAGTTAAGCGGTCAGGCTATAAACTCTTTGATTTGTTCTCTCCATTTTATTATAAGCTTCTTGATTTTACCTTTTCGAAAGTTACAGGGCATTTGGGGGCAGTACTATTCTGTAAAAACTTCTACCGCTCGATTTAAGTGAAGTGAGCTTGAGGAAAACTTTCAATCCCTAGGGTCGGTGGGATCCCGGGAATAGGCGGGAGCGATCTCTCGCTCCCGGTCGTCATTCAACCGATGGTTGACAGTAGAAGCGCATCGGATGGACTAGACTAGCCTCCTTTTACGAAAATGTCATGTTGCAAAGGAGGCTGCCGAGCGGGAGAGAGAAGTCGCATCCTCTCTCCCATCCCGCAGGAGACGCACCGGGCGCCCGAGAAGGGCGTAACGCGATCTACGACTTCCATTAGAGGTGGCCTGCGGGCGGCGAACTAGAGGCGTCCGTTGGCCGACCAGATAGGCCCGAGTTCGCGGAGCAGAATTTCACGCGTGCCACTTGAGAGTGGATGCGGTCATTATGGGAATGGCCTCACGGGGAGGTGGGACAGCAGTGCAAGGGCAGTCGGGGTAGCGGTGAAAGCTTATGCGAATCCCGCACCCCCAGCCGAAGACAGTGGTGGAACACTGCGGTGGTTTTAGCCGGTAAGAGTCCGGCATGCCCCTCAGTCGCCCCCACCATGGAGTCCACCATAAAAAAGGGTCGGTGTCGGTGGGATAACAGCTTAAATACTCACTTAATTTCCGAGACATGTTTTCACAGAATAGGCGTCTATACCTACAATTCGAAAGCGAACTCATTTGTTTTTAATTATTGCGGATTTTACCTCATGGTGGCTACCATAGGACCTTTACAAAAATACCTCATGCCATCTGAAATTAATTAGTGAATCAGCCAAGTCTAAATACTAACATTGCTGTGTGTCACATGTAGATTGTAGGTAGGTACCTAGTGTACTAGGTAGGTAGGATACTTAGTTACCAACTATACTCATTAAAACATTAGACTAATATTGGAATAGGTAGCCATTGGTATAGGTAGATAGATAGGTAAATTTTCATGTAATAAGCTTCATTATTTCACGACAAATGCAAAGCAGCGTAAACGATTAAACCATTTAGTTACACCATTTGGACACCATACATAATTAAATTAAAATAGTTCTAAGACACAACTTCCTTTTAAAAAATAATTTATTTTAGCGCTGGAAATCTGTAAATTTAGAATTTAAGTTGCGATAAATTAATTGAGTTGGCAAAAAGTGACTTCACGTTTCCTATTGCCATAAAACCTATGGGGGCATCGCATATTGACAGCACATAAAAAAATATGTCAATTGGTCGGTGGTATTTATTACCCAATTGTCTAGGAAATGCAGGGTAGAGGTAAGGAGAAATCTTTGTGTATCAAAAGGCAATAAGGCAGATAGACCGCGTGGATCACTGAGAGTGAAGCCAAAAAAGCAAATACAGATTCAAAAGCGAATAACTATAACGCGCTTCATGCTGTACTGATACGAGTCAGTATAGCCCGAAACGCCGCACCGTTAAAAAAACAAATACAAATTCAAAGCGAATACAATCACGAGATTGTAGGTAGGTATTAGGGTAGTTCTTCGAAATTTGATTCTTCGACTGATCCATATGGCCAAAATATAATTTCACTTTCAGCTCAGTAACACATGTTCTTATGAAAATAGGTGTACCAAATAACATACATATTATATTTGAATGAGGGACTCGTTTTTATAAAGTAGTTTTGAAGATATCGACGTTCGAATATTTTGTGCCCAGATGAATCAGAATTTGTTACAGATAAATCAGAAACCGAAATAAAAATGAAAAACTTTATATAGATAGGCTCTGTATTACTAAACGAATCATATTTTAACAACAACAATTATATGTTTTTATGAAAACCGTTATGAGTGATCACCAATGACGTGGACTCTTTTGTCCGTTTAGACTTTTTAAACACAAACATATCCTCATCGTCAGAATCTGAGGGATCATCCACGCTTTTCTGATGAACGGTCGATAGGATATCTCTGATGAATTTTGGAGTAAAATCATTTTTTCATCGATTGACGAAGTCTCCACCCAAAAGCTGTCATCATCGGGAAGAGCCAGGTCTTGTAGGGCTATATCCGAATTAAATAATTATTATTACTTACTAAGACTAAGACATATCAAAAATTACCTATTTAGAACAAGTTAATACTCCTGTGATTTTCAACCGACTTCAAAAAAGGAGGAGGTTTTCAATTCGTCTGTATTTTTTTTTTTTATATTTTTTTTTTTTTTTTTTTTATGTTTGTTACTTGATTTCTCGGGACTGGGTGAACCGATTTTGATGATTCTTTTTTTATTTGGAAGCCAGTGCTTCCCGTGTGGTCCCATTTTGGTCCAGTTCTGACCATGGCATCCATGAGAAAACCGTATAAGTCTTAAATTTGCATTAAGTATGTGCGCGATTTGTTGCGCGATTTCTCAGGCAAACGTAAACCGATTTTGAAAATTATTTTTTTTATAGATACGGTACGCTTCAGGGGTGGTCCCATATAAATTTTATCGAAATTGATTCAGCACTTTTTGAAAAATCAACAAATACCCAAAAATTTTACATAGACGACGTTTTAGTTTCATCAATCTTTGTAGTAGTTAACTTTCAATCTCTTCTTAATAGATTTGAATGAGAAGGAGGTACTAAAAAGCGGAAAATAAAAAGCTTTTTACAAAAAAGACAACCGCCTTCAAAAACTAAAAAGTGAAAAATAACTTTAGCACAGAACACACGTTGACTTTAGTTTCGGAAGTCGGTGGCAATACAAAACAACAAACAGAACAAAGCCACTGAATTTCGAAACTAAAGTCAATGTGTGTTCTGTGCTAAAGTTATTTTTCACTTTTTGAAGGCGGTTGTCTTTTTTGTAAAAAGCTTTTTTTTAATTAATTATTCATAAAGTTATAGCTAAGTAAATATAATAGAACTACTGACTTGTCTAATTTTTTCTGCTGGAGTTGGGAAAAACTTATTTATTTTATGATTGATATGGGGTTTTGACCATACGAATCAGGCACAGATGAATCAGGATTTTGTTTACTATCATGCATAACTCATGATACATACATACGTCATGATTGTCATTTTTCTACACGAATCTGTATCCCAAAAGCATCACACGAAATACAGATTGATGTTCAAAAACAATAAAATAAATTTTATAAAGTAGGCATAGTAATCAGAGTGCCACCTGAACCAAACACAGATGAATCAGATGTTTACCTTCGTAACACCGGGATCTAAGCCAACAGCGGCACGTCCGCCTTCTAGATGGTTCGTTGCAAGACTGGCTTCCCCCCGCGCGGGAAGCCAGGCTTTCATTATTATTACCCGACCAAGTACGGTCAAGCACAGCTTACGCCACATTAATCAGTATTATACGCCGGACACTTCTTATTTACTCATTTATAAACACACTAAGGTAGTTATAACTAATACATATTTTTTTAATAAGAGGACAATTAGTTTTCTTTCCATATAATTATGATTTATATTGATGTATCAAAGGGATAATGCAACATCGACCATTTTGTTCCGGAAAATGGCAAACGGACGCGTTATATGAATCAGAAGAACAACCTTCAAATATTTTTATTGTGTACCTAGACAGCAATTATTTAAAAAATATAATTTGTACTAGTAAGGGATAAAGCTAAACTGTACAAAAAAAAAATTACATACCGTTCTGTTAGATGATTACAGAAATATACCCATAGAAATCGAAAATTTTGTCCCTGAAGAACTACCCATTAGCTTTGAGTTTGTATTTTCTTTTTTGGCTTCTCTCTCAGAGTTCCGGTTGGCACGGTTTATCTGCCTTTTGTTTCATAATCTGAGCTCTGCGCACTTCAATCCGACAATAACTGCTACCATACTCTATGCCTACGCCAGCGCCATTCTGGCGGGTTTCGGAACTGTTAATTGCTGTATAAAACTGGACCGTTCTGCAACTTTCCTACCCCCCATATGAGATAATCAGTTATTCAGAAACTTGAAGCCATTAATTAATTATGTGGCTACTTACCTTTCCTTTAAAATTATAATCTGTATTAAAACTTCAATCTTAATTAATTTCAGGAAGAAGAATCCGAGAATGGTGGTTTCAGGATTTTACCAGAAGTTGAAAGCTTAACGGATATGGACAGACAGACAGACAGCATATCTGAAGAGATAAGTGAGACAAGAGAAAGAGATACGGAGAAGATGGAAGGAGAAGGTAAGAAAACCAATGAATTAAGAAAAACTTTTATAAAAGTTTAATAAACAATGATGATATGCACAATTCAGCACGCAAAGCCATTGGTCCCGGCTGTCATGTGTAGATCTTTGGCAGTCGTTAAGGGTAGTCAGAAGCCAGAAAGTCTGACAACCAGTCTTACCAAGGGGTATCGTGTTACCGTGGAGGTCCGATAGGCAGTCGCTCCATGTAAAACGCTGGTATTTAGCTGCATCCGATTAGACTGGAAGCCGACTCCAACATAATTGGAAAAGTCAAAGTCAAAGTCAAATCGTTTATTTCAATTAGATCATTATAAGGCACTTTTAAACGTCAAATGAGAAAAAAAATATTCTAGTTGCCCATTCCAAAAGGTTTTGTATGGAGAAGAATGGCCAAGAAACTCCATATTTGCTCTTTTGAAAAAAAATGATGTTACCAATATTTGCATTTACAGAAATTATAACTGTAATATATACGTGAATACGATGTACCTTACATAAAAAACACTATATTAAAGTGTACAAAGTATCACAGATTAAGGAATGACAGGTAAGTTATGTACATCGACACATAGTGTGTGTGATAAGGCTAGGCAGACGATAATGATTATGATGACATGCAAAATTTTTAATTTGCACATACACCCGCTGGCCGTGCCTTCATTCGCGTGGTAGTAAAGCATATCATTATGAACACTGTGACACTCGGCGTTAAAATTATACCCCGACTACTTAATTAAGACTGTTCCTGAAGTAGCTGCGGTATGGGAGGGGTGTGGTGACGTGACGCGAGAGCTCACTGATATGTCAATTTGTGACAACTGTCACCCCTGTCGCACCGCGCAGCTACCTCAATGTGGTGACGTGACGCGAGAGCTCACTGATACGTCAATTTGTGACAACTGTCACCCCTGTCGCACCGCGCAGCTACCTCAGTGTGGTGACGTGACGCGAGAGTTCACTGATACGTCAATTTGTGACAACTGTCACCCCTGTCGCACCGCGCAGCTACCTCAATGTGGTGACGTGACGCGAGAGCTCACTAATACGTCAATTTGTGACAACTGTCACCCCTGTCGCACCGCGCAGCTACCTCAGTGTGGTGACGTGACGCGAGAGCTCACTGATACGTCAACTTGTGACAACTGTCACCCCTCCCGCACCGCGCAAGTACCTCAGTGTGGTGACGTGACGCGAGAGCTCACTTATACGTCAACTTGTGACAACGGTCACCCCTGTCGCACCGCGCAGCTACCGCAGTGTGGTGACGTGACGCGAGAGCTCACTGATACGTCAACTTGTGACAACTGTCACCCCTGTCGCAACGCGCAGCTACCTCAGTGTGGTGACGTGACGCGAGAGCTCACTGATACGTCAATTTGTGACAACTGTCACCCCTGTCGCACCGCGCAGCTACCTCAGTGTGGTGACGTGACGCGAGAGCTCACTGATACGTCAACTTGTGACAACTGTCACCCCTCCCGCACCGCGCAAGTACCTCAGTGTGGTGACGTGACGCGAGAGCTCACTGATACGTCAACTTGTGACAACGGTCACCCCTGTCGCACCGCGCAGCTACCGCAGTGTGGTGACGTGACGCGAGACCTCACTGATTCGTCAACTTGTGACAACTGTCACCCCGCCCGCACCGATCATCTACCTTTAGAACGGTCTAAGTTAAGCAGTCAGGCTATACTTGCTACCAGCCAATACATTTTCGTTATCGGAC
Organism: Charanyca ferruginea; assembly: GCA_947361185.1. Classification (NCBI taxonomy): domain Eukaryota; kingdom Metazoa; phylum Arthropoda; class Insecta; order Lepidoptera; family Noctuidae; genus Charanyca; species Charanyca ferruginea. Next base: position 6,615,449 of record OX376080.1, on the reverse strand, counting down.
CCGTAGTTCTAGATATGATTGAACTGTCAAATTTTTCCAATCGAATATGAACCTTAACCTTTTGTGATAAAGTTGAAAATGTATCAAAGAAATTTGACAAATTGTTGTAACTTGTTACAGAGTACAAGTTACAGTGTCAGTTGTTTGTACAGATACAAGCCCTATTTTATTTTTTATAATTACAGAAAAGAGCCAAGATGAGAAAAAATCTAAGATCCCAATGTTGAGACTGAGGCAGGCAGTTGAAAGGGTGAAAAAAGAAAGACAAGCACAAAAGGAAAGAGGGGCGAAAGTGAGTTCCTTGTATTATATATATATAGATGAAAGCGGCAGGTTGCTGTTCGTTTTAGCGTTCTATGGGGGAGGTCTATGTTCAGCAGTGGACGTCTTTCGGCTGATGATGATGATGATTATTCTGTATAAATCTGCCTCGGTACGAAAGATAACTGACCTCAGGTTTTCTTCACCTAAATTCACCAAGGTAGATTTTTACAACATAGCACTGTAGATTGCAAGATGAAGTTCGAAATGTTGATAAAATAAACAGTACCTAACTATACATTCTTGTCTTTACCCAAAAACTTCGAATATGCAATAAATTAATACACCTTTTATTATTTTTACAGCCTCGAAGATCATCCATACCAAAACTAAAAGATGCTAAAAAAGCTGTTAAACGTGATACCTCACTCAATTTCCAACCGGCTGTCGATGACGAATTTGACAAACTGTACGAAGAAATTGTCGATAATAAGCACAAAAATATCGAGGAGAAACTACCATCAGTTACAATGGAAGATCCAGAAAAAATAGAAACAAAATTTGAAGAAATAATTCACGCTTACGATGAAGATGAACATGAAAAGCACTCTGTGGGCCGAGTATCTAAAATACCGGCATTAAAAAGGAAAGACGAAGACGGAGCAAGTCGAATCACAGCGTTAATTGATAGAGCCAAAGAAAAGAGTGTTAAAACAGAGAGCAAACTCAAAGATGGAGGATTTAAAGTCACTGCAACTTCTATTAGGACTAAAAGATTTTCAAGAGGTAGTAGGGATTTGAGCGGAGAAGAACATCAAATGGAAGTAACAGAAACTATTGATATTAAAGAAAGTGGTGATAACGATGTGTTTGTCAAAGAAACTGCTAAAACTGCACCACCTAAACCAGAGAGGACGTTTCGTAATCTTTCTAAACGTGTCGTTGCAGACCAAAAAGCTAGTACTGTCGAAACAAAAGAAAATATTGAGGATAGCAGTAGTCAAAGCATTGTGACAGAAAGTTTGGATAAAAAAGATGGTACACAAAATAAAACTAAAAGATTTACGCGTACCGTAAGTAGAGAGACTAGGGAGAGAAATCTAAATAGAGAACTAAGTAAGAATTTGAAAAACATAAGAAGAGAGTTTAGAGATAAAATTGAGGATGCAAGATTAGATCCAGAATTTAAAGACGACGAAAATCATATTATAGAAACTACTGTTACTGAAAACGCTCAAACGACACCAGCAAAAACAGAAAGAATTGTTCGTGGCATATCTAGAGAAATGAACAAAGATGGTCAAAGTAACAGTAATGAAACTGTGACCGTTGAAGAACTTGATGATGGTGGAACTCGCACAATTACTACAAAAACGACTGAAAGTCTGATTATTGGAACACCAGTCGTAACTGAAAAAATAATACGCAATATTAGCCGCGAAATAAGTACTGAGAGTCAAAATAATAGCATCAAAGGGGTTAGAACTGGTGAAGAGACTACAGATGGGGGTAGTAAGAAAGTTATCCAAGAAACATACGTGAGAGAAAACGCTAAGGGCATTCCTGTTAAAACTGAACGATTTACCAGAGGCATTAGTAGAGAAATGGGCAATATAAATCTAAGAGGTAGTAGAGAATACATTAAAGCTGCAGAGAATGCAATCCCTGATGACAATAAACAAGTACTCAAGAAAGAAACAATGAAGACTGAGCAAATAGAAAGAGAAGGTATCAAAGTAGGTGTACCAGTTTTCACCAAAATCACTCGTAGCTTTTCTAAAGGTAGAATACAAAATGTTGAAATGAGTAGAACTATTGAGTGGAAACCTGCTGATGAAGTTAAAACTAAAAACTACTCGAGAAGCGTTAGTGAAAAGGTTACTAAGAAAGAGCTTAAGGATGCTGACAAATGGAAATATGAAGCACCAATTGTTATAAGTGAAGTTACTGAAGTAAATAATAAACTTGCTGAGCAACCTGATATAACACCAAGGGACCCAGTTATAGAAAGCAAAATTAATGATACTGTCAAAGATATTGCTAGTAAAATTACAACTAGAAAAGTGACAGAATTTAAATCTGAAGAACAAGTAAGTAATGTAGAGAAAACTACGTTTACTCTTAGTAGTAGTGTTGATTTGAATTTTGATAGCGACTTTAAGGCATCTCGAGAGATTGGAACACAGATGAGTATGGAAGGTACAACTAGTAATAGAGATTACAAGTTTATCAAAGAGATTGGTACACAAATGAGTGTTGAACCAAAATATCTAGATTCGCCATTTGATAGAGATTTTAAACTTGCCAAAGAGAGGAGTTTTGAACGCAGAAGTGTTGTTTCATCTATTGATGGAGATTTAACGGGGTCCAAAGAATTTGGCGATTCAAATGTGACTAGAGAATTTGGCACGCAAATGAGTGTTGTAGGTAAAATTGTTGATAGAGATTTCAAAGTATCTAAAGAAATTGGTACACAAATGAGTTTGGAAGGTACTAAACACGTAGCAAATTCTGTTGTAAATGAGAAGAACGAGACGGAATATAGTAATTTGCCAACGCAAGAGAAGGATAGTGATGTGATAGAAGTCACGGTCCTCAAAGGAAATGTTAGTAGGATAAAAAATAAGATAGCGAAAGAAACTGTCGTCATTTCCAAGAAAGAACCTGATGCGGAGATTCCTAAAAAGAAGTCTGTATTGTCTAAAATTGCTCTTTTTGAGGTTAGTATCAATTCAAATATGTTTGATTGCATTTAGAAACGAAATTGCCTAAAAAATCTAAATATAAACAAGTCATTGATGCCGATTCCCTTGTTCACAAAATAAACTAAAATTAGAGAATTGGCATTATTACAAAGCAGGTGAAGAAAAGGACGGCGACAGATAAGAACTAAGTTAGAGATGTCAAATTAGTTTTTTCCTTGCACTTCGCCGTGTTTTTAATCAATACGTAGGAAATGACAACTTGTATGAACAATTTAGGCAAACTTAAATTGACAGCTCTTCGATCACAAACCGGTTTTCCTATGCTTACATAAGGAACAAAATCGAAGTTGCTCTATTAGAACCGAAATTAAAACAAATCATGACCAGCTTGAAAAAGATATAGCTAACATCGACTTTACTCCAATATATAATAGGGTATTTTACTCTATATGAGGAAAAAACTATAAATATGTTATTGAGACAGTTTAGGCGTAGAGCAGTCGGAAAATATAAGTTTTAGTTCATAAAATAACAAAACAAATTTTTAAATTCATTTCAAAGTTTTCAGTATTTTTAATCTGTTATAAAACGCCGTGAAATAGTAGCGGCCATGTTATTACGCCATACGTCTGTGTAAACAAAAAATTGTCAACTGTCAGTCAACCGATTGGCGTAATATATTTATTATTTTTACTTTTATTATTTTCGTAACAAACGTATTTTTTTCATTATTACACCTATTACAAAATATGCTTTTAATTATTTTTAAATGATATACAATTATCATATTTAATATGAGCTCATTTGATACAAAACGAACTGACGTCATTTACGCTGAGCAATATGGCGTCCAGTAAGAGGCGTTTTCGTAAAACTACGCGCGAAATTTGAAAATTTAAAATTTAGATGCATTTTTATGGCACTTATCGATTGAATAAATATTTTGTGTTTTTTTTTGGTGGCATATTAGCACTACAGAATTTCATTGAGACACTTTTCAAAAATGGGTGTAATACCCTATTCACTACACCCAGATCTCTCTATTAATTATTTTATAGAATCTTTAACTCTAGCAATTAATAAAAAACTCAAACTATTCCCTTGGCAAGACGTAAAAAAATTATTAAACCGTGGATTACCCCGGGTCTTTTACGTTGCATGCGAAACAGAGACAAACTGCATAACAAACTGCGGAAGTACCCAAAAAATGAAGTGCTTAAGACCACATACACTCGTTATAGAAATTTTTGTAATGCACTCTTGAGAAAAGTGAAAAGAAGTTTTGAGAAAGATCAAATAGCGAATGCAGGTAATGACAGTAAAAAAATCAGGCACGCGATCAAAAATATCACTCACACCACTAAACCAAAACAATCCTCTAAGGAATTATTAAAATTGGCCCCTACCTCTAATGAGTCAGTTAACGAAATCAATAACTACTTTGTACAGGGTTGGCAAGACTTTGGCAGAGACTATTCTGAAGAAAAATGGAGACATGAATACGCATAATATCGCCATTATTCAATCTTCTCAACCATCTATCAACTCTTTCGTATTATTTGATACCGACCCTAGTGAAGTTAGCAGTATAATTATGAGCCTAAAAAATGATTGCGCAGTTGGTTGGGACAAGCTATCAAACAGGTTTCTTAAGAAATTTAAAGACGTCCTGGTGCCTCCGTTGACCTTTTTATTTAATCACTGCTTTCACGTTGGAGTCTTTCCCGCTGCCTTAAAGAAATCAATTGTTGTACCGATTCATAAGGGTGGTGACAGGGACCGTATCTCCAATTACAGGCCTATTTCTTTATTACCAGCTGTCTCTAAAATTCTCGAGAAATTGATCAACACCAGACTGATAAATTACTTGGAAAAGCAGAAGCTACTTTCGGATAATCAATTTGGTTTCCGTCGTGGTCGGTCCACCTCAGATGCAGTTCATGCTGTAACCGATTTTATTGCAACTAACCTAGATGAGCGGAAGAAATGTTTAGGTATCTTTTTAGATTTAGCAAAGGCCTTCGATACGGTTTCTGTCCCCATCCTGATGCGCAAGCTAGAGGCGATAGGTATAAGGGGTACTCAGTTGAATCTGTTTGGTAGCTACCTATCTGATCGTTACCAAGCGACGGCTATTGAAGGCTACTTGAGCGATGACCTGCCGGTGACTTTCGGAGTTCCGCAGGGTAGTGTTCTTGGACCAACATTATTTCTAATATACTTAAATGATTTATGTACGCTCAGGCCGTCAAATGGTATTTTAGTTTCTTATGCAGACGATACAGTTATTTTGCTCTCAGCAAAATCCTGGCATGAAGTCTTCGATACTGCTCAAAATACTTTTAATACTGTCTCCAAATGGTTGACTGATAATGTGTTGACTCTAAATGCCGAGAAAACAAAGTATATAACCTTTTCAATCCGGGATTCCGGTGGTTCTATGGATGACTTCCACTTAGTGGCTCACAATTGCAAGGCCTATGACTCCAATAAGTGTACCTGTAGTAGGCTGGAGCAAACCAAACACATTAAGTATCTTGGAGTGATTTTAGAAGAACACCTAAACTTTGCAGAACATATTGCGGTACTGAGTGGAAGGGTTCGGAAACTCATAATAGTCTTTAAAACTCTCAGATATGTCGCTGACCCCAAACTAGTAAAGCAGGTTTATTATGCCCTATGCCAGAGCTTGATTTCGTACTGCATTAATTCTTGGGGTGGTGTTACAGCTACCACCATTAAATGCATAGAAATTGCCCAACGTGCTATCCTAAAAGTGAGCACTTTTAGACCATTTATGTTCCCTACTAAACTACTGTACCAGGAATGTGAAGTGCTCACAGTCAGGCAAATATTTATCTTAGGAATTATTCTCCAACAGCACAGTAATATTATATTTGACCCTCATAAAAATATAAATCGACGAAGGGGTAGGGTTTGTGACACAGCAAAAAGGTTTCACTCGTCATTTATCCGAAGGTTCTTCTGTTTTCTTGGCCCATTTATTTATAATAAAGTGAATAAACTAATTCCAATTTACGGCCTCAATAAGAATCAATGTAAAAAGGCAGTTGTAGCCTGGATACAAACCCTAGGATATGACGAAACCGAAGAACTTCTAGCGGTGTTACGGTGATTGCCAGTGATAAGTCAAAAAGATTGTAAGACTAAGTATTTTCTCAGAATCTCAGACTAAGTATTTTCTCATCTTAATACCGAATTATTATTCATAAGATTGTAATTGAAGTTATTCACACATCCTCTCTCACACACACGCACCCCAGCACCAAACACAAAGAGAGGTTCATTACTCATTAGTATTGTATGTTTTTTATTTTTAGTTCTTGTGCTCATTTTGTTATTTTGTAGTTACTTGCCTTATTTGTATTAGGAAGGCTAGTCTGACCTAATTTTTCTGCGGGGAAATGGCGTCTAATGCTGAAAAACGGGTTTTCAACCTAGTTCGGCAATAGATTCTGTCCTCTACTAATCTGTCTTAAAATATCTAGCCCATTTAACGATGTAAACTTTTTGTGAAACAGTATTTGTGAATAAACTTTATTATTATTATTATTATTGGATAGAAAGAGATATGCTTAAAATAAGTGAAGCTCGTGTACAACAGAATTGGCACCAATGACTGACTAATTTAGAGAATAGACGTTTAAAATAATTTAAAAATAGAATACATTCGGGCAATTTTTGAATGATTAATCTTTTTGAAAGATATCATTTTGCAATTTACTAAAAACGATGTACTCACTGTTGTTACGAGTATGTAAGAGTAACATAAGTTTGTAAAAACTGTTATTGTTACTAGCTCGGAAGGTTTACCTGGCTGGACAAGTTGTTACTGACCTCCTGTGTTTGATAAATAAATAAATACATTAAGAATAAGTGAACAAAGCCGTGACGAGCTTCGAGATTCACTCTAAAAATTACAGGAAGTCCTCAAACACGATTAATTTTTCCTTTGTGTTACGTATAACTGAAACCACAATTTATGCCCCCGACGAATACTTTAATAAGATATAACAGAAAAGTCGGGCTCATTGTATGGGAAAGTAGGTAAATGTATAATCATCAAAAACCAAATAGCAGTGCTATTCTAGTGTCCTCAGTGAATTTAGGTGAAGTAAACATGAGATAAGTTACTGTTGTAAATCAATGTTACCTCATTTCACCTAAACTCATTCAGTAAGATTTTTAAAGAAACTTCTTCTTAGCCTTCTACTAACTTAGAAAAAGCCTCCTTCATGTTTTATCATGCATCTCTATTTGAACTCTTTACTTCTATTTCGTTCCGGCTGCTATTTTAATATCATCTTTTACATATTTGTATTTGTGTATTTGCACTGCAATATAGTCAAGAAAAGAAAACTTGATTCGTAACCAATATAATTATATAACATTGATATAATTTAATGCACGATACTCAATATAATTTTTATTTCAGCGCCTGGAACCAAATGAACCGTATCCAACAACAGAAGTACCAACACGCAAGATAAAATGCAAATATGTACCACCGAATCTAAGCCGAACAAACAGTGCAGACAGACCCAAAATAGTAGACGAATTACTAAAAGATCAAACACAAATCGAACCTTTACAAGAAACTAGTAAGGTTGAAATTGGTTCAAATTACGATGAAGTTACGTATAGAAGTGAACCAGTGGTTGTTAGAAAAAGTTGGAGGACTGCAGTAGACTATGGACAAAATGTTTCAGACATAGAACAAACGAATGCTGAAACAAATGAACCTACCAGTTTATATCAGCAACAAGAAATTAAAGATTTCGAAACGCCTCAAATTTTACCAGAAACAATTGATTTTAGGACTCAAGAAAGTCAAATTGAATTTGCTAAATCTGTAGATGATAAAGCTCAAATTCAAAGAGAACCTAGTGTGATTGAAATGCCAACAATCTTCCCGTCTAGAATTAACTATGAAGCTGACATTGGCAAAACCAAACCAGGCAAAATCAATCTTAACAGTTGGTCTTCTCAAGTTGAAATAAATAAAAGCTCAGTGGATAAAATTGATTTATTAAGAGAAGAAAGTATAAAAGATATCGCTCAAACATTGCCCGAAAAAGTGGATTTTAAAACCAATGGTAGTCATATCTCGGTAAGCAATGACTTACCAGAAAATACTGAGTTGAAAGGAGATGATAATCAAATTTATGGTGACACTATTGTACCTTGGAAAATAGACTTCAATAGCGAAGAAGGTAAATTTGAAGTCACTCAAACATTAGTAGGGACGATTGATAGTAAAAGTGACGATATTCAAGTTGGAGTAGGTGATAATGTACCAGATACGACTCATGGTTACCTTGTTAATGACGCGACACCGCTGCCAGGTATAATCGACTTTAAATCGTATGAAATACAAACTGAAATAGCAACATCGGGTGAACTTAACAGTACTCAGACTGAAATCTCCAAAACTTTAACAGGAGAAATCGGCTACACTCCAGCTGAAAACCCAAATGAGCATCCAAAAGTAATAACCGACAAAGATAGTATAAAACCAGAAGCCAGAAAAAAAGAAGTTAGCGCTAAACCTAAACCTGGAAAACTAAATTTGAGTTTATGGCAAAGTAAAGTAGAAGTCAACAAAACCCTTGTAGGTAAAAGTGACATAAAAAAAACTAAAGACGCTGAAATAGCAAAGGCTTTATCCGGAAGAAGTTCCTTCAAAAATTTCAATAGACGAGCCAAAGCTACTGAGCCTGTGCAAGGTAATACCGTGCTTGATAAAAGTCAATATAAAATGCTGTCTAATGCTGAAATTTCTAAAACTTCAACTGATCGAATTCACCCGATTGGAGAAGCTAATATTTTACCCAGTAAAATCGATTTGGATGTTACTGAAAATAATGTTGATGCTGCAAAACCGTTACTAGGTTTCATTGATTTTAATAGCAATGACACTCAAGTTGAAGCTGTGAGGACTTTACCAGAAACTGTAAATTTTAGTATAGCCAGTAGCCAAACAGAAGGGGCTACTGGTAATACAGGGGAAATTGACTTCAGTTCTTCAGAAAATCAAATAGAAGAACCAACAAACTTATTAGGTAGAATTGAATTGGGGACGGAATTTGTGGCCAATGATTCCAAAGCCGAAGTAAGTGAAACGCTACAAGATAATATTTACTTGAGCTCCATCGAACATCAAACAGATGGTTTTACTACTCTATCAAAGCAGACCAGTGTTGAAAGAGTAGGAAAACTTGATTTAAAAGCTTGGGAACATCAAGTAGAAGTGAACAAAACCCTTGTTGATAAAATAGATGTTGTCAAGGGCGAACATCTAGAAGAAATCGCTAATACATTGCCGGGAATAATAAATTTCATATCGTATGAAACTCAAGTAGGAGAAGCGAGGATGTTTCAAGCGCCAATCGACCTTTATACAGATCAAAATAAAGTTGAAATTACCGAAATAGATATTGATACAGAAGCGGATGAAAATAAGATAGAAATAGCTAAAATCCTACCAGAGCCAATTGAATTAGATCCTTTTAAATATACACCCCGGTTCAATCCTCTCCCTATGCTTATTCGTCTTAACTCACAAGAAAATAAGGACCTTAAAGATAATGTTACTAAGGTTGAAATTTCAATTGAATTAGATCCTAGAGAGACACTCAGCGATCCAGAACTAGTAGATGAAGATCCAGTTGTAGCTAAACTGAAGAAGGATTCTACTATAGCAAATATTAAAAGGAAATTGACCTTTATTACTAACAATGGCAGTGGCCGAAGTTATACGAAGACACCTGACAACACACCTGTTCCAGCAGAAACTGATGCTGCTGACAATATTTCTGAAAAGAGAGTAAATGAAATATTTAATTCTATATACGATTTAGGTCAAGAGTCCAATGAAACTGAGACATGGTCATTTATTAGTTCTGCTACAGCAAATACTTATGAAATAAAAGCTGAAACAATTCAACAAAGTAACACATACAATGTAACAGCAGATGAGAACCAGAACACCGCTCAAACTGAATATGACCTTGATTTTGATACATATAAAGGTCAAAGTAAATTAACAAAAACCCAGCGATCGGAAGCAGATGACTTTATAACATCCATAGGAGATTATAAACAATACAAGAACGTAACAAATGAATATGGATTCAATTTCGATATACCTTCAGTGAGAAATCGGTTAACAAGTAGTGCTTACGGTGCAGATGATTTCAAAACATCTACAGAAGAATTGAAAAGAGCTAAATCATTAGCAGAATTAGATTTAGGAGATGTAGTTAACGGTCAGGTAAAGAGAATAGTAGGGAGAATCAAGTCTGTAGAATTTAGCAGGAGAGAGAGTGTGAAAACAGAGATTAATATCAAAGAAATGCCGAAGAAAATGTCTGTACTGGAGAAAATTGCATTGTTTGAGGTGAGTTTTGATATTAAAAGTCTTTTTAATATGCTCATAGGCGAGCAATATATTTACAATGAATGAATGAAGGGCAATATTATTTGCAAAAATATAGAATGTACTACATCCATCCGGTGTAGTACAATTTGTTTGTGACACTATATTCAACCTTTCGGTCGTGCAGCTGCAATATTTTCCGTTAAGGCTCTGCAATATATCTAATGCTACCACTTCACATGACGTATTTGTGCAAATATTCGCCTTACTTGGATAATACAAAATAGACTTTATTTCAATAAAAATACGCTACACTTTGTATTATTTAAGTAAGGCGAATATTTGTACAAATACGCCATGTGAAGTGGCGGCATTAAACATTGAAGCCATACATTAACGGAAAAACATGGCGCCGAATAATATGTAGCCGTGTGGTCAAATAAAAAAAAAGCGGCCAAGTGCGAGTCGGACTCGCCCATGAAGGGTTCCGTAAAAATCTTAATGCGGTTCACAGAATACATCTACTTACCAAGTTTCAACAGCATAGTTCTTATAGTTTCGGAAAAAAAGTGGCTGTGGCTGTGACATACGGACGGACAGACAGACAGACATGACGAATCCAAGGGTTCCGTTTTTTGCCATTTGGCTACGGAACCCTAAAAGTGTCTCAACACTACTTGTACTTGTCAGAGTGGTCGGGCCACATGCAATTTTTTAAGTATGATCGAAAGTAAGAATAATTACTTTTACTATGGTACCATGCCCTGACCACTTTAATGTTCGCGTAACTTTGAAATACCAAATTCTAATTTACAACCATAGTTCAAATGAAACATTTACAGGCACTTTTGAATTGCTAAGGAGTCAGTCAAAGTTGAAGCTAGTTGCTCGTTCCAAACAGTAGGTTCCTATGGTAAACAACGAGAAATAAACTTTAATAACGCTCTTTTAAAATAAGAAAAAATACGCTTTCATCATTCGTATTGAATCTTGTGAGAACAGTATAACGAGTTCGTGATCTATAGATCTAGAGAAAAAGAATAACAATAAAATCAATTCAAAATAATAGAGGCAGAATTCTTATTCTGCCTAATATCAGCTGATCGATGTACATATCGATCATCTGATATTTTCACGATAAGATAGATAGATGGAGAAACACGATAAGGCTATAACTAACAGATACGTACTTATAAGTACCTACTTAGATACAAATCGCCAACCTGCTTACTTTATTTTTTGTGTCTTGTGTCGACTATAATATCTTAGCATTAGAAAAGCGGCTAAATAATGCTAGAGACGTTATGTTGTTGAAATAATTGCATTTTAGTGATATTTTTGTTTGCTTTGGAGTTATCGTCCTACCTACATGCTAAAATTGAAACAGGTAACGATATTTTTCTAATGATTCAATAGACTATCTATAGTTTTTAACAAAATGTGGGTATTCCAATTATGTTTTTCAAAAACTTGACAGTTAAGTGAAATTATTCAAACCTCAACAATTTAAAGTCATTTGCGGATCAAGGGTCGCCGTTGTAGCTTTTAAACTAAATAGAAACAAAACAGTATTTTTGAATAAGTAAGTTTACTTCATTAAACAAAATGAAGTGTCTAACTATATTGTTGTTGTCAATGTGTTTATTTGTGATCGTAAGTAAATTATTTGTAATCTATGATTCTGTTTTTTAAAATGTCACTTCTTTTTCGTACTTGAATTTTGAATTTGAGAAGCTAAGACCGAGACCGACCGACCCCGCAGAGTAGGTATCTAACCGTAAAGTAAATACGAGGTTTCTAAATTTAAAATAACCGTTGCGAACATAACGTTTATTTGGTTTAAAGTTTTTTATCAATGAGTAAGATATTAATTGTGCTTGTCGTATAAAATTAAATGTGATCTTTAATCCAACTTGATCTAGGATAGTACCTATACCTTGTTCACAATAACATTAGACATTTACAAAAACCTTTTTTACAGTCCGTTCAACCGATTTTGACTTATATTGCGTTGGTGGCATGACAAATGGCGACTGCAGTAAACAGTTGTTATTGTAACCACTTTTTTGCCTCTAATGTCATCCTTAAGCATACGAAATAAAAGTCAAAATCGGTTGAAGGGACTTTAAAAAAGGTTTGTGTTTATGTCTAATCTTATTGCGAACAGGGTATAGTTAGTATTTCCAATTCAAAAATCGACTCGAAGCGATTTCTTGTACGTTAGCGGATTCGAATTCTTTTGTTTCGTTTTCATAATTTCTTACCAAATTCAAACTTGCATATTAAGGGGCTATTAAACGACTTTAACAGATTTTAAACTGACAATCACGTCAAAATGTGCAGTGTAAATGATTTAAAAAAAATATATGTTAAACTAGAACATTCTCTTAATCATATAGAAAGTGAATATTTTTGATTAAGTTCATATTAAATAGTTTAATTAACTCGTGAAGTTGTGTCTGACGCGGACAAAACATTGACAATCACACAAAATCTACCAGGTATAATTAAACGAAACTTACACTATCTTACAGACAATTTTATTATCTATCTTTTAGTAAACGCCTTTTATTTAATTTTAGAGAGTTTTGAACGCAGACTGCGTCTGTTCTGCATCAGTACTGCGTCCAAAACTCTCAAAGTTTAGTCGAAAAAATTAAATAAAAGTAGTATTCTTTCAAAATTAAATAAAAGGCGTATACTAAAAGATAGATAATAAAATTGTCTGTAAGATAGTGTAAGTTTCGTTTAATTATACCTGGTAGATTTTGTTCACGAGTTAATTAAACTATTTAATATGAACTTAATCAAAAATATTCACTTTCTATATGATTAAGAGAATGTTCTAGTTTAACATATATTTTTTTCAAATCATTTACACTGCACATTTTGACGTGATTGTCAGTTTAAAATCTGTAAAAGTCGTTTTATAGCCCCTTAATATATGCAAGTTTGAATTTTAATTGCATTGCTAAATTCTGAACTTAACAATTCGATTTCTTCAAATTGGTATCATGTTACCCAGTAACTGGGTTGTGATTTGTGAAGGTCAGATAGGCAGTTGCTCCATGTAAAACACTGAGCTTAGCTGCATCCAGTTAGACTGGAAGCGGACCCCAATATAGTTGGGAAAAAGCTAAACAGATGACAATCATTAAACTTCAGATTATGAAACAAAAGGCAGATAGACCATGCGGAACACTGAGAGTGAAGCCACAAAAGCAAATACAAATTCAAAAACGAATACCTACAATTCGCTTCGCGCTGTACTGACACAACTCAGGACAGCACGAAGCGAAGCATTGTTAAAAAAAGCGGCCAAGTGCGAGTCGGACTCGCCCATGAAGTTATTTATTATTTGAGTTGATTAAATGAAAGGTAAATTGCGGTTTACGATTTATGACGTATTAAAAAAAACTACTTACTAGATCTCGTTCAAACCAATTTTCGGTGGAAGTTTACATGGTAATGTACATCATATATTTTTTTAGTTTTATCATTATTTTATTTTAGAAGTTACAGGGGGGGGGGGGGAGGCACATTTTACCACTCGCACTTTTTTTTGTCTCTCGCGCAAACTATTCAGTTAAGAAAAAAAATATATTAGAAAGAAACCTCAATATCATTTTTGAAGACCTATGCATAGATACACCACAGGTATGAGTTTGATGAAAAAAAAAATCAGTTTCAGTTCTAAGTATGGGGAACCCCCAAAATGTATTCTTTTTTTTCTATTTTTGAATGAAAATCTTAATGCGGTTCACAGAATACATCTACTTACCAAGTTTCAACAGTAGGTACAGTTCTTATAGTTTCGGAAAAAAGTGGCTGTGTGTGACATACGGACGGACAGACAGACAGACAGACATGACGAATCCATAAGGGTTCTGTTTTTTGCCATTTGGCTACGAAACCCTAAAAAGCAAATACTAATACAAATAAAAATTCAAAAGCGTAGATATAGGTACCAATCACGAGGTTGTAGGTATTAATTTATACTTAGTATATACATTATATTTAATTCTTGCTTTGGGTCACACACTGGTTCATAGGTTCATAGTTTGTTGAAATGTATGGAGTGGTTGTCTACTTTTACAATAATTGTAAATAATAATATGTGAACACTATGTATCTATGTATACAACTTAGCTGTCATTCTTTATCTTGTAATACTTTGTACATACTTCAATATAGTGTTTTTATGCAAGGTCCATCGTATTCACATATAATAGTTATATAATTGTAAACTGTAAATGCAAACAAAATAATAATGCAATGTAATGCTTTTTAATGGTCTAATTGAAATAAATGATTTGACTTTGACTTTGACTTTTCGTTATTGAATTTGTATTTGCTTTTGTGCCTTCACTCGCAGTGTTCCGCATCGGTCTATCTTCCTTTTGTTTGATAATCTGAGCATTAAACTTAAAACTCTTTACAGAGTAAAACAGCTCGCGCCAGATACGAGTCGACCACTATTAAAACGTCTGCCACCAAAACGACTACCGCTCCAGTGATTTCTGAAGAAGTCTACTTGAAGAAGATAGAGGAACTGACCACTGGGAAGACGAAGTTCGGCAGACTAGAAGATATGCTGTACTTACCGCTAGCTGATGGCACGGAAATTCCCATCCTGGCTTTGGGGACCGCTTTGGTGAGTAACTATTTGTTTAGATATTTATTAATTTATGCATTTCTCCCCGACGACCCTTCATTTTTTAATTTGTAGGGTCCCGTACGTCCTAATGAAAAGCGGAACCCTTATAGCATCACTCGTACGTGCGTCTGTCACAGTCAATTTGCTCCTAAACATATACACATGATTTTCTGTGACCCAAACACGGACGTTACGGAAATAAATGATATCTATTATTTTTCTTCATTTAATTATTGATTTCTGGAAAAATATTGCAAGTATTGAACCGGTTGGTGTCCGCAACTCCACGTCTCAGCGTGTATTTTGCGTACAGATGGGATGTAAATTATTCGATCCACCCCAGCTCCTCGAGAAAGACCAGCAGCGCCTTGACGATGCTGGCGATCTACCGTAGGTTACCTGGGATATCTAAGTACCTATTTTGCCCTGTATTGCCCTGTACGAAGCAACCTCAGGCCAGTTCAGACTTTAGAAGCACATGGACTGCTGTTTTGTCTGCCCCCATACAGGCTTTGCAAAGTGGGCAGTCGTCTGTAAGTCCTATGACAAAGAGAAGTTAATTGACAGACCCATGGCCGGTTATGGCGGCTGTGGCCAATCGCAGCTGTTGTTTGGACAGTCGGAGGGCCTGCCTCGTGAAGCGGCCATCAATCGCAAAAGGAAGTAGTGCCTCCTTGGCCTGCCTGCACTCGCCAAGTTCGGTCCAGCCTTTAGTGTATATACCTACCTACCAGCGAAACAATTGGATAGATTCATAGATGACACTACCCATCAATTAACATACTATTATGAGCTGTCAAAACGTGATTCCCACATGGACTTTGTATGGCAATTTATACTTATGACGTCACTTGTAGGTAGTCATTAGCCAACTCAATTGACTAACTATTTATTGATTTCAAAGCAATTAAAAACCGAATTTTACAGTTAATTGAAAAATATTCGGGTTTTCAGGGTTAAAATCAAGTGTTTTAGGGAAATTTTGTCTCAGAATTGTTAGTTAACCTTTTGACTGTCACAGTAATGTATAGATGACAAGCCAAAATGTGCCCAGCCCGCTACCACAGTATGAATATTAGTACTACCGTACAGTAGCGACACGCTCCGCCTCCCTCCGAAACGCTGTTCCTCACCTCTTCCCGCGTCGAACGACTGCTCACTGCTTTTAGTTCGAGCGTCGCGTAGATACGCACACATAGGCACGTATTTGTACAGTCTGTTATTTTGGTAGTACCTAGTGTAGGTAATTAAATCTTTTCGTTTGTATAGTGTCGTAGGTGTGACACTACGGTCACGACATGACAGACTTCTATACGTAATTCCACAGAGTATGTAACTTAGCTTGGTGCCGAAGGCACGTCGGTTTTGTCAAAAGGATAATGTTGTCTTTTACCCAATTAATTCATTACTTAGCATTCAAGCCCAAACCAATTACGTCTGTGAAGTTATTCCAACATCATCATCATCAGCCGGAAGATGTCCACTGTTGAACAAAAGCCTCCACCATAAGAGTTTGCCATAATCCCCATGCTTGAGCAGCGACTTCACTGCGATCCCAAGGTGCCTGACCTTTGGATCGCAGTGAATTTGTTGAGTATGCAAGCCGCTGCTGCTCGACTTCCGAATTTTCCTTTAATACCCTTCTACGACACCCTCGGGATTTAATGGGTGATCCTAGCACGGACACCCTACAGGATAATTCCCTGTTGTTATTTATTCCAACAATTCTAAGTAAATAACCTAAAAATTTTTGGCGAAACTTAATAGTTTACGATATGAATTTTCGCAGGTGGATCCCCGATTACTGCCGCACATGATTGGAGCAGGCATCGACATGGGCTATCGAGCTATAGACACAGCATACATCTACGGCAATGAAAAGGAAATAGGCCAGGCTATTAAAGCGAAAATTGACGATGGCACTGTGAAGCGGTGAGTTTAAATAAATGTATAGTTACAGACTGTCTTTAATACCTACACTCGACTATATTTTTTTATTTTCGTATATTTGTTACGCGATTTCTCCGGCAAATGTAAAGTGATTTTCAAAATTCTTTTTTTATGAACTTGGATTCTTTTTACCGAAATTGATTCAGCACTTTTTGAAAAAAATTACAGAGAGCAAATACATACATATAAATTTTATCATCTTCTAAACACATTGCATATAATAACAGACTGACCTAACTCAAAAACTTACGCGGAAGCTTGTATTGAATAAATGAATAATATGTTCACAGCGAGGATCTGTACATCATTTCAAAGCTATGGAGTACGTTCCACCGGTCTGACCTCGTGGAAAGCGCCTGCAAGACTTCCTTGGAGAACATGGGCCTCGACTACTTCGATCTTTACTTAATTCACAACCCAATGTCTTTTAAGGTAAGTCACCTTGGCCTTGGCTCGCCTTGTTTTTAGGGACATCGGTAAAAGGCTGGTCGACTTTTAACTTGACCAGAGGGCACACCTATTATTGGGCCAAAGTATCAGTATTGCCAAACATAGTGGCAATACCTTTTGAATACTTGTCCCATTGAAAGTGATGTCGACGAGTTTTTTGGCGCCCTGTGAGTCCCCATTTTGATCACCACGCTTGCAAAGGGCGGATTGGCAATTTTAGACTTAGTTTTCTTGCAAGTGTAGGTTTCCTGACGATGTTTTCCTTCTCGGATGTCAATGATGTCCAAGACTACCTTAGAAACTACATATAATATAGAAAATTATTGTATATTATTTTGTATTAATATATTAAGTTATTGATCCCTTCTCTTTTTCTGACAGGAAGGAGGTGATTCGATACCAAAAATCGCGACCGTCTTACAATATTCTCAGAGCGACTATTTGGACGCGTGGTACGGCATGGAAGGCCTGGTAACTAAACGCCTTGTCAAGAGCATTGGAGTCAGCAACTTCAACTCTCTGCAGATACAAAGAATACTGGATAAGGGGAGGCTGAAGCCAGTTGTAAATCAGGTAAATTGGACTTGTTTATCTTATATTCTAGAGAGCTATGCTCAGAGTTTCTTCCGAAACGAGGAGATTCGCCAAAGAACTAAGGTCACCGACATAGTTCTCAGAATATGCAAGTTGAAGTGGCAATGGGCAGGTCACATCGCTCAAAGAACCGATAACCGTTGGGGAAAAAAGGTTCTCTCCTGGCGACCACTGCCCGGAAGACTCTGCGTTGGTAGGCCTCCCACCAGATGGACCGACGACATCGTCAAGGTCGCGGGTAACCGGAGAGAACCGCAGCAAAGTAATATGTTGTTGGGCTTAGATTGGTTCACACGCTAGTCCATTTATTTCAGAGACTGTATTTAAAAATTTAGGTTTTTAGATAGCTGGTTGTCAAGATAACGCGGTTTTCGAATGTGATACGTAGATATTTAGACAACATCTTATCTTCCTTGTCTTATACCGCGCCTCTATTTATTTATGGGTCTAGAGCACAAAATACTACCTACACGCGTAGTACCTTATGTGGGCTTAAATGTACCTAGCCCCCGACGTACAGGTTTGTACATTCAACAGCGAAAGTAGATGATCAAAATCAGAAATTCAATACTAATTTACTAACACTAATTTATATAATTTATTACTAGTTTATTTATTAAAACTATGTGATTGTCACACACATACCTTTGAATTACTTCGACGCCACACAGTTCTGACGCGAACTCCGTTCATTAGTATTGTATTTCTGATTTTGATCATCTACTTTTGCTGTTGACTGTACTGTGAAATTTACTTTGAACTTCACTCAAGTAACCGCTATACTGCATTGAAGCGCCGATAAACCCATATCTTCTAATATTATAAATGCGAAGTTTGTTATGTTTTGCGGTCAAACTTCTGACCTTCATCATCATTCATCATCTCCTTCATCATCATCATCATCATCATGTCAACTTTTAGACGCCCACTACTGGGCATAGGTCTCTCCCAAGGGGTGCAGGTTCAGTCGTAATCGCCATGCTTGGCCGATGCATGTTGGCGATCGCAGTAGGTGTTATGGTACTCAGAAGGACGCTGCTGCCCCATCCTCTAATCAGTACACCTCTGTCGCCTTCTACGACACCCACGAAAAGAAATGAGGTGGTGCTATTCGCGTTTGGTAACACACGGCTAATGGTATGTTACATTGCCATGTATTTATTATTAAACCTCCTTGCAGGTGGAATGTCATCCATACTTGTCACAACAACGCTTGCACGCCTTCTGCGCTGAACGAAACATCACTCTCAGCTGTTTTGGAGTCCTTGGGTCTAAGGTAAGTTCTACTAAAAACTGTATAACGAAAGACGCCCTTTCTACCGTTACCTTTAAGAAACTCAACCACTGACCTGATTGATACCTAGCTACGAAGACAAAACCTCGACCAACATCAAAATCAAAGCATTTACAGGCACTTCTGCACTGTCGAGTAGCCAGTTAGTCAAAAAGTTGAGCTCGTTCCAACACCATTAGGTAGTACCTAGGTAATAATAGGAGAGCCCTATGAAAAGTTATTGCAATATTTTTTTCCTATATCTGGGAAATGCCTGGGAACGTTCTAGTTATGAACCAATCTTTAAATAGGTACCCCTATGCCGTTTAGTGCACCCGTAAGCATGTTTTGCATGCGTTACCTATATTGCGCACTAACGCGAAAACTGATTTTTCACACAAAAGAATATAAAAGTCGTTTTGGTCGATTTTGGTTCTTGTCTATGAAGCTTTAGGGCTCTTACGCACGAGCGGCATGTTGTCAACGGCAGAGGCAACTGCAGCCGTCGACACGCGTCAGCGGCAGCAGGTGACGCGTCGACGGCTGCTGTCAACATTCCAACTTCAAAGATCAGGGGCCGCCGCCGCCGTCGTCGTTGACAACTCTCAGCTCGTGTGTAAGGCCTCTGCCTCGAATCTTGCGGGCAGCGAGGCGGCGGCGGCGGCGGCGCGGTGACGGGGCGGGCAACGCAGACCCGTTCTGGAAACGAGCGGGTAGATCGAGCGGCACTATAGCGGCGTAGTGTTGTGTTCGTGGTTGTGTCGTCGAGATATTTGTTTTTATTCGCGAACGAAATGTTTGAACAACTGCGACAACATCTTTTTGATTCAAATTTATTTCCTAACGCTAAAAATAAATTGCACAACACAGCAATGCAGACGCGCGACAGACTGGAGCGCACTCTCGTTGCCCGCCCCCGCGCCGCTGCCGCGCCGCTGTTTTCGAGGGCCGGTCCATTTGATTTTACGTATTAGATCCTGCCGCCGTCGCCCTGCTGCCCGCAAGATTCGAGGCAGAGGCCTCAGAGCTTTTAACTACACTCGTATCTTGGAGCGAGCTCCCTACTATTTTTTTTTCAAGAATATAAGAAAAGACTAGGTGAAGATGAGTGATAAAATAATGTCTACCTAATATTGTCCCACTGCAGGGTATCTTTTCGCATGCACGGAAGGTATGAGCTTTGATCACCACGCTTCCTCAAGGCGGATTAACGATTACAGACTTATATTAATTTACTAGCTGACCCGGATCCGGTTTTGCTGTCCCTATATATCTATCCTTCCTACCTACCTATCTACCTTACCTACCCATCCTACTCTAC
The DNA here is from genome assembly GCA_947361185.1 of Charanyca ferruginea. NCBI lineage: Eukaryota > Metazoa > Arthropoda > Insecta > Lepidoptera > Noctuidae > Charanyca > Charanyca ferruginea. Next base: position 6,594,839 of record OX376080.1, on the reverse strand, counting down.
CTACCTACCTACCCTACCCTACCCTACCTACCTCCTGCCTACCTACCCTACCTACCTAAAATTTTATTATATACAAACCATCGCCTGGCAATAACAAAAAAAAAAGAATTATCCAATTTGGTGCAGTCCAATGATATTCTAATAAATAGATATGTTATACACTCACATAACAACCGAAAAGTGTTCCGCGCAGCAGCGGCAGCACACATACACACTTTTCATTCAATTTACAATTCACTACAAATAAAAATGTTAGAAAAGGGAAGGCTTGAAAAAATCAACAAGCAAAAAGAGACGGTTAGTGTTGTCAATTGCACGTGAATGTAAACAAACATTATCCTGGCCACTAATCACCGCATGTTGGCATCATAGACTAACATATTTAACGAGACAGAAGGTACAAACCGCGAGTACATTTGTGCATATCATATCATTGGTGCAGTCGTTCGGAAGTTATGCGCTTAAATACATTTCGGCGATTCATTTTTATATTTTATACCCTTCAAAATGGTTGAGCTAAGTGGTGCTGATCCGCGCGTCATGTTCGTGAACGGGCGCTGTCAGTTGAGATTGGTCATCTTATACCTGCCATGGCTTTTATATTAATTTATTTTTAATTAGAATCTTTTGGATTTCTCTTCACTTACATTGTTTTCACATATAGAAGCAACAAGAATAATGTAGCCTGGATTTTGTAAAAGCTTGATTGAAAAGAGTGTCCGTGGAGTTTCTTGCTCGTTCTTCTCCATAGAGACCTACCCTACGTTTTGGAACGAGCAACTAGCTTCAATTTTATTTTGACTATTCAAAAGTGCCTGCAAATGGTTTAATTGAAATAAATGATTTGACTTTGACTTTGAATTTGACTTTGATATATATAGCTAAGTCCTGGTTTTTTCACTACATTTTCCTTCACAGATGTCAATCATGTCCAATATAAATTAAGAAAGTACATGTGAATTTCTCGCTCAGTTGCGAACCTCACTGAGCAATCACGACAAAGATGAATTGTGGATTATAAATCTCATACTTGTATTTGCAGGGAACGCCCTCCGAATACAAGAGTTCTACAACTCCTGTGATTGATGATGCCCTGGTCAAAGTGATGGCTTCTGGATTGAATGTCTCGCCTGCGCAACTACTTATCAGGTAGGTAACTGTTCCACCGTGAACATACCATAGTTACACGCACCAACAACAACATCACAGCATCAGCATTTAAGGCGACATACAATCGTTCCGCGCGCCGGCAACACCGGCACGCCGTCAGCACTAAGAAGTGGCCTACTGAGATTTTCGCTTCATCCGGCTCGAAGGACCAAATGTACACACCATGTGTAGGTATGTTACAACATCGGTCACAAACGCGATTGCTGTAAAAAGCTCTATTAGGTTTGATTTGGCACACAGGCCTACAGACTGACACTAAAATCAGTTAAAATGGCTGAAAAATTTGAGAAGCCGGTGAAATGTCTGGCTGCGCCGCTAAAGGAGCGTTGTTGTTGTACGTCCAGCCACGCGTAGTACGCGCGATCGGAATTTCTCCGCGCCTCAACTTAAAACTTATTATCTAGTAAACTGCTGCAGCTACACCAAAGTAAAAAAAAAATGTGTGTAAAGTCAGTTTACGGACGATAGTTTTACGTGATAACGTCATAAAGAAACATAATGGCTAACATCTATATCATAAGCAAATAATGGCTCCCGTCGAGGTGGGCGGAGCTTAATGCTTGGGCAGATCGTGCCTCTCTATCGCTTGTAGGTACGCTCAGGCTCGGGCGGAACGTGACACTTTTTCGTGCGTGCAGCCGGTGTTCATCGATTTATGAGACGTTATCACGTCAAAAACTTTTAATAAAAAAAGACAACCGCCTTCATAAAGTTAAAAGAAGTTCATAAAGTTAATTTTTTTTAAGGCGGTTGTCTTTTTTGTTAAAAGTTTTTTTTATATTGTGTTTTACAACATATTGGTAAATTATCTACAAACTAATATTATAAAGAGGTAAAATTTGTTTGTATGTAGGGGGTATTCTTCGAAACTACTGGTCCAATTCTGAAAATTCTTTCACTAATAAGAAACTACGTTCTCCCGGAGTGCAAGACTATTATTTATGGGACACTAGACCTGCACAGGGACGAAGGCTGAAGATATAACCGAAGATAGTTTCATAGAAGTGTCCTAATTTTTCTTTTTTTAGATACCAGATCGAGAATGGACACAACGTGGTAGTAAAGTCATCGTCGGCTGCCCATTTGTGGGACAACCTGCAAGCTCTTACCTTCAAGCTGGACCAGCTGCAAATTGACGCACTAAATGCGCTCAATAAGAATAAACGGACTTTCACCTTTAAAGGGTAAGTCGAAATACATTTTTTTATTACTCCACCAGCTGACCCGACAGACGTTGTCCTGTCGCTATCTACCTACTTACCTGCCTATTTACCTACCCTACACCTACCCTAAACATAAAAAAAAAAGTATCCTATGTCCGTCTCCTGGTTTTAAGCTACCTCCCCACCAATTTTCATCCAAATCGGTTCAGCCGTTCTCGAGTAATAAGTGTTGTAACAAACACGACTTTCTTTTATATATATAGATTTGTGGGGGCGTATACAAACATCAGTTACAATTATTTTTTGTTTTTTTACATTTATTATTCCTAGTATCATTACTAAACTCTTAAACATAATATGATGAACTTCATCAGCTGAGCGAATTATGTTTGTTCAATATCTTCAAAACCAGTCGATTCCCAAGCGTCCTTATTTAAAAAAATGCCTAATAAATTAGTACATTAGTGCCGATTCTATTAACAAAACTAAAATTAGACAATTGGCATTTCTTACTAACAGGCAGCTGAAGAAAACGACGGCGCAGATAAGAACTGAATAGAGATGTCAAATTAGTTTATCCTTAATTTTCGCAGTGCTTATCAATGCCATACGTTCTGACATGTTCATCTTTGTAAAACCTACCATCTAAGTTCACATGTAGATGCAATGAATATATTGAGTATTGACATGACAACTATTATTGTATGAACTTACATTATAGCCCACAGCAGACTAGCTACTTTCAGCATCGGCGATCGACGATTTAGCCGCTTTTTAGAAGCTAAATGCAGCGGCCGAGTCGCTAAAACGCGATACCCACGTCCGAACGCAGAGTCGCTAAAACGTGATGCAGTCGCAAAATCGCTGATCGCCGATGCTAAAAGTAGCGTGTGTGCTTTGGCCCTAAATTTACTGTTTTTGTTAATAGGTATCTCTGTTTCTTGTTTTATTGGAGAGAGACATAAATAACAGAATCGGCACTAATTACCTCTTATCACTAATTATCATGGATTTCAAATTGAATCTTAATATTATGGTTTAAAATAATTACAACTATTTTTTATTTATTTACAGAATGGGAGACACTCATAAGAATTATCCGTTTTTGGCTACTTATTGATTTCCAAATAATTTTGTTACGTAAAAATTATTGTGTGACTTCATTTTATATTTTTTTAGTTGATAGTAAGCTTGACATTCATTAATTTTAAGAATATTTTTTATTAAATGTAGCAAGTAGTGACATTGAAAATAAAATCATTTTCTAATTATTTTTTAATAATTCTTGCACGAATTTGTAATGTAATAATTAAAACATTTATTTTAATAAATAAAAGATTTTTTTTAGTACAAAAACAAGTATTTTTATTTGATTTTAATAAGAACATAATTTATTAATAAGAATAACTATAATTAGGCACACTTATTTTATTAAAACTGTCAATTAAACCTTAGGAGCTGGCTTTTTCAATAACCCTGAAACAAAACAAAATATTATTATTAATTTTGTCTGAACAACAAATTATACTTTGACTAAAAGCAGCTTATTTCTTGATCTTACGGAATTAAGACTTATTACAACTGACGAAGGTTATTATTATTATTCTGACAATCTAAGAAGTCCCATTTGACTTATCATATTTGAATATGAATCAACGATTAAGGGCGGGTTGTTTCAAACAGGGTTAACGTTACATAAGGACGGTTAAAAAGTTACTATGACGTGAGACGTGAGATGTTTTACGTACGTTAAGGGCGCGTATTCGATTTAGCGCAACTAAAAATCTAAACGATTGCTAGAACGGCGTAACAGCATTGACACACACTAGTACAATACAATGGTCTGTTTAGGTGCATCAAAAAAAAAATATGCACGAAATAAGCACGAATCATTGAAATTGATCGGCAAACGACAGCGCGCGATGTTTTACAGTGCTTTTTAAAATAATTGTCTAAAATAAAATGAGCTCGTATAACGGACTGAAAAATATTCTGTGTATTAAACATAACATTTACTTTTATAAAATAAATATATCAGTTATGTTTTTATTCAAATACTGGTGAAAAAAAATTGTCAAAGTGAACCGATTTTCTACTTTTTCTACATTGTTTTTTAATACGTAATAGTAATATTTTCGTAATTTTGGCTCACTTGTTTTTTCGATTCCGTGGACGAACTCAAGGGCAGAACCTAGTAAACTTAATATATAATATATGTAGGTACTTACGTGGTATATTCGTAGTCTTAACCATTTTCTGCTTAAACGTCTCTTGGGATAGACTTTTGAATTTCGATGGGATGTGTCCTGAAAATAGATTTAACATTAAAAAATCTGATTTAACATTAAAAAATCTGACATTTGAAAATTGGCGAAATGTGAGTTTAATAAGCAGCTTTAAGGAATGTTAGAAAAAACATGATGTTTATGTCATCCACACTAAATTATACATGTGTAAGTAACTTCGTCCATTTGTTATTACTTCATCACAGCAGAACCACTCAACCGATCGTAAAAAAGACAACCGCCTTCAAAAAGTAAACAATAACTTTTAATTTCGCAAGTCGCTTTGGTTTTGTTTATCGTTTTGTATTGCAACTGACTTCTGTAACTAAAGCTATTTTTTTTATGTTTTCAAGGCGGTTGTCTTTTCACCGCTACGCGATGCGGGAGGGGTGACAGTTGTCACAAGTTGACGTATCAGTGAGCTCTTGCGTCACGTCACCACACTGAGGTAGCGGCGCGGTGCGACAGGGGTGACAGTTGTCACAAGTTGACGTATCAGTGAGCTCTCGCGTCACGTCACCACATTGAGGTAGCTGCGCGGTGAGACAGGGGTGACAGTTGTCACAAGTTGACGTATCAGTGAGCTCTGGCGTCACGTCACCACACTGAGGTAGCTGCGCGGTGCGGGAGGGTTGACAGTTGTCACAACTTGACATATCAGCGAGCTCTCGCATCACGTCACCGCATCGCGTGGCTACCTCAGGAGCGGTCTCAGTAAAGGTCTATCCACACATATCGGGGCCGTGCCCGGGACGGGACGGACCGTGCTCAAAAATGTATTGGTGGGTACATTTTATATGAACTCGTTCACTCGTTCGAACTGGCGACAGAGCTTCAGTGCCCGGGCCCATGCCGTGACGTGCAAGTGGGTAGCCGATATTTTCCTAGCATGTTGGCGATATTTAAAAAATAAATAAATGGATGAAAAGTTTTTAATAGAGGCGGTATGCATATATCGTGTTTTGTACGATTTAGCGTTTTATATCAAACAAAAAAGACCGCCTTCAAAAAGTTGAGGTATACGCTATCAATTAAAAGAAGAGTCATCGAAATCGGACTACACTGAAAAAAGTTATGCGTGGTCAAACACAAAAAAAAAATGTTCATAAAATGAAAACCACTGGGCACTAGGGCACTGGGCATCTTACATTTTTATGGGACCAAATGGAAACTATTCCGCATCAAATTAAAGAAGAATCACGTAAATCGGATCATAAATCTCAGAGTAATCGATGTACATACTTACATAAAAAAAATATCAGTCGAATTGAGAACCTCCTCCTTTTTGAAGTCGGTTAAAAATGGTGACTGAGGGGCGCAGATATAAGGCCTGTCCACAGTCCGGTCACATCCCTGACGTGTGTAAACAAAACTCGAATGCACGGTCTTAGCACGGCCACGGCCCTGTATGTGTGGATAGAGCTTTATACCTTTATACCCTGTCCATTGGGTTATTGGTTTTTTGACAGCTACCTTAGAATGAAATTATTCCCGATTACCTTAAGTTAACTCAAAAATGCGTTATAAAATAAATATATATACTGCCTTATCTGGTTGGATTATCTTATTTATGATCTCTTACAGACATTATAATACAGTTATGTGTATCAGTTTTTACAAAAATCATAAATATTGTTCACTAGTTGCAGCTGTCAAAAAACGATTAAGCCAGTGGACAGAGTGTAAGTGGTTGGGCTATATACAATAGTAACAAAAAATGTTCTTACTTGGACTCATTCTTAACATATTTTTCTTAGAAGATCCTTCACTGATCGTCGACAACTTCTTCTGCGGGATTTTTGTCACTTTTCCGCCATTTTCTTTATCAGTGTTGCCAGTGGTAGCAGTTTTAATGTTGCCAGCTTTAAAAGATTTTGGTGGATTCTGTGGTTTTAAAGAGTTTCTGTGTGATGCTATTTTGTGAGTTATCGGTTTTTTTATTGTATTTTTTGTGTTTTTAGTCATTAAATTGCCGTTTAATACTTTTTCAGGTACATTTTTAATAGGTGCAGGTTTGTCTTTCACAACTTTCTCCGTAACTTTAGTAGTTATTGGAGATATTTTATCTTTATTTCTAATGTTGGTTGCATTTTTTTCAGTAACTTTTTTAACTGTCTGAATATTTTTAACTTTAACATTTACTGTTTTCTCTTTAACAGTTTTTTCAGAAACTTTATTAGCGATTTCTGGAACCTTTTCTTTATTTTTTACAATTTTCTCAGGAGCTTTTTTGACTTGATCATCCTTTTTGGAGCTGGCTACATTGGTGTTTTTTTCAGAAGTTTTCTTAGTTGTTTCTCCACTTTTCGTGCTGGCAACATTTTTTACTTTAGGTACGTCAGTATTGGTGTTTTTATCAGAAGCTTTCTTAGTTGTCTGCTCGTCGTTTTTGGTGCTGGCAATATTTTTTACTTTAGTTGCGTCAGTATTTTTGGCTTTGTCAATTTTATCAACATTCGCGTCAATATTTTTGGCAACTCTATTGGTTTTCTCTGCTATCTTGCTCTTTTTATCAACATCTTTGCTTGTAATCTTATTAGAATCTATATGTTCTTTACATTTAACATTAGCATCGTTTTTTTTATTCTTCTTATCAATAGTTTTAGTATTCGCATTATTAATATCATTTAGATTACCAGGCTCTTTCGAAGTCACATTTTTAGCTTTATTAACTATTTTTTTATTTGTATCTGTCTGTATAGGTTCTGTCACCATTTTGTTTTTTGTAGCGCTGTCTTTATTTCCGCCATCTTTAATATTCCTTTTCTTGTCACTGTCACCTATTTCTTGACTTTTACCCACATCTTTGAGAATTTTAGTTTTTGCTTTAGTATTACTATTAATGTTAGCAGATTCTTTTAAATTTTTCGTTTTTGGTTTGGAATTTGTATCTTTAGCCAATGTGTCTGTATTTTCCTTTGTAGCATTCTTTTTAGCTTTAACATTAGTAGTTACATCTTCCGCTATAGCAGATTCCTTAACAATTTTCGGTTTAGACTGAGTATTACCGGTTTTATCTTCAATTTGTTTAACGTTCTTCGGTTTAGTGTTACCATCTTCTCCATCACCAGTGTCTTTAACATTTTTTGCGCTAGCAACTTCATTGATCTTTCTTTTTTTACCAATTTCAGTAGCAACATCACTCATTTTACTCTTGCTAGGATTATTGTCGACAATACTTTTCTTAGCTTCAACAGGAGTGTTACCATCTTCTCCATCACCAGTGTTTTTAATATTTTTAGCGTTAGGCACTTTGTTTAATTCATTAATCTTTCTTTTTTTACCAATTTCAGTAGCAACATCGCGCATTTTACTCTTCCTTGGATTATTATCGACAATACTTTTCTTAGCTTCAATAGGAGCATTTCCTTTCATCTTTTTAGCTCCACTGTGTTCATTATCATCATCAATACTCCTTTTAACAGCATTATTCGGTAAACTATCTTTATTCTTCGGTTTGCTTTTTTTAGGAAGACTTTTTGGTGGTGCCATAACTTCGCTATCGCGTTTCTCAGTCTCGCTATCTCTTTTATCGATATCGTTGTCTCTTTCTGTCGTTTTGGACTCTAGGTCTGATTCGGGGTCTACAGGACCTCTGGCTTCGAGGCATGTGGTTATAATTTTAGCTAGGAGTAAGGTTCGTTCGTCAGCCTGTAGGGCCGGGTCTAAGAGTTGTTTGTGTGCTTGTGTAATTATTTTGATGTAGGATTCATCTGAAATGTGGAATTATTGATAAAAATAGTGAAAAAGACACTTAATAAAGCCGAAAGCAACATGTGTTCTGATCATTGCGATTTTTTTGTTCTGCAGTGCAATTCTGTAAGAAAATAACCGCAAATTCAAATCATATCTAATAAACCAATTTCACTTAGGGGTTTTATTCGAACTCGATCACGTTAACGTAAACGATCGCTTATGTCAATTTTGTGTGGAATAATTGTATTTCCTAATGGGTATACATATAATGACCACCAAAAAATACTTTAGAATACCAAATGTAGTAAATGATCACCAAATATTAGTGTGCAAAATAACCAAAATCTTTTGACCCTCAAGTCCCCCCTGGGGCGGATCCGACATGGTTATGTTAGGTTAGAACTGTGACCCCCTACGCACGAGGCGAGCGAGCGGAGCGAGTGTGCCGCGGCAGCGGCCGCCGAGTGCCAGAACCAAATCGCTTTTTGGTGATCATTTCCATTTTTTTTGATGATCATTTACTATTTTTGGTTTTATTTTATTTACTATTTTTGGTGATCATTTACTAGATCTGGAAATACGTTAAACATAAGCCTTTCATAATGTTGCCACTAGACTGTCCAGTTTCGATACAAGTTAGAGTTTACGTTAAATTGTGAATGTTCACATTATGCTCATCGCGATACATTCGAGTAATTATACTGCATTGAAAGTCTACTAGAAAGTGAACTGAATAAATTTTAGCTAAAGGAAGGAGTGTCTCAATATTTTAGCATGTGAGTGTATTGTTATAAAAACTCAAGACGTAAATTCTACTAGTTCATATAATGCCCACTTGGCGCTACTGTGCTTTATCTGTCATTCTATTGTTAATCCTTTTTTCTATTTTTCTTTTTTTATAAATAAATATAATAACAAATTTTCTATCTTGTACAATAAATCGTTTAACTATTCTATTAGGGTATTATTTCAACGGAACTTACCCATGTACTCTAAATCGAACTTCATTCTATGGTGGAACGGCGCGACGGGCGACCATTTGTTCTCCAGCCTCCAGGACACTTCCAGGAGATCTGCACATTTCAACACGAATCCACCTTCAGCCTGGGAGAATGAGTATATAATAAAATACTGGCCAAGTGAGAGTTGGACTCGCGCACGATGGGTTCCGTACCATTATCTATACAACTTTAGACACTATATTAAAATACAAGCGACCCGACCCGGCTTTGCATGGAACACAAAAAGAATTTTTCAATTCGAACCAGTAAATCCTGAGATTAGCGCGTTCAACCAAACAAACAAACAAACTCTTCAGCTTTATTATATTAGTATAGATTTATTTTTTAGTATACAAAAAACCTAATAACAGAATAAAATAAATATTTAAGGGGGGCTCCCTTAAATATTTATTTTATTCTGTTATTAGGTTTTTTGTTGTTTTAGCGGCAACAGAAAAACATCATCTATGAAAATGTCAACTGTCTAGCTATCACGGTTCATGAGATACAGCCTGGTGACAGACAGCCAGACAGACGGACAGTGGAGTTTTATTAATAGGGTCCCGTTTTTACCCTTTGGGTGAGGAGGCCTAATAAGGAGGTTTATTTTCGAAGATTGCAGATTCGAGCTTCGTTACGGACCCTATATGATGTTGGGAATCGGAACGAAATGATAACAAGGGGAATGATGAGTAAATAAGTACTTTGAATCTATACTAATATTATAAAGCTGAAGAGTTTGTTTGTTTGGTTGGTTGAACGCGCTAATCTCAGGATCTACTGGTTCAAATTGAAAAAATCTTTTTGTGTTGGATAGTCCATTTATCGAGGAAGGCTATAGGCCCATGCGAAGCCGGGTCGGGTCGCTAGTTGATAATATAAAGGTGCCTTCATACACAGGCAACATTAGAAACAACAAGAATAATGTAACGTGTCTTTTATGAAACTTGATTAAAAAGTATCCGTAGAGTTTCTTGCTCGTTCTTCTCCATAGAGACCTACCTACGTTTTGGAACGAGCAACTAGCTTCAACTTTCTGACTAACTGACCGATTCCTTGACAATTCAAAAGTGCCTGTGAATGGTTTAAGGCGATAATATACGCCGGCGACCAGAAAATCGTATGCGCTGCGTCCAAAACTCACAAAATTTAGTCGCAAAAAATAAATAAAAGATAGTATTCTTTAATTAAAAAAAAAAGGCGTATACTAAAAGATAGATAATAAAATTGTCTGTAAGATAGTGAAAGTTTTGTTTAAATATACCTGGTAGATTTTGTGTGATTATCAATGTTTTGTCCGCGATAGACACAACTTCACGAGTTAATTAAACTATTCAATATGAACTTAATCAAAAATATTCACACACTAAATGATTAAGAGTATGTTCTAGTTTAACATATATTTTTTTCAAATCATTTACACTACAAATTTTGACGTGATTGTCAGTTTGAAATCTGTAAAAGTCGCTTGTTAGTGCCTTAATTGAAATAAATACTTTGTTTCTCACTTACATGGGGTTCCATAAACAATGAGTTGGTATATTTGTTGGCCAAGCGAGCGAGGGTCGTGCGACGGGAGCGGTAACCAGCCGCGTAACTTCTTAGAACCTGAAACCAGACGTTTTTATTTTAACTAGCTTAATCCCGCGACGTCGTCCGTATGAATGTCGATTATCCCAGATGCAGTCGAAGTCGCGAATTAAAAAGTAGCCTAAGTCGTCATCACGGAAGATGGAAGGCATTGAGTGAGGTCTTTGGGCGGAAGTGGGACAGAATCATTATCAGCCGGAAGACGTCCACTGTTGAATAAAGGCCTCCCCCATAGAACGCCACAACTCTTGCAACCTGCCGCTTGCATCCACCGGTTACCCGCGACCTTGACGATGTCGTCGGTCCATCTGGTGGGAGGTATATCAACGCGGAGTCTTCCGGGCAATGGTCGCCAATCGAGAACCTTTCTTCCCCGTCGGTTATCGGTTCTTCGAGCGATGTGGCCTGCCCATTGCCAATTCAACTGGCATATTCTGAGTATTTCTCAAAGCTATGTCGATGACCTTAGTTCTTCGGCGGATTTCCTCGTTCCGAACATAACTCTCTCCATAGCTCGCTATGTGGCTCAGAGCTTCTCCAGGAGGCCAGAATGGGCCTGTGTGGGACGGAATAGGCTAACAAACAAAACAGTCATCGCCTTCAAAAACAAAGCCACCGACTTCCGAAACTAAAGTCATGTGTTTTCTGTGCTAAAGTTAATTATCACTTTTTAGCTTTTGAAGGTGGTTCTCTTTTTTCAAAAAAGTTTGTATTTTCCACTTTTTAGTGCCTTCTTATCTCACCCAAATCCATTAAGAAACGGCAACACAGTTAAAACATAGATTGGAAGTCCTCTAAAGATGGAAAGATGAAAGAAATTTATTCAGCTTTTTGAAAAAAAAAATTTTGTTTGATGTATTCTAAAACCTTCTCCAGAATGTAACAAACACTTTTCTGAAAATCGGTTCAGCCAAACGGGAAATAATCGCGGGCAAACATACATACAAACATACGGGTCGAACTGAGAACCTCCTATTTTTAAGTTGGTTAAAAATAGTAGCCCACCGGTATCAGGAACAGGGTCCAAGCTACCGGTGGTCAGGACTCCTGAGAGAGGAATCTCCTGACTATACGCGCCGTGTCCAGGAGTACCACTTTCTGTATCAAGCCCTTGATCCAGCTGCCTAACGAGAGCCTCACTAGGTGTATTATTATTATTGTAAGTAATTTGGTGGTTATTTATCCCAATACATAGTAAGCACTTTCTAGCCTGAAGCACAGGTTCAACCTAATTTAGGCAAATAAGCAACCTTACCTCTACAGCATCGCTAGGGACCTTCAAACTGTGCAGCACTGATTTGGACAGCTCCATTTCATGTGTAGCCTTGACAGGGACCACGCGAAGACCACGGTATGATGGCGGAGCGAATTTACGGTCCTGGGAAACACATGCATTTGTTAGATTTATACCGATGTAATTAATATATAACAACGTAATTCGTGTTGTAATATAAAGTAATAATTAATTTCTGATTAAATGCAGTAGAAGTATAGTAAAAAACATCATTTTAAATAGAATAAAGTGTGTTTAAACTTTGGATAGCAAATAAGTATGAATCACATTTGCTTGTAATCGTTCTTCTCCCATGAATCATACTTGTTTGTCGCCGCTTATAAAAGCGAGTGTTCCGACTTCATTGACACACTTTTGATCGAAACGTTGATCGGTACGGAGCTCCCGAAGAAAATAACAGATAAGTATAATTATGATGATAACTATGAAAGTCTATGTATATGTATAATTTTAATATTAAATTATATGTACCTAGTTGTTATGACATGAATGATGTAACCTAAATTTGTAAAATATTACTGATTTTAAAAGAGTGTTCATGGAGTTTCTTGCTCGTTCTTCTCCATAGAAATCTACCGTTTGGAACGAGCAACTAGATTCAACTTTCTGACTGACTCTGACAATTCAAAAGTACCTGTAAATGGTTGAATTGAAATAAATGATTTTGAGTCTGAAATATTACAATAAAATATATGTTTCCTAAACAAAGTATTTTCATTTCACTATTCTGTTCTAAAATAATAATATTCTTTGAGTATATAAGTATGTGTATTTAGTATAGAGCTATTAATTGCTTTTATAATGTTGCTTTTATACCTTTTATTCTGACACATTCATTGAGACTAGAAAAATATAAGCTTAATTTGTGCTTCTGAACTGCCCTGAGGTCGCTTCATACAAGGCAAAGTAGGTACTTCGATAACCAAGATAACCTACGGGAGATCGCCAGCAATATCAAGGCGCTGCTGGCCTTTCTCGAGGAGCTCGGGTGGATCGAATGATCTACTTCCCACTTGTACCCAAAGTACGCGCCGAGACGTGGAGTTGCGGACACCAGCCCGTTATACTATATTATAAGCTTAGTTTTTGAACCACAGCCTTAAACTAGAGGCTACTTCTCTTAACCAACGTTAACGAAAACGTTAAAAACCGCCGCATTCTCAGCTCAGCGATAGTCAATGTCATCGGGGATGTTTGTGGAGGCCAACACCGACTGCTTTAGGACAATAGTGCGCAAGAGAGTGGCTTTCCTGATGCGTCGTGTATGGGGCAGCACCAACGGCCTACTAAATACCGTTATGGATAGAGTTGAGTGTCCTATTGTGAGGCACTGGAATAAGGTGCCTGGTGGTGCCCTTTTTAATGAAGGATAAGTGGGACAAGTAGTTATAACGTACTAACATAGTTTTAAGCTTTACTAACAATTTTTATGGAATTATGTTCTGATTTATAATTATAAATTAAACTAGCTGACCCGACAGACGTTGTCCTGTCTTTATCTACCTACTTACCTACCCTACACCTACCCTACACCTACACTACACTTACCCTACACCTACCCTACACCTACCCTACAAAAGTTTTTTTTTTTTTTTTTTTCTCTCCGTAAGAACCATCTTCGTACTTCAAGGAATATTATAAAAAAAGAATTATTCAATTTGCTCAAGCGGTTCGCAAGTTATGCGCTTACCAACACATTTAGCGATACATTTTTATATACAAGAAGACAAGACAAGATAAACACTTCAAAAATTTTGATAAAATAGAGGTATTTATGACGATCGCTAATACGATAAAGTGAATTGTTTTGTGCTTTTGACATAACAGCAGTGCTATTCTGTTACAATCTCCCTCGGTGAACACCTATACCCTGTTCACAATAAGATTAGACATAAACACAAACCTTTTTTACAGTCCCTTCAACCGATTTTGACTTCTATTCCATAGGCTTAAGGATGACATTAGAGGCAAAAACAATAACAACTGTTTACTGCAGTTGCCATTTGTCATGCTACCAACGCATTATGAGTCAAAATCGGTTGAATAGACTGTAAAAAAGGTTTTTGTAAATGTCTAATTTTATTGTGAACAGGGTTTAGGTGAAGTGAGTTGTCATCCAACCGTAGTGCTTTAGTGTGCCAGATGACAGTTCACTTCACCTAGGTGTTCACCAAGGGAGATTGTAACAAGCACAGCATCAAGCACAGCATCTGTCATCAAGCACATCAAGGGATCCCAATCTGACAAATTTCTTTGATAGTTCTTCAACTTTATTACAAAGCAATAAGGTTCATATTCCATTGGGAAAATTTTACAGTATGGGATAGTTTGATGTGCTGGTGTCTGTACTCAACATTATAAACAACTTTTACTATTGACCAACACTGAAATCGCAACAAATAAATCAGTTATTTTATTTTGCCGTGTCACGGGCCAGTGACTGAAATTCAGCAGAATTTTATTACTAATAAAATATTCACCTTCAACAACAAAATTCTAGTGGAAGTATAGTACTTACAGGAGTATGCATGAAAAATGTCATAGTGAAGGGTACAAGGTCTATCCTGCACTCAACCGTGACTTCCCTCCAAGTACCAGCTTCTGTTACTGGGCGCTCCCTGAAAAAATAAAGAAGCATAATGGCTAACATCCATACTAATATTATAATGCGAAAGTAACACTGTCGGTTACGCTTTCACGATGAGACGGTTGAAAAGATTTTGATGAAATTAAGTATGAAAATAGCTTGAACCCTGGGGAAGGACATAGGCTACTTATTAATTCGTGATTTTGTTTGCGTCCGCCACAACCGATATTCACGCAGACGAAGTCGCGGACAAAAGCTAGTATTAAATAAGATAAGCAAATAATGGCTTCTGTCGAGATGGGCGGAGCTTATTGCTTGGGCCGATCCTGCCTCTCTATCGCTTGCACACTCAGGCTCAGGCGGAATGTGACTTTTTCATGCATGCAGCCGGTGATCATCAATTTATAAGACGTTCAAAAGAAATTGGACCTCTGATCTAATTCATCATACATGTACTACTACTATTAGGTCTTTACATATAAAAATTGCCGCTCGTTATCAAAAAATTAAAAATAACATTTTTAAAAGAAATTATATATTTAGTCATTCGAAGTACGTACCATTGTTATCGATACACTTTCGCCATTTTATCGGGAGCTCATTGATCCCTTTGGTAAAAAAATCCTGGGAGCGAGAATCGATGAACTGCTTGAAGGCTGTTTAAACTGCCTCATCAGAATTGATTTTTTTTCCTTGTAAAAAGTTGTCCAAATTTCGGAATAAATGATAATCGTTTGGGGCAAGATCTGGAGAGTATGGTGGGTGACGCAGAGTTTCCAGTCGCAGCTCCTCTAACTTGGCGACCGTCTGATGTGCAGTATGTGGTCGAGCGTTATCCTGAAGGAGCAATGGGCTAGAGCAATTGACCAATCTCGGTTGTTTAATGGTGAGCTTTTCCATCATTGTTTGCAACTGTTGACAATACATGTCTGCAGTAATCGTTTGGCCTGATCTCATGAAGCTGTAGTGGATGACACCAGCACAGGACCACCAAACACTAACTAGAATCTTCTTTTTGGTCAGTTTTCGCTTGGGGCAAGGTTTTGCCGGTTTTCCAGGGTTAAGCCATTGTGATGATCGCTTGCGATTATCGTACACGATCCACTTCTCATCACAAGTGACAATACGATTTAAAATTCCCTCATTATTGTGACGATTGAGCAAGGAAGCGCAGCAACCGACGCGTGTTTGTTGGTGTGTTTCAGTCAATTCGTACGGTACCCACTTTTCAAGCTTTTTTACTTTTCCAATTTGACGCAAATGGATAGTGATTGTTTTGTCACTTACTCCAAAGGCTGCTGCTAATTCAGAAGTGGTTTGAGATGGATCCGCTTCAACTATCGCCTTTAATTCTTCATTATTCACTTGAGTATCCGGTGGCCCACGAGGCTCATTTTGTAAATCAAAATTTCCAGAACGGAAACGTTGAAACCAAAGACGCACCGTTCGTTCGTTAGCGGTGCTTGGCCCGTACACGTCGTTAATCCTTCGAGCCGCTTCTGCTGCACTGGTGCCACGGTAGAACTCATATTCGTAAATATCGCGAATTTTTAATTTCTCCATTGTTGTTGCAATAGCAATTTTCAAGCCCAAACAAATGACGATAAAACAAATGAAACACGAATTTTAAAACAATATTCTTTAGTCTTTATTATGAAATAATTTTGAATTTGGAATTCCTAATCAAACACAAAATATTTGATTTCAAAGTTGCCAGTATTAAGTATCGGCAATTTCATATGTAAGGACCTAATATTATACTGCTCACCCTTCAAGTTTAGGCTCTTCAATCAACACATCTACTTCAGACTGTAGCACCATCAAGCTGGTTAACTCCTGGGTGGCATGTAAACAAGTTTTCATCCTAGCTTGCTGCAGCTTAAGCTGAGCGATCGACGGTCCAGTGTCCATGGCGGAGGGGAAATCATCTTCGGAGTCAGAACTGTAAAGGTGTTACAAGATTTTTAGACAAAAATTCTAGAACAAATATTATATTAAATACTAACTCTACTGCCCCATTTTAGGATATTTTCCTGTTTTGTGGGTGTGTTTATTAACATATAATCTCACGTACACAAACAGACCCAAAACAAATACAGGAAGGCCACCCCTAAGACGACCCACTGACGAATTGTTGAGAGAAGGAATTGAGCCCACAACGTACAGCGCAACAACGAACCAGTCAGCCACTGCGCCAACCATACAATAATTAATTGTAGTTGTGTAATTAATTGATGATGAATACAGCATACGTATTCATCATTATGTGATCGAGAATGTATTCCTCGATCTACCTCGCCTGATGAACGTACAGACAGCGTCGTCAACTGCTTACCTATTCGAACAAATTTTAATCCGTGGGGGGTTAGCAGTTGATGACGCTGTCTGTACTAAGCGCCAGATTTCCACGCGATGTTCTCGTCCACCATGAATGTCAATGATGTCCAAAATAAACTCAGAAAGTACTTACTGATACCTATATAAAAAGTCACATTGGTACAAATTGGTACAATTGTACTTCACGTAGGTACTCGGTTGCGAACTCACAACTTCGTGATCGTGCAACGATAGCGAGCGCCTTCACCACTGAGCGATCACGACGAATATTTTTAAAGTCTTATTTATATTTATAATCTTACCTATCTTCATGATCGTCGTAAAAACTGTTGTTTTTGTGATTATTGCGAAAATCGTCAATACTCCTCTCATAATACTTGATCTCGTCTAGAATCTTTTCTTTATAAGCTAACAAAGCCTTTTTCTTATCATTTATCACATTGTTATTAGACATTTTTACTTATTTGCTCTGAATAAACAATTCAAAACAATCGAGTTTATACAAACAAGCAACGAACGAAGTTTTTCAAAATAATACGTTTGATTTTTTTTAAACGGTGTGTTACCAGATGATGGAAACATTATTCTACCAAATTATTTCCAGTTTTTACCGGTTTTAGCCTAAAGAAATGCCCCAAAAGTACATACAAGTGATCATGAGTAAATCTGTAAATATTTTGATATATAGGTGGATAAAATTGAATGGAGATAACTGAAAAAAACTAAAAAACTAACCGTAGGTACTTATAGTACAACTTACTATATTTTTTATTATCCCGAGAATGACGTTTATTATGTTTGGATACATGTCCAAAATGTCATATTCATTTATTATCGAGTTTATTTCATTAAAAATGTAAATATAGTAAGTTTACACCATCACAATATCATCATTTTGCATTGGGAAAATCCGCAGTTGTAGATTTTTAATTTAATACCAAATATTCAAATTCTACATTAACACGTCATTCACAAAAAATACATTTGCGAAATGACGTAATTAGTATCCGAACGATGATTTTTATCGCAACATAGTTGTCAAATTGGACATTGTGGATTTGTGGCCCGTAATGTAAATTTATAATAAATAAATATAATTTAATCGCAATAATAATATGATAACGAGTGCAATATTAATAATAAAACAATATAAATTAAAATTAGCGAATATGGGACTTAAGTTATGCGAATACCAATAAAATTACGTAGATTAGTTTTGGACCGTATTCCACAATCGTGTTTTATTTAAATAAATATAGTAAACATGCGAGCGTGCGGTTCATAGGTCAAGTTTGTGTGTGTTGTGAGACATTTAGAGTCCCTAAATGTGTTAAAAGGATATAAACGTTGCATAAATAGAGAATTATCTGTGATAATTGAAGAGTGGAAGATCGCTGAGAAAATATCGAAAAATGGGTCAGACAGGCAGTACAGTACCCGGTAAGTGTTGTTAATTGTATTCTAAATATACTCGAGAATGTTCTAATTGGTATCTGAGTGGAATAAATAGGGTTTCCTAATTATAACCTCTATGGTTGTGTGTGAATGATGAACTGTTTATTTATTGCATTACTTAGCTAAATATTAACTTATTCTCGTAATTTATCATTCATGCCCAAGTACAATATTGCTAAAAATGACAAAAATCTAATAAGAATTTTGTGTTTACTTACATTTTCATGGTTATCTGGTGTTTCTTCCTTTATTTTGATATTGTCAACATAATTTCGCCGTAAAAACTCACACTGAGAAATGGAGTTGCAGACACCAGCAATAAAATGCTATACAACCAGCATGTGCATTGGCACATATTACTACCATATGATTATTTATAATATTAAAGGACTAATATTATAAATAATCATAATAGAAACTGATATTCAACTACTTAACATAATATTTGTAGAAACATTTACCATCTCTTTTACCTACAGAGTAACCTGACAGAGGTAAAGTTTATTAAAAAACAACTACTTACTTCTTTAGTAGTAGGTAATAGTAGATTTCATCATCTCACATTTTGTATTTCAAAAGGCAAGGTAATCTTCTCTCTAAATAAAAATGAATTATTGTTTGTTAGTCTCATTAAAACTAGAATGGCTGGACCAATTTGGCTAATTTTGGTATTAAAATATTTGTGGAAGTCCAGGGGAGGTCTAAGCGGTGAGAAAAAATTCAAAATTCACGAAGAAAAAAGGCTAGGGACAGGACATCTTTCGGGGCAGCTAGTATAGGATATTTACATAGGTATAATTATATTAAATTTCACCACTGGTAGAAAATGCCTAAAGTGATAAGTCCACATGTATATTTTGGCATACAAAATTTAAATAAGTAAATAAATAAGATAATTTATGACTACCAACGTGATTTTTTAAATTTTATTTGTACATTCTCAAGTTTATCTTAGACAGACTGCTGTCTGTCTAAGATAAACTTGATGTAATGGAAATAAATAATCCTATAATCAAAATCTAGGTCAATGATAGTATGTTATCAAATATTAACTGATTATTATTCAGTAATTAAGATAAGCATAGGAGTGAACAAGTAGCTGTAGATTATATTTAACATACCACGGAAGTAGAAGACAACTGAATAATAGCGATAAATACAATTGCTGCTTATTATTGTCCCACGTCGAGGAGCTCATGGCTAAGTTAAAGCTGTACAGATTGACCGGTCAAAGGTCAAGGTGGATGGGTACCATCCCTTTCATACCGAGTTCCCTCCGAGCCTCGGAAAGCACGTAAAGATGTTGGTCCCAGCTGTCATTTGTAGATCTTTGGCAGTTGTTACGTGTAGTCAAAAGCCAGAAAGTGTGACAACCAGTCTTACCAAGGGGTATCGTGTTACTCAGTAACGGGGTAGTGGAGGCGTGATAGCACAGATTAACTAATAGTTCCTTTGGCCGATAGGCAGTCACTCCATGTAAAATACTGGTATTCAGCTCTCGGAATTCCCAGCAGCTGAATCCGGTTAAACTGGAAGCCGACCCCAAACATAGTTGGGAATAGCCTAGGCAGATGATGTTAGTATTTGTCCCACTTCAGAGTAAAAGTCTCTTTTTACCCGACTACGGCAAAGCCAAAGGAGGGTTATGAGTTTGACAGGCTATGTATGTATGTATGTATGTATGTATGTATGTATGTATGTATGTATGTATGTATGTTCATCTGTACGCTCATAGCTCCTAAACTTCTTATCAGAACTGAACAAATGAGGTATCGTTAGAAGCGTCTTGATCGTCCGCTGGTTATAGGCTATATGACATAACACCGAATCCAATGTGGCGCCCTCTGGCGGACAAAAAAACCAATATTAAAAAAAAAAAATGAAGACAAGCATACCGTGTTTGGTATCATTGGAAAGGGGTTCACTAGTACATTTCACATTTATATAATATTTAGTGGTAATTTGTCACAAATTATTGTAAAAAAAGGAAAGATTACCAAATAAAGTAAGATACGCATACCGTGTTTGGTATCATTGGAAAGGGGTTCACTAGTACCTATTAAATATATAATACTTAGCTGTGACTCCAAAATGGTTTAAATAAAAATATAAAGTTTAAAAACTAAAACCCGACCACAATAAAAAGTGATCTAAAAAGTACAAAACAAGAAAATATTTCACACAGAAATCAAGACATAGGTACAAAATGGTCAAGGTAAGCCGTGGTTGCATGCCATTATATTCACGTTCATCGCACTCATATGGGATACAGGCATGCAACCACGGCTTACCTTGACCATTTTGTACCTATGTCTTGATTTCTGTGTGAAATATTTTCTTGTTTTGTACTTTTTAGATCACTTTTTATTGTGGTCGGGTTTTAGTTTTTAAACTTTATATTTTCTCATACAGAGAAGGCTCACCAAACTCCGAGCTAATATTGACCAATAAACTTTTTCAAACCTGAGAATCAACCAGCGTTGCCCAAAAATCGGGAAGTCTATTTTTTACTTGAAACCGAAAGTCCCACACTGTGTGAAGTTCCTCAAAAAAAAAAATTTGTTGACATGACCAACAGGATAGTCTTGATAAGTACAGCATAAAACTATAGGTATCGACACAAACACGCATTTTAATATAATATTGTGCAAATTATGTTAGTTGGTGTTTAAAATGTAAATACATTTAGAGACACACAACAATATTATTATGTTAATAATTCCATTATTTTTCGTGTTCAATGCCTAAATGGGTGATGCGGAAACACTCAGATGTCTGTCTGTCACGCGCCTTTTTCTCTAAACATTTTAAAGGATACTGGGCAAAATAGTGTTGTATGTAATGTTCACAACTAGGACTTTCTTAGTTATTAATGTGCCTATAAGTCTATCGACCTAGCTCTGTTCGGTCTCCTGTTTGAAAAAGAATGATCTATGTGTATGTTTGTCGGATCAGTCAGGATTTAGTCCGTTAGATTCAGTCATCATGTTGGCAGAATATGGGTTTCGTGCAATGAAAACACACTGGGTATAGGGTACAATACACGGCATTTATTAAAACCACAATTTAGCATTAACACTTTAACTCCTACTATTAGCTCCGACGCGATCAGACACTGGATTCTGAATGTCTTCCTCGCTGTGGGCTGAAAACATCACGACTCTGTAGAAGCGCGCCAAAATGGTGTTGGTTGATCACGTGTCCTCGATAATGGCGCGCTTGCGATTCGTCGTTCCATGTTCGTACTATTGACCGGATACGACATGTTAATCATTTCATTATTTTTCATGTTCAATGCCAAAATTGGTGATGCAGAAACACTTTAGGTGTCTGTCTATCTGTCACTCGCCTTTTTGCTTAAACCATCTGACATACACATTTTAAAGGATACTGGGCAATGTAGCGTATTGTGTAATGTTTATTTTTATTTGTGGTGCTTGTTTATTGGGCCTTCCCCACTTCCCCAGTTGTAAATGTCCAAGTTGTGGCCAAGACAGTTGAATCTTGAATCGAATTTCCGGGACTCATCCAGCTTCATTGTCTCGGCGATTTTTTGGTGGTTGCTACTGTTGATTTTGGTTTCTCCGTCGCCCCCCCTCGTCAACAAATGTACGCAAATCTCTAACCTCCCAAGCTTACGTAAACATTGGTATGGTTTGTCTATTTAAACCGACATTTTAAATTCAAAATTGGATCCATGGTAAAACAAACCTTAACTTACATTACAACACGTGAAATCGGCAATCGTACTAACGAAACAATAGATTGGCGGAAGTTTATACAAGTGTACACATCATGTATTGCGCGGTAATTGCCCTACTCGGTTCTAAGCATGAAGATATAGGTATAAATGGAGCCAACACTTAGAACAAAAGCTTGAAACCAACTGTGGGCTGATGCTCTCTTTCTGAATGCATACATAAGAACGAGACAGTGATATGTGTTTTCTTTATCTTATGTATGCATTCAGAAAGAGAGCGTCTGCCCACAGTTGGCTTCACTTAGGTATTTAGAGTGTTGCCTCCACTTTTATCTATAAGCTTCTTGGTTCTAAGCGAGTAAACATATCCATTATTTTCGGGGATCCCTGAAAATGTGTTTCGTTTTTCAGCATAGACAAGTAGGGTTGCCGACACAGTTGGCGCAGTGGTTGAGCGATCGACTGCTGTGCTGCGTGTTGCGGGTTCGATTCCCGCACGGAACAATTATTTGTATGGCCTACAGATAGTTGTTCCGGGTCTGGCTGTTTGTGTATGTGAGTTTATATGTTTGGAAACGCACCCACGACACAGGAACAATTCCTAGTGTGGGGCAACGTTTAGTTTAAAAAATAAAATAAAAAAATAAATATGTGTTCAAACCAAAATCGACGAAATTTTTTAGAAAATCCGAAAATGTGTAAAAATAAATACAGCAGACGTAATCACCATTCAGACCCCCCCCCCAAACCCCTCTGTAGTGCTTACGTACAGTCAACAGCAAAAGTAGATCAAAATCAGAAATTCAATACTAATGAACGGAGTTCGCGTCAGAACTGTGTGGCGTTGAAGTGATTCAAAAGTATGTGTGTGACAATCACATACTTTTAATAAATAAACTAGTAATAAATTATATAAATTAGTGTTAGTAAATCAGTATTGAATTTTTGATTTTGATCATCTACTTTTGCTGTTGACTGTACTACTTGAATGGCTCCTTAGATAGTCGCACACATTACTAATAGGTATTATTGTCATTTATTGCAGTCCACATTGTTTTAAGGTGTTAACATAGAAGAGCTTAAAGCTAGGCATAATCGAGGACCCTGTAGGGCACAGCAGTAGACAACTAGTACGTCCAAATAACATAATTTTATTATTATTACCTTATCCATACATACTCGATACTTCAAAATAATAAAAAATGACTCCGTGCCAAACAAAAATCAACCTTACACACACGGCATTAGTCACAATATCCCATTTTCAACGCAAAACAGCTGACAGTCAGCTGTAAAATTTTATACCTGTACTTATTTTTTTATTCCGCTCCATGCAAGCGCACGTGCATATTTTCATTGTCAATATTGCAAAATGGACGTGCTGAAACTATTTGCCAAATTAAACCCTATCCCTATAGATCTTAGATACATTTTCGACTGTTTACGTCTTAGAGAAATTATGGTAAACGACTTCGAACCTTAAAATTGGAAATTAAGGATCACTTTTCAATGGCGTATTGTAGAATAATTAGTAAAAAGAATTCGGTTTCAGTGAGAAACAAAAGGGTTGAAAGGTGGAGTATATTGGCAAATGTGAACAAACACAATGAAAAAATAAATGCATAAAAGACGAACTTAGAACCTCCTTCTTTATTGAAGTCGGTTAAAAATAAAGGCGGCCATGTTAATATAGTGCAACAAAGAACAAACTGACAAATGGGTTGACAGACGAACTTAGAACCTCCTTTTTTATTGAAGTCGGTAGAAGCTTATACATAAAAGTGGAGGCAACACTATACACCTAAGTGAAACCAACTGTGGGCTGACGATCTCTTTCTGAATGCATACATAAGATAAAGAAAACACATATCACTGTCTCGTTCTTATGTATGCATTCAGAAAGAGATCGTCAGCCCACAGTTGGTTTCACTTAGGTATTTAGAGTGTTGCCTCCACTTTTTAACCGACTTCAAAAAGGAGGAGGTTCTCAATTCGGTTGTTTTTTTTTTAATGTATGTACATCGATTACTCTGAGATTTATGATCCGATTTACGTGATTCTTCTTTAGTTTGATGCAGAATAGTTGCCATTTGGTCCCATAAAAATTTAACATTGTTTGGCCCAGTAGTTTTCATTTTATGATCATATTTTTAATTTTTAAAGTATTTATTTTTATGTTTGACCAAGCATAACTTTTTTCAGTTTAGTCCGATTACGATGATTCTTTTTTTAAATTGATAGTGTATACCTCAAATTTGGTCCCATATTTAATTTCAAGAAAATATTCCACCCCTAAGGGTTGAAAATTAAGGGATGACAGATTTTTTTTGGTGTCACCGTTTCGTAATTAATTTCTATGATGAGAAGTAGGCACTAAAAAGCGAAAAAAAAAAAAATTAACAAAAAAGACAACCGCCTTCATAAAGTAAAAAATAACTTTCTATTCGCAAATCGGTGGCAATACAAATACGCAAAACCAAAGCCGCCGACTTGCGAATTGAAAGTTATTTTTTACTTTTTGAAGGCGGTTGTCTTTTTTGTTAATTTTTTTTATCTATAAGCTTTAATCTTCTTGGTTAAAGATAAAGGCGGCCATCATAAGATCGTGCAACAAAGAATAACCTGACAAATGGGTTGACATTATAGTTTTTCTAAGTGAAACTCAAATCATTTATTACAATAACTCACGTCTGTTTACTGTTTAGTCATGTATAGATGACAAATCAAAATGTGCCCAGTACGCCTCGGTCACGACTACATGACAGACTTTCTATACGTAATTCGTAGGTTGGCGCCGAGGGCACATTTTTGCTTTTTGATGAGGCGGTCAAAAGGTTAAAAGACACTTGAACTTTATTTACAAGAAAAAATAATTTATTTTAGGTCCAAATGGTAGTTATGTAGAAAAATGGGCAAGAAACTGCATAGGGACTTAAAAAAAAAACTTGAGAGGTGTCAAGGGACACCCGGATGGAACGAAGTTCCTTTCGATTAATTAGTGAAGGAATTGTAATAAAATTTTATTTTTTTGAAGTTATAATAATATTTTTGAGCGAATAAACTTAGGTACTAAACATATCGCCGTAGGTACCTAGTTCAAAGAGTTCGCCGCGCCGCCTTTAAATACATAAACATATTCTACGAAAAGCGAATTCGGACTTTATTTTGTAAACGTAAACGGTTAAAAATTGAAATTTTACCAAACTAGGTATGATAAAATTATTCTGAGAAACGTATAGGCTGGTGCCCGACCGGACAATAGGAGCTATGTGCAACCGAATTTCACGGTTAATGTGTAAAAATAAGGTTTTAATTCGCTTCAATATTTTCATAGAAAAGCCGCCATTCAACTAATAATGAACTCTATTTGACAGTTCCAACGATTCATTTTTTCTGTTCGAATTGTCTGCGTTTGTGAAGTAATAAAAATAGCAAAAATAAGGTTTTAATTCGCTCCAATATTTTCATAGAAAAGCCGCCATTCAACTAATAATGAACTCTATTTGACAGTTCCAACGATTCAATTTAGCTTATTATAGCATGTCGTGACAACTTTTCGTAAGAATTTTTTCCGTCTAGCCCCCTTTCACAACGCGCGATAAGGAACTTCGTTCCAATAAATCCAATAGTTTGTATAGGTTTCTAATAATAAATTATGTGAATGTACCTAAAATAAAAACCAGTAAATACTGTAAATATAGAAAAATACGAGTGTGCTTTAGACCACACGACTGAAGTAAAACTTCTTCAGCTCCATCTTTGTGTATTATGTATCCGTTTGCAACTGGCTATGAGAGAAAGAGAGAAAGAAAATGTGTGCTCGCACCTCTCTCTCTTGCCCGTACAGTAATATACGAAACGTAACTCTCTCTCTTCCTATCTTCACTAACTTATATCTCCCTCTCAACTTCCGTTCGCCTCGCCCGATCACACTTTTCTTAACGCTCTCGTCACGCATTCACCAGCTTACTCCCCAAGTCAAGCGTGCGTAACTTCAAAAAGCGCTACAACAGCTAAATTAACCTTTCGACCGCCATCGTCACGTCAAAATAGCGAAAACGTACCCTCGGCGCAAAGCTAAGTTAATACTCTATGGAATTACGTATGTCTGAAGTCTGTCATGAAGTCGTCACCGTGGCATACTGGGCACATTTTGGTATGTCATTTGTTTGGGTAATTATGTTTATAGCTATACATGGTGCTCACCACAGATATAGATAGACCTAGATAACGCAAGTATCACGATCTGTATGAAACCAAGCGTGCCATTTTTTGGACGTCACATTGTAATACGAATGTTTTGTTTTTCCTAAATTTGGTATTAGCAGGTATTACTGAGGGCATTTGATTAAAAATAATGTTTTTTTTTTTAATTATTTACGCATAATATTAATCACAAAATGACTTACCGATGGAAGGAAACGTTTACTTTATTTTTTTACTTACGATTTTTTATCGTAAGTTAGGCACGAAAATAGGCACGCGAAGTAGTTGTTCTTGCGTTATCTAGGTCTATCTATGTCTGTGGTGCTCACATATACATAATTCTGTACTAATACTAGCACTCTTTTTCGAACCATCAAGACATTTTTGCCCAATGTTTTTCTTCTTGCATAAACACACTACCTGTATGGATAATGGATATGCTTCGTACAATCAGCTGATCAGGACAAAGATATCTTTTTTTTAACAAAGAAAAGATACTGTACCGTCAGCTGACTGAAAAGAAAGCGACGCAACATCGCATCAGCTGATTCTAAAGATCACAGGTAGTGAACATAAAAACAGTTTGAAAAAGTCATTGTACAAATTGTGCAACGATTTGTCTTTCATTCTGGTGCTGAGTTTCTAGCTCCGTTTTTCGAAGTCTGATTAGGGATGTAAACACCAATGACTCAACTTCTCTTATAAACTTTTTATTTTAGCCCTGAAAACCTGATAAATGTTCAACTAACTGTAAAATTAGGTTTTTAGTAACTTTGAAATCTATAATAGTAAGTCAATTAAGTTGGCAAATAATTCGTCACAGCAGTAAGTCAGTAAGTACAAAGTTCGTTACGGGACTTTCCTGCGGGGCCTTAAAAAATTAAGGCATTCAAGCAAGGTATGCGAATTTTAAAACAAAGTGACAACACGACAAGGGCACCGCCTGTGGAGTATGGACCACTTCTGTGGGTCTCGCTGGGGGAGGACAGCAAGTAGATAGACTGCATCGGATCTTAAAGGTACTTTATGTAACCTTATTTGAATAGAAAGCGTCCATTGTGAGATAGGCAACAAATCACAGCTGACTCTCAAAGGATAGCAATGCATCAGCTGATTCTTAAGATAACAGGTAGTGATGTTACATAACGAAAGCAAGGAAAAAAAAAATTGTCTTTGACAATTGACCACAGACATTATGGGCCTTACAACTACAAAGAGCGCGTTTAAAAAAAATCGAAAGAAAAAACCTAAATTGCTTTTGAATAGCTTCCATATTGTTGTTCTAGTTACTCTTGACCCACCAAAAACATTTTCCTGTAAAATGTTGCCAAGACGAGAGCAAATGGCTCGCAGTTTAGTTACTGCAAGACCTATTGTTTAACAGAAAAGTAATGAACAGTGAATACATTTTCACCTAGCGCCCACGTAACTGTATCGAAACGGCCTAGCCACATACATATTTTGACTAAGGTGTAGAGTTTGTGAAGTAGGGCTAGTAAGGTAGAGATTATACGTAGAGATCTGATAACTTTTTGACAGTGCGAGCCATTTGCTCTCGTCTTGGCAATATTTTACATGAAAATGTTTTTGGTGGGATTTCACTTCTTTTTGTAAGTTGCCTAAGACAATATATTTTTTTATTTTGTTCTTTTTTTCTAGTTTGAGAATGTGTTTGTTGTTTGTGTACTAATACTAGCTTACAGGGAACAGAGAAACGGGCAATGAATTCCACAGTCTGGCAGTTCACAAAATAAATGTGGAATCAAAGCCCTTGGTTCGAGACCGTGGAACTTCAACCATATAGCGGTGACCCTTCGCGCTATCTCTGCTCGTCCGATGATTGAATGGGGATGGGGGAAAGTGTTTCCATTAGGAATTTCTCAGTAGCAGCCTGCAGTTTGGAAGTTGGTGATGTAACACTCCGTGCCTCGGAAAGTACTAAAAGCCTGCGTCAAATCTCTCTCCATTTGTTTCGAATTGCCGTCACATCGAACTACGATAGCGAGGGAAGAGGGAGTGTACCTGTGTTTGCACACACACTTGTACACTGTAATATTTCCTGCGTACTTGGACAGTCTCCATATCAATGGAGACTGTCCAAGTAGGCAGGATTGAACACCGTGATCGAAATTCGGTCAGAAAAATATATAACATTTATAACAATAACACAGCTGATGTGAATAGATAGAGTACCGTCAGCTGACTAAAAAGAAAGCGACGCAACATCGCTTCAGCTGATTCTAAAGATCACAGGTAACTCACATAAAAACAGTTTGAAAAGATGTCTTTGTACAAATTGTACAACGTCGTATCGTTAATGTGGCGCGGGGTATCTAGCTGTGCCTGATCTCTCCCCGGTCGTGTCGGATTGCCGTCCCATCGAACTATGAGGGTGAGGGAAGATGGAGTGCACTCACTTGTGCACCATAATATCGCTTGCGTACTTGGTTAGTCAGTGCCCCTGCCAAGACGAGCCAAGCGAAGCGCTAGTAGGGCACTATCTACCTTTTCTCGAAGCGCTTCATCGTTTTTTTGAACACTCCTAACTTGGGCTTGGATTAAACCAGAAATTCTCGGGATATGATAGCAATAGTAGACTTATTAAATATAAAAGTTTCAATTGCATGCCTCTTATACTTTAGATTTCATTGATATCAAAAAACCGGACAAGTGTGAGTCGGACTCGCTCACCGAGGGTTTCGTCTCCTTAGCGTAGCCTTTTCGGTTATCGTCACATGGACGCAGGACGTAAGGTATTATTATTATTATTAATGAATGCTCATTACTTTTCTGTTATACAATAATTCTTGTGGTAACGAAACGGCCAAGTCACAAATTTTGACTAAAGAGTAGAGTTTGTGAAGTCAGTGCTTGTAGAGTTAGAACCTTGGGTCTACATGAGATCTGATAATTTTTTGACAGTACGAGCCATATGGTCTCGTTCGTCTTGGCAACATTTACATGAAAATGTTTTTGGTGGGATAAACCTTTTCTCCACACGTAAAGATTCGTATGGAGAAAAGGTTCTCTGCCTTTTGGTAGGTGCAACTAGGTTCAGTAGGTTCAAAACTGCTATAAAATGGTTTAATTCAAATAAATAATGTCATTTTGACTGACCACCATGATCGAAATTCAGTCGAAAGAATATTATCGTTATTATTTCGATATTTGAAGATCAGGTGTACAACGGTAACAGGTCATAATTACTTGTTAATTAAGACAAAAACTTAAAAGCCAAAGTACTAGACTACACAGCTGATTAGCCAGCTGTTACTAAAGAATGTTTACCTGTTCTAAAAACAAACAAAACTCAACCTTAAAATTTCCATGTTTAAGTCCAAACTTCCATGCTTTGGAATTCGTTCACAGAAAATTGTACTTTATTACAATAGTTGTAAGGTTTAATACGGGCTGTGAGGGTGATATTTCTTTGTGTGCTTGTCCTGTTGCCAGGCAAAATATAGGCTATCCCCTTTACCTGTGGCGTGTTAGGGCTCACACAGACGTCAGACTTGTTTGTGTTATTAAATCTGCTCCGACCAAACGACCTGGTTTTGTCCAGAGACCCGATAATCGGACATCGGACGCATAAATTAACCTAAAGTAAATTTTTCGGTAGGCAACTATACCTTTAAAACTTTAAGAAAAAATCGAAAATTGCCGAAAATATTAGATACTAGGACTCTCATGAATTTTCTCAAGGATCCCAAAATTTTTGATAATGCAATAACGAATCACGATCAGGGAGGGTAAAATAAAATGGTATGAGATAAAAACGATAAAAACGACATTTTGAAAAATCATATTTTCTATTAACTTACAACTCAGATTCCAAATTCGATTCGAAATACAAAACTGACAGTCCAAGTAATTCTAAAATCAAAACTCAGATTCTAAATTCGAAAATAAAATTTATAAATAAAACGTCCCTCCCACACACTCGTTCTAACTTCACAGATAAAGAGACCTATTCAACGTCCGCATGAATGCAATCCCTTTGCCTCTCCCACGGTTTAAAAAGGTCGTTACAATACAGTTAGACACGTGGTGTCAAACCCGACTGTGTTGAGGAAAGAATGAGTAATGTGTTTAAAGATTATGTACAATATAAAGTTATCATGGAATTTGTTGGAACAAAAAACGAGAAGTAAATTGCGAAAAGTAAGTAGATAAACTAAAACTATACCACCATCTCAACCTTTAGACGCCCACTGCTGGGCATAGGTCAACCCCAACAGGGGGTGCAGCGTCAGCCGTAATCGCCATGCTTGGCCGATGCATATTGGCGATCGCAGTAGGTGTTATGGTACTCAGAAGGACGCAGCTACCCATCCTCTGGTCAATTTCCCTCTGTTGCCTTCTACGAAACCCACGAGTAGAAATGGGTTGGTGCTATTCGCGGCCGGCACCACACGGCTCTAAATCTATACAGGGTAAGACATCTGTCGGGAAAGCGATGAATGCTTATGCGAATCCCGCACCCCCGGCCGTAGGCAGAGGTGGAACACTACGGTGGTTTTAGCCTGTAAGGGCTATATTTCACTGGGACACCATGGTGGCGCAACCAGTCGCCGGCCACCAACAAAATGTATGCCACTCTATGGGCTATATTTCACTGGGACGCCATGGTGGTGCAACCAGTCGCCGGCCACCAACAAAATGTATGCCACTCTGTGGGCTATATTTCACTGGGACACCATGGTGGCGCAACCAGT
The DNA here is from genome assembly GCA_947361185.1 of Charanyca ferruginea. Classification (NCBI taxonomy): domain Eukaryota; kingdom Metazoa; phylum Arthropoda; class Insecta; order Lepidoptera; family Noctuidae; genus Charanyca; species Charanyca ferruginea. Next base: position 6,563,640 of record OX376080.1, on the reverse strand, counting down.
CGCCGGCCACCAACAAAATGTATGCCACTCTATGGGCTATATTTCACTGAGACACCATGGAGGCGCAACCAGTCGCCGGCCACCAACAAAATGTATGCCACTCTATGGGCTATATTTCACTGAGACACCATGGAGGCGCAACCAGTCGCCGGCCACCAACAAAATGTATGCCACTCTATGGGCTATATTTCACTGAGACACCATGGTGGCGCAACCAGTCGCCGGCCACCAACAAAATGTATGCCACTCTATGGGCTATATTTCACTGAGACACCATGGTGGCGCAACCAGTCGCCGGCCACCAACAAAATGTATGCCACTCTATGGGCTATATTTCACTGAGACACCATGGTGGCGCAACCAGTCGCCGGCCACCAACAAAATGTATGCCACTCTATGGGCTATATTTCACTGAGACACCATGGTGGCGCAACCAGTCGCCGGCCACCAACAAAATGTATGCCACTCTATGGGCTATATTTCACTGAGACACCATGGTGGCGCAACCAGTCGCCGGCCACCAACAAAATGTATGCCACTCTATGGGCTATATTTCACTGAGACACCATGGTGGCGCAACCAGTCGCCGGCCACCAACAAAATGTATGCCACTCTATGGGCTATATTTCACTGAGACACCATGGTGGCGCAACCAGTCGCCGGCCACCAACAAAATGTATGCCACTCTATGGGCTATATTTCACTGAGACACCATGGTGGCGCAACCAGTCGCCGGCCACCAACAAAATGTATGCCACTCTATGGGCTATATTTCACTGAGACACCATGGTGGCGCAACCAGTCGCTGGCCACCATCAAAATGTATGCCACTCTATGGGATATATTTTACTGAGACACCATGGTGCCGCAACCAGTGGCATACATTTTGTTGGTGGCGGCCGATTGGTTGCGCCGCCATGGCGTCCCGGTGAAATATAGCCCTTAGAGTCCGGCATGCACCTCCGTCAACCACACGAAGGAGACCACAAAAAAAAAACCACATACCCCAAATAATTGCTGGGAAACGACTTTTATTTTTTGGGTTAAATAATTACTGTTTATAGTTTAGTAGCTTTTGCCCGCGACTTCGTCCGCGTGAATGTCGGTTATCGCGGATTCAGACGAACACGCGGAAAAATAAGGACACTTTCATACACAGAGACGGTTCTCCTTACCTCTACCCTTGATTCCTTGCTGAAAACTTCACAGCTAGATGTCGCTAAGTGTTTTCACTTGTCGCTGATTGATCGCTTTATATTCAAGATGAGATGACTGACAAGTGACAAACACTCAGCGCCCTCTTGCGGCTATGTTATACCCAAGAAGCTTATAGATAAAAGTGGAGGCAACACTCTAAATACCTAAGTGAAGCAAACTGGGCAGACGCTCTCTTTCTGAATGCATACATAAGATAAAGAAAACACATATCACTGTCTCGTTCTTATGTATGCATTCAGAAAGAGAGCATCAGCCCACAGTTGGTTTCAAACTTTTGTTCTAAGTGTTGGCTCCATTTACCACCTATATCTTCATGGTTATACCCCGTTGAATTCAGCATTTTTTTAAATATTCATGGCTATCGTGTTCTGTGTCTTCTGTGATGTGAGATTTGCCTAAAAGTTTTGATACTTTCTTTTTAAAACCTTGCCCTATATCAGAGCTACGATGCCCCAGAGAAACGCACAGAATACGTAAGTTAAACTTAAAACAACGCTGTTGTCGCTGTTTCGTTAACAGTTTAAAAAGACAACCCTCCGTGTTCAGTTTGCCAACCGCAGTGCTCCGGCGGCTCAGCAGTTTGGCACCATGCCAAAGGCGAAGAAACGTAGGGTTAAAAACCTCATCTTACCCTCCCTAAAACCTATAAACAGCTGATCCACCAGATGATTATAAACAGAAGCCGTAATTCGAATTTCGAACATCTCATGAACTTCCGGCACATATGCGTGCACGCATCTGTCATTACTATTGATGTGCGTTCGATATTTGAATTGATGTTGTCACCTTTTCGTGGTACACCTTGAGTAAATTAGTACTTTTGTGTTCGTAGACAGAAGTTGAAGTGGATATCTATTAATATTAGCCTATTGTCCACTGGGCTGTAGCCCACTGCTGGACGTAACCCTTTGACAAATATAAATACAACATGCATACTAATATTCTAATGTCGTGATGGCCTAGTGGTGAAGGCCTACCTCTCATGCTTGAGATTCTGGGTTCACATACGAATATGACTTTTTACCCGACTGCGGAGGATACTTATGTGTATGGCTTTATGAATGTATCCGTTTCTATGTCCTCTCGTACCTACCGAACGGCTCAACCGATTTGAATAAATGATACGTCCATCAGATTCTTCTTGATAGCGCGAGTGTCACGTTAGAGTTTAGGTTTAGACACTTTCAACAGATTTGATAACAAAATGGTTAATGTATTTGATGCCTCCGATTGCGTTTGTGAACACTGTCAATCACGAGCATTTAAAACCAAAATAATATTTAATTTTTTTAACTTGTTTCGGTCTTTTTATTTAATTTATTAAACAAGTTTGAAAATTTTCAATTACCTTACAATTTTTCACGCAGTCGGGATTTTTGATATTTTTTCTATTATTATTATATTATTAAGTAACTCAAACACAAACATAACAAACATAAAACTACCACCTTCTTCTGATTATTTTTTTTTTTAGTTTTAGTAGTGAATTAATTTATTACTTAGTTGTTTTTTAGCATTTCTCATTCATTTCATATGTCCTGTCTAAGTTTATTTTGGACATCGGTGAACGAAAACATCGTGAGGGCACTTAGTCTTAAATGTACTCCTATGTAAGTCTGAAAGAAAGAAGAAAGAAAGAAAAGCGGCGCCTTCTCTGTACGAGAAGAGGCTTTTGCTCTGCAATGGGACACACAACAGTAGACTAGTATTATTATTTGAAATGCTGAGACCGGTATTACTACGTGAAAGTAGGTATCCTAACAGAGCAATATCAATAACCTAAAATTAAAACCAGCTGTCAGTCTTACAACCCAACTGTTACACTCTTTGACAGCCGGTCCCCAAGACATTGACTTCACGTGACCCGAAACCTGCATCAGACACATTTATACCATACTCCTTACTAAAAGGCCGAACAAGGACGCCTTACGTATAAAAAAAAACTCCGCCAGCTGTCAGATAGGCACGCGCCGGCGCGTGGCGACAGCCAATAGGAAAGCTGCAGGCGTTGCGTTTTTCTGTAGGGCTTTATTGTGAATTTGACATTTGCGAGGTTTTTGACTTCGGTTCGAAAATTAAAATCGATTTCGTTCGAAACGTTTTTTTTCTTGAGGCCAGTGCGAGTCTAGACTATAATTACTGTTATGTGAACTTTTTACCTCATTGTATTTACACATCAATAAATTACTGAAGAAGCTAGGGGGGCTTTTATACAAACTTTTGTCTCAAAAAATAAAACCGACTGCGTAAAAAGTGAACTTTTAATTTAAATAGGAACTGAAAAGAAATAGACAAGTCCTGTATATCTATTCTGTTACAATCTCCCTTGGTGAACACCTAGGTGAAGTGAACTGAGATCTGTCCCGATGCTAGAGATTTACAAAGCACGCCACGCCACGCTTTTTTTAAAATAAAATAATTTTTAAAAAATTATTTTCTATTTTTTAGTTTGGTTTTCTATAAAAAGCGTGTTTTTAGTTTTTTTAAACTATTCTTTTTTTATGTTTGCTTAAGCGTAATGCACACCGATTACGCTGAGATTTATGATCCGATTTACGTGATTCTTCTTAAGTTTGATGCGGAATAGTTGCCGTTTAATCCCATTAAAATTAACATAGTTTGGCCCAGTAGTTTTCATTTTATGAACATTTTTTTTTTATTTAGTTATTTTAGGTTTGACCACGCATAACTTTTTTCAGTGTAGTCCGATTTCATTGATTCTTTTTTAATTGATAGTGTATAATTCAAATTTGGTCTCATATAATTTCAAGAAATAAAAAGCTTTTTACAAAAAAGACAACCGCCTTCAAAAAGTGATAAATAACTTTAGCACAGAACACACATTGACTTTAGTTTCGAAATTCAGTGGCTTTGTTCTGTTTGTTGTTTTGCATTGCCACCGACTTCCGAAACTAAAGTCAATGTGTGTTCTGTGCTAAAGTTATTTATCACTTTTTGAAGGCGGTTGTCTTTTTTGTAAAAAGCTTTTTATTTTCCGCTTTTTAGTACCTCCTTCTCATCCAAATCTATTAAGAAGAGATTGAAAGTTACTACAAAGATTGATGAAACTAAAACGTCGTCTATGTAAAATTTTTGGGTATTTGTTGATTTTTCAAAAAGTGCTGAATCAATTTCGATAAAATTTATATGGGACCACCCTTGAAGCATACCCTATCCATAAAAAAAAGAATTTTCAAAATCGGTTTACGTTTGCCGGAGAAATCGCGTAACAAATCGCGCACATACTTAATGCAAATTTAAGACTTATACGGTTTTCTCATGGATGCCATTGTCAGAACTGGACCAAATTAAAATGGGACCACACGGGAAGCACTAGCTTCCAAATAAAAAAGAATCATCAAAATCGGTTCACCCAGTCCCGAGAAATCAAGTAACAAACATAAAAAAAAAAAAAAAAAAATACAGACGAATTGATAACCTCCTCCTTTTTTGAAGTCGGTTGAATATTCCGCCCCTAAGAGTAGAAAATTAAAAGATGACTAATGTTTTTTTATGTCACCGTTTCGTAAGTAATTTGTATAATAAAAAGTAGGCACTAAAAAGCAAGAAAAAACAACTTTTTCGTCTTTTTTGTTATAAAGTTTTTTTTATAATAATTTTACATCTACAGGGTGTCCGGTAATTAATGGATAACCTTGAAATGGCTTATAGTAGAACTTATGGCCATTCTGAAAAAAAAAAAAATTCAGTGTGTACTTATGTACGCGCGTGAGAAGTTATACTTCTTCGAGTCACAAAATAGCAACGAAGGCAGTAAGTAGTTCCGCATGTACGTAAGAGATGGCGTTGTTTACAATTACTCCCGTGAGAATTTTGTGTGACGCTGTGCGCGCGCATCGTAAAATTTCACTCTCATCATTTTTTCATAACGCGCCTAAAGAAGTATAACTTCAATAACTTCAAAAAATTTTTTCCTATTTTTTTCTGAATGGCCGTTCTACTAAAAGCCTATTTTTTTCTGAATGGCCATAAGTTCTACTATAAGCCATTTCAAGGTTATCCATTAATTACCGGACACCCTGTATGTAGTGTTAGTGGTCAAATGATCATACGAAATCCCTACTCCCTACAAGCTCACTGCAATACCAGAGGAAGTAGTTAACCTTACGACATTACTAATCGTTTAATTGGAGAAATTAACAGCACTTGTAACGTCGATTAATTCTTTAAATGAAATGACATCACTTTGTATGACATTTTAAAAGCAGGTGGGCTTTGACCTTTTGTTTATAGATGAGTAGAGTAGCTCACGTATGAATTGTGTAGTGAAAGATCAATATTTTTGCCCGTACCAATATTGCTACATTTGTAAACTAGCACTTTGCCCGCGACTTCATCCGCGTGAATTTTCTCAAGGATCTCTAATTTTTACCAGCTTTTTATTAGCTTCACCTGTATGTTTGTAGGTTTGTATGTTTGTTTGTAACCGACTTCTTTGGGCGCGATTTTGACCCACTTTAAACGGACAGATTTCGTTCAAATTTTATAGATTTATCGGGGACCGATGACAATACACAAATTTGATAAAATTATTAAAAAAAAACAAAAAAAACAAAAAAACATAAGTCGTTCAAAATTAGTTGCCGAAAAAACAGCTATTATATACTAGGAAGGTACTGCACAAGCGCCCTTGGTAGAATAAATGTAAACAATATTTATAGATATAGATATAACCAAACTAAAAAGTAAAAAATAAATAATACACTCGGCGTCACAAAAATCGCACCTTTTCGAAAATAAGTTTAAAACATGTCCCGCCAGTAACGAATACATTAAACCCAATTAATATTGGTATCAATTAAAAGTATGTTTAACGACCTTTAAATTAACAACAGCTAGAATTCCTAAACACAACAGATCTCATTAGCACGTAACGTTAAAAAAAATGTTGTCAAAATACGCATTACAACGGCCACTAATTGCACCTCCCTACAAGGGTATAAAACGGGCGACCCGGGTTAAATGTGGGTCATTCGCTATTCAACCTTTGAAGTGAACACACGTGAACAGCTACAGCAAGAAAAATACCCCAGAAGATGGATACCACTGCAGATGAAGCCGCTCAAGTCATTGCACTACTGCAATCAGGGATGCGGCAATGTGATGTTGCTCGGCAACTGAACTTGAGTCGTTTTGCCGTTCGACGAGTGTTCCAACGTTTCCAAGAGACTAGTGGCTATATCCGAAGACGTGGATCTGGAAGACAACGGTGCACATCCGAAAGAGACGATCGCTTCATTGTTTCGACGTCTTTACGTAATCGGTTCTCCAATGCTGTTGAGCTGCAACAACAACTGCGATCAGCTCGCAGAACTTCTGTAAGCGTCTCCACGATTAGAAGAAGAATGCGGGAGAAGAAAATTGCAGCTCATAGGGCTGCTACAGGGCCCAAATTGACTGCACAGCATAGGAGAGACCGGTTGCAATTTGCCCGTGACCATGTGGATTGGACAATAGACCAATGGAGGGCTGTGCTCTTCTCGGATGAGACGAGGGTGTGTCTTTTCTGCAACGACAGGCGTCGAAGAGTGTATAGGAGGCAAGGGGAACGATTCGCACAAGCCTGTATTCAAGAGACAGTGGAATACGGGGGTGGCTCGTGCATGTTCTGGGGCGGCATGTCAATCGACGGTAAAACGAACCTTGTGTGTGTTTCTCGGACTGGAAGTGCTCGCGGGCAAGGGTCGCTGACTGCTGCTCGGTACATAACAGAGATCTTAGAGGAGCAGGTTGTCCCTTATGCGGGTTTTGTTGGCAGTGGGTTCACGTTAATGCACGATAACGCCCGTTGTCACACCGCTTTAATTGTAAGAGACTACCTGCAAGAAGTTGGCATCCCTGTTATGCGCTGGCCGGCGCGAAGTCCAGACCTGAACCCTATTGAGCACCTTTGGGATGAACTGAAACGGCGAGTACGGGCACGAAATCCTGCCCCTACCACTCTCCAAGACCTTCAAGATGCCGTCGTTGCAGAATGGGACAACATTCCACAAGAGACTGTTGTCACATTAATAAGGTCCATGAGAGAACGCATGGAAGCAGTCATCAGGGCTAGGGGGGGTAACACTAGGTTTTAAGTTAGTTTTAAGGACTTTGTTGTAATTTTTGCTGATAAAATAAAATTTAACTTTTTAATCATTTGCATTAGCTTGCTTTTTTTTATTCCCTGGTAAACAAAAAACCAAATCCATTGATTTATTCTGAAATTTAAATAAATTGCCTTTCCAATTATACCTTATAGTCATATGTATACCATTGATTAATAGGGTTAAAATGACTTTGAAGGGAATTCTTAAAGAGGTGCGATTTTTGTGACGCCGAGTGTAGTTTATAAAAACTAAAAACACGCTTTTTATAGGAAACCAAACTAAAAAATAGAAAATAAATTTTAATAAATTATTTTATTTAAAAAAAAGCGTGGGGTGCATGGTGTCAATAGTTATAAATATTTTATTGACAGTTATGAGTAGAGTGATTATCATTTTGATAATATCTTAAAAAGCACCCCACGCTTTTTTTTAAATAAAATAATTTATTAAAATTTATTTTCTATTTTTAACCCCCGACGAAAAAACGACGGGGTGTTATAAGTTTGACGTGTCTGTGTGTGTGTGTGTGTGTGTGTGTGTGTGTGTGTGTGTGTGTGTGTGTCTGTCTGTGGCATCGTAGCTCCCGAACGGATGAACCGACTTTAATTTTGTTTTTTTTATTTGAAAGGTGAATTAGTCGGGAGTGTTCTTAGCTATGTTTGATGAAAATCGGTCCAAGATGGCCGCCGCCACAAAATGGTGAATTACATATTTTTTCACAACTCCCCCAATATGGGTATCAAATGAAAGGGCTTGACTAGTGGAATACTATAACTATGACAAATTTCAAATCCAAGATGGTCGCCACCACAAAATGGCGAATTACATTTTTTTCACAACTCCCTCAATATAATGGGTATCAAATGAAAGGGCTTGACTAGTAAAATAATGTATACTATATTGAAAGGGAATGAGGAATATTAACTATCGAATTAAAAACTAAAAACTTGAAAATTATTTTTAAAAGATCTTGTACAAAACCAAACTACGTTTAAAAAAATTAAAATAAAAATTAAATTTAAAATTTAAAAAAACCCCCAACGCAAAACATAGCGATTATTTAAAAAGTAAAAAATAATACCTTTTGTTGAGCCATCAAATGTTTGTTCGTTGAAATGGCGCTATAATGTCGCGGCGGGGTACCGCTAAGTTTAAAGCAATAATTACTAATAGCTAAAATAGCGAACTCATGCTAACTAGATTTGCAACAAAAATTGTATCGTATCGAAGCAAGTTGATCTTAAATGCTAGTTAATTAATAGATAGTCAATGAAATGAAGAGTCTGACTTACTTAAGCGGTACCCCGCTGCGACATTATAGCGCCATTTCAACGAACAAACATTTGATGGCTCAACAAAAGGTATTATTTTTTACTTTTTAAATAATCGCTATGTTTTGCGTTGGGGGTTTTTTTTAATTTTAAATTTAATTTTTATTTTAATTTTTTTAAACGTAGTTTGGTTTTGTACAAGATCTTTTAAAAATAATTTTCAAGTTTTTAGTTTTTAATTCGATAGTTAATATTCCTCATTCCCTTTCAATATAGTATACATTATTTTACTAGTCAAGCCCTTTCATTTGATACCCATTATATTGAGGGAGTTGTGAAAAAAATGTAATTCGCCATTTTGTGGTGGCGACCATCTTGGATTTGAAATTTGTCATAGTTATAGTATTCCACTAGTCAAGCCCTTTCATTTGATACCCATATTGGGGGAGTTGTGAAAAAATATGTAATTCACCATTTTGTGGCGGCGGCCATCTTGGACCGATTTTCATCAAACATAGCTAAGAACACTCCCGACTAATTCAATAATCGCTATGTTTTGCGTTGGGGGTTTTTTTTTAGTTTGGTTTCCTATAACAAGCGTGTTTTTAGTTTTTTTAAACTATTATTTATTCTATTGATAAATATAGCCTATGTTACTGAGGGATAAGGTAGCATTCTAATGGTGAAAGAATTTTTGAAATCGGACCAGTAGTTTTAGTTCAATCGTAACAAACAAACAAATCTTTCCTATTTACAATATTAGTTTAGATAAAAATCCCCCGCCTCGCTGAATTGCTGTCTTCGTTCGGGCTAAGTTCAAAAACTATTGTACTGAATTTTCATATGGTTTTTTAACAATTGAAAGAGGAATTATCTAGGAAGGCAAGTCGGTAGTTGAAAATTACTAGCTCAACTGTATTATTGGTACATACATCTCTGCCTACCTAGGAAAGCAGGTCGCTAGCACTAAATAAGTTGTTCAACTGTATTATTGATACATCTCTGCCTCGCCCTTCAGGATCTACAGGCGCGATGTATGATAGGTGTAAGCTGCTGGTGATACTGTTGTGTTCCTGATTCAGCGAAAAAATGTGTAGAATCATCTACATCTCATACTTGATTATTATATTTACATCATTACCAGCTGAGCAGACAAACGTTGTCTTGCCATAAAAAAAAAATAGCCTACGACCTATTTTCAGACCTACTGAATATACACACGAAATTTCATAACCGAAAAAGAAAACAGAATCGGTCAACCCGTGTCGGAGGAGTTTTGTTACAAACACTGTGACACGAGAATTGTATATATTAGATTTTGCTTAAAATCTTAGTTCAATGCTACGTTTAAATAAACATAACGCATTCTAGAATAATTAATTCATTATTTCTGTCATAATAAGGTGCTCTTACACGAATAATAAAATTGCGAAAATTCTGACGATTTCTATACAATTTTGAATTTGCTTTTAATTGCTTGGTGTTGCCGATCTACGTCATAGTTATGAGTTGCCCGTGTAAACAATCTTTGTAACGCTACGCGGCCGTATTGACAAACCTCCTTTTTAACCCCCGACGTAAAAACGACGGGGTGTTATAAGTTTGACGTGTCTGTGTGTGTGTGTGTGTGTGTGTGTGTGTGTGTGTGTGTGTGTGTGTGTGTGTGTCTGTCTGTCTGTGGCATCGTAGCTCCCGAACGGATGAACCGATTTTGTTTTTCGTTTTTTTATTTGAAAGGTGAATTAGTCGGGAGTGTTCTTAGCTATGTTTGATGAAAATCGGTCCAAGATGGCCGCCGCTACAAAATAGCTAATCACATATTTTTTTCACAACTCCATCAATATGGGTATCAAATGAAAGGGCTTCACTAGTAGAATACTTTACACTATGATAAATTTCAAAGCCAAGATGACCGGCACCACAAAATGGCGAGTTACATTTTTTTTTTCACGGCTCCCTCTATATGGATATCGAATGAAACGGCTTGACTAGTAGAATAATGCATACTATATTGAAAGGGAATGAGGAATATTAATTAACTAACGAAATGAAAACTAAAAACTTGAAAATTAATTTTATAAAGTCTAAGGGCCAAAGCAGGTTCCCTGCTGTTTAAACAGCCGGCTGTTTAAACATAGGGTAAACTGGGTACGATTGTGCCAGAGTACGGTTGTGCCAATTGGACGTAGTTACGCAAAAAGAATCCAATCCTCACTTTTTCCAAAATTGAATTATAGGTATATACCAAACGCATTCTCAGGGTGATATCTTTAATATCAAAAAAGATCCATGTGACGAAATACAACTTTAGACGTATCTACAACTTCTCAAAACCAGACTAAATTACATTTAAAAACTTTCGAATAAAAATAAAATTAAAAATTTAAAAAACCCCCAACGCAAAACATTAAAGCAATTATTTAAAAAGTAAAAAATAATATCTTTTGTTGAGCCATCAAATGTTTGTTCGTTGAAATGGCGCTATAATGTCGCGGCGGGGTACCGCTAAATCAGCAATAGCTAAATAGGTAAAATAGCGAACTCATGGATTTGCAATGAGATTTGACTTACGCGTTACCCCGCCGCGACATTATAGCGCCATTTCAACGAACAAACATTTGATGGCTCAACAAAAGATATTATTTTTTACTTTTTAAATAATTGCTTTAATGTTTTGCGTTGGGGGTTTTTAATTTAATTTTTTTATGCCTTTGATGTGTAAACATCTTAACGCTCGGTACACGGTAGCCGAGACTATGCGTCAGACGCGTAAGACGTACGCGTCAGATGACGTCACTGTAAGACCTATTGTTTATGCGTGCGTGAGACTGGTACTGATACGAGCTCACACGTTTACACATCGATTCTCGTGTCTTGGAATTCACACCCGTTTTATCTGATATTTAAAAATCTTCTGTGCGTGTGTATGAAAGTGAACTCCTCCTAAACGGCTGGACCGATTTTGATGAAACTTTTGGTGTATGTTCTAGTAGATTCGAGAATGGTTTATATTCACAATTGGACCTGGTAGGTGGCGCTGCAGTCGAGTTGTAGGACTTTTTATTTTAAGGGCAGGACAAAATCTGCCAGGTCAGCTAGTTTCTTCTTAATTCTTAGGAATTTATTCTGAATCTAGACAAAGAGAATATAAAAATGGCTTCCAATAAGCACTAGACATGTTTTGTAGAAAGTGCACATATTATTATTCGCGTACAAATATGTCGTCGCGAGCCACATTGCCAAATGCCAGATGCGCTTTGCCACCTTGCGTAGCGCGCATGCGTCGGGCCCTCCCTCTAATTTCTTTAGCATCTGTCAAAGTTATGTTTTTTTAAGAATGTCGATTAGGATCAAGGTATTGTGGTCAGTGAGCCTTCGTTAGGTACTGTTAGGAGATTAGACGAATAAGGTGTTTCGTCTAGCATTTTATTTTTGTGTGTTTTTGTCCTGGGGGGCGAAGAAACGCTTTTTCTTTCTTTCTTTCATTTTAGTAGCCCAACGAATTCGGGTCGACAATCCTATTGGCTAAGAACTTGACCTGTAGTTTCTTACTTCATGGACTGATTTTCCAGTAGTCATCATCTGCATTTCCCAACTATTTTGGGGTCGGCTTCCAGTCTAACCGGTTGCAGCAGAATACCAGTGTTTTACATAACACACAACTGTTTAATCGTCACAACCCAGTAACTGGGTAACACGATCTTTTATAAGGACTGGTTTTCAGACATTCTGGCTTCTGACGTGCGTTCCGAGCCACAGAAAGGTCTTGGTATGAAATGAATGGTCACCAATCCACGATATGACCACGGCAAGCACAGTCGATCCTTACGGCTTCTACTTAGCCACGAGCTCCTCCTTTATCCTTCTGTATTTCTGTATCACTACATATTATAAAACAAAGCCCTCCGCCGCGTGTCTGTCCCTTTGTATACTTAGATCTTTAAAACTACTCAACGGATTTTGATGCGGGTTTTTGACGTCTTATAAATCGATGAACACCGGCTGCTCGCACGAAAAAGTGTCACGTTCCGCCTGAGCCTGAGTGTGCAAGCGAGAGCGCGGAACAAGCGATAGAGAGGCACGATCGGCCCAAGAAATAAGCTCCGCCCACCTCGACGGAACCCATTATTTGCTTATGTTATATATGTTGGCCATTATATTCCTTTATGACGTTATCACGTAAAACTGTCGTCCGTAAACCGACTTTACAGACAACCAATTTTTTTTAATAGATAGAGTGATTCTAGAGGAAGGTTTTAGTAAGTATATAATTTGTCAAGCGGGCAAAACCGCGGGCATCAGCTAGTTTGTTTTAAATAAAGTTGTCAAACCGCCATATTTATCCCCACGTTGAGAATTTTATCCTAATGTCGCGGAGAACATTGACACCGCGATACTCAGATTATGAAACAAAAGACAGATACGGATCCGGACGGTCGTCCGGAACACTGCAAAGTGAAGCCACAAAAGCAAATACAAATTCAAAAACGAATACCTATAAAAGGTAATAAATGTAAATATATTTCTTTTGTTCTGTTAATTTTAGCTAGTCATCAAGGTACGTGGTCTTCCCGCTACAGTTGATTCATGGTCGATTTTCGATGAAACAGAATTCAATTAGTAAAAGTAATTAGTTAAGTAGGTATGTACTACTCTTTGCGTGGGAAGTGCTAACGAATTAGGAGTAACGCTTATTGTACAAGTATTGTATAGTAATGATTAATAATGATACCTGTTCTAGTGAAGTAATCACTTGATTAGTAAGAAGTTATTGTCCGGCAAATTAACAGATTTATAACCGACTTCAAAAAAAAAGGAGGTTGTCAGTTCGACCCGTATGTTTGTATGTTTGTATGTTGGTCCGCGATTATCTTCCGTTTGGCAGAACTGATTTTAATGCGGTTTTCAGAAAAGTGTTTGTTACATTCTGGAGAAGGTTTTAGTATACAACAGACAGAAAATTATTCGGCACTTTCTGAAAAAACAACAAAAACCGAGAAGACGTTTTCGTTTCTTTCTTTGGAGGAGTTTCGCTGTGACTGTGTTGCCGTTCCTTAATGGATTTGGGTGATAAGAAGGCACTAAAAAGTGGAAACTAAAAAAAAGGAGGTTCTCAGTTCGACCCGTATAAAAATATTTAAATGTTTTTGTATTTTTTTTAAGGCTAACGGGCGTGGTATAAGCCTTTCGGCAAAAAGGAACTGTTAGTTAGTCTGAGCTTTCGGTACCAGATCCTGAATAATATTATGGTTGTGTAGTCTTTTGTGTGAGTTCTAAATAATTTTTCTAGGGGAACGTAGAAACGGAATAAAAATCTTATGTGTTAAGTCAGATCAATGTGTATCAGCTAATGCTGTTCAGCTGTTTAAGCATAAAGGGGTAACTAACAATGAACATCCATTCTTCGTCACAAACTTTCGTATTTATAATATTACCAGCTAACCCAGCAAACATTGTTTTACCATATAAATAAAAATTAAAAAACTGGCCAAGTGCGAGCCAGACTCGCGCACGAAGGGTTCCGTACCATTATCTACAACACTAAACATTGAGCAAAACAGCAAAAAATCACGTTTGTTGTTTGGGAGCCTCCCTTAAATATTTATTTTATTTTGTTTTTAGTATTTGTTGTTATAGCGGCAACAGATATACATAATTTGTGAAAATTTCAACGGTGTCGCTATCGCGGTTCTTGAGATACAGCCTGGTGACAGACAGACGGACGGACAGACGGCGAAGTCTCAGTAATAGGGTTCCGTTTTTATCCTAGGGGTACGAAACCCTAAAAAACGCCACGACGTATTGTCAGACCTACCAGTTTACCCCAGGCATTAAGTCCGCGCCGCCTTTGTACAGCGTTTTTTTTACATTATGTGCATAAAGTCCAATATATAAATAAATATACACAAAAAAGCTAAAATATGACACGAGATTATAAATATTAGATTAGAAGATTAGATTAACAGGATAGAAAAAAGAAAAATACAAAAAAGCAACTCGGTTTAGAAGTTTTTTTTTTTATTATTTATTTCCAAAATACTTAGTCTACATTACAGATGGTATTATTGCCATACAACGGAAACCTCTCAGGGTCCAAAAGTGAATGATATTTTCTCTCTAATGTGAGCAAGTCTCCTTTGATCTCGTTAACGGTCTAATATTTAAAGCACGCACTTCATAAGATCGCACCCTTTAAGCCATTATTCTGCTCTCAATTTCGTATTATCACCTTTACACCAACTCCTGAACAAAGACTTCTAAATGTCACTTCAAATAAACTTTTCCTACACCATCCCTTTGTACTACACATCTGCTAAGCTGAAAATACCTATTCAATGTTGACATTCTCCCTCCATTTCTATACTGATCTCGCTCTAATGTGATTGGAAAGAAAGAGAGAGAATAAGGGCTATGGATGCGCACGCAGCTTTCCCAAAGCCCTTGCTACGGCCGGTACGTTGCTCACTCCGCCGCCGGATCGCGTCGCGCGCGGATGTCTCGCGTTTATAAAACTGAACCGTGTTAGTGCGTTATGGATATCGTGAGTTCGTAAAAATTAATTTGTTACATATCGTTGTTTTTAATTGAAAAAATTAAGCCGTGTACTATTAATTTTCGGTGTGACAGATATGATATAGAAGTTTTTTTTCGCACAACCGTTTTTTGGGATTGTAACCGTTTCAATGATGGGCGTTAGTGGTTGTATGAGCGTGAGGCAGGCGAGGGGCTCCTGCCACTGTCCCGCATGCCCTAGGGCTTCGGGCCACGGGGTGCAGATGCCTCCGCAAACGCTCGTACTCCCCCCAATGGCTCTTGAGCCTGAAACCACCCCCGTTAAGGATAAGAAGGGATCTAAAATGAAGGTCTTGAAGAAAATTAAGAGAAAAATCGGATTGGGTGAGTTTTTAACGGTTTTTTTTGTTTGTTTGTTTTTGTTTTGAGTTTGTGTCTATTGATGAAATCTTTAGTATTTTTCAACTGTCAATCTAGTATTCTTTTTAATTTTTTGCGTAATAAACAGTAAGCTTTTTAGATTTAGTGGTCCAAATTAAATGTGTTTTAATGGACCTATACTAGAGTAGAAACGGCCATTATGGCACTATAAGATTATATCTAAGTACCCACATAAGTAGCAACTGTGGCGCAAAAAAAAATTAAGGTAGCTTCGGTTGGTTTAGTCGTTTGAATATTTTTTTCTTTAGTGTTTTAACCGGCTTAGTTGAATGTGCTAGTGGTGATCTCATTAATTTTTAAAATCAAGTGGTCTATGTCTATGATATATTTATAGAATAAATGATATAAATACAGCTACGTACTTACTGCTAAGTTTTTGATGATTGAATTATATTTTATAGCTGGTACCCACGGTACACGGCTGCTTGACCAATTGTATACTATAACCTTCCTCTTAAATCACTCTATTTTAAAAAAACCCGCATCAAAATCCGTTGCGTAGTTTTAAAGATCTAAGCATACATAGGGACAGACGCGGCGGGGGACTTTGTTTTATAATATGTAGTGTAGTCTTGTTTTATCTAAACAAATATTATAAAGAGGTCAAATTGTTTGTTTGTTTGTAAATGATAAACTCCAGAAGTGCTGATCAGATAGCAAAAATCTCACGCTGATAAAAAGCTACATTATTACCGACTAGCACTTTGCCCGTGGCTTCGTCCGCGTGAATTTTCACAAGGATCCCTAATTTTTTCAATGGATAAATATAGCCTATGTTACTCAGGGATAATGTAGAATTTTAATGGTGAAAGCCTTTTTGAAATCGGACCAGTAATAATAATAATAATAATAATATGTGGGGACATATTTCACACATGGCCTTCTGACCCCAAACTAGGGAGACCCTGTATTATGGGTGTCAGACAGCTGATATACATACACAAATACATAGCCAGTAGCTTTTGAGTTAAATCGTATCAAACAAACAAACAAACTATTCTTTCTTTTTATAATATTAGTTTCGATTGAGTTCTTCGCGGACTTCACTATTCATTATAACATAATGCTGGCACTTCACTTGCCGTTTAACTGCAAATATTCGCCTTGTTTGTTTATGCAAACTCGCCTTCATTTCAATTACTATAGGCACAGTAAGGATATCTATTACTGTGGTATAGGGTATATTTGTATTATCCAAGTAACGCAAACAAAAACGCCAATTGAAGTACCAAACAAACGACTGACAAAGAAACGTTAAAGCAAATAAGTAAAAATTAAAAAAAACCTTATTTCGCCTACGGCTGCGATACAGCAATAAAAGTCTGTAACCATATCGAGGTATATCAATTCTAATCTCAGCTTAGATTAGCAAAAAACCGTACGAACAAAATGAGCAAAAAATTGTTGGGGCAGATTTTATTGCTCAAATGTTTGCAAAAATAAATTCTAGCATCTGCCTTTTCTTGCCATCATTGTAGGTACTAATTAGTAGAGTTATATTTAGTTAGTAAATGTCAACAGTAACTTATAATAATCCAGACAAGTGCGAGTCGGAGAGGGTTGATTTTTTAGACTTAAGTATAATATGGTTTTAATTTCAACTCGATACCTCCAGGCGTTCCCAAAATAAAGGGTCTTGACAGACACACACAGACAGACGGACATCAAAGTGATCCTATAAGGGTTCCGTTTTTTCCTTTTGAGGTACGGAACCCTAAAAATGGGGAATGGCCATCGGTCAAGGTTAAGCTAAGCTTGCCGCAGTTTGTCTCTGGATGGGTTACCAATTACCATCCATTTCATCCTGAAACCCCTCCGTGCCTCGAAAAGCACGTAAAGCTTTTGGTCCCGGCTGTCATTCGTATAGATCTTTGACAGTCATTATGGGTAGTCAGAAGCCAGAAAGTTTGACAACCAGTCTTACCAAGGGGTATCGTGTTACCCAGTAACTAGGCAGGCACTCCATGTAAAACACTAGTATTAAGCTGGAAACCGACCCCACCATAGTTGGAAAAAGGCTAGGCGAATGATGAGCTTAAAAAAAAATCTTTTGACATCTGTCATTTGATGACTACTTTTTTCGAAGAAAACACAACTTTGATTACTTAATAAAAAAAGTGGAATGGTAAACAGAAAAAAAAAATACTAAAATTTACAAAAAAAACTTGTACAGCGCGTGCCATCTGCCTTTGCGTGTTATTGCCGCGATGATCAAGTTTTTTTTTTCGTTTTTTTTTGCAATTTAACTTATTGGACACCTGCCTTTGCAGTTTTAATAATTTGGGCTAGATATTACGGTTTTTAGTTGTTCTATTGTTAAACAAAATTACTTAGTATTCTGTCACCAAGTTTTAAGTATTTTTGACATTAAACAAATAAGTATTTTTGGGCAGTAATAATAAATAAGATTTTTTTTTTGGATTTTTTTCTTCTTTTGGAGAGAAGAAAAACACCACCAACCACCACGCTTGCTCAGCTCAAATTTGCTGTATAAAATATAAAAAAAAACAATTCAGTTTGTTGGTCCTTATTCACTACGACACAGAATAAATCAAACATAACAAAATATCAATCATTATTGTGGTTTACCTTGTTAATAGTAACGACTAACTAATATTAATATGACTTTTTTATTTTAGCAAATAAATGAATTTGAGTTTGAATTTTGGATACTATTTTTAGGACCACACTTAATCAAGTTTAGCCCGTGGGGAGTCCGGGCTAGAATAGCACCCCCCCATTTCATCCCGAGGGTGTCGTCGAAGGCGACTAAGGGAAAATCCGGAACTCGGGTAGCAGCGGCTTTCGTGTACTTAACAACCTCACTGCGATCCCCAAAACGCCTGCCAAGCGTGGGGATTATGGCAACGCCCCCCATTTATGGGGGAGGCCTTTGTTCAACAGTGGACATCTTCAGGCTGATGATGATGATGATGACTTAATCAAGTCCCCCTAACATTGAGCAAGGATTATCCCGGACTTCAATCTCAATTAAATCAAACATTGTAATAAATTATAATAATTTATGTACTGAGCCACCCAACCACCAAAACAAGAGTTACTAACGGGAAAGTTCAGTTCGCAAATAATATGTTGCAATATTAAAGTAATAATGACTAACGTCATTCCCCATCAAGGAAAAAAAAATTACTTTTAAATAAGGAAACTTGTTTAAATTATATTGCGGTTTTCCATACACTTATTGCAAAAAAAAATGTAATTGTGTCGTGGTCCTATTGGAATTTGACCCAGTTTATCTTGTTTATAACTGCCATTTTTTTGGAAATTTTCAATTAGATAGCTATACGAATATATAACCGTGTGGTGCCGGCTGCGAATAGCACCACCCCATTTCTATCTGTGGGTGTCGTAGAAGGCAACAGAGGCATAACCAGAGGATGGGCAGCAGCGTCCTTTTGAGTACCATAACACCTACTGCGATCGCCAACATGCATCAGCCAAGCAATGTGATTACGGGTCAACCCCCCTCCCCCTCCCTTCCCCTTTTTTTTCTTTGTATGCCTACTGCTGGGCTTATGGTCAGCAGAAGGCATACAAAGTAACTAGGCATGGATTGCTCATTTTAAGGTGCTTTGGCATGCTGCGAAGTCCAAATTTTGGATGAAGGCAGATTGATAGTAATGTATTTTACTGTCCTGCACTGCAATCGTATTAAGTAACACAAGGGTGTAAAAGAAGACAACATTTGTGTCGCAATCAGACCAATAGTACAAAGTACACTTTCTCGTATTAATAAAGGTATTATTTAAAGATGGCGAACAGTAAAACTATTGAGAAATATCAAGTGAACGAGACTAAACGCAATGACTGCGCATGTGACCTCTATAAAAAATATAGAATGGTAACTCTGACGCAAGAAATTTCACAATGTTTTGAAAATATTTTTCGATTCTTGTGACAAATTCTCGATGGAAAGATATTGTTTAAAATAGTGACAAAATAATAAAAACAAAAACTTGTTTAGACGTAGAATGAGGTCCTAAACCATCGTAATTCCAAGCAGTTTTTTTTATTTTAAACAAGACCTCCCAGCTCTAAAAGCACCACAAACTTATAACTGACACATGTTCAAAGTTATGAACAAAAACAATTTCGCGAACAATGGCATAATGAAATCGTACCAGATGCTACCCGGTCCCACACGGTGTTCCGTCTTTATATATCCTAAAACCTGGTCCTTATTTCCGGAAAGGACCAATTTAACAAAAAGACCAGATGTATTAGTAAACGAAGTGTACTTCTTAAACTTTTCGCTAAACCAGATGTCAACTTTTTTTATTTCGTGTTTGGGAAGTGGTGTTTCGTAATTTTATGCTAGAATTTTGAAACAATATGATATGGATAGGTTACAGATGTTACTGTAATTGTTTGAGGTCAGAACTTGTCATATTTTTATTTTGTTTTATGAAAAACTCTTTTATGTAAACATTTGGTTTACAATTATGCCCATGACCCTTTGTTCGCACGATTTTAAGAATAATAGATTGGTTTTTTTTTTCTTTACAAATCGTGACATTGACAACCTAACACCAACAAAGTTTTTTGACACTCTCGCCGCCATTTTTTTCCTGAGCCTTTATTCCACCCGCCTTCATTGCCTCGTGCATGAGGCTACGGAATCGTGATTACTATGTGTGGTCGAAATTACACCTTACTGGGCAGATCGTGATGTATGGTCCTTTTTTTCTAAAGAAATTACCTTTGGTTGTATTGCTTCATCTATACGTCAATACATATATATTATAAAACTGAAGAGTTTGTGTGTTAGAACGCTGTAATCTCCAAAATTTGTGGTCCAAATATGAAAATGACTTCGCTTGAGTTATCCTTCACTGCTATAACCTGCAGGCTATATTATATTACTATTTTTTTTTTTATAAAGTTCTTATTTGCGACAGTTAAACTGCACTACCGCCCCTGCTATCTCTTGCGGGAATCAGTGTACCTTTGTGCGTCTACTTTTGTTGGAACACTGGTACTCATAACACAAGTTAAATCTTACTTTGAGTACCAGAGTTCAAAATACGCTAGTTTTATATTTTCTTTTAAATTCTCTCTTAGAACTTACTAGTGTTATTGTTCACCTAATGCATAATAAAGAATTTGATTATTATTATTATATTAATTACTCAAAAACGGATACGAAAAATAATTCACGCGAGTGAAGTCACGAGCAAAAGCTAGTGTTAGTATAAAGTATGATTGTTTCTTTGTGGATGGTATTAATTGGTAGCCGGTTTACAAAGAGGTTTTTGAACTAAAAAGGAAGCAGAGATAAATATTGATTCTAAGTTTAAAGTTACATGATTCGTTAACACCTTTCTGTGTTTCCGGGACTTGGTCCTTCGTGGCGTTTTCTGTTCAAATCGAAGCTCACTTATGTTGTTTAAAGGTGCGTTTCCATTGGCGAGGAGTGACGGGGCGAGGCGAGAATTAAATTTGTTTTACATCAATTCCGATGATGTGCTAGAAGGGAATAGGGCTTTAGATCATTAACTAATCACTCCAAAAAACAATTTATTTTGATCCTGATAACACGATGAATCGTGTTACTGTTACTGTTGTTGTTAATTTTGAGAAACTAAAATTCGATTTTTAGTTGCTTTGAAATCTATGAATATTAATTAATTCAATTGTGTTGGCAATGTTGGGACACAGCAGCATATTGTCATTACAAAATGATTGGGGGGGATCGTGTTTTGACAGCTCATAAAAAGTATGTCAATTCTTTGTGTCTACACCAGATTGAAATATTGTCATACAATTTTAATTCTAACTTCACCGCGTCTTCTCTCGCCTCGCCAGTGGAAATGCACCTTAATGTTTGCGAGATTAATTCTTAATAAAAAAAAGACTATTTTATAATTATTTTTTAGCGGAAAGAGCTTATCAGACAACGTCCGTTTTATAAATTTTCCCAGCACTTTATTTTACTATCAGTTTATTGTTTTGTAATATGATAATGAATAATTATGAATACGCCTGAGGGTCTAGGTGATAATAATTAATCATTACGAGGGCACAATAAAATTCCAATCGACATTTAACTAGCATTAAGATTTTTCTAGTTCTCCTGCTTTCTCTATACTGAAAAAGTACCAATATGACTTATAATAAATCATCACTGTCATTGGTGACGGAACATTGCGAGGAAACCTAGACTTGAAATTAATGTACTGAAGTTTGTAATTGTCACATCCGCTTTGAGCAAGGGTGATGATCAATCCTCGTGCCTGCTCTTTGTGAGAAAAGTCTTTACAATTTGACAACAATATGTAACGATATTAGTGACTAGCATTTACTCACCCACCCACTCCTATCAAGATCGGAGACTCTACACTCGAAGTTGTAGACGATTATGTCTACCTGGGACAAACGGTCCAGTTAGGTAGGTCTAACTTCGAGAAAGAGGTCAATCGTCGAATCCGACTCGGCTGGGCAGCGTTCGGGAAGTTGCGTGGTATCTTCTCGTCCAACTTACCGCAGTGTCTCAAGACGAAAGTCTATGACCAGTGTGTGTTGCCAGTGATTACATACGGGACCGAAACGTGGTCGCTCACAATGGGCCTCATCAGAAGGCTTAAAGTCACCCAAAGGGCAATGGAGAGGGCTATGCTCGGAGTTTCCTTGCGTGATAAAATCAGAAATGAGGATATCCGCAAGAGAACCAAGGTTACCGACGTAGCCCGAAGAATTGCCAAACTTAAGTGGCAGTGGGCAGGGCACATTGCTCGCAGAACAGATGGCCGATGGGGTCAAAAAGTTCTAGAGTGGCGACCGCGAACCGGAAGACGTTGCGTTGGAAAGCCTCCCACTAGGTGGACCGATGACCTGGTAAAGGTTGCGGGGATCCGCTGGATGCGAGTCGCACGGGACCGGTCAATGTGGCGCCACTTGGGGGAGGCCTATGTCCAGCAGTGGACGTCTTTCGGCTGAAATGATGATGATGATGATGATTTACTCACCCGCGACTTCGCGTGAATTTTCTCAAGGATCCCAATTTTCAATTGATTATTACAGCCTATGTTACTCAGGGATAATGTAGCATGGTAATGGTGAAAGATTTTTTTTTATCGGACCAGTAGTTTTTGAATTTATTCGGTACAAACATACAAAAACACAAATCTTTCCTCTCCGTAACAAAAAAAAATTGTCACGAGTATCGAAGCCAGGTGGAAAGACCTAAAAACCAGCGCATGCACATAGATTAGAGTCACTTAGTGTGACAAATATGTATTTTCCGAAATACACTATCACTACAAGTTTGCTCAGTTGGGTAAATTTTGTATGTACTCACCTAACATTCGGAAGCTCTCCTTATCGCCTGCAGCATATGTCCTGTATCTATCTCGCTTTAGCGTACAGAATTTGTATCTCGCATCTCGCTCACTCTTATTTACAAACTACAACAGCTGTTTCGCAACGGGATCTTGGTGGCATGCGCCGACGCAGATGTTAGGGGTGGCAGTGAATTTATTTTTGTATTATTTTTTCTAGTTTGAGGGAAATTAGTTTTAGATATTTTTAGTTCAGAACAACAGTGATAAAGTTACTTTATAAAATATTTGGGAATACCGCAACAGTATCTATAAAGGTTAGGTGTTAGGTCAGATAGCTGTTTATAGTCGAAAATCCCGAAATTACACAGACCTTGATAAGATTTCTACATGGCCAATAATTAGTTTATCGATTACTAGGTTTTGCTCGCGACTTTGTCCGCGTGGAAGTCAGATCGTTTCTGACCTCTCCTACCTATAAATTCTACTATCTTGGTAGAAATAAACAGTTCTTAGCCAATCCAATTACATACCAAGTAAAAAGGTGTAATATAATTGTAATGGCCAAGATGTTTTTTTTTATTTGAAGGGGGGCGGGCAGGAGCGGATGCTGCCCGCTCCCCTTCCCCCTTAGCGACGCCCCTGTAATTGTCTCTAGTTCTCATATTTAGACACTAGCACTTTGTTCATGACTTCGTTCGCGTGAATTTTCTCAAGGATTTTTTTCAATTGATAAATAGCCTATGTTACTAAAGAATAATGTCGCATTCTAATGGAGAAAGAATTTTTGAATTTTAAAATATAGTTATTAAAGTTTATTCATTACAAACATGCAAAAATACACATCTTTCCTCTTCATAATATTAGAGTAGATTAAATCTTATTTCCTGAAAGATCAGAAGAAAATTAAGATTGTGGTCCTTTCTTGAAGAGAAAACCAGCAAAGGTCCTTTGGTCTTATCTCGATTTTATATTTTTCTATGGTTGGCAACCCTGCTATTGCTAGTAGTCAGCTGCTTACACCGTTTCATTTTCTATACGACATTTAAAACCAGCTGGTCCTATTATGTATTTTTTTTTAATGGCGACCTTCCAAAGGTCTTTGTATCCATCTAGGGAAAAAAAAGAAATTGCAAGCGAAAAAAAGTAAACTAAAGGCCCTTGAACAATATTTCAGCATACAGACCTATACAAGAAATCTAGATGCTCAATTCTTTACAAAGGAATATCACAATAAAAAGTATCATGGATTATTCAAATTAAGCAACACAACTAATTTAAAACAATTGAATCGAATATTTTTAATGAGCAATTTTCATAAATTGCTCATTAAAAATCAAATTATCCGAGCTTACTACCACACTCAGAGACGTCACTTAATAATAATGAATCATTAACTTTAATTGACCAAAATAACTTGGCACATGTCAACAACAATATTTTTGACTAACAGCGTTCCAAGTTATGTTGGTCGATTAAAGTTAATTATTCATTATTATTAAGTGACGTCTCTGAGTGTGGCAGTTAGTGTTTTCGTATGGCAACATAGCGCACGATTAAAGACCGAAGATCCTAATCATAAAAAATCTATTCTATTCTACATTTTATTTGAATTCGTCTCCATACAATATGTCTACATACTCCTATAACTTTAAATATCGAAACGCAATCAATTACAGCGAAAAGTACATACCTATTAAAAACAGCTGGTTTTAACCGTTGAATTCAGGAACGAGATGCGAAATGCACTTCTTTGTGAGACAAACAAGGACAGGGATACAACAGATGATATCCAGGTGAGTCCTGATATTAGATGCGGGTTTTTGTAGGACTAAAGGTGGACTGAATTGTCCGGAGTTTTTGTGGGACGGCCCAATGCTTATTTCTGGGTAGAAAAGGTAATGTTTTGGCGAAGAAATAAATTTTATCAGCTGCTGCCCGTATGAGGTGTCAATTATTGATGAAATTGTGAACATTTTGGTAGGAGAAATCTCAGAAAACATGAGATTTAAAGATAGACGTGAAAGAATTTAATTCTAAAAGTTTTAATCCCTACTAAAAATGATAATCTCAAAAATCAATAAACGTCCATCCCGTCCGATTTCCAAATTCAAAAATCATGACATCTAATTAAAATCTCATTTACTATTCGGTATTCTAACATAAAATTTACGAAGGTGTCCAACCAAACGCCGAGGAAGGCCGAATACAACCGAAATCGTTCACTAATGATCGTGAGAAAATATCGGGAATGTTTACCCGGCCGAACCGCTCCGAATAACGCTCTCGGAATATTTGAAATTCGAATTTGTTTGGATACGTTCGCCTTTTATTTATTGATATGAATGTTTATGAGAATGGCGCTACTGTAGATCGGGTAGATAGTTTTAAATTACATCTTTTGAACATCGTAATGTTAATTTGGGACCTTATGTATTATCTTTTAAGAATTATACTTATGCCATTTCCCACGCTGGGTTCTTTAAATGAGCTTGATTTCCAAGAAGACTATTCAGCCGAAAAACGTCCACAGCTGGACGTAGACCTACCCCAAGCATCTCATCCAACAAAAGGTTCCCGTCTGGTCCATCTAGATAGGCTCCCACGCTACGCTTGACAATTTGCAGTCCTGAAATCGTCAAAGACTCGTCTCTAAAATTTAGACCCTTCCCGGTATTTGCACAAAAAATCTTCACATTCAAGAACCCTATTAGAATGTTGGTCTCATTCTTAATCAATTTCTAATGAAATAAGAAAACAGTTAAGTAACGGATTTTTATAAGTGCAACAAATCGATGATGGCCTTAAAAGTAATGCTTGCCAGCAATGTTACTGTACCATCTTGTACCGTGACTGTCGACCTACTGGTAGCTATTGTGCGTGAAACCTCCTTTGATTTGTGTAACCCTAGTACTTTTCATAGGGAAGGATGCATAGTTATGACTTTTGTTCCAAAATTGTTGTCTATCTTTTATAATAGCCAGCTAGTTCAAGGTCATATT
Organism: Charanyca ferruginea; assembly: GCA_947361185.1. NCBI lineage: Eukaryota > Metazoa > Arthropoda > Insecta > Lepidoptera > Noctuidae > Charanyca > Charanyca ferruginea. The sequence goes on along the minus strand of OX376080.1, from coordinate 6,537,787 downwards.
TATATTATTTAGATTTCAAGCACAAAGACACAAAGGCGGACTTATTGTCTTATGCCAAGCTGTTGTGATTTCATGAAACTTCCTTCGTTTTAAATACTCCTAGTACGAATACTTAACATACTTTAATTCATAATTTCCTGATTTATGTTCTAAAACCTTGGATTTGGCCTTGCTTAAAAGTATTATTCGAGATTTGAGTTTAATAAACCTAGTAGTTTTCTATTTTCCTGGTACTTTTCTTTATCTCATACTAGCTGACCCGACAGACGTTGTCCTGTCCCTATCTACCTACTTACCTGCCTATTTACCTACCCTACGCCTACCGTACACCTACTCTACACCTACCCTACAAAAGTTTTCTTTTTTTTTTTCCTCTCCGAAAGAACCATCCTCGTACTTCAAGGAATATTATAAAAAAGAATTATCGAAATTGGTCCAGCCGTTCACGCGTGATGCCGTGACCAAGGAAAATAGGGATTCATTTATATATATATAGATTATTTACGGGGTTTTTTCTAAACAGAATACATCACCCCGATGATTGAAAACAAATTATTTATAGTACATATTAGACACTAGTCTACCCGCAACCTTAAACCTTTTATTTCCTGGTACTTAAAAACTCTTACTTCTCATATTGTACTGGATTTTAAGCTTCTAACCAAATACGAAATATGTAGTTGGAACAAATTTGATAGTACAGTAGTGAAAGTTTCGAGATTTTATTATCCATATCACTTCTACATACTCTTTCATTTTTAGTACAATTGCAAGAATGTTTTTTTTATTGGCATCGCGTACGCCTGTATTTCCTCAAAGAGAGAGGCGATGTACACATATGTTGCCGGTATCTGAGCCTAGTAGCGAAACCAGAATCTCTGAAAATTTTAATTAATTACGTCTAACTAATCCAGCCAAAACTAGACATAGACTGGATACACTAAGGCTCAATTTCCACTGCGGGCGAAGGGAAGGAAGGGGAGAGTCAATTTCTCCAGAATCAATTCCACAGACGGCGCCCCGGCAGTAACTACGGGAATGCTCGAGAATTCGCCGAAACACGCGACTTGTTTTGGTTTCTATCTAATTTGAACGTTAACCCAATTAACATAAAACCCATTAAGTACTATTTACTTCGTTTCCAAAAATCGTTTTTCTTTTGTTTGTCCACAGTGTAAATAAATTATATAGCCTTATGCTTATATCATTACAATTAGGTTCTTCGAAAATTGGTTCATTTTGGCAGTTGTTAACCCACATAATATTGCCTATTGCCATAACCGTACACAAAATCCTCGACCTTGGATATTTATGGTTACATTTTGACATGTCCAAATTCGATACAAAACTCAACAAGCACGTAGTGTTAAAATCAATACTTGCCTCTTTCGTCTATCCCGTTGTCGGGTAACAGATGGGTATACTGTAAACTAGTTTCTGTGGTACATCAAGTAGGTACACGACCAGTTGTGAACACAGCACGAGCATCTCCCACGACCTGTGACCTCGCTCTTACCTCTATACTGTTACTACAGTTTTGTAGATAGACCGCACACAAACGTACTTACGTGTTAAATACATTACTTGCTAATGTCGGGTAAATTGGGGGTGCGTGTTTTTTTATTGAGGTTATAAAATTTTGGCCAGTCTCCTTTTTATCAAATAATAGAAATTAATTCGTTACTATTTTTAGCAATATTTTGTCAAATATAGAAGTATTTTTTTAAATATGTTAATTAAATAACAGTTGCCTTACCTTTTACAGTGCAAATGTGTAATAAAATATTCACTAATATAGTTCTAATATCCCGGAAGCAACGCCGCCATCTTGGATTCGCGGGAACAATCGTTTACAATTATTACTATTCATACTATGTAGTCATTGAACAAACTTGTCCATGCTAGCGTAATATTCAATAATGTACCATAATTGGTTCCCTACACAGTTCAAATTCGATATTCACAAACGTAATTAGAATGTGTGTGGAAATGCTATGTAGTGATTCGTCTAAGTGTGAATTAATTTACGATGTACAAAAATGTACTGTATTGTTTCTACATAAGGTAACATTCGCCTTTACGTAACGCAAACAGAATTCGGTAATGTTACCACAACAGAAATACAGTTACAAAATCAAAACACGAACTTTGTTTCCATAAAGATAAAGCCCATATCAGTTCAAACACGTTTTCCTCGAAAGCAAATATAAAAATGTATTTTCATTTGACGTTTCCATTCCCACGGTCGAAAAACGAAATTTGAAATTTTGTTTCTTTTTTTTTTTGTAGCGAAAGGGTTATTCCTTCTTTGAGCCTATTTAACCATAGAGTATGCATACGTTGTAATTATTTTTTTTACCACAAAGGTTGTTCACAAACTGCCTATTTTGAAGTATCAGCTGCTTGCCATCCCATACAAGGTGTAAGTCAAGGAAACGAGTTATTCAGGTGTATTAAATGATCGGCACGTTTCACTGGACTATTGTAGTGAATGTTTAGACAAGACAGGTGGAATATAAGTGTAGCGGTTAAGTTGGCATTAAGTTTATTATTGCAGCGATGTATGTAATGACTCTTGAGCATTTATTGTATATGGTTGGATACAAACAATTCAGTGTTCATATACTACCTTACCTAGCCTTTTCCCAATTTAGTTGGGGCCAGTTGTTTTAGTCTCCAGTAGATGCAGCTGAATACCAGTGTTTTATATGGAACTGCCTGAGTATTAATAACTTCGTATTTTAAGGTTTTAATAACAAAAATAAGTAAAAATAAATTAAGAATTTTAGAGAAATTCAAGTCTTAGAACACGTTATCAGAAAAGTCATAAACGCCAAAACGATTACCGAGAAACAACAAAATTTCGGCGCAAGCGCATCGTTCGTTCATCTTCGTGTTTAATTCGGATCACGAGCGGCGCGACCGCAGCTAATGATCTACGGCACGCAGTGATCTATAGCAGAGATCTATACGTGAGATGATTTGAGAAAAAAAACGTTTTTGGTACTTAGGCACTTGGAAAAGAGGTCGCAATATGGCGAAATACATAGATTTTTTTATGTCCACTTAGTAATTTAATGGTAATTATGTTTAATATTGTACTTTTCTTCATTTTACCTAACGACCTGTCTGTTTATTCTAGCAGCATTCTATAAAATATAGCAATGCTGATTCCTAAAATACTATAATTCGTTTGTCTGAAACTCTCAGTCATTATCATCATTCACATCCCGACTTAGGAGGAGGAGTGGAGGCCAGCACCAAAAAGCCTGTCCTGAAAGTGTCCTGCTCAATTCCACTGGAGTTCTATTACTCGTTTTGTAACAATACCTTAATTCTTCTTCTTCCTACCCTTGTGCCATGTTACTTGGCATAGGCGCAACACGTTTTCTTCAAACCTTTATTCCGCCTTGTTAATTATGCTCAGCTGTTATTCCCAAGTTCACACGCCCACAACAAAACAATGCACACTTTTTATTCTACTGACTGATGACTAACTACAATGACTCACTTAAGCCGTTTAGTGTCCATTGTCCCGTTCTCGTTATTGAAGTCAGTTTGACTTACTAGTAAATCGTCAATGGATGAGGATTTTTTTTCACACCCGTTATATTTTGTAACTCTTATCAGTGTGTTTATTTACGTGTGTATGTCACTAGCTGCCTGCAGTTTCGTCTGGTTAGACTTAAAAATTAAGCCAAATTCATGAGGGAACGGGAACACAAAAACGTCATAGGTAACAATATTATTCTGTTTTAAGGTAGATCAACATCTACAAGAAAGCCAAATTACAGCTGCCGTTTAAAAAATATCAGCTCTGTTCTAGTTTCTTAATGCACGTAAAAAGTATGTTCCACGGGTCTGATCGTGTGACATGGGTTTTTTAAATGTTAAATCTTCCATACATCTCAATCAACCGACAACTCATTAGTCACTCCTTTTTAGCCATCATTATGTTTCACTCCATCCTTTCTATCCTCTATTTCTTCCTATAACATCCCTAACCTAAACTCTTGATTACAAGGTTGCCCAACTTTACGCATCTTACAGAATTCACGGCATAACTATCTAGTTGTATGTCGCAACATCTTCCGTCTTGCTCCATTAGCGCCTCTCGCTCGCACAGTCACACGATCCGTGGGAACCTCACCTTTCGTTCGCATCGATCTGTCATTCGTATCGATATATTGATATTGTTTTTAGTGAAAGTAGATTAGGAACTGTCCTGGTTCATACGTCATATCCCTTGTTTGATTTTGGAATTGTCATATGTTTTTAATTCAGTGTTATCAGTGTTGCTAGAACATAAAATTAAAGAGTGGTAGTAGTTTTTTAGTACACAAATGCGTTGGATTATTTGTATAAATATTTAGATAGACTAACTACGATGGAGTATCATAACAAATGTTTTTATTACCCTATAATGTCTCGCTGCTAGGCAAAGGTTTCCTCCTAATATTTGCAGGTATTATTTTTTTGTGGTGCCGATGCCTTTCGAACCAGCCCTTGTGGTGCGGATCTAGATTAACATGAAATCCCTTTATTACAGTTAGATCTAAATTGGGAAGAGCGAAAACAGGTCTTCTATAGGTACTAATATTAAGCTGAAGAATTTTTTTCGTTTACTGTAACGATAAATAAGTATCTACTGGTAACGATTCTGAAAATTCTGGCGCTAAAGGAAACCCAGCGATCCCAATATGGCTAAATTAAAAAAAAAATAGGTATCCAAAATAAAATTTACACAGGCAAAGTCGTGTACATAATCTAGTCACTATACAAAACCGACTCCCTTTGAAAAATAATAACCACATAAGCTACTGGCTGCACTAAAATTATACAGTAGACAACCAGAGCCTAAAAAAAGACATTACAAAACAGTACACCCAGAGATAATAATTAAGGTTCGCTTAACGGTATAGTAAAAAAAAAATGAAAATAGGCACAACAAGTGAGCTTCCCACGCATTGTGAAAAAAAAAAGAATATATCCTGTCACACGGGACAACTTGCAACAAGTTGGGTGTAATAGCTGTGTACACAATGGAAGATGATGGCTCGTTTTGAAATTAGAATAACTGTTTTTAATAAGATAGTCAGCTTTGTAAGTCCAATAGAAAATAGATGTTTACAATCTGACGAGATTTCTGACTTTTATTTAAAGTTTCTATAATCTTTTGTAATTATTTTCCTTTTTTCGACTTCTCAAAAAAGTTTCGTTCAAACGATTATTAGATCATTTGATACAAATTTTTGTTCCATTTTTTGAAGGAACCTAGTCACTTTAGTGTCTGTTTAGAGGTGGTGAGATGAGAAAGGCCGAAATCCTTCAAAAGCTTGAGAAATATGAACGAAGAGGTATAGTCAGTGATAGCATTGCAGTTGGCAAGACGGAATGAAAGAAGGAAACGTGTTCCGCCGACCAATAGCAGGAAGATTATGATGATCTTACTCGAGTGCAGTAAATTTATATTAATGTTTCAAAAAGGCTCCAAAAGTGCTAAACTCTATGGCCGAGACAACAAAGCCTACCCCATTATTAACACTAAACGTAGTCTAGCTTCAATTAAATTCCCACAGTATATCATTACTACTATTGAAAGCAAAATAAAAAGTAATACAATCGAAGAAAAAAACAAAAACAAAGATGGCTCTTGAAAATAAAAGTCACGGCGTGGGAATAAGGATGCTTTTACCGTTATAATAGACATCGTCCTGTCCTGTTTTAGAGATCCTTGTAGGATTAAAACGGGATAGTAAAGCCTTTCGTGAGGATCTGTAACGAAGTTGAAGTCAAATCATTTATATTTCAAATAAACCATCATTTTATTTTTTTTCGAATTTATTGTTTTAATCTTAATTAAGGGCACTATCGCATTAGGTATAAACCTGTAAGGTTAGATAGACCATGGAAACTAAATAAATAATTAAAATCCTTTTTTAAATTACTTGGGCTTAGAAATGTTATTCTGTAAGAACTCACTTCAGTGCTCATTGCTGATTGCGCGGTAAAAACTGTATTAGGTATTTTGTTACTCGTTGAAAAGTACGCTAGCGCCTTTACGAAACTATTTGACCAAATACTTTTCACTTCAGGTAATTGGAATCGTGTTTTACTTGTAAACAGAGAGACTTGTGCGTTTAGCTGCTGCGAGGCTTGTTGTTGTGTACTTTTGGCACACAATGCAACATGTCATGTGGACATATGACATTAGTCATCATCATCAGCTGGAAGACATCTCTGGTTGAACAAAGGCCTCCCCCATAGAACGCGACAACGAGCGGCAACCTGCCGCTTGCATCCACCGATTACCCGCGATCTTTTGCTTGAGAATTGACATCTGCATTTAAACAGATAAACTCATTGTTTAAGCAATTTTTTCACAAAAAGGTATTTGTGTATTGCGTTTGTTTCGGTTTAAAGAAATTTTATTCTCATAAAAAACAAACAGTCACTTACATGAGAAAATAGTTTAGAAAAGTGCTTAATGGGATTGTCGTTCATTTTAATTATAATATGTGGGTACTTCTTTAGTACATTCAGAAGTAATTAACCGCTATTGTTAATATTTTTCGACTACATGGCGAGCAAGTTTTACTTTGAATGCATTAAAGGAGCTTACATTTTTAACCATCGACGGTAATTTGTTATAAAGTTCCGCGCCTGCATAAGTAAACATTGTTTTGCCGAGTTTCGTTCTTATCTTGGGTAGAACTAAAAAACTGGCTCGACGTGAACTTCGCTGTGTTACTTGTTTCAACCGTACAAAGGATATGTTAGTATGGAGTGAGTGGTTTAATATTTTTCGGACAAGAATGCAAGTGTGGTAAATGTATAATTGTTTTATGTTCATTAGTTTTGTTTCCTGGTATATTTTAGAAGTAGGTGTTAATAAGGGATAGTGGAATAGTATTTTTATAATTTTATTTTGCATGATTTGAAGTTCTGATAGACTGGTTTTGGCAGCGTTGCCCCAAATCTCTATCAAATAAAGCAGGTGTGGTTTCACCAGCGAGTTATAGATGGAATAGCGAATTTGACGCGGGATACACCGGACAATGCGTCGAAGTGACCCAACTAGTGATGAAAGCTTTGTTCTGATGTGTTCGATCTGTGCATTCCACGTCAGGGCACTATCCATTCTTAAGCCAAGATACTTTTCGCTATTTTTTTTTTGAAGAGTTATATTATTTATTTGTAACGGTTGATGAGGTGGGATTGTTTTATTCTTAGCTTTGAATATTACATAGCAGGTTTTTGAAATATTGATTGTAAGTAGATTGTATTGAAACCAGGTGAACAGCTTGTTGAGGTCTTCCTGCGCTTTAGTAATTATGTCCTTGTTTACTCGCTGTCTGCCTGTCACATTTCGCAGAAACGACTGTATGTCTTTGTGTTCCCAAACATTTACTTTCTTTCTCTTTGAATTGATGTTATCTCGAAGACCTTGCGAATAAAACGGTTCGCGCTTGACATCAACACGGCTACTTACAGACTAGGTTACAATTACAATTAAAAAAACAACCCGTATAATAGTAGTTCCATGAGAAACTGATCATGTAACAAAAATGCCAGTCTTATGTCACAAGAATAGAGTTTCATTTTGAACGCAGGAAATTCTATTGAGTAAGATCACTTCAAGTTCTGAATGAAATTGTTAAAAACTCGTTTGTGTGGTCTTATTCTCGGTAACTGATGTGACTTTTTTGATGATTCACACGCAGTCCAGTTCTTGGTGGCTGTCAATGCCGCGCACACAATGGTCAATGTTGGACCATGGTCTCTTATCCAACTTGATTTTGGCACGTCATTTTTTTTTCTGTTAGATGTCATCTGAATTCTAACCATAGAGTACTATAATAGTTGACTTTAAAATCTTCTAGACTCCTTAAAAATAGTCTATTAAGAGCATTATTGCTCTTACTTCATCAAACTAAGCGTGATGATAAAAACGATCAATAGATCATTAACCGTGGGAAATTGTGCGTGCGCATTGTAAGTTACTATTACATTACTACCCAATTGATCTATGATTTATTATACTATTAATTATAATTTATTATGATTAGCCTTTTAAAGGTTAGAAAGACGGTAAATTCTATGAGAATCGTTAAAGGGTTTAAGTAATATGCTTGTCAGATTATTTAATTAATTTTAATAATCTGTGATGGGTAATTCTATTTTGATTATGAATATCATAGACAAACATGGTTCGGTCCTGCACGCGTAGCATGACCACGCTATGTCTACGGAAGAATAGACATACTGACAGGAAGAATAGACAAACGTGCTGTAGTACTATTCTGTGTAAATCTCCCTTGTTCAACAAGTTTGTTGAAGTCATAGTGAGAAGAGTGTTTAGTTGAAGTGATAGAGAAGAGATTTACACAATAGCTCAGTCTTGCCACATAGCACAAAAGGGAAAAAAAATCTTAACACGTTATTAACTACTACTACTTTCATTACTCACAGCAGTTACTAATTATGTCTACTAATTACATTTTATTTAATAGAAGTATAAATTACTTCATGACGATATGGGATTGGGCGCGTCATTTTATTTTTTTTTAATGGTACAAGCCCGCCACACTATTTCCAAACCACTGTAACTCCTGTAAGCCAGAATCAACAGTGGCGACCACCAGAAAAGCGCCAAAGCAACGAGTCCCACAGAAGCGATTCAACTGTCTTGGATCCCGCAACGAAATTAATCAGAAAAGAACAGCGGAGGAGTAAGCAAAACATATTTTCCACTTCTCTCCAAATCAAGCAGGAGACAGAACAGAACTAGGCCAATAGGCACAAAGGGACGTGTCATGTCAGCCGCATGCACAATGACTGCTGGGCAAACTAAAGGTTTCCGCGTAATGGGTGCCTGAAGATGGTCGGCGTCGCTGAGGTCGGCCCAGGAGGAGGTGGTGAGATGGCCTAGACGCGTACTGCGAGGGCTGGCGCAGGAAAAGAATACCTGGAAAGAATCGGGGGAGACCTATAAAGGCTATCAAAAAATGCGTTACCATGAATTGTATGAGCTTCAAGGGCCATTAAATTAATTTAACAACATCTCTTACGTGGTTTAATATCAAGTTCTATTTCCGAAAAAGTCGTGACCATCCGGCGTTGTCTATGGTCATCCTGTGTACACCATAACCAACCACACCTCATCCGTTACTCGATATGGTTGGGAAAGCTGTTTTTTTTTACGCTGTGGTCTGTGTATCCTCTCGGCAAATCGGAAGTGACAGGTTTGGTAACTGTTTTCGTTAGTCTGTGGCGTAGTTCTTGTTTTTGATACGAGTTTGAAATTGGAAGGAGGAAATAAGTAATTAATATTGTTCTAGATTTGGAAATGGAATACACGGTGGAATATCGTGACACAAACATTTACCATAGGTTCGTTAACACTTTGCGTCTGTTATTAAAAAAATAAGTCGGCTGTTTCATTCACAAATATTGACCATGTAGGTGTTGCTCTTCGTATGAAACCTTAAGAAAATTACCATAAATTTTGGTCGACCAAACATCACATTCGAAGTTTAAAAATGGATAAAAACGTCATGGTGTGTCTTTTAAACGCACTTGATGCACTTGGACTACCCATGGGGCAATGGTGACACATATACAACATAAATTCAATCCAAAATAAAGGGGACCAAGAAATCCCCGTGGAACTTAGCCATCTGCATCACATTTGTTGCTTCTATATTCTCTAAGCCCCACGTAGACATTGTTTATTTTCAAAGATGGACGCCCCCGCGTCGTTTAAAATTGGAGGGAAAGTGCTTTTGTATTCATTATGTGGTAATGTTTTATTACAAGTCTACCATTTGGCCGCGACTTTGTCCGTGTGTTCTTTCCCTATTTTTTTCTATAATTAAATATAGCCTATAGAGGAATAACGTAGCGAACCGCATCCATTACATAGGTAAGTAAGTTGTCTATGGAGAACAACGAGCCAGAAACTCCTTGGACACTTTTTGCTATCAAGTTTTGCAATGCTTTATATACAAGAATATAGATGATAACATGACGCGTGGATTAGGACTAAATACTCTATTCAATGTACACATATACAACAGAACAGAACTAGATTAGATCAAGCCATAGAAACTTTTTTGAAAAAAGAGAACCGCCTTAAAAAAAAACTAAAAATGACTTTTTTGAAAAAAGTTTTTATTTTCCACTTTTCAGTGCCTCATTATCATCCAAATGCATTAAGGAACGGCAACACAGTTAAAACAGAGATTGAAAGTTCTCCAAGAGGAAAGATGGAAGAAACGAAAACGTCTTCTCGGTTTTTGTTGTCTTTTCAAAAAGCGCTGAATAAATTTCGGTTGTATACTAAAACCTTCTCCAGAATGTAACAAAAACTTTTCTGAAAACCGCATCAAAATTGGTTCAGCCAAACGGGAGATAATCGCGGCCAAACATACATACATACAAACATACGGGTCGAACTGATAACCTCCTTTTTTTTAAGTCAGTTAAAAACCAAAAACTAGTAGAATCCTTTACTGTAGTGACCTCAATAGCGTAGGTAGACTATAGTCCATTTGTAAGGCGTGTTATCACTATGTCATTCATTGATGAGATGAATATAATAATAATTGTGGAGCTCCATAGTTTCTGAAATCTTAAAAATCACTGGACCGAATTTCGGTCACGGCGGCCAATTTCAACAGAGACTATCCAAGTACGTAGGGTATCCCCTACGTACGTGCACAAATGTGTGCGCAAACAGTGCACTCCCTCTTCCCTCACTGTCATAGTCCGGTGGGACGGCAATACGACACGACCTATATTCGAACCACGGTACATTCGTCAACATTTTAGTAAGTAACCAGCAGTGCTATTCTGTAAAAATCTTGGTGAATTTACGTGGAGTGAGTTCGACGTGAGTTGCTTGCTGTCAATCTCTAGTGTCAAATAGGATGACAGCTCACCTAAGTCAGGTCGATTTTCCAAGGAAGTTTTTTCCAGAATAGAACGGCTGTTAAGTTACACTGGTGTGGTATATTGCTATAAATTTCATTCACGTGTGTCGGGTAGATTCACGGAGCGTGACGAAGTGAACGCATGCTCGGCAGTGTAGCGTGACGATAGAGAGAGATGTATGTATTGTGTGCATGAGATGGTGAGTCGTAACGAAAGTTTTTTAGAACTGTGTGGTGCTTATGGGGGTGCATTGAGATGAGTTTCAAGAACATATTGCGGCCAGAGTTCAAGATCCGAGATTACCAAACGTTACTTTGGTTTAGCTAGGTTCCCGTCTCTATCTTCGACTTGTAGTTTGACACTTGTGCGACAGTGACAGAAATAATAGACAAGACCTTTATATGCAGGCAAAATGAAACGCCAGTTGCAAATCCGATCCAGCCTGTCCCTTTGCTGTCCTCTCCCAGCGACGCCCTAAGCCGAGGCTCGTACCCCACAGGGGGTGCCCTTAGCGTGTAGTCGCTTAGTTTGTAAGCTTTTATGCCCTGGCTGGAGGCCCTAAAAATAATATTTTTTAAGGCACCACAGGAAAGTCCGGTTAAGCAGCCGACAACCTCCTAGGTTGACCTGCGAGATGCCAATCCGAAAAAAAAAAAAAAAAAAAAAAAAAAAAAAAAAAAAAAAAAAAACGCCAGTTGCCATTTTTTATCACAATTTACTACAGTAACAATCTAACTAACATAAAATCCTACTTTCATTAACTAAAATAATCACTAGTAGGTGGTAAACACTTGTACATGGCCAATCAACGGTCAGTTCAAAAGTACATTCAATCTAGGTACTTCAAAACCTAATTCACAAAAAGAACGCCCGCAAATCCATCATAATAATTTTCCCACAAAGGAATTCAGTACAATCTAAGTCATGTTTTTTTTCTAAACAGCAATAAGCAACTGCATGAAGGAACTCAGCCAGGTCATAGACCCAGAGACTTATCCAGCATGACGGACAGCCCGAGAGTCCATTACCATGCTCCGGTTTTTTTTTAAATTCTTAATTCAATTTATTCAGTTAGTTCCACTCGGAAACGGTCCGAATTTTATTGAGATTTAATTGATTTTGTATTTCGAATGTGATGTTACAATTTTCGTTTTTAATTGTGAATGTGGAATGTTTTTTATTGAGTTTTGGTTTTCGAACGTGATTAATTATTGCCGCCATTTTGCTATTCAATTGTTTTAGTCAATCAATGGTTATGGCTCTATGGTATGTTTTTTAATGTACTTGAATCTCTTTGATTCTATTCTTAGCACTGTTTTTTCGGCAATGTCGGTATTAGAGCACAAAAAAGTGCTGGAAATCGGATTATGAAGCCGTACAATGGTACATACTAGATTTAACATATTATTAAACGACAAAATATGTGCCATTTACAGCAAATATAAATATTTAGGTCACATACCTACTCAAGATTGTATATAGATAATAGGATTTTCGTAAACAGCAAGGGTGAAAGCAACGCAGCATCTGCGCCCCTTATTAAAAATAAATCGAATACGACCCCTAGGGAGGGCCGCCATCTTTGATCCAATTTTGTCTCGATATTACGAAATTATGGGATTAACCTTTTAAAAGATAATTTTGCGCTGGATTTTAACATTATAGCCGATTGATTTTTAAAAAAAGAACATGACAGAAAAACCTTGTCGAAAAAAGTATACTCACTAAAGAGTTCTATTATTAGACTTGTTATTAAATACAAAATGATGCAACGCAGCACGCAGATATTAAAAGATTCAATGTGTAGTTCAATGCACTGGCATCACATAGTTCGTTACAATAATAGGGGTATAAACACCGTAAACTAAGAGATCCAAAACGTAATCTGCTGAAAACCACTTCATTTTAGCTATGAAATTCCGCTTAATTTTCAATTAACCGTAAATTTTTACGTGTTTGAAAACAAAAAATGTTGGTTAATTGAGTCACAGTTTACTATTGCTATACAAACTAGGGGAATCTCATTTTGACAGCTCTTAAAAAGTATGTCAATTGATTTGTGGTGTTCCTATCGTGCTCGACGATAGTCCAATTCAAAAACAGAATCGAATACTTTTAAACAAGCGCACTCGCCCACAGACAATTTCCGAAAATGATGTTAGTAACGTCATAGAATGCATTGTTTCCCTCGCACATACCTTTAATACTGCAGACAATCAAAATGTACGTCACTACAGCTTCATTGTGTAATTGTGTTACCATCATGACGTACGGTATCTTTAGAGGAATTACTAACAAAATTATTGTTATTTCGACACCTCTTTGGTCTGAAAAAGGAGTCTGTTATAGCATCACGGTTGGCAAGACGGAAGAGAAGAAGAAAACGTGTTGTGCCGAACTGCCGACCCCAAGTACAATAGGGTATTTTACCAAAAAAATCTAATTAGTCCGTCAGTTAGATTTCCGAAAAATATTGGATAAGTATTTTTTGTTTTGACAAATCAATAAAAACTGACGAAGATAAAATGCATCAAAGATCATGAGTGGGGGTTTGTGACGTCACTTCGCCATTAAAAGTGTACTGACATAGTGATGTCACACGAGTTTTCGACGCACTGTATCGTCTTCATTTTTTGTTTACGTGAAAAAAGCAAAAACACGTGTCCAATATTTTTTGGAAATCTATCTGACGGACTATATAGATTTTTTTGGTAAAATACCCTATTGGACAAGAGCAGGAAAATTATGCTTTTGGTCTACGGACCAAAAGCATACGGACCAAAGGGTTCAAAGCGAACCCTATTTCTTTAATCTGTCTCTTTGTCATAGGGCCTCCTCTTTGAACCGTGATAAATAGACACATGAAATTTTCACACTCAACAACAAATAGAAAAAACAAAAAAATTATAGGACCTCCTTTTATGTACAATTTTCTCACTGCTACTACTGCCGCTGTTTCGTTGAAAGATCCGAAACAGTTGTTAAATCGTTTCTCCGGGACTCGTTGAGCTTCATTGTCTTGGCGCGCTTTTCTGGCGGTCACCACTGTTGATTCTGACTTTGAGTGATTGGAAATAGCGAGCTTATCTCTTCGCGACGGCTTACCTGGGTGTAAGTGGTCACCGCTACTCATAGACATCTGCAATACGAAAGTTCGAATATCTCATGTGCCTGTAGTTACACTGGCACCCATGCCCTTCAAACCGGAACAGAACAACGGCAGAAATAGATTTGGTAGTGTTTACAGCTCCTTCACAAAGATCTCTCGGTTCATTCGGCACTCAAAAACCACGGAAATACGAACTCGTTATCACAAAGGATCTTACAAAATCTCTAACCATCCACTAGTAATTATATTAGATTTCCTCTACTACCGGATGCGCGGGCGCAGTGGCGTGGATCTCCGCACTTAGGGCTGTTACGTGTTCAGGGGTGTCACGGTGTTAGATTTTCCTTTTTTCAACCATGTTAGTTGGGTTGTGGACCTTGACGAGGATGGGATGGGTATAGGAAAAGAGGGAGACAAATACATGTGATGTTATGTGTAAAATATACACTTGTCTAAAATTGGATACATAAGCCCCATAGCAGACGCTCGTAAGTTTTAGAGCAGAAATGGTCACCGCAGCTGAAATCGGCATGAGATTTTTGACGTGACAACGTCTTATAATTCGATAGAGCCGGCTGCACGCACGAAAAAACATGACGTCATGCGTCGTTACGGCGTTACATGACGTCATGCGGCGTTACCTCGCTCTGAGGCGTTCCAAGTGAAAAGTGAATGTGGTGTCAATTGTTTATAGCAACGATAATTACAGCGATAAAGGTAATGATTCTTTCGCGTTGTCACGTTCAACTATCGTCAGTAAACCGACTTTACAGACAACCAATTTTTTTATTATTATAGTCTTGTCTAATTAGAAGCAAATGCACACTAAAACAATAAATACGACAATGGTGCCAATTCTGTTGTGCACGAACTAAATTAATTTTAAGCTATTCATACCTTTTTCTTTCCAATAGAACTAGAAAGAGACATATTAATAAGAGCTGTCAATTTAAGTTAATCTAAAATGTTCATACAATTATAGTTGTCATTTTAGAAAGTATTGATTAAAAACACTGCGAAGTTCAAGGGAAAAACTAACATGACATCTCTAACTTAGTCCTTGTCTGTCGCCGTCCTTTTCTTCAGCTGCCTGGTAGTAAGAGATGCCAAATGCCAAATTTTAATTTCGTTTGTGAACAAGGGAATCGGCACCATTGACTCTTCTGTTTGTTAGTTACTTCTAAACGAATGTAATAAAGAGAAACGATTTCATGTTTTGTATGCTTGTTTGTAAAATTCAACCAATACTTAACCGATTCTAAAAATTCTATCACCTAGAGAAAGCTACTTTATAGGTGTATATCGCGAAAAACTTGGGCTTTAGTAGTAAGTACATTTTTCGAAGGAAGTCGCGTACAAAAGCTAGTTTTTAATAAACCGAGCCTCAGTACCCAGGTACCACATGCATTAGAAAAAAGAAAAGAAAAACAAAGCCAATAAATTAATCGCGACGCCCTGCTGCGCTGGCGCAAATGTCACTATCTGCGTCATCAGATCTTCCTGGTGCAATCTCAGGCTAACTATAGGAGCGTTTGACGTCAATCCTGTACTAGATCTAGAATAGAACCTAGTCTAGCTTCTTTTGGTTTTGTTGGGCAACAAAGGAAACGAGCCAAAAAGTTTAAATCTATGCTTACTACTGACCTTTTTGGTTTTTAGTTTGAGTATTCATCCGTTGAAACTTGTAAATGGCTTTCAATTTTGTATTTTTCACGCTAGCTAAGTTTCTCGAGTATAATAAAAATGAAAGGAAAATAGACAAGGGATAGTTGACTCATTGCTGACAGATCAAACAGGCCTTCTTATGCAACTCTTCATTATTATTATTATAATTTTTCAGTCTGAATTTTCCCTCTCTCCTTCCAACTCTCTCTCTCTCTATTAAGGGCTATTTTTTTTATGGGACAAGCCCGCCACTATTCCCTAACCACTGTAACTCCTGTAAGCCAGAATCAACAGTGGCGACCACCAGAAATGCGCCAGAGCAATGAAACTCGACGAGTCCCAGAGAAAGGATTCAACTGTCTTGGATCCCGCAACGAAATATATCAGAAAAGAACAGCGGAGGAGTAAGAAAAACATATTTTCCACTTCCCTCCAAATCAAGCAGGAGACAGAACAAAACTAGGCCAATAGGCACAAAGGGACGTTTACAACTGGGAGAAACCCAGTTGCTAAGCACCACGGATTATAATTGACATAATTAGTGGGTCCTAAAAAGTGAGGAGGAGTAAGGGCTATTTGGGACCAGTCTTTGTCAAGGGAGTCCTGATCATCCCGCCACCTCCGCCTGGGCCTGCCGTGATGTCGCTTGCCATATAGAGGGACCCATTGGATTGTGGCCCAATGATAGTCTACATGCGGCAGATGTGTCCAGCCCAATTTCATTTCAGCATGACAGCTTTCCGAGTGATGTCAGTTATTCTTGTAATGGAACGGATGGTGGTATTCCTAACCCGGTCTTGCAGTTTTATACCCAGAACACTCCGATCCGTAGCTCTCTTCATAAGTCTTCAAAACTAATTTTATGTAAATGAGTTTGTAAACAGATGTTCTATCTAAATGAGGGAAACAAAGCCCTTTGAAAAACCAGGTGTTTTTGATTGGGAAGTAGAAAAAAAATACCGAGGGGTGGGTGGTTTTAAGGGGATCACTTCCGCCGGAAACTTCCGATTTGATCCCCGATTTTGGGGGAGTCGTAGGAAATCGGATACTTGAGAAATCGAATTTCGAGTGTGTCTCTAAATAATGCTGACTCTTTGATATTTTGTTACATGTGGTTTAAAGTGGGTAAACGTATACAGAATGGAATGAACGTCGAAGTTTGCATTCTTATCTCTCAATCTGTCAAAATTGCCTCCATTTTACCTATATTTTTGACAAGATTTTGACATTGTTCCTCGTTGAGATGCTGAAATGAGATTGCGATTCGATTTTAAATATTTTTTTAATACGAGAATTTGCCTTCTGTTACCATTGAACGGGTTAGTGTACAAAGGCTTAAAAGCTATGTAATGCCTATAGACCGATCGGTCAAGGTTAAGCTACGCATGCCGCGGTCACTCTGTGGATGGATGACCATCCATTTCATACCGAGTTCCCTCTGTGCCTCGGAAAGCACGCAAAGCCGTTGGTTTCGACTGTCATTCGTACATCTTTGGCAGTCGTTATGGGTACCCAGTAACTGCGTTGTGGAGGCCAGATAGGCAGTCACTCCATGTAACTCACTGGTATTCAGCTGCATCTGGTTGAACTGGAAGCCTGCCCCAACATTTTTAGGAAATGGCTAGGCAGATGGTGATGCTATAGGATAAACATACTTTCAATTTGAAAATCGACACGAATGTAATACCTACTTTAACGTTACCGTTCTAGGACTACTGCACGCGTAGCATGACCACGCTATTTCTACGGAAGAATGGACATACTGACAGGAAGAATAGACAAACTGTACTGACTTGTCTATTCTTGCTGTCAGTATGTCTATTCTTCCGTAGACATAGGGTGGTCATGCTACGCGTGCTGGTAAACAAGATTTAAGCCAAGACCAAAGTTGTTACAACCCCAGGTTTCTGGGGTTGTAATAAGGGGTTGAAAGTTTATTATTAATGTAATTTTAACTCCGTCTAAAGCTGTATGTCCTTCATTATTTATACATCAACCCTCGCGCCCGTCCTTAGAGGGATAACCGCAACGCACTATGACCATGTACATCTATTTTATTAATACGATGACCCAAATACCTACATCGTTGACTACCCTCATCTCTATACATCTGTGTTTATTATCAAATATTCTCAAGGGGGTGTAATAAAATGCCTATTGTTCGATTGATAGGGGGGTGAATATCTTAAGGGGTGAATTGAAACACTTGGCCAAGTGTTGTTGGGTAATCTTGCGCTTTATTCTTTTATATAGTTTGAGTATTTATAAGATGTTTTTTTGGCCTATATGTGAATGAAAATTAATAGACTATTTGGTTCGCAAAAATTACGTGAAAAAATTCTTAGTGTAGAAAAAGAAACAATATTTTGAACATTATTATTATTGTCCGATGACATTTATCTCTTAGACAATTAAAGATGATCTTTAATTGCCTCAGATGGGCGATGACAAGTAATTGTCGCAAGCGATACTTAGTATTCTAAAGAGTGTTATTAAAAATAATAATTTTATTTATTTATTTATTTTCAGCCTATATTGTCCCACTGCTGGGCAAAGGCCTCCCTTTCTTCTTTCCAACCCTCTCTGTCCAGAGCTAGTGTGGACCAATCCCTCCTGTAAGCGTCAAGCTCATCCCGCCATCTTCGCCTAGGTCTACCTCGATGTCGCTGGACGTTTTCTGGGACCCACATTGTGGTTGCTTTAGCCTGTGATATGTTCGACATGCGGACGATGTGGCCGGCCCAGTCCCACTTAAGCTTGGCTGCTTTTTGAGTGACGTCGGCGATCCGTGTCCTGGAGCGCAGCTCCGCATTCCTAACGCGGTCCGTTAAAAATAATAATATCAGCCTATAATTGTCACACTGCTAGGCAAAAATGTCTGGTCTTATAAAGAAGGCACGAGTTCAGATCACCGCGCTTGCTCAAGACGGAATGTCGATTACAGAGATATGTCGTCTCACAATATTTTCCTTCACCAATGTTAGTGATTGTTTAATTGTTTATTGTTAATTAAAACGGTAACACCAATTACATTAATTAACACAGTTACGGTATACAACAAAAAATAATAATAATTATTAAGAACTAACATATAATGGAGGACGCCCTAGCATACTTTCTCTCACAAACCATCAGGCATACACGCATAATTCTACTCCATTCATCGGCAAACAGATCACATTCAGGATTGATGGTCAGGAGAAGGTTAAGCATTCTTAGAGTACGACACACTGGGGACTCGGCTCTGGCGACAGTTTTAGATGACGTTGGCGCAAACAGATTGTGTCGACGGCTTTGGCGATGTCCGATGTATTTGTCAGGAACAAATGGCCGACAGAAAAAGTGATGTCCGAGTTAAGAAAGAAAGTAAGATCATCATCATCATCATCTGCCTAGCCTTTTCCAACTATGTTGGGGTCGGCTTCCAGCCTAACCGGATGCAGCTGAATACCAGTGTTTTACATGGAGCGACTGCCTATCTGACCTTCACAACCCAGCTACCAGGTAACACGATACCCCTTGGTAAGACTGGTTGTCAGACTCTCTGGCTTCTGACTACCGATAACGACTGCCAAATATCTACGAATGACAGCTGGGACCAACTGCTTTACGTGCTTTCCGAGGCACGGAGGGATCTCGGTATGAAATGGGTGGTCACGCATCCACAGACCGACCGCGCCTTTTAGCTATGTAAGTAAGAAAGTACATGATATGAAGTTGAAAAAGCCACATAGATATTTGCCTTACCCGGTTGCGAAACTACAATCTCGTGCATGATAGACTGGCCCCTAACCAGCGGCCCATCACTAACGACTATACGATTACCAACTCATAAAACAAATGATGCCACCACTATCAAAATTATTTGCTAAATTGAGCTCGGCGCGTGTCGTATTACGTCACTTCCTATTTAGGAGGAAGTGACACGTGCTTGCACAATGGCGGGGCCCCCTTGGTTAGTTGGGGATGAAAGCATTATTTGATAGGGGGTTGAAAACTTGTGTGGCAATTCGGATAGCGCAGACGATCTTGATTTTAGTTTGATCAAGTAGTTTATCGCTGGTTTCGTTGTCGTGACTTGAGGCTGGGGTCTAGTTAGATCGGACAAAGTGTTACTTATTGAGTGTTACAAGATACTAAAGATATTTGGTCGTTTAATGATAATATGAGTCGGTCATCTCCTTTTCACAGAAAAACTATCAAAAGACATTTTTGATCAATTTACAAGAATATAGTTATCTAGTTGGCCCTTCCAAAAATTAGTTTTATAATGTGATTTGTTTACTCAGACAACAAAATGGTCCACGGGTAGATACAGCCTTTGTACAAAAACTATATTAGTATAACTATGTCTAAACAAATGAACAAACAAACAGTAAAGTTGACACACGTTAGTAAATGCGTAGGTGTACATAGAAAACCCCCACCACAGCAAATAGACATAAACAAAAAAATTCAAACTTCTTCGGTTTCCCATAAATATGTACCTAATGCAATAATTTTTATAATTTTTTAAAAATTATATGAAAGTGAAACAGAATGTACCTTAAAATAAAAACCACTAACTATTTTGTTGCCATTGTAGTACACAATGGCAACAAAATAGTGCAAATTAAGCTATGAGAGCTAAATTAATTATTTTTAATATGAAACACTTCTGCTTATAGGCCTAACACAACAGTCGTGAGGTTTAAACCAAATCAAAATGGCAGACAATTCGCACTGACTTTTCAACTCTCATAATGATCTTTGGTACGAACATTTAATATTTAACACCTAACTGAATAAAACAGTCTTACATTACCTTAATTAAAAGAAACTTGCCCCAAAATATAAAAGCTAATATCCTTGGCTGCGCATAGGCAAGCTGCGTACTCCACACATCTGCCGCGCAGGTGACGCGCGGCCATATTGAGAATTAACTTTACCGAGGGGGAACTACAAAAGCGTTCAGGGGTATCGACAAGAATTCTGTATTGTCATGGCACCGAGGTGTAATTTTAAAGAAATAATTATTGTTAACAAGCGAATATTAAGCTTTTAAAGTTCATGTTTTCAAAATTTCGCGATGTTTTGACGCCTGGTTTCTGCATTTGCTGTAATGTTGTATTGATTTTCAATAAGTACGAATTCGTTAGTAATAGACTTTCCTATGAAGGATTTCGTTAAATCATAACATTTAAAAAAGCAACCAACCAAGTTGATGATAAAACTCAATATAATCGGCCTATAATGTTTCCAGTCGGGCCTCTACTCCGTGAGAGTAGACGAAAGTGTTATCTTTGGTTAAATATCGGAATTAAACCTCTTTACTAAACTCTCGTTTCTCTTGTTACAGCCCCCCGCACGTCTTGCACCGGTGGTACTCCGAACAACCTGCCTCCCCTGGGTTTCCACTCCATTCATGGAGAGAACGTTAGGGTCTCTCGTGATGGCTCCATGGCACGGCGTGTGGAGTCATTCTGCAAGGGTGTTGCCTTCAGTGCTAGGCCCGTCAGGGTTAATGAGAAGGTGGGTATCTGCTAAAGAAATGTTTAATAAGTTCGATGGAGACCCAATTTCCAGAGAAATGTTTAGGATATTTTCTATATTCGAATTGGACTGACATACAATGTTGATTAGATCGCTTTAGACACCTTTTTGAAGTAGTAATTTAAATTATTGAGAGTTAATGCAGCGAATAGAAGAAACAAAAACGTCTAGTCATTTTATTTAATATCTCCATTTTAATTCCAGGTGTGCCTTCGCTTCGTTGAAATCTCAAACAGCTGGAGCGGCGTCATTCGCTTCGGATTCACGAACCATGACCCTGCCACCCTTGCACATGCGCTCCCCAAATACGCCTGCCCAGACCTCACCAACAAACCAGGCAACTGGGCCAAAGCCCTCGGCGAAAGATTCTGCGAGAAAGACAACATTTTATATTACTACGTTAATTCTTCTGGCGACGTCCATTTCGGAGTGAATGGGGAAGATAAAGGGCTGTTCTTCTCTGGTGTTGATACCAGAAACCCTCTCTGGGCCTTAGTAGATGTGTACGGTAACTGTACAGCAGTCCAATTCGCTGATCCCAGAGCCCCAAACCAGAGAAGGCATAGTCCTTTGGAAGAAGATAGACTAGTTGGCAGCATGAGGTCGTTGACTGTCGAAGAATCACTACCTCCGCCGAGATACCAAAATCCTTTAGTACCACTCACCTTGCATAGAACTAAAGGCAGAAATGTACAATGCGTTAACGATAGAGGTGTCGCAGCTAGAGCTGATGCAGAATTCTGCCAAGGATACGTGTTTACAGCTCGTCCAATGCGCCCTGGACAAACTATAGTAGTCCAGATTTTAGCTACAGAGGCAGCTTATGCCGGCAGCTTAGCCATCGGTTTAACATCCTGTGATCCTGCTACTTTAAGACCTTGCGATCTCCCAGACGATGCGGAACTTCTTCTAGACCGTCCGGAATATTGGGTAGTGAGACGGGACGCCGCAAACGGCCTCCGGAGAGGAGACGAACTAGCAGTAACTTTAACACTAGATGGAGAAGTGAGAGTGAGCAGAAATGGCTCCACTCCCATCACAGTGATGCATGTAGACCATACATTAAGATTGTGGGCATTTGTTGATATTTATGGGGCTACCCAAAAAGTAAGGATGCTGAGTACTCAAGTTGTGCAGCAAGCCCAAACTCCTCCTCAGCAGTTGAGGGTGCTCACTGGGTCTGCAGGGCCGATCACTGCTGGTGCTGGTGGTACGGTCCTAGTCGTGAGTTTGCCTCCTCAAAATGGACAGAATGCTGGTAATCAACAGAGCTTGACCCTTGCCAGCGCGCATTATATTGAGGTGAGTTTTAGATGAAGATTTTCTTTAGTTTTTTTGGCCTTCTGGCTTGAGTAAAAGCGAGCGTAAATGTAATCTATGTACTCGTAAATAACATTAATTTTCTGTTTGCTGAATTTATTTTCATATTAAATCAATATTTTTATCAACATGGCTAATGGTTCAAGATATATTATCAGCAATAAATTAACGACTTTTTAACAACAAGTTCAATAGAGTTCCGCAACCAAACCGTATGTAATTTTACAAAAATAAAAAAGTGTACTAATGATTAAATTTCTTCTTCCAGCCGATCCAGACAACATCACAGCTCTGCCTCACCGGTTTACCAATCAACCAGCCGGCAACCTGCAACTACCAACCACCCAGACCGAGAACCGACAACCAATGCTCATCAACCAGCCAAAACAATATCAACGAGCAAGCACAAATACCAAACGGACATTCAGAACCCTTAAGACTCGCTGACAGACTCCAAAATGGGCCTTCAACTAGCCGTCATCAACCTATATACTCCGTTATCGGTGATGGAGCTACGACCGGTAATCTTACAGGAACCGAATGCACAATTTGCTACGAAAATCCGATCGATTCAGTTCTTTACATGTGTGGTCATATGTGCATGTGTTACCGTTGTGCTGTGCAGCAATGGAGGGGCAAAGGGGGTGGTCAATGCCCCTTGTGTAGGGCACAAATTAAAGACGTGATTCGTACTTATAAGTCCTGATGTGTTTGATGCCAAATTCGTTTCGTAATCCCAAAAAAATCTGTGTATATATTTGGTAGTTAGATTATGCAGGTTGTTTTTTGTACTGGAAAAGGGTCTTAGGGGGTGAAATTGTAAAACCCTCGTTGTTGTGGGTAAAAAGGCTGGTGTTTGTGAGATGTTATGTATTTGTACAAACATTTTGATACTTGATAAATCTTTGTTGACTTGTAACCTGGCCCGAAAAAAACATTTTCAGTACAAAAAGAAAACAAGTATAAAAATTAATAATATATCAATATTAATAATATATAATGAGCGGTTCGCATATAAGTCGGTTATTTATTCGAGTGACATAATACAAAATGGCGGCGGAAGTGACGTACAGAGTGACGACGTAGTAAGCTATGATTGGTTAAATAAATTATTTTATTGGCAACATTTATGCGGACAATATTGACAGTTGCTGTCAGTGTTGGCGGTAAAACGTGGGTAATATTACCCTAAGTATTTAAGCCTACTGATGAAATATATTTTCTGATTAAATATTGCCAAATTTGAAAGGAGCGGTGACATTTTCGAAAAATAATTACTTGATTGAATTTTACATTTATTCATAAAATTTAAATTTTCTACGTGTAAGGGGTGTTTCAACCTCCTTATTAATTTATTGTTCCGTTGAGTAGTATTTTTCTTTAAAATGTATTGTATTGTTGTCTCTTAGTAAAAGAGATACTGGCCAAATTTTAGCGGATTGAAATGGGTTGCAATTTTATACGATGAATAATAACCTTAATAATAAATAGACATCGTTTTTATGACATTTAAAATCCATTTTAAGACATTTTCCCGAACCGGGATGAGACGGAGTGAAAATATGGTAGGCTGCAGTGCAGTTAACACACGATTTTTTTTCGATTTCAAACCCTGATGAGGACGAAAGAATATTCTCAAAAATAAGTCAATGACAATTAAATACAACCCTAAATAAAAAGGGGTCAAACTTAGAACTTTAACTAGATACATCCCCTTTTTGGTTTTTATCTAGAGGTTGAAAATAGCCCCAATTAAAGAGCGAGGCTATGCGATGTAAATAATGTAGTTATGCTAGTGTAAGCGATAGGTTCCTAGTTATTAAACACATTTATAGCTATATTATAGCATTTGTTTCTGTGTAGCACTGCCTTAAATCTGTGTCTTATTTTTTTCTTTTATTCATAATTTTTACATGAAAATTGGCTTTTCAAAGAGATTTTGTCCATATTAAACGCTCAATAACTCTGTTTAAGTATTGTAAAAAAACAAAAAATCATTTTTAAAATAATAGTGATCGAAATAGATGGACCTGTACTAAATTTTAGTTTAGGACTCAAAAGTTTTAGCAAATTGATAAGAAAACGATTGTAATTACGTCCATGACACTATTATTAGCATTTAATAATTATTAATTATAATAATCATATCATAATCTTTAATTATTAACGTCTACTTAGTTTAGGAGACAGCGATGATGAAAAAACAGACATTATTTAAGTGTCTGTTTTAAACATCTTCATCACTGTCCCCTAAACTATAAAATTCCAAAGACAGCTAATTGTCGAAGAAAGTTAGTTCAACCCATCTCATTTGTATGATTTCTACTGTATCGGAAATCAAATAAATTTTACAGAATATAATTCAGAACTTTATTCGACAGTTGACTTTATTTTAATAGCATCTAGAAACAAAGGGAGTTCCTAAAAATGCCTCCAAACGATTTTTATAACACAATGCGCAATTTTCTCGAATATTCCTAGCTAAATATTGGATTCGTTTTACAAGCAAAGTGCATTGATCGAAAATTTAGCTATAATAAAGCCGGTAGATCTACCAAAGCTACCACGCTGTGTTGCCAGTGTTAAATTTCTCTGATCGATGGTAGAAAGTCGTGAGGACGCATTTTTTTTACTACATAACGACAATAGGCATTGCTGAGCTTTAAGTAAAGGTTTTCTTCGTTTCTTTTCTTTAGTAGTGACAGGTTTTGGAAATAGTCCCGCCTAGCTAGTGACTGTAGTTTGTTGACGTTACAGTCGAATATTAATATTGTGTATACCTACTATATTGTAATTAAAGAAAGTAATTGTTTTTAGAAACATTTGTCGATCATGATTGAGAATGATGAGTCTTTTAGATTTCAATTCATTAACATTTGCCTTTTAATTAGATGATAATTACACCAATTCTTTGTATTCTTTGTCTATCATTCCTTGAATGCTCAAGTTTCATAAAGCAATTGTTAACATATCATTTTCATACGCGATTGTATTTTTATTTCTTCAACCATTTTCACTTTAAATGGTTTTAGTATCCTTTTTGAGTAATATGTTTTGCTGGTACTTTTTCAGTCAAGGTAACAATCACGCTATTGACAATGATTATGACTGAGTAACCCCTGTAATAATTAATGCATTTATTTGTAATAAAACATATCTTTAACTTCAGTTTTAACTGAACGTTTTTGAACGGTTACTTTTAATTTTGAATTAATTTGCCGTGTTAAATGTTTAATAACATTGACCTACCGCTAATATCTTTATACCAAGATTCAGATTTTGACAAGACTAATATCAAGAAAAATAACAGTACGTTTTTATCGACAGTTAACTTATAAGTTCACTGAACGAAAGTTTAATCACGAGTTCAACTTGAACCTTCTTTTGTATATAATAAAACCATTCCTTGATTACCAATAAAAAAACCAAACGTTAAGCCAGTTTCATTCAGTGTAATTTTAATTTATGAAATTAACTTTAATTGTGTAATCTGACGTTTTTCGTATTATGTGCCGCGTTGCGTCTGTTAGGACATTGTTAAACCATTAATACTAATGTTTTAAAAACTATTCATAGTAAAACATTTCTATGATTTAGCTATTACTACCATCTTCAACAAAAATTTCAGATTATACTCTTCATATCTTTTTCTCACAATAAACAGTAACCTTAAATAAAGTTGTCCTATATGTTGTCGTCTGACCAGTAAATATCTAAACAATGTAAAAACAAACGCAACGCAAATTAGACTTATTTATTTATTCATAAGACATTTTTTTTAATGCTGTAATTTAATACCAAAACGAGGTGACCAGTTTGACAAAAATGTAGACAGACTATTCAAGCCAAATCTTGTAGTATTTAGTGGAAAAATGTATATAAACGTGTGAATGGGAATATTAGTGTACGACTGAGAATGTTCATTTAAAAAGTTGACTTAAACCTTATTTGTGAAAGTACAAAACTCATGCTAAGTACTGTGATTGATTGATATCATCAGCCAATCAAAGCACTTGACATGAGCAATTGATTAAAATCAATAGAATTGCAGGAATCGGGTGTGAATTTAATATACTAGTGGCGCTTAAAGCCAAATTTAAAATTAAACTAAGTACTAAAATGTTGCATTTTTTCAAATTTATCAACCCTTATTGGGCTAATATTAAGATAGTTTCAATTTAATTGTTTATATTGAAGTTATTTTATAAAACCGTAAGCGCCGTTATTCAAAAAAAATCATATAAATTGTAATACTTTTAATATTTGCACGAAAGTATCGCTTTTTTAAGGGTGGTATACAATTTTTTAAGGGCGATAATATTAATCTTACATTCAGTACTTCCTGGAATCTTAATGCTCAATAATAAAAATAAAATTGAAAAGGAATAATCCATAGTATCGACCAATTCTCAGTCATACACTAATAGGTAGGACCAAGTGGTATGTGATATCGTGTTTCTTTTTAATATTTTTTCAGAACTTGGTCATGTACAGCGTTGTCATCTAGTCTTTAGTAATTTATTTTTCTTTTTTTTTTATTATTTTGTGAAAATCAAGCACTCTGTAATGACGTTGGAGATTAGATTAAGTTTGAAATAAAAATGGTTATCGAACATTTTTGTGTATTTTTTACCCTTTTTTTATTCAATGTAAAAGATACGCGAAATTAGAAAATGCAGCAAGTTCTGTTCAACATTTTGAAGTGATAGAACTCCATGTCTAATCATAAGGCCAAACGTGTGTAATTTTGTGAGTTGTGACTTGCGTTATTTACATGCAACTGAAAACAACTTACTTTGCTTCGCCGTGTGGTACAAGCATAGCTTTTGTATATAGGATGCAGCGGAAATTACGCGACTCACAACTCATGTAATTACGTTCTTTTGGTCTCACACTAATAATAAAAGTCAATTCGTACATTCTCGGGAAATAGATAAATCATATAAAATCCACTCTGTTTAAATTAAGTTCATAATTTAAAAGAGCGAAATAGTAGTTTTTGTAATTGCGCTGGCAATACAGTTTTCAGTTCTAGAAATGTAGTGACATCTAGTAGTCACTTCTTGAACTAATATAGAAATGTAATCTAAAAAATACCAATCAATTTCTGTATGTAATAGAACCACAATAATATCTTTAATTTACGCACACTATAAATAAAATTATACCTGTAGTCTAGTATTGACATTTTAACTAACTTTAGAAATTGCAACGAAAAATATTGCAATAACATTTTCTGAACGATAAATAAATATGACGCTCCAGATTAAGAATGATCCAATCACAGAACGTTTAACATGAACTCATTGTATTTATAAAATTGAACTCTAAGTCTGACCAGCAAAGCTTTAATTTCATTTGCAATAATTTACAATGCAACTTTGAATGCGCGGATGTGAACTCGTGAAGCTTCCTATAGTGATGTGAAACATCACATATTTTTTTCCAAATCGATGTTTGCATATAGCTGAATGAATGTTAGCATTGTTTTGAAAAAGTTGATAGGTAATTAACAAAGGCATCAATTTTACACAAGAATACTACCCAAAGATTATAAGAATAATTTTGGAAAGAGAAGATTGTTACGTCACAGTCTTCTGCTCTAAAAAATGATGTCGGAAATACATGGTTTAATTTATTCATTTAAACTGTTTGAATATTGAATCCTAGAATATAAAATACAACGATGTGATTGATATATTTGTAACATTATTTGTAATGAGAATTACAAATTATAATAATCGATAATCGCTATCTCACGACTGTCGAGTCACTCGCTCGGCGTGCCCCATCACTACACAAAAGAACTTGCTTGTTATTATTATACGGGTGTACTTAACCTTTTATTTTCATGTTTCGCTATAATTTTAACTAAAAAACAATACAAATCAAAGGAAAACGCCATTAATGTGATCCAAATAACGATATTTTGACTCCTAGTGTGAGAAAAACCCGTAAAAGGTCAGTGTTTCATTCAAAATAAGTACTTAATATAATTAGATCAACTCGATGTATACCCGTGTGCAGTTATTTCATGAGAAGTCTTATTGTTTCTTGCATTTATGAATTACAACGCCATTTTGTGAGCTTTAGAAGTTATTTAAGTGATAATTTCGCGGAGTTTCGTGATAGCTACATCGAAGTGAGATGTTATAATGTTTTGAAAAACCGAATGTTAATTTTTTTTTCATAGCGTCTGTTTCTTCCGTTTGGGAAATAATTGAAAAAGTTTGTATTACAGTGTTATAATAAATTCTATCAATTCTGCTTTCTTTTTCGAGATTTTACGTTATTAATCACATGTGTTAAATAAAAAATTAAATGGACACTGAACTAGACGAATGAATCATTATTTCGTAACATTTTTGGTATGAACCGCTATTCGGCGTTCGTGATTATTTGTCTAACCGTTTATTTAAGTAGGTACCTACTTTCATTGCCGTACTTTTTATACATTCACCTCACATTATAGAAACATTCCGTGACAGTTAATACTTTCGCGCAAAAACAAAATCGTAAGATGCATTTTTTCAAAATGTTACCTACCCATTTCATTTACGCATACTTCATTGAAAGATTTCACTTTAAATCAACAGAGTTCATGAATATTATATTACAAAAATAACTTTTCTAAATATCCTTGGACCCAAATGCAACAAAAGGAATTAAATTGTGGGATTTAAAGAATACCCTGTTCATCTGTAAACTTTTAATTTTATTGCAACTTTGAGAAATTCCGGATCAAGAAGTCTGAATTACTTCATGGTCTGGATTTCAGAAACACACTCAAAGGTTGATAAAGATAACGTACATGTATTCGCAAATGAATAAATGATTATGATTATTATTAAGAAGTAATATTGTGTCCTTGGAAGTAATATTTTACTGATATTGTAAAGCTACACTACTGTATATGTGAATTCCATGTGGACAAAGTCACTGGTATAGTACATGCTACGAAAGATGAGTAGTACTGGGCAAGTTAAATCAAGGCTGTGTCAAGTCTCATCTTTCGTGGCACGTACTAAACAAGCTAATCAGTGGCATGCCTTCCATTAAAACCCCGAAAGCCAGGCTTGCAATCATTAAGTGATACTAAAAATGAGCATAATAATTATAATAATATGTGGGGACATTTCACACACATCCATCTGACCCCAAACTGGAGACCCTGTACTATGGGTGTCAGACAGCTGATATACATACACAAATACATTTTCAAATACATACATAAATAGATAAACCACACACAGGCACAAGGCAAACACAAGTGCTTATCACACAAAAAAAACCCACAACACACTGCGCAGTCGATAATAATAATATAACGTGTGATTTTGCGGAACGACAAATTTTGATGAAATTCATCAGGTTTTTATTCTTAAATCGGTCAGGCTTGCTCTAACTTTGACCCCCGGCACACCACTGAAGCTAATTCATACTTCCATACTTTAATGTATGTATATCAGCTGTCTGACACCCATAGTACAGGGTCTCCCTAGTTTGGGGTCAGATGGCCGTGTGTGAAATGTCCCCACATATTATTTTATTATAAGTTTCTTGCTTGTTCTTCTCTATAGAGAACTACCCTGTTTTGGAACAAGCAACCATATTAGCTTCAACTTTCTGACTAACTAACCAACCAACTCCTTGAAAATTCAAAAGTTCCTGTAAATGGTTCAATTGAAATAAAGCTTTGACTTTATGACAAGAAGAAGGAATACTAAAACTTTTTTTAACTTACGTTCCAGATGTTCTGTGTCCAAGAGAAAGAACGGGCAAGCACCTTCTCATCAGACAAGGATCCTCTCAGCATCACACAAACAGACTCTGAAGATGACGAACCAGAAGCAAAACGCATCAAGTACTCTCCTTTAAACCTACAAGTATACCAGATACCTGCATTCAACACACCAAAATCACTCTCAATATACCCAACAAATACGCTTCCTAACTTCGTAAACAACCCACTAAATCTAGCAAATCCGTTAGCGTTTACAACTAAACCACCAAACGGTGAGAGTCTGGTGAAGAATCTTCATAACCGGTATTCTTTACCTGCTAAATTGACGATAACTCCGGTTGTGAATGCGGAAGTCGTGAGGTATAAGAAGAATGGAGAAGTGGCGAAGAAACGTGGGCCCCCAAAGGGGTATAAAAGGAAACCGAAACCGGAGAAGTTGGAGTTTTCACAGAGCTTTAACGGGGCTTTGCAGGTAATTATATTCTGCTTTTTTTTTTATAACAAATCTAGTCCATTATATTGTCTCAGTGAAGGGCAAAGGCCTCTTCTCATATAGAAAGGGATGGGAAACCACAGGCACGACATTGTGCCTATGTATGAAAGAAAGAAAGAAAAAGTGTTTATTCGCCCACCAGGAATAACAAAAATAACATTAAAAAATAAAACAGAAATTGGTCCTGCACAAGGCCAAAAGGCTTCTATCTCAGCATGGTGCCGTAACATTTAAAAAAGTCACAGTGCTGATATTCTGATTTCAATGTATGCCACAGTACAGCAATGGTATTCTGTAAAAACTCGCTTCAGTGCTCACTTGTGATTCCGCTGTGTTAACTGTATTAGGTATTCTGTAACTCGATGAAAACTACGCTAGCGGTACTAACTGAAAAAAGACATGAAACGAATTATCTTTGGCAACTATTTTAGCATATATTTTTCACTTCAAGTAAGTGAAATCGAAAATGAGATAGAATTCGAATTCGCGGGTGATTTCTTACAGAATTACACTGCTGGAGTCATGGGCGTATTTTAAGTTTTGCTACATCGTCAAAAACTAGTTTACATAAAAGAAAAAAAATGTTGCATCTTTGTCCTTCAATATCTCCATAACCGTGTGGTGTGGTGGTTCCGTGTGGTGTCGGACGTAAAGAATAGCACCATCCCACATCTTCCCGTGGGTGTCGTAAGAGGCGACTAAGGGACTCACCAGGGAATGGGCCAGCATTCTCTGTGCCTTTGTAACAACCATACTGCGATCGCCAACCTGCCTGCCAAGCGTGGCGATTATGGCAAAACCCCCCCTTCGGGGCAGGCCTATGTCCAGCAGTGGACGTCTTTCGGCTGAAGTGATAGTGTGATCTCCATAACAAGAGTGTTCCCAGCTAAAAATTCCCACTGATGGAAAGAAGTTTCGGCGTTTTTGAGTGTCTTTTTACACCTGTTACAAAGTGACCTGTTACCATCTGTCTTCCAAATAAGTTCTATCTATAATTAAGAGAACCAGACATCGTTACAGACGCAGAACACTATCCTCTCAAGTCTACTGGCTGCGAACAACACAACAATTACTGGAGTTCCTATACAACCTATGGTACTGCCTGCTCCGGAACCTGTACCAGAGATCAAAGTGCCTGAAGGTATGTAGCCTTTTTTATATTTTTATATTTATCCTGTGATTGTTCCACAGGGTAAAAAGTATCCTCACCTTATTGGCGATTGGCGAAGCCGCTGGACAGAGTTAGGGGAATCTAAATATCATAGATCTTGTATTACAATCAAAGTCAAAAGTCTATGTATTTATTAAATTAGGCCATTAAGGGCGTCCATCCCTTCACAGTTCCTATACAAACGCTCGTACGTGATTACGAGACGTTATAATATTCCTCCAAATATTTTGAATACACGAGCATCTAGGTTCCTATGTAACGAGAAAACAACTTTTTTGAGAAACAAACGCAGTACTTAGTTAAACACTTCCGAAAACCAGCTTTTTTGCACAATTTTTATCTGAACTTTTGCCGTTCATAGTGCACCTATACAATGAAAAAGAAAAAAAATTTGGTTGTCTGTAAAATCAGTTTACGGACGATAGTTTTACGTGATAACGTCATAAAGAAACATATTGGCTAACACATATAACATAAGCAAATAATGGCTTCTGTCGAGGTGGGCGGAACTTATTGCTTGGGCCGATCGTGCCTCTGTATCGCTTGTTCCGCGCTCTCGCTTGCACGCTCAGGCTCAGGCGGAACGTGACACTTTTTCGTGCGTGCAGCCGGTGTTCATCGATTTATAAGACGTTATCACGTAAAAAACAGCTTCATAGAAGCCTTGCACATGTAATGGAGATTCTAAATTACAAACCTTTAATCTAAATTACAATAAATATTTTTACCTAGAGCTTGTAAGGCTTTTTCAAAAATACATATTTCCTGGAACAAGTTTTGTGAAATCTCGCGCCAATTTTCAAGCGATGTTATCGCGTTCTCACTCTCTCGTTTGTTTTCGAGCATTGCGTTGGTTGAAACAAAAAAAAAAACAATCACGCTCGTGGTGAATTTCGTTCGATGGGGATGGCCACTGCCTTAAAAAGGGTTAAAGGCACTTTTGAACGTCGTTTATATGGAAAATTGAATCTAGTTACCCCTTCTAAAAGGTAGTTTCGTATGAACAAGAATGGGCAAGAAACTCCATACTTACTCTTTTAAATCACTATTGTTTTCAGGAACTGAGCTGGTAGAGTTACTGCTTGACCCTGAAGACTGGTTTCCTACGGAGCCCTATAAGATGGTGTTCAGTCGGAAAAAGAATCCTAAGTGGAAGGACTTCCCTTATCAATGTGAACACTGCTTTAAAGTTAGTACTTTATCTATACTTCTATACTATTATAATTATAATAATTAATAATCTATATATATAAAAATGAATCGCCGAAATGTATGTAAGCGCATAACTTTCGAATGGCTAGACCAAATTATATACAAGTTATTGTCAGGAGAAGGTTTGTATATAATTATAGGTAGGTAGGTAGGGTAGGTACTAGGTATTGTAGGGTAGGTAGGTAGGTAGTGTAGGGTGGGTAGGTAGGTAGGTAGGTTGGTAGGGGAGGGAGGTAGGTAGGTAGGGTAGATAGAATATAGGGACAGGACAACGTCTATCGGGTCAGCTAGAGGAAAGATTTGTGTGTTTGTAACGAATAAACTCTAAAAGTACTGGTCCGATTTCAAAAAAATATTTTACCATTAAAATGCTCCATTATCCCTGAGTATAATAACATAGGTTATATTTATCAATTGAAAAAAAAAATAGGGATCTTTGAGAAAATAAACGCGGGCAAAGTGCTAGTCTTCTATACATCTATATACAGAAATAAAATTGAAGTGTCTTGTTTGTAATGTCACAATACGGTACTTATATCAAAACATCAATTATTCTCATGTTATAAAGAGTAATTTTCCTTTATTTTTGAAAAGACCACACTGAAAAAACATTAATTAAAAAAAAACAAAAACCCGAATGCGTGAATTGTTAGCTACATATTTTCAGATTTATTACAGACTAGCTGACCCGACAGACGTTGTCCTGTCCCTATCCACCTAC
The DNA here is from genome assembly GCA_947361185.1 of Charanyca ferruginea. Taxonomy (NCBI): domain Eukaryota; kingdom Metazoa; phylum Arthropoda; class Insecta; order Lepidoptera; family Noctuidae; genus Charanyca; species Charanyca ferruginea. Next base: position 6,503,885 of record OX376080.1, on the reverse strand, counting down.
TTACCTGCCTACCCTACATACCCTACCTACACTAATTGAGCCAATCCTCACAAGAATTGAAGAAACTAATACGTCATATTTATACAATTACTAGCTGACCCGACAGACGTTGTCCTGTCCCGATCTACCTACTTACCTGCCTATTTACCTACACCTACCCTATACCTAACCCTTAACATTTAGGGGGATGAAAAATAGATGTTGTCCGATTCTCAGACCTACCCAATATGCACACAAAATTTCATCAGAATCGGTCAAGCCGTTTCGGAGGAGTACGGGGACGAAAACTGTGACACGAGAATTTTATATATTAGATTACCAGCACGTAAGTTGGCAAGAGATCTTCATCACTGACGCACAATTTCATACATTTTTACATGCGCGAACTTCCCCCACTACAAAATATCTTGCCAACTTATGTGTCGGTAACTGTACAATACGGTCAACGTAACTTGGCGCGTCTGAAGTTAGCTGTTTGGCTGCGCAATGGAACTTTTAGGAAAGAAATTGTCTACTGCGCAGCTAATCGGCTAACTTCAGACGCGCCAAGTTACGTTGACCGTACTGTACATTGTATAATTTTTTGGTAAAGAAATAATTACGTCATCCTATGTATTTTTATTTTTGGTTTTTGTTGATTTTATGAATGTTCCGCGCGAATTTAGCGAAATTGGTCCAGCCGTTCACGCGTGATGTGTGAGGCAAATAGGGATTCATTTTTATATACATATGTCGGATCAGTCAGGATTTTGTCCGTTAGATTCAGTCATCATGTGGGCAGAATATGGGTTTCGTGCAATGAAAATATACTGGGTATAGGGTACAATACACGGCATTTATTAAAACCACAGTTTAACATATTCTCAATTTAAATAAACTCACATTCAAAATTCACATAGTTCACTTCACTTCAACAACGAATCCAAAGTACAGTTTCGGGACGTATTAGCTCCGTTGCGATCAGACACTGGATTCTGAATGTCTTCCTCGCTGTTGGCATAAAACATCACGACTCTGTAGAAGCGCGCCAAAATGGTGGTGGTTGATCACGTGTTCGTCTTGATAATGGCGCGCTTGCGATCCGTTTCACCATAGACTATATTTTATTGTCTTTGCGTTTCACGTTCATACTATTGACCGGATACAACACATAGATTACTTTTCAGATTTATTTACTTAATTGTGACGCCATCTGGTGAACACAAAAACAGTAACCATCACTGTATGGAGCTCGCATTGTTAACCCTAAAAGTCTTACCAAAAACTTGACCTTCCAGGGCTACCGCGTCGCCTCGACGCTGATCACCCACGCGGCAGAGCGTCACGGCTGCGTGCCCAAAGACTTCGCCATCCCCTGTCCGTGTTGCCCGCACGTGTCCACGCGCAGAAAACACCACAAGAAACATCTGGAGAGTCACGAGAGCAGAAAACATCGGATATTCTGTTTATACTGCTTGCCTCCATGTAAGTCGCTACATATTATAAATGAAGGTCCCAAGAGATTTTTATAGCCGTGAGAAAATTCTCAAAGACTTGCAGGCAAAAGCTTGTTTTAAATATGCAAAAAAATGTGTCCCTTCGTCCAGCATACTCACCATGGAATCCTGATATTTCATGAATGTCAAAAAACTGTTCTGAAATAGTGCTAAATAGTGCCCAAAGGAAAAAAATAGTGCTCTTGTACTTGCGAAGTTATAGCCATAGTTCGATGAGTATGCTGGACGAAGGTTTCGCCCAGCATACTCACCTCCGTCCGGAGAATCTGTATACGCTTCAAACATAATTCATACTTCAAAAAATAGTTCCCAAATAGTGCCAAACGGTGCCCAAAAAGAAAAAACAGTGCTCGAATAACTTCGGAGTTATAGGCTTCGTTCAGTGAGTATGCTGGGCGTAGGTTCTACGCCCAGCATACTCACCTCAGTGCGCGAATATCGAACGAGCTATAGGTACAATTTACGTCTCAAAAAATTGTGCTTGAAATAGTGCCCAATATCAGTCCAATTTTTGCTTGACTTTTGACTTAGAAAACCATTAAATTTTAATGTAAACTTCTACATACTAACGTAAAATGGGGTACAGTCGTCGACACATGTTTTTGGACAAAAATATTAAACTTTCTAATTGCAGACTTCATGTTATTGGAAATAATTATGGTATTTTCTCACATGTCAAAAACTTTCGATTAAATGCATTATTATATATTTTATAAATAATAATAAATGAATGAAACTTTAAGCGTAAATGAAGTCTATTACTTCATTGCATTGTGTGTTTGTCTGAATAAAAACAGTCATTTGCAGCCAATAAAATTAATATCTTGAAAAATTGTAAAAAGGAAATTATACAGTTTCTTTTTGTATATATGTTGCAGGCAAAACTTATAACCAGTCAAAACTAGTACTGTGACATAGTTATACAAATTTTTAAAACTCTTTCCAATAGTTTCATCAATGAAAGGTTTAGCAATAAAAAACATTTTTAATTACTTACGTTATTTATTACTATTTAAAGGGCCAAAGTAATCAGAATTCTAGTTAACTAGTTCACAGCTTTTGTTAACATTCATAATATAATCAATGTAAATAGAAAAAATTGTAGTTTTAATATTGTATATAATATACATATAAAAAAATGTTTAGCCAAATATTGGTAAAACTTTCTAAAATATAACACGTAGGTACTTGTACTTTGTTTTACTGCTACAACGTTTTAATCACAATAAAATTATCTTACAAATAAGTATAAATTGAGCAATCACAGTTTATAATCACGTTTTTTTTATTAATATTAAATACCCTATAGTAATTACAAATTAACAATCACAGTTTATAATCACATTTCTGTAAGTTATTAATAAAATAAGCGCCATCTAGTATTTAAACATAAACATATTCATTTGCGTCGCGGGCGCCGCGCGTCGTAAGCCCCATACCTATTGACCGTACGTGCATCCATTACTGCCACACTATATTGAACTTTATCACATGAGGAATACAGGTCAATTCCGTAAACGTTGTGGTACCGTCCTTGATCCGGAAAATGATTATTTTGAATAATTTTGTCAGTTGTAATGTAAGCATTAATAACAGCAACTTTATTTTTCATGCATGATTTACTTCATTTGATATCTTAATCCTTCAAGCGCCGTGATCTAGACAAAATATATAAAATCATTGTTCCTAGCTACCGGGGTCCCATGCGACGCGCGAAGGCTTAATCATATTATTATAAAGTATTATTAAAATAATGTGTAATTAATAATATTGCGATTCTAAAGTAAATACTCCCTTACATAGACAATTAATAATTTACACAGAACAAAAATTGTTAGAAAGAAAGTTAATAATATTGTATTCGACTGTACTCAATGTAATGTATGTAGAAGTTTACAATCAAATTTAATGGTTTTGTAGGTCAAAAGTCAAGCAAAAATTGGACTGATATTGGGCACTATTTCAAGCACAATTTTTTGAGACGTAAATTGTACCTATAGCTCGTTCGATATTCGCGCACTGAGGTGAGTATGCTGGGCGTAGAACCTACGCCCAGCATACTCACTGAACGAAGCCTATAACTCCGAAGTTATTCGAGCACTGTTTTTTCTTTTTGGGCACCGTTTGGCACTATTTGGGAACTATTTTTTGAAGTATGAATTATGTTTGAAGCGTATACAGATTCTCCGGACGGAGGTGAGTATGCTGGGCGAAACCTTCGTCCAGCATACTCATCGAACTATGGCTATAACTTCGCAAGTACAAGAGCACTATTTTTTTCCTTTGGGCACTATTTAGCACTATTTCAGAACAGTTTTTTGACATTCATGAAATATCAGGATTCCATGGTGAGTATGCTGGACGAAGGGACACAAAAAAATGGAATATATTGCAAATTATTTCAGACAATGTAATAAAAAATAAAATTAAAATGTATGCACATAATTATTGCTTAAATCAATTGAAATAATTCTATTATTTATCACTTTTTAGTTTTTGAAGGTGGTTTTCTTTTTTTTGAAAAAGCTTTTTATTTTTCGCTTTTTAGTGTTGCCTTAATATCCAAATCCATTAAGAAACGGCGACACACTTAAAAGAGATTGTAAGTCCTCCAAAGATTGAAGAAACTAAAACGTCGTCTAAGTATTTTTTTTGGGAATTTGTTGGTTTTCTCAAAAAGGGATGTATCAATTTTGGTAAAATTTATATGGGACCATTTCGGAATAAACCCCTTTCGAACAAAAAAAGAATTTTGCAAATCCGTCTATATATGACAGAGTTATGCCCGAACATACATTAAAAATATATATATATATATATAAACATTCGAATTGATAACCTCCTCCTTTTCGAAGTCGGTTAAAAACTTGCTAACAAAATTTTCATTTATTATTAGACTGTCTGTAAACTCTTCTAAATAAAGCATTTAAGCCAACATTTAAGTATTGCTTTAAAGCCAGATCTCGTCGCAGCCGAGGTAAGTGACGATGGCAGTTTTTTGCCTAGTGTCCACATAAAATTCCTCCACCCATCAGGGAATGTGCCCAAGAGACTGGCGGCATTACCATGTTGGATGGCAATGCTTATCCTCTGGCCAAGGTAAAAACCAGCTCTTGGATCACGGGAACTGTCAACTAACCTTTTGGACAAGTCTTTAAAAAGCAGATGAGCACTCGGACCCGACCCGAGAGTTTCAACCCCAAACGGCTCGCTTTTTGCTTATATTTTGTAGGTATTATGGTTTCAAATAAAATTTTGTTTAGTGTCCATATTTTATTGCACGTGAATGCAGTTTCTCGTCACATAACTTAAAGTCAGCGAAACCCCTCAACAAATTGAATTGAATTACTTAAAAAGTGAATTACTTAAACCACGAAAGTACGGCTGGTTCTTGTCAAAAGAAATAGACCACGTATTAAATGTATTTAATAATTAACCACCAAATATGTGTACTTCTATATTCTTATATCATAACGCCGAAGAGTTTGTTTTTTGTTTCATCGGAAATACTGATCCAACACTTTTAATCTGAAAATGCTACTACAAATAGCGAAGCTGCTGTAGCAACAATCAGGATCCTTACCACAAAAAAAGCAGCACATTTAATAAAAATGTTATTACTCTCATTCCAGACGACCCTTCAGAGCCGTTCGTGAAAGAACCGGTGAAGTACCCATACGATAGGTTCCCCCAATTCTGGTACGCGTCTGAAGAGTCCTTACGTCTTCACAAGAAGCGGAAACACCCTTACTCCGGCATGTTCAACGTCAGCTGGTTTAGTACCTGGCGGGACTCCGCCCCTAATAGCTAATAAAATAAGGTATCGTATTTAGTAGTATTAATAACGTTGACGCTGGCAACCCACAGTATTTTTTATCGTTTAGTAGGTTTTTTTTTCGACGCTGGCAATTACATGGTAGGTTTTTTTTATGTGATTTTTTTTTTAACTTTAGGTTAGTGATTTTGTGATTGTTTAGTGGTAGTCCCGTTGGATGATTGAGACGTTAGGTTGGCAATACTTTTTAGCTTGATAGGATTTTGTGATCAATTGAAAAGTAATATTCCAAAATTAAGTGATACGGCAACTCAGTGAAGATGTTGGCAACATTTTTAATGTAGTTTTTAAGGTTTTAACACTGGTATTACTGTTTTACTAGACGCTTAGGACTTATATTTAAATGTCTATTATTATGGACAAATAATGTTCCAAGGGCGGTGATTTTAATGCATGCTCTATTAATAATAATAATTCTCTTAGACAATTTATTTATTTATCATTGTTTAACTGTAAAAGACTTAAATGCAGCTATTAGTATTAAGTCTTATGGAATTAACAAGCAACACTACGTGTTCATTTTTTATATTGGCAACTTTTTACAATATATTTTTTAATAAATGTTGCCAACATAAGGCCAGTAGATTTAAAGAGCATAATAAAAATATAGTATTATTTTGTATAAGACGTATTTTATCCGTATATTCGCTGTAAACTACGTAACCCATAAATATTGCATTTATTGTAATCTTAAGCAGCAGCAAAAGTATAAAATAAAATAGTAGGGTAGGGGTACCAGTTGCTGTCTCTATTTTTTAAGTTACTTGAGATTACAACAACAAGAGGTAACATAGCATCACATTATATTTGTAGAAATACATCACCAATTTAAAAATAAGTCAATAAATTTACCTAGATTTAAGCTTGGAAAAGTAGAGAAATATTTTTCAGTAAAAATATGTATCAGTACCATATATAAGTCAGCAATTGGTGTTTCCACCCTATCAATAATATTAGTGCCTTCAAAGAATGGCTATCAAATACCTACATTTTAGTTTAAATTGTCAAAAGTCTACTTAACAAAATATCGCTTCCCCATAACATTATACCTGTATTCAGCGAAGCGGTAAGCAGAGGGGGAGAGGGGGTATTTTAGTCCACACACACACACACACTCACACACACACACACACACACACACATACACATACATTCCGCCAGTTTTGTTCAAGACCCAAGCATAAGGGGGTAGTAACAACTGCCCCTAAAAAAAAAAACAATATTTCCCTATAATGTGTCTTATATTATGCAATGCAGCAGGGGAAGTTACAAATGTCCCAAAAAAGATTTCATAATTTCGATAGCGACGTTTAAGGGTCATGCAGTAGGGGGCAGATTTTTTTAAACTTTGCCCCACACTAGGATTTCTCTTACATCGTGGGTGCGTTTACAAACATCGGGGATCGAACCCGCGACACGCAGCGCAGCAGTCAAACGCTCAACCACTGCGCCAACCGTGTCGCCTTACAACTACCCCAGAAAATAAAAATAAACAATATTTCTAGGTAATGTTTAAATTTTGTGCAGTTACAGCTTCCTACTGCCTCTAAAATAATATAAAAAATTATTGACTTTTTGATCAGGAATATTATTAATTTTACCAACATTTCGCTTGTAATGTTCAAGACCCAAGACCAGTAGGGGGCCTTTACAACTAACTGCCTCAAAATAAAACCAGCTATCTGAATTTTACTAACCAGGATTTTTTAAATTTCTCTAATTTAATTTGGGAAACAAACAATCATACCCTGTATATTACACACAGTATACACAGTATGCTACAAGTAAATGTATAATCCACAACGTAATTTCCAGAAGATGGAAGAATATACAGGGTGATATAGGGATGTACCTATATCACCCTGTATATTCTTCCATCTTCTGGAACACACAAAGTTAAGTAGACTTCTGACAACAGGGTCTTACACCCTATCCGCCTGTCCACCTCTCTAGGATAAGTGTGATAGATAGCACACGACAGTATTTTTATAGAAAAAAAAAACAAATTTGTACAAAATATTATGTAGTATTTTTGTAGCTGACACGGTTTGTTACCGTTGCGCGAGCATTTGTTTTTGGAACTAAGAAAGGATTATTGACATGACGGCATTTGTATGTCGGGCTGGTGTGAGTTCGATAAGTTCGATATTGGTGCCGATACCCTTGTTCTAAAATTAAACTAAAATTAGACAATTGGCGTCTCTTACTGCCAGGCAGCTGAAGAAAAGGACGACGACAGATAAGAACTAAGTTAAAGATGTCAAATTAGTCTTTTCCTTGAACTTTGCCGTGTTTTTAATCAATACGTTCTGACAACTATAATTATATGAACATTTTAGATGAACTTAAATTGACAGCTCTTATTAATATCCGTCTCTTTCTTGTTTTATTGGAGAGAAAGAGATATAAATAGCTTAAAATAAATTTAGCTCATGCTCAATAGAATTGGCACCGTTGTGTCCCTATTTTAAAAAGGAAGCGCATCGTTGCGTCTCGTTGTTCAGTGTGAACTGATCCTTATATTTAAGTCCCATAGGGTACAAATCCAGACTGATCTGAGGGTTAAACCCAAGACTATGGGCGCCAGCAGTAGGATGCAAGGAACTGCACTTTTACCTCCTTGTCAGGAAGGAATATACACAGATTAGAAAAAAAATCATGATTACTGTTTGAATTCAAATTTAAGGCTAAATCCTCTATAAAGGTACTGTATATCTTCTGCCATAGGTAAAAAAAAAAAATCTAAGTGAAGTTCCATAATAGTGTTACTACACCAAGTCGATCGATGCTATCGGTCGACATCGATCGACATTGATCGATTGGTATGGTAGCTTTGGCTGATCGACGGATACCGTTCGACTAACTAATCGATCGATTGCCGGTCGATGGCATCGCTTGACGTTGATCGATTTATTCCGGCTATAATCCATCACTAATAATAATTAAGCAGCTCGATCGACGTCCACTAATCCATTTCACCATCGATCGATACATTGGTTTGGTAACACCCTAAGCGAAAACGCTTTTTTGTGTGTTGAAGAAAATGCAGAGATGCACCTCTCTGAAAGGTTTTCTGAAGGCGACCATACCCAAGAGCGAGTACTAGTAAAATTAAACCCATACATTCAAGAATGACGAACACCACCTTCGATATAATAAAAATGAATCGTTGTTCGTTAGTCTCGCTAAAACTCTTGAACGGCTGGAACAATTTGGCTAATTTTGGTCATATTTGTGGAAGTCCAGGGAAAGTTTGTACTGAAAAATCGATTGACAGAACAACGTCTCGGGTCAGCTAGTATTAAATAAAGGCACGCGCGACGGTAACACTCCAAACGCATTTATTAGTGTAGGCAACGTAATCATGTTTAGTTGAGTTCGGGATGTGGCGTGGGAGGGACGAACATACATTATACGGGGTGACAAATAACAAGTTAAATGTCAAAGTTGAAAATTGTTTGGACATCAAACAACCTGTATAACTTGGCACTTCACATGGCGTTTTTGTACAAATATTAGCCTTATTTGGATAACACAAAATCGACCTAATTTCAATAGAGCTAGGGTATATTTTGTATTATCCAAATAAGGCAGTTATAATCAGTGTCAGTGTGAGTTTGTTAGCCATGCAATGACATTTAAAAGTATTGTCATAAGGTTTAAAATTGTAATGTTTAACGTCCGCTCGTGAATTGCAACAACTATGCCTGTTTTTTGTTGTATTTTGAATAAAAACAGTAATTTATTATTCAATATTATCAGAAAGTCGTCAGCTTAACCCACGCTACTTAAGCCTAAAACGTAAAAGACTATTTCTAGAATAAAAATCTGCTTCCAATATCTAGAAATTATCTTATCACAAATATTTAGTAGGTTTGGCGCCCAATAACGGCAAGGCACAGTAAGAGATTTTGAAATAGCGAATAGCAATTTTTTACTTAACGCCATTATGTTAAAGTTGAACTTTCAATGACAAAATTGCTTTAGGATGTTGTGACTCGTGTTTGAAATTTGAACTATAACGTCGTAATGTTACGGTCATTATTAAAACTTCAACTTTATTGTAATGACGTTAAGGTATACCGGGTGTAAACAGACACTTCACGAAGCTGAAAGTTACATGATCTTTCCATTCTTGCGATCATTTTGTTGTACTGGACCACACTTCGGAGCCTTTTGGTTACGAAGATATTGAAGATCAAAGTTCCAACTTTTTTTTTACTAAAGCAAGTTTGAAATGGCCTTCATCATCATCAGCTGGATAAGGGTTGGGGGTTGCTATAATCCCCACGCTTGGCAGGCGTCTTGGGGATCGCAGTGAACTTGTTGAGTACACGGAAGTCGCTGCTGTCCGACTTCCGGATTTTTCCTTAGTCGTCTACGCTCTACGACACCCTCGGGATGAAATGGGGTGGTGCTATTCTAGCCCGGACATCCCTCGGGGAAAAATACAAATTACCTTATTAAACTTTAATTACCCTAACGACGTACCTACTGTGCTACAATGTTGTATGCGTTATCTACCTACATTACGCGGCACCATAAACAGTGATTTTTCTGCCTCATGTACCGTGATGTCTTTTTTACACCCTGTATACCTTAGAATTATTACAATAAAGTTGAAGTTTTAGTACTGGACCGTAATATTAACACATCACAGCTCATTATAGTTCAAACACGTATCACAACATCCGATAGCAATTTTGTCATTGAAATTTCAACTTTAACTTCACAGTGTAACACGTATATACGTATATATTACTATTTGCTATGTCAAAATCTGCTACACTGCGTTATGTGCTATTCGTTATTTAAAAATGGCGCACTTTGCCACCAATGAGCGTCGAGCCTTAGGCATCTCGAATCGATCACTGAAGATACAGACCAAAATGTGACAGTATTAGAATATAACATTAAGCTAGAACGTAGATGTAATTGTACATTCTGTAACTGCGTGTCAAAAGTTAAGCAAGGAATAGAAATGGATCGGTGACCGAATGTAGGATTTATAATGGATTGTGTCTGTTTGAAGGTTTTAGAATGATAGCGGGAAATGTATTACTGTTGGGCGTTTCATAATTATGCAATGTTATTTTTAGTCAGTGTAGAGTCGCGGGGTGATTTCGACTGTGGGGCAATTTCGACTATGGGGCAATTCTGACTATTGCAATATTAGAATTAGAGTAAACTTGACAGAATTAAAAAGACGATTGTCAATGAAACAAACATCACATCACACATATCTCCACTTGTGTGTAGAGAAAAGGTATGCAGAAGTCCAATGTGTCCAATATAAAGCTACCAAATACAAATGTATGCAAATCAGAAGTAATTTTGACACTTACTTACCTGTTTCAAGTTTGCACTATCATCATCTGCGTCTACTGAAAATAACTTTGTTTAAGATGCTTTTGGTGATGTTAGCCTTAGACTACGTTTACACCAGAGATGTCCGAGAATGTGTAGCGCGGGATGTGTGTAATAATGACCAATGATACTGCGTCATTGTCATAACTTGTACTAAGTTAGCGCTGTGATTGGCTAGTTTCACACATATCCTCCCATATCTTTTGTGGAAACGCAGCCTTGTGGTGTGATTTGAGCGTTCTACGGTGTAACAGATATGAATGAATTTTAATGCAAGTAAGTATACATGAAAAAGACCACATTTAGTAACTTGACTGAAACATCTATTTACTACAGCAAACCAGTGTTCCTGTATATCGGGTTGAAAGGGATGGGTGCCGGAAAAACTACAGGCACATGACACATTTCAACTTTATCTCTGTAATGGCGTATCATCTGTCAAGGCCTCTGGTTGTGCAGATTTCTAGAGACCCTGGATAAATTAAAAAGCTCACACAAAGCACTTTCAAGTCTCTACCAAGTACCAAATGTGGTTCCAACAAAAAGCGGGTAGATTTAAGACTATTTACGTATAATAAGTTATATTATACAACATAATTAATCTATGTTATCGTAAAAATTGTCTTTGCAGGCTTTCAGCCCTCGTGCACAATGTTCGGTGCCAACAAATATACAAATATTGTATACTTTTAATAAGGTGAAAGCTAGAAGTAGATTATTTTAATTTCGCGGGCCACACCAGCGTTTTAACACTTCAAACTTTCTTACCTTTTTGCAATTTGCAGCTCAGTATCAGGTTGTATGGTAAATAAAAAAATATTCGCGGAAGTTGTAACAAATATGCATTTGGAGAATGCTGCTAAAGTGCTAATGAAGAAGTTATGAAAGCTCGTATATGATGTTAACGAGCTTTAACTTGGAATATGTCTCGCTGATGGTGGCGCATGTATTGGACCATTTGGTTCCCTTCAAAATGGTTGAGCTAAATGGTGCCGATCTGTGCGTCATGTTCGTGAACGGACGCCGTCAGTTGAGACTGGTCATCTCTTAGCTACCTCGGTTATTTTGAATTGTCTAATTTCATTGTCACTAGACCTCTTTTAACGTGCACAACTTGTTACATTGTTCTCACATTGTACCCCTAGATTCAACATGAATGATGTAACCTAAATTTGTAATATTCTATTGATTTTAAAAGAGTGTTCATGGAGTTTCTTGCTCGTTCTTCTTCATAGAAACCTACTGTTTGGAACGAGCAACTAGCTGCAACTTTTTGACTGACTGACTCCTTGACAATTCAAAAGTGCCTGTAAATGGTTAATTGAAATAAATTATTTGAGTTTTGAGTTGATTTTAGTTATCAAAATTCTGTAATGTATAAGTATTTGTTACTCCCGCGAATATTTTTTTATTACCCTGCAACTAGATACCGGGTGCATTTACCTTAATAGAAGATGCGACAAAAATCACAAATTCGCGATTTTTCATTAACTTACTGTCAAAACTTTTTCCCATTCAGACTAATATTATAAATGCGAAAGTAACTCTGTCCATATGTTTGTTTGTTACCTGATTATGGCAAAACCACTGAACCGAACCGATTGTCATAAGACAGGGAGACGAATTCGCGGGTAAATGCTAGTTTATGATATTAGTTGGGTAGCATGTCTTAGTGTATTACCGAACATTGTGTATTAAAATGTGTTGGTAGATAGCAAATTGGAGTTATAAGGTGCAGACGTATTTTTCTTTACAATGTATACAGAATTTTACAATTTTGATTATGTTTTTGATAATATCATAAAACGTAATTATTGATGGGCCAATTTTTTTATTGTTAGATAACTTTTGGCGGAGAAATAAATATGGCGGTTTGACAGATGTTTATAGAAAATGTGTCAAATTGTCATGATATATTTATTATTCAGATAAAAGTTATCTGACTATTGAAAAATCAACCTTAAATAAAATAATTTTCAAAATGTTAGAGAATGCTTCAATGGTAAATTAATAAAATAAAAAATAAACTTAATAAAACCGATTCAATTAAAGAAACGGGCCACTGCCAGACTGTGGAATTCGCTGCCCGCCTCTCTGTTCCCTGATAAGTATAATCTGGGTATCTTCAAGGCACGAGTGAACCGGTTCATCCTAGGCAAGCGTGTTCCAACTTAGGCCGCATTATCATTTAAGATCAGGTGAATTGCGGTCAAACGCAAGCCTATTTGATAATTAAAAAAACGGAATGTAAATGGCGGCGGTTATCATGACGTTTTACTCGCTCGATATACCGTGTGAGCGAAATAGCATTATAAACTCCTTTGTTTGGTCGCCATTTTTAATTTGTTGTTTCATTAGCGGCGAGAGTTGTAATTAAATTTCCATTCCTGATGGTATAAGCTTAAGGCTTACGAGCAGGATTCAATACTAGTAGGAAGGATAGCATATTCCCTTGTTCAGAAACTAAACAAATATTAGACAATTGACATCTCTTACTACCAGGCAGCTGAAGAAAGGGACGGCGACAATTAAGAACTAAGTTAGAGATGTCAAATTGCCTTTTTCTTCGAACTTCGTTGTGTTTTTAATCAATTCGTTCTGACATGACAACGTATGAACGCTTTAGATCAACTTAAATTGACAGCTCTTATTAATATCCGTCTCTTTCTTGTTTTATTGGAGAGAAAGTGATATAAATAGTTTAAAATAAGTGTAGATTGTGCACAACAGAATTGGCACCATTGACTCCAGTTTGCTACCTACTTTCCAGAACAAACTTAGGTCTATACTACGTTCCTAGCATTCCTAGGTATCCTAGGTCTTGTAAACTCAGTAGTTCGTGCATGTGCCTCTTATGATCTCATTATAAAACGAGTTCTAAGTTTAGTCCAGGCTTAAACCTTAGAACTTATTTATTCCAAATCAATTATATGCATAGCAGTTTTTGTCATCATGTCATTTGTTTTCATGGTTAAGTAAAAGCCATATGGATCGAGGTTAAGCCACGCTTGCTGCGGTCGATCCGTGGATGGGTGACCATACATTTCATACCGAGTTCCCTCCGTGCCTCGGAAAGCGCGTAAAGTCGTTGGTCCCGGCTGTCATTCGCAGATCTTTGACAGTCGTTATGGGTAGTCAGAAGCCAGAAAGTTCAACAACCAGTCTTACCAAGGGGTATCGTGTTACCCAGTAACTGGGTTGTGGAGGTCAGATAGGCAGTCGCTCCATGTAAAACACTTGTATTCAGCTGCATCCGGTTAGACTGGAAGCCGATCCCAACATAGTCCGGAAAGGCTAGGCAGATGATGAATTGATAATTAACTGAATTTCGTCTCTGTTAGAGTTGAAAATTGAGTGAAGGATATAATTCCGTAAGGTATTTATTATCTTACATGCAATAACACAATTTTCAACTCTATTTCTGTACAGTTTGAATTTATTTTCAATTAATCAATGACAACTGTCTGTTCTGCAACTCTGTTGTAAATTCTATTTTTGTATTAAGCACTTTACCCACGAAGGAATAAAGTTCACAATACAATACCTGCATCAAAGGTTTTAGCTTACACTATAGTTAGAACTGGTCGTGTACTGAGATACTTAGTATTTAAGATGATGCCTTTAATGTAGCCTTTCACGTCTTCATTCACAACATATTTACCCGACTGCCCAAACGTTTTTATGAACTGAAGTAGAATAGGGCTTATGCAGGCTAGAGTAATGATATATGTGTTTAAAACTGCGTATTATCAAAAACAGTAGTAATGTACAATCACGGAATTAAAAGGTTAAGCACTGTGTACAATCGAACATGCTATTTTTTTTTTCATCTATCCACTTCACTGTCAATATTAACTTTTATTGTTTAGAATAATTAAGCTTATGACATACTTACGAGTGATGTAAAAAAAATATTGACTACTCAGTACATTCACAACACTGTTTAAAAATAGTTGCAGATTATAGCCCGACGCTTAACTTTGACCGTTCCTGAGGTAGCTCCGCGGTACGATAGGGGTGTGGTGACGTGACAGCTCACTGATACGTCAACTAGTGACAACTGTCACCCCTGTCGCCGCGCGCAGCTACCTCAGTGTGGTGACGTGACGTGAGAGCTTACTGATACGTCAACTTGTGACAACTGTCACCCCTCCCGCACCGCGCCGCTACCTCAGTGTGGTGACGTGACGCGAGAGCTCACTGATACGTCAATTTGTGACAACTGTCACCCCTGTCGCACTGCGCAGCTACCTCAGTGTGGTGACGTGACGCGAGAGCTCACTGATACGTCAACTTGTGACAACGGGCACCCCTGTCGCACCGCGCAGCTAGCTCAGTGTGGTGACGTGACGCGAGAGCTTACTGACACGTCAACTTGTGACAACTGTCACCCCTCCCGCACCGCGCCGCTACCTCAGTGTGGTGACGTGACGCGAGAGCTCACTGATACGTCAACTTGTGACATCTGTCACCCCTGTCGCACCGCGCAGCTACCTCAGTGTGGTGACGTGACGCGAGAGCTTACTGACACGTCAACTTGTGACAACTGTCACCCCTGTCGCACCGCGCAGCTACCTCAGTGTGGTGACGTGACGCGAGAGCTTACTGATACGTCAACTTGTGACAACTGTCATCCCTGTCGCACCGCGCAGCTACCTCAGTATGGTGACGTGACGCGAGAGCTCACTGATACGTCAACTTGTGACAACTGTCACCCCTCCCGCAACCGCGCCGCTACCTCAGTGTGGTGACGTGACGCGAGAGCTCACTGATACGTCAACTTGTGACAACTGTCACCCCTCCCGCACCGCGCCGCTACCTCAGTGTGGTGACGTGACGCGAGAGCTCACTGATACGTCAACTTGTGACAACTGTCACCCCTCCCGCACCGCGCCGCTACCTCAGTGTGGTGACGTGACGCGAGAGCTCACTGATACGTCAACTTGTGACAACTGTCAACCCTCCCGCACCGCGCCGCTACCTCAGTGTGGTGACGTGACGCGAGAGCTCACTGATACGTCAACTTGTGACAACTGTCACCCCTCCCGCACCGCGCAGCTACCTCAGTGTGGTGACGTGACGCGAGAGCTCACTGATACGTCAACTTGTGACAACTGTCACCCCTCCCGCACCGCGCCGCTACCTCAGTGTGGTGACGTGACGCGAGAGCTCACTGATACGTCAACTTGTGACAACTGTCACCCCTCCCGCACCGCGCCGCTACCTCAGTGTGGTGACGTGACGCGAGAGCTCACTGATACGTCAACTTGTGACAACTGTCACCCCTCCCGCACCGCGCCGCTACCTCAGTGTGGTGACGTGACGCGAGAGCTCACTGATACGTCAACTTGTGACAACTGTCACCCCTCCCGCACCGCGCCGCTACCTCAGTGTGGTGACGTGACGCGAGAGCTCACTGATACGTCAACTTGTGACAACTGTCACCCCTCCCGCACCGCGCCGCTACCTCAGTGTGGTGACGTGACGCGAGAGCTCACTGATACGTCAACTTGTGACAACTGTCACCCCTCCCGCACCGCGCAGCTACCTCAGTGTGGTGACGTGACGCGAGAGCTCACTGATACGTCAACTTGTGACAACTGTCACCCCTCCCGCACCGCGCCGCTACCTCAGAAAAGGTCTCAGTTGGGATAAAGCTGTCTGTATATCAAATATATTGTACAGTACTGCCACCGTTACGAATTAAAATGGTGTATTGAAAAGGTGGAATGGAATGTATAATACGGGTACATCACAAATCAATTGACATCGATTCCACACACATTTTGTATGGCAACAGCAAACTGTGACGTCACTTATGTGTTAACTTGTCAATTGACTAATTATTTATTAATTACAAAGCAACTAAAATTCAAAATTATCAGGAAAATTAATTGGGTTATTATTAATAGGAAAAATGAAATGCATCTGTTTTCGAAAAGTTGTCTTGGACTTTTGAATGATTAAGTAATGGTGTCGTATTCCACAAATATCATTGCGAATGAAATGCCGAATCTATAGTAAGGTAATTAAAACTCATCATAATGAGAGTAATGAGGTGGTGTGGTTCATAATGAGAGCTGATATAAAATGTTTTTGATTTGACAAGTTTTAATTGCTTAACCTTTTAATTCCGCGAGTGCACGTGACATAAATTTTACTCAGTATTTTCATGAAATTAATTTTAGTATGGAACAAATAAATGACGCTAAATAGTGTGACGTTTCGCCTGTCGAATGACATCGCATTCTGTAACTTACCTCCGGTTTCTCGAACGAATAAGCGTAAGCTGCTGTGATTGGTTGAATGAATTATCAACAACCAATAATAGCTTCCACGCGCTTGATAATTTATGACATTAATTTTTCATTCGAGAAATCGGTGCCGTTACATGTTAGAAAAATTTAGTAGAAACTGCTTAATCTTTTAGTAATAATGAGAAATACATATAATAATAATCCCACTGAGAAAAATAGTATTTTTGTCAAAAATAAACTATGTTAGACGTATTACTGTACGGGTGTAAAAATACTCCGATTATTGATAAGAATTTTAATTTGTAAAAATATACGAAATAAAAAAATGAGTAATGAATTTTGTACAAGTGATTTTCTGTAAATAAAGTGCATTTTTATATAACCTGTTGTTTTTTTCACCGACTTCAGGAAGGCTGTCCTTAATAAAATTCTACCAGTTTGTGTTTTTTTTATATTTTCCTAACCGAATTTACAATATCAATAGAGATGAGTACAGGACATAATATTATAGTGCGCAAACAGGTGCACTCTCTTTTCCTTCACTCTTAAGGCCGAGTCACACCGGAATGGCCTCGCGCGACCTCTACACCCCACGCGCCTAGTCTCCTCTTGACTAGTTTAGTTTCTACATTTGGCAAGGAAACTGTTTAGAGTAAACATGATGGAATAGCGTATTTTACTCTATACGAGAAAAAATCTATAAATATGTTATTGAGACAGTTTAGGCATAAAGCAGTCGGAAAATGTAAGTTTTAGTTCATAAAATAATAAAACCAATTTTTAAATTCAATTCAAAGTTTTCAGTATTTTTAATCTGTTCTAAAACACCATGAAATAGTAGCGGCCATGTTATTACGCAGTACGGCTGTGTAAACAAAAAATTGCCAACTGTCAGTCAACCGATTGGCGTAATATAGTCTTTGTACTTTTATTATTTTGAGCCTCGCGACCTTTTGAAGCTTTTCAAGCGATACTAGTCTTAAGTATAAAATTATTTCACACTGAAAGTGTTCGCCGCGCCGCTGCCATTCCGGTGTGATTCGGCCCTTCTAGTCCGATGAGGCGGCAATTCGAGACGACCGGGGTGGACTAATACAGCAGCGGTACCTAAAGCGTGGATTTGGATGACTGTCGTCGAAGGTTTTTAAAAATCTACTGGACTAACTACCTATGCTGTTTTATCCTAGACGCGGCAAGCTGAACGTATGCGTACTATGCGTAGGTAAGTAGGTACGCATCTCCATACAAAACTTGATTTTAACAGACTTAAAAAAAAAGGAGGTTCTCAGTTCGACCCGTATGTTTGTATGTATGTTTGTCCGTGATTATCTCCCGTTTGGGTGTACCGATTTTGATGCGGTTTTAAGAAAAGTGTTTGTTACATTCTGGAGAAGGTTTTAGTATATAACACAGAAATGTATTCGGCGCAAACCAACAAAAGCCGAGAAGACGTTTTCGTTTCTTCCATCTTTGGAGGACTTTCAATCTCTGTTTTAACCGTGTTGCTGTTTCTTAATGGATTTGGGTGATATGGAGGCACTAAAAAGTGGAAAATAATGGCGAGACTTGCCATTCGAGTTCAGTGATTACTACGGTATTGTTCTCAAAATGACACAAAAATCATTCAAACTTGGTACTACCGGTACTGTTCATTGAAATTTATAGAAATTACGTGTTGGTGGAATGCAGAGAATGTGCATTATAATATAATGTCTCTTCAACTTCCAAATGTAATTCAAGACACAAAGTATTAAATGCTCAAAAAGTGTTTCTTCTCGCTATCTATTTTTTAACCCAACATCTTTTTTCCGTTTTCTTAGTAATTCGTGTTTAAGAAGAGTAGGTAGATAAACCTAATTAAAACACCCTCGCACACTGCACTCATGGTAGCGACTGGCATAAAACCTCGAAATACCATTCGCTTTGTAGTTCTGTTTACACGGAGTTAGATATATTCTATTGCGAGGCAATTGTCACCCAAGGGGAAGGAAGACAATCGTGAATGTTTACACGAAGAAACTTTTTTAATGTTCTTTCGATAATCGTATCTTCGAGTCGAGAAACTCTCTCCATCTAAATGGCCCTTTAGATCGGCAGAGAGTGACACAATTATTTATTTAAGTAAGTATTTATTTATTTATTTTATTTCTTCTTTTCATTAATTTTAATTTCATAAAAGGCGTAAGTAATTAGCACCTTAATAAAAAATGCTAGTATTCTGGTAAGGGAGAAAACAAATACTCAACAGGTTTAAACTTTAAACAATATATTTCTTTTAAATCACACTTTTTAACTGTCTACAGTGTTAAACAACATAAATGCCAGCGCAAACTACATTTATTCCGAACGATATTTTATCGCATAATACGAAATAATGATTCAAGGAAATGCGCGGTAAAGCGATAAAAAATCGTACCGAAACGAAAACTATCACAGAGAGATATTAAGGGCGCGCTCGCTCAACAAAAACGTAAAGGCGTGTCCAAACACAGCGCGCAAGGTGCGCGGCTGTTACGCGACGCGCGGCATTCGCAAGACGCAAATCTACCGCGCGAATAGTTTAGTCAGACCCAAAAAAGCTTGCGCACGCGGCATATCCGAGACACGCCGTGCGCTTTTGTATGTTTTTTTGCTATTTCGTCCCATAGATCTTTTCTTATGTTATTGACGTGATAACGTCTTATAATTCGATAGAGCCGGCTGCACGCACGAAAAAACATGACGTCATGCGGCGTTACCTCGCTCTGCGGCGTTACCTCGCTCTGAGGCGTTCCAAGTGAAAAGTGAATGTGGTGTCAATTGTTTATAGCAACGATAATTACAGCGATAAAGGTAATGATTCTTTCGCGTTGTCACGTTCAACTATCGTCAGTAAACCGACTTTACAGACAACCAATTTTCAAAGTTAAAATACATCCACACACAATTATCAACGAACGAACAATTACACAGTTTGCGTGTGGCGCGCCGCGCAGGTTTTCCGCGCTATGTTTGGACACACCTTAACTATGTCACCAATCGGACCTAACAGTTATAAAAAGACACTAAGCTAAGACGATCCTGGACCATACCTAGGAACCTTCTGGTTACTGAGAGAGATCAAGTTTAAATAAATGAACTTTAATTACTCCCACACGGCCCCTGTGCTGTTGGAAAATAAAATGTTTTGCGTGTGATATATTGCGTGGACAAGAGATCGCACACGATCGGGAAGTTAAGAGAAAGGACAGGTCTTTACTCAGCAGAGAGACACAAAAATAGACTGATCTAAAGGGGGTATTATACCTTCCTAAATTTAGGATCCGATATTTAAGATACGATTTAGGACAAGAAATTCAGTCGCCGAAGCTCGCGATTACACGTTCACTAATTTAGGATTCTAAATCAGATTTGAAGGACGAGCGACAAGTGACGGACGTGTCGAGTGAAGTGTGACAAAATGCTCCCAATTCTATCAAAAAACCAAAAAATTGGTTTTGCCGTAGCCCTTGCGGTTGGCTCCATGCACTTCACTTGGCGTATTTGTGCAAATATTCGCCTTATTTGGATAATACAGAATCGACTTAATTTCGATAAGAATATGTTTTTAATATGTTTTGTATTATTCAAATAAGGTTCTTCTTCTTCTTCGTATCGCTGGCACGACAGTCTTTTAAATTTGTTTGGCCCAAAATTCAGCCACTAAGGTTAAAACACAAATACGCCAAGTGAAGTGTCAACATAAAGTGTCTTTTTACACCATATTAATCTGATACACTTCATGTTTCTTCATATGCCTAAAAAGTACTCCTCTGTCGGCCACAGAGAAATTACAAATCCCACAAGAAAATGGTTTCTCTCCGGAATGCAACCGTCTATGTGCTGCCATCTGCTGCTTTACATGTGTCGCAAAACCGCACTCACACTTCAAATCTTTAACTTTATCATAATGACTTATTAAATCCTTGAGATCTTTTGCTGAATATTCGCATTCCGTGCATTTGTATGGTGTCCCGTTATCATGTATTCGCATATGAATTTTCAAACTTGCTTTGTTTTTTGTGAAATAAGTACATTTTGTGCACTGCTGATAGCCTGCTGGGGTCTTATTCTTGTCACATTTGGTGCATGGAATATACTTTGCTGGGTCTTTATCACAGTTGCGTTTTGATAATAGTTCCCTATCTACTGGGGTCCTATTTTTGTCAAATTTGGTGCATGGTATAATATACTTTGCTGGGTTTGTATCACAGTTGTGTTTTGAGGATAGTACTCTATCCATTGTGCGGTAGCCACAAGACTTGCAATTGTAAATGGCTTTTAGTTCAGTGATTTTGATGGTACGATAACGATTTTGTGATTTCTTTGCTGGTTTTCGTTGCTTTTGACTGTTGGTGTCACTGAAAACAGAAGTGGTTTTGGATTATTTATTTATCATTATATTATTAACAGCTGAAATGATTGTAATGAAATACAGAGAAGTATCTTGGGATCTCTCGATCTTGTATATCGTCAGGCCAATTCTTGAGGAACCAATTCAAAGTTTCCCACCATCGTCTCCTCTGTCTGCCGCACACCCGTTTCACTATATTAAAGCTTCCTTCCTTGCTATGCGAATGCGATTGACAGTTGACCATAATTCAAGCCCATGTGGGCAAGTCATAATGTTGACATGTAGTCAACATTATGACTTCTATTTGATGATGTTAAACCAAGCCAAAATTTAAAGTTAACAATTTAATACTTACAAATAATTATGATCACTTAAATGATAGAAAAGGACTGACTTAGTATTCATTTCGAAGTAACAGTGATCCCTTACAATATCCTCAGCAGCAATGTTTTTATTACTCTTAGTAATAACCTCTTTTCTGGTTAAGTCCATGTCTTATTGTCTATTCTACATGTATTTTGTAGAGAAATCCCACCAAAGAGCCTTGCAGGGCCAACTTCTGTAATTAAATAAAAGGTATGATTATAATCAAGCATTTAATTCATAACCATTTACAGGCACTTTTGAATTTTCAAGGAATCAGTCAGTATGACAGAATTTTCCCTGTTCTGAAACGGAAGTATGTAAAAGAAAGAGCAAGAAACTCTTTTCAATTAATTCTAAGGTCAAACTCCTCCCCTAAATCGACCTACTGATCCTATTCTCTTTGTGTCCGAGTCTACAGCATCGCCAGTTTCTGATGTAGCCTACATGAAACTGCATTCTGGCATGTCTAAATCCTTCTATTAGTGGAAGTTTGACTTAAGAATATACAAGACCTTGCAAGGATACCAGAATATCAGTACAACAGAACATATAGAGACATGACGCATTTTTAACCTAAAATCGTCTTTTTTACATAGCATATAAAACTAAGTCGCTCCCACTGTGTGTATGCTTGGCTCTTTTTAACTCTGCAACAGATTTTACTGCAGTTTTCAGCAATAGAGTGATTCAAGAGTAAGGTTCATACATATAGCTCGATCTACATTGCACCCGTGCAAAGCCGGGGCGGGTCGCTATTTGAAGAATAAATAAAAAGTTAAGTATTTTATGTACTGTGAAATTAACACAACTTGGCCGTAAAAAGGCGATAAAAAAAGAGCCACATCGATATATTTAGTTTGCGTAGATAGGTTCGTGTGCCCGAGTTTTCGTGTTTTAAACTTGTGCTGCATGTCTTTGAAAGCAGTTATAAGGAAGAATAGTCATCATTGATGATTTAAGGCACTAATACTACTAGTAATTCAAGCGCTATGCTATGGTTTTATCGTTTCGACGTACTTGCTTAGGCAGTCTAAATTAGAACATTTATAAATCTTTAAAAAGAAAATTTAAGAAATTGACACGAAAAATTAAGTAAATATAGGGTTTTTGGCGTTTTCAGTATCTTCAAAAACTTACCTGCGTTACTGTGTGTCGTAAGCAGTTGTTATCATACGAATTCACGCAGATTTACACTTTATTTACTTCAGTTGATAATGCAAAAATGCAATTGAAATGCAACTTGCGGAAAATATATTTTGATTAATTTCAATTTGTCAGTTTTGACGTATCAGGAAATGACAGGTACAGTGTGGCGAGTTTATTTATTTTCTACTGAAGTGGTACAAAATGTACGTTTTGTTAATTGAAAGTAAACATAACGGTTGTACGTTGTTTCATAGCTAATAGTTTTATAGAATTTCGTTTTACATAAAATTTTCCTAATAATTTCGTTTCATAGAATAATCAATACGCAGAATACTTACTTTCAAGATTTTTAAATCATTGATTTTTGTTTCACATAAAGTTTATTGTTAGAATAATCATATCATAGAATAACAAATCAAATATTCTTTATCCTTATATTTTTTATTTAATATAAAACTTATTCTCGAGAATGGGAGTCTCAGTTCTAACCAAACCTACTGCGCGTGCCTGCAAACAACCATGCAGCATGCAAGCAAGTATGCAGCGTGCAAGCAACTATGCAGCATGCAAGCAAGCATGCAGCGTGCAAGCAAGCATGCAGCGTGCACGCAAGCATGCAGCGTGCAAGCAAACATGCAGCGTGCAAGCAAGCATGCAGCTTGTAAGCAAGCATGCATCATGCAAGCAAGCATGCATCATGCAAGCGAGCATGCAACATGCAGCAGGCATAGTTTCTGTCACGGCTCCTGCCACCTGCTCCTCAGCTCGCGGGCCGCCTCGCCCCTCCACGCCTACGCAGATTTAAATTACACTCTAGGGGTAGGGCAGATAAGACTACGTGGAGTCGGTTTCGCAGCGATTCGTTTCTGTCATTAACTTTTGTAGTAAAACATATTGATCTTTTAAGACATCATTTTTGTTATTGTCTATTTATGTACATATTCGTTAAAAAGTAATTCTACTGTTTGATAAGTCAGTTAAACAAAAAAATGTGATTAAAAATTCATTGAATTGTGTTTCTGTGAAATATTTTTCATTGAAGTAAATAGTCTTTGAAACAATAATAGTCGAAACAAAAATACGAGAACCAAATATTATATGAAACATTTTCTGGGAAACGAAATTCTATGAAATTTCTGTCTGCGAAACAAGGGGACACCAAACATAACACAAACTAAACACTCTTTGAACGTTATTTCTCCTAGTTCATTTTACATACCTATATTACTTTATTGTAATTCGATATATTGTTCCTATTTGCCATCTCGTTTAATAAAACGTTTAACTATTCTATAGGGGTTTAATTTCTAGAAAAATAATTTGGTTTGGCGACGTGTAATCTAAACGTATTGTTGTTTATGTACTACCTAGGGGCAGTAAAAGTTTAATGTTGTTTATGTTGTGGTTGTTGTTGATCGAAGGTTGTTCATTTTTTCCGCTACCATAATCCATAAGTTTTTACTTTAAAGATTGTTTTTTTTTTTTGTATAAAGTGATTTGTATGTATGTATACATCAGTGAGTAAATAAATAGTCTCAGCCAGTGACTAGTAAAGCACAATTAATGAAGTAATGCTTTATGGACTTAGTTATTTCATAAATAGGGTATCGTAAGTTCTAATTATCACTTGCAGACAAAACTATTACTTTCAATAAAAACACGTAGCTATTAAAATATTTTTATTTCCAAATGATTACAAGTTATGTAATCTATACATTAATAAATAACTTAACATTATAATACTTAAAACATAAAATTACAATTATATAGTTAATTTTGTGCCAAATTTAATTAATAATTACCTAAATAAAGTTTAATCTAGCACCACTGACTAGTAATATTGGGAATAAAATAGAATAATATTCGTTTGCAGAAGTGTGAACTCTTATTAGAACATAATCTGCCGTTTTAAATAGTCCGTAGTTAGCACTTTTTGTAAAATTAAACTTAACATATTATTCATTTCACATCCACCTTCCTACTTTGAGTATCGTGAAAGTAACTAGACAATATAATAAAATATACAGTTATGACAATATTTTTAATAGTAGCAGCTTATCAATATCAAATACCATCACTGTTGTTCTGCTGCTGTTCTGAATTGTTAACAAATTGCGTTGAAGCCGTTCTTGAATTGACAAAATTAACGTTAAACAAGCATAAACAATACATAGGGATAGTCTTGTACATAATAATTAATAATATATTATTCTCTTCAATAGTTATTTAGGAACTATTTTCAGTGTTACATTTAACCGCTCAGGAAAATGTTAATGTATACATACAAGCATGTCTCTCGAAACAATTAATAATAAACATTATGAAAAATAAAATCGTTCAAAGAACTGATGTTTTAAGGGCACAATTATTCGAGCCCAACGCGTCGAACGAATCGAAGTTAAGGAGGCCTCGCACACATATCCTCACCGAAAGAATCGGCTGCGGCTAAGAAATCGTTTCTATTTGCTTTACGCTTGCCGCACTGTTATTACATGTGAATAGGGTATTACACCCAGTTTTGAAAAGTGTCTCAATGAAATTCTGTAGTGCTAATATGCCACCAAAAAAAACACAAAATTTTTATTCAATCGATAAGTGCCATAAAAATACATCTAAATTTTAAATTTTCAAATTTCGCGCGTAGTTTGACGAAAACGCCTCTTACTGGACGCCTTATTGCTCAGCGTAAATGACGTCAGTTCGTTTTGTATCAAATGAGCTCATATTAAATATGATAATTGTATATCATTTAAAAATAATTAAAAGCATATTTTGTAGTAAGTGTAATAATGAAAAAATTACGTCGGTTACGAAAATAATAAAAGTACAAAGCCTATATTACGCCAATCGGTTGACTGACAGTTGACAATTTTTTGGTTACGCAGCCTTATGGCGTAATAACATGGCCGCTACTATTTCACGGTGTTTTAGAACAGATTAAAAATACTGAAAACTTGGAATTGAATTTAAAAATTTGTTTTGTTATTTTATTAACTAAAACTTACATTTTCCGACTGCTTTATGCCTAAACTGTCTCAATAACATATTTATAGATTTTTTCTCGTTTAGAGTAAAATACCCTATTGTGATGGATCTTGACGAGGTTTTTATTGTCAGTGCTTTATCAATGGAAGATAAAGAAAGTGAAATACGTCAAAGGGAACAAGAATGTGGGTTCCTAACATCAACTTAAAAAGGCAGAACAAAATCTGATGACGTCATCCGAATTCGTCTAAGATTTCTGGGATTCTTCCAGATTCGGACGATTTGTCGTGGGCAAGTGTTCTAAAATTCGTTTTGTTCGATGCGTTCGAGGCGTGTGGCTAAAAATTACACGACGACATTTAGTATTTTGTACTCCCACATGGACCCGATCTTTATTTAAATTAAATTAAGTAGTCATTTTGGCAGCAGCTGCGGCTGCGACGGCGGCAGCCTTCTTCTTAACAGCAAGGGCGGTCCTCTGCTTCGCTTGAATCTTCATTTTTTGACTCTTGGACAGTTTTCGTTTCTTTTGATCGTTGTTTGCAGCTGTAAAAAGAAGAATGAGATACTATTAATTAAACGAATGTGCTGTGTTGAGATAACCGGATTATCAATAGATGGTCTGTAGACAAAATCCCTTTTCTGTTAGCGTTAACGCCAACAGAAAAACTTGCATACAGTTCAGTTATTTGCATCACGTGACATCTGATAAGCAAACGTCAACTCCATACAATTTGATTTTTCTGCTGGCGTTAACGCTAACAGAAAGCGATTTTGTCTACAGGCCAAGGACGACCGTAAGGAACCAAAAGGTTGAATCCACAAAATATTTACTAAATATAAATAGAACGTTATTTTTAATGTTTATTATCAATAATTAAAATAAAAACGTTGTTGTTGTTGTTTTGAGTGAGCATATTTGCTCACTCAAAATATAATTTCTATAACTTCTTAGAAACATTAATGTAGAAGGTTCGAGCTCCTAACCGTGAGTTATTGTTAATTCACCGACAGAATATTAAAACGATTCGTTCCATCAAGTAAAGTTTCCCGTTGTGTTGTCGTTGATAGTTTGTTCCACATTATCGTGGTGTCGAATCGAATAGCGAGAAGGCCACGCGAAAATGTTTGCAAAAAATGTTTGAGTAATTGAGTTATTTCGATTTATCAATTCCATTCTCTATTTTTGTGGCATTTGAGTCGATTACGCTGTCACCTTGCTATATGTCTAGACTTTTTAACATTAAAAACGGATTGTCTTAACGCTCATGTTGACATGAAAAAGAAGGGTTATTTTAAATCGTTGAAAATAAAAAATCTGACCATGGGCTCTACTTCATGTCAGAAAAGGCCTGATAGACGAGATACGAACCTGCATTTAAAAGCTGTCTGTTCGCAGCAGTGCGTGCAAGATCACCAAGCGTGTTGGCGAGTGCAGCGCCGAGCCGGGTGCAGTCAGACCGCGCAGCCGAATGGGCGCGGAGCGCTAGGGTTGCCAGCCTGTAAAATACAAAAGCTACTTTAACAAAGTTCTAATACTGCTTTACTCAATTTTGTCTTTAGTTAGTCTGTCGAGAGTATGGACGGTAGAGGTAAGGAGAACTATCTCTGTGTATCCAAAAGTGTGGTAAATAAGGGTGGCGCTACATTGTTTGCGTGGTAAACATTTTCTTATTCGGCATACTTCTATCCGTCAACACTACATTCATACCATACGCTATATATACGCTAGCGTACCCGTATACTTCTAGTTGCGTTAGCGCCATTTTGGCGGGTTTTGGAACTGTTATTTACTGCTAAACCGGACAGTTTTTCAACTTTCCTCCCATTTGAGATAGTTCTTTTTACCTCTACCCTTGAAAATTTAGTAGAAACGAAAAAGAAATATTCAAGCTCGTGATTGATTGATTGATTGGTCAAAAAATAATTCGGGATCCTTTTCGGGAATGATTTTCTTGGTTGTTCTAGCCATAGGAAAATATCTTCTCACCTGCCGGCCAATTCTTGCTGATCAGTGTCTAGGTCACAAGGTACCGCAGTGATGTTCTTGCCTTTCAGCGGCAACTGAAACCAACGAGACTATGTGATAATATTGTGATTTCTCGCATTTCGGTCCACTTTGTAGAGTGGACACTAAAAGTTAGGATCGGTAGTATTTAATAGTTCCTGGATTTATATGTACACGAGCATTTTCCCGCAACTTCGTCCGCGTGGATTTCCTTACGGATTCTTAATTATTTTTACAATAAAATATAGCCTACAGCACTATGAGAGAGCGTAGATCTGATCTGTTATTGAAATCATTTTCAGAATCGGAACAGTGAGTAGTTCGCACTTAAGGCGACGATATACGCCGGCGACCTTGAGCGACCAGAGAATCGTATGCGCTGCGTCCAAAACTCTCAAAGTTTAGTCGAAAAAGTTAAATAAAAGATAGTATTCTTTAACTTAAAAAAAGGCGTATACTAAAAGATAGATAATAAAATTGCCTGTAAGATGGTGTAAGTTTCGTTTAATTATACCTGGTAGATTTTGTGTGATTGTCAAAGTTTTGTCCGCGTCAGACACGACTTCACGAGTTAATTAAACTATTTAATATGAATATAATCAAAAATATTCACATACTAAATGATTAAGAGAATGCTCTAGTTTAACATATATTTTTTTCAAATCATTTACAATACACATTTTGACGTGATTATCACTTTAAAATCCCTAAACGAAAACCTTTTCAGCTTTATAATATTAGTTATAACATCAAATGTAACAATTTGTATCATATCATCTGCCAGCGACGTAACATGAAACCCTTCCAGCATAATGACATTCATTTTAAGTTCTAACTTTTTAGGGTTTCGTACCCAAAGGGTAGAAACGGGAGTCTATTAATAGTACTCCACTGTCCGTCTGTCTGTCTGTCTGTCTGTCACTAAGCTGCATGTCATGCACCGTGATTGCTAGACAGTTCAAATTTCACAGAAAATGTATTTCTATTGCTATTATAACAACAAATACTAAAAACAGAATAAAAAAGATATTTAAGGGGGCTCCCATAAAACAAACATGATTTTTTGCCGTTTTATTGCTCGATATTTAAAAAAAAGTTATAATATAGTGTCTAAAGTTGTATAGGTAAGGGTATGGAATCCTTCTACCTCATTAATCTAGTGATTGCAAGCAATACTGTTAAGCGTCGAGTTCTGAATTCGATCCCAGTTTTGGCATATATGTTATGAACATAAAAGTCTGGCCTAAATATTTATTTTGCGTAGTGTTTTCTATTTTTATTCTTCCCCTACCTACTAATTTTATTCATAACAGAGAACAAACGCTGTTTTATAAAACAAAATTAAGACATCATTAAAACACAACAGCTAACACAAAGAGTAATAACTACGGCTAATGTTGATTTGAATTTAGCATTGTACATAAACAATTACACAAGCTGTTTAAATTCCAAACGCAAACATATTTACGGATATTTGACGGCTTGACGCACTCCCGTTTATAATTTCAGTTCCACTAACTGTAAAGTGAAAACAATTTTCGAAGTTATTCTTGGAATTTGAGTAAAATTCGCTGCTACACAATAGCAGACGTAGTATTACACTTGTAGTTCCCTAAATAAAGGGGTAAGTAATAGTATGTTGTACACGCAGATTTTGGTTCTTTCATGTTATTGGATGGTAAACAAGTTGATGTACCTCTGTACATCAACTTGTAGCCATCAAGCTACTGCAATCTGTCAAATTTCTTTGATAGATTTTCAACTTTATTGAGAAAGCAATATGGTTCATATTTAATTGGGAAAATTTGACAGTTAGGTATGGCTTGATGCGCTGGCGTCTGTACCATTTGATGTTTGCTAAATAGTATCCTGTATATTAGACATCTGCAATACTACGGACCTTGCAGATGCGTTCCCAACCCAGAAATCTTATGAGCCTGTTATTAGATCTGGGGTGTGATTCTGTAAAACCTCATTCTAAACTTCGAATCTGAATCCGCAGTGAGTTTCTTGATTGGCTTTCTAAAAACTCGGTTGATAATTCAAATTCACACTAGCGCCACCCTTGCGAGCGTGTCAGCGAGTTGAACTAAATTGACAGGGAGATTTTGACAGATAAAGTATGAGATGACGTAAGAAGTGGCATTCTGTAAGGTAATTTCCCCGTCACTTCGACGCTCACTTCGCACTCAAACACGATTCAAAGTGTCAAATATATCAAGGTCATTTTGAACCGTATGCGAAGTGAGAGTGAATAGCGATGTGAGATGCGAGCTGTTTGAATTTTACAGAATCGACCTACAGCACCCATTACCTTCAAACCAGAACACTATAAGGCTGCATTTCCACCAGAGATGTTCGAGGATTTGTATAGCGAGGAAACAAGCCAATTGCAGCGCTAGCTAGTACAAGTTATGACAATGAACCGGTATCATTGGTCATTATCATTATCACACACATCCCTCGCTACGCATCTTCACGCATCTCTATTCGAAAGGCAGCCTAACGCTTGGCAGCTGAAGTAGATATGGTGGGTAGCACTGCCCCGGTCACTCGGCCGGTAAGAGACTTTTGCCGGACTTAGAAAAGTCATGACCACTTTGACATTCTAAGGTGATGGTTGAGGTGACCTGGGCCTCTAGTCTGCTATTACAATAGTGTCAGAATGGTCTATCATTGATTTCATAATTGTTGATTTTGACAAGTTTAATAGTCTAGGTACTAATATAATGGCGTCATTATGACTTTCCATTGGTAAACCACTGACACGCCATTGAAAGAAATGGTATAGAATGGTAATCTCGTACAAAATGACAAATGAATGACTGACTGCGGTAATCTGCTAAAATTTTGACAGTTCCTTTGATCAGTGACCTGCCATTAGAACGTCATTGTGCAGTCATTGCTTTTAATTCGACCGACCAATGATCGACCATTATGAATTTAGCAGATTACGAACTTTTAGCAAAATGACAATGGGTTCGGGTTGGAATTACGAAATTATAAAAATAGCTGACTTGGCTCCCTGATGATATGATGATGATAAATTCACTGAGGTATATTTTCACGGAATAGAACTGCTGGAAAGCAAATCGCAGACTACACGCTAAGCGGTTGCGCTTGTAACAACAAGACCAAGAAGGCATTCACGTAACAGTGTTAAATATGCATGTGTAACCCATATTTTATTAGATAAACATGCTTACTCAGTGTTTGTGATTTTATTATTTTATTCTGGCTTCGTTTTGACCTATAATACTTGTTTATTTATTAGGTCGTGAATGTTTGGTGGCTAGCTAATAATAAACAAGATCTAAAGGGGATTTGGAATGAGTGGCATTGGCCTCTTTCTAATAACGATATGACACAGCCAGTATCTAGGTACTCTTTTTTTTTCGAAACCATTTTTATTTTCGTAAATATGTACCGGTTATGAATGTTTCAGCCCAATTGCCAAAATTCAAATTTCCTTATTGTCCAAGCAGACATATTCTGTGTTACAAAGTCCTATTGTAATTATTATTTTTAACCGACTGCCAAGAAAGGTAATATTTATAATACGTAGGTTTCAAATATTATCAAAGACAAAGTCAAAGCATTTTTTTAAAATAAACCATTTACAGGCCCTTTTGAACTGTCAAAGAGTCAGTCAGGAAGTTGAAGTTAGTGGCTCACTCCAAAATGTAAACAAGTCTCTATGGACAGGAACAAGCCTGAAACTCCACGGACACTCTTTTAAATCAAGTGTTTATATGATTCTTGTTGATTCTACGTGTAAATCAGTGAAGGTGAATTCTTTATTGCCACATGTTATCCAAAAGGCTAGACGGAAGTTATTAGCTTAGACAGCACTTAATGACGATGAACGTAAACATTATGGACCATCGCCAAGTTGATTATAACAATTATAATAATTATAATAATAATTATAATTGACATTGACATTTGTCGGGCATGTCACCGGCCGGGTGAATCAATCCGTCATATTATCTCTGGATGTTCTCGTCTTGCTAACGAAGAGTACTTGCACAGGCACAACCTTGTGGCCAGGATTATCCATCAGCAACTTGCTCTGAATTACAACCTCGTGGAATCAGAAGTTCCATACTACAGGTATGTGCCCGATCCAGTTCTTGAAAATGGCAATGTCACATTGTACTGGGATCGATCCATCATCACTGACAGGACTATTGTAGCCAATAAGCCTGATATAGTGGTGGTGGATCGATTGGAGAGGCGCGCAATGATTATTGACATAGCTGTTCCTCATGACGAGAACCTCATGAAGGCCGAGAAAGACAAGCAGATAAAGTATCTTGACTTGGCCCATGAGGTTGTCGACATGTGGAATGTGGACTCAGCGATCATTGTGCCGATAATTGTTACAGCCAATGGCTTAATTGCCAAGAGCCTCGACCAACATCTAAGGAGGCTCTCGTTAGACGGCTGGATCAAGGGCTTGATTCAGAAGGCAGTACTTCTGGACACGGCCCGCATTGTCAGGAGGTTTCTCTCTCTGGAGCCCTGACCGCCGGTAGCTTGGACCCTGTTCCCGATACCGGTGAGGTACTATTTTTTTATATTTTTAAATGTTTTTGTTTTTATATGAATATTTAAAAATGTAATTTAATATGTATATAAAATAAATGAATGTGAATAATAATAATATGTGGGGACATTTTTCACACACGGCCATCTGACCCCAAACTAGGGAGACCCTGTACTGTGGGTGTCAGACAGCTGATATACATACACAAATACATTTTCTTTTTTGTAAATACGTACATATTATATAGATAAACAACACCCAGACACAAGGCTAACACAAGTGCTCATCACACAAATGCGGCGGGCGGGAATCGAACCCTTAACACGCTGCGCAGCAGTCGATCGCTCAGCCACTGCGCCAACCGTGTCGTCAAGGAAAAACAATTTGAACGCCAATCGTTTTTCCTTGCTTACGAATTATGTACTAGATATACGATATTGTGAGACATATTCAAATCATCACCATTTAACCACCAATATCAACCTTCCCTCTTCAAAGACCGAGACAGGTAGGGCACCTCTATTTACAAATAATTGTTACCTTAAAGCTCTGCGGGCATATTCCAAACAGATATCTGTCTAGCGTCTGTTTGAGTTCATCTGCGAACACAAGAGCAGCTCCCTCGTTCATCTGTGGATAAACAAACAATGATTAATGTGTATTTACGTCATTAGAGAGGTTAATTGTAGAGGAAAATGACGTGTGAAATGTGTGGACGCACAGTTGATCTATTAGTAAATAAGACGGTTGAAATTTGACACGCAACTTAATTTTTAGGGTTCCATACCCAAAGGGTAAAAACGGGACCCTATTACTAAGACTTCGCTGTCTATAACCGCGATAGCTAGACAGTTGAAAATTTTAAAAATTATGTATATCTATTGCCGCTATAACAGCAAATACTAAAAACAAAATAAAATAAATATTTAAGGGGGGCTCCCATACAACAAACGCGATTTTTTTGCCCTTTTTTGCTCGATGTCTAATGTTGTACCTATAGATAATGGTACGGAACCCTTCATGCCGACCCGACTCGCACTTGGCCAGTTTTTAGATGTCGTTAAGTATCATGTTGTCGCCAAACTTTTTAAGTGCATTGTTTGTAGTAATGGACAGACTTTGAAGAATAACGTCTAAATGTCGTTCCTCAGATTTTTTCAAATTCTTTCCACCCTCATGTCTCATGTGTGTGCACAAACAACCAGACTAGGAACAACTACCTGTAAGCCATGCAAATATTTCTTATGCGCGGGAGTCGAACCCGAGGCACACAAGCAGCTATTCTCTCAGCCACTGCGCCGACCATACCGCTCCGTATCAGAGTTTTAGAGCTGCTGGTCTGCATCTCGACCAGAAAAGTATGTAAAATATGTCAATAAACAAGAGACATATCATCATAATACCTAATCGTCTGTATTTTTTGAAAAAACATTTACCTGTCACAGGTTTATAGCCAGCTGGTCAAAACGTGTGATTATTCATAGTAATAGCAAACACACAATTCGAGGGCGTTTGATCGATTGTTCTTACAATTTTAACTGCTCCTTAAAATGTTATTGATTGTAAAGCCATAACCCCTATTTCAAACGTGTTTTAGCACTAATTGTAATGGTACTTATTTCGACTGAATGAAATAAAGAAGATAAAAGTGTAATAGTTCTACTATCGTAAAAAAGCTTTTTTTACAAAAAAGACATTCGTTTGGGAAGTCGGTGCCTTTGTTTTGTATTGCCACCGACTTTCAATACTTATGTCATGTGTGTTCTGTGCCAAAGTTATTTATCACTTTTTAGTTTTTGAAGGCTGTTGTCATTTTTTTGTTAAAAATATATTTATTTTATTTTTGTTTACTTTATTTTTGTTTGTTTTTGTTTATCATTTAATTATCACACTATATAAATGCTTATCAACATATTACACACTTTCACACTACACCTTCACCATTACACAAAATCTCTATATCACGTATGCGGTCCGGTTCCCACAACAGCCACTTTGTTCCAATAACGATAACGCTAAATATGAAACTATTTTTAAGAAATTATTTATACGACTACACTTATTCCGGAGCTATTTACTAATTGTTTGTTGCAGTGACGAATCATTAAATAGTTATGCAATGACTCCCGTGTTGTACCAATATGCGTCTTTTTACTTTCAAAATGCTGGACCTAACATCAATATCTAATGAGCTGGATGCTATCGGTACAACCCAGTTTTACTTTTGTAAACCGGAGCAATGCGTAACTATCTTAAATGATACAAATCATACAGTAAATATACTACATGTCAATATACGCAGCGTAAACCGAAACATCGACGAACTTACTGTGTTCTTACAAACCCTGACTATATTTCCGGAAGTGATTACCTTAACCGAATGTTGGCTAAGCAAAACACCACATATTCCACCACTTGAGGGCTATGTAAGCTATCATACACTAAATAACATCAATCAAAATGATGGTATTATTATTTACATTAAATCTTTTCTACTGCATACAGTAACTGAACCAAAAATATTGGATACTAATTGTATGTTATGTAGAATAGAATCTGCAGATCTGATAATAATAGCCCTGTATCGCCCGCCCTGTAATCGTAATATTGATAATTTTATAAACGGACTGGATAACGTTCTGGCATCCATATCTAACAATAAAAATATAGTACTAATCGGAGACCTCAATATAAATATTATCCCTGATCACCTAAGTCACCAAGCCAACGAGTACCTAAACTTAGCCGCCCTTCATGGCCTTTTACCTACGCATAAGATGCCCACCCGGGGCAAGAACTGCTTAGATCATATCTTCCTTAAATCAGAATTAAAGAATATCACATTGGTATTTGATACTTACATTACCGACCACGCGCCTATCCTCCTAAATATTAAAACTAACCTGAAAATAGCTAACCGTAAAACCAAAACAGTTAAAGTGGACTATCCTTCAGTATTTACTGCTATTTCAAAGACTGATTTTGGGTCAATTATGGATATTACAGATGCGGAAATAGCAGCTGAAAAGTTAGTCTCAATTCTTGGTTCCATAATTAAACAACACACTATAGCTAGGTCTATTCCATCAAAATGCAGAATACTTAAGCCATGGATAACTAATGGTTTACTACGTTGCATTCGCAATCGAGACGCTATGTGTCGACGGTTAAAGACTAACCCTGACAACTACACTCTCAAACACACTTTTGTGAGATACCGCAACTTTTGTAACAAGCTACTTAAAAGATTGAAACATGCTTACGAGAAAAATGAATTCATAAAAGCCAGAAATAATCCTAGAGCAACTTGGAAAGTAATCAAAAATATTGTACAATCGGACAACTCTAGAAACCCACCAACTGAACTTCTGAAGACAGGGCCCGATAAAAGTACATGTGTAAACATGGTTAACGATTACTTCTCCAGTATAGGTAGTCAGCTAGCACAGAAACTTCTTTCCACCACACAGAACTCGGTGCATTTGCTAGATGATGACACTGTTACCAACTCCCTCGTACTCATGCCAACGGATGAGTGTGAGGTGGAGCAAATTATTCACGGCCTACGTAGTGACACTGCTGTTGGATGGGACGCAATCCCAACGCAGTTGTTACAGAAGTGCTCCAACAGTCTGGTACCGGTGATTACACATATCTGCAATATTTCTATGTCAAGCGGAATCTTTCCCAAAATTTTCAAAAGGGCCATCGTCCACCCTATCCACAAGAGCGGGAACAGAGACAGTGTAAATAATTACAGGCCAATTTCTGTTTTGCCTGCATTATCAAAGGTCCTTGAGAAATTACTCAATATTAGACTACAAAACTTTCTCAAGAGTAATAACATCTTGGCGCCAAACCAATTCGGCTTTAGGGAGGGTAAATCCACGGAAAATGCTGTGGGCTCCCTTATCGATCAAGTAGTTGGTTTCCTTGATCAAAAACAAAAATGTCTCGGCATTTTCCTGGATCTTACAAAAGCTTTTGACACTGTCTCTGTTCCTCGGCTTTTGTTGAAGATGGAAAGAATGGGAATCCGTGGATATGCCCTTAAAATTTTCAAAGATTATCTCTCTGATAGAACACAGTTTGTTCAGATCGATTCATTTGTAAGTGAAACTGTTTCTATAAACTTTGGGGTACCACAAGGTTCGATCTTGGGTCCCACTCTCTTCCTTCTCTATATTAACTCCCTATGCTTACTCTCCCTTTCTAACTGCGTCATTTTTTCCTACGCTGATGACACAGCGTTACTCATCCATGGCAAGAGCTGGTCTGAGGCTATTACCAGAGCCGAACAAGCTCTAAGGCAAGTTATGCAATGGTTGTCGGGAAATCTCTTAACCCTTAATCTAAGTAAAACTACCTACTTGACCTTCTCGCTGACATCTTCCACTCAACCTCCTAATGAACACATAGCTCTCAAAGCCCATACTTGCGACCCAAGTACTCCAAATGTCTCCGCTTCATCCTGTGATTGTCCTTTTTTAACCAGGTCCACCGAAGTAAAATACCTTGGAGTATATATTGATCCATTAATCAGCTGGAAAAATCATATAACGATTCTTACCGCTCGAGTTCGTAAGACGATTTACATCTTCATAAGACTTCGCTATTCTCTTGAATTGAATACTCTAAGGATGGTATACTGTGCCTTATGTCAGTCTATACTGACTTATTGTATAACCGTGTGGGGAGGTGCTGGGAAAACCCTCTTGCTACCTCTAGAGCGAGCACAGAGGGCTGTGCTTAAGGTCATGTCCTTTAAACCCTTCAGGTATCCGACAGTACAGCTTATGGATGATTGTCAAATTCTATCTGTGAGGCAACTTTTTGTTCTGGGAACCGTTTTGAGAAAGCATAGCACTCTTGAATACGACAAAGCTATAACAACAAAGCGCCGCTCTTACGTAGTTTGTCAAACCCAGCGGTATCGTAGCTCCCTGGCTGCACGGCACTACAATGTGATTGGAGGTCACATTTATAATAAAATAAATAAATATTGCAATATCTATCCACTCACCAAATTCGAATGTAAAAGAAAGGTCTCAAACTGGCTTCTCAATAAACCATACGATGATACTGAGAACCTGCTTAAATTATCTACACTGTAATGGGAACCTTTACCCTACATTATCATACACTTCAATCATTACACTCGTCGGTTACGTGCACACATAAATATACATACACACACACACACTCACACCACTTACACACACAGTCACATTATACATTCCTACATACCACATACTTACACACACAGTCACATGACACATTCCTACATATCACATATTTACTCACACATTTATCTTTCTACGATTTTTTTTTTTTTTTGTAATTTAGTTTGTTTTTATTCTTTTTCTTTCTTTGAATGCAAGCATTATATGTATACAACTTCACTCACGTGAACACGTTCCGCTTAGAAGCTAATATACATTGTGTTAATATGAGCGAGGGCCCTGGTACCCTTAACACAAGTTAGATCTTAATTTGGGTACCAGAGTTCAACTAAACTAGCATCCAAATAGTCTTTTATGTAATACTTGTGTTTTTCTGTGTGTAGTTAATTGCAAATAAATATATTATTATTATTATTATTATTATTATTTTCCGCTTTTTCGTACCTACCTCTTATCATCCAAATCCAATAAGTAATATTAACAAAAAGAGAATTACCATTTACTTTTGCCGGAGAAATCGCGTAACAAACATACAAAAAAAAACATACAGTCGAATTGAGAACCCTCTTCGGTTTTGAAATCGGTTGATAAAAAAGAGCAGGAATATGAGAGAGAATGGATTCCTTGTAAATTACTGAGGGATATTTTTCAACATCTACCACGTAAGCCTCCACTCGCTCATGCATTGAGTACACTAATAAGGATGTTATGTGTAGGTAAATGTCATTCATCTGCGCAAAACCAAACAAACGCTAAATGTTTCCCGTAGTTAAGCTTTGAAATGCAAACATAAACAGCTTTATAAAATGAAAAATTTGTAAACGACGTTATTACATAAAGATCAAAGAGTAACGATTGCTTCAAAAGTGTTAAAATAGTGAGAAAATGTGTGGTTTCTTTTGTTTTTTAGTCAAATAAACATATATCCGTTTATCTGAACTGGCTATAAAAGTATCCATACAATTTTTAAGATTAATCTGAATTGGCTACTTTTATGCCCCGACGCCATTTTTTTTTAATTATTTTAATTATGTCTAATTTACTTAATTTTTTTACGTAACACATTATACTTCCATGCAATAATCTGTGGGGTCTTGAAATTCCGCTCATTGTGGTATATGACAATACTAGACGAGAATATCTGGAACATTTATTTATCTGTATCCTTTTTCTGTCAATCAATCATGTCGTTCATAAGACAATATAGCAATATTAATAGCTGGTAATGTGGAAGTTTTAATTGTATTATTATAAAACGGCGATAACTTGGAAAATAAATGAATCATCGAGATTAAAACTAATAAGTAAAACTTAAAACAAAATAAATCGCAAAATTGTGTGTTTGTGTCAGCAGTCCCTACAGCGCTACAGTTCTTACGATTTTGAGCGCCCCCCTCCAAGTGTCGTATCTGATATAGAGCGGGGAAGGGAGTGTCCCTTCTGTACGTAGTACTATTAAGTATTCTGTGCTAATAACCTTGTGAATTTTTATGTTCTTCTTCGGAAACCGGCTTGTTCGAAAACCGGCTTGTTCGGAAACCGGCTTGTTCGGGAGGCTGTCGTCAAACATGCGCGCGAGACGATTCGTGATGACTTTTGAAAACAACTTGCAGCCGGGCATTGTCGCCCTTTTTGGAGAGTTTGGACCTCTGTGGCCTGTGGCGTTTTACCCTCGATTATGACGGAACTAAAGGCCCTTAAGTACCGGTTTTCCAAGGCCGAACTTAGCCCCCCTGCCGAACTTAGCCCCCTGCCGAACTTAGCCCCCTGAGCCCCCTGCCGAACTTAGCCCCCTGAGCCCCCCTGCCGAACTTAGCCCCCCTGCCGAACTTAGCCCCCCTGCCGAACTTAGCCCCCCTGCCGAACTGAACTTCTCCCCGCCGAACTCTCCCCGCCGAACTTCTCCCCGCCGAACTTCTCCCCGCCGCGCTTCTCCCAGCCGAACTCCTCCCCGAAGCGCTTCTCCCCGCCGAACATCTCCACGCCGCGCTTCTCCCCGCCGAACTTCTCCCCGCCGATCTTCTCCCCGCCGCGCTTCTCCCCGCCGCGCTTCTCCCCGCCGAACTTCTCCCCGCCGCGCTTCTCCCCGCAGAACTTCTCCCCGCCGCGCTTCTCCCCGCCGAACTTCTCCCCGCCGAACTTCTCCCCGCCGAACTTCTCCCCGCCGAACTTCTCCCCGCCGAACTACAAGAAGAAGAAGGAAGAAGAAGAGAAGAAGAAGAAGGGAGAAGAAGGGAAGGGAGGGAGGGGAGAAGTTCGGCGGGCAGAAGTTCGGCGGGGAGAAGTTCGGCGGGGAGAAGCGCTGCGGGGAGAAGTTCGGCGGGGAGAAGTTCGTCGGGGAGAAGCGCGGCGGGGAGAAGTTCGGCGGGGAGAAGCGCGGCGAGGAGAAGTTCGGCGGGGAGAAGCGCGGCGGGGAGAAGTTCGGCGGGGAGAAGCGCGGCGGTGAGAAGTTCGGCGGGGAGAAGCGCGGCGTGGAGAAGCGCGGCGGGGAGAAGCGCGGCGGGGAGAAGTTCGGCGGGGAGAAGCGCGGCGGGGAGAAGTTCGGCGGGGAGAAGCGCGGCGGGGAGAGTTCGGCGGGGAGAAGTTCAGTTCGGCAGGGGGGCTAAGTTCGGCAGGGGGGCTAAGTTCGGCAGGGGGGCTAAGTTCGGCAGGGGGGCTAAGTTCGGCAGGGGGCTAAGTTCGGCAGGGTGCCGTTTGATGGTGAGTCTTTCTATGGCAGATTTAGGGTGCAGTGTAGTGCGTGTAGTTCGTTCTAATTGTTCAGTGTCTGTTTTAGTCCATTTTATAACTCCGAATGAATACGTCAGTACAGGGATAGCGAAAGTATTTATAGCTTTAATGAGATGTTTACTCGAGAGTTGGGTTTTACAGATGGCGTTAAGTCTTTTCTTGTACTCTGTTGTTATTGTATTTTTAATTCTTACATGGGGTTATTCCTTTCAACTGAGTGTACCCTAAATATTTGTATAAATCAGTCGGCTCCATTGCTGTTATAGTGTCCGTGTCATTTACTACATAGTCGCCAGGTCGTACTTTGCCCTTTACAATGTGAAGTGTTTTACATTTGTCTAAACCAAATTGCATGTTAATGTCCCTACTGAATTCTGCTGTTACTTCTACTAAACGTTTCATATCTTTTTCTGATTTTGCGTACAATTTGATGTCGTCCATATATATAAGGTGTGATATTGTTGTTTCATGTGTAGTGTGTTTGAGGCAGTATCC
The DNA here is from genome assembly GCA_947361185.1 of Charanyca ferruginea. NCBI lineage: Eukaryota > Metazoa > Arthropoda > Insecta > Lepidoptera > Noctuidae > Charanyca > Charanyca ferruginea. Next base: position 6,463,096 of record OX376080.1, on the reverse strand, counting down.
GGTCTTACTGTTTTGCAGCAAATGAGATAAAGGGTTTAGTGCGAGACAGAACCACAATGGGCTTAAGGAATCACCTTGGTAGATACCTTTTTTTATTGATATCTGTCGTGTGGTGACGGTATTGTAACTGCAATTTATCTGTAGTGTTGTTTTCCACTGTGGCATAATTAGGCGTAAAAAATCAATAATTTTCGGGTTTATTCTATAGATCTCTAAAATTTTTATTAACCAGGAATGAGGAACACTGTCGAAGGCTTTTTTGTAGTCAATATATGTGCAATGAAGATTTCTGTTTTTTGTTGTGGCGTGTTTATGTATAGTAGAGTCAATAATCAGTTGTTCTTTGCATCCCATGTGCCCCCGCCTGCATCCTTTCTGTTCCTCTGCTATTATGTTATGGCGGTCAATGTGTGAGTTAATGCTTTTTGTGATTGCTGATGTTAAAATTTTGTATATAGTAGGTAGGCATGTGATTGGTCTGTATTGAGAAGGCTGACGTGTGTTTTTAGTTTTAGGTAGCATGTAAGTGATTCCTGTTGCAATAAAGTCGGGTGTATTCTGTTTTCTTAATATAATGTCTGTTAAATTTTTTGCTATTATTTTGTGTAATGAAAAAAATGAAAAAAAATGAAAAAAAAAAAAAATATATAATTAATATTATTATTATTAAAACCTCACGAGCCCTGTCTCGTGAGGTTCCGGGTATCCTAGTGTAGCCTAGGAGGTGGTCGGCTGTTGAACTGAACTTTCCTGTGGTGCCTTAAAAAGAATTTAACGCCTCCAGGCAGGGCAAAGACTTATTAAACTAAGCGACTACAAAAAAAGGGGTGGGATATGGACCTCAGTTTAGTTCCTGGGGGAGGGTAGCTCAGCGGCGGGAGCGGTCTGGCACGAGCAAGGGTCGGGGAGTGTCAAGTGTCAAAACTTGCTTGTGATAAAATATAATTATACTTCGAGGTCTGGCTATGTCTGAGAAAAGTCATTTATTAGGTACTAGTACCTACTCACTTTACGGCAAGCGATGATCGAAGACAAAGCTACCATGACCTGGCTGGTTTCAGTCATGGCCAGAAACCAAAGTAGGCAAGTATTAAAGCAGGCTTTTAAATAATCTTACAAGTAGGGTACAAAATAACTCTAGGGTATTATATTACTAGGGCAATGCACTCTTATTAATGATCCACTTTCACTACCATTCATTCATGCGGATCATTACAATGAGCCGGAAAGTAGGTACTGTATATGACGATAAAGATGATTTTAAACATTATAACGTTTTATTTTGAAAATATGTATACGTACTTCCTCAACGATCATGATTCTGAAAAATTATGCAATGACACTCAAACACTTAAAACCGTTTTATAACGCCAATATTTAAAATCTAGAAGAAAAGATAATAGTCATAACAAATACTTATCTATATTTATAAATATTGTCTATGGTTTTTACGTATGTATGATTGCTTTGGCTCAATTCTAGCTCGTTATAAAAAATGTAAAATCTGTATTGCCACCTGTCCGCAATATTTTTCTACTAATGTTGCATTCTTCCAGAAATAATAAGTACTATATTTAAATTCAAGTTCTAATAATTTTAATTTTTTTTCGTCATAAAATGAGAATTAAATTTAAATAACCCGGAATTATACAAACAGAATCACTACAAACAGAAACATGCAGTAGGTTGGTATTTAAATAATGATTCATACAAACTCACGAAAAAAACATTACATTAAAATTAGACATTCAATATTTTAAACACACGAAAGTGAATCATGCAATCGTTCGGGTGCCGGCAATAGCCCAGTACCAACGCAAAAAGCGAGTGCGCTAAAAATAAACAATAACATACAAAAATAACATATCCGTTTATCTGAACTGGCTATAAAAGTATCCATAAAATTTTTAAGATTAATCTGAATTGGCTACTTTTATGCCCCGACGCCATTTTTTTTTAGTTACGTAATTTTTTTACGTAACACATTATACTTCCATGCAATAATCTGTGGGGTCTTGAAATTCCGCTCACTGTGGTATATGACAATACTAGACGAGAATATCAGGAACATTTATATATCTGTATCCTTTTTCTGTCAATCAATCATGTCGTTCATAAGACAATAAAGCAATATTAATAGCTGGTAATGTGGAAGTTTTAATTGTATTATTATAAAACGACGAAAACTTGGAAAATAAATGAATCATCGAGATTAAAACTAATAAGTAAAACTTAAAACAAAATAAACCGGCTTGTTCGGAAACCGGCTTGTTCGGAAACCGGCTTGTTCGGAAACCGGCTTGTTCGGAAACCGGCTTGTTCGGAAACCGGCTTGTTAGGAAACCGGCTTGTTCGGAAACCGGCTTGTTCGGAAACCGGCTTGTTCGGGAGGCTGGAAGTCGTCAAACATGCGCGCGAGACGATTCGTGATGACTTATGAAAACAACTTGCAGCCGGGCATTGTCGCCCTTTTTGGAGAGTTTGGACCTCTGCACCATGCCTGTGGCGTTTTACCCTCGATTATGACGGAACTAAAGGCCCTTAAGTACCGGTTTTCCAAGGCCCTTAAGGCTCTTAAAAGGCCCTTAAGTACCGGTTTTCCAAGGCCCTTAAGGCCCTTAAGTACCGGTTTTCCAAGGCCCTTAAGGCCCTTGCCTTAAGTACCGGTTTTCCAAGGCCCTTAAGGCCCTTGCCTTAAGTACCGGTTTTCCACCCCCTGATCGCTAAGATCGCCCCCCTGCCGAACTTAGCCCCCTGCCGAACTTAGCCCCCCTGCCGAACTTAGCCCCCCTGCCGAACTTAGCCCCCCTGCCGAACTTAGCCCCCCTGCCGAACTGAACTTCTCCCCGCCGAACTCTCCCCGCCGCGCTTCTCCCCGCCGAACTTCTCCCCGCCGCGCTTCTCCCCGCCGAACTTCTCCCCGCCGCGCTTCTCCCCGCCGCGCTTCTCCACGCCGCGCTTCTCCCCGCCGAACTTCTCCCCGCCGAACTTCTCCCCGCCGCGCTTCTCCCCGCCGAACTTCTCCCCGCCGCGCTTCTCCCCGCCGAACTTATCCCCGCCGAACTCTCCCCGCCGAACTTCTCCCCGCCGAACTTCTCCCCGCCGCGCTTCTCCCAGCCGAACTTCTCCCCGAAGCGCTTCTCCCCGCCGAACTTCTCCCCGCCGCGCTTCTCCCCGCCGAACTTCTCCCCGCCGAACTTCTCCCCGCCGCGCTTCTCCCCGCCGCGCTTCTCCCCGCCGAACTCTCCCCGCCGCGCTTCTCCCCGCCGAACTTCTCCCCGCCGAACTTCTCCACGCCGAACTTCTCCCCGCCGCGCTTCTCCCCGCCGCGCTTCTCCACGCCGCGCTTCTCCCCGCCGAACTTCTCCCCGCCGCGCTTATCCCCGCCGAACTTCTCCCCGCCGCTCTTCTCCCCGCCGAACTTCTCCCCGCCGCGCTACTCCCCGCCGAACTTCTCCCCGCCGCGCTTCTCCCCGCCCAACTTCTCCCCGCCGAACTCTCCCCGCCGAACTTCTCCCCGCCGAACTTCTCCCCGCCGCGCTTCTCCGAGCCGAACTTCTCCCCGAAGCGCTTCTCCCCGCCGAACTTCTCCCCGCCGCGCTTCTCCCCGCCGAACTTCTCCCCGCCGCGCTTCTCCCCGCCGAACTTCTCCCTGCCGAACTTCTCCCCGCCGAACTTCTCCCCGCCGCGCTTCTCCCCGCCGAACTTCTCCCCGCCGCGCTTCTCCCCGCCGAACTTCTCCCCGAAGCGCTTCTCCCCGCCGAACTTCTCCCCGCCGCGCTTCTCCCCGCCGAACTTCTCCCCGCCGAACTTCTCCCCGCCGACCTTTTCCCCGCCGCGCTTCTCCCCGCCGCGCTTCTCCCCGCCGAACTTCTCCCCGCCGCGCTTCTCCCCGCCGAACTTCTCCCCGCCGAACTTCTCCCCGCCGAACTTCTCCACGCCGAACTTCTCCCCGACCGGCCAGCCGCCGGCTTCTTCCCCCGGCCAGTTCAGATAAACGGATATGTTATTTTTGTATGTTATTGTTTATTTTTAGCGCACTCGCTTTTTGCGTTGGTACTGGGCTATTGCCGGCACCCGAACGATTGCATGATTCACTTTCGTGTGTTTAAAATATTGAATGTCTAATTTTAATGTAATGTTTTTTTCGTGAGTTTGTATGAATCATTATTTCACACTGTTGTTTTATTTTACTGCATGTTTCTGTTTGTAGTGATTCTGTTTGTATAATTCCGGGTTATTTAAATTTAATTCTCATTTTATGACGAAAAAAAATTAAAATTATTAGAACTTGAATTTAAATATAGTACTTATTATTTCTGGAAGAATGCAACATTAGTAGAAAAATATTGCGGACAGGTGGCAATACAGATTTTACATTTTTTATAACGAGCTAGAATTGAGCCAAAGCAATCATACATACGTAAAAACCATAGACAATATTTATAAATATAGATAAGTATTTGTTATGACTATTATCTTTTCTTCTAGATTTTAAATATTGGCGTTATAAAACGGTTTTAAGTGTTTGAGTGTCATTGCATAATTTTTCAGAATCATGATCGTTGAGGAAGTACGTATACATATTTTCAAAATAAAACGTTATAATGTTTAAAATCATCTTTATCGTCATATACAGTACCTACTTTCCGGCTCATTGTAATGATCCGCATGAATGAATGGTAGTGAAAGTGGATCATTAACAGCTTTCTGTAGGTAGGTACTAGTGTCGTCAGTTGTTTTGGTTTTGGCTGCCTTCATATTTTTGATGGGTGTTATTGCCAGCTAGTGCATTGTACCTACTGTACTTTTTGATCTTGGCAAGAATAAGAGTGCATTGCCCTAGTAATATAATACCCTAGAGTTATTTTGTACCCTACTTGTAAGATTATTTAAAAGCCTGCTTTAATACTTGCCTACTTTGGTTTCTGGCCATGACTGAAACCAGCCAGGTCATGGTAGCTTTGTCTTCGATCATCGCTTGCCGTAAAGTGAGCAGGTACTAGTACCTAATAAATGACTTTTCTCAGACATAGCCAGACCTCGAAGTATAATTATATTTTATCACAAGCAAGTTTTGACACTTGACACTCCCCGACCCTTGCTCGTGCCAGACCGCTCCCGCCGCTGAGCTACCCTCCCCCAGGAACTAAACTGAGGTCCATATCCCACCCCTTTTTTTGTAGTCGCTTAGTTTAATAAGTCTTTGCCCTGCCTGGAGGCGTTAAATTCTTTTTAAGGCACCACAGGAAAGTTCAGTTCAACAGCCGACCACCTCCTAGGCTACACTAGGATACCCGGAACCTCACGAGACAGGGCTCGTGAGGTTTTAATAATAATAATATTAATTATATATTTTTTTTTTTTTCATTTTTTTTCATTTTTTTCATTACACAAAATAATAGCAAAAAATTTAACAGACATTACATAAAGAAAACAGAATACACCCGACTTTATTGCAACAGGAATCACTCACATGCTACCTAAAACTAAAAACTCACGTCAGCCTTCTCAATACAGACCAATCACATGCCTACCTACTATATACAAAATTTTAACATCAGCAATCACAAAAAGCATTAACTCACACATTGACCGCCATAACATAATAGCAGAGGAACAGAAAGGATGCAGGCGGGGGCACATGGGATGCAAAGAACAACTGATTATTGACTCTACTATACATAAACACGCCACAACAAAAAACAGAAATCTTCATTGCACATATATTGATTACAAAAAAGCCTTCGACAGTGTTCCTCATTCCTGGTTAATAAAAATTTTAGAGATCTATAGAATAAACCCGAAAATTATTGATTTTTTACGCCTAATTATGCCACAGTGGAAAACAACACTACAGATAAATTGCAGTTACAATACCGTCACCACACGACAGATATCAATAAAAAAAGGTATCTACCAAGGTGATTCCTTAAGCCCATTGTGGTTCTGTCTCGCACTAAACCCTTTATCTCATTTGCTGCAAAACAGTAAGACCGGATACTGCCTCAAACACACTACACATGAAACAACAATATCACACCTTATATATATGGACGACATCAAATTGTACGCAAAATCAGAAAAAGATATGAAACGTTTAGTAGAAGTAACAGCAGAATTCAGTAGGGACATTAACATGCAATTTGGTTTAGACAAATGTAAAACACTTCACATTGTAAAGGGCAAAGTACGACCTGGCGACTATGTAGTAAATGACACGGACACTATAACAGCAATGGAGCCGACTGATTTATACAAATATTTAGGGTACACTCAGTTGAAAGGAATAACCCCATGTAAGAATTAAAAATACAATAACAACAGAGTACAAGAAAAGACTTAACGCCATCTGTAAAACCCAACTCTCGAGTAAACATCTCATTAAAGCTATAAATACTTTCGCTATCCCTGTACTGACGTATTCATTCGGAGTTATAAAATGGACTAAAACAGACACTGAACAATTAGAACGAACTACACGCACTACACTCACGAAACATAACCACCTACACCCTAAATCTGCCATAGAAAGACTCACCATCAAACGGCAACATGGAGGCAGAGGCCTAATAGATATCCAGCACCTATGGCGAAAACAAGTTAGTCGGCTAAAAACATTCTTCCACACAAAATCTCGCACTAGCGATATACATAAAGCCATTGTCACAAACGATCTCAACTACACACCACTTAACCTACACGAGCAGACAGATACACCAAACAACACCAATGACGACCGACAGAATCAAAAAATTGAAGATTGGAAGAAGAAAGTACTTCACGGACGACATCCTCATGACCTAGAGCAACCCCACATAAACACAGTAGCATCAAATAAGTGGCTCAAAATAGGTATTTTATTCCCCGAAACTGAAGGATTTATTATAGCCATCCAAGACCAGATCATTAACACAAGGAACTACAGAAAATATATAATCAAAGATCCTACAGTAACCAATGATAAATGCCGGAAATGTCATATTCAACCGGAAACGATACAACACATTACAGGCGCATGCACTACACTTACACAGCAGACTACACTCACAGACACAATCAGGTAGCCAACATCGTTCATCAAAAACTGGCACTCAAACACACACTCATACAAAACACCAACACACCTTACTACAATTATACTCCACAAACAATCTTAGAAAATACCACACATAAACTCTACTTCGACCGCGCTATACTAACCGACAGAACCATCCATTATAATAGACCGGATATAACCCTACAGGATAAAATAAATAAAGTTACTTACCTGATAGACATTGCAGTCCCCAACACACACAACATACAGAAAACAATCACTGAAAAAATAAGTAAATACACAGAGCTGAAGGAGGAAGTTACTAGAATATGGCGGCAAGAAAAAGTATACGTAGTCCCAATAGTCCTTTCCACCACAGGCGTTATTCCAAATCACCTTCTCCATAGCCTGAAATTATTAGATCTTAAAGAAACCCTCTATGTAACCCTACAAAAAGCTGCAATATTAAACACTTGCAGAATAGTCTGAAAGTTCATGCAGATAGAAGAACACGAAATAAATCCTCATCACAATACACCATCATGAACACACAATCTACACACCACACGCTACATTTTCTTGGCTTTGGCCCGTAAATGTAGCTAATACCAGCCTCGAGCTGAGAAGAACAAACAACACACCTAAATAATAATAATAATAATAATAATAATTTATTGTCTTCCAAGTGTTTACAGTTTTAGTTCTCTAGACCCCACACTAGGATTCCCTGTGTCGTGAGATCTAGTTTTGAATTTTTTTTTTTAATGTCTTTCATTACCAGGTTTTAATTGTCATTTTGTGTAGTGTTTGTGCAGATTGTCCTAAAGTGAGTGTAGTGTGAGAATATATGGCAGACCCCGGCAATTATACACTATTATAAAGACGCTTCTAATTGACTGCTACTAGATACCAGATTCACGAAGAAAAATCGTTTTAAAATAAGAACTGATTCATATTCTTATTTCAAAATATAATTAATTTCCCGCCATTTTTATAAACCACAACCTTGACAGCGCTCTATATTAGCTTTTATAAATATTACGCACAGGTATAATTCATGCAGCCAATATACGACAACCTACCACTCGATAATGTTCGTACGAAAGTTTGTGTTGGCTCTATGCCAGAATGGAGCGATAATATATGTTCGCTATTAGAAAATTGTAATGGTGGTCTATCCGTGTGTCAGTTCTTAGCACCATGACGCGATGACGTAATTTTTTGATAATTAGGCTTTAGAGGTCTCGTCTATAAAAAGGATGGATCACGGATTTTTAGACGGAGAATTAAGAATAATTATTTTTTTTAATCCTGGTAAAAAAAGAAACCGGTTTATAAAAACAAACGATTTTATTTTTCAAATGCCTTTTTTGCCTAAATATTCATGGAACATAGACATTAATGTGTGTGTGTGTGTGTGTGTGTGTGTGTGTGTTAATGTGTGTTAAGTATCATCAATCATCACTGAAACGATTTCTAATTTTCCGATTCAATTTCGAATTAAGTATAAAGCCCAAAGTCATGACAGTCTACACACGTTCGATCTTACCCGAAAGAACATACCTACCTACTCCGAGTATGTCCGCATGTGTAGAAGCTCATGTTTCTTGTCGGATGTAAAGAGGTAAAAAGGTTCATACTTTTGAGAAAATAAAAAAACCATTTTGAGTGTAGAGATACATACCATTAACTAAACACACATAAAAAAAACCTTTTTCAACTAATTGAAAAATAATATTTTTAGGAGTTTTATAGTTAGTCAATTGAGTAAGCAAATAGGTAAGTGACGTCACAGAATTCTATATATTACAATACAAATCTATTGAGAAATCGCGTATTGACAGCTTATAAAAAGTATGTCAATTGATCGATGGTGTCTATTGCACCTGTATTTAAGACTTCCTTTGATATTTAATAATATTTAAGCTATAATTTTATAAGGTGAGTGTAAATAAATACTCGATGCATGCATGTACCAAAAGCAGATTTTGTCTATGACCTAATTTTCTTTGTTACTTCTCTGCGGTAATTCTGAGTAGTTTTCTGAGTGCATTTTTTTGTTTACATTTACCAGTGATTAAAAGATCTTTTGATATTGTTAGATCAATCACTGGGTCGAATATTTCAATCAGTCTTTTGATCATGGATCCATTAAGAGCGCGTATTCGATTCGTGACGAAAACTTCATGTTTTTGCGTTTTGCCCAGAGCAATATCGTAATTATGTGAGCAGATTATTTAAAGACAATTTACAGTTTTAGAAAGATTAAGTCTTGATTTAGACAGCTACAGAGTAAAAGTATGATTTTTAATTATGGTTTTTTAAAGCGAAGACAATTCTTTCGTATCGTTTTACGAAAATAGACGTCAGAGTTAACTTTCAGGACCAATACAACCATTACAATATGCCAAAATATTTTGTTTTATGCGTTTTTCCAACAGTATATACAATCATAAAGACAGCTACAGAGCAAAAATTACAAAAATATGAATATTATGTATTAAAAAACAATGTTGAAAAAGTAGATAATCGGTTCACTTTGACAATTTTTTTTCACCAGTATTTGAATAAAAACATAACTGATATATTTATTTTATGAAAGTAAATGTTATGCTTAATATACAGAATATTTTTCAGTCCGTTATACGAGCTCATTTATTTTAGACAATTATTTTAAAAAGCCCTGTAAAACATCGCGCACTGTCGTTTGCCGATCAATTTCAATGATTCGTGCTTATTTCGTGCGTATTTCTTTATCTGATGCACACAAACCGACCATTGTGTTGTACTAGTGTGTGTCAATGCTGCTACGTCATTCTAGCAATCATTTAGATTTTGAGTTGCGCTAAATCGAATACGCGCCCTTAAGCTCAATGGCGATAGATGTAACGGATTTATTCAAAAATTTAGAAGGTGGTTTTGGTAGTTCACGTAGCTTCAGCCGGTGCAATTAAATTAAACTCGATGAATGTGGAGTGAACTTAAGATGAGCGAGAGAGTGAATTCATCGTGGGCAGTGACCAGTAGGCAGTGGGTTTACAGTGACCCCGTATTCTAAATTCATTAATTTACGCGTGTGCGGGTCACAGAAGGTCATATTGTGTATTTTGCTCTATAGATATGAGAAAAAATCTATAAATATGTTAGTGAGATAGTTTAGGCAAAAAGTAGTCGGAAAATGTTAGTTATAGTTCATAAAATATTTTTTTTTTAAATTAAATTTAAAGTTTTCAGTTTTTTTTAATCTGTTTTATAACACCATGAAATAGTAGCCGCCATGTTATTACGCCGTACGGCTGTGTAAACAAAAAATTGACAACTGCGAGTCAACCGATTGGCGTTTGTAGGCTTTGTACTTTTATTATTTTCGTATTCCAACGTATTTTTTTTATTTGTAATAATTAAAAAAATACGTTGGTTACGAAAATAATTACCTATTACAAAATATTATTGTAATTATGTTCAATTATCATAAATAATATCAGCGCATTTGTCAACCAGCGAACTGACGTCATTTCCGCAGAGCAATATGGCGTCCACTACGAAGCGTTTTCGTTAAAATACGCGCGAAAGGACCATGGGCGGAATCGTCCCCACCCATCAACAGCAATGAAATGTAGCTCAATTGACAGATCTTGGCAAGATGATAATTTTTTACTATGGGGACGTTGCTCAAATGCATTGGGTTCTCATACGAAGTAGTTTCTAACCAAATACAAATATTTCGTTTACGTATTATTGACGTGCACGGACGTGTCTCATTCCGCCCCACGCTCCGCTCAGCCGCTGCGCTCATCGCCTACTCGTTGCGCCCGCCGCAACGATTCCTGTAGTCGGCCGACTACTACCAATTAGATCAAAAGCTGCCTTTTCAAGGTTGTGTGGTGGCGGCATCGCCCATTCCTTGTCACCCGCCTTTGTTGTGTAGCTTTACTTGGCCCAACTTAGTTTCAGTGAAAAACCAGTTTCGTGGTCGTCGGTTAATACCTCACAGTGCCAACGAAGCCGAGGAACTTCTTTAGGAAGAGGCTGTCAATTGGAGTCGAGAGCTACTGTTTCAGCCTTGGGAGGTCTCCTAATCGAACTTAGTCTCTGGTTTCCTTTCACAGCTTCACACCTAGTATCGGTCGGGTCACACTTCAAAAATTTAAAAGATGCTTATTTATGGCACTGATCGATTGAATAAAAATTTTGTGTTTTTTGGTAGCATATTAGCACTACAGAATTTAATTGAGACACTTTTCAAAAATGGGTGTAATACCCTATTGCAACTTAATCGGTTTCATCATCAGCCGAAAGACATCCACTGTTGAACAAAAGCCTCCTCTACATGCGGTTGTTAGTCACACGGAAGCCGGTGCTGCCCGACTTCCAGACTGGATACGTTGGAAGTCATTGATAGACGTGCCAAGAGGCTCATTAACAACGACTTCCTGGTTAGGGCTAAGCTCCAGAGACTTGAACATCGCCGCACCGTTGCTACCCTATCGGTCTTTTATCGGGTACATTTCGGAGAGTGTGCTTTGGAATTGCACAATTTAATTCCCCCATCCCCATTCCATCATCGGACGAGCAGAGATACGGCGAAGCGTCACCGCTATATGGTTGAAGTTCCACGGTCTCGAACCAAGCGCTTTGACTCCACATTTATTGTGCGAACTGCCAGACTGTGGAATTCGCTGCCCGCCTCTCTGTTCCCTGGTGAATTGCGGTCAAACGCAAGCCTATTATATAATAATAAAAAAAAATGTCGCCTTTTATGATACCCTCGGGATGAAATGGGTAGGATTCTATTCCAGCCCGGACATCCCCAGAATAGGTAGTAGATTAAATTAGGAGATTCAGTAAATCGGTTGCGACAGACAGACACACGATTGAACCTATAAGAGTTCCGTTTGTCATCCGGACGTACGGAATCCTACAAATATCCATTGAAGTTTGCTACCTGTCTTCAAAACCGTCTTGAAACACGTCTATCTTTGCCAATTTGCCACTGGAATCGTAGGTATACTATTTATTTATTTGTCACCTACGGAAATAATTTGCTACTTGTAGGCTGAAGCGAATGCGTCTCGTAGAAACTGAAATATATGGCCACGTGGGCTGTGATGCATGTGTTGTAAGTCTTTGATGTTGACTTTTGAGATAATATGTAAAGTGTAGTAAGTTATGTGAACTTTATTCTGGGTGATTTTAATTTTTTATTACAAAATATATTTCAGGTAAATATTAATTTGACTTTGGAGCGAGAAAAAAATGTATGGTTGAAGTTCCGAATCGTAAAATGAATCGTAAAGGTATTTTTGTTAAGTATTTTCTGTTTAATCGAATTTTCCAAAGAAGAATATAAGTATCCTGGGGTTTTTTAACCCCCGACGAAAAACGACGGGGTGTTATAAGTTTGACGTGTCTGTGTGTGTGTGTGTGTGTGTGTGTGTGTGTGTGTGTGTGTGTGTGTGTGTGTGTGTGTGTGTGTGTGTCTGTGGCATCGTAGCTCCCGAACGGATGAACCGATTTTGATTTTGTTTTTTTTTGTTTGAAAGGTGAATTAGTCGGGAGTGTTCTTAGCTATGTTTGATGAAAATCGGTCCAAGATGGCCGCCGCTACAAAATTACTAATCACATATTTTTTCACAACTCCCTCAATATGGGTATCAAATGAAAGGGCTTCACTAGTAGAATACTTTACACTATGATAAATTGCAAATCCAAGATGGCCGGCACCACAAAATGGCGAATTACATTTTTTTTTCACAACTTCCTCAATATTGGTATCAAATCAAAGGGCTTGACTAGTAGCATAATGCATACTATATTGAAAGGGAATGAGGAATATTAATAAATCAACTAAATGAAAACTAAAAACTTGAAAATTAATTTTATAAACACTAAGGGCCAAAGGCCAAAGCACATACGCTACTTTTAGCATCGGCGATCGACGATTATGCGACTGTATCAATGCTGCATCGCGTTTTGGCGACTCTCTGCGTTCGGAAGCGGTATCGGAATCGCGCGTTTTAGTGACTGCTCCGATGATGCTGCATCGCGTTTTGGTGACTCTCTGCGTTCGGGCGCTGGTCGGCTGTAGTGTCGCTGATCGATAGTCGACTATCGATAGTTTGCCGATTTGCAATCAAATGGTATTGATTACAAAAAATATAAATTACAAAATTAATTCAATCAATCAATCAAATCAATTCAAAATCAATCAATCAATTTAACAATAAAAAACAAAAAAATCAACAACCAATCAATTCAATCAATCTTTTTTTTTTCTTTATCCCTTTTTAACTGTAGCTGTAACATAGGTCAGTAAAAATAAAAATAAAAACTATAGTGGTCTAATTGCACGGTCTTCCTTTAATTACATTGCTGGTTTTGTGTAAGGGCCTTAGAAGACTAGCTAGTCTCTTCTAAGGCACAAAACCAAACTAAATTACGTTTAAAAAATTTAAAATAAAAATTAAATTAAAAATTTAAAAAACCCCCAACGCAAAATATAAAAGCGATTATTTAAAAAGTTAAAAATAATACCTTTTGTTGAGCCCTCAAATGTTTGTTCGTTGAAATGGCGCTATAATGTCGCGGCGGGGTACCGCTAAGTAAGTCAGATCCTTCATTTCATTGACTTACCTACTCTTAATTTACCAGCATTTCCGACCAACTTGCTTCGGTACGATAAAATTTTTGTTGCAAATGAAGTTACCATGAGTTCGCTATTTTAACTATTTAGTTATTGCTAACTTAGCGGTACCCCGCCGCGACATTATAGCGCCATTTCAACGAACAAACATTTGAGGGCTCAACAAAAGGTATTATTTTTAACTTTTTAAATAATCCCTTTTATATTTTGCGTTGGGGGTTTTTTAAATTTTTAATTTAATTTTTTTAATGTTTATTTCAAACTTTTTAAATTACAAGAACTACGCGCTACGCACTAAGTTAATAACAAATTTCCAAGACACAAATTCTCTAAAAATACACATTAAATTAACCCTGACAACCCGATTCATTTTCAATTAGCTATAAAGTTTGCTTTTTCGTCGCTTAAATAGTAGGTACCTAAGTCAATTGAGTTGGAAAAAAAGTGACGTCACATTTTACTATTGTCATACAACATTTTGGAGGGAATTACGATTTGACAGTTCATAAAAAGTAGGTCAATTGATTGGTGGTGTCAGGGACCCAATTATAACTTAGTGAGTTGTTTAGACGGTCGTAATGGTTATAATTCTGTAAACACAAATTCCAAATGCGTCTATTTCTTATTACAGTACAACCTGATACTGTGCTGCAACTTCCAAAAAACGTAAGAAATTAAGCTTTAAAAAAAATTTTGTTTCGTCCAACGCAATGTTCGAATACAAACGAGTGACTGAGAACGCGATAACATCGCATAAAGATTGGCATGCGGAGATTTGTGTACATGAGTGCAATATGAACGGCCAAAGTTCAGATGTGCAAAAAAGCTGATTTTCGGACGTGTTTACTGAATTTGTTTCTCATAAAAGTTATTTTTTCGTTACATAGGAACCTAGATATTACCACAAGATACCAGTGTGTTAAAAATATTTGGAGGATAATTTGTTATAAGGCCGTAAAGTATGACGTTATGATGGGCGCTCTTAAGACGCTGGCATGGTTTTCAGAAGGAAATAAGCAGTCTTCAAAACAGAAAAATAAAAATTTCAACACAGTGAGGACAGAATTATCAAATCTATTTGCACATCGACATTGTGGTTGTATCACAATCATTTTACGAGATAATTTACAGAAATAATTTTCTATTCCAACACTAGCGTATAAAAAACTTGTCACACGCATTCTTACATAAATATTGGCGTAAAATAAAAACTAGGTTTTGTGTGAGAATGACGAAGAACTACTTCGTCTTCCGAGTTTTACGAAATTAAAACATTTTTAAACATTGTTTTTTAATGTTTTTTTCATAAAGACTTGTTTTTTTTTTGTGGAAATATTTATGTTTTTGGCATATCACACACAGTCTCCAGATTACAGCTGTTAGCTGTTACGGAATCAGAACATTCTTTGCAGTGCAAATTCTGGCAAAATCATACATGTACTACGTCTGTCTTGTCTATTGGATTGGACGTCTATGGTCAAAGACGGAGCATTTTCTCTCAATTAAACCTTTTATTACAAACACTTTTGAATTATCAAGGAGTCGGTCAGAAACGCTGAAGCTAAATAATTCCAAAATAAAAAGTAAGTGGATCTCCATGGAGAAATACGAGAAAGAAACTCCACGGATACTGTATTCAATCAACTAGTGTTTATTAAATCCCGTTGACATTATTCTCGTTGGTTTTCATGTGATAATGATCAATATAAGTAATACACTTCAAAAAAATAAAGATATATTAGCCAGTCCAATCTTAGGCGTTGTCCTAACAGAACGCGACTACGCGATCACCCCCTCCACCCCCTCCACCCGCTCCTCGTCGCCCCGACGAAATTGTCACGCGAATTCAATTAGGACACCTAATTCGACATCAAAATGTTTGATCTCGCGTTTGCATGAACTTATTTCGCGCGAATAGATAACAAGTATTTTAGTCGAGACACCGCATCGCGCGAATGCCAATTAGGACACACATTCGACATTAATAAATGATTGATCGCGGACTAAAATTCGCGCGAACTAACGATGATCGCTTGTCGCGTTCTATTAGGACGACGCCTTACAATAGTGTGAAAAAGTAATGAACATCGAACCATCTATCCATCATAATAAGATTTTCTGCGCACAATTTGTATTATGTCGCTCAAACGTGAAGTCTGCGGTCAAGGCTGACTCCGTCGCGCTCACTGATAAGAAATCGTTCACATTTGCTGAAACTCAAGCGTTTTGGCACAGCTGTACTGAAATGATTTCATTCAATGCTATGGAGATAAAACAGTCTTCGACTCCGATACATTAGAAGTTTTGCCAATCGTTCAAATATGACTTGCAACAGTTATTTTCAGTTATTAAGAGGATTGTGGGGCTGTAAATTTTCATACAAAAAGCGATAACGTTTTACCCCGTAAACTTAATAGAATTATAATATTTTTTGGAAATGTTGTAGATAGATATCCTAATGAAAAACTAGGTCTGTACGTTTTTATTTTAAAGAAATATTGCGTACGATAGAAGTATTTATCATCTAAATATCTACATTTTTGACTTAAGTTTATTTATTTATTTATTTATTTATTTATTTAAAAACTTTATTTATTTGTTTAAATTAAACTATACGGAATTACTTAAAAAGCAAAACGTACAGACCTAGATTAAGGTGTACTAAATCTAATGAGAACCAAAATTGTCTCATTTCGTGAAAGTTTAGGGGGAAAAAGAAAACGTTATCGCCCAAAACCATATTTCAAAAAGGAAATGTAGGTAATTGCCTCTTTGACTTGCAACTCCCTCTATCGCATGATACGGGTCGGGGGGCAGGGCCATATTGTATTTGTATGGTTCACCAAGAGGGAGGCAGAGCAAGCGGTATGAATTTTTGGAAATACCCAATCGCGCCGCGTATTGGAACCTCACAATCCTCTTAAAAGCTTTTTGTCTGCATGAGATCAGGGCCTCAAGTCTACTATCACAATATTGTCAAAATGGTCTAGCATTGATTTCATAATTGTTGATTTTGACAAGTTTGGTAATCTACTAATATATTGGCGTCATTATGACTTTCCAATGGTCAACCACCGACACGCCATTGAAAGAAATGATATAGAATGGTAATCTCGTACAAAATGACAACTGAAAGACTGACTTAGACGGTAATCTGCAAAAATTTTGACAGTTCCTTTGTTCAGTGACCTACCATTAGAACGTCACTGTTTCATTGCTTTTAATTCGACCGACCAATGATCGCGCATTATGAATTTAGCAGATTACGAACTTTTTGCAAAATGACAATGGGATCGTGTTGGAATGACGAAATTATAAAAATAGCAGACTTGGCCCCCTGGAACAGGACCAACAGCTTTATGTGCTTCTGAGGCACGGGCGTGTTGCTTGCACCGCCAACTTCCAACGAGAGCAGAGCAACGAGGTAGTCCTCCTTTCCAAGGTACGTTTCAAGGTCTTCAAAACGGGTTACAGTAGACCAGGGTTTCCTAAATTTTTTGTAGTCATGTACCACTTTCACAATTCCACGGACCCCCTGTCAAAAAATATTTTAAGAAAATAACAAAAGCCTTATTTTGAGTTCGTGGCTTGGCCACGAGATAACTGACCTACTGCGGACCCCTGATACGCATGCTACTAGGGTTGCCAACCATACTGTTAAAAACAGTATTATACTCTTTTTCACTAAATTATACTTTTTACTGTCGGACAAAAAAAACAGTATAAAAAATACTGTTTTTAGTGCATGCAGTGCAGGCTTCCCTCGTTTCAGACGAAAACGCATTTTGAAAAATTTGTAGGTCATTTAAATTTAAATGACCTACTATTGTATTGGCATGGATTTAATTCAGAATTAGAATAGTTTAAAGTAATTTATGAAAGAGTATCAGAAGAAGACAAAAAATGTATCCAAATTAGTACTGGCGAAAAGTTGAAACATTAATTGATAGTAAACACTTCAGAACAATTTAAAATATTACAAAATTGTTACTACTTTCTGTTCCCGCCACAGAAAGAATTTTTTTCTGTCAAGAATGCAAAGTAGCGGGCCGACAGAAATAGATCTTCCATAAATTTAACAAAAAATGAGCTCCTCATGAAGCCTTCAGAAATGACACTAAGTTCACCGCGAAACACCGAGAAATATGTTTTTAAAACATGAAAAAAATATAGTACTTTATTTTATAAATATATACTTATACACTTACTATATACATACTTTTATTTTATTGAAGTACTGTTGATTTTCTTTATCCAACCTGAATATACTGTTTTTCTTGCAAAAAAAGTTGGCAACCCTACATGCTACGGGCCCCTAAGGGGTCCGTGGACCTCACTTTAAGAAACCGTGCACTAGACTCTTTTACGTGAGGTTTTTCATAGCAAAGATACCTACAAATCAACGGCAATCCAGCCTAGATTGGACCTTAGTATGTACCTAATAAGTTTCTTAAAACTATATAACTAGATGAGAAAACAAAGATATCTCTAGAATATTTTTTTTATTGTAAAATCCAACAGCACAAACATAAATAAAATTAAAAATAACAGAACTTTGTGGTTATTTTTATTTGTTTTATTATCTGTGAAGCGACGTTACGTCACAGATTATTAATTCCCTCGTTAATGTCTCTGGACTATTTTATGGAAGAATTTATGGCCGATTAGCGTTGATTAGTTTTTTTTGGGAAATGCGTCGTCATTCTGTGATCCTTGCAGCTAAAACTGAATTTTTAAGACTCAATAATTTAGGTGAGTGCGTCAGTACAACGGAAAGCCAAAAGCTAAAATTATACACTAATATAATATCCAAAAATAACAATCAAATTACCTACGTTTTGTCTGCAGAAACTTTCATGTTGATACATTTATTAGCTTACATTATTAAAAGGTCGGTTTTCTTACGAATAATGTTCAACTGTTTGAGACAAGGCGATATTATGGTCATAGCTTAAATAATGAACTATGATTCTACAAGGAAACAGTTAAAAATAGCGTGGCAAGTCAATTGCCGCGTGTATTATATCTTACACGTAGTTTTCAACTCTTTTACTTATATCATTTAATTAATCAATCGATGATAAAATGTTGTTGATCTATGGTATGTCAATGTCACAATTAGTATGCAGGCTCAACTACTTTTTTCCTTTGCGTCAGTTCAACTGTACAAAAATATTTTATACACAGGCAGTATGTTCAAGACCTTTGCCTACTTTGTATTAAAGTCCTACAATAAGCATCTGACAACAGCATGTCGATTACGTTTTTAAAAATTTAAAATAATTAATACAAAAATTATAAGAATGTAATTTTATAAAATGGTTAAATAGTATTTTACGTATCCGATGTTTTTTGACGTGTTATCGTCTGATTTATAAGACGTACGAAAAAGTGTCTCGTTCCGCCTGAGCCTCAGCGTGCAAGCGATAACTTTATACCTATATCTTCATGGCGATAGCGCGGGACAAGCGATAGAGAGGCACGATCGGCCCAAGCAATAAGCTCCGCCCACCTCGACGGAAGCTATTATTTGCTTATGTTTTCTTTATGACGTTATCACGTAAAACTATCGTCCGTCACAAAAAAATTGGTTGCCTGTAAAGTCAGTTGACTTTACAGGCAACCAATTTTTTTGTGAAATAAACGATAGCGATATAAAAATATTTTCACTTCTCTTGCTCAAAAAGGCCGTCATTGTAGCATACCAGAGCGGGGATAAAATAGCATTTCATCCTCTAGGGCAAAAAGTTTATTTTTTTAATTTTTGTGTGTCAAATATGACAATGAGCCTACAAAAACGAAAAAGTCTTTAGTCTTTAGAATAATCATGAATAAAGACTCGACTTATTTCTGTTTCATAAAAAAAGAACCTCATTTTAATTTTGAAAATGGAACTAAAATCGGCGATCTCTGCTACAATGCATGCAAATTGCAATGTGTTGCGGCTACAGAAGAAACAAAAAAAAGACATTGACCGTTGGCGCGAAATCTTTATAATTTTTCTCTAATAGCTAATTGAATTTTATTGGTAGTGACCGTAATTAATTTTACAATAGTGAAAATGTCATCATCTAGTGAGAATTGAGACCCTAATTTACAAATAGAAGAGAAAGGAAAAGAAATAATTTTCAATCTGTTGCCGTCAAGGTCGCAAAGCATTTATTTAAATACTTACGAAAAGTTTATGCAGTGGAGGACAGAAAAACGAGTGGATTCTCTTACGGAAGGATTTTTTCTTACGTATTTCGATGAACTTTCTAAAAAATATCAAAGTTCAACGCTTTGGAGCACATATTCAATGTTACGAACAACCATACAGATAAGACATAATGTAAATATAAAGAAATATTTAAATTTTACGGCTTTTCTCAAGAAATTATCCACCGGCTACAAGGCCAAGAAATCCAAAGTTTTTACGAAGACAGATATCGAGAATTTCATAAATAAGGCACCAAAAGAAAAATACTTAGCAACAAAGGTAGGTTATAGTTGCATTTGTTTTCTATTATTTTCATCAAACTAAATTGCTAGTTAGAGGTACCAACCAAAATACAGTTCTAACACACTTATTTTTACCCGACTACGGCAAAGCCAAAGGAGGGTTATGATTTTGACAGGCTATGTATGTATGTATGTATGTATGTATGTATGTATGTATGTTCATCTGTTCGCTCATAGCTCCTAAACTACTTATCAGAACTGAACAAATGAGGCATCGTTAGAAGCGTCTTGATCGTCCGCTGGCTGGTTATAGGCTATATGACGTGTCACCGAATCCAATGTGGCGCCCTATGGCGGACAAAAAAACCAAGATTAAAAAAAAAAATTAAGTCAAGCATACCGTGTTTGATATCATTGGAAAGGGGTTCACTAGTACCATTCAAATATATAATATTTAGTTGTGACTTGTCACAAATTATTTAAAAAAAGGAAAGATTACCAAATAAATTAAGATACGCATACCGTGTTTAGTATCATTAGAAAGGGGTTCACTAGTACCTTTTAAATATGTAATAACTAGCTGTGACTCCAAAATGGTTTAAATAAAAAAATAAGTTTAAAAACTAAAACCCGACTACAACAAAAAGTGATCTAAAAAGTACGAAACAAGAAAATATTTCACACTGAAATCAAGACATAGGTACAAAATGGTCAAGGTAAGCCGTGGTTGCATGCCATTATAATTCATGTTTATCGCACTCATATGGGATACAGGCATGCAACCACGGCTTACCTTGACCATTTTGTACCTATGTCTTGATTTCAGTGTGAAATATTTTCTTGTTTCGTACTTTTTAGATCACTTTTTGTTGTAGTCGGGTTTTAGTTTTTAAACTTATTTTTTTTTGTTTTACAGGTTGCTTTAATTTTTGGGATCAGCGGTGCCTGCAGAGGGATAGAACTGGCTAACATAACAGTGGAAGATGTCGAAACTGATACCCATCTTCAAGCCATAAATCTGCCCAATACAAAGACAAATAAAGAGAGGAAATTCGTTATAATTGTAGTGAGAGAAGAGAGAGTGAGCGTGGAGAATTTCTAAACATTGTCAAAGCCTACCAAGACTTACGGCCAAGTGGAGTGGGCACGCCGAGATTTATTCTCAACTATCAAAACGGAAAATGCACAAGGCAAGTTATAGGCAAAAATAAATTAAGCAACATGCCAAAAGAGATCGCCACTTATCTAAATTTGCCTAATCCGGAACAGTACACTGGCCACTGTTTCCGAAGAACATCCGCCACTCTCTTGGCGGATTCTGGTGCAAATACAACAACGTTAAAACGCCACTCAAAACAAATTCGATATCACCCAGCGTATCACAGAACGCATCAATATTCTCTTAACTAGCCCACGACCATCGACATCAAGAGATGAGTCAACTGAGCTGATTTTCTATCCAGAACATCCGAACGAGGGACCCTCCAACCTGGAACTACGTGTATCTCCCACGTTTACCCCACAGACAACTCAACATTCATCTTCACAGAGGACTGAAATTAAGTTACCGGGAAAAAACATCTCGTTAAATATCCAGAATTGTACATTTAGTTTTTAATAAAATAAACTACATATTTCATATTGTATTGGATTGTTTTATTTTCTCGCAATCGTAGTGAAAAGTATAGTGTAACACACGGCGCTAAAACCCATTAAAACTCGGTTTCTATTTACTCCCTCGCTAAAGCTCGGGAGTAAAACTACCTCGTATATAATGGGTCATTTTAGCTCCTTGTATAACAATCTACTATTGTCTTTAAATGTCCTAGTGAATGAAGTTTATATAAGTAGGCAAAGAAGATGATTTCCTTCTAAATGTTTTCTTTTTACATTTTCTTGTGTAAATCCTTTGATTTAAAACTATAGCATTTTCTTGTCGCCGTCTTCAGAACATTTATTTAATTTATAAATGCGTGAGTTTGTTTACGTTTCCTTTCTATACAAGAGATGATTCATATACTTATGTTCAGACTGTTGAAATTTTCACAGATGATGTATTTCTGTGGTCGCTATAACAACAACTACTTACTATAAAAACAGAAAAAAAATATTTAAGGGGGGCTCCCATACAACAAACGTGATTTTTTGCCGGTTTTTTGCTCAATGTCTAATGTTGTGTAGATAATGGTACGGAACCCTTCGTGCGCGAGTCTGCCTCGCCCTTGACCAGTTTTACTACCACATCTGTATTCGCGATAACCGAGGTTCACGCGCCGAAGTCGCGTGCAATAGCTATAAATCTTATAACTGTATGAATGTAGTGATAAACTGGGTACGTCCACTTAATATTTAATGTTAGGTACAGTTTTATGTAACAGCCATATATTTATTCCTATTAATCTGTACAAAATTAGATTTTATGATTTGTACTTACACTGAAGAGTAAAGTTTAGTTTAAATATTTCCCGTCTTGCTTTTAAAATTATGCACAAGGACAAAACGGAACCCATATAGGATCACTTTGTTGTCCGTCTGTCCGACAAGACCCTTTATCTCGGGAACGCGTGGTGGTATCGAGACGAAATTAAAACCATAATATACTCAAGTCTACGGTCCCTTGAAGCTGTGAAAAATTCAAACTTCAAAGTTAACTTGAAAAAAAAATACGGCCGTCTATGCCGCAAAAAACGTATCTTTCGACACTCTCAAGGGAATGCAAATTTATAGGGTACTTCCCATTGACCTAGAACTATGAAATTTGGCAAGTACTTTTCCCTGTACTTGTAGTATAAGACGATATGTCTTATACTACAAGTACAGGGAAAAGTCTGGAAACTATACGTGTGTAATTAAATCATAAAAATATAGTTTTTATTTCAAGTACGTAATAATAATAATAATAATAATATGTGGGGACATTTTCACACACGGCCATCTGACCCCAAACTAGGGAGACCCTGTACCACAGTATAAAAACATACAGTAGGACGACGCCTTTGATCTTCTTGTAAATGCCGACAACGTGTAGACATTGTCGCAACAGCTAGGGTTGTCTCAAGTAAACAATATTTTTAAATTTATTTTAGATTAACATTATTATTAACACCAACCATTATCAAAAATATAGTTTTTAAAACAGTTTTATTTAGCTTGCCCTGTTTGTTTATTTATTTATTTGTTTGGATCAAATCAAGTAATTGAAATTTGACCCCCTTCCTGTTGACGGATTTATTTGAAATTTGTTATGCACCTTTAGTATTAGTATAATTTAACAAATACGGTATCATTGTAAATCCAAGATGGCCGCCACTACTAAATGGCGGATTACATATTTTATCAGTACTTCCTCAATTTATGTATCAAATGAAACGGCTTGATTACTAAAATAGAGTTCGTTATGAAAAGCTAATATGGCCATCAACAAAATGGCCGGTTCATTTTTCTTTTCACAACCCTTTAATATGGGTATCTATGCTATAACAAATATACTTAACAAAATTAAAAACTTTAAACAAAAAATGAGCAAAAAATGTTTAAGTTAAACGGTTTTACTGAAAATAAAGATTTAAATGACATAGACAATGTAGTACTTAAAGCTAAAAAATAATTTGGTAGGTCCTAGCTACAAAAATAAAATCGTTGGGCGAATGAAATTTTCATCAAGCGTTTAACTTTAAAAAAAAATATAGGTAAGAATGTACTCATTAAACGGTTTTATTTAGCTGGACTTGTTTATTTGGGTCAAATCTAGCAATTGAAATTTGACCTCCTTCCTGTTTACGGATTGATCTGAAATTTGGTACGCACCTTTAGTTCTCATGACAATATAATTTAATACATTTGGTTTCATTGTAAATCCAAGATTTAAATCCCATTTTTCTTTTCACAACCCCTTCAATATGGATATCAAATGAAAGGGCTTGAGCAACAAAATGCTGTAATATGCTTTGACAGATTTAAAAAGGAACAAAACTAAAAACTTGTAAAATAAAAATTGAGTAAAAAAACGCGTTTTAAATCTTGGATCATCTTTGATTCTAATTTCGACCCCATAATCGTTTTAAGCGACCTTAAAAACCCTGAAAATGATACCCATGACGAAAAATTTGTTAATTTTCCTCGGCGCCATCTTGGATTCTAATTTCGACCCCGTAATGGTTTTAAGCGACCTCGAGAACCATTAAAATGACACCCATGACGAAAAATTTGCAAATTTTCCTCGGCGCCATCTTGGATTCTAATTTCCACCCCATAATCGTTATAAGCGACCTCGAAAACCATAAAAATGACACCCATGACGAAAATATTGCAAATTTTCGTCGACGCCATCTTGGATTTTAATTTCGACCCCATAGTCGTATTAAACGACCTCGAAAACCATGAAAATGACACCCATGACGTAAATTTTGCAAATTTTCGTCGACGCCATCTTGGATTCTAATTTCGACCCCATAATCGTTTAAAGCGACCTCGAGAACCATGGAAATTATACCCATGACGAAAAGTTTGCAAATTTTCGTCGGCGCCATCTTGGTCGGCGCACAATAAATAAATGTCGGCTACACGTCGCGCCGCCAAGTTGGCGGCAAGGGCTCAGGCATCCGTGCGCGGAAATTGATGAAATTGCAGTTCTTTATTAATGTAAGATGACGACTTGCAATCTTTCACAACACACGTCGTATGCACCATTTTAATAAAATTATTTTACATTAATTAAAACAAAAAGAAACTGACACATGATAGCCCTGAAAGTTTTCTCCCGAACTACTAACACGGTAGCGTATGCAGTTCGGGAGCGCCCTTCCCCCGTCTCGTCCCTCACGCCCCGCACGATTGCCCTGTCTAGACGTCTTCGTCGGACGACTGTATGATTTATAGACTGTGCCTGTACTATGGGTGTCAGACAGCTGATATACATACACAAATACATTTTTTTTTTGTAAATACGTACATATATAGATAAACAACACCCAGACACAAGGCAAACACAAGTGCTCATCACACAAATGTTTACCCTGGGCGGGAATCGAACCCGCAACACGCTGCGCAGCAGTCGATCGCTCAGCCACTGCGCCAACCGTGTCGTCGAACGTAATCAATCATCGAGGCATACGCAAATCATGGAATTTGAACGGAACCCTCGGTGGGCGAGTCCGACTTGTCCGGTTTTTTTTTGTTAGGTAGCCTATTATTCTGTCCCACTCATAGGCAAAGGCATCCCTACATGTTCTATTCCATTCCATGCTTCATCCCCTCAGCTTTGGAGGAATCCGTCTAGTGCCTGTGGACTAAATCTCTTTCTGTTAGCGTTAACGCCAACGCAAAAATCAAATTGTATGCAGTTGACGTTTGCTTAACAGATGTCACGTGATGCAAATATGTCAACTGCACACAATTTGACTTTTCCGTTGGCGTTAACGCTAACAGAAAAGGGATTTTGTCTACAGGCCCTATTCGTCTCGCCATCTTCGTGGTCTGTCGCGACCTAGTCTTACTGTCTCGGGGCACCAGTTCTGTGTTACATGAGCCCAGTTTGTCTGGCGGCGGACACTTTCTTATCTAAGAGGTCCTCGAGCGACGGTGCGGCGAAAATACATTTTGTTTTTTTTTCTTTTGAGTTTTTTTTGCTGTGGCAGTCGTCGTCCCTAGTAACCTCTGGGAATACTAATCCAATTACAAACATTCTATCACTGACATAAAACTTATAACTTATAACTAACTCGTATTGCCATATAGAATAGATCACAGATATAGATAGACCTAGATAACGCAAGAGCAATTACTTCGCGTGCCTAGTTTCGTGTCTAACTTACGTACAAAAATCGTAAGTAAAAAAAATAAAGTAAACGTTTCGTTCCATCGGTAAGTCATTTTGTGATTAATATTATGCGTAGGTATTTAATTTAAAAAAACATTATATTTAATCTAATACCCTCAGTAATACCAAATTTAAGAAAAACAAAACATTGTGACCTTACAGACCACGTTACAGACCATACAGGTAGTCAAAAAATAGCACGCTTAGTTTTCATACAGATCGTGATACTTGCGTTATCTAGGGTCTATCTATATCTGTGGGATAGATATTATGGTATAAATGACTTTGGCGAACGAAGTCGTCGACAGAAGAGCAGTCTTTACTAATATTATAAAGAGGTAAAATTGGTTTTTAGTTTGGATATAGGAGGTAGGTAATCTGAGAAACGACTTTCACGATTTCAATTCCTTCATCATTAGAATGCTACTTTATACCTGAGCACCCCCCCCCCCCCCCCCCCGCAGCCCTGAGTAGCTGAGTAGCATAGGCTATATTTATCAATTGAAAAAATTAGGGATCCTTGAGAAAATTCACGCAGACGAAGTCGCGAGCAAAGTGCTAGTATATACAATTATAAAACGATAGCAATAATTAGGAAAACAGCTGTAAACTCCTATAAATGGCTTAAACACAGATATACTTAGACCATCAAGGTGATCACATGCTCGATGTGTCCAAATTCCTCAACTAGTTAATAGTGACAATTCGCATTGGATAGCGCGTCTACAGAATTACATGTAGAAGCTTTTGGCCCAGATTTTGTACTTGTGAACACGAAATTGTTACGGGTAGCGAGAATTGAAATAAGTGATCTCGAACCAAGCGTTTTGCTTCCACATTTATTGTGCGAACTGCCTGACTGGAATTCACTGCCCGCCTTTTTGTTCCCCGATAAGTATAAAATAAAATTGTAAAGTGGTATGTATTTAGATTGGGCGTGAATGTCGGTTATCGGGCCTCGTACAGACGAGCAGCACTTTGCTGTCGACAGAGCCAACTTCAGCTTTCGACAGCTTAGTATGAGCGTCGACAGCTGTCGATATAGTGGGCAACAGTCGGCATGTCGAATACTGCAGTAGTTGCTTTTGACGACAGTAGCCTTCTGCACCTGGACAGAGATATCTTGCGACTGGTGGCGGCGACCATCACCGGACACTGCTCACTGAACAAACACTTTCACACCCTAGGCATCACCGATAGTCCTCTGTGCAGAGCCTGCATGGAGGCAGAAGAAACGGTGGCGCATGTACTCCTTGAGTGCACTGGCGTCACCCAGATCCGCAGGGAAACCCTTGGAACACCAACCTCCCTTGCGGACGCCCTGAGAAGACTGGCAAGACTGATTTGCTTCTGGAGGGAGGTGGGCTGGTTGGAGTAATCGGCCGCCATGGCTCACGTACAATGGTCCACATTTAAGGACTAAGCGCGGTAACCAACTAACGTAGGACAGTAGCAGTTGCTTCTGTCGACAGCTGAAGTTGGCTCTGTTTACAGCAAAGTGTTGCTCGTCTGTTTGACGAATTAGATTAAAAAGTAGCCTATCCATATAATTTCTTGGGGTTCAAGTAGTCTGTACCAAATGTCATCAAAATCGGTTCTGTTGAGAATGCGTAAAAAATAAACAAATATTCAAACTCACTTTCGCATTTATAATAATAAATAGTTATGGATGGTATAAGGACTTGCACTTTTCAACGGTTTCGATTTTCCATACAACATTATTTCAACCTTTTCACCCACGGCTGGAAAAAACAAAAACACAGAAACATGTGTTTTGAATGTTTAACCGTAAGCTAAATACCAATTTACATGTTTCTAACTTTAAAAATAACGGATTTCCATTATAAACTTTCGGCCCTTATTTTACCCCCTTAGGGGTCAAATTTCC
The DNA here is from genome assembly GCA_947361185.1 of Charanyca ferruginea. Classification (NCBI taxonomy): domain Eukaryota; kingdom Metazoa; phylum Arthropoda; class Insecta; order Lepidoptera; family Noctuidae; genus Charanyca; species Charanyca ferruginea. The sequence goes on along the minus strand of OX376080.1, from coordinate 6,435,267 downwards.
CAGTTCCTGAGCTGATTTAACTCGACTGTATCTATTCGATAATGCTATTGGTTCTATATTGCGTTTCCGAGCACTCAGTTAAGGAAGAAAATCACTCAAATAGATATCTTTGTCGAATGAATAGCTATCGAAAGTTTATCCGAAGACCTCAGAAATCGGGCATTAGTGCTCCCGTAAATCATAAAAGGAATCCGTGTGCTTTCACGTTCCAGTAGTTTCGGCTGTACGTCAGTCAGTCAGGTTCTTCCTATATATAGGAAGATAGATTATCCTTAGATACATAAATAAATAGGTAATGTACATGTGTTGATATTGTTGTTTTCATTTCTTGATATTCCGAGACGGAAGTATAGCTAGTAATTAGTATGCCAGCTATTTGAAGTTTCCCGACGAAGTTGTTGAAGGATTTAAATCTAGCTGTTGCGTTGTTGCACTCATATTATAATATATCTACGAGTAGGTACTAGCGACGTAGACGGTGCAATGTAGATCAAACTATACGTATACACCTTCCTCTTGAATCACTCCATCTATTGATGATAACTGCATTAAAATTCGTTGTGGAGTTTAAAAGATCTAAGCATACCAACGGCGGGAGCGTCTTTGTTGTATCTATCTTCTATATAATAAAAATGATTCGTTGTTCGTTAGTCTCGCTAAAACTCGAGAACGGCTGGACCGATTTGACTAATTTTGGTCTTGAAATATTTGTGGAGGTCCAGGAAAGGTTTAAACAGTAACAAAATTGACAAATCAATTGACAGGACAACGTCTGTCGGGTCAGCTAGTGTATTATATTTATTTAGAAGATATTTAAATATTTTCCGTCATCATCTTCCTGCTTTTCATGTTATTTGGGGTCGGCGCATCATGTTTTCTTCTTTTATTCCGTCTTGTCAACCTGTCATGCTATCATTGACTCCATTTCTCTCTTTCTCTTTTCATTCTTTACACAATCCATCCAACTTTTATTTGACCTTTCTCTCTCTCTTCACATTTATTTTCTGTATTTCCGGATAAGAAGTGTTGGAAATGCAATTCTAAAATTCTGGCCACATCGCTCGAAGAACTGATAACCGATGCGGAAGAAAGGTTACTTTGGTAAAGTAGCTACTAGTTTGATGGATGTTTTATAAACAAAACGGTATTAGATACTGTAGTGTTTACATTTAATATTTAAAATGTTAATATTAAAATGAAGAAGAATATTTTTGTTCCCACAGCGAAAAGAGTAAAAATAAAATGTTTTTGTCATGTGTTGGCGCGTGTATGTAAATTGGGTCGTAAATTAGGTTTATTTTTTGTAAACGATTATTATAAAAGTTATTGTTGAATATTGAATTGTTTTGTTCTTTAAGAAAAATCATTTTCTTTTTAAATATAATTTATATGCAGCATCAGCAGCATAGCTTTCAACATTCAACATTCTCTTAGAATCATTGACTAATAAGACAAAGAGTCGTACCTATAGGAATTCTGTAAACGCTTTGCTAAGATCAAGGATCGTAAAACAGCAGCTTATGAGGCAATTTGCGCTAGAAGCACTTCCTTACATAGTATAAAACAAAGTTGCCGAAAAGTCTGTACGCGCGTACCTTCCTAGTGACTGCACCAAATTGCACCCGTGCGATGCTGTCAACAACTTGTACTTTCGCTCATATTTCGTAGTACTTCCTACCTATTACTTTAAAATATTCTTGTTAGACTTGTAGTCATATAAGAGCGTTTGATGAAACGAATTAGAAAAATGACAATTTTGAACCTATGAACGCATTTACTAAGATTGTTTATTATTTTAAAGTTATGTTTAATTACTCTTATTATTGAAAATCCAAATAATAAGAGGACTTATTTGTAAGTTATATTTATAAAGTGTAAAATAATAAGTAAGTTTAATTAAAATTTATTAAAAAAAAATTTGAGTATGTTTAAAAATATGTTTTGAGTAGACATTTTTTACACGACAGTCAAGAAACAAAACTATTGTGTGCTAACAGAAGATTATGTGGATAATTTGTAAAAAAAATATTTTTAAACATTTGCACATAATTCGCACGGTTCCACAAACAAATGAAAAATCTATTTTTTCTTGTGGCACCAAATTGCTAAAGGACTTATTGCACTAGTAGTGGCACGTGCCAGATCTTTACAGAATTAATCAAGCTTATCAGTGCGTTTACCCGATCTTTTTAAAACCGAATTGCACTTTACCGGATAGTAACAAAATTACTAAAGGGCGTAATACTCTTTTACGTACCTATTAACGTTTAAAAAAAATACATGCTTTTAGGATATTTACAGGACTTTAATTTGCTGCTTGGATTATATTTTATGATACTATGTAGGTATTTTTCCGTTGTCTATCTGCTGAGGTAAGTATTTAATACTGTACCTACATAATTAAAATAATATTGTAATTTTAATTAGGTACAATATTAATACCTAAATGTTAAAAAAACTAACATTAAAAAAAATACTAAAATAATCGTTTTTATTTTAATTTAGTAGGAACTCAAAAATAGTTAAGTAGCTATTATTATGTCAATGAAATTATGATCGGTCTATAATTTTTCCAACTATGTACCTACTATTGTTTGGGTCGGTTTTCAGTAAAAAATAAAATACTTGAATTGAAAATAGGATTTTTTCGATACTTTCTTTTTAAGATTTTGTAAAGTTCATAAAAAATATATAAAGAAAAGTTTACCTTCTTCGGAGTTTTCACTTCGGCTGAATGATCGTTGGTCTTATTTTCATTGAATTTCGCTTTACTTTCAACACATAGACAAATTAAAAATATTATCACTGATATTCTTGCAGTTCTATACGACTCCATCTTAATTCTAATATTATTGTCCAAAAATAGAAAGAAAATATTATTCAACACAATATTACAAATCCATAGTTAATTTCAAAATTACACTTTATTTCAGGCGAATCCGAAATAAAAGTTTGACGTTTAAAACGGCGGGAATCGGGAATGCCAAATGTCAAATCAGTATGGCTGACTCCAGGCGACTGGAAGTTATTATACAGACTGCAAGACGCTTCTATTTTTAAAATATCGATGGGGCGTTAGTGTTTTGCGAGTACTTCTAATTATTTTTTGACACAAGTATAGTAGGGAGTTTTCATGTTTTTTGAAACGTAAGCAAAAAGTATTAATGGGCACTTTGCTACTTCGTCCACGAGGATTTACTTTCAGATCCCTAATTTTATAGTAATAAATAGCACTCAGGGATTCATTCTCATTCTCTTACGAATATGAAGCTCAAATGTAGCTTCATATTCGTAAGAGAATGAATTCTAAAACTGATTAAGTATTTTTTAAACATTTCAAAACAGACTAACGCGAGCGAGAGCGAGATTAGATTAAATTATTTAGCGTGAATAAAATTAGGTTTAGTTACATACTATACCCAGATGTTCCCACCTCCAAAACCTAAGATTCAAATAAATAATGGGATTCGTATCTATTTTTTTTAGCAAAGATTGCCGACCTCTGCCGATTTGTTTTATCAAATAATACCAGACTCACGGACTAGAAAAAAAACCGAACAAGTGCGAGTCGAACTCGCTGACCGAGGGCTCGGTTAAAATTTGTAGGTACATATCCATACTTCATATTATAAAGTGAGAAAGTAACGCTGTCTGTTACGCATCCACGATGAAACGGCTGAGCCGATTTTGATGAAATTTGGTATGAAAATAGCTTGAACCCTGGGAAAGCACATAGTTTTTAAACCGGGACTTCGTCTGCATCCGCGATAACCGACATTCACACGGACCAAATCGCGGACAAAAGCTCGATATAAATAAAGAATATATTTTTTTATAATTTCAGACTTTTCCCTGTATATTATAAGGCAATATTACGTGCTAAATTTCATATTTCTAGGTCAACGGAAAGTACCTACCCTAAAAATTTTGATTCCCTTGAGAGTGTCGAAGTAAACGTTTTTTGAGACATAAACGGCCGTATCTTTTTTTCACGTTAACTTAGAAGTTTGATTTTTTCACAGCTTCAAGGGACCGTGGACCTAAGTAATTATGGTTTTAATTTCAACTTGATATCTCTAAGCGGTCCGTTTTCAGACCCGGTTTTCTTACGATGTTTCCTTTCACTGATATCAGTAGGTCGATTAAGTAAAATTCAAACAACAACTCGCATCTCACATCGCTATTCACTCTCACTTCGCATAAGGTTCAAAATGACCTTTATATATTTGACACTTTGAATCGGGTTCGAGTGCGAAGTGAGCGTCGAAGTGACGGGGAAATTACCTTGCCACTTCTTACGTCATCTCATACTTTATCTGTCAAAATCTCCCTGTTAAATTAGCTTAACTCGCTGACACGCTCACAAGGATGGCGCTAGTGTAAATTCGAGTTATCAACCTAGTTTTTAGAATGCCAAACAAGAAACTCACAGCGGATTCAGATTCGAAGTTTAGAACGAGGTCTTACAGAATCACACCCCAGTGGTGTCCAAGGTTACTTAAAAAGTACATATATATGAGTGGAAAAAGTCACATTAGTCTTATAAAATTAAAAGTATGTGTTACTGTATTACCCGCTTGCCCTCACTCATGCCTAAGAGGTGGCCCCTCTCGTGTTCCCACATATCCTTAACCATTGGGCCCACACTACAAATCTTGCTGCCTATCCATCAAATTCAAAAGTCAAAGCATTTATTTCAATTAATATACTTACTTTTGAATTTTCAAGGACGCTTAGTTAGTCAGAAAGTTGAAGCTAGTTGCTCATGCTCGTCCCAAAACGTAGAGGTCTCAAATTACCATCCAGCTCAGATTATAAAACAAAAGGCAGATAGACCGCGCGGAACACTGAGAATGAAGTCTAAAAAGCAAATACAAATTCAAAAGCGAATACCTACAATCTCGTGATTGTATTCGCTTTTGAATTTGTATTTGTGTTTTTTATACCTAACGATGCGGCGTTTCGTGCTTTACTCACTCGTGTCAGTGCAGCACGAAGCACGTTGTAGAATAGGTATTCGATTTTGTATTTGCTTTTTTGGCTTCACTCTCAGTGTTCCGCGTGGTCTATCTTCCTTTTGCTTTATAATCTAAACTGGATGGTAATTTGAGATGTTCTCCCTCGTATTTCTCCATAGAGACCTACGTTTTGGAACGAGCAACTTTGGTGGCTTCACTCTCATTGTTCCGCGCGTCTGCCTTTTGTTTCAGAATCTGAGCCATCCAGTATAATTAAAGATTTGATTATACCAGTGTTTTACATGGAGCGACTGTCTATCTGACCTCCACAACCCAGTTAACGCGATACCCCTAAGACTGGGACTTGGTAAGACTGATTTTAGTTTATAGTGTATAATATCAATTACCCAGTTTCAGACGTTTCTAAATAAAGACAAAAAAATACAACCTAGAGATGCTTTTAAAGTCTGGATCGAGATTAATAAAAGTAAAACCAGTGGACATCGTGTTTATTATTGCTGGTTAAAGCCAAGGAAAATAATATAATACGTAAAGTTCTCTTCATAAAGTCTTTTCTACGCAGTCGTTTAATGGCTCCTTGATAATACTGGTCTACAATCTACATCAATATTACTTTTTCAACCGACTTCAAAAAAGGAGGAGGTTATCAATTCGTCTGTATTTTTTTTATGTTTGCTACCTCAGAACTTTCGACTGGGTGAACCGATTTTGAAGATTCTTTTTTATTTGAAAGCTGGTACTTCCCGTGTGGTCCCATTTTAATTTGATCCAGTTCTGATAATGGCATCCATGAGAAAATCATTGAAGTCTTAAATTTGCATTAAATATGTGCGCGATTTGTTACGCGATTTCTCCGGCAAATGTAAACCGATTTTGAAATTTTTTTTTTAAGGATAGTGTATGCCTTAGGGGTAGCCCCATACAAATTTTATCGAAATTGATTCAGCACTTTTTGAAAAATCAACAAGTACCCAATAATTTAACTTTAGACGACGTGTTAGTTTCTTCAATCTTTGGAGTAGTTAATTTTCAGTCTCTGTTTTAACCGTGTTGCCGGTTCCTAATAGATTTGGGTGAGAAGGAGGTACCTAGGTACTAAAAAGCGGAAAATAAAAAGCTTTTTACAAAAAAGACAACCGCCTTCAATCACTATTATTTCACTCGCGAATTTTAAATTGTATAGATTTGGTCCGTGAGAATGTCGATTATCGCGGATGCAGACGAAGTCGCGGATTAAAAAGTAGCCTATGTCCTTCCCCAGGGTTCAAGCTATTTTCATGGCAAATTTCATTAAAATTGGATCAGCCGCAAGAGTTTCACAGTCGACTTGCGCATAATAATATGTAAGTGTATGGAAATATGGATTAGTATGGATTATTGTTATATTTAACCCGTACTGTCAAACGGCAGGGCCTCGCTCCATTCCTTCTATCGGTCTTCACTTTGCGCTACGTCTTGCCAATTCTGAAGAAAGTCGTCCAAGTATCTCGTCATTTCGAGGCACCAGTTTTGGACCCCATAGTTCCTTCGGCGTGCGACAGACATGTCCAACCCAGTCTTATTTAAGTGAAACAGTCTTTTGAGCCACGTCAACAAGTTAAATGTTTTGGAGCTCAGTATGGTGTTTCGGACGAATATTTATGCAATTTAATATTCATAGTTACAAGCATGACATGTCTGTATGGACTAACATTTTCCGCAAGCTTACACACTTCCATAAGATAGATGGTTTACACAAAATCATGTTACAGACCATGCCAACACCATGCTTGCACATAATTATCGTAGAGGCTTGTCATGTCAGCCAAGGTGGCTGACTTTGCCGGCCCTCTGAATGCCACTTCAGCAGTTCAGCTGGCCAAAATAGAAAACTCTCTTTAAGCTCCGTACTTAACTAAAATAAAATCGGAACTTTGAAATGAATGAGAAAATTATTCTGCACATTAACAAAAAGGGAAGATTATAGAAAATACACAGTTATATTCTGCACAAACAAAACGCAAACTTTATTAATTTTATTATTCTAAGTAAAGGTATCATTCTGCATTCATCCTAACATTTTGGCGCGAAATAACCACAGACAAAAACAAATTTATTTCTGTTGTGACGTTAAATCGATAAAACAATGGAACATGAATAATAAAAAATCGATGAGATCACTGTTTTATTAGCGATTACAAAGTTAAATATAACACTGTTGGCAGGATACGTTGTTTAGGCGATATTTCTTTGGTAATAAGCTAACTTTGATCTTCACACAGGAAATCCCTAGGGAAACCGTAACTAAGTAATAATAAAATATGGCCGCAAAGTGCTTAAAATTGTTGCTTAATTTATGAATTTTGAAAGATGGAAAGATATGAAAAAAATAATAGCCTTCTTGGAAGCTATACTGCTATTTATTTGTGCCGTTTGGGATGGAAACTATAGGGCCACGGGGTCCGAGTGCCTATCTTGTTTTTCGGGACATAGCCAAGCGGGTGGTCGACTCTTCATGTGACCCGAAGGCTGGTCTATTCTTGGGTCGAAAAATCAGCTTTGCATTTCAATTTCGTCAGTTCTTAAAATGGATCATTGGATCCTGTAAGAATTTAATTTTGCTATATTTGTATGTTTATGCTCACTAACGTATTTACCGCAATTACTGTAAATCTTGACCAGGGACAATAAATATCCCTGCTTGTAATTGTATGCCAAATAAATAAGCACTAACATTGATTTTCCTATCATTCTGCTACAGGGATTAATAGAAATCATTAATTGTCTAAACAACTAGCAGTCACCCGCGACTTTTTCCGCGTGAAAGTCATAGTTAAATCCTTTTTTAACTGACGTGTCCTACCTGCCCTATAAACTACTTTTCTCGAAGGGGAATCCTCATGGATACCCTCACCACACCTCACGGACACTTACCTACTAAAACTAGTCCGCTGCAGTGGAAGTGGGCCGGCCATGTCTGCAGACGCACAGGCAGTAGTTGGGCCAGACAAGTCTTAGAGTTGAGAACGCGTTTGGGCAAGCTCAGTGTGGTACACCCTGCGGCACAATGGACCGACGATTTGAAGAATGTGGCTGGCAGCGGATAGATTCGTGCTGCCCAAGACCGGGTTGGTTGGCGATACCTGGGGAGGCCTTCAATAGGCTGATATGATGATGGTTACCGACTAAAAAGCTTTTTACAAAAAAGACAACCGCCTTCAAAAACTAAAAAGTGGAAAATAACTTTAGCACAGAACACAGGCTTTGTTCTGTTTGTTGTTTTGTATTGCCACCGAATTCCGAAACTAAAGTCAATGTGTGTTCTGTGCTGAAGTTATTTTTTAGTTTTTGAAGGCGGTTGTCTTTTTTGTAAAAAGCTTTTTATTTTCCGCTTTTTAGTACCTCCTTCTCATCCAAATCTATTAAAAAGAGATTGAAAGTTAACTCCTCCAAAGATTGAAGAAACAGAAACGTCGTCTATGTAAAATTTTTGGGTATTTGTTGTTTTTTTCAAAAAGTGCTGAATCAATTTCGATAAAATTTATATAGGACTACCCCAGAAGCACACCCTATCCATAAAAAAAAGAAATTTCAAAATTGGGTTACGTTTGCCGGAGAAATCGCGTAACAAATCGCGCACATACTTAATGCAAATTTAAGACTTATACGGTTTTCTCATGGATGCCATTATCAGAACTGGACCAAATTAAAATGGGACCACACGGGAAGCACCAGCTTTCAAATAAAAAAAGAATCATCAAAATCGGTTCACCCAGTCCAAAGTTCTCAGGTAACAAACATTAAAAAAAAATACAGACGAATTGATAACCTCCTCCTTTTTTGAAGTCGGTTGAAAACCAGACACGGTTCCTCCTGCTACCATGATTCGCGAGCCCGATATTCGCTTGAACCATGATCCGCGCCCGTTTATTTGATCGCCATTTGCGTGCCTCTACACCATGATGTGTGGCCAGTCTTGCGACCTCACATTCCACTAGAGAGTTGCGCACGGAACCTTGAGCTCACCGTCACGCTACATCTTGTCGAGCGAGAAACTGCCCCTGGTCCGCAGTAACGGGCGGAAAAATAGTCATCATCTGCCTAGCATTTTGCCAACTTACTATATTGGGGTCAGCTTCCAGTCTAACCGGATGTAGCTGAATACCAGAGTTTTACATGGAACGACTATACTACCTATCTGACCTCAACTAGCCATTTACTGACAACGATACCCATATGGGTATCGCCCACGCTCAGCATAGGCTGAGCGTTGGCCGTTTCGCAAGCGGTGGTGACTGGGTCACCACCGCGGACATATTTGTATTTTCACTTTTCTTTAGAATTTTGTTGCTTATTTTTAAGCTTAATTAATATTGTTATGCATTAAGTGCATCACTTCCGTGTGAATAAATGGTTTTTCTTTCTTTCTTTCTTTCCCTAGTGAGACTGGTGGTCAGACTTTCCAGTTTGTGACTACATTAAACGACAGTGAAACATCTACGAATAACAGCCACCAACAGTTTTAAGTGCTTTTCGTGGCACGGAGGACGTCTTGGTATGGAATGATGAAGGGTACCCATTCACGGCAAGCGTAGCTTGAAACCATCACCGAATAATCCTCACTTTTTTTACTTGACCACGAGCTTCTGGTAAAAGTAAGTAAATATCAATAGTAATATCAATAAATCATAGCTATTTTGAAAAGTTAGAAAGCTGAAGGAAGTAATCATTTAGCAACTGTCATATCGAATTAGATACTAATGAATTACGCGAATGTCGTCTTAATAGATGTATGTGTCGAGTGTTTGCTAATAATTATTAATTTTATATTTATTTTTCAGTCGACGGCCTGATTGTAATTTATGAAAAACAAGCACCTTGCCCGCGACTTCGTCCGCGTGAATTTTCTCAAGGATCCCTAATTTTTTGATAAAGCAATACAGCCTATAGCACTCAGGAATCACGTAGCTTCCTATTGGTGAAAGAATTGTTTAAATTGAATAAGTGAGTTTCGGAGATTACCCCCTACATACAAACTTACAAATATACAAACTTACAAACTTTTACCTCTTTATAATATTAAGTATACTACAAGCTTTTTCCCTCAGATTATGAAATTTATGGCAGATAGACCGCGCGGAACACTGAGAGTGAAGCCACCAAAGCAAATAGAAATCAAAAGCGCATTACTACAATCTCGTGATTGTATTCGCTTTTGATTTTTATTTATATTTGTTTTTTTTTAACGGAAAGTAACAAATACGGTAGGTACATGCCTACCTACCGCCTATCGCTACCCATAGTAGCGATTGTAGGTATTCGCTTTTCAATTTGTATTTGCTTTGGTGGCTTCACTCTTAGTGTTCCGCGCGGTCTATCTGCCTTTTGTTTTATAATCTGAGCTTTTTCCCGTAACTTCGTCTTCGTGAATGTGGGTAATCGTGGACGCAGAGAAAGTAACGGACAAAGTACAATCATTTAAAAGCTTAAACTTGACAAAATTTCATCAAAATCGGTTCATATAGGTTTAGCCGTGAAAGGGAAAAAAAACAGAGTTAATTTCGTGTTTATCACCATGTTAACAATATCTATTTAGTATGGATTAACGATGGTCAAAAAACAGGTGCACTTTCTGCAGCGCTGGATGAATCTCGGAGAAGTAGGTAATTCAACTGCCTTATTACCCGCAATTAAATTAATCAGAGAAGAACAACGGAGAAGAAAATCTGTTTTCGATTTCCTTCCGTATCAAGGAGGCTGTCAAAAAATTGCACAACCTATTTTAGTCACTGAACTTAAGGCACAGAATACTTAATAGTACTACGTACTTAAGGCGAACGCGCGAAAAAAGTAAGATTTGAATTTGGAAGGCGATTCGAAACTGAACTCTAACTTTTTTTTACAGCTCCCCAAGAGAAAACAAGTACCGGATACAATATATTTTCACAGTAAAATCAATGCCTATTTTTCTAAGCTTCCGAAAAAAGAACGTAATACAAACATGCTTTATGCTCTAAACATGTGTTCGTAATTAAAGTCAACTAGAGGTTATGTATTAGGTTTTTAATGTGGCAGATTACGATCGGAACTTGACGAGGCGCAGGCATGTCTGCATTCAGCCTAGATGTAAACTATTGTGATAGTTTCTCGAGTACGCTGTTGATCGATGTTTCAATTCACCTACAACTGTATCTAGATCGTTGTCGTTCCCAAACTTTTGTAGATCATCTTTGTAAAAAATCTCAAAAGAAGCCTAAAAAATAATGGTAAGCGGCAAAAATGTTTTTTTTTTTAAAGTCTATACTACGCCACTGCTGGGCAAAGGCTTACCCCAAATTCTTTCAAGTAGAAGGAACCGAGTTTTTTGGAACGAGTTCCTTAACGCGGCTTCTTCCGGGGCTTCAAGAGCTCCCTTGCGGGGGTCCCCACAAGTTTTTATTTCGGCGACACATTCAACCAGCCTTCGCGGACCGCGCCTCGTCTGACGCGACGTGATTTGACATATCCCGCCAAATCCCTTGCAGCCATTTTGCTTGCCAGCCAGTGTTTTTGGAGCCCAATTTTATTTTATTGACTTGTCATGTCCCACTTTTAGGAAAGGTCACCCCCAAATGTTTAAGAGTGTTAGAAATGCTGTGGGATAGTTGTTTTTAGGGTTCCTTAGCAGAATGGCAAAAAACGGAACCCTTATGGATTCGTCATGTCTGTCTGTCTGTTCGTCCGTATGTCACAGCCACTTTTTTCCGAAACTATAAGAACTATACTGTTGAAACTTGGTAAGTAGATGTATTCTGTGAACCGCATTAAGATTTTACACAAAAATAGAAAAAAAAAACAATACATTTTGGGGATTTCCCATACTTAGAACTGAAACTCAATTTTTTTTTTTCATCAAACCCATACGTGTCTATGGATGGTATGGATGGTCTATGGTATCTATGGATAGGTCTTCAAAAATGATATTGAGGTTTCTAATATCATTTTTTTCTAAACTGAACAGTTTGCGCTAGAGACACTTCCAAAGTGGTAAAATGTGTGTCCCCCCCCCCCCCCGCCTGTAACTTCTAAAATATGAGAATGATAAAACTAAAAAAAATATATGATGTACATTATCATTTAAACTTCCACCGAAAATTGGTTTGAACAAGATCTAGTACTTAAGTAGTTTTTTTATACGTCATAAAACCGCAATTTACCTTTCATTCAATCAACTGAAATACAAAAGTAAAAAAAACTTTTATATTATGTTACTTGCTGCTACGGACCCTTCATGGGCGAGTCCGACCCGCACTTGGCCGCTTTTTCCATTTTAAAATCGAGTCAGCTATTGATCGTGTTAATTTTTTTTTAATTTAGAATCGTAGGCGTGCAAGTATAATTTATTGAGTCGGACATGTCCCGCTATTGTTTTTTTGCTTACCTAGTTTTTCTGTAACTATACTGTGTTTGACACATTTTTTTTATTAGCCTGTATTGTCAAAGCACAGGCAAAGGCAAAAGTCTCACCCAAATCATTCCGAGTGTTAAAATGAAAACGAATAAAACATGTTTTTGCCAGAAACAGTATCCCATTGGTATTTTATAAAAAATTGCAACTGTCTCCTATTTTTATGTAGGTACGAACTTATTTTCTCAGCTAATAGATGGCGCCAGAAAATACATAGAAGTAATGTTTTACGTCCATTTTGTTTATTATCATTTTCTAATGCAACTTGTAGCAATAAAATGTATTTAAACATATCTAATTGAGCAATGTAAATAAATTAGGCACGTTGAGATTCACAGGCGGTACCGCGGTAACCATTGGCTAGATGCCAATTGCCAGAAGTCTGAATGTCTCGTATCTGCCGCCATTCGCTAACACTTTAAAAAAGTTACATAACTTTTTAATGCGGCATAGACAACATGAGTTACGCTTTTTATTTTAATAATTCTTAAATAAAATTATTTTTAGGGATTTACGATGTGCATAAAATAATATGATTTATATTTTAAATAGGTAGATTCCATGACGATTTGAGTGAATGAATCATGTCTTTAATATTTCATAGTTTCCCGCGGTCTCGTTTGAATGTAGGCGATATCTTCTCATTCACACATATAAGCATTTTTGTCGTTACAAGCTTATAATAGGTACCTACGGGCCAACATACCAGGATTGTTAAACCTACGTCATTCAGACCCAAAAGAATACCTTGTTTAATTTGCACGTTTCTAATTACTTAGGTACAGTAGTTTCGATTTTCCATAATACGTAACAGTATTTCACCCTCTTTGGGAATATCCAAACACTGCTACATAATTATATTTTTTAGCGAAAAGCTAAATACCTACCAATTGTTATGTTACTAACTTTAAAATTAACGGTGCAAATTTTTCATCCCCTACTTTACCCCTATAGAGGTTGAAATTTGAATATCCAAAAAACACTAAAACAACACGTTTTTTTTTTTTTTTTAAAGAAAATTCACGTTTTATTTTATTTCAAAAGAAATAAAATACTTAATACGTTTTTTTTTTAATTTCTTTTGAAATAAAATAAAACGTGAATTGTAAAGATAACTGAATTATTAAGTTTAGTGTAATCCCTGAAATTAATAGCACGTCAACTTTAGCAAAATATACACGTTATCAATTATATTAGATTTTGATGTGAAACAAGGTATCGCCAATATCTGGCGTGGCGACGCATGCCGTGGCGACGCGTCGCCACGCTATAAGATGGTAATTATATAAGGTGCTATAAAAATATCTGCCACGGCTGCAATGGGAGACAGTATTGTGTTTATAGATTACAATAGTAAAGATAAATTATTGATCATTTGTCATATTTTTTTTTCATACAAAAAATTGTACGTATAAATTTGAATTGATTTATTCGCATAAGACCATCACGTAGACTTGCTGTTGCCGCACCGCACCGAATAGGTACAATTCAATCGTTTCGCAAAACGCCGGCGCCGTTCATACACTGTTGCCATTCTTATCATTTATCAAACGATGCCGGTGCGCATCGGCACTCGTCGGGACGTCGCGTCGTCAAAGAGCAGCCCCGCGCGCCCCCACCCTGACCCGCACTACCCCGTTCGTCGCACGCGCCAGCCGACCGCCCGCTCGCCAGTCGCCCCCCGCCCGCTCGGAAGTTAGTTTTAATTAGCGGTTAGCGACGGGATAATCGCTCGCGCTTCCTTTAAAAATGCCTCCCAGACGACGGTATTCCAATCAAGAATATCTTGAAATGGTGTTGTGCTACCGCGAGTGTAACTCCATAACTGCGCATGCAGTAAACTTATACCAGCAGAGGTTTGGTGTGCGAGCAAGGCGCATCAAACGCGCATTTAGGCAAGTAAAAAGTGAAACGTTAAATAAAGTGAAGAGACATGTACATAAGCGTGCCTACATTTGTGTGCAACGCGAAGGCGAAGGCAACGCCAAGTTACTGTAATTTATCGTTATTTGATACCTAAGTATTAATCTAAGCACCTACTGTTTAAAAATAATAAGAAAAAAAATGCGATTCTTACACTAACTTGTCAGTCCAAAGCCTGTTTTAAGTGTGATGGGAAGTTTATCATCTTATTTACCTACGTCAGTTTTTTGGAAGAATGCGGTAGCTGGTAAGTAATTGCACTTTTAAAACACTTTTTTCCCTGCGTATTATTGTGTACCTAGTAGGTTAGATAGTGACCAACTAATCAGCTGATTTCAGTTTTCATTCACAGAACAGATAGAAAGAGATAGCAGTTGTTTTCATTAACGAAGCGACACATCGCGCGTAATTTGTGAAACACGTTATGCAGAGTAGAGTCAATGTTTATTAAACTACTTTATTTTCTCAAATTAAATTAACTATTCTGAGGTACGAAAGTTCTTCACTATTGTAATCTTTAAACACAATACTACCTCCCATTAAAGCCGTGGCAGATATTTTTATAGCACCTTATATACAGTCTATATGCAGTAGTGTGTACGGTGTGGCGACGCGTCGCCATGCGCAATCGACTGTACGATTACCGAAGTCACTGATTAAACGAATTAAGTAGTCACGATTTGAAAGAAATTCGTAAATTTTTGTATTTAATGAAAATAAATGTTTATTCAATAAATAGTCATCGTTATCTGGAAAAAAAATCGTAATATTTTATTTTATCATTATGACATATTTAGTTCCTATCACAATCTGTTCTTTTCTGCATATTACTTTTACAAAATAATGTAGATGTTTCACATCTGCCAGGCGTGCCGTGACGGTAAATTTTTTTTTTTTACAGGGAGATATTATGTGTAGCACATAAAAATGAATAAGAACGTGGAATGTGGTGATAAGATATTGAACATTAATAATATGCTTTTAGATGTAATTTGTTTCTCTTAATTATTGAGTTAATATAGCCCCTGAATAACGAAGAAAAACGCAGTTTTGGTCGGGGTAGCGCCAAGCACTGGGCCATTATGACATGTCCTTAATATAATTTCTTCTGCGTGGGATTCACATATCGGCCCAAAATACTGTGCAATGCAATGACAATAATTGTAAAGTATTGAATGCCAAACAAAACAACATGTTTGTGTCAAATTGCCAAATTACCTACTTGTTATTTTCCAAACGTTTAAATAAACATGTATTACAACTGAAATAATTGTGTACGTGCTATTTGGGGACTATCTATTTTTACTTTATTACTATTTTTGTCCGTGAAGCCGTCTGCTTGAAATTTCCTACGGATCCCTATTATTTTTAATCGACTTCAAAAAAGGAGGTAGGTACCTACATACATATCCATACCTCCATATTATCCCATACTCCATACTTTATAGACTTAATACGCCAGAGACATTTTTAATATTAAATTATAAAATTTAATATTATAAATGCGAAAGTAACTCTGTCTGTTACGTTTTCACGACGAAACGGCTGAACTGATTTTGATGAAATTTGGTATGAAATAGCTTGAAACCTGAGAAAGCACACATGGTACTTTTTAATCCTTCTTCATTTGCATCAGCGTTAACTGACATTCACACTGACCAAATCGCGGACAAAAACTCATTATAAATAAAGAATATATTGGTATTTTAATGATTTAATTACAAATGTATAGTGTTCAGACTTTTCCCTGTATTTATAGTATAAGACGATATTACTTGCCAAATTTCATAGGAAAGGAAAGTACCCTATAAATTTTGATTCCCTTGAGAGTGTCGAAATGTACGTTTTTTGCGACATAAACGCCAGTATCTTTTTTTCACGTTATCTTAGAAGTTTGATTTTTTCACAGCTTCAAGGGACCGTAGACTTAAGTATATGGTTTTAATTTCAACTCCATACCTCCACGCTTTCCCGAGATAAAGGGTCTTGATAGACAGACAGACAGACGGACAACAAAGAAAGTGATCCTATAACAAAGCAACTATTAGTTAATCTGTACTATAAGGGTTGTTTTTTCCTTTTAAGGTACGGAAACCTAAAAATAACTTCGCGCCACGCTTACTTATCGAAAGTACCGATTTATCTGTGCGTCGCGTCGGGCCGGCGTACTTAGGGTGCTTCACTTTCGATATGCGTGGCACGGTGTCCTTCTTTTTGGCGTGACAACGTCTTATAATTCGATAGAGCCGGCTGCACGCACGAAAAAACATGACTCATGCGGCGTTACCATAACGCCGCTCTGAAGCGTTCCATGTAAGGCTTGAAGTGCAAGCGAGAGCGCGGAATGAGCGACAAAGAAGCACAATCGGCATGATTCTTTCGCGTTGTCACGTTCAACTATCGTCAGTAAACCGACTTTACAGACAACCAATTTTTTTTGTCTAGTCCGTGGGAAAATAGCTTTTTTACAAAAAAGACCACCGCCTTCAAAACGTAAAAATGACATCAGAGGGAGTAGCATCAAATGGGACAAGCCCGACACACTATTACCTACCAAACCATTGCAATTTCTGAAAGCCAGAATCAACAGTGGCGACTACTTACCAGAAAAGCCTTAAAGCTCGACGAGTCCCGGAGAAACGTTACAACTGTCTTGGATCCCGCAACGAAATTAATCAGATAAGAACAGCGGCGGAGTAAGATTAAGTATACATTATTTTCTCTTTGTTTGTCAAAGAAACAACTAATTTTAGACTTAATCCGTAATCGGTCTTATTACTGAGCGTGTGTAAATAGGGTATTTTACACTTTATGAGAAAAAATATTATTGTGATAGTTTAGGCAAAAAGCAGTCGGAAAATGTAAGTTTTAGTTCATAAACCCGACTACGGCAAAGCCAAAGGAGGGTTATGATTTTGACAGGCTATGTATGTATGTATGTATGTTCATCTGTTCGCTCATAGCTCCTAAACTACTTATCAGAACTGCACAAATGAGGTTCGTTAGAAGCGTCTTGATCGTCCGCTGGTTATAGGCTATATATGACTTTGCACCGAATCCAATGTGGCGCCTTCTGGCGGACAAAAAAGACCTAGATTAAAAAAAAATGAAGACAAGCATACCTTGTTTGGTATCATTGGAAAGGGGTTCTTGTCACAAATTATTTAAAAAAGGAAAGATTACCAAATAAATTAAGATACGCATACCGTGTTTAGTATCATTAGAAAGGGGTTCACTAGTAGGTACCTTTTAAATATATGATACTTAGCTGTGACTCCAAAATGGTTTAAATAAAAAAAAAAAGGTTTAAAAACTAAAACCCGACTACAACAAAAAGTGATCTAAAAAGTACGAAACAAGAAAATATTTCACACAGAAATCAGGACATAGGTACAAAATGGTCAAGGTAAGCCGTGGTTGCATGCCATTATAATTCATGTTCATCGCAGGGATACCTACAGGCTAATATTTGTGTGATGAGCACTTGCGTTTGCCTTGTGTCTGGGTGTCGTTTATCTATATATGTATGTATTTAAAAATGTATTTGTGTATGTATATCAGCTGCCTGACACCCATAGTAGGTACAGGGTCTCCCTAGTTTGGGGTCAGGTGGCCATGTGTGAAATGTCCCCACATATTATTATTATTATTATTTTCTCACCGAACTGACGTCATTTCCGCAGAGCAATATTGCATCCACTACAAGGCGTTTTCGTCAAACTACGCGCGAAATTTGAAAACTTAAAATTTTTATGCATTTTTATTGGCACTTATCGATTAAATAAAAATTTTGAGTTTTTTTTGGTGACATATTAGCACTATAGAATTTAATTGAGACACTTTTCAATAATGGGTGTTATACCCTATTATGTCATTGATTACGTTTGTAAACGCACCCACGATACAAGAGAAATTCTTGGTGTCCCCTTGTTTCACAGACAGAAATTTCATAGAATTTCGTTTCCCAGAAAATGATTCAAATAATATTTGGTTCACATATTTTTATTTCGACTATTATTGTTTCAAAGACTATTTACTTCATTGAAAAATATTTCACAGAAACACACACAATTCAATGAATTTTTAATCACATTTTTTTGTTTAACAAACTTATCAAAATGTAGAATTCTTTTTTAACGAATATTGTTTGTTTTTTTTTTCCTTTTTTTTTAGGGACATTTATAATCGCAATGCGTATGTCAGTCCCATCGTACTTTAAATACACATTGGTCATATCTGGGCCATGAACCTAAACAGACTCTTCGCATCATCGCAATTTGGTTGAGATAGGATTTTATGGAATGTGCCTACTTCAAGTCTGTTCAACCTCAAGACCCTAAACAAGTAATTTCTCCCAGACTCATATTGAACACAGTCCATCAATAAGTGGTGTAAGTCTTAACAACTGTTTGTTTGTTGTATTTTTCCATAGATTTTTTCAACGAAAATGTATAGATATAAACAGACAAAAACAAAAATGTTGTCTTAAAAGGTCAATGTGTTGTGCTAGCAAAGTTAATGACAGAAACGAATCCCTGCGAAACCGACTCCACGTAGTCTTTTCTGCCTTACCCCTAGAGTATAATTTAAATCTGCGTAGGCGTAGAGGGGCGAGGCGGCCCGCGAGCTGAGGAGCAGGTGGTTTTAACGCCCGCCGCCGCGGCTGAGGCTGGCCGGCGCAGCCGGCCAGTATACCGAAGCTGCGGTGGTGAGCGTGAATACCATCTGCGACGATAAGCTCGCGTGGGACCGCTGGAGCCCCGCAACGCCGGAGCCGTGACAGAAACTATGCCTGTTGCATGATGCATGCTTGCTTGCATGAGGCATGTTTGCTTACATGCTGCATGCTTGCGTGCACGCTGCATGCTTGCTTGCACGCTGCATGCTTGCTTGCACGCTGGCTGCATGCTTACTTGCACGCTGCATGCTTGCTTGCATGTTGCATACTTGCTTGTACGCTGCATGCTTGTTTGCATGCTGCATGGTTGCTTGCACGCACGCGCAGTAAGTATGGTTAGAACTGCGACTCCCATTCTTGGGAATAAGTGTTATATTAAGTAAAAAATATAAGGATAAAGAATATTTGATTTGTTATTCTATGATATGATTATTCTAACAATAAACTTTATGTGAAACAAAAATCAATTATTTAAAAATCTTGAAAGTAAGTATTCTGCGTATTGATTATTCTATGAAACGAAATTATTAGAAAAATTTTATGTGAAACGAAATTCTATAAAACTATTAGCTATGAAACAACGTACAACCGAAATTCTTGCTGTGGATCAAAGTATCTTTTGTTTTTTTTTTTAAGATGGAATGACAGATTACGTTAAACTACACCTAATCACGAAAATATTTTTTTGAATGAATTCTACTGTTGATGCTAGGAATTGACAGTTCATTTCTTAAATACTCCGAGGGAAATCTTTAACCGGCTGTTCTTATTATACTCGCCAGACAAATAGTTCGGTTATTAACTCTTTGACGTCATACGCTAGTTGTCAACGCGCGTGGGTGGCTTTAAATGTCTTTATATCATTTCGCTCTATTTCGTTTCCGAGGTCAGTCGCATAGCTGAAGGAAAATGGTGACTCGTGTAAATATGGACCCACTGTTAGGCAGCGCCGGCCCTAGCCTTCAATCAGCTATGCTATTCTCTGACGTTACTATTCGTGCTTTGCTTAACGAATATAGTTTTCATTTATGAACTCTCAAAAGGAGTCAAATTATTCAACCTTGAGTAGTTCCACTAAAAGCCGTCAATTCACGTGGCGCTAGCGTTGCGTAAACAAAAGTGAATAAATACGAAAATGTAACTCGCTGCTGCCGTAGCGTCGAGCTTTAGGTTGTGTTACTTTGAGAAGGCCTGTAGACAAAATCCCTTTCTGTTAGCGTTAACGCCAACGGGAAAATCTAATTGTATGCAGTTGACATATTTGCATCACGTGACATCTGGGGGCCAAGTCTGCTATTTTTATAATTTCGTCATTCTAACACGATCCCATTGTCATTTTGCTAAAAGTTCGTAATCCGCCATTATATTAGTAGATTACCAAACTTGTCAAAATCAACAATTATGAAATCAATGACAGACCATTCTGACACTATTGTAATAGCAGACTTGAGGCCCTGGTAAGCAAACGTCAACTGCATAAGTACAATTTGATTTTTCCGTTGGCGTTAACGCTAACAGAAAGGGGTTTTGTCTAGAGTCAGTTAGAGCTACATTAAGTTTCGGCGCCCTTTGGTTGACACTTTCATATCACCTAAATAGGTACTGTATTTCAGTTTACCTATGTTAAAAAAATGTTTAGATTAAAGTATTGAACTTCTTCTCTAACAAAAAGAATAAAAACTTTATTGCACTGCTTTAAATCCTTTGCTTTCATTTGGTATTTTGGTGCCCCTCGCCACCTGGCTCCTAGACTAGAGCGACCCCACCATTGTCTCTACTCCAGCTGTTCGTACACATACCTGTACCATTAGAACTACGTAAAACTAGTAAAAAACAAATGGAAAGTAAATTGTAGATGTTGGGAGAAAAAAGATATGCAAGATATATAGATTACTAGCTGACCCGACAGACGTTGTCCTGTCCCTAAATTACAATCTACACTATCAAACTACCTACCCAACATTAGGTAGTGTTGGGTCCATATTTACCTACCTAACTACCTACCAACCTACCTACCTAACCTACAACTATCCTACACCTACGCTACACCTACCCTACACCTATCCTACACCTATCCTACACCTACCCTACACCTACCCTACATCTCTTATTTTCTGGTCTCCTGGTACATTGGACCACTTATTTACAAATGATGATGATCCAAATGATCCGCCATTTATTGAATTCATTTGTTACAAAAAATGTGATAAATGAAGAACTGCTCGCCCGGTTTTATGCAAACTTCACATAAACCATCTACTGAAATGTGTCATGTGCCTCGTAGAGGTAAGGAGAACTAGGGGGAATGTTGAAAAACTGTTCATCAATAAGTAGTGAATAAAAGTTCTAAAACCCGCCAAAATGGCGCTAGCGTAGGCACAGGGTAAGGTACCTATGAATTTAGCAGATGTTAACTTCGTGATCTTGACGGATTAAAGTATGCTGAGTTAGAAATATATTTACCCAGTTGCGATTGTAGCGCCACCATTATTTTTGATACACAGATACAGTTCTCCTACCCTCCTTAATTATAGTACACGCACGATAAGACCGCGTTCGTGTTGAGACATCAAGCGACATCTAGTTTTATACTATTCATAACGTAACTACGACTTACAACGATAGATGGCACTACTTTGGTTGTAATTTTGAAATGCAGAAATAACTTGATTTTCCAATAATTAATACTATGTCATGTAAGTTTTTGATGTAGGCAGCAGAGCATCACTATTAATGTATGGTATGAAATTGGAGCATCCATGGTTCAACACATAAAAGCACGGTTCTAGTTTGTAAGATCATCTCACACTCTGTTCACTGTTGTAATTTGACCTTTGTTTTGTTTACAAATAAAACATTCTGATTCTAAGTCAGTTTGTGGCGAAATGTCTCAGCACTAACAATAATTACCTATTGATACCTGGGTGACGTCACAGTCAAAATAGCGTTGCGAACGGTCGGTACAATACGGACTACTAGAACGGTACATAATAATAACGTACCTACAGTCAGCAAAAGAGATAGGTATGCACGGTCGTCAGATATATTTAAAGTTTACTTAAAACCCGATGGATGTCTTTGAATAGAGAATAAACATTTCAATGATTTAATTCGAAAAAATCCATCGGTTTCTAAATAAACTTCAACCATTTCCGATGACCTGCATACCTATCTCTTTTGCTGACTGTACAAAAAAAAAAGATTCCGACGAATTGAGAACCTGCCCTCCTTTTTTGAAGTCGGTTAAAAAGACATCTCAAGATTGTTTACCTAATTACCTACCTAAATCAATGGAGTATAGTTGTTGGTTCACACTATGAACTATTAAAAAAAAATTTAACAAAAAAGACAACCGCCTTCAAAAAGTAAAAAATAACTTTCAATTCACAAGTCGGCGGCTTTGGTTTTGCGTGTTGTTTTGTATTGCCACCGACTTGCGAATTGAAACTTATTTTTTACTTTTTGAAGGCGGTTGTCTTTTTTGTTAAATTTTTTTTTTCGCTTTTTAGTGCCTACTTCTCATCATAGAAATTAATTACGAAACGGTGACAACAAAAAATTTGTCATCCCTTAATTTTCAACCCTTAGGGGTCGAGTATTTTTTTGAAATTTATATGGGACCAAATTTGAGTTATACACTATCAATTAAAAAAAGAATCATCGAAATCGGACTACACTGAAAAAAGTTATGCGTGGTCAAACATAAAAATAAATATTTATAAAATAAAAAAAAGTTCATAAAATTAAAACTACTGGGCCAAACAATGTTAATTTTTTATGGGATGGCAACTATTCCGCATCAAACTAAAGAAGAATCACGTAAATCGGATCATAAATCTCAGAGTAATCGATGTACATACATAAAAAAAAAACAACCGAATTGAGAACCTCCTCCTTTTTGAAGTCGGTTAAAAATTCCAGCTCGGTTAGATCAGTAGTTTGACGATACAGCTGGGGTGCCGCGCTGCGTAGCCAGGCGCGGATCTAGTCCTCAAAAAATGTTGTGGTCACCAGACTTTTTTGAGGGCACTTTTTGCTTGAAAATCGGCCAAGTGTTAGTCAGGCTATGGACGTACGGTCATCATTGCATCCCTACAAAATAGACGTTTAGAAAATGTAAGGCCAAGGCCTTGCAGTTTGTACATTGTACCTGCGGCAGGTAAAGCTGTGAGACGAATACTAGTAAATTAACAAAAACAAATGTATATTTGTTTTAATGAAGCTTTAACTTCTACTTTTTTAAAATAAAAAGATCGTGGACCATGTACACTAATAAGTGCTTAGAAACCTATGCGGTATCATCTTATTGTTCTGAGTCATCTACACTCGAGAGGTATAACACATTCAAGCTTACGTTCCTTAAGCGCAGGCCACACCGCCCGCTAGCTGGCGGTGTGGCCTGCGCTTTATTCGTGAAACTTAGGGTTGTGTTGTGGGCATGCCCATCGTGCCCACAACGGTGGATCCGCGCTTGTGCGTAGCTCTGGTTCAATTTCCACACGGACTAAATATTTGTATAGCCAATGGGTAGTTGTTCCGGGTCTTGTGGATGTGAGTTTATTAAATATGTATAATTTTGTAAAAACTCTTCCTTCTCCATAGAGACCAAGCAATTAGCTTCAACTTTCTGACTAGTAGACAGACTCTTTGACAATCCAGAAGTGCCTGTATATGGCCTCTAAATGTTTGTAACCACACCACAGATATCTATATCTGTGAACCACACCCATGATACAAGATTTTTTTATTTAAACTAGCTGACCCGACAGACGTTGTCCTGTCCCGATCTACCTACTTACCTACACCTACCCTTTTTTTTTTTTTTTTTTTTTTTTTTTTTTTTTGCGCGGTGGAAATCCTCATGGACTTCCTCCATCGTGGGGGCGACGGAGGGGCATGCCGGACTCCTACCGGCCAAAACCACCGCGGTGCTCCACCTCTGCCCATGGCCGGGGGTGCGGGATTCGCATTAGCATTCACCGCTCCCCCGACAGGCCATGACCTGCTGTTTTTCAGCAGGTCCCACCTCCCGTGCGACCATTTCCATAGCGGCCGCACCCACTCTCGAGTGGCGCGCGTGGAACACTGCGCCGCCAACTCGGGCCTATCTGGTCGGACGACGGACGCCCCTAGTCCACCGCCCGCAGGCCACCTCTCATGGAGGTCGCAGATCGTTTTGCGCCCTTCTCGGGCGCCCGGTGCGTCTCCTGCGGGAGGGGAGAGAGGATACGGCTTCTCTCTCCCGCTCGGCTACCTCCTTTGCAGACATGACATCCTCGCAAAAGGAGGCAACCCCGTCCCATGCCCTCTCGCTCTCGACCATCGATTGAACGACGGCCGGGAGCGAGAGATCGCTCCCGCCTAATGCCGCAACGAGGTCGCGGCGCAGCCCTGCCCAGGCTGGGCACTCCTCCAACGTGTGCTGCGCCGTATCCTCCGGGCAAGCTGCACAGTGGTGACACACCGGTATCTGCTCCCGACCTATACGACACAGGTACTTCCCAAAACAGCCGTGGCCAGAAAGTACCTGCGTCAGCCGGAAGTTGAGGACGCCATGCCGCCTCTCGATCCACGCCTCCATGACAGGTCTTATCGCCGCTATAACGGCGTGCCCCGCAGTGGGTTGCGCGAGTCGCGTCTCCCATTCCGCCCTCAGGGCCCGGTGGAGCTCGGACCGCTGTGCCTCGATAACCCGGGGCAGGGGTCTCTCGCCGCGCTCATGTGCCTCCCCGCGCCACCGATGAAGTGATGCGAGTGCTCTCGCCTCCAGGTCCCAAGGCAGGGATCCAGCCAACAGGGTAGCCGCTTCGAATGAGATCGTGCGGTACCCACGAACAATCCTGACGGCCATCGCCCTCTGCGGCCTTCGCAAGATTGCAATGTTGCGGGCCGTCAGGTTGTTCGCCCACACAGGCGCCCCGTAGAGCGCCATTGACCGCACGATACCCATGTACAGTTTTCGGCAGGACGTGTCGGGCCCCCTCAAATTGGGCAGCAAACGTGACAAAGCACCCGCGGCGCCCATTAATTTTGGGGCCAACTGCCGAAAGTGAGGGGCGAAGTTCCATCGACTGTCGAGGACGAGCCCCAGGTACTTCATCGTCGACCCGACAGCGATGGTAACGCCTCCCACGACTAAATTGGATCCCGGAGGTGGCGCGCGGCGGGCCCTATGGAAACAAAGGGCCTCGGATTTGTTTAAGGCGACCTCGAGACCCAGCCGCCGGATCCTCTCAACAACCCGCGCCACTCCTGCTGTCGCCAGTTGTGCTGCGTCTTGGTACGTACTCCCCCGCGCCATCACCAGCGTGTCGTCGGCGTAGCAGATGATGTTAACGCCATGGGGGAGCGTACCGCGCAACACCCAGTCGTATCCGATGTTCCACAGGGGCGGCCCCAGTACTGACCCCTGCGGAACACCACACGACACCTCTCGCCGACCCCATCCTACTCGACCCGGGTAGACGACGCACCTGTCCGCCAAGTATGCCCCGACAGTACGGCGAAGATAGTTCGGCACCCCGTGATACCGAAGTGCCTCCCTAATGGTACTCCAGGGCAAGGTGTTGAAAGCATTCGCGATGTCTAGAGACACCGCCACCACTGCCTCACCCTGGGACACAGCTTCTTCTGCCAAGGCCCTTACGCGCATGATCGCGTCGACCGTGGAACGCCCATGTCGGAAACCGAATTGGTTATCCGACAGGTCTGGACCTACCCCCGATAAATGTTGGACGAGGCGGTCTGCAACTACTCTTTCAAAGAGCTTGCCCACCTCGTTCAACAACACAATGGGACGATATGCGGATGGTGAGTCTACGGGGCGCCCCTCCTTTTTCAGCAGGACGAGCTTGCCCGTCTTCCAACTCCGTGGAAACTGGCCCCGCTCCAAACAGGCACTAAAGAGCCCTCCCAGTCGACGCCCGAGAGCCTGTGAAGCCAGGACCCAGGCGCGGCCTGGAATGCCATCGGGCCCTGGGGCGGTGTTTTTGGCTTGGAGTCTCATCACCGCCACTCTCAACTGTACCGGGGTCAACTCGGGCACGTCATTATCCTCATCCGCGCTAGGCGCCACGGTGGGAGGATCCATCAACGGTGGCGATTGCTCTTGCCTTGACGGGAAGAGAGAATTAACCACGTTCTCCAGCAGGTCAGGACGGAGACTCTGGGATAGTGGGGGAGCGAAGGGGCGAAGCTTGCCTCGCACGGCCCGATAGGGTCGCCCCCACGGATCGCGATCCAGAGTCTCGAGTTGCTCTTCGCGAGACCTGGCTTTCGCCTGCGCTATGGCCTGCTGGAGTGCCTTCTTCGCTTCCCTGTACCTCTGGTACAGGTCTGCCTCCTCGTCCGCCACACTCTGATCGCGGCGACGCCTCCTGCGCAGTCTGGCATACTGGCGCCGAACAGCCACACACGCAGCACGCAGCCTCCCGATATCTGGCGACCACCAGTATACCTGCCGCCTGGCCAGACTGGACCGAGCCCTAGGCATCGCCGTGTCGCAAACTTGCGACATTGCCTTCAGGAACCATGCTGCCTCTTCGTCAACATCGGCAGGCCTGTCCGGTGCTGTCACCCAGGCCTGACCCCTTATTCACAATCATTCGATTCGATTCCGTACCGAATCGAAAGTCAAAAGATATCGAAGATGTCCTTCAAACGCAATTCACAAATCCGAAACCGAATAATTTTGACAGTTCAACGAACATACGAAGACTGAAGTCGGAAATGACATTGTCGAATACGGTTCCTTACCGACACGGAAACGTATCGAATGGTTGTGAATAAGGGGGCTGGACGATTGCGGCTTCTAGGAATAGCTCCCGGTCCAACTGTTTTAGAGCCCAGCGCGGACCTACTACACCGGGGGCCGCTGGGGCTGGGCTAGTGGAGGTCTGGGTGGAGAAGTCGAATCGAATGTAGCGATGATCCGACAACGTCTCCACCTCCTCCATCACGCGCCAGCCCTGAACTCGGCGCGCAATAGTGGGGCTTGCGAACGTGAGGTCCACTATGGAGCCACCCCGCTGCCGCACGCATGTTTGAACGGAACCCTGGTTCTGGATAAGCAGACCATTTTCCACGGCCCACTCTTCGAGCACTCTGCCCCGGGCGTCAGTCCTCGGGGAACCCCAAGCCCTGGATTTGGCATTGAAGTCCCCGAGTACGACTACGGGGCGAGGGTGTCTGCGACTGATGACGGTGCCCAGATTTACTAAAAAGCCCTCAAATTCGGCGAGAGGCCTATTCGGAGAAAAGTAAACCCCAACAACGACTACTTCCCCGAACAGCGCTGCGACATATCCCTGTCCCCTGGCGACATCTTCAAAAGACGGGGAGCCAACTGCGGCCTGTGAAATTAGGGCCACTGAGGCACCGGTGTCACTCACCCAGTCGTCTCTGGGTGGTACAAACCACGGCTCAGAGACCACTGCTACGTTGATCAACCACTGGGCCATGCTCTGTAGCAAAAGATCTTGAGCGCGGGCACAGTGGTTAATATTCGCCTGAAGGAAGCGCAAATATGGGGCCATCAATGACAGTCCATACTGTGCTCCCCCTCTGGCTGCGTCTCACTAGACGCCGAAGTTTGGGTTGGCTGCGAAGGAGCCGAGACTCCCTGGGCAGCGGGCCCACTCTTCCCTTTCATTTTTTTGCCCTTCTTTTGGGAGACGGCGCATGGTTTGCTTCCCGCTTGATGTCCCGCCGGCTTGCCTACCGCTGCACACAGAACACAGTGCGGCGTGGCATCGCACGAGCCGGCAATATGACCAGGCTGACCGCAGCGATGGCAGACAGCATCGCAGTTAACCTCCGAGGTGCACTGCGCTGCAGCATGACCGTTGGCTAAGCAACGGAAGCACCTTGGAGGCCTAGGCAGCAGAAGCTTCACCTGCGCTGACACCCAACCCACCAGCAGCCGGTGGCCGTTAGTCAATTTCTTTGCTGCCGTGACCGGACAGCTGACTACAATCATCCTGGTCCCTCGGAAGCCCGAGCGGATAGTACCTGGCTTCACCTGTTCGGGAGAACAACCCCCGCCACTCGCGACGGCAGCCACGACCTCCTTGACCGTCACAGAGTCGTCCAGGCCCGCAATGCGCAAATCAGCACATAGCGTGGGCCTGGACACCCGGATCTCTCCCTCAGCAAAGGATTCCCTCAACTTTTCAGCAAGGGCGTCCGCTTTCGGCCCGCTGGTGTTACCCGGGATCTCTAGCAGACGAGCACCCGCTGCTGTCTGTTTGCATTGGATGCTCTCGATCCCTAGCTCTGCCAAGTTTATTTTAGCCTTGGCTTTGGCCAAAACCTCGCCATAGGTCAAGCCCTTATCCACCGCCCCGGGTTGCAGCGTGATGACTACTGCCGTAGAACCGGGAGGGCGAAGTGTGGCTGCCCTCTTCCTCCTCTCAGCTTTTTGCGCCTTCTTTTTCTTCTTATCGGCCTTTTTGGCCCCAGCCATCTGCCAGGCCTCCCTTTTTTGGCCGGGCTGAGATTGCCCACAAGGCTCCAGCGACTCTGCAGCCGTTATGGTGAGCGCCGCCTTTGTCTTCCTCTTGTTTTTCCTTTTTTTATTATTATTATTTCCGCCTGAGACAGGTTTCGAGGGTTCAGGTTTCCCAGGGGCCGAAGAAGAGTCCTGAGATATGGTAGTGGCTTGGACTAAATAAGAGGCCTGGTCTGAGGTCGAATCCTGGGAGTTCTTCTTTTTTGCCGCCGTGGGGTTTTGATCCAAAGCTTGAGCAGGCCTGGAGGAACGCGGTGCTGCAGCTTTTCCTGCGTAAGTTGGCGCCGGCATTTGTGTAAAGTCTCTTCCTGCGCCCAGGGGAGGTCGTAGAATTATGCCTTCCAGCGCCGAAAAGCGAGAAGATAGGCTCGCAATCTCCGATCGGAAAAGGCGAAGCATTTCCGACTCTTCAGGCTGGATCGGCCGCGCCTGTTGTGGCACAGTACTGGCTGTGGTCCCGCCATCACAGCGCGCCTGGCGAAGGGCAGCCAGTTCAGCACGCATCTCCTCATGCTCCTTTCGGAGTTCCGTCATCTGTGCTGTCAGGCGCATGTTTGCTGCCTGAAGACGGGCCGTCTCTTCCGAGGCCGATCGCGATAACAGCGCCTCCGTAGCCTCCAGAATTGAGACCGAAGCCTTCTTTAGGGCTTCCTGGTAAGTGCCTTTGAGGCCCTTGGACGCCTTTGCGACAGATTTGATAGCTGCAACGGCGTCGTGAAGCCTCGACTTTAGCTCCATCGCAGACATTTCGTTTGCCTCCCTTTCCGAGGCAGATGGAGCAGATGATCTCTCCTCTGCCATCCTTGCCTCTCTCACAGCAGCCTTTTTAGCCGCCGTGTGGTCCCTCTTGGTAGCCTGGTCACTGGGTTTGGCAGCGTCAGTGGCTTGCCCCGACACAAGTGAATCGAAGGACATGTGGGATCCATCGGAGCCTCCACCATTGCTCTCGCCACTAGGTCTAGGCGTGGCAGTGACGGGACGCTTGGTAAAGCGCCCTTTGGCGTCCCGTGTTGCGCCCGCCGCAGCTGTCTGAGCTGAAGACGATCGACCACGTCCTCGCCTAGCCGTCGGAACTTTAGGAGCTGGCAGGTTGTCCTCGCTGGATGAACCGTCCGTGTCTCTACGTACGGCTGGGCGCTTCCTCCTCCAGAACTTGGAGATGCGCCTCGCCTCCTCGCCTTCTTGAGCCAAGCAGCTGCCTACTGCAGCTGCCCGCTCCTCCGTGTGCACCTTGGAGGTGGAAAGGACAGAAGTGTCCGTCGCCACGTCCACAGCACTCTTTTCCGTCTCACAAATCGGTGTCCGTGATTCATGCCGTAAGTCATCGTTTGTTTGGTTTTCGCCGTTTTTTGTTTCATTTTTGTTTTTCATTTTTGTTCCCACGAGTAGTGAGGAAATAAATGTCCACCCAGACAGAGCCTCATATCATGGGTAAGCCTAATACTGCAAAGGGCGGCAGGTACTTTACAGGTGAAGCGCTAGGAACTGGACACCCTCCAGCCATTCATCCTCTCGCCACGCTTCAAAACTTAGGATTAGGTGGTTTTTTATCTAAGAGGTAGCCTTCCTCTGGGCCAGGCAGTTAAGCCAAGCCCCCGACGGCGGCATTAGACATGCCTCCGTTCGCTGTCCGGCCAACCCGACTCAGCGAACCCGCCGAAAATTCACTCCTATAAAAAGGAGAGAACAACCGCCGAATTGGTGCGCCTGCACCGCAGCGGCGTCGGACCGATCGGTGGTCTGAATCAGACCAAATCCGTCGCCCCTATGAGCTTGCAGGGCCCTTTGGGATCTGCAAAGCTCACTCCTGGTAATTTTTTATAGAGGTTGTCTTCCTCGCGACTGTCAGCCGAAGCCGATGTCTGCCCAGTATGACTGACCAGACTCGTCGCCCAGGTCGCATCCTATGTGTCGATTGACTGACGTCGAACGATCAGGAGCGACCCTTCCTTGTATCTCTCTTAGTCTGGTCTCTCCCTTTGGAGCTGCCGGTACAGCCCCAAAGATCATCGAGACACGCAAGCCCCACCACGACGACAACGTGGAGACACTCGGTGGGGACCTACACCTACCCTACACCTACCCTAAACCTACCCTACACCTACCCTACACCTACTCTACACCTACCCTACACCTACCACTACCTAAGTGCAAAATTGACTCTTTGACGTTAGGAACATACCTACATTGTTTAAACAACAGTGAACTTTATACAATAGCAATAAAGCTCGTTTTAGTTAGAAAACGTTTGTATGGGAAAAGGAAAAGGGCTGTTTTTAGGGTTTTTCCGGCAATTATTCGAATTTTTCTCGCCGTAAAAACCATCTTTGAACTTCAACGAACATTTAAAAAAAAGAATTGGCCAAATTGGTCCAGGCGTTGTTGAGTTATGCGCTTACCAACACATTTTGCGATTCATTTTTATATTATAGATTACGTATTTCTACGAGAGTGAATTTCTTGGAAGAAAATAAAACTCAGCGCTATAATATTCACCTATATTGCATTTAAATACATAATTTATTGATGGAATAACGTTGCCAGTTCAAAAAAAATAAGATTTTTTTAAATTAGCAACACTTTTCATGATGGCGACGAACACTATTCACTTATAACTATTATTTAGTCCCAGGATGTTCACTTTTTGGGGGAAACCATTTCTTCCAAAGCCTTGATTTCAGCTGAAAAAGAAATACAAAAGGGTTTAGAAAAATAAATTAAAATTTCAGCTGATTACATCTAGTTATTTAACCATGAAAAAGACACAAACATGCATCTATACATTCTAATTTTTTGCTTTTTTATTAATAATAGTAGACAAAACACAAAAATTTAAGGGAATATTATCGACAGCGCGCAGTCTAGTTACATTTTCGTCAATATGTAAAGAACTCAATAAATTTTTGTAGAGAGGACAAGGGCCCTATTATCTATTAACAGGGTTAGTCAGTCAGTTCATATTTATACATGATAACTCGGTAACATATTTAATTGACTTTAAAAAATTATAAAATAATGTAGTTTCTTTTTTGTAGAATAACTTTGTCCTTCACTTTTACAAACATTAACTCACATATACAAATATTAGCTCCGTGCGGGAATCGAACCCGCGACACGCAGCGCAGCAGTCGATCGCTCAACCACTGCGCCAACAACGAAGTGAGTATTATAACACTTCGTGGCGCCAACCGTGTACAAAAAGACTAATAATTAAGTATGTCCTGTGTGGAAGTAACTGTCAGTACAGTTATCTTAAAAGCTATTTAAGTGTTGTGGCTCATATTAGAAGAGGCCTAAGCCCAGCAATGGAATGAAGTAGCCTTTTAGTTGAAAAGAAAATTCTTTTATTTTACAGCATACTTTAGTGTATTGAAAATTGGGCTTTCAAAACAGGATGTATACAATCCATTTTAAGTAAGTTTTGTTTGTGGTTTGTGTTTAATTCTAGCAAGCATCAAACCAAAAATATTATCAATTTGACTCATCTCATCGTCATAAAACGCAAAGTTCACCATAGGCAATGTTCAATCAGCTTTGCCCTTTTCAAACATAAAAATAAGGTGTATTATTCAATTTAATTTTGTTTCATATTTGTTTGTTCACACAACTTTGCACTTTACTCCATTTATTATAAGGTGTTTTATTCAATATCATGAGAAAACTCAGTGTTTTATGTGGTTTTTGTGCAGTACATATTGTTGAAAAAGTAGTTCTTCATATTTATTTTAGCTAATGCAACTAACCATAGTTTTAAAGCATTTTCAGACAGTAATATACAATCAAGTAAAAACCTATAATATCATGTCAATAACAAGTCAATGCAGTTGAAAATTGCATGAGAGATATAATTCTGTGCGGCATTCATTATCTTACATGTTACATGCAATTATGCAATTGTCAAATCTATTTCTGTTGCATTTTAGTTCATTATCAATTATTAATACAAAAAATACTCAAGCAAATTGTTGCTTTGATCCTATAGGAGTGGCCCCATTGATAGCTATATATCAATTAAAAGTCTCCATAACCAAGTTACTGGGTAACACAATACCCCTTGGTAATAAATACTGGTTGTCGCATTTTGTGGCTTCTGACTACTTATAACAACTGTCAAAGTTCTACGAACGACAGCCGGAATCAACGGCTTTATGTGCTTTCTGAGGCACGGAGAGGTCTCAAATAGACATCCACGGACTGACCGCAGAAGGCATAACTTAACCATTATGACCCGTTGATCTGTACGGGTTTTACTTAGCCAAAGGCTCCTATCAAAGAAGTAAACTATTATATTATAATATTAACCTAGTAGATCAAAGTGCAGTTTACACTTCTTGACAGGGCCGGACCGTGACTGTGTGGGGCCCTGAGCTGATTTTACTTGGGGCCCTGCTTAATAAATCAATTGGCATTTTGTCAAAAATAACTATTTTTGATAATGATGTTTATGAGTGTTTTTTTTTTTAATATTCATAATGCCCATTGCCTTCAATCGGGGTTGGGTTCCTGGGCTGCGACCTCCAAAAGCCCTTATAGGTCTGCTCCTGCTTCATGAACTAGATAATAGCTCCTAGCTGCTAGATAACCCTTCATCTGTCCAGCACGCGTAAGAATTAACATACTGACAGGAAGAATAGACAAGTCAGTACAGTTTGTCTATTCTTCCTGTCAGTATGTCTATTCTTCCGTAGACATAGTGTGGTCATGCTACGCGTGCAGAAGCCAAATATTGGTTGCTTGTCATTGTTTAACTGTTATGTTTCCTATTTGACAGTTGAGCTCTTAATAGTTCTCAATGGGACAGCATTCTAAGGTAGTCAAGACATCCAACTTACCTGCTGAAGCAATCAACTTTTCCTGTTTCAGCTTCTCGTCCCTAATGACCTTCTCCTTGGCCTCGATCTCACGAAGCTTTATTTCCCTCTTGGATAGCCGGCTTTGGTGGAAGGCTCCATACAGGATACCGGCACCAAGGAACGACCAGCGGCCAAACTGGAATCATAGTGGGAGAGTTTAAGTGTAAATGAATGCAAATCAATACTAATGAATAAAAATTTGTTTTTTGGAACATGCTAACATCCGATTTGACTGGATCGATTCTGTTAATTCTTTTGATAATGAGAAGCTATGTTATCCCTATGTGGCTATATCAAAATATTTGGGGTCCCATAAAAAATAATAATGGGGATGCATACAAGGGCAAAAGCTAGTTTTTAATAAAAAATGATGGGTTCTGTCTGATATGAAGAATCACAGTATTGTAGAAATGAACGTAAGTAACGTAAATTGTAAGGTTACATTGTAATTGTATAAAATACATTTATTTTAATACACACACGGTCCATACAAAATACATCAAAATACAGATGATAAACCTCTTTTCATGAAAAGCACACTAAAAAGGATTATCACTTTAAATTACGAATTCTAGTTCGAAAACACTGTGTTACATAATGGTAGTTTTTGTAAGAAAAAAGTTTTATTTATTTAGTATATTTACCCTGATGAGTGGCGAAACTCGCACTGGGGGTCCATAGGGAAGCTCAGACATTTTTATTTTTTTTGTAACTGGGACTCGAAAATCCAAGGATTTATTGAAAAATCCCAAGATTCGATTTTGCCGTAGAGGTTATAACTAGGCGGGGTTGCCAAACTCAAAAATCAAAATATATATAAATAAAAATATCTGTCAAAATATTAGCAAAATATGTTAAAATTAATATATCTAATTAATATATTATTATGTATAATGCGCCGTTTCTAAGGTGATTTAACTGGACTATTTGTATTCGATAGTACTATTGGTTCGATATTGTAATATCTCTATGTAAGAAAATTACTCAAATAGATAACTTTCTAGAATGAATAGCTAGATATCGAGAGTTTATCCGAAGATCTTCAGTTCAAACCTGGCATTAGTTAGTTAAAATAAATAAAATACAATCCAATTTCTATTTGAATTTCATTGATTTTTAGAAGTAACTACTGGTACCTAGTAGCCAAACGTTTTGTGACAGTAATCAGCTGAGATTGTTGAGAAGAAATTAATGAAAACATTACCTACCTACTGATTATTACATTTTATCACGAATTTTAGGAACGAAATGCGTTTTACGACGGAATCATGAATTAAATATTATGCAATCATCTATTATATGTACCCTGAAATTGTTGTTTATGATTCGCAGAATTAATATTCCAAGTCATTTTTAAAATGTAGGATACAGCTTGCACACACATTACATGATAACTAAACGCAATTTTGATACTTTACTTTGACGTATGAATGAATGAATAGCCGGCAATATAGCTTTTGCTCATTCGCTATCAAATCAAATCACTCAATTAAATCAATCAGTCTTCAAAATGGCGTTAATCATGCCGTTTGTGTCCGTCGCTATATCTATATTGTACACGCCGTTATTACTTTTAATACTGTGCATAATATTTCTTGCTTCAATTGGAAAATCTTTGGGTGTCAGAAGATTATACGTGAACATTCTGCTGAAACTTTTCGAGGTATGTAAATATTTTTCTAATAAAAATAAATAATAAACGTTTATTTTACAACAACATGAGGTCATTATAAAATAAATATAATATATTTATATTCTTCCCGATATAAGTAATTGATTTTTGGTTAGGTTATTGTCCTATGCGTTCTATATTTCACGTATGAGTCATATCTATGTCCGTGGTTTACGGTTTTATCTGTAATTTTATAACAGATAGTCTGATTATTTCGTTAATTGTATCTCCATAATCGTATTTTCGATATTGGAAGTCCGTGTCTAAATTGAACGCTTATTATGTATTACGTCTGCCGGCTGTTAAACAGTTGGCAATACTCTCCGTGTGAATAATGCTAGCATAAAATACTATCCTGGAATCTAATGGCCTGAAACTCCATGTAACTTAACCACCATCTTATGTACTCAAAAACAGCTGCTTATTACACGATTACAGTTCTCCAAAACATACTAATAGAATTGAAAAGGTTAGAATGTTGACAGTGTCGCCAAATTCTTCTATCTTACCTGATAATTCAATGATTTCGTTTTTACGTAGAAGCTATGTCATGACTACTTCTATAAATATTGTGGTAGATATCATCAATATTAATAGTATAAGTGCCGAAGTAACCCCATCTGTCTGTTATATTTTCACGACGAAACGGCTGAACCGATTTTCATGAAATTTGTTATAAAGATAGCTTAAAACCTGAAGAAAGACATTCTTAATCCGCGACATCGTCTGCAGCCGCGATAGCTTACATTCATGCGGACGAAGTGGCGTGCAAAAACACTCCTGCAATTCCTAATGAATTGCTATTTAAAGTGCTAACGAAGGATGAATTGATTAAAGATTCTGGGAGTGTAAAATCATCATCTGCCTAGCCTTTTCCCAACTATATTGGGGTCGGCTTCCAGTCTAACCGGTTCAGCTGAATACTAGTGTTTCACAGTAGTACTTTCAAGTCCGTATGGTGTCGGACATAAAGAATAGCAGCATCCCATATCTTCCCGTGGGTGTCGTAAGAGGCGACTAAGGGACTCCCTAGAGAATGGGCAGCAGCATTCTCTGTGCCTTTGTAACAACCATACTGCGATCGCCAACCCACCTGCCAACCGTGGCGATTATGGCAAAACCCCCCATTTCTTGGGGGAGGCCTATGTCCAGCAGTGGACGTCTTTCGGCTGAAATGATGATGAGTACTTTCAATCATGACTTTTTAAAATCAAAATGATTCAAACACAGCCCCAAAATGTCCACCCAAGAACAGTTTCTATTTTAACCTTTAAGTTCTGACGTGGTTTAGCCAGGTCATAGATGGTGACATGACGTATCTCAGACGGCTACATAAATATTGAATAAATAGTATGATTATGTACTTGTAACCACATAATTTATTTAAAATATGTCAAATTACATTATTTATTAACTTAGGATGTATGAAAACAACAAAAAAATCTTATGAGCTCTATATTTATTTGGTACGAATTAAGCAACAATTATTTGGCTCTCTTTAAAACACATAATTATAATCGGGCCAAACTAAACTATTATTTTATTTATTTTTGCAAATTTGTGCTCTCAAAATATCAGTTATTATTATAATATTACTTAAATAGTTAGGAAATGTCCAATCAATCGTAAATATTTTAGAATAAATCACTTATTTTCTATGCATTCAATGCAGTATGCGACGACTTTTTTGAACATCCGAGACAGATAGGCTTGCAACACTCAACGCATCTGTACTTTGTACGTCTTTTAAGTCTTGATGGGCACATTTTGCAAGTTTTTCTCACTGCTTCTGTATATGCAGGGGCAGCTCTTTCAGGTTCCGGCGGCAAATTCCGACCCAGTACGCGTGCTATTGTCGATCTCAGCTCTCTTGGTAATCGATCGTAATTGTATGCTCGACGTTTCTAGTGGGGTTTACCCCAACCAAACTCCGACCAAGATTATGGAGAAACTGGGCTCTTGGAATATTAGGGACAAGACAAGACTTTGAAAAAAATTGCGAGAGGCCAACGTCTGGTTCCACGGCTGCAAGTTGAAAATTTTTTGTCGATTTCATCAACACCGCCTTTTGTTTTATTATGAGGTCGGGCTGTTTTGCTGCTGACTCTCTTTTTCCTTATCTTGGTCATCTTCCGACTGCTATGATTCCCTTTCGGGATCGCTTTGCAAGAAAAGGTAATAACCAAGTTTGTAAGGTATTTTAGAAGTCCTCACTCTTACTATCAAAGGTAGCAAAAAGGGCGCAGGGGTATCTTTAAACACGACGTAGTAAAACTTAAATCTATCCGCCCGCCGTCTGTGAGACACCCACGTCATTACTTAAAGGTTAAATGTGTTTGGCCAAAGAAATAACATTATCATCAACTTTCAAGCCCTTTTCTGGGGGGTCGGCTTCCAGTCTAACTAGATGCAGCTGAATACCAGTGTTTTACATGGAGCAACTGCCTGTCTGAAATTAAGTA
This sequence comes from Charanyca ferruginea, assembly GCA_947361185.1. NCBI lineage: Eukaryota > Metazoa > Arthropoda > Insecta > Lepidoptera > Noctuidae > Charanyca > Charanyca ferruginea. The sequence continues at coordinate 6,397,766 of OX376080.1, read as the reverse complement.
ACATTATATCTAATTAAATCATATTATTATCTGCTTTGTGGCTATGACTTTGTTTGCAGGAATCTATATTTAGAAAAGAAAGTCGTTAGTTACTCTATTTATAACTCGAGAACGGCTGAACCGATTTGGCTGAAAATTGGTGGGAAGGTAGCTTAGAACCAGGAGACAGACATAGGATACTCTTTTTTTTGTAGGTGTATGGTAGGTAAGTAGGTAGATAGGGATAGGACGACGTCTGTCGGGTCAGCTAGTGTTGTTATAAAACACTCAGCCCTGAAAACCTGTCAATTATTTGTTAAACTAGCTGATGACCATGACTTGACAGCAGGGTTTTAATTTTTTTCTTGGAATCCTTGTTTTTTCTAAAATAAAAGTAGCCTAAGTTACTCTTTATAACATCAGCTATCTTCCAGTGAAACTCCCGTGAAAATCGGTCCAGCCGTTTCGAGATTATTCAGAACAAACAGATAGACAACAATTTTAAACATAGATTTTTTTATATTTTATGTACATATTACTGTAAATACCTTCATATTCATTTAGTAAAAAGCTGTTATACACATAACATACATACATAGCAAACAGACACTTCAATTTTATTTATTTCTTTAGATTGATTAGTTTTTGATGACATTAATAAATTGTTACTCAATTGAGTTTGTAAATATAAGCGATGTCATAGCACCCTATTGCCATAGAAAATTCTATGGGGACTTGTGGAGAAATAACAAAACACAGTTTAACAGCTATCCGCCGCCCCCTTTAATCTGACATGCCTGCCTACCACTATTGAAAGTATGTACACAAACATTATATTGGCAAATCTTCCCTAGGTAATCTAGGTAATGTGTGATTAAACAGGTTGCAACTTGTACTTTTCATTTTAATCTGTAATTTGTTGGATAACATCGTACTCTTTTTAAAAAAAATCCGGGCTATACGGTGTGTTAGGCAGTTCTCTGTAATCTGATGAGGTCCCAATACCAAAATTTATAATGTACCGGAAGTTTTAAAATTTTGTTATTAAAAGAAAGTGTCATGTGCATGGCATAGTAGTGTATAATAAGATTCCAGTTGATATTAATGTACAACCTATAAGACTGTTTAAGAAACAACTAACATCCTTCCTAATAAATAAATGTTATTATTCCATATTAGATTTTTTAAACTGTAATATTTTAGAATCATTAGTCAAAAAATGTATCTTATACTAGCTGACCCGACAGACGTTGTCCTGTCCTTATCTACCTACTTACCTGCCTATTTACCTACCCTACACCTACGTTACACCTACCGTACACCTACCCTACACCTACCCAACACCTACCCTACGCCTACCCTACACCTGACCTACACCTACCCTACACCTACCCTACACCTACCCTACACCTACCCTACACCTACCCTACACCTACCCTACACCTAACCTACACTTACCCTACACCTACCCTACAAAAGTTTTTTTTTTTTTTTTTTTCTCTCCGTAAGAACCAACTTCGTGCTTCAAGGAATATTATAAAAAAAGAATTATCCAATTTGGTCAAGCCGTTCGCAAGTTATGCGCTTACCAACACATTTAGCGATTCATTTTTATATATAAGAAGATATGACAATTTTTGCTTGCTTAATGCGTATCAGGCGCTTATTTTGTACTTAAGAACTCATTGTACCTATTTATTTCTATTTCTGACAAATTCGATAGTCCGACTACACTGCCGTTCAAAACCCTGGGTAATCCAACCAGGATTACCCAGGGTCCACTGTATCCCAATTAAATGGTTGTGTTAACACCCATATTATTTCTTATTAATTATGAGAAATAACTATCTTAATTTCCTGGCTGCAACATGCAACACTTAAGATGTCTGCAAAACAGAGTTCAGCTCAAAGTTCAAACATTAATCATTAATCAATGTCCTTCTAATTGGGTTAATTTAGTTCCAATTAGAATATTATTATCTTTATGTACTTATCACTGATAAATATTATTAGAATAATAAATAATATTATATCTATTAAATTGTTGGTAATAACAGATCTCTGTTCCTGTTTAAAGATATATGTATTATGTAAAACATAATATTAATATATAATGTTTGAAAGATGACACTAGCTTCTGCCCGCGACTTTGTCCGTGTGAGAGTAGTTTAGCTTTTTATCATTGAAAGAATTTTTGTAATTAGACCACTCATTCCAGAGATACAAACAAAAATACAAACAAACTTTACTTTATTAAAATCTTCTAATATATAAAAATCTCGTGTCATAGTGTTTGTTATCGAACTCCTCCCAAATGGCTTGACCGATTTTTATAAAAAAAAACTTGAGAGGTGTCAAGGGACACCCGGATGGAACGAAGTTCCTTTCGACAACAATTTACAGCAACAACAATAACACAGCAACACCAACAACAACAACAATAATAACAACAAACACAACCAACAACACAATAACAAACAACAACACATATACACAACAATTTACAACAACAACACAGCAACACCAACAACAACAACAATAATAACAACAAACACAACCAACAACACAATAACAAACAACAACACATATACACAACAATTTACAACAACAACACAGCAACACCAAAAGCAACAACAGTAATAACAACAAACACAACCAACAACACAATAACAAACAACAACACATATACACAACAATTTACAACAACAACACAGCAACACCAACAACAACAACAATAATAACAACAAACACAACCAACAACACAATAACAAACAACAACAACAATACACAATAATAAACAACAACATTGTTGTTGTTTATTATTATTTACAATTAATAACTGGCTTAGACAGAGAAACACGCGCACGCCGCACGACTTACAACTATAGCAAAAAGTGTCGTTACGACTTTAAAAACTGTCGTTACATTTTTCCTGTCTAGTCCCCTTTCGCAACGCGCGATAAGGAACTACGTTCCAAAAAAAGTAACTGCTTAAATATAGAGGGGTACTTACTGAATGCAATTACACTGTACTGAATTCAGTAGCGACTGAATTTAGTCGACTTAATTTAGCCAAGTATAATAAGGGCTTTAGCCAGCCAGGAAAATCGACGAATGGGAGTCTATAATGTAGTCCACTTACATACATCTATGGTCGGCACAGAGTGTCTTTATAAGCGGTGAACTTGACTGACTGACGTATCACCGCACAGCCGAAACTACTGAAACTAGAAACGTGAAATTCGCACACGGCTTCTTTTGATGATAAAGGCGAACACTAAGAAAAAGGATTTCGTTATTTTTCCTCCAAGGGACTAAAAAGGGGGGAGTTCAATTGCATGAAAGATATTTCTTGGGTAAATCTACTTAAAACTTGACATGAATGTGATCCTAAATATATAAAGAAGTTTTTACGCTTTTTGTAGTATCCCTCCAAGCAGGCCTGAGAGGGGGGTATTGAGTTTCAAGAGGAAGTATGAAAATACGGGCGAAGTGCTTGCCTTCCATACATTTCTATCAGTCGTTATCTCAGTAGTTCACCCTCCATATGCCCGTATCATCTTTCACACTATCCATCCAGTGGCGGCGCTAGCCGAAAAGTAGACGTAGGCGAGAAATTGTTTGCGAGGCCCCTAGAAAGATATTCTTTCTAATATTCGAATTAACGATTCGGGGGTTCCCCGAATATTGCACGCGGAAATATTTTACTTTCATAATATTGCCAGACAACTGTAGATAAATAATACAATAGGAAATACAGGAATAAATAGGGATAACAAAATTTTAACAGCTTGAAAATCTTTTTTGCGAGGCCCCCATAGGCGCGAGGCCGTCGGCGGTCGCCGACATCGCCGACGCCTAACGCCGGCACTGTATCCATCCATCCTTTCTCTAGTCTTTATTTGTTCTAGATTATACATATATGTATTGCTATGTTTGTTCTTATCAACTTGATAAAATTAAAACAACGCTCAATTTTTGGCATAACATCAAACCATGTCTTTGTTCCACACAATGTAACTTCTTAAATATAGAAGTAAATACTTCTTACTCATTGTGTTAAAAGGAAAACAAAGAAATTCTCTTATCGTTAACCTGATGAAAGAAATAATCTAATATATAAAATTCTCGTGTCACAGTTTTCGTTCCCGTACTGCTCCGAAACGGCTTGACCGATTCTGATGAAATTTTTTGTGCATATTGGGTAGGTCTGAGAATAGGCCAACATCTATTTTTCATCCCCTTTTTTCACCCCTTTTTCATCCCCCATTAGGTCGATCGGGACAGGACAACGTCTGTCGGGTCAGCTAGTATTTAATAAAAAATACGAGTGTGCTTTAGACCACACGACTGAAGTAAAACTTCTTTAGCTCCATCTTTGTGTATTATGTATCCGTTTGCAACTGGCTATGAGAGAAAGAGAGAAAGAAAATGTGTGCTCGCACGTCTCTCTCTTGCCCCTACAGTAATATATACGAGACGTAACACTCTCTTTTTCTATCTTCACTAACTTATATCTCCCTCTCAACTTCCGTTCGCCTCGCCCGATTACACTTCCTAACGCTTTCGTCACACATTCACCAGCTTAGGTACTCCCAAAGTCGAGCGTTCGTAAAGAAGTTTTACATCAAAAAGTACCTATTAATAATTCCCGCCTATTATTGTCCCGTTGCAGAGACAAAGGCCTCATACAGAGACCTGTCAGGAGATCTCTCATAGTACGCACGGCTACACATTAAGCTATACAGTTCTAATTTAAGCTGACCTCTCACTGTATGGATATTCTACACAAGGCGAGATCAGCTTATACTGGAACTGTGTGGCTTGATGTGTAGCCGTGTGTACCTAGTACGTACGTGTCATTGTCAAAGTTGTGGTGTTTCCTCCTAATCAGGTGGGTTTTACCGCGCCACGATTTCCTGATGTTGGAGACCCAATCTGAGGCTACCTTTGCCTAAATATACAGATATATTGTTATTAATTCAACGTTCCGAAAATTCAGCGGATTACGAATTTTATTTACGTAATCGCTAATACCTATCGAATTTATATCAAATCTTGATCCCTGCTATATAATATCCGTTACGTTATCATTGACGTATCTTCTTAACGCGATTAGTGTAAATAACAAATAATGATGTGTTATTTCAACGAAAAAAAAAAGAAAACCGCTTTAAAAAACTAAAAAAGTGATAAATAACTTTAGCACAGAACACACATTACTTCACTTTCGGAAGTCGGTGGCGGTGGCTTTGTGTTTGTTGTTTTGTATTGCCACCGACTTCCGAAAGTAAAGTAATGTGTGTTCTGTGCTAAAGTTCTTTATCACTTTTTTAGTTATTGAAGGCGGTTTTCTTTTTTTTGAAAATACTTTTTATTTTTCGCTTTTTAGTGTTGCCCTAACATCCAAATCCATTAAGAAACGGCGACACACTTAAAAGAGATAGTATAAGTCCTCCAAAGATTGAAGAAACTAAAACGTCGTCTAAGTAATTTGTTTGGGAAGTTGTTGATTTTCTCAAAAAGGGCTGTATCAATTTTCGGAATAAACCCCTTTCGAACAAAAAAAGAATTTTGCAAATCCGTCTGTATATGACAGAGTTATGCCCGAACATACATAAAAAACAATATACAGGGTGTCCAGTAAATAGCACGACATACTGCAGGGGGTGATAGCTTGGGTCAATACCTGCCAAAACAACACAATATATGTTCAGCAAAATCTTACGGATTTTTGTTCACCACTGTAGGTAAAACGATAAGAAAATTGTTCTGTGAAAATTTGAACAAACAATTGTATTTCTTGAAAACATTTTTGTTTTTGATAGAAAAAAAGACTTATCATTATCAATGAGTAAAGTAACTATTCACGAATAAGATGCACAAAAAAAAATACTAGAAAAGGATTTTTTCATTACGAGATGCTTAAAAATCTGTTTCAAGGTAGAGATTTTTCGATATTTCGGAAAATTTTGTAAAACTGTAAATCCGTAAGATTTTGCTGAACATATATTGCTTTGTTTTGGCAGGTATTAACCCAAGCTATCACCACCTGCAGTATGTCGTGCTATTTACTGGACACCCTGTATATAAACATTCGAATTGATAACCTCCTCCTTTTTGAAGTCGGCTAAAAATAGGCTGTTCTGCATCGTTTTAATGCCACTGAATGGCAAAACCTGACGGCTCTGGGGCCTACTTGGGTCTGTAGGCAAAATCCCTTTTCTGGTACACCTTTGAAAATATAAGGCGAAATCAAGCCCGCATTTTGCAAATCATAAGTACATGTAAAAGGGGCGACCCTATCACAGTTAACTATTAACCAGATATCATGCTACTTACTATACTATTGAGAATACGGGTAGACCACCAATTAATTGTTATACTTTTTATGAGCTGACGCAAAACGCGTTCCCAATAGATTTTGCATCATCATCATCATTTCAGCCGAAAGACGTCCACTGCTAGACATAGGCCTCCCCCAAGTGTCGCCACATTGACCGGTCCCGTGCGACTCGCATCCAGCGGATCCCCGGAACCTTTACCAGGTCATCGGTCCACCTAGTGGGAGGTCTTCCAACGCAACGTCTTCCGGTTCGCGGTCGCCACTCTAGAACTTTTCGGCCCCATCTGCCATAACAAACTGTGACAACACTTATTTGCCCACTCAATAGGGTTGCTTGCAAAACTAATCTCAGAGGGCGCCACTGAAGCATAATGTAAACACTACATATTCTATGGTAAACACTAAAGGCGCGGTAAAATTCCTATTCTGTAATATTTAATAAAACATGGGTGATTGTTCGAGCGGGAAGCGAAATCATAGTCCGGTCGCTCGAACTAACACTTAGGGTAGTTAGTTCTGGTTAGCTCCCTAGATGGCGTTGGGATCGAGTTAGATCGCGCTATGGTTTCGTTACCGCCGTTTGGTTAGGTATCGATAGATTTTTTGTTGAAAGTGTGAGCAGCGAACCTATTGTTATATACTAGTACTAAATATATTGGTGAAAGTTAAAGTACAGTGTTATCATTGAAGTTCTCCTCTCCAAATCGAACCGACCCTCGAGCTTGTTCATGGTCCTTCTCGAGTCGGATACGGTCGTGAGTGTTTTGGTGGTCATCGGTGGTGGAAGTGACTACCACCCTACGCGTCAGTACTGGGCAGTGGATCGCTGTCCAGATCAGCCCCTTCAGCGGGTACCAAGTGAGGTACCAGGAGTTGAAGGAGGAACCGGGTGGATCTGGAGCCAGGAGCAGCCTGTTGGAGCCAAGGCTGCCAGAACTGGCAGTAACACCCTGGAGGAACGGCGCAAGGGAGGTCAAGGAGTAAGCGGCTAGCAGAGTACGCCACATGTATGTTGGTGTCAGTGTGAGTGAATAATTGTGAAGCAAAAATTGTGAGTACATTTTCGACCTTAATTACTAGAAGAATTTCACTTCAGGAAGTGCATTGGAAATTGAACTTTAAATTCTATAGAAAATTAACTTAGTCGTTTTGGTAATTTAGTTATATTGGACTTGTAATAATTTTAAGTAAATCTGGTTTAGACGGGGAATCCACGCCCGTTTTTACTAGAACTACGTGCAAAGACTTGTAAAATTTCGCAACTTGTGTTTTTTTGGACTTAGAATATTTTGAGATTTCATATAAAATGGAAGCGTTTAACGATTTACAGGAAGACGTAAGAGCTAAAATGCTAAAAAGTCAGATTAACTTTAAAAAGTCACCTAAAGATCGTTTAACGGGTTCATATATTGAAACTAGACTTGAAAATTTGGAGCAACAGTGGAAGTTGTTCACAAACACGCATGCGAACATAATAAGCCAAGTTAAAAGAAGTGAGTTTAACAGTTCCAATTATCATAAAAATGATGTCTATGGCGACGTGGAAGAATTTTATGTAGAATTTAAAAGCGAATTAAAAGAATTATTATTGAAAAGAAATTCATCTGATACATGGGCGGATGCAAAGTCTAGTTGTCAGAGTGAAAAGATTGTCAGTAGAGTTAAGTTGCCAGAGATAAAAATTCCTTCATTTTCTGGTAAATATTCAGAGTGGCAGACGTTTAGAGACTTGTTTTTAGGATTAGTTCACGAGAACAAGTCACTAGACGACGCACAAAGATTTTATTATTTAAAGGGACATTTATGTGGGGAAGCTGAGCAACTACTAAGAAATATAAATGTCACATCTGACAATTATAGAATTGCGTGGTCTAAATTGGATAAAATGTATAACAATAAAAAGTTTTTGGCAAATGGCATAATAAAAAGATTACTGAGTCAAAAGACTTCATCCTGCGAATCGGCTAGCGAAATAAAAAGACTTATTACTACTACTTCAGAATGTCTGGACTCAATTAGGAATTTGAATGTGGATGCTTGGAATCTTATTGTAGTACATATTATCAGTGGAAAACTAGATCCAGAGACCAAGAAAAGTTGGGAACTCAAGGTGGCTTCAGATTCAGGTGACGAGCTACCTACATTTGAACAGTTTTCGGATTTTTTAACAAGTCGGTTTAGAGGTTTAGAAAATGTAGACAATAGAGATAGACATCCACACCCAAAGGGGACTCAATCGTTTCATGTATTAAAATCTAAAAAGTCAGTGTCGTGTGAATTTTGCTCAGCCGATCACAGAATCACATCCTGTCCGAAATTTGGTAAAGAGTCAAATGAAGCTAGGCGTAATTTCGTTCAGGAACATTATTTGTGTTTTATTTGCCTAAATAGTAACCACTCTGCTAGGTTCTGCAAAAACACTCACAGGTGCCAGGTGTGTAAACGCCGCCACCATTCCTTGCTACACCCTACGGGTGTTTCTGGGTCGGATGTTGGTGAGGGTATAACTGCTGCTCGCCAGGGAACCTCATTGACTGCTAATGAGGAAAAAGACGTTGCCACGCAAGTGGAGGAAAAACCACTAGTCTCGTGCCTTTCGACAGGAAACAACAGGAAGGCGGTATTATTAACCACAGCCTTATTAAAGGCTGAGTCGAAACACGGGACTTACCGGGTGGTTAGGGCGCTACTGGATCAGGGGTCACAGGGGTCCTTTGTAACAGAATCCATGGTCCAGTATTTGGGTTTGAAGAAAATACCTTCAAAAAATACGGTTTTAGGTGTGGGTGGAGGTAAAAGTACTTCATCGACTGCCAAAGTAGTTGTCACGATTGGATCACGGATTGATCCAATGTTCAAACTGCAAGTGAACGCCTATGTTCTTAAATCAGTAACGGCCCTGCTCCCAACTACCAAGGTAACCAGGGTAGCATGGGTAGACATAAACGATAACGATTTGGCTGATCCAGAGTATTTCAGGCCTAATAAAATTGATATTTTATTGGGGGCGGAAGTATACAGCCAAGTTATTCGGGACGGGTTAAAAAAGAATTCAAGCTGTACGCTCTTGGCACAGAGCACCGCTTTAGGCTGGATACTGTCAGGGGCGGTCGAGGTAGACAATAGTCCTCAGATTCATCCACATATTACCGTGATGCACTCCAGTGTCCAAGATGATGAAATGCTGAGAAAGTTTTGGGAGTTAGAAGCTGAACCATCTGGAACTAAAAAGGTGCTCACGGAGGATGAAGTCAAATGTGAACAATTATTCACGGCTTCTACATTACGTAATAAAGATGGGCGGTATATCGTAAGATTACCAATACGTGATGCAGATCAGGTTAGCAAGTTTGGTCAGTCCAAGATCATAGCTGAAAAAAGATTGAAAAGCTTAGAATCAAAATTAAGCAAGAATCTTAAATTAAAGCAAGACTACGAGAAGGTTATACATGAATATTCAGAATTACAACACATGGAAAAGGTATCTGAACATGATACAGATAATAAAGGAGCTATATACTTACCTCACCATGCCGTCGTTCGGGAAGACAAGGATACGACCAAGGTACGAGTCGTATTCGATGCTTCCTGCAAAGGTTCGAATGGGATGTCACTTAACGACAATTTGTTAATCGGACCAACCATACAATCAGAACTTCGGCAAACTATTATGCGTTGGAGATCGTATCGGATATGTCTGGTGGCCGATATCATCAAAATGTATCGACAAGTTTTAGTAAACAGAAAAGATACCATATTTCAGCGCATACTTTGGAGGGATAATCCTGAAAAGCATATAGAAGAATATGAGTTGGTCACGGTAACGTTTGGTACTGCATCAGCACCATACTTGGCTATTCGTGCTCTACATCAAGTGGCTTATGATGAGTGTAAAGATAACCCAGAAATAAAGAAAATAATTCTGAATGACTTCTACGTAGATGATTTGATGACTGGCGCTGAAAATATAGAAAAGTGCATTCAAATCTTCTCAGAAATGAATGAAGTTTTAGGTAAGGGCGGATTTAAGTTGCAAAAGTGGATGAGCAATAGTAAAGAATTGTTAAACAATATAAGGGATGCAAAAGAAACGGATGAAGAGTTAAGAATAAAAATGGATAATATAACTAAGATATTAGGACTTACCTGGAATTCGAGCGAAGATTTCTTCCAATATTCTCTAGATCTACCGACGATAACTGGACCTGTAACTAAAAGAAAAATTATTTCCGACATATCGCGTTTGTTCGACCCTCTGGGATGGTTGGCACCTACTATAATCTTAGCTAAAGTATATATTCAGAAATTATGGTTAGCAGGATTAGAATGGGATCAGGAAATTCCAAGCAATTTAGTTGCAGAATGGAATACTTACCATCACAGCTTGTCTTCTCTGGTTCAGGTGAAAATTCCTCGATGGTTACACACTAGTTCTTGTAACACGAAGTCAGAGTTACACGGATTTTCAGATGCATCAAAGCTTGCTTACGCAGCAGTTGTTTATCTAAGAGTGGTGGATAATTTAGGAAACATTCATACTTCGTTAATAACATCCAAAACAAAGGTGGCACCTATTAAACAAGTGTCTATCCCTAGACTGGAACTCTGTGGGGCAGTTCTTGTTAGTAAGTTGATAGCGGAAGTAGGTGAAGTTATGGGCATACCAAAAACTGATTGGCATGCATGGACTGATAGTGAGGTAGTATTGGCATGGTTATGCGGTCATCCATGCCGCTGGAAAACTTTTGTGGCCAATCGAGTATCAGACATTTTGACCACATTAGACACACATCACTGGTCTCATGTTTCCACTAAGCAAAATCCAGCAGATTGTGCTTCGCGTGGGGTTTCTCCTTCAGAACTTGTGGGTACGTCAATATGGTGGGACGGGCCGAGCTTCTTAAAGGAACAGGTTATTGATTATAAAAGGCCTAAGCACCTGGTAACTAAATTGGAAGAAGTAAAGGTCCATTCGAGTATTTTCGATATTTCTTTTTGGGACCGATTTTCATCCCTTCCAAAGATGGTTAGGATAATAGCTTATTGTAGAAAATTCTTGAACTTAAGGACAAACTGTGCTGATAGTGAGAGAAATAAACATTTGTCTAAGAGAGAATTAGAAGAGGCAATGGAAGTCTGCATTAAGATATGCCAAGAAGAAGGATTTACCAATGAATTGGAAGTATTGAAAAAACATAAGGCAGGAAAGAAAAATGCAAAATTAGATTCATTGAACATCTTTCTAGATTCTAAAGAAATAATTCGAGTTGGAGGACGGCTTGAAATGTCACAATTAACTTATGAAAGAGTTCATCCTACATTAATACCAAAAGAATCATTTTTAACAAATCTTTTGATAGCAGACGCACATAAGAAAACTATGCACGGTGGTCCGCAATTAATGATTACATACTTACGCTCCAAGTATTGGATCATGGGAGTAAAGGCTTTGGCAAGGAAGTATGTAAGAAGCTGTGTGAGGTGCATCCGATATACAGCTAAAGTTAGGACTCAGCTTATGGGGCAGTTACCTTCCTCTCGTGTAATTCCGAACAAACCTTTTTTGTGTAGCGGTGTAGATTACGCGGGCCCGATAAGTATTCGAGTGTCTAAAGGTCGTGGCAATAAGTCCTACAAGGGCTATATTGCTTTATTTATATGTATGGCTACTAGGGCTGTACATTTAGAAGCAGTTAGTGATTTAAGCACTAAAGGGTTTTTGGCTGCTTTTAAACGGTTTATATCTAGACGTGGTCGATGTGCGGAACTGTATAGCGACAATGGGACCAACTTCGTAGGGGCAGCGCGCGAATTACTTTATTTATTTAACAAAGAAAAGTCAGCCTGTAACCCTGAGTTAGCAGAAGAATTAGGGAATAATGGCACGGAGTGGCACTTCATCCCCCCTCATTCGCCAAATTTCGGAGGTCTGTGGGAAGCAGGGATTAAGTCCACTAAGCATCACCTTAAGAGGGTGATAGGGAATTCGACTCTAACCTTTGAAGAGATGATCACAGTTTTGGCTCAAATTGAGGCATGCCTCAATTCAAGGCCTTTATCGTATGTGGAGGATCAGGATAAATTAACCATTTTAACTCCTGGGCATTTTCTGCTGGGGGAGCCACTAGTTTTACCTCCCGATTTAAATTACGAAAAGGAAAATGTTAATAGTTTAAAGCGATGGCAACTTCATCAAAGAATGATGCAGGATTTCTGGCGACGTTGGTCGCACGACTACCTACATCAATTTATGCAACGAAATAAGTGGCATTATAAAATTCCGGAACCATCGGTGGGTGAAGTAGTGTTAGTTAAAGAGGACGATATGCCTCCTGGCAAGTGGTTACTAGGTAGAGTTGTGCAAAAACATCCTGGAGCTGATGGTCTTACTCGTGTCGTAACTCTACGGACACAATCGGCTGTTATAAAAAGACCTACGTCGAAATTATGTATACTACCTGTATCCAATTAAAACACGATTGTATTATATCTAAACAACATTTCGAATTTATTGTTTAAACCGTTGTCCAAGGAGATTTATTGTAAATAGTTATAAGGATGTCAAGGGTTTTAAATATTTTTTGTACATGCTTCTCACCAAGGTTTAAATTTCAGGGCATTCAAGACATTATTGCCTTATTGAGCACGGTGGGCGGTATTGAAGGACATTCGGCAGTAAGGTCCTTGGTGGGCGGTATGTTCGAGCGGGAAGCGAAATCATAGTCCGGTCGCTCGAACTAACACTTAGGGTAGTTAGTTCTGGTTAGCTCCCTAGATGGCGTTGGGATCGAGTTAGATCGCGCTATGGTTTCGTTACCGCCGTTTGGTTAGGTATCGATAGATTTTTTGTTGAAAGTGTGAGCAGCGAACCTATTGTTATATACTAGTACTAAATATATTGGTGAAAGTTAAAGTACAGTGTTATCATTGAAGTTCTCCTCTCCAAATCGAACCGACCCTCGAGCTTGTTCTAACGACGTTTAACTATTCCGGCATTAAAAAAGCTGCATAGACAAAAAGTATTATCATGTCAATGTCACTTGTTTACGTTATTTTCCAGTGCTACCGTCGGAGTAGTCCTCATGCAGCCCATGGTCGCCAATTCGCCATGCAGGCTAGTCTTTGCATACGCTGAAGTTTGTTGGCGGTTGTGATTAGCTTGGTCCTCGGCCACCATAAGCAACTATGGGGCGGATTACCGCGCTATACAGCCATATATTATCTTAGGGGATAGGCCCCACTTCTTACCTATCATTTTCCTACATTGCTGGAAGGTGATGCAGGCCCTGTTTATTTTGTTGTCTAGGTTGCTCCAGTTTAACTTACTGTCTAAGATGACTTACTAGAAGATCTTGTTGATCTTTAGTTCAATGTCATTTATTCAATTAAAACTGCTTGAGTATATATAGGGATGCCATCACCTTAATTATGGACCCCGTACAAAAACTTCTGAAACCCCGGACATTTGGATGAAATAAGGATTTTTCCCCGGACTCTCACGAAAAAAAATTATTACAATACAATTAAAACAATACAAATTACTGTCTAGGGTTCTAAACTTCTGGACTTATTATCTTTTCAGTCGGTCTTTTTTACTTATTTTCCTATGATAATTATACTTTAATTTATTGCAAATCATTCAATTGTTCGAATTTCCCTTAACACAAAAAGTGTCCGGGGTTTACCCGGACACTACTTAAAATCCCCGTCCGGACGCTCCCCGGACGCCTTCCAAACTAGGACCAATCCGGAGAAACCCGGACGGATCGCAACCCTAGGTATATAATATGTACTCTGTTTGCTGTAACCGTAATAATGTATGTTTTAATAAAGGTTGTACTCATTACAGATATATCATCGGAGTCTGGTATTCTGTGTATGTGAGTTGTGTGTTTGACGGTTGCCTTGGTAACCAAACACGTCTATAGCTATGTGTGGAGTGTTGCTGGCTGCTCACTTTAATTTGGCATGCTCTATTTTAAGGATCCTGTCTTTAGTCGGTTCCCGGCTTAAAAATGGATACGAAATTAAGCCAGGTTTGCATAACGGGTATAAAAATATACTTAACGAAGTCGAAAGTTACATGTTCATCCTATCATTGCGGTATTTTTTTTATTCTGCGTCATACCTGGGAACCTGTTACGGAAATATTGTGGGTCAATGACGAGTTTTTAATACGTTTTTTTTATTCAAAAACTGGTTTTAAATGTTCTAACTAAACTCTGACCTCGGGTGCACATTTTTTTAAGCGCCACAATAATGGTTTTTCATACTACAAATAATAATAGTTACCCCAGCAATATTTTTTGCTCAATATAACTTAGTTTAATAGACTGTAGTTAATGACTTTGTGACGTGTATTCTTACAACCCGTATAGACTTCTTAAAACCGGCCACACACATGCTTTGCAGTTGCTTCAGCGATAGTGACTTCCGCTATATATTCGTAGCTGTCTCTCTCTTTCGTGGGAGGGAATGTTGTCTCTCTCTAGTTACTATGCCAGAAAGAGCCAGCGCTCCCTCTCGCGACAGAGACATATAGTTTCAACGTCTCCCAAACGTATTCTCCAGTTTTATTAAAGCTTCTTGAGTTGTCTCTCTATTAACTCTGCCAAAAAGAGTCAACGCATTTTCTCTCCAGCGAAAGAGACAGAACAGTTTCAACGTCTCCCAATCGTGATCTCTCCAGTTTAATGGCAGTTTTATTAAATCTTTTTTTGTTGTCTCTCTCTCTAGTAAATATACCAGAAAGAGTCGGCATTCCCTCTCGCGACAGAGACGAACAGTTGCAACGTCTCCCAAACGTGTCCTCTTCAGTTTTATTAAAGCTTCTGGTGTCTGGTTGCTGACGCAACTAAAACTACCTCATGCTTGATTTTTTTTTATGCACAATTGATCTATCCATTGTTAGAGTGTGAGCTACCGAATGGTTGCTCCGGTGAATATATTCACAACACTTGCTTGTTTTCCCTTCAAACAACCACACCCCCTGTCCCTGAAACTACAATTACTAACGTGACAAGGCCTGTTTGATATGAAGGAAAGTGGAAATTGTGTATTTTCTTACTCCGCTGTTCTTTTCTGATCAATATCGTTGCGGGATTCAAGACGGTTGAATGGTGAACTTGGCCGTATGTCAAGGTCGGCTTCCAGTCTAACTTAGATGCAGCTGCATATCAGTGTTTTTAAATGGAGTATCCTATCTGACCTCCATAATCTAGTCGCTCATGGGACCTTATTGGTTAATTTTTCATCGGTAGAATGTCACACTTACGGACTTACACCGAATGAAATCTATTAACTAGCAAACTTTATATTAATACTAGCTGACCCGGCAAACGTTGCCATATAAATTAAAAAAAAAAAAAAACAAATATACACAAAAAACCGGACAAGTGCGAGTCGGACTCGCTCACCGAGGGTTCCGTACATATTTGTAGGTACATATCCATACTTCTATACTAATCCATACTTTCTATACTACTCTACTTAATATTATAAATGCGTTTTTTGCGACATAAACGGCCGTATCTTTTTTTCACGTTAACATATACAGCTTTGAGCCGTAGATTTGAGTTTATGGTTTTTTCATTTCAACTAGATACCTCCACGCGTTCCCGAAATAAGGGGTCTTGACAGACAGACAGACGGACAACAAAGTGATCCTATAAGGGTTCCGATTTTTTTTGTGCTGAACCCTAAAAAGGTAAAATTCGGTCAAGCCGTTTCAGAAGAGTTCGGTAACACTTGTGTGTTACCGAACTCTTCTGAAACGGCTAAAAAATCTCGTGTCATTGTTGACACGAGATTTTTATATATTAGCGACTTCGTCTGTGCAGATGTTAAAATGAATCCTAAGTTCTAAACTATACCATGAGGACACAAAACTGAATTATTAGCTTACAATACGAGCCATGTCCAAAAGTACCACCTTTTCAATCAAACCCTTGATCCAATTGCCTATCGAGGGCCTCTTCAGATGTTGGTCGAGCCTCGTTGCTATTAAACCATTGCCTGTAACGTCTATCGGTACGATGATTACTGTTAATTAATGAGCAATTTGTAATTATAATCAGTAGCTTTTTGCCCGCATCTTTGTCCGCGTAAATTTTTGTGACGAATCATTAAAAAACAAATCCTATTACCAAAAGATTTTTCCGATTTTTAACCGACTTCAAAAAAAAGGAGGTTCTCAGTTCGACCGGTAAGTTTGTATGTATATATGTTTGTCCGCGATTATCTCCCGTTTGGCTGAACCGATTTTGATGCGGTTTTCAGAAAAGTGTTTGTTACATTCTGGAGAAGGTTTTAGTACACAAACAGAAATTTATTCAGCGCTTTTTGAAAAAAAAAACAAAAACCGAGGAGACGTTTTCGTTTCTTCCATGTTTTCATCTTTGGAGGACTTTCAATCTCTGTTTTAACTGTGTTGCCGTTCCTTAATGAATTTGGGTGATAATGGTGGCTTTTTGAAAAAAGATAAAAAAAACTAAAGTGATAAATAACTTTAGCACAGAACAGAACACACATGACATTAATTTCGTTATTTAATATTTTTTCAGTTTTTCCTGAAGGTTCTCTTTTTTCAAAAAAGTTTTTTATAATATTGGTTAAGATTATTATCCTGAATTTTCCCACTGTAAGACAAAGCCCTACTCCTTCCAGACCAGTCTTTATCGAAGGAGACTTCAACTCCAGCTTTATATTAATCTGCACTAATAAAACTTAACTTACCTAATAAAATAAAACATTATAACAAAAAGGACAACCGCCTTCAAAAACTAAAAAGTCATTAAATTCACCAGTTGGCGGCTTTGGTTTTGTTTGTTGTTTTGTATTGAATTTGAAGTTATTTTTTAGTTTTTGAACGTGGTTGTCTTTTTTGTTAAAAAGTTTTTTTTACGCGTTTTAGTGCCTACTTCTTATCATACGAATTAATTACTAAACGGTGACACCAAAAAAATCAGTCATCCCTTAATTTTCCACCCCCTAAGGGTGGAGTATTTTCATGAAATTAATATGGGACCAACTTTGAGGTATACAATTTTTTGAAGTCAGTTGAAAAGAGGAAAGATTTGTTTGTGTATAACGAATAAACTCAAATTCTTCTGGTCCGATTTCGAAAATTCTTTTACCATTACAATGCTATATATTTATCAATTTTAAAAATTAGGGATCCTTGAGAAAATTCACGCGGGCGAAGCCACGAGCAAAGTGCTAGTAAGTTATAACTAAAATGTCTAATTGTATGTCATAACATAACTCATAACCTTTATGCATTAGTTTATCATTAGCTTTTACTAAACAACATATTATTGTTATCATTATATGGTAAACATGAACGGACACGTGAAGTAACATAAATGCTTTAAAACTAATCTTTCCGCACTTTCTTCATTAAAATAAATATTAATAACTAGCTGACACGACAGACGTAGTCCTGTCAGTCGATTTTTCAATTTTCTTACCGTATAAACCTTCCCTGGACTTCTACATTTCAAGACCAAAATTAGCCAAATCAGCCCAGCCGTTCTCGAGTTTTAGCGAGACTAACGAACAGCGATTTATTTTTATTATATAGATAGATAACTCATAACCTATGCATTAGTTTATCATTAGCTTTTACTAAAGAACATATTATTATTGTTATCACAATTATTATGGTAAATATGAACGGCCACGTGATGTTACATAAATGCCTTAAAACTAATCTTTCCGCAGTTTCTTCATGAAGTAAATATATAATACCTAACTAGCTAACCCGACAGACGTTGTCCTGTCCCTAAATTACAATCTACACTACCAAACTACCTACCTACCTACCCTACACTACCTACCCTATAACTACCCTACACCTCTTTTCTGGTCTCCTGGTACATTGGACCACTTATTTACAAATGATGATGATCCAAATGATCCGCCATTTATTGAATTCATTTGTTACACAAAAAATGTGATAAATGAAGAACCGTTCGACCGATTTTGTGCAAACTTCACATAAACCATCTACTAAATAGTCCGAACAAAGCCTAAACATTTGGTCTCGAATCATCCCAAAAGGCTGGATGGATTGTGATTAATGCTGTGTCTATCGATTTGTCGAAGGCAAAGTTATTTACTCCGGCTGCCATTATTTGTTCAGTTACATCATTTGGTTTCCGTGTTGTATTTAAGTTCGTTTTTTACGCAGTCGAGTTTTTTAAACTTTTATGTGTTTTATGGTTTTTAGGGTTCCCTACCCAAAGGGTAAACACGGGTCCCTATTACTGAGACTCCACTGTCCGTCTGGCTGTCTGTCACCAGGCTGTATCTCATGAACCGTGATAGCTAGATAGTTGAAATTTTGCTGCCGCTATCTGAATTCTGTTGCCGCTATATCAACAAATATTAAAAACAGAATAGAGTAAATATTTAAGGGGGGCTGGCTCACAACAAACGTGATTTATTGCCGTTTCTTGCTCGATATTAAAAAAATAGGTTATAATGTAGTTTCTAACGTTGTATAAATAATGGTACGGAGGAACCCTTCGTGCGCGAGTCCAACTCGCACTTATTCAGTTTTTTATGGCCGTTTTTCCACACGTCAGCCATCATCTGAATGTATGAAGATTAACTCTAGTTCTCCTATCTGCGTTAATGACCGTTCCAGCCTTTTTGCGAAAAACAACACAACCATGTTGCAGTAAGGTCCACAATTGATTGAACTAATCTAGCGCAGTCTGTTTTCTTCCCATACACGTTGACCTCTCCTTCGTTACACGCGTGTCTACTCGTGATTCTACTTAACCTTTGTTTCTCAGATAACGTATTCATTAATAGGACGTTTTCCTGTACGCTAGGCATGAGCGCGATGACGGAAAAATAAACGAAAAATTAGATTTTTAAAGAAATAAGACTGTAGTTTCGTTGTTTTAGTACGATAAAAACGGTCATTGCCCTTTCCTAAATATGTTTTTGTAGGAAACAAAAAAGTCCCGAACATAAAAAAACGGAACCTTAAAGGATCACTCGTGCGTCTGTCTGTCCGTCCGTCTGACACAGTGAATTTGCTCCGAATCTACTGAACCAAATCAGGTGAAATTTGGTAGGATGGTGTAACCCTATGACCCAAATACAGATGTGCAAAGTAAATAAATATTTATTTTAAATAATGGTCATTTTCAGTGGACCAATTAGGAAATAAAAAAAAAGATTTGATAACCTTATTGTATCACATATCAAATGAAAGGGCTCATTTTGAAGATCTCAAATATATTTTAGAATAAATAGTTTTTTCATGAAAGAAGACGGAAATTGGCCACCCCCCCACCCCCCTGATCTTCAAAACTACTGAGCCTAAAATTTTGAAAAAAAAAAAACGAAATTTAGTTCATTGCTTGTAAATTACAGGAAAACCTATAAGAATTCTATCAACTAAAAATAAAGTGGTAAACACAATATAATACGTTCACTAAAGTTCACTTACGGAAAATAGCTATAGTAGATTCAAAATTCACATTTAGTAAGAGTATCCATTGTAAAACATACCACAATTGAATAAAAAGATTTGACTTTGGCATTGTATTGTACGGAACTCTCTCCACGCGAGTTCAACTCGCACTTGGCCGGGTTTTTTTTATTTGTGAAATATGTTGACGAATTCGATAATATCAGTTTTTATTTCCGTTTTTTAAATGAAGAATGCTATAAAAATTGGTTTAATTATATAAGCAACAAACACAATGCATCCCCCATTGATAAAGAAGAAAGAAAAACTGTTTATCCACGTAAAAGTGACGCATTTATATAAAAATTGTTGTTTACAAAAGCCTACAATAAAAACAAGTGGGTAAAAAAATAAAAAATAATATCGTAATGTCCAGGGGGCCAAGTCTGCTATTTTTATAATTTCGTCATTCCAACACGATCCCATTGTCATTTTTCTAAAAGTTCGTAATGTGCTAAATTCATAATGGTCGATAATTGGTCGGTGGAATTAAAAGAAAAGAACTATTAGTTAATCTGTGTTAAAAGCATTGACTGCACAATGACGTTCTAATACTAGGTCACTGATCAAAGGAACTGTCAAAATTTTAGCAGATTACCGCTTAAGTCCGTATTCAGTAGTCATTTTGTACGAGATTACCATTCTATATAATTTCTTTCAATGGCGTGTCAGTGGTTGACCATTGGTAAGTCATAATGACGCCATGATATTAGTAGATTACCAAATCTGTTGTCTTGATTTGTATAGAATAGAACGTTCAAGGTAAATAAATGTGCAATAAGAGTAAAAACACAACACAAAAAAAAAACATAAAAACACACCCACACACAATAAAAAAACACTGAACAAAACACAACGCACACTGGCACTGGGTAAATTCAAAACACTGTGTTTTACTAAAAATATAATCGCATTTGAATTACGCTATTCGGCCCAGAAATCTTGGAAGAAATTGGCATATATATATAGGTACATAAAAATACCAAATACTAAACTACCTCCTCTTTTAAAGTGGGTTAAAAAACGACTGAATTTACGTTACGTTTATACTGTGCGCAATTGTGCTAGGCCCTCTGAGGAGTGAAGAGTAGTGTAACGTGTGGTATATTGCACTAACACTATTGTCGCACTGTCGCGAATTATACTGGTTGACTTTGGTTTATTATGATTTTCTCTAGACGTCTTTTAACGTTCACGACTTTTTACATTGTTCTCACATTGTCAGTTCAGCCGTTTCATCGTATTAGCATAACAGGTATAGATGTTGACAAATACGATAATAATATTATTTAATTTTATTTTTATCACTTTTAAGAAGACTTACAGACAAATTACAATAATAATAGGTAACTACAATAAATTATCCAGTTGCTAATAACAAGCCTCCACAGATATTTAACAAATATCTATAGCCGAACAGTTGTAGTTTATTGTGGTACATAAAATGCAAGTTGGTAAGTTTTACTATTTACGCTGCTTGCTACATAACCACATTATACATTAGATTGAGAACCACTAGCAGGTGCATCATTTACAAAATATGATTTGGCTATGAGCGTTCTTACTGTGCTCGCCTTAGTGCAATATAAGTCAATATCATGTTCGGAAGATACCTCATTGAAACTCCGAGCGCTTCTTATAAGAAAAGTATTACGCCTATAATTAGTGGTGGCAGGAGGCACACCTAGAAGCGGCCTTTGGCGTAACCCAATAGGATTTGTGCGTAATGCTAATTTTGATACCAGCTCAGGGCAGTCAACCGAGCCATTTGCTATGTTAATCATAAAGCATATATCATTAATGAGTCGCCTGCGATCCAGTGGCAGAAAATGGTACCTCTTGTATCGGTGACTGTAATCAATAGAAACTTGGTGCGCCCTATAATCGAGATATCTCATAAACTTCTTCTGGATACCCTCAATACGCAACTTGTAGGTCTCGTATTGAGGGTTCCAGACTTGAGATGCATACTCTCAAGTGGCTGCGTACGAACGAACAGTACACCCACCAGTAAAACCTTGATCGGCTTCAGAGAATGGAAACAGGCTGAGGACCTGATTATAAATCCTAGTGCTTTCGAGGCCTTGTTCACAATACTGTCAATATGTTGATCAAATAGTAATTTGCTATCCTGTATAATACCTAAATCCCTAATGCTGTTAACTTTGCCTATAATATGTTGGTTCAGACTATAGGTTGAATTTACTGTAGACTTCCGACGCGTGAAGGTCATGTGAAAACATTTGGAGACATTCAATTGGAGCAGATTACGTGTGCAATATTCATCAAATCTATTAAGATCAGCTTGCAGCTGGCGAGTATCAGAGATATCACGTATAATTTTATGAACCTTCATGTCATCTGCGTATAGTAACACGTAAGAATGCTTGAAGCAGTTTATAACATCAGCAACAAACAGAGTGAAAAGTAAGGTCCCCAAAACTGATCCCTGTGGTACACCTGAGGGGACCGAGGTCCAACCTGAAGTGTAGCCTTGTAGAACCACAGCCTGACTCCGATTCTCAATATAAGACGAAAACCACCTATAAAGGTTCCCACGTATTCCGGCTTTGTGTAGCTTCTCAAGAAGCAGACGATGGTCAATACGGTCGAAGCACTTGCTGTAGTATTTATTTAGGAATTTGACGAACTTTATTCCATTTTTAGGGTTCCGTACCCAAAGAGTAAAAACGGGACCCTATTAATAAGACTCAACTGTCCGTCTGTCTGGCTGTCTGTCACCAGGCTGTATCTCATGAACCGTGATAGCTATACCCTGTTCACAATAAGATTAGACATAAACACAAACCTTTTTTATAGTCCCTTCAACCGATTTTGACTTCTATTCCGTAGGCTTAAGGATGACATTAGAGGCAAAAAAGTGGTTACAATAACAACTGTTTACTGCAGTTGCCATTTGTCATGCTACCAACCCAATATAAGTCAAAATCGGTTGAACGGACTGTAAAAAAGGTTTGTGTAAATGTCTAATCTTATTGTGAACAGGGTATAGACAGTTGAAATTTTAACAGATGATGTATTTCTGTTGCTGCTATTACAACAAATACTAAAAATTAAAAATTTAAAAAACCCCCAACGCAAAACATAAAAGCAATTATTTAAAAAGTAAAAAATAATATCTTTTGTTGAGCCATCAAATGTTTGTTCGTTGAAATGGCGCTATAATGTCGCGGCGGGGTACCGCGTAAGTCAAATCTCATTGCAAATCCATGAGTTCGCTATTTTACCTATTTAGCTATTGCTGACTTAGCGGTACCCCGCCGCGACATTATAGCGCCATTTCAACGAACAAACATTTGATGGCTCAACAAAAGATATTATTTTTTACTTTTTAAATAATTGCTTTTATGTTTTGCGTTGGGGGTTTTTTAAATTTTTAATTTAATTTTTATCTGAAAGTTTTTAAATGTAATTTAGTCTGGTTTTGAGAAATTGTAGATACGTCTAAAGTAGTATTTCGTCACATGGATCTTTTTGGATATTAAAGATATCACCCTGAGAATGCGTTTGGTATATATAATTCGCCATTTTGTGGTGCCGGTCATCTTGGCCTTGAAATTTATCATAGTGTAAAGTGTTCTACTAGTGAAGCCCTTTCATTTGATACCCATATTGATGGAGTTGTGAAAAAATATGTGATTAGCTATTTTGTAGCGGCGGCCATCTTGGACCGATTTTCATCAAACATAGCTAAGAACACTCCCGACTAATTCACCTATCAAATAAAAAAAACAAAAACAAAATGGGTTCATCCGTTCGGGAGCTACGATACCACAGACAGACACACACACACACAGACACGTCAAACTTATAACACCCCGTCGTTTTCACGTCGGGGGTTAAAAACAGAATAAAATAAATATTTAAGGGAGGCTCCCATACAACAAACTCAGTGTTTTAAAATAGTGTCTAATGTTGTATGGTTAAGGTACGGAGCCCTTCGTGCGCGAGTCCGACTTGTACTTGGTCTGTTTTGACATTAAGAATGCTAGAAAATGCATATGCATGCACTGACCATGTAGCAGTCACTGACCCGGGTCAGTGACCGTTATTACCTTATTAAAACGATTCAACATAAATAATGTAGGTATCCTACATCTATATAATAAAAATGAATCGTTGTTCGTTAGTCTCGCTAAAACTCGAGAACGCCTAGACAGATTTGGCTCATTTTGGTCTTGAAATATTTGTGAAAGTCCAGGGAAGGTTTATACGGTAAGAAAATTGAAAAATCGATTGACAGGA
The DNA here is from genome assembly GCA_947361185.1 of Charanyca ferruginea. Taxonomy (NCBI): domain Eukaryota; kingdom Metazoa; phylum Arthropoda; class Insecta; order Lepidoptera; family Noctuidae; genus Charanyca; species Charanyca ferruginea. Next base: position 6,373,689 of record OX376080.1, on the reverse strand, counting down.
CTGCGTCTGTCGGGTAGTAGCTAGTTAGTAATATTTTTGTTGATTTTAAAATAGTGTTCACGGAGTTTATTGCTCGTTCTTCTCCATAGAAACCAACGAGCGAGTTTCAACTTTCTGACTGACTCATTGACAATTCAAAAGTTTGTGTGGTTTTAAGTTTGAGTTTTGGGGCCCATGCAATGGCTAAGGATACTAAATAACTGGAATTATCCTGATATGTACGGAATTTGGACTTCTGTTACAGGAAAACGACCATCGATTTCATAGGCCATCTGTACTTCTATACTTACTTACATTATAAAGAGGTAAAATTACTTTGTATGTAGAGGTTATCCCTGAGCACTATAGGCTATATTTTATTAACAAAAAAAACCGTTCAAGTGCTAGTTGAACTCGCGTGGAGACCGTTCCGCACAATGCCAAAGTTTTAATTGATATAATTCTTATAGGTTTTCCTGTAATCTACAAGTAATTAAGTATATTTTGTATTTTTTTTCAAAATTTTGGCTCGGTATTCTCCGAAACTACTATGGGGGAGGATGGTCAATTTTCGTCGTCTTTCATGAATAAAATCAAAACTATTTATTTTACAATAATAACAAAAATGGGTACACTACATAAATATGAAAAACTTTATTCCGAAAGTCAGAAATACGAATTTCAAAATACCGATTTTCATAATTCCGAATAGTTCTAAATTCCTAATATGGCAACTCCGATTTATCATTCATCCTATTTTTTAACCCCCGACGTTAAAACGACGGGGTGTTATAAGTTTGACGTGTCTGTGTGTGTGTGTGTGTGTGTGTGTGTGTGTGTGTGTGTGTGTGTGTGTGTGTGTGTGTGTCTGTGGCATCGTAGCTCCCGAACGGATGAACCGATTTTGTTTTTGTTTTTTTTATTTGAAAGGTGAATTAGTCGGGAGTGTTCTTAGCTATGTTTGATGAAAATCGGTCCAAGATGGCCGCCGCTACAAAATAGCTAATCACATATTTTTTCACAACTCCATCAATATGGGTATCAAATGAAAGGGCTTCACTAGTAGAATACTTTACACTATGATACATTTCAAAGCCAAGATGACCGGCACCACAAAATGGCGAATTATACCAAACGCATTCTCAGGGTGATATCTTTAATATCAACAAAGATCCATGTGACGAAATACAACTTTAGACGTATCTACAACTTCTCAAAACCAGACTAAATTACATTTAAAAACTTTCAAATAAAAATTAAATTAAAAATTTAAAAAACCCCCAACGCAAAACATAAAAGCAATTATTTAAAAAGTAAAAAATAATCTCTTTTGTTGAGCCATCAAATGTTTGTTCGTTGAAATGGCGCTATAATATCGCGGCGGGGTACCGCTAAGTCAGCAATAGCTAAATAGGTAAAATAGCGAACTCATGGATTTGCAATGAGATTTGACTTACGCGGTACCCCGCCGCGGCATTATACCGACATAATGAAAATTCCGAACATTAAACATACGAATTCCGATTATTAAAATTCCGATTATCTTTATCGTTATCGTGCTATCGTTATCGTGCAAGCAAGCAAGCATGCATCATGCAAGCGAGCATGCAAGCGAACATGCAACATGCAGCAGGCATGGTTTCTGTCACGGCTACGGCGTTGCGGGGCTCCGGCGGTACCACGCGAGTTTATCGTCGCAGATGGTATTCACGCTCACCACCGCAGCTTAAAAACCACCTGCTCCTCAGCTCGCTGGCCGCCTCGCCCCTCCGCGCCTACGCGAATTTAAATTACACTCTAGGGTAGGGCAGACAAGACTACGTGGAGTCGGTTTCACAGCAATTCGTTTCTGTCATTAACTTTTGTAGCAAAACATATTGACTTTTTAGGATTATTTTTGTTATTGTCTTTCTTTTTATACCTATATATTTTTGTAGAAATAAATTCCATAGAAAAATTACACCGAATAAACAATATTTGTTAAAAAGTATTTCACTGTTTGATAAGTTTGTTAAACAAAAAAAATTGATTAAAAATTCTTTGAATTGTGTTTCTGTGAAATATGTTTCATTCAAGTAAATAGTCTTTGAAACAATAATAGTCGAAATAAAAATACAAGAACCAAATATTATATGAAACATTTTCTGGGAAACGAAATTCTATGAAATTTCTGTCTGCGAAACAAGGGGACACCATTTTGAATATATATGCGTAGCTGAATTGAATCAGAATCCTAATTTTAACAATTTATTCGAAATATTGAAATTCGTAATTTCGTTTTTCGGACCGAGAACTCATCGAGCATTTGATTCTTCGAACATAATTATGAAAATCGGAAAACAAACAAATCGGATTTACGACATTCGGTAAAGTAACTTTCGTGATTTTAAATAATAGAGATTATAATTTCTAGGTATTATGAAATTCGGACTTTTGAAAATCGGAATATCGAAATTCGAAATAAAATATTTCGGAATATTTGGGTGTTCCCAACAAAAATATATTTGAAATCCTCATAACGAGCCCTTTCATTTGATGTTTTTTTTTTTCCTTATTTGTACCTCGAAAATGACCCTTATTTAAAAATATATTTATTTACTTTGCACATCTATGGACTGTGTTTGGGTCATAGAATTACACCATCCTACCAAATTTCACCTGATTTGGTCCAGTAGATTCGGAGCAAATTGACTGTGACAGACGGACGGACACACAGACGCACGCGTTATCTTATAAGGGTTCCCTTTTTTTTGAACGGAACCCTAAAAATTAACCCGTAAATAATTCACGCGGTTCAAGTCGCGGGAAAACTTAGTATTGAATATTAATGAAATAATCACAAACAAACTTTATATTTGCAGCAAGATAAACTATTTACGCAACTTATTATCAGACGATTAAACGCTTTGCTTATACATACCTATGTAGTATGTCGTAATAAATAATAAGTAGGTAATTCTGATTAACATTCAACGAGTTTTTAATATCGATGTAGATAACGTACCTACTAACAAACTAGACTAATGCCGGTCACTCACATTCGCACGAATACGCGAACCCACAAGTGTAGGACGACATTCGCAAATGACTATGCAAAATTTTCGCTGCATTCGTGGTTTTCCAAGCTGTGTCGGTTTTTTAACGAACATCAAAGCGCGCGAACCTCGATGCTTCGCGTAGTCTTCCACACATTCGTGTGACGGTGTGACCATTTGCGCACGCAATTGCGAAGGTAACGGACGTTTCACCATTTTCAATTTTCAGCCGACTTCAAAAAAGGAGGATGTTATCAATTCGTCTGTTTCCCAAGCAGCAAAATTATCCTATAGTGCAGATGTTATAGGCCTCCAACACTTATAATATTCTCTTAACGGTTCTAGTATTGGCTGCCACGCTTATAATAACAAGCATGGAGTGAGTTGGGCCTTATAGTATAACTAATCTTATACATTAGCTTATAACTACTTATAGGTCCAAATTAAGGATGCATTATAAGCTTGGGTGACCTATAAAAGTATCGCGAGGGTGTAAATGCACTCAAGAGTAAATAAACTGGTAAGCTATACTTATAACTGCTAACAAGAAGCATTATAGAACTACTATAAGTAAAGTACGCCAATAAAAGTGATAAACAGAACTAAATATACTGGAAACTATTTGTATTTATTACTTGGTTATATAAGGGTTTATAAATTCACTTTTCAGAACAATTATAAGTAAAACGGAGCGGTTTTATAGTGGTATAATCCAATATTATTATAATCTTAACAAGATTATAAAGGTTTAATATAATTTACTTAGTATCCAAAACTATATCCGTGGTGTCCTGTACAAGAATACATTGGTCTTGCATAGTCTCCGTACGGACATTTTGATTTTGTTGTGTCGTATTCGTTGCCGACTTGGTATTCTATTTACTTTTCTTAAAAAAATGGGTCTATATTAATGGAAACGGCTAAAATGAAGTGGTTATTACAAACGAAAGGTTCAGATAAAACGTCGGGTTCTATCTTTGTATCTGGCGAAGAACGAATCGTAGAAATAGGAAGGTTCCGTACAAAATAGTTGCCTACTGTGAAAAGATAAACGGGCATTTTGTTCGGACCTGTGACCCACTAGCGATCACTAACGAAACGAGTTCCCACTTCCGATTGTTAAACCCAAACTACCCAATGAGATGAGTTGCATTCCTCAAAACGATGGAATTTTTTTATCTAACAAGAATTAATCTAAATAGAACGAATTTTCGTATATCCACATCCTTTTAAATATATAAAACGCTTAAAAAAATGCACAATGATCTTCCTGAAAATGGTTACCTATCTACATTAATTTTAGATTGTTAAGTAGGATAACCAGAAATAAAACACTTTATTTTCACATTTTATTCAATATAATCGTAACATCGTCTTAAAACCTTGCTGGTGCACCTATTTCTTCCTGATGTCTTGCCCACGACAAAAAGTACACCACGCTTGCGACATGCGCGCAGTTTCCAACAGTACGGCGGTCATGTATACAGGAACATGAATAGTTTTGAATACTTTGTCTTCCATTTAGAGTGGGATCAATCAAAATATATGTCGTCGTGTGGAGAAGTGTCGTGGCCGTCTTGCAAGACTTATTGAAACTTTATAGTTACATGCACGATATTTGTGAGACAACAAGAAATTTTCACGAAGAGTTTCGTTCCAAGGCCACCTTAAGGTTTTAAAAGCTCGAAAATCCCTTTTGGTCTTAAGGAGATCGACGTCCAGAAATATTACATTTTCAATGCTGACTTAACCTAAACAAAAAACATTAAAATAAGACATAGGTACCTAATAGCAATATAAAATAACAGTCCAGTTACAGAAATATTTACGGAACTCTAATTACAGACAATATGGCGAAGCAATGGTTCTCTTATTTACTATTTTAAATCAAAGTACGCCTATAGCGGTTTGTTAATGTATTTGGGAAAACCAACTTTGTCAAGATGGCGACTTTTCGTTGTATGTCTTACTGTAACGAACATTATTTTAAAATTCAACTTAATGAAAACGCTAATTTCAAGGGGCGCGTAAAAATTTTGATAAAAAACTTATTATACTTCACAGAAAATATACGTGCGCCATGCAGATTCAAACATATTATACATCTTGACTTATTGTTAACACTCTACTCATAATTAATATTCTAGATAATATTTATAATAAGAAATGGATGAATAACTTACCTTTATCACTATTCATTTTTAAAAATGTGAGCAGCAACAATCACCAATTCACAACACTTTGTATGATCTTGTAAGAGATTTGTTATTGTCGTGTTTGGTTCCATTAAGCGCTGATAGTTAGCTTTGCGGGAGCAAATAGTTTTACGTAGTCCAACTATAAGGTCGTTATTGGGCAAAGCGGTGTTCACCAAGTCTACTAAAGATATTTAATCAGGCAAAATACGCCTTTAAATTGGGCCCTTTTCCGTGGTTATAATTGCTTACTATTCCGTTATAATCCTAATAAAATGTTGGTTCCAGAACCATTACTAGACTACATTTTGCTGCTTGGGTTGTTACCTGATGTCTTGGGACTGGGTGAACCGATTTTGATGATTCTTTTTTCATTTGAAAGCTAGTGCTTCCCGTGTGGTGCCATTATAATTTGGTCCAGTTCTGACAATGGCATCCATGAGAATACCGTATAAGTATTACAATTTGCATTAAGTATGTGCGCGATTTGTTACGCGATTTCTCCGGCAAACGTAAACCGATTTTGAAAATTATTTTTTTTATGGATAGGGTATGCTTCAGGGGTGGTCCCATATCAATTTTATCGAAATTGATTCAGCACTTTTTGAAAAATAAACAAATACCCAAAAATTTTACATAGACGACGTTTTAGTTTCATCAATCTTTGTAGTAGTTAACTTTCAATCTCCTCTTAATAGATTTGGATGAGAAGGAGGTACTAAAAAGCGGAAAATAAAAAGCTTTTCACAAAAAAGACAACCGCCTTCAAAAAGTGAAAAATAACTTTAGCACAGAACACACATTGACTTTAGTTTCGGAAGTCGGTGGCAATACAAAACAACAAACAGAACAAAGCCACTGAATTTCGAAACTAAAGTAAATGTGTGTTCTGTGCTAAAGTTATTTTTCACTTTTTGAAGGCGGTTGTCTTTTTTGTAAAAAGCTTTTTTCGACGTCTACTGTGTAGCGTACTTAAACTTCATCATATATTATGATATTAGTAAGTATATGAACATAAGTCCAACAGTCCAACCACACTAATAAAATCATATTCATTGTCCATGATTCACAAAATCGCAAGCACGACTGAGACATTCGTAAACAAGTGTAGGAGGAAGCGCTAGCGGATTCGCAAATTGATATGCGAACCCATTTGCATATCCGCTAAGTTTGCAAATGAGTGTCTGACGGCCCTCCACATGCGTGTAAACATTCGTACAATGAACGAATGTTTGCGCGCATGTGAGTGACCGGGGTAAGGGTCAGCTCACACCGAGACGCGACACGACGCGACGATACTGGAAGAGGCCAGCGATTACGCGCTGCGCCGCGCGCCGCCGCGAGACGCATCGCAACGTCGTGAGGCGCATAGTAAAATCGTTGGCAACACGACGCCTCGCTGCGCAGCGAGACGCTGCGCGGTGCAGCGGAACGTGTCTACATTCGCCACGTGCTCCCGCCCCGCCCCACGTCCACCCGCAGTCTACCAATTGAAGTCCAATTATAACAAGATCCCAGTCTATCATTTTAACTCGAGCACTCGACCGAACTGCATCAATTCTTACGAAGTCTGGGCGGAAATAGTAGAGACAAGTCGCCACGGCAACCTCGGCTGCACCACGGGGCGTCGCGCGGCTTCGTGAGGCGCAGCGCCGCTCTTGCACCCCGCGCGTACCGGCGATGCACCGCTGCGTTGCGATGCATCGCTCTACGTCGCGAGGCATCACGAGGCGCAGCGCTGCATGGTGTAACGTATTCTAAATTCTCACAATGAAATGTGTATCTTTTCGTGTAGAAAATAAAGTTATATTTTGAGTCGCTCTTTTAAAGTGTGCGCGCAGCGTCGCGTCGCGTCTCGGTGTGAGCTGACCCTAAGCGCGCACTGCGAATTTTAATCGTTGCGAATAATAATCGCCAATCTGTGAACAATACCAATATTCTAAAGTTTTGAGAATGATATCGAGAGTGAGATGATAGTGAGAGTGGTATCGAGTTGAAATTAAAACCATATACTCAAGTCTACGGTCCCTTGATGCTGTCAAAAATCAACCCTCTATTTTAACGTGAAAAAAAGGTACGGTTATGTCGCAAAAAACGCATTTATAATATATAAAAAGTATGGATTAGTATAGAAGTATGGATATGTACCTACAAATATGTACGGAGCCCTCGGTGGGCGAGTCCGACTCGCACTTGTCCGGTTTTTTTTACTTTTTGAAGGCGGTTGTGTTTTTTGTGAAAAAGTTTTTTTTAATCCGCGATTTCGTTCTCATCCACGATAACCGACATTCACGCGGACGATGTCGCGGGCAACGGATAGATTATATTATGTATGTAATGATGATGAAGTAAACAAAAAAAAACGTACCTATACAAGCCGTTGTTCATGATAATTGAAATTTATGATATTTGAATTTAAACTCGGTTTTTGTATCGAATCCTTATTAACATTCGTAAATTATGCGAAAGTGATTCTTTCAGTTTATTACTCTTTTACTGTTGAACCGATTGTGATGATATTTAGTAGAAACAGAAACTTGAAAAGAATAAAGAAATTGGAAAAATCCTCATGGAAAAAACTGTAGGTTTAAGGAAAATAGAGGTTTATTTTGAACTCTAAACCGACTAAAAACCCACAGTTCCTTCTATTTTCAAGGTCGAAAAATATGGAACAACTGATTTGTTTAATAACCGACAGAAAAATCAACTTTGTGGTTCCACAATCATGTATCGTAACCATGGCAAGCAGACTTTCATTCTGTATACGTACTTGATGCATGATCCGCGGCCCTGTCTAATCTAAACCATTGACACCAAAAAGTGGTCTATTAAATATCGACCTGGGTCGACGACCTGCAAGAGGTCCAAGTCATCAGCTATATAAAAACATTGGGGGTCCATAAGATGTTTATGGAGACAACAATAGTGGATAACTTCTAAGCAGGTCGCGACATTCATTTTTGCTTATCACGAATTACATAATTTGATATAATTCACTACAGTTACAAATTAAATTCTCTCTGTTCCCTGATAAATATAATCTGGGTATGTTCAAGGTTCGGTTCATCTTAGGCAAGCGTGCTCTACCTTAGGCCGCATCATCACGTGAGTCGCAGCCAAACGTAAGCCTGTTGGTATATACTAAAAGTTCAATATTTCAAAGTGAGTTGTGCTATACCTGCTGACGACAATTTAACACATTTAAAACTTTTTTGAAAAAAAGAGAACCGCCTTCAAAAAAGTTTTTATTTTCCGCTTTTTTGTGACTCCTTATCACACAAATCCATTAAGGAACGGCAACACAGTTAAAACAGAGATTGAAAGTCCTCCAAAGAAAGAAACGATAACGTCTTCTCGGTCTTTGTTGTTTTTTTCAGAAAGCGCTGAATAAATTTCTGTTTGTTGTATACTAAAACCTTCTCCAGAATGTAAAAAACACTTTTCTGAAAACCGCATCAAAATCGGTTCAGCCAAACGGGAGATAATCGCGGACAAACATACATACATACATACGGGTCGAACTGAGAACCTCCTTTTTTATTAAGTCTGTTAAATTCAATGAATTTGCAAAAGATCCCTATTAGGGTAAGCAGGGGTATATCCGAAAGCGAAAAATATGGCAAGTGATCAATAAGATATAAAAGTTGGACCGCTGCGCGCTGGTTTAAACTCTCACATGTTTAGGTGTTTGCATCACTACTCGACTATTTGTATACATTTCATTCGTCGGTTAGTGAATGATAAAAATGTCGAAAATAGAAGTTGTTTGTTTTTAAAAGCGTTCATGAACCAGAGCCTTCACATTGAAGTTTATATTCTACAAGCTGTAGTGTATTTGGGTGGTAAAAAGCTTTTTACAAAAAAGACAACCGCCTTCAAAAAGTGAAAAATAACTTTAGCACAGAACACACATTGACTTTAGTTTCGAAATTCAGTGGCTTTGTTCTGTTTGTGGTTTTGTATTGCCACCGACTTCCGAAACTAAAGTCAATGTGTGTTCTGTGCTAAAGTTATTTTTCACTTTTTGAAGGCGGTTGTCTTTTTTGTAAAAAGCTTTTTATTTTCCGCTTTTTAGTACCTCCTTCTCATTCAAATCTATTAAGATGAGATTGAAAGTTAACTACTACAAAGATTGATGAAACTAAAACGTCGTCTATGTAAAATTTTTGGGTATTTGTTGATTTTTCAAAAAGTGCTGAATCAATTTCGATAAAATTTATATGGGACCACCCCTGAAGCATACCCTATCTATAAAAAAAAGAAATTTCAAAATCGGTTTACGTTTGCCTGAGAAATCGCGTAACAAATCGCGCACATACTTAATGCAAATTTAAGACTTATACGGTTTTCTCATAGATGCCATGGTCAGAACTGGACCAAATTAACCACACGGGAAGCACTAGCTTCCAAATAAAAAAAGAATCATCAAAATCAGTTCACCCAGTCCCGAGAAATCAGGTAACAAACATAAAAAAATAAAAAAAAATAAAAAAAAATACAGACGAATTGATAACCTCCTCCCTTTTTGAAGTCGGTTGAAAAGAAAAGAATTTGTTTTAAACGTACATCATAGTCGCTTACCTGTAGGCATAACAGTTCTCTGTTGAATATTCGGCTACATTTCTAACCGGAGGCAGCTGAATATCAGTATTATCCTATTGCCTATCAGACCTCCACAACCCAGTTAATTTCATGAGTAGGTACACAACACTCCCATGAAGTTCGCTACGCGACCGCGTCATGTCACTTGTTTGCCAATGGCGGTTGTTTACAATTTCTCAAATGACATTCAAACCACGTGGTTTGACGGAGCCGGAGTTGTAAACTACAAACATTGTTAGCACCCAAGAAAAAAAAAATGCGTCAGTGACAACCTGTTCTTGTGATAGACTTATTTATTCAATAAAGTACACCAACGGCACATACATTAGTAGGTAATGTATGTTTAATGTATACTTACACAAATTATACGTATACATAACATTCACACATTAGCACAGAAGCTGCTTCATTATCACTATCTTTACTCAAACTTAAAACCATTTATTTCAATTAAACCATTTACAGGTACCTACTTTTTACCCGACTACGGCAAAGCCAAAGGAGGGTTATGATTTTGACAGGCTATGTATGTATGTATGGTATGTATGTATGTACGTACGTATGTTCATCTGTTCGCTCATAGCTCCTAAACTACTTATCAGAACTGAACAAATGAGGTATCGTTAGAAGCGTCTTGATCGTCCGCTGGTTATAGGCTATATGACGTGTCACCGAATCCAATGTAGCGCACACAGGCGGACAAAAAAAAAAGGTAAAAAAAAAAAATTAAGACAAGTATACCGTGTTTGGTATCATTGGAAAGGGGTTCACTAGTACTATCTTCTAATATATAAAATTCTCGTGTCACAGTTTTCGTTCCCGTACTGCTCCGAAACGGCTTGACCGATTCTGATGAAATTTTTTGTGCATATTGGGTAGGTCTGAGAATAGGCCAACATCTATTTTTCATCCCCTTTTTTCACCCCTTTTCATCCCCCATGATCGGGACAGGACAACGTCTGTCGGGTCAGCTAGTTCAAATATATAATATTTAGTTGTGACTTGTCACAAATTATTTAAAAAAAGGAAAGATTACCAAATAAATTAAGATACGCATACCGTGTTTAGTATCATTAGAATGGGGTTCACTAGTACCTTTTAAATATATAATACTTAGCTGTGACTCCAAAATGGTTTAAATAAAAAAAAATAAGTTTAAAAACTAAAACCTTAGACTTTGAACTAAAACTTTTTAGATCAATTTTTTGTTGTAGTCGACAACAAAAAATTGATCTAAAAAGTACGAAACAAGAAAATATTTCACACAGAAATCAAGACATAGGTACAAAATGGTCAAGGTAAGCCGTGGTTGCATGCCATTATAATAGGGTATTTTACTCTATACGAGGAAAAATCTATAAATATGTTATTGAGACAGTTTAGGCATAAAGCAGTCGGAAAATGTAAGTTTTAGTTCATAAAATAACAAAACAAATTTTTAAATTCAATTCATAGTTTTCAATATTTTTTATCTGTTATAAAACACCGTGAAATAGTAGCGGCCATGTTATTACGCCATACGGCTGTGTAAACAAAAAATTGTCAACTATCAGTCAACCGATTGGCGAAATATAGGCTTGTTCTTTTATTATTTTCGTAACCAACGTATTTTTTTCATTATTACACCTATTACAAAATATGCTTTTAATAATTTTTAAATGATATACAATTATGATATTTAATATGAGCTCATTTGATACAAAACGAACTGACGTCATTTACGCTGAGCAATATGGCGTCCAGTAAACGGCGTTTTCGTCAAACTACGCGCGAAATTTGAAAATTTAAAATTTAGATGCATTTTTATGGCACTAATCGATTGAATAAAAAATTTGTGTTTTTTTTGGTGGCATATTAGCACTACAGAATTTCATTGAGATACTTTTCAAAAATGGGTGTAATACCCTATTCATGTTCATCGCACTCTTATGGGATACAGGCATGCAACCACGGCTTTACCTTGACCATTTTGTACCTATGTCTTGATTTCTGTGTGAAATATTTTCTTGTTTCGTACTTTTTAGATCAATTTTTTGTTGTAGTCGGGTTTTAGTTTTTAAACTTATTTTTTTGAATTGTCAGAGTCAGTCAGTCAGAAAGTTGAAGCTAGTTGCTCGTTCCAAACAGTAGGTTTCTATGGAGAAGAACGAGCAAGAAACTCCATGAACACTCTTTTTAACCGACTTCAAAAAAAAAGGAGGTTATCAGTTCGACCCGTATGTTTGTATGTATGTTTGGCCGCGATTATCTCCCGTTTGGCTGAACCGATTTTGATGCGGTTTTCAGAAACGTGTTTGGTACATTCTGGAGAAGGTACGTTTGGTTTGGTTTGGTAAGGTAGGTTTGGTGTATACAACAAACAGAAATTTATTCAGCGCTTTCTGAAAAAAAAAACAACAAAAACCGAGAAGACGTTTTCGTTTCTTTCTTTAGAGGACTTTCAATCTCTGTTTTAACGGTGTTGCCGTTCCTTAATGGATTTGGGTGATAAGGAGGCACTAAAAAGTGGAAAATATAAACTTTTTTGAAAAAAGAGAACCACTTTAAAAAAAAAAAACTAATACGTGATAAATAACTTTAGCACAGAACACACATGACTTTAGTTTCGGAAGTCGGTGGTAATACAAAACAAAAAACAGAACAAAGCCACCGACTTCCGAAACTAAAGTCATGTGTGTTCTGTGCTAAAGTTATTTATCACTTTAAAGTTTTTTTCTGAAGGCGGTTCTCCTTTTTCAAAAAAGTTTTTTAAATCAATAATATTTTACAAATGTTGGTTACATCATTCATGTTGAATCTAGGGGTACAATGTGAGAACAATGTAACAAGTCTTGCAAGTTAAAAGACGTCTACAGAAAAATATACTGTAACTAGCCCTTTGCCCGTGACTTCATCCGCGTGAATTTTCTCAAGGATCCCTAATTTCAATTGATAAATATAGCCTATGTTACTCAGGGATAATGTAGCATCCTAATGGAGAAAGAATTTTTGAAATCGGACGAGTAGTTTTTGAGTTTATTCGTTACAAACGTACAAAAAATGCAAAATTATCACTATCACTTTTATTTATTTATTGCGTACTTTTATTTATTTATTGTATTTAATAACATTATACATATAATTCATAGATAAGTCGGGTTTACATATTCATTACAGAAGGTTATCCTGCTTATTTTGTTAGATATTTATTAATTTTTTATTTTATTTATTTAATTTTTAGTAGTGACTGTGGCCGCCCGTGGCATCTCTGCAAGGCCCTGTCAGAATACCAGCGCTGCGACATTTCATGTCGTAGCATTGTGCTGAGACAGGAGCCTTTCTGGTCTCGTACAGGTTTTATAAGTCTTTTTTTTATGTTGTATTATTTGTTTAACCCTTATGTTTCGGTTTACCTGTACGAGGTTTCAAATAAACAATTTTTCTTTCTTTCTTTTTTCAAACATACAAGTATTTCGTCTTGTGTAGATACATACATACATCATATTATAGATACATAATAATGTTATTTAATTCATTATTTATTCATGTTTAATAACATTGACTTCGATTGAATACTTTGTAAGACTAAGTAATTCTTTTAACTAATTAATATTGCTCGTTTATTGTAAGACGTAAACAAACTTATAAGTTCAAAGGTCAAACATGTACATAATTTGATTACCTACATTTGATTCCTGGAGTTTACGGCTTTGGCAAAAAACGAAACGACCGTTTAGAAAAAGAGTCTTATAATATGCTCTCGACCGAGTGTCCGGCCACGGCTGTGCTGACAGTCTCAATTAGGACTAACCAAGTATGCAGGAGATAATAATATGTAGGGACATTTCACACACGCTTCCAGGCTTCCAGTCTACCGGATGCAGCTGAATACCATGTTTTACATGGAGCGATTGCCTATCGGACCTCCACAACCCAGTTACTGGGTAACACGATAGTCCTAAGACTGGTTGTCAGACTTTCTGGCTTCTGACTACCCATAACGACTGCCAAAGGTCTACAAATGATAGCCGGGACCAACGGCTTTACGTGCTTTCCGAGGCACGGAGGGAACTCGGTATGAAAGGGATGATCGCCCATCCACAGACCGACCGCGGCTAGCGTAGCTTAACCTTTGACCGATCGATCTGTACGGCTTTAACTTAGCCACGAGCTCCCACCGACTGACCCGCCCGCGGCTTAGCCGACTCCAATATAGTTGGGAAAAGGTTAGGCAGATGATAATGAGACATTTTAGTTTTAACTCCAGGATAAATAGCATGTGATACCTCTGACATTGCAGATATTCAGCAGAGCGATTTTGTAGAAATCTCAAGAAATATGCCTAATGACACATAGCCCATCTTCATCATCCGAAAGACGTCCACTGTTGAACGTAGGCCTCCCCTTTAGAACGCCACAACGAGCAACAACCTGCCGCTTACATCCACCGGTTAGGGCGAGGGCACAACACTGCGTTGCGGCGTCATATCGCAAAAATGGGGTCGCACAGCAATACAATATTATAACTAATAGAACGTCGCACTTACCCCCGAACTTGACGATGTCGTCGGTCCATCTGGTGGGAGGCCTATCAACGCGGAGTCTTCCGGTTCATGATCGCCACTCGAGAACCTTTCTTCCCCATCAGTTATCGGTTCTTCGAGCCATTGCCACTTCACCTAAATTAGAATAGAGAGCCCACTTCACCAAAATTCACTTAAGGAGATTTCTACAGAATAGCACTGCTGGTCGCTTGTTTGGTTACCACACAATAACGACGCAATGTATTTCGAAATCTTACCACATTACATAATTGTATACCATACCTTACGTAGTTGAACACAATGAGTTCAGGGCGACCTCAATGATGACTTTACACGCGATGTTACCGAAAATAGAAGGAAGTATAATAAATAATGTAGATATAATTACTTAAGTATTTATAACTTAGTACCGAATATGGACTTGATGGCCCTGCTGTAAAGGTATCTTATGTTAGTAGTAGAACTATTACTTCACAAAATTCAAATATTCTTACGGTTTTAGGGTTCCGTGCCTCAAAAGAAAAAACGGTATCCTTATAGGATCACTTTCTTGTCCGTCTGCCTGTCTGTCAAGATCCTGTATCTCGGGAACGCGTGGAGGTATAATAGGGTATTACACCCATTTTTGAAAAGTATCTCAATGAAATTCTGTAGTGCTAATATGCCACCAAAAAAAACAACATTTTTATTCAATCGATAAGTGCCATAAAAATGCATCTAAATTTTAAATTTTCGCGCGTAGTTTGACGAAAACGCCTCTTACTGGACGCCATATTGCTCAGCGTAAATGACGTCAGTTCGTTTTGTATCAAATGAGCTCATATTAAATACGATAATTGTATATCATTTAAAAATAATTAAAAGCATATTTTGTGATAGGTGTAATAATGAAAAAATTACGTTGGTTACGAAAATAATAAAAGTACAAAGCCTATAATACGCCAATCGGTTGACTGACAGTTGACAATTTTTTGTTTACACAGCCGTATGGCGTAATAACATGGCCGCTACTATTTCACGGTGTTTTATAACAGATTAAAAATACTGAAACTTTGAATTGAATTTAAAAAACTGTTTTGTTATTTTATGAACTAAAACTTACATTTTCCGACTGCTTTATGCCTAAACTGTCTCAATAACATATTTATAGATTTTTTCTCGTATAGAGTAAAATACCCTATTAAAACCATATACTCAGGTCTATAGTCCCTTGACGCTGTGAAAAAAATCAAACTTCTAAGTTAATGTAAAAAAAAAATAGGCCGTTTACGCCGCAAAATACATATTTATTGACACTCAAGGGAATCAAAATTTATAGGGTACTTCTGTTGACCTAGAACTATGAAATTTGGCTAGTAATATCATTTTCACTGTCTACAAATACAGGGAAAAATCAGAAAACTATTCATATTTGTACGGAACCATCGGTGGGCGAGACCCGACTCGCACATGTCCCGTTTTTTTTAAATTTTCAATCCAGTATCTAAATATGTATGGTAATAAAAAATAATATTCGCCAGAGTAACAAATATTCATTAACAGAATTGTAATAATTAAAAAAGAACATAAAAATTACTCTCCAAGTAAGCATAATCCGTAAATGTGCCTATTTAATGAAATTATATGACGTTTACGAGTTAAGGTCACACAGACCGGCACGGAGAGGAGAGCACATTCTTTATCACGTTAAAAACAGTTTTGTACCATTGTAATTTAAGGTTGGTAAGGTTTATTTTTACATGTCACTTTTTTATTATTGAGAATGCTTGGGGGCAAACCTAACGCGCTTAGTGTGAAATAACAAGAGGAGCCGACCGGCTCCGATTGCGTGCTCCTTCATGCTCGCGCGGCCGACCGGCTGCCAAATATCAGTTCCAAGCGTATAACTCGCGCCGGTCTGTGTGAATAGAAGAAGGCCAGCCGATGCTCTCCGAGCCGGTCTGTGTGAACGGACCCTTATAGTCAGTGACGGCCTTCCTTTAGAGCTGAAAAACCTGGCTTGCTATGGATAAAGCGAGACAAAATAAGAGCACAAAAAGAAATCATCTCTAAATATTAGGTATTGAAAATGACAATGCCAGATCCTGCCCCACCCATGTACAGAAAAAGTAACACATTTACAGAAAAAGTAAATAATATAGAACCTTTCTATACTAAATTGTTTTTCTTTAGAACTTGCGGATTACGAAATACCTACCCACAAAATACAAACTCATTTTACCTAAAATATAATTTAACCTATAATCAATGTCATTATTGTTTTAAGATTTAAACAGAAACCGCAAGTTCTACAGTCACTAAGACTAATGTTTAGTTATCAGCAATAAATAAACAGTAAGATGCTATATATTGCACATGCCTTTTATTGAGTGGGGCAAAGTTCTATAGAGTTTCTGGCATTGTCCTTTATCGGGATTTTATTCTTAAACCTGTCGGGTTTGCCCTAACTTTGACCCTAGGCACGCCACTGCTTATAGTTATGTCAACTTGGAAAGCTGTGTTGATGATTTTAATCATTCATCATCATCAGGCATAAGGCATTGGGGAGAGGGGGTGGGTTGCCATAATCCCCACGCTTGGCAGACGTCTTAGGGATCGCATTGAACTGACTGAGTGCTGCTCTCGACTTCCGTATTTTCCCTCGACAGACCTTTACCCTGCAATGTTAAACTGGTATTATTATCATTACCACCACGTATTGAGTGATTGAAATACATTTGAACTTTGTCCTTGTATATTTCTTTTGTAGATTGTTTTGATGAGTCACGGTTTGTAGGAAGACGACGATTAATAAAACATTACGCGGGTCAAAATACGAAAATTGTTTTTGTTCCGGTTTATTTATAGCTAGTTTTTAGTGGTTTTTAACCGACTTCAAAAAGGAGAAAGTCCTCAGTCCGATTGTTTTTGGAAAGAAGTTCCCTAACGCGGCTTACGGGTAGAGCGAAAAATTAGAAATCATCACGTAACGAAATCTGTGTGTATGTGAGCGTGTATCGAGCCGCTAAATCGCGTGCTAAAGTTATTTATCACTTTTTAGATTTTTGAAGGCGGTTGTCTTTTTAACCGACTTAAAAAAAAAGGAGGTTCTCAGTTCGACCCGTATGTATGTATGTATGTTTGTCCGCGATTATCTCCCGTTTGGCTGAACCAATTTTGATGCGGTTTTTAGAAAAGTTTTTGCTACATTCTGGAGGTATACAACAAATTGAAATTTGTTCAGCGTCAAAAATATACATACTTAGTAGACGTTTTCGTTTGCATCTTTGGAGTACTTTCAATCTCAGTTTTAACTGTGTTGCCGTTTCTTAATGAATTTGGGTAATAAAGAGGCACTAAAAAGTGGAAAATAAAAACTTTTTACAAAAAAGGGAACCTTGTTATTACTTTTTAGTTTTTGAAGGCGGTTCCCTTTTTTGTAAAAAGGTTTAGTTATTATTGTAAAATAAATAGTTTTGATTTTATTTATTTAAGAAGACGAAAATTGACCACTCCCACCCGTGATCTCCGAAACTACTGAACCTAAAATTTTGAAAAAAATTCAAAATGTAGTTCATTGCTTGTAGATTACAGGAAAACCTATAAGAATTCTATCAATTGAAAATAAAGTGGTAAACTCAATATATTACGTTCTCTACGGAAAATACTAGTCGATTCAAAATCCACATTCAGGAAGAGTACCAATTTTGTAACATACCACAATTGAAAGAAACATTTGACTTTGGCATTGTACGAAGCTCTCTCCACGCGAGTTCAACTCGCACTAGGTCGGTTTTTATTCAACACTAGCTGACCCGACAGACGTTGTCCTGTCCCTATCTACCTACTTACCTGCCTATTTACCTACCCTACACCTACCTTACTTACTTACTACTACTTCCCTCCATGTGGCATATCCGTAGGACGCCCTGTATATAGAAGATATAGATTGTCTAGATACTAATATTATGAAGTTTGTAAGTTTAGATGTAGGAGTTAATCTCAAAAAGACTCATCTGATTTTAAAATTTATTTCACTGATACTATTGGCAAGTGAGTAGGTACTATATCTTTTCGATCGCAGGCAGTACCTACCCAGTTGAATATAAGCACAATTTTTTCAAGCCAAACGGTAGAATTGATCCAGGAACAATACACTCTGTAACATCTCACCTGTATACCTTCATTCAATGCAAATAAATGAATTCTATTCTATTGAACAATCGTTTTATGCAAGCTTGCACACTTCCGTATAGGATAAATGCTTGCACAAAATAATGACACACAGATGCTCCAACATGACATGATGCACTTGAAATGATTGTTCATGCAATTGCTTCTCGTGGTTGCAGTTACGTATGTGTGCGAATTGAAAGATATTTTTCACTTTTTGAAGGCGATTGTCTACTTCTTATCATACAAATTAATTACGAAGCTGTGACACCAAAAAAATTCAGTCATCCCTTAATTTTCAACCCTTAGGGGTGGAATATTTTCTTGTTTATATGGGAATTTGAGGTATACACTATCAATTAAAAAAAGAATCATCGAAATCGGACTACACTGAAATAGTTATGCGTGGTCAAACATAAAAAAAAATGTTCATAAAATGAAAACTACTGGGCCAAATTATGTTAAATTTTTATGAGACCAAATGGCAACTATTCCGCATCAAACTAAAGAAGAATCACGTAAATTGGATCATAAATCTCAGCGTAATTGGTGTACAGTACGCAAAAGAGATAAGTAGGTATCCATGTCGTCGGGAATAGTTGAAGATTTCTTAGAAACCAATGGGGGCTTTCAAATAAAATTTTATTAAATCACTAGCTACTTACCTACCTATTTACCTACCCTACACCTACCCTACACCTACCCTACACCTACCCTACACCTACCCTACACCTACCCTACACCTACTAAAAAAAAAAGTATCCTATGTCCGTCTCCTGGTTCGAAGCTACCTCCCCACCAATTTTCATCCAAATCGGTTCAGCCGTTCTTTTTTAAGATGTATTCTGCTATTCGGGACGGAAACAAATCCAACAAATCAAAAACCATGGCAATCGGTCCAGCCGTTCTCGAGTTATAAGTGTTGTAACAAACACGACTTTCTTTTATATATATAGATTGAACTGTTTATTCTCTATAAATTGTATTTTATTTTATTCATAAAAACCTATCGGTTTCTAAGTAAACTTCAACTGTTTCCGGCGACATGGATACTTATCTCCTTTGGTGACCGTACATACATTTAAAAAAAATACCAATCGAAATGAGAATTTCCTCCTTTTTGAAGTTGGTTAAAAAATTAATCATGGTTCGTAGTAACGTTAGTCTCGCTAACTCGAGAATGACAGGGCCGATTTCGCTAATTTTGGTCTTGCAATATTTGTGGAAGTCCAGGGAAGGTTTAAACGGTAAGAAAATTGAAAAGTCTATTGACAGGACTACGTCTGTCGGGTCAACTAGTTAAATTATAAATTAAACTGTAATAATTCTTATGTTTGCAGCGGCATACTTGAGTGCGCGCATCGAGCACTTTCCATATAGGCCACTGCAGAGTAACTGGGCCTCAAGTCTGCTATTACAATAGTTTCAGAATGGTCTATCATTGATTTCATATTGTTGATTTTGACAAGTTTGGTAATTTACTAATATAATGGCGTCATTATGACTTCCCAGTGGTCAACCACTGACACACCATTGCAAGAAATGATATAGAATGATAATCTCGTACAAAATGACAAATGAATGACTGACTTAGGCGGCAATCTGCTAACATTTTGTCAGTTCCTTTGATCAGTGACCTACCATTAGAACGTCATTGTGCAGTCATTGCTTTTAATTCGACCGACCAATGATCGACCATTATGAATTTAGCAGATTACGAACTTTTAGCAAAATGACGATGGGATCGTGTTGAACACAGTTTGTCTATTCTTCCTGTCAGTATGTCCATTCTTCCGTAGACATAGCGTGGTCATGCTACGAGTGCTGATTGCATGACTGATAACATCTAACAAAAGATTTCTTCAAGTACAAATTGCACACAAATCCGTTCAGCAATTACTGTAGTACTTAATGCAAACAAACTTTCGCTTTAATAAGATAAATGAAAATATCCTGCATTTGAACAAAACACGCGTCGTGCGTTCGCCTCCTACATACTTATGTGTCCTTACCTGCCGGCGCGTGAGCAAGGTGAACTGTGCGTAAGATACACGTACTGGCAACGAAACGAACAAAAACCGCCCTTATTACAACCATGTTAAAGCACCATTGACGTCAAATTGTTAATTATAAATTGCTATTGAATATACAACGTTGAGATTTTTTTTTTGTAATAACCTACTTGATGTGATAATGGTTTTGTTATAGTAATCTCAACGAATAGGACCAAAACAAAAACATAAATGACAAAAAAAAAAAAAACATCATTGTCATCATGAGTTTGTGTTGGTTGGGGCCACAGATATAGATAGACCTAGATAACGCAAGAGCAACTACTTCGCGTGCCTAGTTTCGTGCCTGCTTACGTACAAAAATCGTAAGAAAGAAAATAAAGTAAACGTTTCCTTCCATCGGTAAGTCATTTTGTGATTATTATTATGCGTACCTAATTAATATAAAAAACAATTGTTTTTAATCTAATACCCTCAGTAATACATGGTAATACCAAATTTAAGAAAAACAAAACATTGTGACCTCATAATAGGTAGTAAAAAAATGGCACGCTTGGTTTTCATACAGATCGTGATACTTGCGTTATCTAGGGTCTATCTATATCTGTGGTTGGGGCTACTCTCCGCAGCTACTGTAGTTCGATTCTGTAAAATTCAAACAACTCGCATCTCACATCGATATATTCGCTATTCACTGTGACAGTTCGCATAAGGTTCAAAATGACCTTGATATATTTGACACTTTGAATCGGGTTCGAGTGCGAAGTGACGGGGAAATTACCTTACAGAATGCCACTTCTTACGTCATCTCATACTTTATCTGTCAAAATCTCCCTGTCAATTTAATTCAACTCGCTTCGAATTATCAACCGAGTTTTTAGAATGGCAATCAAGAAACTCACAGCGGATTCTGATTCGAAGTTTAGAATGAGGTCTTACAGAATCACACCCCTGGTCCAATTCTGTAAAGTCTCGCTAATAGGATGCTACGTTATCACTAAGTGAAGGCTATATTTTACTATCAAAGAATTTGATATCCGTAAAAAAATGATGCGAAGTCGCGGGGAAAAGCTAGTGAAAACATATACGTGAAAATGGGGCTAAGTTCGCAAATCAAAAAGTTGAGAGCTAACCGGTACCAAGTTCCATAGCAGTTCCTCTAATCATAGCTGTATGAATGTACAACGTTATTAAATTCATTTTAAAACTATAATTTTCAGGGCTAGCTAAAACAAGCTATTTTTTGAACGATCCATTTCATACCGAGTTCCCTCCGTGCCTCGGAAAGCACGTAAAGCCGTTGGACCCGGTTGTCATTAGTAGATATTTGGCAGTCGTTATAGAGAGTCAGGAGCCAGAAAACCTGACAACCAGTACCAAGGGGCATCGTGTTACTCAGTTACAGGTTTGCGGAGGTCAGATAGGCAGTCGCTCCATGTAAAACACTGGTATTCAGCTTCATCCGGTAACGGTTACACTGGAAGCCGACCCCAACATAGTTGAGATAAGGCTAGGCAGATAATGGTGTATGCCACTTCATTATGGAGAAGGAGAGGAAGGGCAAAGTAAGGCCCGGGGGCGCCCATTGTCGGCATGGGCACTTCTAAGCGACGTATAAAAATATAGCTTAAAGGTATAGAAATAATGTTGAAATTTTAATACACGGCATGCCTAAGCATACCGCGGTATTGTTTTTGCACAAGACTTACGACGGTTAACAATGAAATTTTAACTTTATTTCTATACCTTTAAGTTATATTTTTATTCGTCGCCTAGAAGTGCCGATGCCGTCAATGGGCGCCTGGACCTAAAGATCGATGGATTGTGTGAAGAATGATATGAAAGATAGAGGGAGTCAGTGATAGCATGAAGGCTGACAGGACGGAATGGAAGAAGAAAACGTTGTGCCGACCCCAAGAACATAGAACAAGGTCAGAACGATGTAAATGATGTCTACTACCCAAGTAATAAAGCCTCTTTTCTTTTGTTTCCAGTATGGCAGACAACACATTGAGGTGGCGAAGATCAAGATACAAAGATCGGATAGTTCTGATGAAGAAGACGTGCCTCCTGTGCCTGATGATAAACCACCTTCAGCTACCATCAAGGAAAATGGGATGAATGGTGAGTTAATGGTTTTTCCTGACGTTTTTTACTCACAAAAATAGCTCTTACTGAAATTAGTACACGCTGGAAACCACAGATATAGATAGACCTAGATAACGCAAGTATCACGATCTGTATGAAAACCAAGCGTGCCATTTTTTGGACGTCACAATGTAATACGAATGTTTTGTTTTTTCTAAATTTGGTATTACCAGGTATTACTGAGGGTATTAGATTCAAAATAATTGTTTTTTGAAATAATTACGCATAATATTAATCACATAATGACTTACCGATGAAAGGAAACGTTTGCTGAATTTTTTTACTTACGATTTTTTGTCGTAAGTTAGGTACGTAAATAGGCACTCGAAGTAGTTGCTCTTGCGTTATCTAGGTCTATCTATATCTGTGGTGGAAACTAATAATCATCGGACGAGCAGAGATACGGCGAAGCGTCACCGCTATATGGTTGAAGTTCCACGGTCTCGAACCAAACGCTTTGCTTCCACATTTATTGTGCGAAGTAATTCATTGCCCGCCTCTCTGTTCCCCGATAAGTATAATCTGGATATCTTCAAGGCACGAGTTAACCGGTTTCTCTTAGGCAACCTTAGGCCGCATCTTCACTTAAGTTCAGGGCCTCAAGTCTGCTACTACAATAGTGTCAGAATGGTCTATCATTGATTTCATAATTGTTGATTTTGACAAGTTTGGTAATCTACTAATATAATGGCGTCACTATGACTTTCCAATGGTCAACCACTGACACGCCATTGAAAGAAATTATATAGAATGGTAATCTCGTACAAAATGACAACTGAATGACTTACTTAGGCGGTAATCTGCTAAAATGTTGACAGTTACTTTGATCAGTGACCTACCATTACAACGTCATTGTGCAGTCATTGCTTTTAATTCGACCGACCAATGATCGACCATTATGAATTTAGCAGATTACGAACTTTTAGCAAAATGACAATGGAATCGTGTTGGAATGACGAAATTATAAAAATAGCAGACTTGGCCCCCAGGTGATTTGCGGCCGAACGCAAGCCTTTAAATACTTCCATACTGATGTTATAAACGTGAAAGTAACTCGGTCTGTTTAGTATTCACAGCAAACCGGCTGATCCGATTTTAATGAAATTTGATATGGAGACAGCTTAAAACCTTGGGAAGGACATAGACTGATTTTAATCCGCGACTTCGTCTGCATAATCGACATTATCTCAGACGAAGTCGTGGGTAAAATCTAGTTAAAATATTTAAAAAAACCGGCCAAGTGCGAGTCGGACTCGCCCACCGAGGGCTCCGTACATATTTTTTTGCGACATAAACGGCCGTGTCTTTTTTCACGTTAACATAGAGGGTTGATTATTTTACAGCATCAAGGGATCGTAGACTTGAGTATATGGTTTTAATTTCAACTCGATACCTCTACGCGTTCTCGAGATAAAGGGACTTGACAGACAGACAGACGGACAACAAAGTGATCCTATAAGGGTTCCGTTTTTCCTTTTGAGATACGGAACCCTAAAAAATTGAGACATTGAAGCAAAACTTATTGTTGGGTAACTACTTTTGATTTTGGTGTGAAAAATGACTGTTTATGGTAACGCGCAATGTAACGTAAAACAATGTGGAGGCTGTGACGAATAGTTTCTTACACTAGTATAAGACATTTTAATGCTTTTCACACTCACAATAAATCATTAAATTCTTTGCACGTTTTACGAGTGAACGTCATCAAAGATAATAATTACAGAAATGTGTTTTTAATGGGACATAAATGCAGTCAATATTGACCAATAATTCTAAGATATTACTTCTGAAAAAATTAAATGCCGGTCAAGGGCGACCCAGGTTCGCGCACCGAGGGTTCTGTACAAATTGTTTTGTGGTTTTAGGATTTTTCCCTTTACTTGTTATCCTTTGCTTCTTGTCAAAGGAGATGTTTTTTTCCCCTATAATTGTGGCTCAACAGTGTACCATAAGAACAAAGGTACGAAAACACAGGGAAAAAATCGCAGATTCTGAAAAAAAAATATATTGGATTTATTTATGCATTTGTACCACCTGAAATTGTCGATCAAAGATGCAAAAAACTTGCAACCCAAGAATTTCAATCTGGCAATCTCGTGATTTATTTCTCCGATAATGCGTTTCGTTACTTTATTTTATAAACGTATGAAAATTTTGTTTGTGTTACGGATAAGTTTTTTCTCTGGCACACATTTTTCGCGAAACATTATGGCCAAAAAAATTTAAAAGTACATTTATTTCACACTTCAGATTATTTTTTGCGTTTTCTTAGCTACTGGCCAAAAGATAGTGCTTCTGGGCCGATATTTTTCAATATTAGATCCCCTTGTCAGACGACCGAACATCGATGTAATATTGACAGATAGAATAGTTTGACAGCTGTCAACGCCGTCTTTAACGTTTCTTTGAACGCAGTTACGTTGCGAGGTAGTATTTTTTCATATTCTTTTATTTCTTAATCTATCGAATATTGAAGGATTTTAAATACTGCTAAAAATACTATTTATTGGAAGGAATTTTAATAGTAATTTGTACCTCTGTACATGTTTGGGCCGAAAAAAAAAACAACTTCCTTGATTCTAAATCAACGGGAAGTACTTTAATTTCCATGCGAGTGTCATAATATGCGGCATAAACGGCCGTATCTTATAGAAATTTACTTTTTCACAGCTTTAAGTGATTGCAGACCTTAGATGATATTAATTTCAGCTTGATAGCGCCACCCGTCCTAGAGAAAAAGTGTATTGACAGACGGACAGACAGAAGGACAACGAAGTGATAGAAACTAGAAACACTTCGTTTTGTTCCTGAAACACGATTAATTTTTATCCAATTTCTAACTGTAAAATTTGTTTTTGATTTACTCTGAAATGTTAATGGAGTTGGTAAATAAGGGAGGTCACAGCAGAGCAGAGTATTATTATTATTCGACGACACGGTTGGCGCAGTGGCTGAGCGATCGACTGCTGCGCAGCGTGTTGCGGGTTCGATTCCCGCCCAGAGTAAACATTTGTGTGATGAGCATTTGTGTTTGCCTTGTGTCTGGGTGTTGTTTATCTATATATGTATGTATTTACAAAAAAAAATGTATTTGTGTATGTATATCAGCTGTCTGACACCCATAGTACAGGGTCTCCCTAGTTTGGGGTCAGATGGCCGTGTGTGAAAATGTCCCCACATATTATTATTATTATTATTTTCCAGGGTTCAAGATATTTTCATACCAAATTTCATCAAAATCGGTTCAGCCGTTTCATCGTGGAAGCGTAACAGACAGAGTTACTTTCTCATTTATAATATGTATTAGTATGGAAGTATGGATATCTAGGTAACTACAAATTTGTACGGAACCATCGGTGAGCGAGTCCGACTCGCACTTGTCCGGTATTTCTTACTCCTCCGCTGTTCTTTTCTGATTGTACACACGGCTACACATCAAGCTATATATTTCCGGTATAAGTTCATCTCACGTTGTATAGAATTAACATACAATGGGAGGTCAGCTTAAAATGGAAATGTGTCGCTTGATGTGTAGCTATTTATTTATTTATTAAAACTTTATGCACAAATGACAATGCCAGATCCTGCCCCACCCATGTACAGAAAAGTAAATTAATGAAAATAATTGTAATGAATACAGAACCTTTCTATAGTAAATTGATTTTCTTTAGAACTTGCGGATTACGAAATATCTACCCACAAAATACAAACTCAGTTTACCTAAAATATAATTTAACCAATAATCAATGTCATTATTGTTTTTAGATTTAAACGGAAACCGCAAGTTCTATAGTCACTAATACTAATGTTTAGTTATCAGCAATAAATAAACAGTAAGATGCTACATATTGCACATGACTTTTATTGAGTAGGGCAAAGTTTTATAGAAATTCTGGCATTGTCCTTTAAATAAACATTGTACAAAGGCGGACTTAATGCCTTTGGGCATTTTCTACCAGTCCGTTCCTTGCGGGATCCAAGACAGTTGCAATGTTTCTCTAGGACTCATCAAGCTTCACTGCCTAGACGCTTTTCTAATAGTTGTACTACTGTTGATTCTGGCTTTCAAGAGTTACAATGGTTTGGGAATGGAGTGGGGAGGCTTAGTCCCAATAAAAAATAACCCAAAAGGACTATTACTTTGAAGCAAAGCGGTCAGGTGTGACAACAACGCAAGCCGATTAGTACGAGAAATCTCGACTTCTCTCTGCTTTAGTGTTATCATCAGCATGTCAGCCTTTAGATGCCCACTGCTGGGCATAGGTCTCCCCCAAGGGGGGTTCAGCCGTAATCGCCATGCTTGGCCGATACATGTTGGCGATCGCAGTAGGTACTCAGAAGGACGCTGCTGCCCATCCTCTGGGCCTCAAGTCTGCTATTACAATAGTGTCAGAATGGTCTATCATTGATTTAATAATTGTTGATTTTGACAAGTTTGGTAATCTACTAATATAATGGCGTCATTATGACTTTCCATTGGTCAACCACTGACATGCCATTGAAAGTAATGATATAGAATGGTAATCTCGTACAAAATGACAAATGAATGACTGACTTATGCGGTAATCTGCAGAAATTTTGACAGTTCCTTTGATCAGTGACCTACCATTAGAACGTCATTGTGCAGTCATTGCGCTGTCATTGCTTATAATTCGACCGACCAATGATCGACTGTTGGAATGACGAAATTATAAAAATAGCAGACTTGGCCCCCTGGTCAATATCCCTCTGTCGCCTTCTACGACACCCACGGGTAGAAATGGGGTGGTGCTATTCGCGACCTGCACCACACGGCTAGTTAATGTAAACAAGACCAAACTGAGTGCATATAATTGCGGCAAATCAAATATAAATATGGCAAGTTGAAAAACCCGTCATGTTACCATAGGATATCGACAATTTTCTAGAAAATCCATCTTACGCAAGGTTGAATGTTGAAATCTATAAAACGTGCTTAGACTCTCTTAAGCGTTTCATACGTATATCAACCTTATTTGTATCCATATAACGTTCGTACTCGGGTGAAACGCGTCATCATATTCGCTTGTACATAAAGGGATACAAAATCTTATTTGCACAATGCAAATTAGTGCAAAGATGAACTTGTAACCACTTATCTAGGTAACGGGCATTAATTCACACGTCATGTTCGTGAGCGACTACTGCGAGTTGCGATTTGTCATCTCTATAATTATGTATCTCTTTACCTACATTGATATCACATATATAAAAGTCAAAGCATTTATTTCACTTAAGGCGACGATATACGCCGGCGACCTTGAGCGACCAGAGAATCGGATGCGCTGCGTCCAAAACTCAAAGTTTAGTCGAAAAAATTAAAAGATAGTATTCTGTAACTTAAAAAAAAGGCGTAAAAAAAGGCTAAAAGATAGATAATAAAATTGTCTGTAAGATAGTAAAAGTTTAGTTTAAATATTCCTGGTAGATTTTGTGTGATTATCAATGTTTTGTCCGCGTCAGACACAACTTCACGATTTAATTAAACTATTTAATATGAACTTAATCAAAAATATTCACATACTAAATCATTAAGAGAATGTTCTAGTTTAACATATATTTTATTCAAATCATTTACACTATACATTTTGACGTGATT
This sequence comes from Charanyca ferruginea, assembly GCA_947361185.1. Classification (NCBI taxonomy): domain Eukaryota; kingdom Metazoa; phylum Arthropoda; class Insecta; order Lepidoptera; family Noctuidae; genus Charanyca; species Charanyca ferruginea. The sequence continues at coordinate 6,345,426 of OX376080.1, read as the reverse complement.
GTCAGTTTAAAATCTACAAAAGCCGCTTGTTAGCGCCCGCCATTTAAAATAAAACCGACCAAGTGCGAGTTGAACTCGCGTGGAAAGGGTGCTGTACAATGATAATTGATAGAATTCTTATAGGTTTTCCTGTAATGTACATACAAGCAATGAACTATGCTTTGTATAATAACAATAATATATTTGAGATCCTCATAATGAGCCCTTTCGTTTGATATATGACACAGTAAGGTTTACTTTGCATAACTTTTTCAAAATTGGTTGTCTGTAAAGTCGGTTTACGGACGATAGTTTTACGTGATAACGTCATAAAGAAACACACACACAAACACAACAAACAAATATTACAAATATTCGCCTTACTTGGATAATACAAAGTGTACCCTACAGTTATTGAAATAAAGTCTATTTTGTATTATCCAAGTAAGGCGAATATTTGCACAAATACGCCATATGAAGTGGTAGCATAACATTTAATAAGCAAATAATGGCTTCCGTCGAGGTGGGCGGAGCTTATGGAACGTGACATTTTTTCGTGCGTGCAGCTGGTGTTCATCGATTTATAAGACGTTATCACGTCAAAAATAAGAATTAATAAAAGACATGGCAGTCAAGAGATGACCAATTTCAACTGACAGCGCCTGTTCAAGAACAAGACGCGTGGATCAGCGCCGTGTAGCTCAATTACTTTGAAGAGAACCGAATGATTCAACCCTCGCGCCACTATCAGACACACATTTGAGTGAGCATGACAATGCTCTCAACCGCCATGCTCATTTATGACCTATCTACGTTTTGGGACGGGCAAATTGCTTTAACATTCTGATTAATTGACCGACTTCCTGACATTTTGTGTCAGTGCCTGTAAATGGTCTAATGAAATAATTAATTTAACTTTGATATTGACATTGAAATCCTTCGTATTGTGTGTAAGTGTATTACACAATTGAGTAGAAGACACTAGACACTACTTATCAATTGACATTTAGCAATCTGCAGAAGCAATGCAAACTGTGATGTCTCTATTTGCTAATTCGCGTTTTATTTTCAAAGCTCTAATTGTACAGTTAAGGAAAGCGTCAAACTAGCCTGCGAAATTCAAATCTTCTTACGTTTTTTGCAATTTGCAGCTCAGTATCAGGTTGTATTGTAAAAAACTTTTTTGAAAAAAGAGAACCGCCTTCAAGAAAAACTATAAAGTGATAAATAACTTTAGCACAGAACACACATGACTTAAGTGTCGGAACTCGGTGGCTTTCTTCTGTTTGTTGTTTTATATCACTTTTTAGTTTTTTTTGAAGGCGGTTCTCTTTTTTCAAAAAAGTTTTTATTTTCCACTTTTTAGTGCCTCCTAATCACCCAAATTCATTAAAGAACGGCAACACAGTTAAAACAGAGATTGAAACGAAAACGTCTTCTCGGTTTTTTGTTGTTTTTTTCAAAAAGCGCTGAATAAATTTCGGACTGTTGCATACTAAAATCTTCCCCAGAATGTAACAAACACTTTTGTGAAAACCGCATCAAAATCGGTTCCAAACGGGAGATAATCGCGGACAAACATACATACATACAAACGTTCAGGTCGAACTAAGAACCTCTTTTTTTTTTAAGTCGGTTGATATAAAGTTGTGGTACGTTTTACAATAGGTACCTACTCTTACTGATTGTGAATTTTGAATCTATTACTATTTTCCGTTAGTGAATGTATTATATTGACTTTACCACTTTATTCAACACTAGCTGATCCGACGGACTGTCCTGTGCCTATCTACCTACTTACCTGCCTATTTATATAACCTAAACCTACACCTACCTACCTACAAAAAAAAGAAACTATCCTTCATGACAGTAAAGTTTGCAAAACTTTGTTTTTTAATTTCCTAATATTTGTCCCCCGCAAATGAGCCGTATTTTAAAAAAAATATTTATTTACTTTAGCACATCTGTGTTTGGGTCATAGGATTACACCATCTTGCCAAATTTCACCTGATTTGGTCCAGTAGATTCGGAGCTAATAGGCTGTGACAGACGGACGGACAGACAGACGCCACGAGTGATGCTATAAGGGTTCCGTTTTTTTTTATACGGAAGCCTAATAATATTTACGGGAGCAACTAATATGCATTTACAGAATAATAATAAACTAGCGACCCGGCCCGGCCTCGCATGGGCCTTTATAGCCTTCCTCGATAAATGGACTATCCAACACAAAAATATTTTTTCAATTAGAACCAGTAGATCCTGAGATTAGCGCGTTCAACCAAACAAACAAACAAACTCTTCAGCTTTATAATCTTCTTATATATAAAATTCTCGTGTCACAATGTTCGGTCCCGTACTCCTCCGAAACGGCTTGACCGATTCTGATGAAATTTTGTGTGCATATTGGGTAGGTCTGAGAATCGGCCAACATCTATTTTTCATCCCCCTTTTTCCCCCCCTTTTCATCCCCCATCCAAATGTTAAGGGTTAGGGTAGGGACGTAGGGTAGGTGTAGGTATATAGGCAGGTAAGTAGGTAGATCGGGACAGGACAACGTCTGTCGGGTCAGCTAGTATTAGTATAGATATCTGGGCGACCGAGCTCGGGTCGGTTTTTTTTTTTTACGTGTTTTTTAATAATGAAGCCTAGCTAGATCGATTTATCGCACCCGAAACCCCTGCATACTCAATTTCATGAAAATAATTGGAGCCGTTTTCGAGATTCTGATTATAATATATCGATTATAATTGTTCGTTTATAGATTAAAATCGTCTATATAACTTTTCAAGTTACCCAACATAAATGACAATGCCGGATCCTGCCCCACCCATGTACAGAAAAAGTAAACCATGTACAGAAAAGTAATTTAATTAAAATAATTGTAATGAATATAGAACCTTTCTATAGTAAATTGTTTTTCTTTAGAACTTGCGGATTACGAAATACCTACCCACAAAATACAAACTCATTTTACCTAAAATACAATTTAACCTATAATCAATGTCATTATTGTTTTTAGATTTAAACGGAAACCGCAAGTTGTACAGTCACTAAGACTAATGTTTAGTTAGCAGCAGTAAATAAACAGAAACGAAACGGAAAACGGCGAGACGGAAACGGTTGGCGCAGTGGCTGAGCGATCGACTGCTGCGCAGCGTGTTGCGGGTTCGATTCCCGCCCAGGGTAAACATTTGTGTGATGAGCACTTGTGTTTGCCTTGTGTCTGGGTGTAGTTTATCTATATATCCTATGTATTTACAAAAAAAAAAAAATGTATTTGTGTATGTATATATCAGCTGCCTGACACACCCATAGTACAGGGTCTCCCTAGTTTGGGGTCAGATGGCCGTGTGTGAAATGTCCCCACATATTATTATTGTAAGGTAGGTATTTCTCTCAGGGGCGTTTGTGGGAGTCTCTTAATGATTCGACGCACGATATACAGTAAAAGTTATAATATATTTGAGCGTTACAACACACTTTAGGAATCACAAACAATACAAAACAGTAATATGACAAAATTATCTACGTATCGCGGCAAAAGGTACGAACCGGCCGGCGATTAGAAGTCCACTGTCGTTGGCGGGGGCGCGGGGGTGTTATGTCAACTCGATTTTACCGCGCTTAAGGGGACGTCAGAGCACAAGTTGCACGTTTATTTAAGGCCGTGTTACATCCTCCCCCTCTGACCTAGACAATGCGCCCACGCGTCTGGGTCAGTCAAGAAACCTCTTAGGTCTTCCGCGCTTACGCTTTTCGTTGACCGGGGCTGGCGGTACGTCGCCTACGAATGGGGTCAACTGAGAGACGTGGTACCTACCTAAAGCTTCGTGGCTACTGACCTTTCCCAACACGTATGTGGTAGGGCTCGCAACTTCCTGAATCCGATAAGGACCGTCTCGTCGCGGTATGAACTTAGGTGTTTGCCCGCGGGTCGTATCATTACTCCCTTGGGTCTTCAAAAGGACCAGATCACCGATAGAGTAATCGGGTGCAGGGCGTCGACCCTCGTCGGCATAACGCTTCTGATTAGCCTGAACCTTTTCATGCACTTCCCTAGCATCGAACAACACGGTCGACATTCTCTGAAGGTAAGGGGTAAGGCTCGTCACGACATTGTCACTTTCAATAATGGTACGCATGTCGGTGATAACGTCGGCTGGCGCACGCATCTCCCGTCCGAACGTAAGGTACGCTGGTGAGTATCCGGTGCTACTTGTCACCGCCGAGTTCATCGCGAAACGAATCGCGGGCAAGTGGGCGTCCCAGGTGTTGTGATCTTTCCCAACCAAGATAGCGAGTTGCGGTTTAAGATCACGGTTTTTCCTTTCAACCGGGTTCGCTTGCGGGTGGTAAACAGGTGATAGCGACTGAGTAATCCCGAACGAATGGCAAACCTGTTGCATGACTTCACTAATGAACTGTACTCCATTATCACTCATTATCCGTCTGGGCACTCCATATCTCAGGAAAACCTCTGAGATCAGGATCCTGGAACAGTCTGCGCTGGTGGCGTTCTGTAGGGCGAATAGTTCTACCCATCGAGAGCAAGTGTCTTCCAAGATAAGGATCCATTTATTCTTATTAGCGGTCTCCGGCAATGGGCCGAAAAGGTCCACGGCGACGACTTCAAAGCGGCGATTAGTCGCAGGCGTCTGTAGCAATCCGGCTGGTTTTCTGTTATCGGCCTTGTACCTCTGACATTCTACACACTTCTTCAGGTATCCAATGATAGATTGCCGCATACCAGGCCAGTAGTATTTAGACTTCACACGGTCTAGTGTGCGCTCAACTCCGCAGTGTCCAGCCGTCGGTGCGTCATGATACTCCGCCAGGACCTTGTCGCGCTCGTGCTCCGGAACAACGAGACATCCCGTCTCTATTTCACACTCGTCTGGTCCGTATCTGTATAGTATGCCATCGGATATGATAAATCCCCGGTCGGACCAACTCCTCCCCCTAAACGGTTCGTCGGTTGACTCGAGGTCCTCTACGATCTTACGTACCTCGGGGTCCTTGAGTTGGTTCTCACGAACATCCTTGGGGCTTCTTGATGGAAAATCGACTTCAGCGTAGCGGACGTCGCAGTCTGCTTCCTCAGCACAAGGTGGACGCGATAGAGTATCGGCGACAACGTTAGACCTGCCAGGTGTATACTCTATGCGCAAGTTATATGCCTGAAGAGTAAGGGCCCATCTCGCTAAGCGTCCGCTTGGTGACTTTAAAGTCATGAGCCATCGCAGAGGTTGGTGGTCGCTCTTTATTACAACCTCTGATCCTTCGATGTATGCGCGAAACTTAGTGACAGCCCATACAACCGCTAATGCTTCTCTTTCCGTTGTGGTATAGTTCCTCTCCGCACTATTCAACAAACGGCTTGCGTATTCGACTGGTCTTTCCTCGGGACCCTCCCCCTGCATCAGCACTGCTCCGAGGCAATACCCGCTGCTGTCAGTCCTCAGCGTAAACGGGATTGATTCGTCGGCCTGGCGTAAGACCGGGGCGGAAACCAGCTTGTCTTTGATGCAATCGAAGGCGTCTTGTTGCTTCGAGGTCCATATCCACTTACTGTCCTTTTTGAGAAGATTCGTCAAAGGTCTGGCGACGTCGGCGTAGTTGGGAATGAAGCGTCGGAACCAGCTTGACGTTTGCAAAAAGGTCTTCAAGTGTTTCGTGTTCTCGGGAGGGGGCATGTTGGCGACAGCCGCTGTCTTATCAGGATCTGCCTTCACCCCACCTGGTACAATCACGTGGCCTAAAAACTTCACGGACTCGCGAGCAAAACAACTCTTTTCACGGTTCACTCGTAAGTTAAACATCTTGAGTCTGTCGAAGACAGCATTCAGGTCTTCCAGGTGCTTCGGGAACGACTCCGATAGGATTATGACGTCATCTAAGTACGTGAGCATGCAAACATCTGCTAGTTCCTTACCAGATCGGAATCGGTCCATAAGACGCTGAAAAGTGGCTCCTGAGTTCCTTAGACCCATAGGCATCCTTTTAAATCTAAAGCAACCGAGTGGGCTCACGAAAGCCGTCTTGTCGCGGTCGTCCGGTTCCAAAGAAATTTGAAAATACCCTGATTGGAGGTCACAGGTCGTCATAAAACTGGTGTTCTTAGCTGCGTGGAGAATGTCTTCTATGCGTGGAAGCGGGTAGCGATCAGGCTCTGTTACAGAGTTCAATTTCCTGTAATCCACGCAAAGCCGAACCCCTCCATCCTTCTTCGTCACGAGGACCACGTTGGCAGCCCAAGGAGATTCACATTCTTCAATCACGTCAGCGTCCAGTAACTTCTGCACCTCCTGTTCCAGCATCGCTCTCTTACTGGGGGACATCCTGTAAGGAGGTGAAGCGATGGGTTCCTGATGTGGGTCAATCTTCAACCGATGCGTGGCATATTCCGTAGGGGGGCCATCCTTCGCGAAGCAGTCGGACCTCTCCATCAGAAAAGTGTTCAGTTGGACTCTCTGATCAGTCGTTAGCTTAGTGCCTTCATCATTCCTCAGCGCGAGGTTTGATGCCTCTGCCTTCATCAGCTCCATCTGGCCTCCGGTAGGTAAGTGAAAACTGGTGACAAACGGATACCAACACCGTGGCTCGTCGTTGAAACACCAGCTGCTCTGTGGTAAGTCCAACAGGATACTAGCCTTCACCATAAAATCCCTACCTAGTAATGTCCTGGTCGGCGCGTCAGGTAATACTATGAACGTGGTAGGTATAGTGTGTTTCTCTAGGATGACGTCGGTATTGCACTCGAGTGCAGTACATACTTGCTGTGATCCGTCGGCAAGTGCTATGGTACGTGATGTTTTCCTAAAAACCACGCCAGCTATAACGAGTAAATCGTACAGCATGGGGCCCGCGATAGAATGTGTGGCCCCCGTGTCTAAGATGGCCACCCCATTGCGATTCGCAACCTGAATTTCTACTAACGGCCGCGGATCGTTATTATCGCATACGTGAGCGCTACAGAAATCCGATTTACTCGAGGTCGACGCGTTTTTGCAGTTACTACACTTCGACCGTACCATTCCCAGTTGACCACAACCGTAACAACGCAACTGGGTACTATTGTTAGAGCTATTAGAAGAATCGGTAATCTTACCGTCTTTCTTCTCCTTATTTCTACAATTATCTAGTGTATGTCCGAAAAGTTTACAATAAGTGCACTTCGGTCTAACGCGCTTTTCCCCATCACTAGTTTTCGCAATTGATGTGTTCGAATTACTATGTAAGGTGTCGCGCGATTCTGACGGTCTAAAATTTTGTTTACCTAACTTTCGGGGGTCACCTACGGTATTCGTAGGGTTAACGTTCGGAATTGTGCTCGAACATTCCCGCGCGGCAGCGAGCGGGTTGACAACGGAGTTCGCAATGTTTACATTATTATTATTATTTGTACTAATAACATGGGAAGAACTCACCTCCGCCAACGACTCCTCGACTAACCTGGCCTTCGCAATTAGTTGTTCCAGCTCGTACACCTCGTCGCGAGACACTCGTTTTCTTATTCTACGATCTAATAAACCATAAACTATATCTAATAACATCACTTCTGGTACAACATACGGTAATTTAGATACTAAAGCGCGCACTTTACATATAAATACGTCGGCTCGTTCACTATTTTGTTCGGCACTGAATATGTCACGAAAGATTTTATAACCGGGTCGCGGCACTCCGTACATTCCTCGAAGACGTTGCAACGCGTCGGCCCATGACGTTATCGAAGACTTCACGCCTTGCCACCAGACGGCGGCCTCGCCGACTAGCAGCATCGGCAGTCCCCGCAGAGCATGCTCGTCGCTGATGTTGGTGCAGTCGCGGTATACCTCAATGGCGTCAATGAATGCCTCAAGTTCTTCCGCGTTCTTCGATGACCCGTCAAAGCGTGCCGTGCACTTAGCGAAGTTACCTGATTGCCGCGGAGCATCACGCGAGTCAGGTGGTCGTGGTGATGAAGTGCATGGTTTATCTTTGTTTGCCAGTATGTTCTCTATGAGTATTCGATTCGCTTCCGCTTGACTCCTGGTGATGTTGGAGACAAGGGACTGAAGCATTTCCTCAGACATGGTGATGTTCGGTGATGATAGCACCGTTCTATTCCGTTCCGTGTCTGTGTCGGACTCCGACCCGTCATCTCTTCTGGTACGTCGTGTGTTCGGCATAGTAACAGGGCGCTAGCTCTTCTGTAGGTACTTCGCTTGATGAACACAGGTTACACAGGTGATGATATAATGGGTGGTAATACGTGAATACCTAGTTACGCATTACGTAGGTATTCAATCCGTTGCACGATTTTGAACGTAAGCTTCGAGTCGCCCGCGCACTAACTTTTGGCGCGGAGAATGGACTCGCCCAGTGTGAATTTTATCGCCTGATTTTGCACTGTTTGGAACAATTTCTCGTGAAATGCACTGTTGTAAAGGGTTCACAGTATGTGTTAGCACAATAGTAAACGGTACTTTTAACTCTTTAAGTTGATTTCACTGTAATCGTGCCCGCAAGTTGGGCGACACTGTAAGGTAGGTATTTCTCTCAGGGGCGTTTGTGGGAGTCTCTTAATGATTCGACGCACGATATACAGTAAAAGTTATAATATATTTGAGCGTTACAACACACTTTAGGAATCACAAACAATACAAAACAGTAATATGACAAAATTATCTACGTATCGCGGCAAAAGGTACGAACCGGCCGGCGATTAGAAGTCCACTGTCGTTGGCGGGGGCGCGGGGGTGTTATGTCAACTCGATTTTACCGCGCTTAAGGGGACGTCAGAGCACAAGTTGCACGTTTATTTAAGGCCGTGTTACATTATTATTATTATTTTTATTACATATTGCACATGACTTTTATTGAGTGGGGCAAAGTTCTATAGAGTTTTTGCCATTGTCCTTTACGGTTACTGCTAACTCGGAGAGCTATGTTACTATAATGATTTGAATTATTATAGTTCTGTAAATGCATACTTGTTACTCCTGCAAATATATTTTTTAAATTGGGTTGGACTGGACGGACGTACGAGACAGTCCGTCAATATTGTCCAAAGGCATGCAAGTGTAATTTACTCGACAATCGCAGAATAATGGCTTTGTAAGTGAATTTGCGTCATTCTTTACGTAAAACGTATGCGTTCACGTTTCAAGTATACTTAGAGGTATTTGAAAGTAATTTGTATGTGAGCATTCGGAGTAGCATGGAAGTAACCTCCACGAGAGATGGTGTTGTTTTCAACAGACTTCAAAAAAGCTTTTTTACAAAAAGAAATTGGTTGTCTGTAAAGTCGGTTTACTGACGATAGTTGAACGTGACAACACGAAAGAATCATTACCTTTATCGCTGTAATTATCGTCGCTATAAACAATTGATACCACATTCACTTTTCACTTGGAACGCCGCAGAGCGAGGTAACGCCGCATGACGTCATGTAACGCCGTAACGACGCAACGACGCATGACGTCATGTTTTTTCGTTCGTGCAGCCGGCTATCGAATTATAAGACGTTGTCACGTCAAAAACTGGGCGGTCGGGGGACCCGTGTCTGTACAAAAACAAAATGTATAAAAATAATAATATATCACGAGCAGGCGTGTGCGCCGCAGCGGCTCGATACACGCACACATACACACACGCATTTCGTTACGTGACGATTTCTACTAATTCGCTCTACCCGTAAGCCGCTTTATGGAACTTCGTTCCAAAAACAACCGCCTTCAAAAACTAAAAAGTGAAAAATAACTTTAGCACAAACACACATGACTTTAGTTTCGTAAGTCGATGGCTTTGTTCCGTTTGTTGTTTTGTATTGCCACCGATTTCCGAAACTAAAGTCATGTCATGTCACCCACTTTAATATTTGCACGTGCCGATGACCTCGGCTAAGTTTTGAAGTTTTGAGGACTATAATACCCACTGCTTAGTTTGGTCCTTTGTTTGCGCCATTCTCCTGTACGCAAAATACGCGCTGTAACATGGAGTGCGGACACCAGCCCGTTATACCATACCATTGTGTCATTCTCCACGCTTTCAGTCTCATACAGGTTGTTGTACTGCGATGGCATCAATGTCTTTTAACCCCTTTTTTTTTTCGGGGCAATTCCTCATGGACTATCCCCCGTCCGGGGAAGACAAGGGGGGGTGTGCCGGACTCGTACCGGCTAAAACCACCACGGTGTTCCTTGACTGATCTATGGGCGGGGGTACGGGAGTCGCTCGCGCATGCACCGCTCCCCCACCAGGCTATGACCTGCCAATAACGTAGGTGGGTCCCGTCGACCTCGGCGGTCTGAGCGCCGCCGAATCCTCTAGTGTGGCGCGCGCGGAACACGGCGCGCCGCCTACACGGGCCTGCATTGAGTCGGGTGGTGGACTGAACCCCCTGACAAAAAGAAACTACGTTAAACTTACAAGGACGAAAACAGGATTCTTATAAGTTTAACGTCGTTAGTTTTCTGTCACATCGTAGCTCCCAAACGAATGGACCGATTTAGCCGCGGTTTTTTAGGGTTCCGTACCTCAAAAGGATAAAACGGAACCCTTATAGGATCACTTTGTTGTCTGTCTGTCTGTCTGTCTGTCAAGACCCTTTATCTCGGGAACGCGTCGAGGTATCGAGTTGAAATTAAAACCATATACTCAAGTCTACGGTCCCTTGATGCTGTAAAAAAATCAACCCTCTATGTTAACGTTAAAAATAGATACGGCCGTTTATATAGCAAAAAACGAATTTATAATATTAAGATGATTAAAGTATGGATAGTAGGTATGGATTAGTATAGAAGTATGGATATGTACCTACAAATATGTACGGAACCCTCGGTGGGCGAGTCTGACTCGCACTTGTCCGGTTTTTTTTTAAATAGAAAGCTGATTTTGGGGAGAAGGTTCTTCAGGTATGGTTGGTAGGTAGGTACGGTGGATAGATAGGGACAGGACAACGTCTGTCGGGTCAGCTAGTAAACATATAAAACTCAGCTTATATAATAATACTACATAATGTATATTGTAGTTACGAATACGTTCCATCACATTTATTTTAGTTTCGACAAGGATGGTGATACTCCAAGAAGCTTATAATAGCTCGGTTTCGGTCAGGGTATGTTGTCTCTTTCTGGTTAGGAGTACCAGAAGGAGACCACTTTCCCTGACCCAAAACACGCTTTGACCTGTTCTCTTCACTTATATACAAGCTTCTTAGGATGCTCCAATACGCTCTGCTCTAATTTCGTTCTCTCTTTCTCCTCAGGCACGCTGAACACGGTGATAGAACGCCAAGAGATACTGGGACCTTCACCGGAACTGAACTATAAGAGAAGCAGTAGTCAAGAAAGGGTGCAGAACGGGCATAAGCCGCCTACACAGGAAAATGGAGAGGTAACTAGAATTTGTATTATTCTAGTTTGCCCGTGGTTTCGTCCGTGTAATTTTTTAACGGAACCCTATTTTTAACCCCCGACGTAAAAACGACGGGGTGTTATAAGTTTGACGTGTCTGTGTGTGTGTGTGTGTGTGTGTGTGTGTGTGTGTCTGTCTGTGGCATCGTAGCTCCCGAACGGATGAACCGATTTTGTTTTTGTTTTTTTTATTTGAAAGGTGAATTAGTCGGGAGTGTTCTTAGCTATGTTTGATGAAAATCGGTCCAAGATGGCCGCCGCTACAAAATAGCTAATCACATATTTTTTCACAACTCCATCAATATGGGTATCAAATGAAAGGGCTTCACTAGTAGAATACTTTACACTATGATAAATTTCAAGGCCAAGATGACCGGCACCACAAAATGGCGAATTATATAAATACCAAACGCATTCTCAGGATGATATCTTTAATATCAAAAAAGATCCATGTGACGAAATACAACTTTAGACGTATCTACAACTTCTCAAAACCAGACTAAATTACATTTGAAAACTTTCAAATAAAAATTAAATTAAAAATTTAAAAAACCCCCAACGCAAAACATAAAAGCAATTGTTTAAAAAGTAAAAAATAATATCTTTTGTTGAGCCATCAAATGTTCGTTCGTTGAAATGGCGCTATAATGTCGCGGCGGGGTACCGCTAAGTCAGCAATAGCTAAATAGGTAAAATAGCGAACTCATGGATTTGCAATGAGATTTGACTTACGCGGTACCCCGCCGCGACATTATAGCGCCATTTCAACGAACGAACATTTGATGGCTCAACAAAAGATATTATTTTTTACTTTTTAAACAATTGCTTTTATGTTTTGCGTTGGGGGTTTTTTTATCTATACAAGTGAATTAAATTGAAGTGTCTGTTTGTAATCTATACTATCTATACTAATATTATAAAGCTAAAGAGTTAGTTTGTTTGGTTGAACGCGCTAATCTCAGGATCTACTGGTTCGAATTGAAAAAATCTTTTTGTGTTGGATAGTCCATTTGCCGAGGAAGGCTATATAGGCCCATGCGAAGCCGGGTAGGGTCGCTAGTGTCAAAATAATAGCTTTTTACTAAATGCATATGAAAGTATACCTATACGGTTCGGGCAGGCAGCTGATGTTATGAGGAGTAACAAATGGCCAAATACTCAAACCCTAATCAATGTTAAGATGCCCTTAAGTCTTGTGCTGTCTCTATCACGTTATGTCAAAATGACTGCGACAGTACGAGATTTAACGGCATCTTAACATTGAGTAGCGTTTCAGTATTTGGCTATTAGATTTTTGTTTTAGAAATAAATAAAATAGGGTACCTACTGCGCAAATAAAATTAAAATGTCGTTAATAGTCTACAATAACGCGAACCGGAAGACGTTGCGTTGGAAGGCCTCCCACTAGGTGGACCGATGACCTGGTAAAGGTTGCGGGGATCCGCTGGATGCGAGTCGCACGGGACCGGTCAATGTGGCGACACTTGGGGGAGGCCTATGTCCAGCAGTGGACGCGGACCAAATCGCGGGTATCAGTTAATAATAAAATATTTTTAAAATAGGACCAGTAGTTTAAAAATACAAATCTATCCACTTTATAATATTAGTGTAGATGTGGATTATAAATTAAAGTTCAGTTTGTGTTGGTACGGTCTAATCTCCTGAACTAGTCGTCCGCTTCTGTAGATTATTTTGCTTATTGGAAGGTACGTTATCCTTGAGGGCTTTATGCTATTACTAGCTGACCCGACAGACGTTGTCCTGTCCCGATCTACCTACTTACCTGCCTATTTACCTACACCTACCCTACACCTACCCTGCACCTACCCTACACCTACCCTACACCTACCCTACACCTACCCTACACCTACCCTACTCCTACCCTACACCTACCCTACACCTACCCTACACCTACTCTACACCTACCCTACACCTACCCTACACCTACCCTACACCTACCCTACACCTACCCTACACCTACCCTACACCTACCCTACACCTACCCTACACCTACCCTACACCTACCCTACACCTACCCTACACCTACCCTACACCTACCCTACACCTACCCTACACCTACCCTACACCTACCCTACACCTACCCTACACCTACCCTACACCTACCCTACACCTACCCTACACCTACCCTACACCTACCCTACACCTACCCTACACCTACCCTACACCTACCCTACACCTACCCTACACCTACCCTACACCTACCCTACACCTACCCTACACCTACCCTACACCTACCCTACACCTACCCTACACCTACCCTACACCTACCCTACACCTACCCTACACCTACCCTACACCTACCCTACACCTACCCTACACCTACCCTACACCTACCCTACACCTACCCTACACCTACCCTACACCTACCCTACACCTACCCTACACCTACCCTACACCTACCCTACACCTACCCTACACCTACCCTACACCTACCCTACACCTACCCTACACCTACCCTACACCTACCCTACACCTACCCTACACCTACCCTACACCTACCCTACACCTACCCTACACCTACCCTACACCTACCCTACACCTACCCTACACCTACCCTACACGTACCCTACACGTACCCTACACGTACCCTACACGTACCCTACACGTACCCTACACGTACCCTACACGTACCCTACACGTACCCTACACGTACCCTACACGTACCCTACACGTACCCTACACGTACCCTACACGTACCCTACACGTACCCTACACCTACCCTACACCTACCCTACACCTACCCTACACCTACCCTACACCTACCCTACACCTACCCTACACCTACCCTACACCTACCCTACACCTACCCTACACCTACCCTACACCTACCCTACACCTACACCTACCCTACACCTACCCTACAAAAGTATTTTTTTTTTTCTCTCCGTAAGAACCATCTTCGTACTTCAAGGAATATTATAAAAAAAGAATTATCCAATTTGGTCAAGCGGTTCGCAAGTTATGCGCTTACCAACACATTTAGCGATTCATTTTTATATATAAGTTAAAACCGGCCAAGTGCGAGTTGAACTCGCGTGGAGAGGGTTCCGTACAGTCACACCTCGGACACTTCATACAAAACTTGCAAAATAATTACCTATTACTACGACAAAACCAAATGACGTCTGTACACGTGCAAATGTGTGCGTGAATTTTAGTAGGGTTGAATCAGTTAGATGTCGTGGCGTACAGCGCTTTGCGTCGGGCGAACCGAACGACGACGGAACTACCCGAACGTTTCGAGCATTATTATGAAGTGATCTTGCCCGAGCGGTCAATTATTTATTTCTTAAAGAAATAAAATAAATGATATTTGATTTTGAATACTCGGATTTGTAATGACATAAAAGTAATATTATAATATTTATTATGTAAAGAGGTTTATTTATTCATCAATAATGGTAAATTAAGGTACCTAATTACAAAATATGGAATTCACGATCGCGAGTGCGTAGGGTACTACTTTTCAATTCCAAGAATGAATAGAACGTGAAAGAAAGGGACATAAGTACATAACAAAGACAATAAAGAGAGAGAGCAATATTAATAGCTGGTAATGTTGGTATGTTATTATTACGGAAGTTTTAATTGTATTATTATAAAACGACGAAAACTTGGAAAATAAATGAATCATCGAGATTAAAACTAATAAATAAAACTTAAAACAAAATAAATCGCAAAATTGTGTGTTTGTGTCAGCAGTACCTACAGCGCTGCAGTTCTTACTATTTTGAGCGCCCTGGCTAAAGAGTCGGCGGTTAGCCTCTCCAAGTGCATGGTGAGGGTGCGGTATCTGATATAGCGCGGGGAAGGGAGTGTCCCTTCTGTACGTAGTACTATTAAGTATTCTGTGGTACAGTGCCAAAGTCAAATGTTTTTATTAAATTTTTATTTTCAATTGTTATATTTCTTAAAGGTTTTTCTGTAATCTACGAGCAATGAACTATATTTTGTATTTGTTTCAAAATTTTAGGCTCAGGAGTTTTGGACATAAGGGGCGCGGGTCAATATTCGTCTTCTTTCATGAATAAAATCAAAACTATTTATTTTACAATAATAACAAAAATATATTTGAGATACTTATAACGACCCTTGATATATGACACAGTAAGGGCGTCTTCAAATAGTCGCGCGACTAATTAGAAGGCGCCCCTTTTTTTTTTTTTTTTTTTTTTTTTTTTTATCGTAATCTTATATATAAAAATGAATCGCTAAATGTGTTGGTAAGCGCATAACTTGCGAACGGCTGGACCAAATTGGATAATTCTTTTTTTATAATATTCCTTGAAGTACGAGGATTGTTCTTACGGAGAGAAAAATTAAAAAAAAAACTTTTGTAGGGTAGGTGTAGGGTAGGTGTAGGGTAGGTGTAGGGTAGGTGTAGGGTAGGTGTAGGGTAGGTGTAGGGTAGGTGTAGGGTAGGTGTAGGGTAGGTGTAGGGTAGGTGTAGTGTAGGGTAGGTGTAGGGTAGGTGTAGGGTAGGTGTAGGGTAGGTGTAGGGTAGGTGTAGGGTAGGTGTAGGGTAGGTGTAGGGTAGGTGCAGGGTAGGTGTAATTAGGCAGGTAAGTAGGTAGATAGGGACAGGACAACGTGTGTCGGGTCAGCTAGTAAAATAATAATAATAAGTATTTATTTCTCACCACAATAAACATTGCAGACATTGTTACAGTTTCAGTTCATACATTCATACGTAATAGTTTAGTTTACTGTAGGAGACTGGTGCCTAAGCTAGGCTTTAAGGGCCTGTGGTTCAGGTCACCAGGTCTCCACCCTCTGGCAGCTAGATACATTTCTGTAAATATAAGTGCTTTAACAATTTAGGTTAACGTGAAGTTACAACTTTTAAGAGCCATTACGCACTGTCGACTGGTCGACGGCGACTCGGTCGACAGCGACTGTGACTTTCATTAGTTCAAATAGGTGTTTACGCACTTGGTCGCCGAGGGATGCCTATGTTTTGGTCGCCGAGGATCTGAGTCGCCAGCGACCAGTCGACAGTGCGTAATGGCTCTTAGAGTCTGTAGCTCAACAATTAAGTTTAAATTTTAAGTTTAAAAATAAAAACAAAAAATTAATGAAGTAAAAAACAAAAACAAAAGCGAAAGCGAGAAAAAAAAAACTAGTATGGTATGGTATTTGAGTGTTAGTATTGTTAGTAAACAATGCCAATTTTTTTATTTTATTTCTTAATTAGTGCCCCAAAAATTACCCTTATTTAAAAAAAAAAAATTATTTACTTTGCACATCTGTGTTTTGGTCATACGATTACACCATCCTACCAAATTTCACCTGATTTGGTCCAGTAGATTCGGAGCAAATTGGCTGTGATATTTATCCGGAAAGAAATTAACGCAAAGTAACGATCAAAAGTTAGTTAATTGATAATAAGAGTACCTACATCGCACCAAATAATTACATTTGATAGGTACCTGCACTTGTAGACTTATCTGTCCCACTATCAACTTAGGAACAGCCGTAACGAGATTTATTATACTTTCTTATCAATACAAGTACTTACTGGATTGCTATCGACCTTATGTTATCTCGAAGGCTACTTATATTACAAAAGAAATTGAATTAATGGAAAAGAAATGAAAACTGCAAGCGAATGGCGGAGATATCCAGGACTAACTTCTGCTCGCGAGTCTGCTCGTCTGCGTTGACTTGATATCTTTAACTAGCTGACAATAGATTTTTCAATTTTCTCACCGTAAAAACCTTCCCTGGACTTTCACAAATATTTCAAGACCAAAATTAGCCAAATCGGTCTAGCAGTTCTCGAGTTTTAGTAAGACTAACGAACAACGATTTATTTTTAGTGTTCCGTAGCCAAACGGCAAAAAACTGTCTGTCTGTCTGTCTGTCAAGACCCTTTATCTCGGGAACGCGTGGAGGTATCGAGTTGAAATTAAAACCATATACTCAAGTCTACGGTCCCTTGATGCTGTAAAAAAATCAACCCTCTATGTAAACGTGAAAAAAAAAATATTCGGCCGTTTAAGTAGATTAAAGTATGGATAGTAGGTATGGATTAGTATAGAAGTATGGATATGTACTAATATGTACGGAACCCTCGGTGGGCGAGTCCGACTCGCACTTGTCCGGTTTTTTTTCTAAACTGAATTGTTTGCGCGAGAGACACTTCCAAAGTGGTAAAATGTGCCCCCCCCCCCCACCCCTGTAACTTCTAAAATAAGAGAATGATAATACTAAAAATAATGTATGATGTACATTACCATGTAAACTTCCACCGAAAATTGGTTTGAACGAGATCTAGTAAGTAGTTTTTTTTTAATACGTCATAAATCGTAAACCGCAATTTACCTTACTTGCTGCTACGGAACCCGTCATGGGCGAGTCCGACTCGTTATTATATAGACTAGCTGACCCGACAGACGTTGTCCTGTCAATTTTTTTACCGTTTAAACATTTCCTGGACTTCCACGAATATTTCAAGACCAAAATTAGCTCATAGGATTACACCATTCTACCACATTTCACCTGATTTGATCCAGTAGATTCGGAGCAAATTGGCTGTGACAGACGGACGGACAGACAGACGCACGAGTGATACTAAAAGGGTTCCGTTTTTTTTTGTACGGAACCTTAAAAATTAGGGGTCCTTGAAAACTTCACGCGGACGACGTCGCGGGCAAAGTGCTTGTCTATCATAAATGTGTGCCTTTCGGCTAATTCCGTTCAGCATAAAAGAGTCGGACAAACATCCAACCATTCATCGTCACTTTAGCGTTTTTAATAGTATTAGGGCAGATTCAACCAATCTTGTATAAGTTTTATCCTGGGAATAAAACCACTCATTACTCCCGAGTTAAAGAACTTTTCGTTTTACTAAATTTTGATCTCGGAATATCTGTCTATCCTAGAGTAAATCGCCAAAATGCATCGAGTAGACAAGTTATCTGAGGCTAATAAAATGACGGTCGCTACATTACCAGCTGACAATGCCAACTCGACAGTTGACAGTTGATTTCAATCCAAACCGGCAAAATTATGTAGACATAAAATCGCCGGAACTGGAAGACTCCGCGTTGGTAGGCCTCCCACCAGATGGACCGACGACATCGTCAAGGTCGCGGGTAACCGGTGGATGCAAGCGGCAGGTTGCAAGACTGGTGGCGTTCTATAGGGGAGGCCTTTGTTCAACAGTGGACATCTTTCGGCTGATGATGATAATCTTGTTCCGCTTGTTGTTTCTATTTTAGTTGGCTTACACATGTGATTCATCATTAATTCATCAACTCAAGAGTAACAATTATCCATCACAAACATAGATTAAGCCAATACCAGGTGTATTGGCTAATCTACGTTTGTGATGGAAAAACGCAAACGAAGTTATCTGAGAGTAAGACCAATGAGTAAAATTATTCAAAGGTTAGTTAGTCTGGTTTAACTTGGCATTTGGCCGAATCCACCCTTAGTGGAATAGTAAAATTTACAGAATAAATATGATTTGAGCTCGTGGCTAAGTTAAAGCCGTACAGATCGATTGGTCAAAGGTTAAGCTACGCTAACCGCGGTCGGTCTGTGGATGGGCGACCATCTCTTTCATACCGAGTTCCCTCCGTGTCTCGGAAAGCACGTAAAGCCGTTGGTCCCGGCTGTCATTTGTAGATCTTTGGCAGTCGTTATGGGTATAGTCAGAAGCCAGAAAGTCTGACAACCAGTCTTACCAAGGGGTATCATGTTACCCAGTTACTGGGTTGTGGAGGTCCGATAGGCAGTCGCTTTATGTAAAACACTGGTATTCAGCTGCATCCGGTTAGACTGGAAGCCGACCCCAATATACTTGAGAAAAGGCTAGGCAGATGATGAAACAATACTTCTCAGATTTTAATCATATCATACTTATTCGGTTTTTTCAGAATATCATCGAGTTCCACCTGGCTAACTGCCTGGACTTGGTCAAGGCTGGCATGGAATCCATCATCGAGGACCAGGTCACCTCCGTCTTCGAGGCCGAGGAGTTGAGGAGCTGGAACCTCCTCACCAGGACTAATAGGTACATCACATAAGCTGGCTTTTTATCAATGCGCTACTTACTGGGTGTGAACGTAGATACAGACGTCAGCACATCAAGTCATGTCCGAAAATTTGATAGTTTAGTATGCCAAACTATCAAAGAATCATGGCGAGATCCATACATTCATTTGTATGAAAAGAAAAAATAATTTAGAGGGTTTAAAATATTTCCCAATGTGAAGAATACATTATCAGGAGTAGATTGGTATACTTACCATATTTTTAAAGCCCCGCATAATTAAGATATTACGAAATGAAAATACACTTTTTCGTTTATAAAAAAAAAGTGACAAGCGAGGTTAACGGATTTATCAAATTGGCAGACGAAGTGATGTGACAAGTGTGTGGAAATTATAATTAATTATGACATTATTTCCCACAAAACGATGCAATTTCAGTGTAAGAACTGCGAAACGGCGGCTGTCAGTGTCACTGTTACTGTCAGTCACCGTTTCGGTCTGAAATAATGAGCTTTTTTTGAAAGAAAAGAAAAAAAGAAAAATTGTTTATTTGAAACCTCGTACAGGTAAACCGAAACATAAACAAATGATACCACATAAAAAAAAGACTTAACCTGTACGAGACCAAAAAGGCTCCTGTCTCAGCACAATGCTACGACATGAAATGTCGCAGCGCTGGTATTCTGACAGGGCCTTGCAGAGATGCCACGGGCGGCCACAGTCACGACTAAAAGGTAAATAAATAAAAAAAAACAAAATTATAACAATAAATATCTGACAAAAATAAGCAGGATAACCTTCTGTAAAGAATATGTAAACCCGACTTATCTATCAATTATATGTATAAAGTTATTCAATACAATAAATAAATAAAAGTACGCAATAAATGAATAAAAGTGATAATGATAATTTTTTTTTTAAACTATTAACTTTTTTTTTGCGGGGTTTTAAAAATATTGTAATTGCCTGAAGATACTTTTTAGGTACCCAAGAGTATAAAAATTAAAATTTCAACTTCACTAAACATCTTTATTTTTTTTGTACAAATCCTGCCATGATTCTTTTCCCAATTGAATATGAACTCCAAACATTTGTAATAAGGGTGAAAATCTATCAATCAAGTAGCTTGATGTGCTGCTCCCTGTACTCACTTTTATTACGTGCCCAACTCCGAAAAATAAAAACATTGACGTGATAACGACTACATCGATGAACACCGGCTGCACGCACGAAAAAGTGTCACGTTCCGACAACCGATAGAGAGGCACGATCGGCCCAAGCAATAAGCTCCGCCCACCTCGACGGAAGCCAATATTTGCTTATGTTATATATGTTAGCCATTATGTTTCTTTATGACGTTATCACGTAAAACTATCGTCTGTAAACCAACTTTACAGACAACCAATTCTTTTACAGTAAATAATAATACCAGTCTATTACTGTGTCACTGCAGGGCAAAGGTCTCTTCTCATAAAGAGAAGGCATGGGCTTTGATGACGACCCAAGGGTGGTCATCAAAGCTCATGCCTTCTAAAATCCTCTCATGGAATTGAATCCTGTGAAGGAGGATTTTAACAGCCATGGCTTTTATCTTGATTCTTTTTATTTTTGAATCATAAATGCATTAATACCTTTACATTGATAGGTACTGGCGGGTGGTGAACTTATCTTGTAGATAAATAATACATATAATTTATTATCGTCGTATAAGTATTAGTAAAAGGCATTCGACCTATCCACTCAATTACATTGATATGCCGCACAAAAATTTGCTGCATTTTAAATCTTATCAGTAATATCGCTCGGACAATGATTCGGAATGTAACAAGACACATCTTAAAGCCGTTTTGGCTAACGGCACAGTTGCATACTGAACAACCATCAAACACACTAACATTGAGCAAGAATTATTGCTGAAAGAAAGAAAGAAAAAGCGTTTATTCGCCCCTCCAGGACAAAACACACAAAAATAACATAAAAAAAAGAAACGAATATTGATCCTGTACGAGGCCAAAAGGCCCCTATCTCAGCATGGTGCTGACATTAAAAAAAATGTCACAGCGCAAACATTGAGCAAGAATTCTTGCTGGGATAAGCCACACCTTCGACACTCCATACAAACGAAACCCTGTACCTGTATTTATATTTGTTTTTATCATTTCTTTCCAGACAGTACGAATTTTTAACATGGCGTTTGACCATCATTTGGGCTATGGGCTTCGTAGTTCGATACATGTTCCTGTTGCCGCTCAGAATAATGATCTTCATCATTGGGGTAAGTTAAATGACACGAATGGCCAAATTCTCAAACGCTACACAATTTTAATAAGATGTCGTTAAGTCTCGTGCTATCTCTATCACTTTATGTCAAAGTGACAAGGGCAGTATTAGACTTAACAACATCTTAAAATTGTGTAGCGTTTGAGTATTTGGCCAATACACACATAAATAATAAATTCTCTTTATTTAAATCAATGTCTCAAGTCATAAAATCTTTTACTTAAGTGGAAGGCATGAAAAAAAATGATTTTACATCTATTTACATAACTATACATACCCGGACTTATAAATCTTGTTACATTGTATTTTTTTTAGAAAGGTCTAATACACAGTACGTAACGTTTTAAATGGTCATAAATTCAAATTTGGAACAATGATAACACCAAATTGATGGCCAGTATGCTACCTTCAAAACTGCATAAAAACTTTTTCTTTGATTCATCTTCAATTTGATGTTTTGGACCTTTATACATAAGGTGCTTTCAGTTTCTCTAAAGCACGCAGAGCCATTGGTCATTCGTAGATCTTTGACTGTCGTTATGGGCAGTCTGGAGCCAGAAATTCGACCCCAATATACATAGTTGGGAAAAGGCTAGGAAGATTTTACCTGTCATGGAAATGCACAGTGACTTGATTTAAGGGTCCGGAATATACTAAGCTTTCCATACTAGTATTCTTTTTTTAGCTACCACTTAACTGATTGATATTTTTATGTAAGAAAGTAGATTATATAATGTGTTAATTAATTGTAATATTTTAAATACCCCCCCCCCCCTCTCCTTCATTTATTTTCTTTCTTTTTTTTTTCAAGTCATTTCTTCATATGTTTCTTTCTTACATCTTTTGATTTTTTGTTACTTATAGTTTTATTGTATTGTAATGGGAAAGATTTCTGTCATGATCAAGTTGCGCGAAAATGGACTTCATTCTTCTGTTAATAGATTCCTTGCGGTTATCGACGGTTATCTTGCGACGCTCGGTTTCTTAAATTAAAAATGTGCTACAAATTGCCAAGAGCTGTGATTGGTTGGCTAGATTATCTTGGCCGACTTAACACTTTTTTAATTGTTTTATATTACTCTTCACCTATATTGTTTCCACGTATAAGAATAAGAATAATCTAACCAGGATTTTGTAAAAAATTAACTGAAAGTTTCTTGCTCGTTCTTCTCCATAGAGACCTCTACCCTACGTTTTTGAACGAGCAACTAACTTGCTTCAACTCTCTGACTAACTGATCGACTCCTTGACAATTCAATGTACCTGTAGCGGTTGTGTAGAAATGCAAGTCCAGTGTTGGTATTACTTAGGAATAATTTTAATGTTTATTGATCTCCTTATATTACAAAATTCATAGTTTAGTACATGGTAGGGTGCCGTATTTATCCATTTAACACAACCAAAGCTGCGGTCGATGAGAATAGCGGGCGACAGAGACAGAGCAGTAAGCGCGAGCGAGAGGCACTAACGTAAATATATCGCGTTCGCTGCGCGCACGCCTCAGTCGCGGGCGGCGTCCCACTTGATGAACACATGCGATGCGTAGGCATTCACATACCTGTAAATGGTTTATTTTGACTTTATCTGCAACCAATCACAGGTACGAGCATTTGAGAATTTGACACATTAATTTCGCGTTAATTTTCATTCAAAATTACTGAAAAATGATAGACATTCAGCGCCCTCTTGCGGCGAAGGTTCCAGTTTTCTTCCCCATTTCGCAACTAATTTTCTTCTTATTTCTCTAACGTTTTTGTTGTTAATTTCCTAATAATACATGTTTGTTGTTGCTACTTTTAAACCTATTTCCAAATTTAACAGCATAATAATACTGTCGTATTTTTAGGAGTTCAATCCTGTAAAGTTCTCTTCAGTCCTCACTCGAGTAACTGCACACCTATCGATAGGTAAAGGTCATAACAGTACGGTTTCGATACAGAAAATAATTTGCCATTCAAATTAGGGCTTTGAATCGCGTGCTTTAAAATACTTTTTATATTGACAAGATAAAAAAGTTGACGGCTTGCGGCCGTTGCGCTTGTACAGAGGCCAGCTCATAAAGCTACAACAATCTGTCAAATTTGTGTCTAATCGGTACTGTAACAGTGAGCGATGACCATAACTACTTCCATCTTGTTACAAAAAGAGTTCTGCCTGGATTTTAGTCTAAGTTATTGTATTTTAATCTTTATTTCGACTGTTAAATAGTTTATTATACAAAAAAAAAACTGAATGAACCTAGTATAAGTTATCAATTTTGTATTAAATACTTATCTTCGTCAGGATAAAGTTCAAAATACAAGAAATGACTTAAAGGTTTTCAATGTTAAACTTTGACAAAAGTTATAGCTCGTTTTATTGGGGTAGGGTTATTGCTCATCCAATAACAAGCACGGAATATATATTATATGTGCCCGATTACTGGGAAATGTCTCGCCTTCTTTGACAGCTCTCGCCTACATTGACCTTAAGGAGGATGCACTGAGGTGGTCCGCGAAATTCAAAATATCTTCTTTTTTTTGCAATTTGCAGCAAAAGTAGATTGTACGGTAAAAAAAAATGTATTTGACGGGTTACT
The DNA here is from genome assembly GCA_947361185.1 of Charanyca ferruginea. Taxonomy (NCBI): domain Eukaryota; kingdom Metazoa; phylum Arthropoda; class Insecta; order Lepidoptera; family Noctuidae; genus Charanyca; species Charanyca ferruginea. The sequence goes on along the minus strand of OX376080.1, from coordinate 6,321,166 downwards.
CTGCCCCTTTCAGGGGTGGAAAATCCTCATGGATGTACTCCACCCTGGGGCAGGCGAAAAGGTCTGTCAGACTCCTGCTGACTGAAAACCACCCCAGTGTTCCCTCTCACACTCAACTGGAGACTGGCCACCTTAGGCCAGAGGTGGAGTGAGTGTTAGACTCCCCCCCAGACGTCTAAAAGGGACGCGCGTAGAACACTACGCGTCTCCACCTCGGGTAGCGAAATATAGACCTCTCCCAACCTCTTGCCGCAAAACAGTTGTGATGATACTGCATCTGCTATTCCTTCAGGTAATAGTAATGGTCTTCTCAACATGGGTCGTCAGTTCCGTGCCCTTCGCGCGTCTTCGCAATAGACTCGGCAGGATATCTTACAAGATGAGCATCAGAATCCTTATCAGAGGCCTCTCGATCCACGCGAGATTTCATGATAAGAAGTACAAGCCAAAAGCCAATGGTTTCTGCGTGGCGAATCATACTAGCCCCATAGATGTCGGAGTTCTTAGCATTAATACCTGTTTCTCTTTGGTATGATATTTGTTTATGGACAAAATTGGGTGGGACGTTCTGTCCGTATTGGGTAATACGTGGGTGTTACGTTATGTCTGGATCGGGTGGGATGTATTGTCCGCATTGGGTGGCACACTGTCTGAGCAATTGGGTGATACTACCCAGATTGGGTAATTTGTTATGTTCGAATTGGGTAATACGTTTTGTTCGAATTGGGTAAAACGTTTCTGGGTAGGATTTTTTGCCTGGTTGGAATTGGACTATATGTTGCTTGTTGATGAATTTGGTCTTGTTATGTTATGCCTGGATTAGATATAAGTGGGTTGTATACTGCATTCTTCTGATTATAATGTATCAAATCATAAATGGGTTCAAGTTCCGTTAAATTATCTAGCTGATAATTTTATTTTGTTTTACTTTATCTCAGGGATATTGACTATCTAAAGGTAAACTGTAAAAGAACCTACATGTTGTATTTCTAAACGAAAACAAGCTTTCGCTCGCGACTTCGTCCGCGTGAATGCCGTTTTTGCGCGGATGCAGACGAGGTCGCGGATTAAAAAGTACACAATATACTTATCCAGATCCCAAGCTATCTCTTTGTTAAATTTTATCACGATTGGTTCAGTGGTTTTACCTTATGCGGGAACAAACAGACTGACATACAACTTTTGCATTTTGTCGATTATTTCGATTTGGAGTCTTTCTACAATTTAGTTTTAGGTGCTGTGAATGTTATTTCTATTGCTTTTATGTGTTGTTTTGTACTATTATTACTCTGTGATGTTCAAATGTTTCTTACTTCTATGCTTTCTCTATATCCATTTTGTGTTGTCCTTATACATGGCAGAAGGGACATCGACGTAAAAACTTTAACCAAGAATTCAGTACATGATTCTAGAATGATCGAAACTTTAAAAAAAATCTACTGTTTCATACTAATGTGCTAAATGTATAGAACGGATGATTTTTTTAAAATCTAGGTCTAGAATCGTGTACTAAATCTATGGTAACAGGCATGAAACAGAAAAAACAAGTGAAAATGAATTATGCGGAAAAATATGATAAATAATAGGAACTTTCGTCAGTTGTAATAAATCTTAATATTGTATGAACAAGAAATTAAATTTTCAAGACTAGCTTATTTGCTGTTCGTACAAAGTTAAGTCTTATTACAACTGACGAAGGTTGTTATTGTTTTACATATTTTTCCGCACAATTGTGACACGCACCCTCTTGTTTTTCTAGTCCATGGTAACAGATATACGTCCATGTCACTCTCATCCCGTATTGTATTCATTTTCATAAGATAAAACCGACAAATATGTTCGCGCCATATCCATTACCAACGCCCCCGCTTCCTTTAGGTCTGGTGGCTAGTCGCGTGTACAGCCTGTGTGGGTACACTACCCGACGGGAAAACGAAACAGCGCGTCAACTACGCAGTGTCAGTAATGTGTTTCAACTTTCTGTCACGCTGTATATCCGCCGTCATCACGTACCACGACACTCATTATAAGCCGAGGAACGGGATATGCGTCGCCAATCACACGAGTCCTATCGACGCTCTAGTGCTCATGTGTGATAACTGTTATTCGCTGGTGAGTTTTCTCTAAAACATCTTGAAATTCTGGTCTGAAATAATTATGTAAGTAAACGGTTTTAAGTCACTCGTAAGCGTCTTACTGCTCCACGCAGAGACGTCACTTAATAACAATCAATTGGCATCTGTCAAAATAATTGAAATGATCTCAATCTGTCTTATTTTTGACTTACAGTGTTTTAATCATTAATAATTGAGTGTTTTTAAGTGACATCTCCGATTGCGGCGTTAAGACTTTAGGCGTGTCAAAGTTAAGTGTCATTACTTTTCTGGAACGATGCGGAGAATAGCGGACGATAATTGGTATTCGCTGGTGAGCTTTTTAAAATACTTGAAAAAAATGTTTTTATGACAATCCCGGGTCTCTGCTGATTTAATTATGTAAGTACGAGTTTCAAATGTTACTTAATTTTAAGCCTCTCATGTCAAAGTGCCGCCTTCTATGTTTTTGTTCGAATAAAATGTGAATGTCGGGCAGTAATTGTTGCATGTGAATGTTGGGGGGTTGGGTTCGAACCCCAGATATGATAAGTCTTCAGGGAACTGTTTGTTTTCTTAAATTGGGACTTAGAACGTATTACGAGTATTTAAAGTGTTTTGGTGCTCCTAAGCCGGCTACATTTTTGCGACAATGTTTGGCTGCAGGACATTGCTACCAATGTTTTAAGTATTCCCAGGCTTAAAATGGTGCTGAAATACTCAGTTCCTTATATTTTCAATGTGGCCCAGCCACTCCGGCAATTATCGCTGCAACACTTTTTATATGATCTCTTCACGCGACACATTTTGCTGCGCTCCTACACTAGTCATATAGTCCCAGTAATATATGGTTGTTAGGCATTGCCAGCAATCTGTGAGACTTGAGGTACGCGCATCAACGCTCAAATTTGGGAGAAAGGACCAGGAATTTTACAATTCTCGGTCCTTTTTACCGCAAAGCGATAAGAAAGGGTAATGAAAATGTTGCCGAGTCATACTCGAAAATTTTTGCAGCTACATATTGCAGTGAAAGAATTGCCCGTTTAGGAGCACCGTTTATAAATAATATTTTGTGTCGATCAAAATACTTTTATAATGAAGTTAATGTAAAAATATAATCTGAGACACACATCAGCCTAATGCTAAACCACGAAAACATGTTGAGTGGTTATTTAAGATCTTGGAAATTAATTTAAAAACCAGAAATTCTGACAACCCCTTGAACCATGGGATATCATGCTACCCTGTAACTGAGTTGGGTACTTGACACCACCAATCAATTGACATACTTTTTATTAGCTGTCAAAACGAGATTCCTTCATAAATTTTGCATGACAATAGCGGCCTGTGATGTCACTTATTTACCAACTCAATTGACTAACTATTAATTGATTTCAAAGCAACTTAGAATCATATTTTACAGTTAATTGAAAATTAGTCGGGTTTTCCGGGCTAAAATAAAGTGTATTATAAGATAATTTGTATTTTAGAATTATTGGTTAATGGTGTCAACAACCCAATTGTATAGGTCAGACAGGCAGCCGCTCCATGTAAAACAAGGCGACCACAACAGATAGGAAAAGACTAATCAAATGATGAACTTTTTTTACTTGGCCGCTATTTGTCTAATACTCTTAATATACTGGCACTTCACATGGCGTATTTGTACAAATATTTGCTTTATTTGGATAATACTGTTATGTAGGTCGCCATACTACCTACCACCTATTTTCGAATGGCAGAACTACGTCACACGCTGGCGCCATCTGTTATCGAATAGCAGATCTACAGTTCTTGAATGTTCGAGTGTTGCAACGTTCTCGATCAGTCCCGTGTTTGCTAGAATGTTCGCGTATATGTCCTACTCCAAAGCCATAAATAAATAGCGAACTGCGAGGCGCGGGGAGTTAGTTAGTTTTTGGAAGCGAAACTGAAAACTACGACTATTGCGAATACTGCGGTCTAAATGATTAACAAGTGTTTTTTTTTAAGTGCTTGTTTATTGAGTTTGTGGCTTTTTAAATAAAGTGTTTGCATTTTGTTTGGTGTAAATTGGTGTTCATTATTTATCCCGAACCCCAGCTCGTAACAATACATATTTTACCCTATGGTTATTGAAATAAAGTCGATTTTGTATTATCCAAATACGGCGGATATTTGCACAAACACGCCTTGTGAAGTGCCGGCATAACAAATGGAGCATAGACGAGGTCGGTGTTTCCTATCCGACTTCTATTACTAGAAAAAAAACTACGACTAAATTCAGAGGTCACCAAGTCTATTTTAAACTCTATATAGTTTCTTATAGTGGTCAGATCATTATGAGATTATTGATAAGTTCAACTATATTTTCAGATCGGTCAAAGACACAATGGTTTTCTAGGAATCCTACAGAGGGCGCTGGCTAGAGCGTCGCCACACATTTGGTTTGAAAGGTCTGAGGTGAAGGACAGGCATGCAGTCGCGAGGAGGTGAGAATGATTGAAGTTTTTTTAGACATCAAAACAGGAGGTTTTAATTCGACTGTATGTTTTTTTTAATATCCGTCCATACCTAGTCTCCGGTAACTGTATCGATTTCGAAAATATTCTTCTACTATTATATTTGTACACCATATGTAATGGTAGAATGTAAATGGGTTGTTATAATACTTCAAGATCATACTATGTACTCCTACATTCCGGCAAATAATTAAAATTTTGAATTTCTACCTCTTAAAGGCTGGAAAATTAGTGGATGACGTCATTTTTTTTAGTGTTGCCGTTCCTTTATTGATTTAGATAAGAAATAGGCATTATAAAGCGAAAAAAGTTACAACCGCATCAGCAGAATGGCTTCGACGAAAAATCGTTCAAATTGGCTAAATAAGTTAAGAAAGTCGTTAAGTTTAAAAAAGTATTCTTGCCTCCCCAGATTAAAGGAACACATATCAGTGCCGGACAATCCACCAATCCTGATCTTTCCTGAAGGCACTTGCATCAACAATACTTCGGTCATGCAGTTCAAAAAGGGTAGCTTTGAAGTCGGCGGCACTATCTACCCCGTCGCTATCAAGTAAGTTTATCAAGGTGCAAAAGTGCTTCACATCGGAACAATTGCTTATTTTATACCAAGCACAAGATACCACCCGCGTTTCGATGTCCCTTCCACCGTTTATATCTGGATTATAAGATGGACGAGTATCCAGTATCCGTCCAAACCACTATCTGTTTCATCACACGCAACTCAATCCTTCTTCAGAAACGACCCGCGTTTCGATGTCCCTTTCACCGTTTATATATGTATTATTGCCGAGTATCCGTTTCATCACTAGCAACTCAATCCTTCCTTACTCAGATATGACCCGCGTTTCGATGTCTCTTCCACCGTTTATATCTGGTTTATAAGATGGCGGAGTATCCAGTATCCGTCCAAACCACTATCCGTTTCATCACTAGCAACTCAATCCTTACTCAGATATGAACCACGTTTCGATGTCCCTTCCACCGTTTATACCCGGATTATAAGATGGACGAGTATCCAGTATCCGTCCAAACCACTATCCGTTTCATAACTAACAACTTAATCCTTACTCAGATATGACCCGCGTTTCGATGTCACTTCCACTGTTTATATCTGGACTAGTGTTCCCGGTGTTTACTTGCAAGAGCCATTAGACCTCCTTAATCCGGCCCTGTCGCAAAATCTGTTCTTAGCAGACGTCTACTAACTTTAAACTACCTCCCTGCCAAATTTCATCTTTTATACGTCCAGCCTTTTTCGATATTTCGTGATGAGTGAGTGAGTGACCTTTCGCTTTAATATATTTAGATTATAAGATGACGAGTATCCGTCCCAACCACTATCCGGATCATTACTAGCAACTCAATCCGTCCTCAGATATGACCCGCGTTTCGGCGACGCGTTCTGGAACAGCTCCCGCTACGGGATGCTGCACTACCTTCTGAACATGATGACGTCATGGGCCATCGTGTGCGACGTGTGGTACTTACCGGCGATGACGCGCGCTGCGGACGAGACGGCTGTGGACTTCGCGAACAGAGTGAAGGCGGTTATAGCTAGGAGGGGCGGCCTCGTCGACCTTATGTGGTGAGTGATAAGAGCTATTTTATTTTCAGGAGTTTGAGTGAATTAGGTGGGTACTCATGGTTCTAATAATAATATGTGGGCACATTTCACACATGGCCATCTGACCCCAAACTACGACCACAGAATACTTAATAGTACTACATACAGAAGGGACACTCCCTTCCCCGCGCTATATCAGATACCGCACCCTCACCCCGCACTTGGAGGGGCTAACCGCCGACTCTTTAGCCAGGGCGCTCAAAATCGTAACAACTGCAGCGCTGTAGGTACTGCTGACACAAACACACAATTTTGCGATTTATTTTGTTTTAAGTTTTATTTATTAGTTTTAATCTCGATGATTCATTTATTTTCCAAGTTTTCGTCGTTTTATAATAATACAATTAAAACTTCCGTAATAATAACATACCAACATTACCAGCTATTAATATTGCTCTCTCTCTTTATTGTCTTAGTTATGTACTTATGTCCCTTTCTTTCACGTTCTATTCATTCTTGGAATTGAAAAGTAGTACCCTACGCACTAACCTTGTCGTGTCGCCCCATTGTAATTATTATTATTGTAATATTTTAATTAATTCTTAATTTTTATTACTTTTGAACTTAACATGTATGCACATGGACTGTTCCGAAATAAATGAAAAAAAAAAAAAATGCGTTGCCGCGTAGTGGTACGGGGCGATCGTGAATTCCATATTTTGTAATTAGGTAGGTAGGTACCTTAATTTACCATTATTGATGAATAAATAAACCTCTTTACATAATAAATATTATAATATTACTTTTATGTCATTACAAATCCGAGTATTCAAAATCAAATATCATTTATTTTATTTCTTTAAGAAATAAATAATTGAACGCTCGGACAAGATCACTTCATAATAATGCTCGAAACATTCGGGTAGTTCCGTCGTCGTTCGGTTCACCCGACGCAAAGCGCTGCACTTTTCGCGCCATTTTGTACGCCACGACATCCAACTGATTCAACCCTACTAAAATTCACGCACACATTTGCACGTGTACAGACGTCATTTGGTTTTGTAGTAGTAATAGGTAATTATTTTGCAAGTTTTGTATGAAGTGTCCGAGGTGTGCTACGACCCTGTACTATGGGTATCAGGCAGCTGATATACATACACAAATACATTTTAAATACATACATATGTAGATAAACAACACCCAGACATAAGGCAAACACAAGTGATCATCACACAAATGGGTGGGAATCGAACCCGCAAAATGCTGCGCAGCAGTCGATCGCTCAGCCACAGCACAAACCGTGTCGTCGGAAAGAGTAGCACGCTGGACCAATATTTAATGGGCAACATTAAGTATTGGTCCACCGTGCAACAATTTGTCAGCTGCAAATCATTGTGTTCGTAACCACCTTTCCACTTGTACTAAAAATTACGTTTCACTTTTACAGGGACGGCCAACTAAAACGAATGAAACCGAAAAAGGAATGGAGAGAGTTACAACAAGAAGAGATCAGTAAGAGATTAAAAGGAGAATAGTTTAATAAAAGTGAGTTTTAGAAGGACTTAATGGTTCCCGCCCCGGAGTCAGTGACCCCGGCGGCGTGCAATGTGATGATGACGTACCGAATTTGATATTCTTTTATTAATTAATTCTAGATGTAATGTTAGCCATTTTTGCAATTGTATTTATTTATTTTTTAGTAATAGAAAAAGGAATAATATTTATTTGTAGATGCGGAACAATCTCCGTCGTATCAGAACGTATGATACGCCTGATACGCCCTTCTGTATGTATACTTCTTTCATTATAACATTAGACAACTATTGTTTTAACACTGTCATGTAATAAACTTTGTTATTTCACAAGAAATACAAAGCAATGTAAACTGTTAGTCGTTTATAGTAAAAAATATTATTTCAACAATGGCTGCTGTTTGTCTAGTGCTGTAATAAATGGAGTATACACCGTGCTATTTTAGTCGTCTTACAAAAGTGGTCCACTCAATGTATTCGACATAAAATACCTCTAGATGCGATTTAAAAAAATATTAACTTTAAATGCTGATTTCGTTAAGGAGTCATTACCGCTAATGATTAATTATATTTAAAGACGTTGCACGAAACGGTTGGAGGTACATTTAAACGTTGTTTAACTAATGACTACGTAAGGTGACATTAGACAGTGTTGCCAAAAAATGTAACGAGATGAGTGAATGTTTGCGTTTTATTAGTAAGTTTTATCGTACGATTTGAATGCGATTGCAGAAATTTAAATATTTCTAAAATAGATATTTCTTTGGACAAGATAAAGATGAAAGACTTAAGAGTGACATTACATAAGCACAGAAATCCACTCGAATATCCGAAATAACAAATTAATCCTTTCCAGTTTAATGAAAATTTACATGGACGCTTGACCAGTCATTAAAAATTGTAACCTCAACTGTCAAGTTAATGATGCTTTGAAAGTAAAACGACGTTTATGCATCGTAAATATGAGTTAAAGTCTGTTTTGACATTTCTTTAAATAAACATAAAGGGGCATTAAAACTACTGACAAATGATGCTACGTGCAACATTTTAATGACACATTAGTATTTAAAGTGACTTTAAATATTTAAAGAGCGTTTCTGTTTGTGCTAGGGTGAATGAACTCAGATAAAGATGTCGACGCATCATTCCTCGCCGAGGCTGGGACCGCGCGAACAGGGTGTTTCAAACTTATGTTACGATAATTCTTATTAAATAATATTTTCCTAATGTTTTTTTTAGATATCTTTTTGGTCAGTAGTCATTGAATACATGATGTGGCTAGGGTTGCCAACTCAGTTGATCAGGAATCCGGGAGATGGAAAAAAATAAATAAACATCCAATATTTTTTTATTAAAAGTTTTTTATACTGCGAGAAACGTTAACCTTTTGATTAGAAACGATAAAATCATACGAATTCTTTACTTATCATAAGCCTAAGCCGTGTGGTCCCGGTCGCAAATAGCACCACCCCATTTCTACCCGTGGGTGTCGTAGAAGGCGACAGAAGGATATTGACCATAACATCTACTGCGATCGCTAACATGCATCGGCCAAGCATGGCGATTATGGCTGAACCCCCCCTTGGAGAGACCTATGCCCAGCAGTGGGCGTCTAAAGGCTGACATGATGATGATGATGATGATGATGATGATGATGATGATGATGACTTATCATAGAATTATAGAATTTGAAATTCGTGCACACCTGTATTTCAGATTTTACATGCGTTTCATTAGGCCATTGCGACTTTTCGACCACAGTTCGTTTACTACACTGAAAAACACGTTAATCGCGTTTGAGATAGATATCGGTAGAGTGAATAACACGTTTTTTACCCGACTACGGCAAAGCCAAAGGAGGGTTATGATTTTGACAGGCTATGTATGTATGTATGTATGTATGTATGTATGTATGTATGTATGTATGTTCATCTGTTCGCTCATAGCTCCTAAACTACTTATCAGAACTGAACAAATGAGGTATCGTTATAAGCGTCTTGATCGTCCGATGGTTATAGGCTATATGACGTGTCACCGAATCCAATGTGGCGCCCTCTGGCGGACAAAAAACCAAGATTAAAAAATAAAATTAAGACAAGCATACCGTGTTTGGTATCATTGGAAAGGGGTTCACTAGTACCATTCAAATATATAATATTTAGTTGTGACTTGTCACAAATTATTTAAAAAAAGGAAAGATTACCAAATAAATTAAGATACGCATACCGTGTTTAGTATCATTAGAAAGGGGTTCACTAGTAGGTACCTTTTAAATAAATAATACTTAGCTGTGACTCCAAAATGGTTTAAATAAAAAAAATAAGTTTAAAAACTAAAACCCGACTACAACAAAAAGTGATCTAAAAAGTACGAAACAAGAAAATATTTCACACAGAAATCAAGACATAGGTACAAAATGGTCAAGGTAAGCCGTGGTTGCATGCCATTATAATTCATGTTCATCGCACTCATATGGGACACAGGCATGCAACCACGGCTTACCTTGACCATTTTGTACCTATGTCTTGATTTCTGTGTGAAATATTTTCTTGTTTCGTACTTTTTAGATCACTTTTTGTTGTAGTCGGGTTTTAGTTTTTAAACTTATTTTTTTTTATTTCGTTGTCAGACTCATCATAAGTACATTAAAAAAAAAACCAACGCAAATCTACTACTTACTTCTTGTAAATAGAGTCATCAAATTCGTACCACTTAACCAAATAAGTCAAACATCGCTACCAAAAATCCGGGAGATTTTAGCTGCGTTCCTGGAGCCGGGAGATTTTAAAATCTAATGTCCATTTTCCGGGAGAGTTGGCAACCCTAGATGTGGCCTGCCGTTGTAAGACTATTAAAGTGCCACGGTGTATAGTATTGTTACTTTTTCTATAGTTAAGGTTGTTTATGTACATACATTTTGATGATGTGAGTGTCTTTCGTGTGTAAATGAAAGTAGTCATTAAAATTATAAAGAATCATGGCGAGATCTAGTAGTAGTAGAGTAATTTAAAGGGGTTAAAATATTTTCCAATATGAAGAATACATTACCAGCAGTAGATTGATATACTTAGCATATTTTTAAACCCCCGCATAATTAAAGTATTACGAATTAAAAATAACACTTTTACGTTTCATCTCGATGCCCATTTTGTGTTTATAAAAAAAGAAAGTGACAAGCGAGGTTAAATGTTTGGTAAAAAAAACAGTTAAATATAAAATACATTTGATTTTTTATTTGATTCCAATCAATTCTTCCTAGAAGTCGTATCTATAGTTTTTCACCAAAAAATTAACCTTAGATAAACATGCATCCGGTTATCCGGTCTCTGATTATGTCAAAATTTTAACCTAAAGACACTAACATCATCTGTGAGTTTTGAGTGAACTAAAGTTAAGCATTTATCTCGACTGATTAAACTTTTTCCTAGCATTTTTATAGCCAGACCTTCACTTTATGAACTTGTACCTACATTCTACATTACTAGCGTAAAATCACTCTCGGATCAGCATGTTTCTATCTCTTTCAGTCAGATAAGTATGTCTTTCATTCGTATTAAAAATTCGTCTACGTGGAGGTAGATTTCTATACCTCTGACGCCTCGTGTGACAGAAAGACTAATGCCATCTTAAACGTCGTAGAAAAAACTGAATGAATGTTACCACCAATAAAAATAAATGGAAAAAGATGGGAGGATACATTTAACTAATATTTGTGTAAAGGAAATAAGGTTTATAATAATTGTAAATTGTTAGTGTATACAGCCTCTGTATGGCACCAAATTCGGTGTAATATCAAATTCGGTATATATTTTATAAAGGACTTGTGAAGGAAAGCAATATATTTTTTGATTGCTCAAAGTGTTGAAAGAACGTGTAATCGCATACGAAATAAATGTTGTAATATATTCATTTTGATGTTTTATTTTTAATTATGTTGCCACCACGAAAAATGCAAATGAAATTAAAAAAAAATAGATTGTCTTAGCTTTTGGTTTCTAAAACGCTTTTTTTAAAACAGAACAATGTATCAAAAATAACTGTTTCGCGAGTGCTGACTGCTGAGCAGAGACTGGCAGTGGTACTACAATACCATTAGAATATTCTCGCTAACGCACGGATGAGAACCTTTTTATGGCCGACATTACAAAACTCGAATGTCAAAGCACAGGTTTGACATTCGAGTTTTGTTCGAGTATTCTCCTCATAGAATTTTGTTTCCCAGAAAATGATTCATATAATATTTCTGGTTCTTGTATTTTTATTTCGACTATTTCAAGGAATAGTTGAATTAAACACATTTCACAGAAACACAATTCAATGTATTTTTAATATCACATTTTTTGTTTAACAAACTTATCAAAGAGTAGAATAATTTTTTAACAAATCAAATCAAATCATTTATTTGCATAGAATGTAGGTATTGAACATCCATCAAGCTGTTATTAAAATATAGAGAGCCAGGTACATTCTGCCTGAGTTTTGGCATGCAAAATTTAATAAATAATGTCAGTTTAATCAATAACATTTTAAGTAAAATTATGAAATAATAAAGAAAATAAAATTACATTACTAAAAAATTTTAACAAGTCTTGAAGAAGCAAAAAAGTAAATATCAAATAATGTCAATAATGTGTATTAAATTGCTAGAATGTCAAAAAAACGAGTCACACAACGAATAATAACATTTCTGTATCAATAAAGTATAAATAAAAATTCTGGGCAAAATTATGAAACAATAAAAACTTGAGAGGTGTCAAGGGACACCCGGATGGAACGAAGTTCCTTTCGATTAATTAGTGAAGGAATTGTAATAAAATTTTATTTTTTTGAAGTTATAATAATATTTTTGGGCGAATAAACTTAGGTACTAAACATATCGCAGTAGGTACCTAGTTCAAAGAGTTCGCCGCGCCGCCTTTAAATACATAAACATATTCTACGAAAAGCGAATTCGGACTTTATTTTGTAAACGTAAACGGTTAAAAATTGAAATTTTACCAAACTAGGTATGATAAAATTATTCTGAGAAACGTATAGGCTGGTGCCCGACCGGACAATAGGAGCTATATGCAACCGAATTTCACGGTTAATGTGTAAAAATAAGGTTTTAATTCGCTCCAATATTTTCATAGAAAAGCCGCCATTCAACTAATAATGAACTCTATTTGACAGTTCCAACGATTCAATTTTTCTGTTCGAATTGTCTGCGTTTGTGAAGTAATAAAAATAGCAAAAATAAGGTTTTAATTCGCTCCAATATTTTCATAGAAAAGCCGCCATTCAACTAATAATGAACTCTATTTGACAGTTCCAACGATTCAATTTAGCTTATTATAGCATGTCGTGACAACTTTTCGTAAGAATTTTTTCCGTCTAGCCCCCTTTCACAACGCGCGATAAGGAACTTCGTTCCAATAAAGATATCTAATGATTACGTCAGGTACAAATAAATTATTTAAACACGTCTTGAGTAGATATTACATACCTAATGTCAATACTACAACGCTGTTGAAATGTCACACATAGAGTCATTCAAAGTCACTTACAGAATAATAACATTTCTGGATCAAAAAATCCTTAAGTTTAATTTTAAATTGTTGAAGAGTGTTTTCTTTTATGCTGTCAGGTAGTTTATTAAATATTATCGGAGCCATGCAAAATACACTCTTCCTCAGTAGTGCTGTTTTATAACCACCGATAATTAATACATTTTTGTATTGACTTCTCACGGGACCTTTCTTGGCGTCAGAGACCCAAACAATGTTATATTTCTTTTTACAAAAATTGCCATTCCTAAAATATACAGCGACGGAAAAGTAAGAATTTTCAACGACTGAAACAGAGGTTCACAGCTATCTCTAGGTTTAAGTCTACATATAGCTCTAACACAACGCTTCTGGGCTTTAAATATGGTATCTCTTAGGCTACAATTACCCCAGAAAATGATTCCAATCCTCAAGACCGATGCGACTAAACCATGGTATGCTACTAAAGCATTCTATAGGTCAACTTTTTTTGTCAGGTTAAAAAGAACATATGCTGCAGTGCTTAACTTTTTGCACACCTCTTCTGCTTGCGGTTTCCATGTTAAATGATCATCGATATGAATCCCTAAAAATTTCTCCTTTGTTTGATTAATCACTTGTCCATTGTACTGTACATTGACGTTTGGTAGAATTGAACGTTGGTGAAAATGCATAATATTAGTCTTTGGTAAGTTTATTACCAGGTTGTTTTTGTCAAGCCAATCAATAATATTTTATGGGTGAAGTTAATATCCTGCTCATAGTTGTCAATATTTCTACATTTTATCAGTGCTGTGCTGTCATCGGCAAATAAAACCTTATCGTACCATACCATTAACGAATATTGTTTGTTGGGTGCAATGATATTCTAATAAACAGATATGTTATACACTCACAAAACAAACGAAAAAAGTGTTCCGCGCAGCAGCGGCTGCACACATACACACTTTTCATTCATTTTACAATTCACTACAAGTCAAAATGTTGAAAAGGGATGGCTTGAAAAAACCAACAAGAAAAAAAGAGACAGTGTTGTCAATTGCGCGTGATTGGTTGGGTGTATTTTCCATGGAATTTATTTTACAATGAAGATGTAGGTATATAAAAACACAATAACAAAAATATTGTCTATTGTCTTAAAAAGTCAATATTCTGTCTCTTAAGATACAGGATACCCTAGTTTAAGAGACAGAGTTTAATTTATTGTGTACAGATTTCTACAGCATCCAACTGTTTTTTTTGTAAATGTTGTTTACCAATTAGAAACCCATATAAATGTAATCTTAGTACATTTGTCTGTATTTTTGGAAATAAAGATATTTATTATTTTATTATTAACTATTATATGTTGTGCTACAAAAGTTAATGACAGAAACGAATCTCTGCGAAACCGACTCCACGTAGGTAGTCTTGTCTGCCCTACACCTAGAGTATTAGAGTATATTCATCTATGTGTGGATCCATCTTTAACTAACGATCCTAATACCAAATCTTACTTTATTATCCTTTATTATCGGTGATTTTTACCTACTTGACACTGACTGATTGGACCATGGGAATCATGCAAACGCACAGCCGCCGAAATTTATTGAACTTTATCAATTTAATTGTTAGCTCTCAGTTCAATATCTTAAAAAACAAATTCGTTCGAATACTTTACCTACTTGTTTATATCAAATTTTACTGTCAGGTTGTATGCAATGCGCTCCTTGACCCCGATGGTCATCAACTCATCATCCAGTTTTTCTGTATTGACTTGTCTGAATACGCAGTACCTACACTAAAATACCGCTCGGAGTAAAATTGACTAGGATTTGATATTCTCTCATCTTGACTCTGATTAAGCTGTTACCGTCTTCTATTAGACATTTAGACATTAGTACCTGGGCGACCGAGCGCTGTTTTAGATTTTGTGATTTTAAAAAAACAATACTCAACTAGATCGATTTATAGTCTATCCACGGATGTTGTATGCGCGGCTTTAAAATCTTTAGATTCCTATTAAATCCTGTGTGAACTACAAGACGCATTTGAACATCGACATTTCGAACGCACATTGCGGTCCGGGAAGACACATCCAGGACCTCTCCTGTCTGAGGGCCGGCTGTTTTAAAATACAAAAATGCCAAATTGCTTTGAATCTTTGATGCATTTGATGGTTTTGTGTCGACCAGTGTCGATCGTCCTATGTGAATTTTCGTATCGCGGGACGCCTGACGTTATCCGTTCAAATATTATAACAACGATTGATTTTGTCCATATGAACGTATAGTTTATTATTTTCTATAGGTACTTAGTTCAATATTAGTAACCATAGCCAATATTAGCATTTTAGTTTACATCTCTAGTTTCATAATATTGGCAACATTATTTTTAAACTTCGTGACTTCCTGTAGTTCCTGTTTCCTTTTTTATAGAAAATTTTCTGTGCCAGATGTGCTTGCTTATACAGAATATTAAAAAAAAGTTTTAATTTTCAAAATTAACGCATTTGATTTCGAACATGCGTACTGGTCCATCGAATTAGTGCCTACAGTCGAATCAGTGCATTTGGAAGTGATATTTCGTCTTGCACGTGTGCGTGGCGAGTGTGTTCGGCACGCGTTGCCCTGGCGGAGCCTCACCCTGCTCATACTCATAGTTTGAGTGAACATCCGACTGCATCAGTTCCAGCATTGCATCAACGTGAGATCGCTAATTGTGAACGCTTTTCATCATCAAGTTGGTACATTTTACAATACCTAACATTTCTTCAGTTGCGGCGGTAGGTACGGTACATTATATTAATTACGCTAATACCGGAAAAGTTTGACACCTGCCACCGACTTGTCAAATTGACGTTGTCAATTCAAAATTAGCTACGAACAACAAGTTTCTGAGAAGTTTTACAACATCGAAAAGTTGCAGTTAATAACTTAAAAGTGCATTACAAGTGATACCTAGTTTAAACACTGAATTTGTGTTGCATGCAATACATTGGCCGACATAAAGAAACATAATTACGCGTTCGCAGTACAGTGGAACATTAACACTACCTAAAGGAAAACTTTGCCGGTCATCCAGCTATTATAAGTTCACCAACAATTAATATGTTAAAAGCAACAACAAAACGAAATTGCTGAATTAGGCATTTTGAGCCTGGATGCAGAGGACTCTGATATTCTTAGCATCTATACAACTCTTGTCACTCGAATCTAATTAATACTTATGGCGACCCACTGACCATAAAGTCACTTTCCAAATCAGATTCAGAGTCCTCCCAGACTGGCCATGCCACTTTCTTAAAATTACCTAATATTGACATTCCCACTTCTTATGGGAAAGACAAATTTAAACTATTTTATGTGTTGTTTACTGTCATTGGTAACGTAAAGCATTGTGTTGCAAGTCCCTAAGATGACCCACTGACCAAGTATTTATTAGATGATGCCTTGTCAGAGTATTTATTTGATAAAGCCCTGTCAGTAATTGTTAACCTGCCTCTCAGAAATGAGTCCTACTCTGAGGCTTTAGAATTAAAACTAAAACGAACAAAAAAAATACAAAAAAACAATAAAAAAAAAGAAAAAAGAAATAATTATAAAAAGAATATTAAAAAAAAATACAAAAAAAGAATTAAGAAATACAAAAAATACCAAAAAAATTATACAGTGTAACATGTCCTTTTAGTTGGTAATTTTCCAACATTATTTTCCTTTTTTTACATTTCAATTGTTGCCGTAGTTCAGGGACTTGAAGTAAGTCTGCCCGGTGTATAGAGTCATCATTGCTTACGAGTCTATTGTTTACAATAATTTGTTCCTACATTGTCATTTTCGTAACCTAGTGTATAACTTTAAATCATTTGACTCTTAAGTTGTAACTTATTTTGATAAGTCTTTTGTGAACAATGTTTAGTTTTTACAATTGATAATTTTGTTTATTACCTGTGTTTTATAACATGTTTTTTCTCCTTAGCAAAACCAACAATTATATAGCATAGACCGCGTTTTTGTTATTCTCAGCAGTGAAGTTATCTCATGACTAAGTTTAACTTTTTAAGTAAATAATTTGATTGAAACATTAGGTACATTATAGTACATCTAGTTTATCTAGATTTAAGCTGTTTGTGAGTGATTATTGCACCTTTTCAATGGTAAATAACTTAATAATTTTTCACGGAAATACCACATTGACTTTCAAACTTAAAATTTTATTTTCAGACTGACTTATTTTGAAATTTTTTTAAGTTTAGTCCTTGCTTTTCGTTATTATTTGCCTTATTGCTCGTCAACCATGGACAAGAGGGTTCAGTTTCTGCTGCTTCAGGATTCAGGTGAGGATGGTACCTGCGCTGCTGTTGATGCTAATGCTGCTGAGAAAGCTCATGAGATGGTCAATGCCACTGACGTTGACAATCCCTTTGAATCAAGAAACGCACATTCTCCTTTGGCTTTCACAGCTCAAGCTTTGCCTTCGTTCAATTCATTGAATGCGCTTGTGAATGAAAACATTCGAGAAAAATATCCTCCTTTTACAAAGTTGCCTGACTTGAAAAAGAGTAGAATAATTTATAATGGTAAAACTTGTGTTCGAGAATTTATTACCCAGATTGAAGAATACTTTCTTTATAAAAATTTTAACGAAAATTTGCTTGTCGGTTCTTTTTCAGATTTGCTTGATGGTATAGCACTCAAATGGTTTAGATCTATACAAATTCATATTCTTTCTTGGCATGCACTTAAGCTAGCACTATTGAAACGCTTTGATAAGCCTAATTTCGATTATTTTCTAGAGAATGAGCTCCGCACCAGGAAACAGAAACAGTCTGAGTCACTTCCTGATTTCATCACGGAAATTTCTTATATGGCTAGTCGTCTTTCAGAACCTTTATTTGACCAATTTTTAGGTAATGTGATAAAACACAATATGTTGCCGATTTACACACCCTTTTTGTTTTTTAGACACATTGATTCAATTGAACAATTTCTAGAATTTGCAAAGGAACTAGAAGTTGTTGTAGATAGAAAACCTTACAAAGTGTCAATTAAATCTTCCGTTAAGTTAAATGCCGTTATTAACGATTTAACTTGTTTAAAATGTAAAAAACCTGGACATTTGTGTAAAAATTGCAAGTCCATACCAGGTGTTCCTTGTTTAAAGTGTCATAAAGCTGGGGTCACTTCTAAAACTTGTGACTTTTGTAATTCGGCTACTAAAAGCTTGCAAAAGTCAAAAAATCCTATTCTTTTTACAAAACAAAATGATGCTAGACCATTTTTAGAGTTTACCATTAGAAATCAAATTTTTACAGGTTTGTTGGACAGTGGTTCCAAAAAATGCGTTTTAGGCTCTAAAATTCATAAACAATTTTTGCAGTCAGGTTATAAAATTAGACATACTTGTGGTTCTGCCTCTTTAGTGGATGGTTCCTCTCGGAGAATTATTGGTGCCATGGATTTGCCAGTAACTTGTGATAATATAACTAAAATCATTGAGTTTTTAATTATTCCTTCTTTTGAACCAATCATTTTAGGGTTTGACTTTTGTATTAAATTTAATTTAGCCAGAGATTTGTGGAAAAACATGACACTTGTTCCAGTTAATAACAAACAAGTTTGTTCTGTTACTTCAATTTCTGAACTTTCTCCTTGTGAGAAACAAAAATTAAATAATACTGTTGCTTTATTTGAAGATATTTCTTATGAGAAAAGAGGATTAGGTCTTACTCATTTAGTTGAACATAAAATTAACGTTACTAGTGAACCTTTTAAACAAAGATCCCCCTCTGAGTCCTGCTAAACAAAATAAATTTTTTGATGAAGTAGAAGTTTTATTAACAGAAGGTATTATTCAACCCTCTAAGTCTCCTTGGTGTTCACCCGTTTTGGCGGTAGAAAAGAAAGATGGAGGTACTAGATTGTGTTTAGATTCAAGACGTTTAAATTCGGTTACTATTAAAGATTCTTATCCCCTTCTCTATACTTCTAGAATATTAGATAACCTTAGAGGTGCTAAATATATTAGTACAATAGAGCTTTCCAAAGCTTTTTAGCAAATTGCACTTGAAAAATCCTCCCGTGAGAAAACTGCTTTTGTGGTACCTGGAAAGGGACTGTACGAATTTGTTCTCATGCCATTCGGTCTCACAAATGCACCGGCTGAGTTGCAGAGACTAGTAGATGAACTTTTTGGTCCAGAGTATGATAATTGTGTATTTTGTTATTTAGGTGATTTAATCTGTATAAGTTCTGATTTTAATAGCCATATAGAACAGTTGCATAAAATTTATAAAATATTAAGAGACGCAGGATTAACCGTAAATTTAAAAAAGTGTAATTTTTGCAAAGATAGACTTCGCTATCTTGGTTTCATTGTTGACAATAATGGTTTACATACTGATCCTTCTAAATTAGAGACAATAGAAAATTTTCCACGTCCAGAAATGGTAAAACAACTTCGAAGTTTCCTTGGTTTATGTTCTTATTATCGTAGATTCGTTTGTAAATTTGCTGATATTGCTTCCCCTTTGACTAAAATGACAGCACTTAGTAAAAATTCTAAAAAGTCACTTACTTGGAATGACGAAACTGAAAATGCATTCCAAGAATTAAAACATTCTTTAAAAACTTCCCCCGTTTTGCAATGTCCTAATTTCGAAAAACCTTTCTTTTTGCACTTTGATGCCAGCTCCGTGGGCATAGGTAGTGTTTTGAGCCAAGAGGATGAGAATGGGGATCAACGTCCCATTGCTTTTTATTCTAGATCACTTAATAAATGTGAAAGAAATTACAGTACCACAGAATGTGAATTATTAGCTATTTTAGATTCCATAGAACATTTTAGACCTTATGTTGAGGGAATGAGGTTTACAGTTGTTACCAACCACGATTGTTTGAAATGGCTTTTAGGTCTCAGTAATCCTAGTGGACGTTTGGCTCGTTGGGCTGCTAGAATTTCTCAATTTACTTTTGATATTATTCATGTAATAAAAAATAAAAATAAATAAACTATATGTGTGTGTGTTTCTAAGGGTTCTAAAGATGAGAAGTTAGGGACCTCGAATTAAACAAAGGTAACTAATTGAGATAAAGTTCGGGCGCCAGAGCTCACTAATGAAAAACAAAGGAATCCGGGAAGCGGAGCAGGTAAAGGTAGAACTTTTAATCTTAGGGTGAGAGGTTTGAAATTAACTTGCAAGCTCTTAAACAATGGCTCATTTATTCCAAACACCGTAGGTTTTATGATGTACACAATACAAGAAAGTCCTTTTCTATAAAATTGAAAGGTAATTTAAAAATGTTAAATTTATACTAAAGGTTGGTCAATATTGCACGCTTTTAATGTAATTATGAAATACTAAACTGACATACCACAGGGTTGGGGAAAGCTATTATATAACTAAAACCTTAGCTGCGTTACCGCCCTGGATTGGGACACGCGCCGAAGGCCTCCCGCTCATCTTCAAGCGTAGGGTGAATTTAAATTTATAGCTTCAAAACCAAAATATAAATAAGAACGCCTTTTGGGCTGAAAACAAAACGATATCCTTTGTTAGTTAATCCACACGGCGAACAAAATGGCGACGAGGTAACAAATCGGAAATTTGAGGAAACTTACCGTTCTTATTGAAATCTAACTAGGTCACCGCTCGTGCTATTGGCACATCCGAACTGCGATGGCATTATGGGCTGTAACAATACATATTCGAACGAGGGTTACGACACATGACTTCAAGTTTATTGCCAGGACATGGCTATGAAGAATCAACCAACAACATACTCACGGTTTCCAAAATATTAAGGTTAGCACTGCTGCTAACATTGTTACAAAGTGGTTCCAACCAGGGGTGGACCTTTAAATCATTTCGATCTAGTGATTGAAACGGAAGAAATTTAAGCGTGCATGTCTTTTGAGGGGACGGACGGAAAGTGAGTCCTAATTATGCCAAAACGGAAACGTCAAAATAACCTGACAGCCGGGGAAAAAATCCACCTGTCAAACTGATGGTCTTTTTTTAGGGGTATCCCTTTACCTGTTTATCCTATATATTTTTTTTAAAGAAAGATCCTTAGGTTTTTTTACCTATAGAGATTTAAAACTTAATTCAATTTCAAGTTTTTTGTAATCTTCCTTTTTATTAGATTATAAAGTCAAAAAGTCAAAGTCAAATCATTTATTTCAATTAGACCATTATAAGGCACTTTTGAACGTCAAATGAGAAAAAAAAATTGATTCTAGGTGCCCATTCCAAAAGGTAGTTTTGTATGGAGAAGAATGGGCAAGAAACTCCATAGGTACTTACTCTTTTAACACGTTGACTGCGGCAAAACACATAGACGTTTGTGTTTCAACAAAAATACGTGAGTGCGGCGCACACACAACCGTATGTGTTTTAGTATTTTGCTAAACGCCAGTGCGGCAAAACACATACGGTTGTGTGGCGGCCGAAGGTACGCTAGTGCGGCAAAACACATACGTTTGTGTTCCAACAAAAATACGTGAGTGCGGCGCACACACAACCGTATGTGATTCTAGTGGGGAATAAGATTTATATTTTGAATAAAAGAAGAACCAGTCACAAGAAAAATAATAATCGAATTCTCAAACTATCAACTAGCCTATTGCAAAAGTACCTCTTTTGCAATAGGCTAGTTGATAGTTTCAAGTCAAGCATTAAGAAGTTCAGTATTATTAAGTCCCAATGTTGACGTGTTTGAAATATGTATAAATACTAGGTAACAAACCTAGATAAATTTATAATTTTGGTTTAGAACCCTTAGTTTTCATACTTGCCTACATAATCGGGGGGCAATACTATTTACATTTTTAAGTCTTGAGAGAAAAATAACTGATATAATGTATAAGTAATTATTTATATTTAATATAAATCGTGTGAATATTTCTAAAAAATATCCACACAGTCGACGCAAAATCGAAAAACACAACCGTATGTGAGCGCCCGCACAGTCGACGCAAAATTATGAAACACAACCGTATGTGTTTATCCGCACACGCGTAGTAAAACACGCCAAGCGCGTAAACCCGCACTGGCGTAAAGTACGGCCGCACACGCCAACCGTGTGCGGCCGCACTCTCGTCACGTTTACGAAAAAGCGTTTCGGCTGTGCGGCCAACACACCAGTTGTGTGGCCAGCCGCACTGGCGATCGACGTAGCGAATGTTCGCCCGCAGTCAACGGGTTAAGGTGGGAGATTACTACCTCTGGGCCCGGCGGCAGCCCTAAACACAGGAAGCCCGAGCACTCGCTCCCCGACTCAGTCAGCTTGGGTAGTCAAGCGACTAAAACGTGTCCAGTTCATGTGCGAACCCCTCAGAACCAAGGACGGGATGCCGGCCAACACTCTCTCTTCCAACCCGATGGACCTTTTCAGCTCCTTATAGGAAGCCAGGCTCCACACACCTCCAAGACAATGTGCAGGAGGTCGAATGAACGCTCTCCTTACAAGGTAGTCCTAGTATACCAGCAACCTTCTCAACAAGCTCCACATGATTCCCGTATTTATTACGTTTCTCACGATGAAGCTCATCAAGAGGCCGCTGACCCGAGACCACCTGCGCATCCACTATCACCCCCACACCATTCCTGGAGGCAATGATGTCGGGCTTTCTGAGGCCCAACGCCGTCTTCACCTTCGGCTCCTTCACCACAGTCCACCCTTTGTCCACCATGGCAGAGCTGACGACGTCCGCAACAAGATTATGGCGTTCAATACGGCCGCCGTGTGTTCTGTGACACTGTTGGATGATGTGTGCCGTTGTCTCCCTAACCATGCAACCTGCACGGCAGTTCAACTCCGACACCACACCAGTCCTGCGCCCCCGTGTATTGCGAACTCGCGACGGTAGCGCATTAATATGAGTGTGCACGAACTGCACGAAGTCTCGGCCAGTATACTGCACGCTACGCTCTCGCATCCACTTCGTGGACACGGGAACCCGTGGACACTCCCGCAACTCGAGTCCGTCCACGGCAGCATGCAGGGCTTCACGCAAATACATTGCGGTCGTCCGCTCCCCAGACTTTGAGTTTTCCACAGTGAGACGCCGGAGCTGCTTGTCGGCCCTCTGCAGCTTCCTTCGGATCCTATCGGATCTGGCGGCGGCATTAGCCACTGGCCACCGCGACGACTCCAAGCGGCCGAACCTCTTTTTAATGAGGTCCGGCACGCAAGTTCTCAGCGACGGGATCGCTAAGCCACCGTCCGTGGTTGCTGCGTGGAAGTACCCGACAGGCACGTCCTTTGGGAGCCGAAGCCAAGTCCGCACCGCCCTCCGGATTTGTACGTCAAGCAGTCTCAACCTGTCATCCGTAATGTTACCCAACACGAACCCATGTAGGAACCTCGGAATCAGGTGTACCCTTATAATTTCAAGCCGCTGTTGGCCTTCGAGATATTCTCTAGGGCTTCTTTAATACTATGCTCTAACGTAACGCATCCAGACTCCTTGAAGTCCACTCCAAGATAGCGCCATCGTTCCACACAAGAGACCTGGCGCAGCCATCGCGACCCCACCTTAAAGGTTCGGTCGGTCAAATAATGCACCTTCTTGTGCTTCCCATCCGGCACCATCGAAAGCACAGCGTTTTTCGCATGGCTGACCCATCAATCTCCTCGTGTGCCAAACACTGTCGATGGAGGACTGCATGCCCACCTTTGAACCTGCAAGCAGGACCAGGTCATCAGCATAGGCTGGAGCCGAGACTTTCTCGCCTTCCAACCCATAACCAACTTCCCTCGGCAAGGCCGCTAAAATCACATCCATCGCCATGTTAAACAACAAAGGCGACAAAGGATCCCCCTGGCGAACCCCCTGACCAACTCTTGCGGGACCGCTGCGGGCTCCATTCACCTCCAAGACAGTCTCAGAAGTGGCATACAGCCTCGCAACGTAGTCACAGAACCCCTCAGGCAGGCCTCTTTTCCTCAGCAGATCAATAAGTGCCGCATGCGACACCGTATGGAACGCCTTGGCAAAATCCAGCACCGCAACATGGCATTTACGCAACTTCTTCCCACAGTCTCCCAGCACCGCGTCCAGCACAGCCGAATTCTCGAGTGTGCCGTCGGCGCAGATAAATCCACGCTGTCGTGCATCGGGAGGGCAGCATGCCTCCACCCTCTTAGCCAATACAGAGTGCATGTGCCTGAGAGGCACCGACGCGATCGAAATCGGCCGATACTCCCCAGGACACGCAGGATTCTCCTTCTTGGGTACAAAGACCGTCCGGCAGCCCCTAAGTCTGTCCGGGACCTCTCCAGCCACCAACCAAACGATGAAAATTTCCGCCTGAGTTACAGACGAGACCGTATTCCAAGCCCCTGGGAGAATTCCGTCAGGACCTGGAGGCGACTTGTTATCCACCCGGCACGCCTTCACCTCTTCCGAAGTGAAAGGCGCTCAGAGCTGGGAGTAATCTCGACCGCCCCCGTACTGCTCAGAGCGTTGTAACGCGCCCAAAGCTACCGGTGTGAGCGCCGAGGCGTCAGAGACGGCCTCCATCACCGGTCGTCAATAGGCTTCCAGTTCAGACAGGCTATGCCCGACACACCGAGTTTGTCCATCAATTATCTCCGCAGCTGCTCTGGACCTAGAAGTCTTATACAGCTCCTGCACCCTCGCGTACTCAATTCTGCGCCGCTTTCGCGCAGACAACCCGACTGAAGCAGTTTGGGTATGAGTTTGGCCTTTGCGCCTAGGCCGTCCCCGCCGTCGCTCATCACGTGCACCCCGCGCCAATCTCGCTTCGGCCTCCGCAAGGAGATCCTCCACAATCTTAGCGTGGTCTAGCGCCTCGGACGGGTTCGGGCCCACAAACAAGACGGGAACCGGCACGTCTTCAGAGGGGAGTGCCGCCCCCGCGACGAGAGGCAGCTCTGACGGCGATCCTTCCACAGTGCCAGCGATCGGGGTGCCCCTTGGCAACTCTGCCTCCCCAGGGGTAACCGGCGAAGGAGCCTGAGCCAGATCGGCCAGGTACGCTTGTATCCGGCTCTTGTAGGACTCCTTCCTCCGGTACCCCTTGATCGCATCCAAAGTACGCTCCAATTGAGGTAGCTCTGCGAGCAAGAGCTGATTTATTACATTGGCACTGCTTCCGGCTCTAGTCAGACGCGCCTCAGTCTGGGCTAAGAGCTCACCCTCTTCATCGCGCCATCTCCGTTTCGCCTGCATTGGTGCGGCTGCGGCGTTGGCCGTCACTGGGTGGGCGCGACGAATGTGCACGCCCAACCCTATCTTGGTCCGGAATCCCCGCCCCGACTGGGGCGGAGATCGAGCGCTCGGACTTATGGGTTTAAGGGTCGACACCTCCGACTCCTGTGGGAAGTCGGAGGTTCGACCATACATTTCATTATTGTGATCGAAAGCAACCTTAAGAGCCCATTGTGGCAGGGCGGCTAACCCTACCACCAGGTTCACCCACAGCCCTCGTACGCCCCAGCCTTGCGAGCTGCTAGATTTGGGAGCCGAAACCCCCCATCGGGGCCACTCAGGGAATCACACCCCGAGCCAGTCCTGGATCTTCACATTTAGATGTGTCCGCGTTCCTTGGTCAAGGTGTTATTGACCAAAGTCTCCAGGCTCACCTTAACCCTGGACCCCGAAGGGTCAAGACGGAGTCAAGGTTTACGCGGTTCGCTTCCTTCCGTTCGAATTGGGGTACACCGCTAAGAGACGGTTTCTACTTTGGTCTGTCCAGCCACCAGACCAGGTCATTTGCACGGTCACCCCCCCCCCCCCCCCTTGTTGGCTTAGCAGCGGCGCCACGAGCAGGCCAAGGGTAGGAGTTGAACCTAGCCACGCCACAGGTGTTATGTGACATATCACTAGGCCCTTGCCATATGTGGACTGCATTCTTCCATAAAGCTGAAGGCGGCAGCTAGAATGGTGCACATCCACATATGAGAGTAACAAGACTTCCTACGGGAGCAGCGAGGAGAGTCATAGTTACTGCCGCCGTTTACCCGCGCTTGCTTGAATTTCTTCACGTTGACATTCAGAGCACGGGGCAGAAATCACAATGCGTTAACACCCGCGAGGGCCATCGCAATGCATTGTTTTAATTAGACAGTCGGATTCCCCTTGTCCGTGCCAGTTCTGAGCTGACCGTTGAACGGCGGTCGTACAGAACCGCGCCGATCGCGCACGAGACGAAACCGACACGGACGGACACTAAATGCCTCGTCATCTAATTAGTGACGCGCATGAATGGATTAACGAGATTCCCACTGTCCCTTCTAGGACTTCGCTGCCTGCGTTCGAGGCGAGCGGTTGTGTGTTGTCTCCGCGCTGAATTTATTTCGTGCTTTTTTGCTATTGGTCGAGGCAAAAACTCGGTGGCTCCTGCTCCTTCTTGCGGGTTCGGCCATATAACGCCGCGGCCATCTTGGCTTGTGAGCGAGCGCGAGTGTATTGTGGGTGGGGCTTACCCCCCGCACCCCCGGTGTGTTTTGCGACAGTGACGTTTGTGCGACTTTGACGCTTTGTGACAGGACACTATACGACAGTGACGTTTCCCCCCCCCTCCCAGTGCGACAGTTGACTTTTGCGAGAGTGACGCTTAAAGTGACAAGTGACAGGTGACAAGTTGACAAGTGTCACTTAGTTTGACACTTAGTTTGACGGTTAGTGATTACGCGACAGTGACGTTCGATTTGACAGTTCGCTTTCGCGACAGTGACGTTTACCATATTATCTTTGGACTTGTAAAATTTTCTAGATTATGAAAGCTGTTCGTGTATTAACTTTAATTGCTAAGTGTCTTAACTGTTCGTGTATTAACTTTAATTGCTAAGTGCCTTAACTGTTCGTGTATTAAATTTATGCTAAGTGTCTTAACTGTGTATTAATTTTAAATTTTGCTAAGTCCTTATTGTGTCTGTTCGTGTATTAACTTCTTCTTGTGACTACTAATTGACTTTGCTGGTGCGCGGAGGCCAGTGTGGCCCGCCGCCATGGCGGACGAGGATGCGGCGCGTCTCCAGCAGGAGCTGCTGGACGCGTCCATTGCGGAAAAAGAGGAGGAACTGCGTGCCCTGGACGAGCTGCGACGCGAGGGAGGCGGGTTTTTCGGGCCGCGCCAATCGCTTGCGCGAACCCCCCCCCAGGCTTTTTCGACCCCCCCTGCGCTTTTGGATTTATCCCCTCCGGCGCAACAACAGCAGCAGGCGGTCGTGTTGACTCCGGCTGCGGCGATGCCACTAGCGGGTGAAAAGCGGCTTCTCTCCTCGCCAGAGGAGGTGCAGGAGGCGGTACGTCGGCGTATCACGAAGAGGAAGGAAGTTCCACCGGTGGGAGGCCTGCTTACGTCGGCGCCGGCACCGGCGCCACCTTCGTCAGCGCGTGGCGAGTCGGTCGCAGCTGTCCCGGTCGCGGGCCCTAGTGGCCCGGAATATGTTGCGGACCCCCTGGGCTCCGCACCCAGCATCGCCACAAATAGCACACGCGGGATCATGGAGGCGGTTAGGTCAAAGACCTCAAAATTAAATAAAGACGAGATCGCGTCTATTGGCGCCTATACGGAGCGGCTGAGTGCGGTGGTCACCCACCTCACTCTGAGGTTAGCAGCGGTCAGCCAGAAGCTGGAGCGGGCTGCAACAACGGCGCCACCACAAATCGTCGCGGCGGTAGTCGCTCCGCCCAAGTCGTTCGCGAACGCCCTTCGGCTGGGCAGGAACGCGGAGCCGGTGCCCATCACGCGCCCCTTGGGGCCGTCGGTGGCGATCTACCCCGCCGAGGACCAGCGCGAACAATTGAAGACGTCGGACGACACCAAAGAGGCGCTGCGCGTGGCGGTGAATCCGGCCTCGCTGGGCCTACAAGTCGCCGGATTCAGAAAAGTAGGGAACGCCGGGGTGGTTGTGCAGACCACATCAGCCGCAGCAGCCAACGCACTGAGAAAGGCTGTGCCAAACACTCTTCGCACGGCGGAACCAGCAACGCGGCAGCCTCTCATTGCCCTCACGGGAATTGACAAGGGGGCCACAACGGCGGAAGTAGTGAAGTATATAGTGGAGCAGAATCTGCAGCAGGATGACGGGGCGTGGTCAAGCGATAGGGTCACGAAGGAGCTGCGTCCCCTATTCAAGAAGGATCGGCGCAACGGCAGAACTAAGTGAGTCTGCCAAGTTACCCACGAGCTGCGCTGCTCTCTGATCGCCCGGGGACGCCTATATCCCCGACCTAGGGTGATCTAGGGTGGGACGTAGTAGAGGTCACTGACCACGTAGATGTCACCTGCTGCAGCAGGTGCCAGCTGTACGGGCATCCAGAGAAGTACTGCCGGGCTAAGAACATGGTCTGCGGACGCTGCGGTGAGGACGGGCACAAGAGTGCGGAGTGCCAATCTGCGGTGCAGGCGTGCGCGACCTGCAAGAAGTTTGGGCGCAAGGATGCAGCCACACACCACACCGCGTCAAGGGACTGTCCCGCTAGGGCGTACGCGGAAAAGCGGGCGGTCAATGAGACGAACTATGGATAGTCTACATTTCGGTCAAATAAACTTGCAGGGTTCTGCCGCAGCAACGGCGGAGCTACCTGCAATAGCCACAGAGCTAGGGCTGGATGTAGTCCTGGTGCAGGAGCCGTATGTGGCGCCATCTACATCTGTCGCGCACATGGGGCAACTCATCTTGCCCGAAGGGCCGCTCCGCAAGGCGGCAATATACGTTCCGCGTCTTGACGCAGTATGCGCGGTCCTACATCATTTGTCGACGAGCCACTGTCTGGTGCTCCACATAGCCTGGAGAGGTACTTCTACACATGTTATTAGCGCGTATTTCCAGTACTCTGAGGACATCTCGACTAGGGCATCCAGTATCGGAAGGTTTTCAATTCCGGAGTTAATTTACGATATTGGTCTCTCAACTCCGGAATTCCGGAATTCCGGAACTGGATCCGAAATTATTAAAAAAAAAACAAATACCTTGAGTAACTTTTAATCATTTTTAACATTATTCTTTAACTCAGTCTTGATACGACATTGCCAGTTAACTTTAAGTAAGCCAGTTAACAATATTATTAAAATTGGGAAAGTCTAAACTTTTTAAAAACTTAAAAATTAACAATTTGAGAGCCTTAAAATATTAGTGAAAAATAACATAATTAAATTAACACAAGAAATATCACGCTTTAGAGTAGTTTGGACATTACTAGGTAGTTAAAATCAAAATATTAAAATGAGCATTTAAGTCTCTCCTCAGATTTATCATGTTTAACAACAATCTTGACATGACATAATCACTTCACAATTCACATCTCAATCAATAAAATTTAACAAGTCTAATTAAACTTTTTAAAACGAATCAACAAATTAAGGGCTCAACAGCAAATATTATAATTAAAATTATCACAAAAAACACTTAAAATGAGAACTCACTATCAAGAAAAGCGTTCTACTCTATGTGCTACGCTTTTCTTGATAATGAGTTCTCAAGAGAATTAACGAATCTAACATTTTGTCAGAGAGTGAGCTTCGTATTCGGTTACAAAAGTAACCAGCGCTTGAAAATACCCGTTCACTCTCCACACTCGTGGGAAGTATGATATTTAAATAATTATAAGCTTGTGTCAGATATACAGGTGTATAT
The DNA here is from genome assembly GCA_947361185.1 of Charanyca ferruginea. Taxonomy (NCBI): domain Eukaryota; kingdom Metazoa; phylum Arthropoda; class Insecta; order Lepidoptera; family Noctuidae; genus Charanyca; species Charanyca ferruginea. The sequence goes on along the minus strand of OX376080.1, from coordinate 6,291,356 downwards.
CTGACACAAGCTTATAATTATTTAAAGCGCTCTCCACCATTATCATACATTGCTTTTTCAAATTTGACAAATCCAGAAAGGTCAAAATGTTTAGTTGTATATTTACGGGGCTTTGTCTGGCATTTATGTAGCTCTTTATCAAGCTGTTCTTGTAGTGTTAAATCATCAACTGCAACGTCAACATCAGAAGCAGAAGACAAAGAGTCATCTTGATTTTCTGCATGCTCAGTGGTAGTTGTAGTGTTGGGCTTGTAATTAAGCTGGCGTAGCAGAGTAACGATAATCTCGCAAATTTCGTCGCTTTTTGGTTTTATAAAAGTTTCATCATCTGCTTGTCTAAAGAAGTCGTTAGAATTGTGCAAATAGTGGAAAACACCTGCAAGTAATAGTCGCCTTTGCTTGATACGATTTCTCAAGTTTGTAGCCAGCCTAGCACTTAAAAAATTATTCTGTTCGTCTAGTTTTTTAAGCATGATTCGCAAAGCCGTGTCAGCTGTATAAAGAGTCGCATCACGTCGGCACAATATGAGAACAGACAGTTTTATGACATTCAAGCTATGATGAATGTTGTTCAGTGTTTGAATGTCATCATCTGAAAAGGAAACCTCAGATTTCCAATCTATAAGTGCCTTCAGAACTGAGTCTTTTATTTTCAAAAATACTCCGATCATGTCCGACATACTTGACCAACGCGTGCGACAATCTAGCTGCAGTTGTATGTCTTTACCGTGTTCCGCATTGACGTATTGTCGTAACAAATCAGCTTTTAGAGGTGACTTTCTTACAGACCTTACAAGGCGCCGAACTTTTTCTATAAGTTCCTTGTATGTTTTTGGTTCAACCCGAGAAGTGGGAGTTTCAATTTCTAAACGACAGTCATTCGTTGGTGGCGGTGCGGAATCTGTGTCCTCGTCGCTTTCAGATTCGCTGTCTTCATCTGAATCAATTGCCTCGTTGATGGATACCGGCTGGAGTTCTCTTTCTTCGTTCGTATCTTTATATAACGTGTCAATTACCGCGAGCTGAATACCGTGGGCGAGACATATTTGGTGGTAGGAGCCGTTGCAGTATGTCCCCATTTTCGTCATCACGCTCGCACCGTCGGTTGTAAGGCTAACGACGTCCTCATCCAAAGACACGCCGAATTTAGAGAGATGGTCTCGCAACATATTATATGCTGCAAAAGCTGACATTGATCCAGTAATTTTGACGAGGCCAAGATTCTTGAAATTGAACCCACCGAAATGCTGTGCAAATTTATGTTCATGTATCTCTTGTTTCGCAAGGATGTCCACTAGTCCAAAGTTAGTGCGAATCTGTGGCCTTCTGTTTTTAACTTCTGTATTTTATTTTTTATGTCTGCTTTGACTTCTTCAGCTTGAGTAAATATTATTTTTGCTATTGTACTCGGCGATTTAGGTAGATCGTGGCCACTTTTTTTGAACATCTTTTGGAGATCTTGACTCTGAACAAAAAAACGGAAAGAACAACCGTCCAGTGCTGCCATTCGCGATATGATCACTTCCATTTTTTCATTAGACTTGGAACTGAAGAAATCTGTCATAATTTTCCTTTTCTTAGTTTCTGTAGTCAGTATCGGTTTTCTTTGGTTTGAAGTTCCTGGAGTAACATCAGTCATGCTCAATGCCGATGTAGAGTTGTCGTCTTCACTTTCCTTCAAATCTACGTTTATTGCATGTTTTGCTCTCATATGCGTGTGTAAGCCAGTAGTAGCACCACCAACTGTTTTCAAGATCTTATTGCAAATTTTGCATTTTGCAGATTGACCGTCACCTGCACGAAGAAAATGAGTCCATAAATTGGTCGTTGTCGTTTTATTGGTGAATTCTTTGTACTGACATTCCTTTTTTTTCGACGACGACCTTAAAGAGAAAAAAAAAACATGTAAATCAGGCACGTTATTTTTGTGCAATTGTACAGTAGACAGATACTTGCAGATACTCGTATTTATGTAAGTGTCTGTCTACTGTGTACATATAATATAAATATAAATATCTTGGGACAACTCACACACACGGCTATCTGATCCCAAGCTAAGCAGAGCTTGTGTTATGGTAACCAGACAACTGATATACATATATAATTTATAAATACGTACATATTATAGATAAATCACACCCAGACACAGAACAAACAATCGTGCTCATCACTTAAAGTTTGTCCTGGGTGGGAATCGAACCCACGACCTCCGGCTTAGCAGTTAGGGCCACTAACCACTAGACCAACAGGCCAGTCAAATATATATGCAGGAGGTTGAAAATTGCCTTAATTTGCTACTCATTTTATGCATATATGTACTTTGTGTACAGTTTAGAATAGACAAACAGCCTCAATTAATTCCTTTTTGCATTCGAAGATTTGCTGACATAACATGAAAAATGGAGATAAACACGTCTTTTAAACCAGCTAGTCTTACAATTAGCGTGGTGTAGGTAAGTACTGTAAATAGTAGGAAATGAATAAATGGTTCGCTGGCCAGCTTGATGTATCTATGTGCAATAATCGCAAGATTAAACGTTGACAGTAGTTACTACTACTACATAATATATTACACATACACACTTAAATTAAACGCAATTATGTTAAAAACTACTTACATTTTGTCATAAATTGCCTTTTCGTAAATGTGCTCACTGGCGCGCAGCGCTCTCCTCCCGTCAAACACTTGTAGGCAACTAATCGTGTGACTGACTGGCCGCTGGGAGTCTGGGAGGAAGGGGATGCGCGGGGGCGGTACCGGTGCGGTACCATAGGATAATCTAGTCACTCGTCTAGTTAGTATAATGATACACGCGCAGGAACAATTGCGCGTAAAACGATGAGTTGAAAAATTAAACACATTTTTAAATTAAAAATAATGAATATCGAAATACGATAAATTGAGCCCAATTCCGGAGTTGAAATATTGGAAAAACTATCCGGAATTCCGGAGTTGCGAAATTCCGGAATTCCGGAATGGATGCCCTAATCTCGACCCACCTGGAGCACCTTACCAGAGTACTGGAAAAACTGCGGGGACATCGCGTGCTCGTGGGAGCCGATACAAACGCCCACTCTCCCATGTGGCACTGTATGCCGCGCCACTACATTGGGAGAGGCCGCGAAGTGGCGCGCCGCCGTGAAGAAATGGAGGGCTTCCTGCTGGCCCAGGATCTGGTGGTGCACAATGAAGCAGACCAGTCACCAACCTTCGCCACCGCCAACGGGGAGTCCAATATTGACGTCACGATGTCAACGAGGGGAGTCACGACGGTCGACTGGCGGGTACACGAGCACGCGAGCAGCAGCGACCACCGGCTGATTACCTTCAGGCTGTGTGGGGCACGGGACCGACGAACAGCCAGCATCGAGGAGCCGTCGGTAGCGCCAAATAGGTTCCGGGAGCGTGGTGTGGACTGGGACCGATTCCAGGCGATGATCCACGAGCGAGTGGGCAGGATCAACTGGAGGAGGAACGCAAGCGAAGTATGCAAGGAGTTCACGCGAGTCATCGCGTGGACGGCCGGAGAGTGTCTGGGCACATGTGGAGATGGCAAGAAAGTCAGGGGATATGAATGGTGGTCTCCTTCATTGGAGGCCATGCGTAAAAGGCATAACAAGGCGAGGAAAGCGTGGCAATTGGTGAGGAAGGGTGGCGGGGCTCTGGAAGAGAGTGCGAGACAGGCCTTTCACAAGTGTCGCAGTAGCTATAGGGTTTCGATGGAGAAGGCGCAGCTCGACCACTTTCACAAGCTGGCCGAGTCCTCCAACGAGGACCCTTGGGGCCTCGCATACCGTGCAGCCAGCGGCAGGTTTAGGCCGCCGCCGAACGTAGTCAATGGCACGAGGTTTGCGGAGGGGTACGCCGAGGATGCGGGCACCGCCATGCGCAGCCTTGTTGGTGCGCTCTGCCCCGACGACGACCTGTCGCGGGACTCAGCGTACCACAGGCAGGTGCGGGTGATGGCTGCCTGCATCCCGTCGGGTCGGGATGCGCCTCCTCCGTCGAGTCAGGACCTTTGGAAAATAGTTAAGGATCTCCCTAACACGGCTCCGGGTATCGATGGGATCACGGCGCGCATTGTCGGGCATGTGTGGAGGGCCGCGAATGCGGAGCTGACACGCATGTTTGGCATGTGCGTCGTGGAGGGTGTCTTCCCTGATACGTGGAAGGACGGTAGGCTTATTGTTTTGCCAAAGGGCAACGGTAAGCCTTTGACCGATCCTAAAGCGTATCGGCCCATCACCTTGCTTCCTGTCCTGGGCAAAATCCTGGAGCGGGTTATTTTACAGTGCGCGCCGTCGATCACGCGTGGTGTCTCGCCGTGCCAGCACGGGTTTTCTCGGGGAAGGTCGACGCTGACAGCGCTGAACGAGATCCTTCGTGCGGTGCAGGACAGCCGGTATAGATATGTCCAGGCCATCTTCCTGGACATATCTGGGGCCTTTGATAACGCATGGTGGCCCATGATCCTGCTCAAGGCGAAGAGTGGGGGGTGCCCGCCCAACATCTACAGGATGCTGACGGCGTACTTCTCCAACCGACGTGTCGGGCTCTTCGCCGGGAGCGGGGTCATGTGGAAGGTCTCGACCATGGGGTGCCCGCAGGGCTCTGTAGTGGGTCCACCACTATGGAACCTTCTCATGGACGACTTGCTTCGGTTGCCTTACCCAGTCGGCGTAACTGTGGTCGCGTACGCAGATGATGTTACGATCCTCATTGAGTCTGACTCTCGAGCCGGCATCGAGGCTTCTGCCTCGTGCGCCATGGCGCAAATCAGTGAGTGGGGGGCTCGGAACAGGCTGGACTTCTCCCCGACAAAGTCATATTCCATGACCTTGAAGGGGGGACTGTCCAAGCGCCCGCCCACGGTCAGACTCAATGGGACCTCAGTCAAGAGCGTGCGCTCGACCAAAGTCCTGGGTGTGGTAATTGATGCGAGCCTTTCGTTCGTGGAACACGCTCAGTCCATCGGCGAGCGTGCTGCAGCAGGGCTGGGCAAAATGTCGCGTGTCTCAGCGTCGTCCTGGGGAACTAGGTACAGGGCCCTTAAGGTCCTGTACAAGGGCATCTTTGTCCCTACTGTTACGTACGCAGCGGGGTGCTGGTGGAGACGCGCTAGCGTATACGCGGTCAGGTCGGCGCTGCTGAGAACGCAAAGGCCCGCGCTCGTCCTTCTGACGAAGGCGTACCGGTCGGTCAGCACCGCGGCGCTGCCAGTCTTGGCGGGCGTACTGCCGGCCGACCTCGAGGTGATTCGTGCGGGCTTGATCGACGACATTCGCCACTTGCCAAGGGATGCGCTCGGGGCAGGGAAAAGAGATATCGCAGACGATGCCGTAGCCAATTGGCAGCGGCGATGGGCAGCGGAGGACAAGGGTAGGGAATTATATCGATTCTTCCCGGACGTGGCGGCTAGACTCAGGGCAACCTGGGTTGAACCGGACTATCAGGTCTCACAGATCCTGACTGGGCATGGATGTTTCCGTAAGAGGCTGTGTGACATGAGGCTGAGTGAGGAAAGCGTGTGCTACTGTGGTGAAGAGGACGAAAGTTTGGACCACGTCCTGTGGCGATGCCCCATGTATGAGGACATACGGTGCAAGATGATGGATGGGATCACTCGGTTGGAGGAGGGACCGGTTCATTACTGCGACCTCGTCGCCTCGGAGGCCAACTTCCGGCGGCTCAAAGAGTTTGCGCACGCCTGGCACGAGATAAGAAGGGAGCTAGAACTGTGAGCGCAGCTAGGTCGGGCAGCGAAGCTGTACCTGTGCGTCAGCCCATAAGTGGGGCTACGCTAGCACGCCGCCCCAGAAAGGGGGGAATGGCGAACTGGGACAAGGACTAGAATTTGTAATGGAGTCAAGAAACGACTGCGGTGATAGCCCCCGGGCTATGTCCGCAGCCGTCTCCTGAGTTTCGGCCCATATGACTTGATGTCGGTGGGGCCATGGGAGGTGGTGGGTTTGTCCCTTCTAGGACTTCGCTGCCTGCGTTCGAGGCGAGCGGTTGTGTGTTGTCTCCGCGCTGAATTTATTTCGTGCTTTTTTTGCTATTGGCCGACGCGAAAACTCGGTGGCTCCTGCTCCTTCCTGCGGGTTCGGCCATATATCGCCGCGGCCATCTTGGCTTGTGAGCGAGCGCGAGTGTTTTGTGGGTGGGGCTTACCCCCCGCACCCCCCGGCGTGTTTGTGCGACTCTGACGCTTCGTGTGACAGTGACACTTTTGCGACAGTGACGTTTCCCCCCTCCCAGTGCGACAGTGACGTTTGTGTGTACTGACAGCTGTCAACGTATGACAGCCGTCAGCCATACTTCGCGACAGTGACGCTTGTGCGATAGTGACGTTTACCTTACCTACCTTTGCTCATTTATTTTTAAGTTTTTCTCCCTTCTGGACTTAGAAAATTAGGCTCACGGCTCGTGGAGGACAGCCGTCCTACTACAAAGGAACTTAAGATTGATGTGATCGGCTGGGGTATTTTTCTTGTTTTGGCAGGAAAAAGACTTAGAGAATTTTATCGGCGCTGCGCGTATTACACGAACAAGCTCGGTGGTTCGTGTGTTGACGAATTCGACTAAGTCCGAAGCTTGTTCGTGTATGAAAGTGAACTTTTCTGCTAAGTGTCTGCGCCTGTTCGTGTATTAATTTACTTTTCTGTGTGTCCTTTTGTGTTTCTTTCTTGGTGTTTGCTACTGGTGCGCGTACGCTAGCGTGGCCCGCCACCATGGCGGACGAGGAGGCTGAGCGGGAACAGGCGCTGATTGAAGCGTCGATCTCGGCTAAGGAGGAGAAGCTGCGGGCGCTGGAGGAGTTGAGGCGTGAGGGTTTCGGGTTGTTCACGCCGCGCTTGTCGCTTGCGCGTACCCCCCCCCCCCCCCCCAAGCGTTCTCGACCCCGCCCCAAAACTTGATGGACCTGTCGCCGCCGCATATCGGGACTCCATTGTCGCCGCTGGCGGGCGAGAAGAGGCGCCTGGCGTCGCCGGAGGAAGTCCAGGAGGCAGTGCGCCGCCGAATTGTTAGGAGGAAGGAGGTGCCCCCCATCAGCGGAGTGCTCACAGCGCCCCCCCCGCCCCAGGCGCGCCCTGAAGAACCCAGACAAGCAGCTGCAGTTGCTGCAGTTGATGCCGTTGCTGCCGTTGCTGCCGATACGGCACCAGACCAGGAACTCATACACCAGACAGACCCAATGGCGACTGCATCTGTCGAGACTCTAGCCGGTCTCGCCACCGGCAGCACTAGGGGCATCATGGAGGCGGTCAGAAGTAAAACTTCAAAGTTAAACAAAGACGAGATAGCATCGATAGGCGCGCACACAGAGCGGCTGAACGCCGTAGTTACGCATCTGGCGCTCCGTCTTGCGGCAGCAGAGGCCAAGGCCGCATCGGCCCCGCTCGGGCGCAGTGGACCACGGATGGACGGACAGCAGGCGTCGCTAACCACATCGTACGCGTCGGTCCTGAAGCTGCCGCAATATCAATATCAGGAGCCTATCAGGATCCAGGATACTCCAGGGCCACTATTGGCCTTCTACCCGGCGGAGGAGAACGGCGCTCTCAAGACCGCCGAGGAGACGAAGGCGGAATTGAAGAAGGCGGTGGACCCGGCCAAACTGTGGGTCCAAGTTACGAAAATGCGGAAGGTGGGCAACGCCGGTGTACTGGTCCAAACTACCACAGACGCAGCAGCTACCAGGCTCCGGGCGGCGGTACCTGCGACGCTCAGGGTGACAGAGCCCAAAAAGAAGCAGCCGCTGGTGTGCCTAAACAGGCTCGATGGGGACCCGTCGTTTGATGAGGTGCTGGGCACTCTGCACGAGCAGAATTTTAAAGAAGACCCTGCCTGGCCGCTCTCGCGGATCCAGAAGGAGGCGACCGGCGCATTTAAGAAGAACCGCTCGCGCGGGGCGGCCCAGGCGACCGCTGTCATCTTCGCCTGCTCGGCGGAGCTTCGTGAGGCGATGTTAAGGAAAGGGCGTGTATATATCGGGTGGCAGGCCGTCGAGGTTACGGACTACGTGGATGTAACCTGCTGCTCCAAGTGCCAGCAATATGGGCACCCTGAGCGCGCATGCCGTTCGGCAGAGGCCACGTGCCATCGATGCGGAGCTACTGGCCATCGCGGGGAGGAGTGCAAGGCGACCATTACATGCTGCGCCACCTGCAAACGCTTTGGGAAGAAGGAGGCGGCGGGTCACAAGACCGCTGCAAGAGATTGCCCGGCGAGGATATACGCAACACAGCGGAACGTAGCCATGACCCAATATGTCTAGGCTGCCTCTGAGAATTGGGCAGCTTAATCTCGCCGGGTCGGCACTCGCCACGAGGGAGCTCCCTGCGATATGCCGCCAGTTAAGGATAGATGTCGTACTCCTGCAAGAGCAGTATGCGCAGGCCGCCGAGGACATAGTGCAGCGCGGACCTACCGCCAAAGCTGGGGTGTACATTCATCGGCGCGGGGCGGTCTGCGCAGTGCTGCAACATCTCACTACGGACCACTGCCTCGTGCTGCACTTGCAGGAATGGGACCTGCACGTGGTCTCAGCGTATTTCCAGTACAGCGAACCGATCGACCGCCACTTGCACCACCTGGAAGGAGTTTTGGAGGCCTTACGCGGGAGGAGAATTATTATTTGCGCGGACGTTAACGCGCACTCGCCCATGTGGCACAGCGCGCCCCGCCACTACACTGGCCGAGGCCATGACGCGGAGCACAGACGGGCGAGTCTGGAGGCTTTCATTGCTGCGCACAGGCTCACCGTTAATAACGAGGAGGGCCAACCCTTCACTTTTAGTGGCCCAAACGGTGAGTCCAATATTGACTTGACGCTGTCGACGAGGAGTGTCACGGCGGAATGCTGGACGGTCCATGAGGGAGCCAGCTCCAGCGACCACCGTCTAATCACTTACCAGGTGGGTGCAACTGGGAGACGCCACAGCGCTGAGCCAGGCGGAGAGCCGGTGCGCTTCCGGGATCAAGGGGTGGACTGGCTGCGCTTCCAGCAGACGATTCACGCGCGGATGGGAATGCTTGACTTGACCAAGCCGGCGTCCTTTGTTTGTAGGGAATTTACGAATGTGATAGTGAATACGGCGCGCCAATGTCTGGGGGTGAAAGGGCCACCAAAGGACGCGGGGTATGAGTGGTGGAGTCCGGAGCTAGAGAAGCTTCGGAAATCCAACTGTAAGGCGAGGTGTAGATGGCAGGGTTCGCGTAAGGGCGGGGGGCCGAGAGAGGTGAGACTGAGAGCGAAATTTCATGAGGTGCGAGCAAGATACCGAAAGGCAATGGAGGAGGCGGAGCTGGGGCACTTCCGGCAGATCGCCGAGTCTGGTAACACGGATCCGTGGGGGCTGGCCTACCGTGCTGCCAGGGGCAGACTCAGGCCCGGGTCATTAATGGCTTAGAACTGGCGGAGGGCTTTGCGTGCACTGTGGGGGACGCGGTGACCGGCCTCCTGCAGGCGCTCTGCCCGGATGACGACCCGTCCGCGGACTCGGTATACCACAGGCAGGTTCGCGTCGCCGCCTCGCTCATCCCGTCAGGCCACGCTGCGCCTCCTCTTTCTCGTGATAGTCTGGGAGGGATCATCAGGAGCCTTCCGAACACGGCACCGGGATTGGACGGAGTCAGTGCACGAATAGTGAAGAATGTGTGGGAAGCCGTCCCCGCGGAAGTTACCGCGGTGTACGGCAAGTGTGTGTCGGATGGGGTGTTTCCGGATGTGTGGAAGGAGGGCCGGTTGCTTGTCCTGCCTAAAGGCAATGGCAAGCCGTTGACTGACCCCAAGGCCTACAGACCCATAACGCTGCTACCTGTGCTCGGGAAAATTTTAGAGCGCGTCATACTAAGCTGCGCTCCTACGATCGGCAACCAGATCTCGGCCTCCCAGCACGGATTCTCTCGTGGCAGGTCCACCGTTACAGCGCTCAATGACATCATGCGCGCCGCCAAAGAGGGCCAAGGCAAGTATGTGCAGGCCATATTCTTGGACATCTCGGGTGCCTTTGACAACGCCTGGTGGCCAATGATCCTGACAAAAGTCAAGCGGGGGGGGGGTGTCCGCCCAACATCTACAGGATGTTGGCGGACTACTTCGCTCGCCGGCGAGTTGGGTTATTTGTTGGCAACCAGGTGGTGTGGAAGGTATCCACTATGGGCTGCCCCCAGGGGTCAGTCCTGGGTCCGAGTCTATGGAATGTACTACTTGACGATCTGCTTCGGCTACCACTGCCCGCCGGCGTCCGGATAGTCGCGTATGCGGATGACGTGACAATCCTGATTGAGGCCTCATCCCGCTCTGGGATTGAGGCGGCGGCCAAGGAAACCATGGTCTTGGTCGCGGCATGGGGCGCCAGGAACAGGCTGGGTTTTTCCCCTGCAAAGTCATCTATGATGACGGTCAGGGGGAAACTCCAGCGGCCCCCCATTGTCAGATTGGCCGGGGACTCAGTCAGGAGTGTTGCGTCCACGACGGTTCTGGGGGTGGTACTCGACGCAAATCAGTCATTCGCGCAGCATGCGGTGTCGATAGGGGAACGCGCGGCCAAATGCTTCGGGAAGATGTCGAGAGTCTCGGCGTCCTCCTGGGGCATTCGATATCCCGGACTGCGCGTCCTTTACAGGGGCACGTTCGTAGCCACGGTAACGTATGCTGCGGCCTGTTGGTACCGAAGGGCTGCGCTGCATGTTGTTCGGAGTGCGCTGCTCAGGTGCCAGAGACCCAGCCTGGTGCTGCTCACGAAGGCGGCCGGTACGCCTTCTGGGCGGGGTTCTCCCGGCCAACCTTGAGGTGATCCGTGCTGGGCGGGTCGATGAGGAGCGCCAGGCCGCGGCCGGGGCACAGGTGGAGCGGGGCTTGAGGCGGCGCGAGCTGGCCCGACGTAAGCGAGCGATTTGGAATGAGGTGATGGATGCCTGGCAGAAGAGATGACGAGTGAGGGGAAAGGACGGGAGCTGTTCCGTTTCTTTCCGGACGTTATGGATCGACTCAGGTCGCACTGGATCGTGCCGGACCACCAGCTGTCCCAGATTCTCACGGGACACGGATGTTTCCGAAAGAGGCTGCATGAAATGGCGCTATGTGAGGATGGCATGTGTGTATGCGGTATGGAAGAGGAAGACCTGCACCACGCGCTGTGGGTCTGCCCCCTGTATGCAGAGGCTAGGTGTAAGATGATGGATGGGATCAGTCGCGTGGGGTTCGGCCCGGTTTACTACGGCGATCTCGTGAGCTCACCGGCGAACTTTGCGCGGCTGCGGGAGTTCGCGCATGCGTGGCACGCCGCCCGGAGGGAGCAGGAAGAACGGCAAGTGGGTGATGGAACCATATGAACGCTCGGCTAGGAGTAATTCGTCGCTGCGACAATAAGGCGAACAGAGGCCCAGGAGCTGACGGGCAGCGGAGTACTACTCTGTGGTTGTGATTGTGCATGCCCTAGTAAGGGGGAGAGTGTTAAGGGACACATGGCAATTTGTAAGGGAGTCAAGAAACGACTGCGGTGATAGCCCTAGGGCTATGTCCGCAGCCGTCTCCTGAGTTTCGGCCCATATGACATAATGTCGGTTGGGTCATGGGAGGTGGTGGGTTTGTCCCTTCTAGACCAAGGGTGCTATGTCCGCAGTCGCCCCACGTTTCGGCCCGTATAACGAAAGTTGGTAGGGCCATGGGAAGGTTGGAGGGAGTGTCCCTTCTAGAGACTTCGCCGTCGACTTTGACGCTAATTTGTGTGAGTGTCACTTGCGGTAGTGACGTTTACTGATTGAAGCGTCGATCTCGGCTAAAGAGGAGCTGCGGGCGCTGGAGGAGTTGAGGCGCGAGGGTGGCGGGTTGCTCACACCGCGCTTGTCGCTTGCGCGTACCCCCCCCCCAAGCGTTCTCGACCCCGCCCCAAAATTTGATGGACCTGTCGCCGCCGAATATCGCGACTCCATTGTCGCCGCTGGCGGGCGAGAAGAGGCGCCTAGCGTCGCCGGAGGAGGTCCAGGAGGCAGTGCGCCGCCGAATTGTTAGGAGGAAGAAGGTGCCCCCCATCAGCGGAGTGCTCACAGCGCCCCCCCCCGCCCCAGGCGCGCCCTGAGGAATCCAGACCAGCAGCTGCAGTTGCTGCCGTTGCTGCCGTATCACCAGACCAGGAGCTTATACACCAGGCAGACCCAATGGCGACAGCATCAGTCGAGACCCTAGCCGCACTAGGGGCATCATGGAGGCGGTCAGGAGTAAAACGTCGAAATTAAACAAAGACGAGATAGCGGCGATAGGCGCACACACTGAGCGGCTGAGCGCCGTAGTTACGCACCTGGCGCTTCGTCTTGCGGCAGCAGAGGCCAAGGCCGCATCGGCCCCGCTCGGGCGCAGTGGACAGCCACGGATGGACGAGCAGCAGGCGTCGCTGACTACCTCGTACGCGTCGGTACTGAAGCTGCCGCAGAATCAGGAGCCTATTAAAATACAAGCTACCCCAGGGCCACTATTGGCCTTCTACCCGGCGGAAGAGAACGGCGCCTTAAAAACTGCTGAGGAGACGAAAGCCGAGCTTAAGAAGGCTGTGGACCCGGCCAAATTGTGGGTCCAGGTCACAAGGATGAGGAAGGTGGGCAACGCAGGTGTACTGGTGCAGACCACCACGGACGCTGCAGCTACCAGGCTCCGGGCGGCGATTCCCACGACGCTCAGGGTGACTGAACCCAAACGAAAGCAGCCGTTGGTGTGCCTGAACCGGCTGGACGGGGACCCGTCCTATGAAGAAGTGTTGGGCGCCTTGCACGAGCAGAACTTCAAAGAAGACCCTGCCTGGCCGCTCGCACGGATTCAGAAGGAGGCGACCGGCGCGTTTAAGAAAAACCGGTCGCACGGGGCGGCCAAGGCGACCGCCGTCATTTTCGCCTGTTCGGCGGAGTTCCGCGAGGCGCTGCTACTGAAGGGGCGCGTCTACATCGGGTGGCAGGCCGTTGAGGCAACGGATTACGTGGACGTTACCTGCTGCAACAAGTGCCAACAGTACAGGCACCTTGAGCGCGCATGCCGGTCGACTGAGGCCACGTGCCATCAATGTGGTATTACTGGACACCGCGGGGAAGAGTGCAAGGCGACAACGACCTGCTGCGCCACTTACAAGCGGTTTGGCAAGAAGGAGGCAACAAGCCACAAGACCGCCGCTAGGGAATGCCCGGCCAGAATTTATGCAACACAGAGGAGCGTGGCCATGACTCAGTATGCCTAGGTCACCTTTGAAGATTGGGCAGCTAAATCTGGCCGGGTCGGCACTTGCTACGAGGGAGCTCCCCGCGGTATGCCGCCAGTATGGTCTGGACGTCCTGCTCCTTCAGGAACAGTACCCGCAGGCAGACATTATCATGCAACGCGGCCCCAGCGCGAAGGCTGGGATCTACATTCATCGGCGCGAAACTGCCTGCGTGGTGCTGCACCACCTCAGCACTGACCACTGTATTGTGGGCTGTGGCTCACCTGGAGGAGTGGGACCTGCACGTGGTCTCGGCATACTTCCAATATTCAGACAATGTGGACAGTCATCTGCACCACCTGGAGGGAGTTATCGGGGCACTACGAGGGAGGCGTATAATTATATGTGCTGATGTCAACACTCACTCGCCGATGTGGCATAGCGAGCCGCGCCACTATACTGGCCGCGGCCACTCAGCGGAGTACGGGCAGCGGCGGTTTTTTTTTTTTTTTTTTTTTTCCCTGTATGGCATCTCGCAGTTCAACCTGAGGGTTGGTTACTGCTTAACCGGACGATCCTGTGGTGCCTTAAAAGTGACTTTTAGGGCCTCCAGCCAGGGCAGGCAGCGGCGGGTGGGTGTGGAATCATTTATTGCGGCCAATGGGCTCACCGTTCACAATCAGGAAGGCCAACCACACACATTTAGTGGCCCGAACGGTGAGTCCAGCATTGACGTCACTCTGGTGACAAGAAGCGTCCCAGTGGAGGAGTGCACAGTTCAGGAGGATGCCAGCAGCAGCGACCACCGCCTCATTACCTTCCGGGTGGTGCCGATGACGACGACGACGACAACGACGACGGCTGCCAGGCCGAGCGCTGAGCCGGTCAAGGAGCCGGTGCGTTTCCGGGACCAAGGGGTGGACTGGCCGAGGTTCCAGCAGGCTATCCACGAGCGAATGGGGAGGCTTGACTTCGACAAGCCAGCGTCCTTTGTCTGCGAGGAGTTTACGAATGTTATTTCGGATGTTGCGTGCCAGTGCTTAGGTGTGAAAAAGCCACCAAAGGACGCAGGGTACGAATGGTGGAATCCGGAGCTTGAAAAGCTCCGGAGAGCAAATTGTAAGGCGCGGTGCAAATGGCAGAGTTCGCGAAAGGGAGGGGGCCTGCGAGAAGAGCGCCTGAGAGCGGAATTCCATGCGGTGCGAGCGGGATACAGGAAGGCAATGGAGGAGGCGGAGCTTGACCACTTCCGGAAAATTGCCGAGTCGGGCAATGGTGATCCGTGGGGGTTGGCTTATAGGGCTGCCAGTGGCAGGCTGAGGCCACCCACCCGGATCATCAGCGGAACCCAGTTGGCGGAGGGCTATGCCTGCACCGTGGGCGAGGCTGCGACCGGTCTCCTATGCGCTCTTTGCCCGGACGATGATCTGACCCAAGACTCTTTATACCACAGGCAGATCCGTGTCGCGGCCACGCTCACCCCGTCGGGTCAGGCTGCGCCTCCTCCGTCTCGCGATAGTCTGGGAGGCATTATTGGAGGTCTGCCGAACACGGCGCCGGGACTGGACGGAATCAGTGCGCGCATGGTGAAGAAGGTATGGTGCGTCGCCTCGGCGGAGGTAACTGCAGTGTATGGCAAGTGTGTGACTGAGGGGGTGTTCCCAGATGTGTGGAAGGAGGGCCGGCTGCTTGTCTTGCCGAAGGGCAACGGTAAGCCGCTTACCGACCCTAAGGCTTACAGGCCCATCACTCTCCTCCCTGTGCTAGGCAAGATTCTAGAACGGGTACTTCTCCAGTGCGCTCCCACGATCGGCAATCAGATCTCGGCCCCCCAGCACGGATTTTCTCGTGGCAGGTCCACCGTTACAGTGCTTAATGATATCATGCGCGCCGCCAAAGAGGGCCACGGCAAGTATGTGCAGGCCATATTCTTGGACATCTCGGGTGCCTTCGACAACGCCTGGTGGCCAATGATCCTGACGAAAGTCAAGCGGGGGGGGTGTCCGCCCAACATCTACAGGATGTTGGCGGACTACTTCGCTCGCCGGCGAGTCGGGCTATTTGTTGGCAACCGAGTGGTGTGGAAGGTATCCACTATGGGCTGCCCTCAGGGGTCAGTCCTAGGTCCGAGTCTATGGAATGTACTACTGGACGATCTGCTTCGGTTACCACTACCCGCCGGCGTCCGGATAGTCGCGTATGCGGATGACGTGACAATCCTGATTGAGGCCTCATCCCGCTCTGGGATTGAGGCGGCGGCCAAGATAACCATGGACTTGGTCGCGGCATGGGGCGCCAGGAACAGGCTGGGGTTCTCCCCTGCAAAGTCATCCATGATGACGGTCAGGGGGAAACTCCAGCGGCCCCCCATTGTCAGATTGGCCGGGGACTCAGTCAGGAGTGTTGCGTCCACGACGGTCTTGGGGGTGGTACTTGATGCAAATATGTCATTCGCGCAGCATGCGGTGTCGATAGGGGAACGCGCGGCCAAATGCTTCGGGAAGATGTCGAGAGTCTCGGCGTCCTCCTGGGGCATTCGATATCCCGGACTGCGCGTCCTTTACAGGGGCACGTTCGTAGCCACGATAACGTATGCTGCGGCCGGTTGGTACCGAAGGGCTGCGCTGCATGTTGTTCGGAGTGCGCTGCTCAGGTGTCAGAGGCCCAGCCTGGTTCTGCTTACGAAGGCGTACCGGTCTACCAGTACGGCTGCGTTGGCGGTGCTGGGCGGGGTTCTCCCGGCCGACCTCGAGGTGATCCGTGCTGGGCGGTTCGATGAGGAGCGCCAGGCCGCGGCCGAAGCACAGGTAGAGGTGGTGGCTCGTAAGATTGAGCTGGCCCGGCGTAAGAGTGCTATTTGGGATGACACGATGAGTGCATGGCAGAAGCGATGGACGAATGAGGAGAAAGGTAGAGAGCTGTTTCGTTTCTTCCCGGATGTGTCGGTACGGCTCAAGTCCCACTGGGTCGTTCCAGACCATCAAGTATCCCAGATTCTCGTGGGACATGAGTGTTTTAGGAGAAGACTGTACGATATGAAGTTGTGTGAGGACAGTGTGTGTTATTGCGGTATGGAAGATGAAGACCTACACCATGTGCTGTGGGTCTGTCCCCTGTATGAAGAAGAGAGGTGCAAGATGATGGATGGGATCAGCCGCGCGGTGGCCGGCCCGATCTACTACGGCGACCTGGTAAACTCACCGGCGAACTTTGAGAGGCTACGGGAGTTCGCGCATGGCTGGCACGCCGTCAGGAGCCAAATGGAAATGGAAAGGGATGAGAAGGAGAAGTCCTGGACTGAGTTATAGGTACAGGCTTAACCGGCGGCGAAGTGTAGATGTTTGTGTAGTTAAGTACAGCCCTATTAAGGGAGAATGTGTAAAGGGCACACATGGCTAATTTGTATGGGATCAAGAAGCGCCTGCGGACTTAATTCAGATAGCCAAGTGAGCTACGTCCGCAGCCGCCCCGCGTTTCGGCCCGTATAACGGAAGTTGGAAGGGCCATGGGAAGGTTGGAGGGAGTGTCCCTTCTAGAGATGGAAATGATTGGTATTTAGAAATCATAATCACAGTGAAATCACCAGCTACTTTTCACACCTGCTATTTTTCACTGAGAATGATTTATTGAAATGAAATGACATGGTAATTTTTTTTTTTTTTTTTTTTTTTTTTTTTTTGTGCTAATCTGCAATCAGTCATCTACTATAAGCAGATAGTTTGTGAGATTAAGGTCAGGTCAAGTGCTTCCTCCAGCGAGGGCAGCTACTCTTTGTAATTTTCGAGGTGATGATCCGTAATTTCTACTGGAGTACGTCTTTTCTCTTGAGACGTTTTTGGTAGCTGCGAGTGGTTAGACTCGCCGCAAGTACATTTGGATGTTTTTCAAGTCGCTTTTGATATTTTTTTGATGAAGCCTTAATTTCCTCTTTTATAGTGGTCATGTTTAGATGTGTGTGGATTTCAGAGTTGGTAATAAACCACGGAACTTGCGCTATTGTTCTTAATATTGCGTTCTGCATTCTTTGCAATATTGCGATGTTTGTATTGCTTGCACTGCCCCAAAGCTGAATGCCATATGTCCAAGTCGGTTTTAGTATGGATTTGTAGATTAGGAGCTTGTTATCTGTAGATAACTTGCTATTGCGATTCAGCATCCAGTAAAGTTTTCTGTGCCGAATATTGAGTTCTTCTCTCTTGCTTTTGATATGCTGGTTCCATGTCAGGCGGCGATCCAAGTGTATGCCCAGATATCTTACACAGTCTTTGTGTGGTAATGTAGAGTTTTCAAGGCATACAGGGGGACAGTTTTCTCTTCGCAGTGTGAAAGTGACCTGCACCGACTTTGTTGTGCTGGCTTTAATTTTCCATTTTTGAAGCCACTCTGTGATAGCATCTAAGCCTTGTTGGAGCTGCTTTGTGGCCAGCTCAGGCTGTTTATTACTCGCCATTATGGCTGTGTCGTCGGCATAAGTAGCAATCATGACTCCTTCCACCTGTGGTAGGTCCGAGGTGTATAAGGTATACAAAGTCGGTCCCAACACCGAGCCTTGAGGCACGCCTGCTCCTATATTGTAAAATTTGGAGTTGGATTCAGATTCTGTTACTTGGAAGATTCTCCCCGTGAGATATGTTTTCAGAAGAATGTAGTAGCTGTGTGGAAGACTTGTTTTAATCTTGCAGAGAAGACCCTCGTGCCAGACCCTGTCGAATGCCTGCTGGATGTCCAAGAACGCAGATGAACAGTATTCTTTTTCCTCTAGTGATTTTCGTATTTTCTCCACTACCCTATGTACCTGTTCAATAGTGGAATGTTGCTGCCTAAATCCAAATTGATGGTTTGGGATGGTATTATTGCTTTCTAGTAGAGGCATAATTCGATGAAGAATCAATTTCTCACAGACTTTTGACAAGATTGGTAAAAGGCTGATGGGCCTATACGAGGTGACTTGATTTGCTGGTTTCCCTGCCTTGTGTATCATGAGAATTTGCGACACCTTCCAAAGGTCCGGAAAGTATTGAACCCTTAGTATACCATTATACAACATGGTTAGGAAAACTACTGCCTTTCTTGGAAGTTCTCTCAAGATTTCCTTTGTAATGAGGTCATAACCAGGCGCCTTTTTATCTTTCAGGCCAATTATAGTCCTCCAAACTTCTCTTACTGTGACCGGTGCAGGTGGGAGCGACATTTGCAAAGGCTGGGTTAAAATAGATTCGACCTCTATTTCAGATTCTGTGTCACTAGCGTAATTCGGGGTAAACACATTTGATAAGTGATCTGCAAATAGGTTTGCCTTTTCTTGCGATGTGCGTGCCCAGCCATTGTTGTTTCTCAGCGGAGGTTTTGCCAGCTGTGGTCTGTCATACGATTTTGTGAATTTCCACAGTGAATAATCAGTGGCTGCAGAGGGTGTAAGCGATTCAAGTTGAGTCTCAAGAGTCTTATCGTGCCAAGTCTGTAGAAACTCCTTTAGACGTGACGACTGCCTGTTAAAATTTGTTTTATCCGATGCCAGTCTGCTTAGTTGCCAGATTCGGCGCAACCTCCGTCTTTCTAAGACCGCTTTTCTTATTTCAAGAGGGTAGTTATTTATTCGCTTTTTAGAATCCAACACAGGTGTGCTCCTCCAGCATGCTACCTGAATGAGGTTTGTGATGAATTTCGTTGCGTTTTCAATGTCATCAGGTGTCTTAAGAGCAACATTCAGCTTAATATTCTCGTCAATGTATTCCTTGAATGAATTCCAGTCTGTTTTCTTGTTATACAGCCTTTCTGGGCTTTCGTGTTCTATAACCTCCGTACTTAGAGTGAGCAGTACTGGCGTGTGGTCCGACGAGCTGTCGTAACAGGACTCGCACCTTACATAGTGACTAGGAAAGCCTTTCATAATAAAGAAGTCGAGCAGGTCTGGTATTTTAGAAGTATCCGCTGGCCAGTATGTGGGTTCACACGTGGAAGCTGTAGATAATTTATTAGCTTCTATGCTATGCTTTAGTTGTCTTCCTCTGGTGGTAGTTAGTCTAGAGCCCCAGTGCGTGTTTTTGGAGTTCCAGTCTCCGCCCGCTACGAACCGATTACCAAGAGTCTCAAAGAAGTCTGTATACATTTCTTTGGATATGTTATGTCTCGGAGGACAGTACACTGAGGAGATATTGAAACTGCCATTTTTGTCTTCGACTGCTATTGTCGTAGCCTGGATGTGGCAGGTTTTATATTCAGGCATTATGTGGTGTTTCAGTGATTTTCTGACAATAATCGCAGTGCCAGCATGTCCCGTCCCGTCCGGATGTAGAGTGATATAACACTCATAATTCTTAAATTTAAGATTTGAGGCAGGGGTGCAATGAGCTTCAGATATCAACAACAGGTCCAAATTTTGTTGAGTCATCAGAATTTCCGTGTCATTTTTGTTTGGGGTCAGTCCATTTATGTTCCATGTTGCCATACGAAATGCAGTCATTTGGATAATTTGTCTACGAGTTGTGTTATGAGCATCATTAGGGTACTCATTTGTTGAAGGATTAGATCAAATTTCTCAGTCTGTTTAATCAGTATCTGTTCCAGGTTCAAAAGTGGTTGTGAGTTAGTTATTTCATGGGTTGATTCTTTTTTGTTTCGTGTGACATCACTGTACTTTCTTGCTGTGTTTTCAGAATTTTCAACTGTTTTATCAGTTAGCCCTGGTTTATCTTTTGCCTTTTCAGCTGTAGGGTTTTGCGTTTGGTAGTTTCTTGCTGTTGGATATGTTGTCTTTGAACGTCTTAGAAGGATTTCCCTGTATATTTCACAGCCTTTGTAATTCGCAGGGTGTGAACCGTTGCATAGGGCACACTGAGCAGGTGTTGTGCGGTCCCGTTTTTGGCATTCTGATGTTTTATGTGACTGTCCACATTTAACGCAACGATATGGGCGCATACAATAATTTTTTGTGTGCCCGTACTGCTGGCATCTTTGGCATTGGACTATCGATTCACGCTTCCGCGGGTCCTCTATGACGACTGACTGATGGTATATATATTTCAGTTCTTTCACAGCTTTGTTATTTGGTCCAGGTGCAAGATTCACAAAAAATGTGGATGTTGGTTTTTTGTCAGGTCCGAACTTTGCATTGATGATTTCTCCAGTGATTGTGTTTCCTGTAGCTTCAATGTCTTCTCTGATAGCGGACATTGGAGTTGTTGGATGCAGGTTTCTTATTACCACTCTGAAGCACCTCTGGTCTTTTCTATTAAAGGTGTGACCAATCAGCCCATTTTCTCGCACTACTTTTATAATTTGCTTATAGCTTTCAATGTCTAAGCTACTTATTCTCATCTGGCTTCGGTTGACAATTTTGAAAGTAAACTGGTTCCTTTCAACAACAGTTTCAAGTAGTTCAGTGAGCTTATTGACGTCTTCTATACCATATAAAACTATTGGTGGTGGTTTAGTGGGTCGTTTATCTTTGGGTAAAGGATTGGGTTCAGTAAGATCGATTGTTAGCCCCGTGAATCTATTTGAGGTTTTGACGTTTTCGGGAGAGGGACTACTTGAGATTTTTTGCCTTTTTGGATTTCTAGTTACAGGAACTCTTTGCCAGGTTGGAGGACAAATTGGCGTGGTCTCCATATCTGTATCGGGTGTCAGCGGCTGGTTATCGGAGGTAGAACGAGCTCCGATTTGTTGATTACTCCCCAAGGAAGAGGATCTTGGTCTCATAAACAAGCCTGGATGGAAGGCTTGCTGGACAAGCTTTCTGCTACTGCTACTGCTGCTATTGCTGCCAGGCACATTTACCAACACAGGGGCCTGGTCGCCTACCCCTGTGCGGTCTTCGGTAACATATTTCACACTCGCAGGCCCGGGTACCTGCGAGCGCCGGGGGTTAGCCGGATCGCATGACATCGTATTCTCGTTATCGGACATTTTCATAAAAGGGGGTTGGGAGTATAAGCATGATGCTTTCCCAAGGCAGCATGACCACACTTTTAGAGGGGATTTAGTCCCTCTTGGCTAGTGGCAGCCAAGGAACAGGTTAATTGACCGCCGCCTGTGGCTCGGCGTTGCTGTTCATTTGGCACCACCCAGGGGGCACGTACAGGGTGGATGTGATGGCTAAGATGGTCAAGCCTGCGGACGCGAACAGCATTACCCCCCAAGGCTTAACCGGCGGCGAAGTGTAGATGTTTGTGTAGTTAAGTACAGCCCTATTAAGGGAGAATGTGTAAAGGGCACACATGGCTAATTTGTATGGGATCAAGAAGCGCCTGCGTACTTAATTCAGATAGCCAAGGGAGCTACGTCCGCAGCCGCCCCGCGTTTCGGCCCGTATAACGGAAGTTGGAAGGGCCATGGGAAGGTTGGAGGGAGTGTCCCTTCTAGAGATGGAAATGATTGGTATTTAGAAATCATAATCACAGTGAAATCACCAGCTACTTTTCACACCTGCTATTTTTCACTGAGAATGATTTATTGAAATGAAATGACATGGTAATTGAATAATGATTATGATGTAACAGGACACGTTCGTCGTCATAATCAACTGGCGTAAAACTATATAGAAATCACAAAATCAGTCACAGTTTTGAATGCGGTATTTTGAAAGTTTAGCTTTGTGTTACTTAAAGGACAATGCCAAGAATTGGCCGCCACCGTCCACCTTTTGAAGGATAATAAAAAAATATAACTTTTTAAAATAGGAATTATCCGATTAATGCTACCTACCCAAATAAGTCTACGTAATCACGACCAATAAATAAGTAATTTAACTTATTATCAACACGACAGCCATTTTAACGTGTAGGTTAGGGTTGCCATTATTTGGACAATTTATGTCAATTCATTTATTTAATAAATCTAATCGATTACGGATTAATAGGGGACATTACTGCAATGTTCTGGCACCAGAGTCCAGCATTAGCATAGTCCGTAAACAGTTTATCGACAAGTCGTTCAAAGCGTGAAATTCTGCCTTTAATTGAGTTCAATATTGGAAAGTGTGTTATATTATACAATAATGTATCAGTGCTGTGTATTTTGATGAAGAAATGAAGGGAATTATTCATTTTCAAAAGAAGAAAATGTTCGAAAACTAAAGGAAGCAGCTAAAAACCACTCTAAAATATGTTCAGGTTAAGTATTCAGGTTAAATAGTCGCATTTACAGAATAACGTTCACATTTATCATGTAAGACAACCAAATATTATTTTATTCTAAGCATAACCTAGAATCCACTTTCAAATGGTCGTAGAACGCCTTAATATGGTTAAAGTACAGTTAGGTACCTAAGTAAGATTAATTAAAACTTTGATAATATTTTCACAAAATACCTAGATATTACAATTAATAACATAATATAACAAGAATACGAGGTTATGATTTACGGAATGTGCTAGTGGCGCCCTCTGCGCCGAGTTTCGCGTAATGTTCCCTATTAATGATAATCCTCTTATCTGTAACGAAATCTCCAGGAGATTCGCGTCAATTGTTAAACTATTGTGTCTGTTAATTAGACAGTTAAGCTCATATATAATACATTGGCTTAAAACAAAAATAACAAAAAAAATCTTGAATTCTAAAACCCGACAGTAAATTACATACAATAGAATGGCATTAAATACACTACTTGAGTACCTATTTTATGCCTATTACTTCAGGAAGCGCTTATAAAGTTGCAAAACATATGTTGGAGTTTTTTAAACTGATTTTATGTATTACTATGGTTAGCAAAAAGTTTTTCTGCTGTCACGGACATTTTAAGTTTCTGAACGAAACATACTCGACTTTACACTTTAAATAACAGAACAATTATGCATCAATTACACCTCAGACTACAGATCCAATAGTTTACACATACATAAACATAGAATGGTAAAATCACTGTATTCTTTATGGCTTAACCGTGGTTTGAAAAAAAATAAATTAAACGAGACCAAAAATCGATACAACTAATCGATTATTTTTCAAAATATGGCAACATTATCCTTTGACGGGTGATGACGTATTGTATTTTTTTTGTATTTGATTTGACAATCAACTCAATAAGCGCGCTCACTATTTTACACTTTGATTTGTATTTTATTTAAAGAGAATAGAATATTGTGGTGTATTGTAGTTTTCTTTTGCCGTGGTTTGCGCAGGCGTGGCGTCGCAGGGATTAACAGGCGCTAGTAACAATCGCTGTGCGAATTGTAGAGTAGATATGAGGCGCTTGCGATCTCATCAATTAGAAATTGTTGAAGTTCGATCTATTATAAAGCGATGGGTTCTTCCACAACAGGTAAGCTTACACTACTACATTACTCATCTACATTAATCCTTTAGAAAACCATGATAACATAACAACAGCCAGTACCTATAATAATAATAGTATAGTCAGGACCCTAAGACTACCCACTGACCGAGGTTTCTCTCTCAGGAGCCCTGACCACCGGTAGCTTGGACCCTGTTCCCCATACCGGTGGGCTACTAATTTTTAATTTTTAAATGTTTTTATTTTTATATGAATATTTAAAAATGTATTATAATATGTATGTAAAATAAATAAATGGAATAGTGGGGACATTTTCACACATGGCCATCTGACCCCAAACTAGGGAGACCCTGTACTATGGGTGTCTGACAGCTGATATACATACACAAATACATTTTAAGTACATACATATGCAAGCTTTTAGTAATTAATAATAGTAATGTCACTTATTATGAAATGTTCTTAGTAAAAATTATTTTTGAATAGCTAAATACTTCAAGAAACTAACAAAATCTTACGGCATAAATAATTATAACCCTTTTTATGCTACCCATTTCATTATTTCTCACCATTTATTGTGAAATTAATATGAAATAATCAATTGCATTTTCAGGTGCATATTTCTAGCAATGACTTTGTTTGCCATTCATATTGGACTGAAGCATGGAATGAAATAAGACGTTCATCAGAAAGTGTCTCACCTTCTACTGCTCGACTCATTTGTGTTTGCTGTGGTCGCTCATTACATAGACTAAGAAATCACCTGCTGCCTCAGGATTCTCCACGAGGAAATCAAATAAGGGAAACATTTCTAGACAAATTGCTCCACGTCAGGTTTCAAATAAATAGTTTTTATATTTCAGTTTATGGTGTGAAATATTTAGATTTATAACTTCATTCAATCATTCAATGGTCTTGCCTGCAGTGCTCTTATTTACTAGATTTATGGCTAAATACTCAACAAAGTGACTGTGGCAGTACAAGACTTAACGGCATCTTAACATTGAATAGCGTTTGAGTATTTGGCCATAAGATATATAGCTTCATTCCCCCCCTGGACAAACATTATTAAAAAATAAATAAATAAAAGTACACATCTTAAGCTGACTGGTAGCTGCACCTAAAAACAGAAGATAATATATTAATTACTATATTTTAGTTGCTGAGCTCATCTCGCATCTGCCACCCTTGCCGGCAGAGAAGTGACAGAGCAATTTCACGTTCACATTCTATCAGTTCTTATTCAGTTCTTTATTGAAGAAAGGAATTTAAATAGAGTAAGAGTTCATTTTTCAAGTATTGAAGTCATAACAAAGAATGTAAGTGAATTTCCACGGTTAACTGAAAGTGATTTGATCTTGTTTGCATGTGGGACATATCAATTAAAACAAGCCAGGTCTTATTATGGAGAGCATATTAGATTAAATGGATGTTATCGTATTAAGGTTTCTAATGATAGGAGCACCAGTATTTTGGAAGGTTCACTTTTTGAAAATGATTGTTCGTTATTAAGGGCCCGTATCCAAAAAAGGCATATCAACCGAAAGACATACTTTGTATATATTTTAACAAGGATTAATGCCACTGGAACTGCAGCCATTTATCAGTACGGCTGTAGGATGCTGTGCCCACGTTATGTCTGTTGTCTGGTATCTTGGGTGGGCACGACATCAAACCAATATAGTTCCCCCAGCACAGTTTTTAGACAGTGTGTTGGTGGTATATGATGCCGATGATAGTACAGAATAAAGGTAGGTAGGCTAGGTAGGTAGTCTAGGTACGTAGTCTGGGTAGGTAGGCTAGGTAGGCAGGCTAGATAGGCAGGCTAGGTAAGCAGGCTAGGCAGGTAGGTAGGGTAGAGGTAGGTAAAAAAAAAGGACAGGACGTCTATTAGATCAACTAGTAGTTAAATAATTTGTCAAGAGTCCCCATCGATCCTACGTGTGCTACTCGTAAAATATATTCAAGGTCAAATGATTATCAATTAGACGAATAATTTTCCCAAAATACCGAAAACATACACCGCAATCATCAATTCCAAAACTACTATTTTTATTTGAACCAATATACGAGTACAGGACCACAATAGATCGTGGCCTACCGGGGAAACCACGTTAAAAAAAACGCGCCAGGTACCTACACTACCTCACGGGTGGCGCGGAAACGTGTGCAAATTATGAAGAACTTTTTCAACTTTTTGCATCGCTATATCTCTAAAATAGTAATTCTTAGGAAAAAAGTGAGATCAATGTTTAATATATAATTGCATGATAAACAATTTTACTCTCACCAATTTTTATTATAATACATAAGCACCGTCCCATATCTTCCCGTGGGTGTCGTAAGAGGCGACTAAGGGACAAACCATAGAATGGGCAGCAGCGTTCTCTGTGCCTATGTAACAACCATACTGCGATCGCCAACCCGCCTGCCAAGCGTTGCAATTATGGCAACCCCCCCCCCCCCCCCCCCCCCAAATAAAGGTTGTGGGGATCCGCTGGATGCGAGTCGCCCGGGACCGGTAATTGTGGCGACACTTGGGGGAGGCCTATGTCCAGCAATGGACGTCTTTCGGCTGAAATGATGATGATGAAACTGAAAAACGCAACATTTGACCTTGAATATATTTTTATGCACATGTCGGACCTGACAAATGATTGGTAATGGTGTTCCCAACGTTCACTAATTTTCTGCTTTATCCAAAGGTAATTAATGTAATTTTACCCCTTTTTCAGAAACTAACTTGACTAGTACTAACCTATAATCAATGTCATTACAGTTTTTAATACCGTGATGCATCTACAACAAAGTTAGTAAATTCTACGACTTGAGACTGTTCAGCCACGACTTGTAAAAAAAACCTAACTAGAGCCCTTTTAAAACTATCATACGAGGACACAAAAACTCTTTTACTTCAAAATGGAGACTTATTTTCTAAACTGACAAGTTCTAGGAAGTGTTCATAACAATGTATACTATTATTCCATAAGCTACTTATCAGTGGCCACTGTGGGCCAGGATTGTTCTAGTAAATGGGCATTGTCTTTTAGGTTACCTTAGGTAGGCTACATTAAAAGAAAAGCTTCTGGTCTTTACATTGGCGTATTTAGAAGTTCATTGATTATATATACAATCGTCTAATCAAATAGTATTTACATTGGCTTTGTACATATTTACATTTGTTACATTTTATTTACAATGGTCATAATTGCTGTTCAGAAAAACTAATTGTGAAGCACCTTTTCTGCTCAGACGTGTTCTTCGGTCTGACAACATATATCCTGCTTTTGAAAATACTCTTTCACATTGACCCGATGTGACTACAATGTGGCAATTTTCCGTAAAAATTTCTGCTAAATTAGGATACACTAACGAATGTGTTTTACACCAAGTAAGGGGACAAGACTGGCGACTGATTACGTCTTCACTTAAAAACATTTCAAGCTCGTGTTTAGCTTTAGTAGCAACATCGTCACCTGATGGAGTAATTGCAGCAAGTGTTTTATAATTTTTTCCCCAAATTGAAATAGACTCTTCTACATTGCTTGTACTAGCCTGGAATACATCGTGACCTGGTGAAAGTACATCCTTTTTTCTCTCCTGTATTTTAGATCTAAGTAGTGCTAAAATGTGTTCTTTTATAAGATACGCACGCCTGGATCTTTCACACTCCTCATCGGTTCGGGCCACAGATGTAGCAGAAGTATTAAAAAACCTAATTTCATACTTAGTATAAATATGTACATATATATATTTGACTCTTTTTTTATACACTGCTCAGGCTCACATACTGATTCATTGTTTGTTAAAATATAAGGAGTGGTCGTCTACTGTTTCAACATTAATTGTAATATGTAATATGTGAACACTGTGTATCTATGTACATATAACTTAGTCTGTCATTCCTTAATCTGTGATACTTTGTACACACTTTCAAATACCTAGTGTTTTTATGCAAGGTACATCGTATTCACGTATAATTATATAATTCCTGTAAATGCAAATATTGTTAACATCGTTTTTAAAAGAGTAAGTATGGAGTTTCTTGCCCATTCTTCTCCATACAAAACTACCTTTTGGAATGGGCACCTAGAATCAATTTTTTTTTTCTCATTTGACGTTCAAAAGTGCCTTATAATGGTCTAATTGAAATAAATGATTTGACTTTGACTTTGACTTTGTATTTTCTAGAAAGGCATGAATTTTGAATCGAGGATCTAAAAACGTACAGGTTCCCAAAAGAAGGTTGTCGTCAATTTGGCATTTTGGAAAATAGATGGCCATATTTTCTACTAAAATGTCCAGCATTGTTTTTGCTACGCCATAAAAATCTTTTGTTTTCAATAAGTTGATTACATTTCTTAAACCATCGGTTAGTACAATAGCGAGCCCGGCGGTCAAATATTTCGTTCCACTCATGACTCTGGTTACCTCTTCAAATGGTTGAAGAATCATGCAGATCTGTTTGATTGCATCCAACATTTCTCCAGTCACAATCGGTAAATCACCTCTTAAATTGGGTATTACGGCCTGTAGAGCCACTTGAAGGTGTAAAAATCGGTTCAACATATAAAACACTGAGTTCCATCGTGTGGGAACGTATAGTGTTTCGGTTCAACTCGAAAACTATATTTACTTTTCATAGGCATGAAATCATTCATCGCACGTTATGTCTACATTTTATAATATTTGTTTTATGGATTCTTGGAATCTTATAAGTAATATTTAATGTACTCAGTTTTATGTGCTGGTTTTGTCTGTGTTATAATTGTATTCCTGTATCATCTTCATTTCATATCATCTATGATTTAATATTTACAAACCTGAAAAATAAATAATGTTTTGCTTTGACATGTCTGTCAGTGACAGTCGTCAAATTGACGACCGCCAACATTTCTTCTAATAAGTTTTCGGCTACTAACGTAAAACCTCTATGTTGTATATCTTGTAAGCTTGTTTGTCTGTGTTAGATAGTAAACGGCTGAACACCCGCTGTATTATCGTGTGTTCCTTTAGATCTTATTCGCACTAATATTATATTAAAAAATATTATAATTATGGGCAATCGACAATTATTAAGTCTGGCCGGTATTATAATACCTTGCTATAGAAAAGCAATTTGACCGTTCTAGAAAGATGATTCATAATTGGATTTTTTACGAATTTCGGAAGAACGGTCGGAAAACAAAACCTGTCAAAGAGGCAGTCTAGATCTCGTAGCCGTTTGGTGAACACGCTGATTACCCATACGCTTACGTTGCTGGAGTCTAGATCTCGGAGTCGCTTGGGTAACACGCTGATTACCCATACGCGTACCTTACTGAAGTCTACCAGTTTACTACTACAAGTCTACCAGCCTGCAACCGAGAGTCGGTTTACTAGGATAAGTCGAGCTGTCGCGTGCCTGTGCTTCCAGGGCGGGTCCTCCCACTGAGACCGCCTGGGTGATCTCCGTCACCGAGCTGATCGCGTCAGTCTTCTCTTCGGCCGATCCTGTTGCCGGCCAGGCTGGGGATCATAATCCTTCTGGAAACTCTGCCTAATCCTAGTGCGTTTAGGTCAGTTCTTATTTTTATACTAACAATTGTTTTTGATATTCATCACATTTTATCTTTCGTGTGAGAGCTATTAAATTCAATACGTACAATTCTGCATAGCCTTTTATTTCTCTTAAATTATCAGAAGTGTTACATTTGGCGCCCAATCGTGAAATTAAAGCTAGCTCTCTCATTTTCTTCAAAATTCTAATCTTACTAGTCTATTAGTACTCTTTATTTCGACATCTTAATTTGGCTTAGATTCTTATGTGTGTAAAATACTCTTCAAAATTCTAATCTTACTAGTTTATTAGTATTCTCTATTTCGACATCTTAATTTGGCTTAGATTCGTGTGTGTAAAATATTCTTCAAAATTCTAATCTTACTAGTCTATTAGTACTCTTTATTTCGACATTTTAATTTGGCTTAGATTCTTGTGTGTGTGTGTGTGTAAAATACTAATATTTTCTCCTCAGCCCGCTTCGTCGTACTGAACATACTTACATACTGTACAAAAACTTACACTTCATCCCCACACACAATCCTCTTGCCTCTGGCAATTGGCACCCATTCTGCGCTTGTGAGTTTTAAATCACTCGTTGGTTACTTACAAGTTGGGGTTTGGTTTACTGTACACGGCTATTAGGAGAGTACCCTATAGTCGTTCTCACCTATACTTTTACTCTATACTTTACCACATTACGCTGCACCCCACACACGTGCACACCACAGCGCTTATCCTATGGTAACCGCACTCAGTCTTCGCTTGGGTGTGTTTTTAAAACCACCTAGTGGTCACTACTGAGTTGGGGACTGAGACACTTTCACGATAGCTACAGAACAATATTCTGTAGTTGTTTGTACATACCTACACGATGATAAACTATACAGATGCTAACAACAATAAATAAAATAACAAATACTGTCTTTCATTTACTTTACTTTATAAATGTTTTCTTTTATTGAAAAGGCTCAATGTCGTGGGCTCGATTTTAAAACATTTTATTTCACTCTCGGCTTAAACCTTTTGGTGAGGTGTATTACGTTTAATCTTCCCGGAGGTCGGTCACTTTGAATTACTCGTTTTACTCTTACGCGCGTATCACTATTTGAACCTCTCAGAGGTGTATTACTTGCTTGACTCTCTTTTGAAGAGGCTTAGTCACTCATGTTACCTCTCAGAGGGTTGACGCTCTCTCATCCTCTTAAATCTTATTTACCTTCATTTACCTCACAGAGGGTTGTCACTCTCTCAATCTTTTGAATCTTATTCACCCTCATTTTCCTCTCAGAGGGTTATCACTCTCTCTTATCCTCTTGAATCTTATTTACCCTCATTTACCTCTCAGAGGGTTGTCACTCTCTCACCCTCTTGAACCTTATTTACCCTCATTTACCTCTCAGAGGGTTGTCGCTCTCTTATCCTCTTCAATCTTATTTACCCTCATTTACCTCTCAGAGGGTTGTCACTCCCTCACCTTCTTGAATCTTATCTACCCTCGCCTGACCTCTTAAGGCTAGTTACTCTGACCCTCTTAAGGCTAGTCACTTTGACCCTCCTGAGGCCACTCTGACCCTTTAGAGGCTAGTCACTCTAACCTTTTTGAGGTTAGTCGCCTTTGACCTTTTTGAGGCTAGTTACTCTGAGCCTCTCGGAGTTTTTCCACTCTTTTTAACTCTGTCGCTCTCTCAGCTTTTGCTTCTTGTTTCTTAAATCTTATTTTCCACTATTTATAACTATGTTACTCTCTCAGCTTTTGCTTCTTGCTTCTTAAATATAATTTTTCCTCACTTATACTTTTCAAGTGTCACTTCATGACACTCTCTGGAATTCTATAACTATTTTTATTTTCTTTTCTTT
Organism: Charanyca ferruginea; assembly: GCA_947361185.1. Lineage (NCBI taxonomy): Eukaryota > Metazoa > Arthropoda > Insecta > Lepidoptera > Noctuidae > Charanyca > Charanyca ferruginea. Next base: position 6,260,532 of record OX376080.1, on the reverse strand, counting down.
TGACTTTTATATTGTCATATATTACCTTTTCTTATAAATGGTTTTATTCATTACTCATGTCTATCGCTTCCTTCTCCTTACTATAGAGTTTTTAATCTTGACCTAATAAAACCTCTATAGATATTTATTTTCTTCATTCATCGGTTCTGAAACCAATAAGATTATTTTAATCTCTTTTTTTTTAAAGAGCTAAAGAAGTACTGTTGGGTACAACGCTACCTAACCTTCTTATTTACTAACTCTTTGTTAGTTTGTGACTAATTAGCACCATCAACGTCTGCATGTTGATGGATTTCTGACTAATTAGCCACCGTCAGCTATTGAGGTTGATGGTTCTTTTCTTATATCTATGGCTTTACTATGAAAGCCATAGGTGTATCTTTACGAGCGGCTAATAACTCGCCTTAAATAAGCCTGTATTAATATTATTTAAGGGCTATCCCCTTGATCTTTTTCCCCATATCTATGGCTTCACTCTGAAAGCCATAGGTATCTTCACGAGCGGTTAATAACTCGTCTTCAATAAGCCCTTATTATAATCGATCAAGGCCTAGCCCTTGATATAAATCTTTATCTTAATAATGGGTTTTAAACGCGAGCGGATTACAACTCCAAAAATAAGCCCTATTGTTAATGAATCTTTAGGTTTGCGTGATGATCATTGAATGTGAATCTCATTTGACCTTAATTTCGTAAGATGTCGGTGTGTTTGAATGAGGTATGAAAGTTTGTGAATGCTGAAATATCTAACCTTCTCAAAATTTTTGTTCTAGGCCAAAAATTTTTCTCGGGTCGTTGGGGATAATATAGTGTTTCGGTTCAACTCGAAAACTATATTTACTTTTCATAGGCATGAAATCATTCATCGCACGTTATGTCTACATTTTATAATATTTGTTTTATGGATTCTTGGAATCTTATAAGTAATATTTAATGTACTCACAGTTTTATGTGCTGGTTTTGTCTGTGTTATAATTGTATTCCTGTATCATCTTCATTTCATATCATCTATGATTTAATATTTACAAACCTGAAAAATAAATAATGTTTTGCTTTGACATGTCTGTCAGTGACAGTCGTCAAATTGACGACCGCCAACATTTCTTCTAATAAGTTTTCGGCTACTAACGTAAAACCTCTATGTTGTATATCTTGTAAGCTTGTTTGTCTGTGTTAGATAGTAAACGGCTGAACACCCGCTGTATTATCGTGTGTTCCTTTAGATCTTATTCGCACTAATATTATATTAAAAAATATTATAATTATGGGCAATCGACAATTATTAAGTCTGGCCGGTATTATAATACCTTGCTATAGAAAAGCAATTTGACCGTTCTAGAAAGATGATTCATAATTGGATTTTTTACGAATTTCGGAAGAACGGTCGGAAAGCAAAACCTGTCAAAGAGGCAGTCTAGATCTCGGAGCCGTTTGGTGAACACGCTGATTACCCATACGCTTACGTTGCTGGAGTCTAGATCTCGGAGTCGCTTGGGTAACACGCTGATTACCCATACGCGTACCTTACTGAAGTCTACCAGTTTACTACTACAAGTCTACCAGCCTGCAACCGAGAGTCGGTTTACTAGGATAAGTCGAGCTGTCGCGTGCCTGTGCTTCCAGGGCGGGTCCTCCCACTGAGACCGCCTGGGTGATCTCCGTCACCGAGCTGATCGCGTCAGTCTTCTCTTCGGCCGATCCTGTTGCCGGCCAGGCTGGGGATCATAATCCTTCAGGAAACTCTGCCTAATCCTAGTGCGTTTAGGTCAGTTCTTATTTTTATACTAACAATTGTTTTTGATACTCATCACATTTTATCTTTTGTGTGAGAGCTATTAAATTCAATACGTACAATTCTGCATAGCCTTTTATTTCTCTTAAATTATCAGAATTGTTACAAACGGATTGTACCAAACGCAGTGCCTATGCTTTTTTTTTTCAAAATCTGTTTGGTATTTACTTAGGGCTTCCGTGGCAATATGACTTTTTTTAAAGTAAGCAACAATTTTTTTGACTGCTTCTAAAATGAATTCAATGGCCTTCTCGACAACCAAATTCAACTTAAGCGCAAAAAACATCCAAAATGTGGCCACCCTGTCTGTTGTAGGGCGTTAGTTATATTATACGCATTATCGGACACTGCTAGTGTAATTTTATTTTGGATTTGCCATTCAATTGCGACTTTCTTCAATGCGGCCAATAAAGCAATACTGGTGTGAGAACCGCTAAAATGCTCGCAGCGCAGTGCAACAGAACGGATTTTAATTCGTAATCTACTATAAAATGGGCCGTAACAGCTAAATATGCGTCCATTGTAGCAGATCAGTCTGTCGTTATGCAAAACTTTTTAGCTTTTTGAATTAGCTGACCTATTGCAGTTTTACATTCTAGGTATTGGCTAGGTATCAAAGTGGTTGATATTAATTTTCGATTTGGTAATTCATAACTAGGATTAAGTGCTCTGACAAAATCTCGGAAACCTCTATCCTCTACCACAGAAAATGATTGATAATCGAGAACTATCATTTTAACTAGTTTATCATCGATATTTTTCTTTTCGCGTTGATCTAATTTGCGAGGAACATATACAGTAATTGGCTGTTGCCTTTTTGCTACACGGTGTAATGGTAGCGACCCAGTTAACGTTGATGCAACAGGAACTGCTGGGGATGATGAGGCAAGACTGTCTGCTGTCGGCTGATGAGCCGGCGCCGTAATTAGAGCAGACCTTAAAGGATCTTCTGAATCATTAGTTTGTTCAGCAACTGGAGGCCGTAGTTCTTCGTTTTGAACCGGTCTTCTTGAAGTTGAACAGCTGGTATTCAACAAATTTGAGTAAGCACTAACATGTTTTGCTTGTAAATGTCTTTTTAAATTAGTTATAGATGTTTTGAATGAATATATTTTTTTACACAATTTACGTTGGCGCCATTATGTACACGTATAATATTACAAATTTATAACTATAATTCTATTGGTCTCTGAACGTCACGATTAATTTACACTTTGTTTTACGAAAAAGTACTTAGGTAGGTATCTAACTTATTTACATATAATACACCACCACCACGTCCACCACCCACCAGCACTTTAAATCCTAAAATAAAAGTCCTTAAGAACCTTAATACCTACAAAAACTAAAACAAACTTTCACAAATTTCGCAATCAACTAATACAAACAAAACACGCCGCGAGTCGCATTAGGTCACACAACAACGGGCACGTGCTCTATGACTGACGAGGACGACAAACAAGCGTCATGAAATGACATTTCACCTGTGCGGGCGCACAGGTGAAATGTCATTTCATGACGCTTGTTTCGATAAAAAAAAATCATATGAAAAGTAAAATAAATTTGTAATTCAATCACGACCTTATGGTAATCAACTTAATGTTTAATTTAGAATGTAAACATTGATTGTGACCCGGGTCAGAGGTTAATCGGACGCACTACTCGCACGCACGCAGGGAAGCTTGCTTGTTGCTCTTACTTGAGTGAGTGGATGGGATGCGTCCCGCTCACTCCTCGATGCTCGCTCGTACGACAGTCGTGCATGATCGGCGAGGTCGCGCGCGCCGCGCGATGTCATTCATTCATTCCACACGCACCAATGAGAAATCATAATCACTGTGATTGCAAATGACAGTAACAGGTATGTCATATGAAAAACTTAATCATATGATTATTCACTGCTTTCAATGATTTGTTCCATCTTTAGTCCCTTCCCTTCGCTGCCTGCGTTCGAGGCGAGCGGTCGTGTTCTGTCTCCGCGCTTAAGTATTTTTCGTGCTATTTTGCTATTGGTCGACGCGAAAAATCGGTGGCTCCTGCTTACTCTTGCGGGTTCGGCCATATATCGCCGCGGCCATCTTGGGTTGTGAGCGAGCGCGAGTGATTTTGTGGGTGGGGCTTACCCGGCGTGTTTTTGCGACAGTGACGTTTGTGCGACTTTGACGTTTCCGTGACAGTGACATTTTACGACAGTGACGTTTCTCCCCCTCCCAGTGCGACAGTTGACTTTTGCGATAGTGACGTTTATAGTGACAAGTTGACAAGGGACAAGTGACACTTAGCGTTAGTTTGACTGTTTGTGTTTTCACGACAGTGACCCCCCCCCCCTACCCCCTACTCCCTACCCCCTACCCCCTACCTTAATTTGTGATCTAGCACGACGACAGTGACGTTTCTTTGACAGGTGCACTTTTTGGACATTTTTCGGCCAGTTCGGCATACGCCGAAAACCGGGCCGTAAACCAAACAAATTATTATGGATAGTCTCCAAATTGGACAGATAAACCTGCAGGAACTTCTACCCACGTCGTTAGCGCGTATTTCCAGTACTCTGAGGACATCTCGACCCACCTGGAGCACCTTACCAGAGTACTGAGAAAACTGCGGGGACATCGCGTGCTCGTGGGAGCTGATACGAACGCCCACTCTCCCATGTGGCACTGCATGCTGCGCCACTACATTGGAGAGGCCGCGAAGTGGCGCGCCGCCGTGAAGAAATGGAGGGCTTTCTGCTGGCCCAGGATTTGGTGGTGCATAATAAAGCAGGCCAGCCACCAACTTTCGCCACCGCCAACGGGGAGTCCAATATTGACGTCACGTTTTCATCAAGGGGAGTCACGACGGTTGACTGGCGGGTACACGAGCACGCGAGCAGCAGTGACCACCGGCTGATTACCTTCAGGCTGTGTGGGGCACGGGACCGACGAACTGCCAGCATTGAGGAGCCGTCGGTAGCGCCAAATAGGTTCCGGGAGCGTGGTGTGGACTGGGACCGATTCCAGGCGATGATCCACGAACGAGTGGGCAGGATCAACTGGAGGAGGAACGCAAGCGAAGTATGTAAGGAGTTCACGCGAGTCATCGCGTGGACGGCCGGTGAGTGTCTGGGCACATGTGGAGATGGCAAGAAAGTGAGGGGATATGAATGGTGGTCTCCTTCATTGGAGGCCATGCGTAAAAGGCATAACAAGGCGAGGAAAGCGTGACAATCGGTGAGGAAGGGTGGCGGGGCTCTGGAAGAGAGTGCGAGACAGGCCTTTCACGAGTGTCGCAGTAGCTACAGGGTTTCGATGGAGAAGGCGCAGCTCGACCACTTTCGCTAGCTGGCCGAGTCCTCTAACGAGGACCCTTGGGGTCTCGCATACCGTGCAGCCAGCGGCAGGTTTAGGCCGCCACCGAATGTCGTTAATGGCACGAGGTTTGCGGAGGGGTACGCCGAGGATGCAGGCACCGCCATGCGCAGCCTTGTTGGTGCGCTCTGCCCCGACGACGACCTGTCGCGGGACTCAGCGTACCACAGGCAGGTGCAGGTGATGGCTGCCTGCATCCCGTCGGGTCGGGAATGTCGGGATGCGCCTCCTCCGTTGAGTCAGGATCTTTGGAAAATAGTTAAGGATCTTCCTAACACGGCTCCGGGTATCGATGGGATCACGGCGCGCATTGTCGGGCATGTGTGGAAGGCCGCGAATGCGGAGCTGACGCGCATGTTTGGCATGTGCGTCGCGGAGGGTGTCTTCCCTGATGCGTGGAAGGACGGTAGGCTTATTGTTTTGCCAAAGGGCAACGATAAGCCTTTGACCGATCCTAAAGCGTATCGGCCCATCACCCTGCTTCCTGTCCTGGGCAAAATCCTGGAGCGAGTTATGTTGCAGTGCGCGCCGTCTATTACGCGTGGGGTCTCTCCATGCCAGCACGGGTTCTCTCGGGGAAGGTCAACGCTGACAGCGCTAAACGAGATTCTTCGTGCGGTGCAGGACAGCCGGTATAGATATGTCCAGGCCATCTTCCTGGACATATCTGGGGCCTTTGATAACGCATGGTGGCCCATGATCTTGCTCAAGGCGAAGAGCGGGGGGTGCCCGCCAAACATCTATAGGATGCTAACGGCGTACTTTTCCAACCGACGTGTCGGGCTCTTCGCCGGGAGCGGGGTCATGTGGAAGGTCTCGACCATGGGGTGCCCGCAGGGCTCTGTAGTGGGTCCACCACTATGGAACCTTCTCATGGACGACTTGCTTCGGTTGCCTTACCCAGTCGGCGTAAGGGTGGTCGCGTACGCAGATGATGTTACGATCCTCATTGAATCTGACTCTCGAGCCGGCATTGCGTTAATCAGTGAGTGGGGGGTTCGGAATAGGTTGGTTCTCCCCGACAAAGTCATATTCTATGACCTTGAAGGGGGGACCGACCAAGCGCCCGCCCACGGTCAGACTCAATGGGAGCTCGGTCAAGAGCGTGCGCTCGACCAAAGTCCTGGGTGTGGTAATCGATGCGAGCCTTTCGTTCGTGGAACACGCTCAGTCCATCGGCGAGCGTGCTGCAGCAGGGCTGGGCAAAATGTCGCGCGTCTCAGCGTCGTCCTGGGGCACTAGGTACAAGAGCATCTTTGTCCCTACCGTAACATACGCAGCGGGGTGCTGGTGGAGACGCGCTAGCGTATACGCGGTCAGGTCGGCGCTGCTGAGAACGCAAAGGCCCGCGCTCGTCCTTCTGACGAAAGCGTACCGGTCGGTCAGCACCGCGGCGCTGCCAGTCTTGGCGGGTGTACTACCGGCCGACCTCGAGGTGATTCGTGCGGGCTTAATTGACGACATTCGCCATTGGCCGAGGGACGCGTTCAGCGTTTTGGCTACGACGTACCTTCGGCGGCACTATCTACCCCGTCGCTATCAAGTAAGTTTATCAAGGTGCAAAAGTGCTTCACGCCATCTTCCTGGACATATCTGGGGCCTTTGATAACGCATGGTGGCCCATGATCTTGCTCAAGGCGAAGAGCGGGGGGTGCCCGCCAAACATCTATAGGATGCTAACGGCGTACTTTTCCAACCGACGTGTCGGGCTCTTCGCCGGGAGCGGGGTCATGTGGAAGGTCTCGACCATGGGGTGCCCGCAGGGCTCTGTAGTGGGTCCACCACTATGGAACCTTCTCATGGACGACTTGCTTCGGTTGCCTTACCCAGTCGGCGTAAGGGTGGTCGCGTACGCAGATGATGTTACGATCCTCATTGAATCTGACTCTCGAGCCGGCATTGCGTTAATCAGTGAGTGGGGGGTTCGGAATAGGTTGGTTCTCCCCGACAAAGTCATATTCTATGACCTTGAAGGGGGGACCGACCAAGCGCCCGCCCACGGTCAGACTCAATGGGAGCTCGGTCAAGAGCGTGCGCTCGACCAAAGTCCTGGGTGTGGTAATCGATGCGAGCCTTTCGTTCGTGGAACACGCTCAGTCCATCGGCGAGCGTGCTGCAGCAGGGCTGGGCAAAATGTCGCGCGTCTCAGCGTCGTCCTGGGGCACTAGGTACAAGAGCATCTTTGTCCCTACCGTAACATACGCAGCGGGGTGCTGGTGGAGACGCGCTAGCGTATACGCGGTCAGGTCGGCGCTGCTGAGAACGCAAAGGCCCGCGCTCGTCCTTCTGACGAAAGCGTACCGGTCGGTCAGCACCGCGGCGCTGCCAGTCTTGGCGGGTGTACTACCGGCCGACCTCGAGGTGATTCGTGCGGGCTTAATTGACGACATTCGCCATTGGCCGAGGGACGCGTTCAGCGTTTTGGCTACGACGTACCTTCGGCGGCACTATCTACCCCGTCGCTATCAAGTAAGTTTATCAAGGTGCAAAAGTGCTTCACGTCGGAGCAATTGCTCATTTTATACCAAACACAAGATACGACCCATGTTCCGATGTCCCTTCCACCGTTTATATCTGGATTATAAAACGGCCGAGTATCCAGTATCTGTCCAAACCACTATCCGTTTCATCACTCGCAACTCAATCCTTCCTCAGAAACGACCGGCGTTTCGATGTCCTTTTCACCGTTTATATCTGTTTTATAAGATTGCCGAGTATCCGTCCAGACCACTATCTGTTTCATCACTAGCAACTCAATCCTTACTCAGATCTGACTCGCGTTTCAATGTGTCTCCCACCGTTTATATCTGGATTATAAGATGGCCGAGTATCCAGTATCTGTCCAAACCACTATCCGTTCGATCACTAGCAACTCAATCCGTACTCAGATATGACCCGCGTTTCAATGTCTCTTCCACCGTTTATATCTGGGTTATAAGATGGCCGAGTATCCAGTATCCGTCCAAACCACTATCCGTTTCATCACTAGGAACTCAATCCTTACTCAGATATGAACCGCGTTTCGATGTCCCTTCCACTGTTTATATCTCGACTAGCTGCTGCCCGCGACTTCGTTCCCGGTGTTTACTTGCAAGAGCCATTAGACCTCCTCAATCCGGCCCTGTCGCAAAATCCGTTCTTAGCGGACGTCCACTAACTATAAACTGGGAGGTAGTTTATAGTGCCAAATTTCATCTTTTTACGACCAGCGGTTTTCGATATTTCGTGATAAGTGAGTGAGTGACCTTTCGCTTTTATGTATCCCACTAGTCGTACTATCCTACTAATATTATAAATGTGAAAGTTTGTGAAGATGTTTGGATGTTTGTTACTCAATCACGCGTAAACCGTAGAACAGATTTGCATGAAAATTAGCACACAGGTAGACCATTTCCTGCATTAACACATAGGATACTTTCTATCCCGATAATGTGTTCCCTTGGGATAATCGTTTTTTTTTACGCGGGCGAAGCTGCGGGCAGAAGCTAGTTTAGATTATAAGATGGCAGAGTATCCGTCCAAACCACTATCCGGATCACTAGCAACTCAATCCGTCCTCAGATACGACCCGCGTTTCGGCGACGCGTTCTGGAACAGCTCCCGCTACGGGATGCTGCACTATCTTCTGAACATGATGACGTCATGGGCCATCGTGTGCGACGTGTGGTACTTACCGGCGATGACGCGCGCTGCGGACGAGACGGCTGTGGACTTCGCGAACAGAGTGAAGGCGGTTATAGCTAGGAGGGGCGGCCTCGTCGACCTTATGTGGTGAGTGATAAGAGCTATTTTATTTTCAGGAATTTGAGTGAATTAGGTAGGTATAGTGCGTGCCATGAAAGATGAGACTTGACACAGACTGGATTTGACTTGCGCAGTACTCGATTTAAAGAAATTATTATTATTTATTATTATTATTTAAATCGAGTACTGCGCAAGTCAAATCAAGTCTGTGTCAAGTCTCATCTTTCGTGGCACGCACTATACTCATGGTTCTAATAATAATATGTGGGGACATTTCACACATGGCCATCTGACCCCAAACTACGACCCTGTACTAACCACTATCAGTGTCAGACAGCTGATATACATACACAAATACATTTTAAATACCGGTCGAACGGGGTGAGATTGATTAGTTTTGAAATAAAAACCTACATAGCTTTTACAATATTAGAATAAAAAATCTGAAAAAAATAAAATTAATGACGACTTTTTGAATGAAAACACAATAAACTTTGTTCACTTAAAATTGATTAATAATTTAGGAGAAAAAAAATGATAACATGTCCATTTTATTGATATTGAAAATGGGGCTGCTTTGAAAACACCCACAATTTGCATTGCTGCTTTAAATTCACCCCGACGAATCACGTATTTTTACCCGACTACGGCAAAGCCAAAGGAGGGTTATGATTTTGACAGGCTATGTATGTATGCATGTATGTATGTTCATCTGTTCGCTCATAGCTCCTAAACTACTTATCAGAACTGAACAAATGAGGTATCGATAGAAGCGTCTTGATCGTCCGCTGGTTATAGGCTATATGACGTGTCACCGAATCCAATGTGGCGCCCTCTGGCGGACAAAAATACCAAGAAAAAAAGAGTTATGAAGACAAGCATACCGTGTTTGGTATCATTGGAAAGGGGTTCACTAGTACCTTTCAAATATATAATATTTACTTGTGACTTGTCACAAATTATTGTAAAAAAAGGAAAGATTACCAAATAAATTAAGATACGCATACCGTGTTTAGTATCATTGGAAAGGGGTTCACTAGTACCTATTAAATATATAATACTTAGCTGTGACTCCAAAATGGTTTAAATAAAAAAATAAAGTTTAAAAACTAAAACCCGACCACAACAAAAAGTGATCTAAAAAGTACGAAACAAGAAAATATTTCACACAGAAATCAAGACATAGGTACAAAATGGTCAAGGTAAGCCGTGGTTGCATGCTATTATATTCATGTTCATCGCACTCATATGGGATATAGGCATGCAACCACGGCTTACCTTGACCATTTTGTACCTATTTTCTTGTTTCGTACTTTTTAGATCACTTTTTGTTGTGGTCGGGTTTTAGTTTTTAAACTTTATTTTTTTTTGACCAATATTCAGGGTTAACTTTGAACGTAATTTTTTCCACTTCCAACTATCTTTAGTGTGTTACACCGTTTACAAAACATGGCGTAATGACTTGAATTCTTAATATAAGATTAAATAATCGGCTGTGTTTAATTTTACGGGTAAAAATTAGTAAAATATTAGAATTTTTGGTAATTACCAAAGTTACCTCTTGTTTTGAAAGTCACCCTGTTTGACGGTACATACATATATAGATAAACAACGCCCAGACATAAGGCAAACACAAGTGATCATCACACAAATGGGTGGGAATTAAACCCGCAAAATGCTGCGCAGCAGTCGATCGCTCAGCCACTGCACAAACCGTGTCGTCGGAAAGAGTATCACGCTGGACCAATATTTGATGGGCAACATTAAGTATTGGTCCACCGTGCAAAAATTTGTCAACTGCAAATCATTGTGTTCGGAACCACCATTCCACTGGCCATATCCTTGCTCTAAAACTACACCACTCAGAAAATCGTTAGGGTTAGGTTAGTTTAGAACTGTGACCATAAAAGCGCGTAGGCGAGCAAACGAGGCGAACAGTGCCGTGGTAGCGGCCACCAGGGGCGTGCACAGAGTTTTTAGGCAGGGTAGGCAGAAAAAATTGAATGCTTAGGTAACTTTCTAAAATACCTACTGCAATTTGGATTTGGTTCGTCGTCTTGTCGAAGATTTGCCACCTCAAATGACCAAACCTAGATTGACTGAATTTATAGACATCGATTTGTTTTTTTGCTGCCATAGGAAAATTATGAATAGGTCTGTATCGATGTAATGCTTCGTTTCAGGCGATTATATTGTTTGAAAATAGTAGGCAAGGTAAACAGAACAACCGATTGCTGTAAACTCAAGCGTCAGGCCCGCGTCACAGAGTAGGTATTGTACCTACCTACATTATAATAAGCTCTCTAACATATCGGCGTTTCCCGCCCCCTAGCAAGAGTAGGTAAAGAAAAAACTAAGAAAAAAATAGCAGAAAAATACAGATCAAACCACCATACGAACAGATGTTTTCTATTTTTTTTAATCGATTTTGATTAAACATACTCTGGACTGAAATTTGCTAGGCAACCCATATGGATTATATTTATTGACATATTAAATTAAATATAAAATACGTTTCATTAAATAAGCATCTCGGTGAAGGTCGTTGTATATCGGGATCTTAGACTATTATATACTCTCTACCATTATCACTGCGAAGTATTTTTATTTTACAGTACAATTCGTTTTCTACTTTATTTTTAAATTCTATAAACTTTTCTAATACTTCTGATTTACATTTGAGAAAGTAAACAAATACCTTTCGAGAGTAATCGTCTATAAATGTTAAGAAATACCTGGCACCTCCGAGTGACTGGTTCTCCATGGGTCCACATAGGTCTGAATGGATAAGCTCTAGCAAACTTGTTGCCTGGGAGCCTTCATTTTTAAACGGTTGCCTGGTTTGTTTTGCCTCCAGGCATGATGTACTTATGTAGTCCTCATCTCGTTGACATAACTGCACACCAAGAGTACATTCTGGAATCTTATTAACATCATTAAAATTAAGGTGACCTAGTCTTTGGTGCCATAAATACTTGTCTTCAGCTGTTGCTGCCATTGCCTGCCCACTTTGGTAGTTAAGTAGTTTGTAAGTATTGTTTACTAACTTTGCATAGGCCACTACCTGATTATTCCTATTCATTATTGAGCAACCAGTACTGTCAAATTCAACTTAATTACCATTCATAATAATCTTGCTCACAGAGAGTAAATTTGTGGATAGAGTTAGAATAAATAATACATTTTTTACCTTAATACTGTCAGGTTTTCCTGTAATTTTATTTGGTACCTGGATATTTACAGTGCCACAGCTTTGCACAGTTAGAACTTTGTTGTCTGCGATCCTGATACTTTGTACAGGCGGGGCTGTTTCATTTTCTAGCCAATCATGGTTCATTGTCATGTGGGCTGAAGCTCCGGAGGGGTTAGGTTTTGAAACGTGCCGACCCGTTGGGGGAAAAGTGAGTATATTAGGAGGTTCTAGAGGGTTTTCTGATATCCCTACAACAGTTTTTGAAGTGAAAACTTCTTTAGCGGCGTTGAGCACTTTTTCTGTAATGGGTATAAAATCTTAAACTCGCGTCAGGACACGTGACCTGATCGAAAAAGCGTAAGACGGATGGAGAGTAGAGTAAAATAATTGTAATAGTTTTAAAGTGTTAAATTTTTAATGTAATATAAATTGTCATGTTTGTGTACGATAGCGCAATAAATGAATATTGTATTCTACCACATAAATGATAGTACTTTTATACTGATAAAGCAATTGGTGCAAAATTATTCCCTAACCATTCCAAAATATCAAACATGCTCAACGTTAATAATCAAGTTTTCACTTCTGCCGGCACTCCCGGAGTGCAACCCGTCTTTTTTTTTTTGCCGGGGACGAAACATAAAAAACGCAAAAAAAAAAAAACCTTACTTTTAGGTTAGAAACGTACATATTTAGACCAAATGTATATGTATTACAATGATCCTAATTACGTGAAACTAAACGCAATGCCGCCATTTTGTCACCTTGACAGCTGTCACTGTCATGAGGCCTATCTCTAGCTAGGCCTATCCTCAGAAGTAATTGTAATTGTACTTTACTATTTGGAGCAGCAGCAGCAATTCGGAAAAATTGGAGAACCTAAATTCGGGAAAAGGAAGTAGTCGAGATAAATATATATTAAGATATACTACTTGCCCCAACTCTTTAGTATATGTTATGATTACTTTTTCATGCAGACAGGATTTGGTCTTAGAACCGATACAGAGCACCCCGACCCCACGTAGTCTTGTGGCCCCTACCCCTAGAGTGTTTTTTATAAAGGCAGGAGCCAGAAGCTCAAGGGAACTCCTGAGTGGAGCAAGCCACACAAAGCCGAGCAGAGCGAAGGGGGGAGGTGGCGAGCGAAGCGAGCCGGCGACCTCCGTAGCGAAGCGAAGGTGGAGTGTGGCGTAGCGACACTCAGGGGTGACCGAAGAGTTTCTGGCGGGAGCACACCCGGAGTCCGACTCAGTCCACATTGACTGGATTAGGTTAGATACAATCCGATTTATAAAATAAACTTTTGTTGTTGCCCTCCCCCTCCCCTCTGAACCCCCCAGAACCTCTACAATCTACATTTGCTATGACAATCAAATTGCATATAAAAAAAAACATAAAAAAAAGTATACATTTCCGGCGGGGGGAGTGGGGGGGAATGGGTATATGTTTTAAATTTTCTTTCATTTAGTTGCAATATATCACTAGGAATTTTGTTATAACACTTAACACAGAACCCCATAAAAGATTTATGAACTTTAGACAATCTAAAATATGGTTGAGCTATTTTGTCTTTGTTTCTAGTATTAATATTATGTCTATCACTAACCTTATTAAATAAATGTAGGTTTTTTCTTACGTACATAATATTTTCATAGATAAATTGGCAAGGCACTGTCATTATATTAATATTTTTAAATAGTTCCCTAGGAGAATCGCGGCGACGTAGATTATAAATGGCTCTAACGCTCTTTTTTGTAAGATAAAAATGGATTCAATGTCGGCAGCCCGACCCCACAGTAAAATACCATACGACATAATGCTGTGAAAGTAGCTAAAGTAGACCATACGCGCAGTTTCTACATCTGTCAACTGTCTTATCTTTCTAACAGCATAAGCCGCAGAGCTTAGTCGCCCCGCAATAGAATTGACTTCTTGCAATAGCTTCGTTTTTATCATATCTGCACTAATTTTTATGCCAGAGCTTTCAATGCCCATAATCATAGGCTTATATTCATCTGATAACCCTGCCAACATTAGAGTCCCAAGCCACTCATCACCCACATTGAATCCTATTCCTCTCAATTTGTGTGCTGTTGACATCAATTTGTTTATATATTCTTCTATATTTGTACTAGATTCTAGGTTGGTCGTAATTAAATCTTTAAGGAGCCCCACTTTACGGAGCAGACCACTGTCTTCAAATGCTTTTATTAAATTGTCCCATACCTGCTTTGCTGTTTTTGCATCCTGAACATGTACGTACAACTGTGGATCTATCATTAAAATTATTTTTGTTCTGGCTTTAATGTCCTATTTAGAATCACAGGCATCTGACTTAATACATTCCCACAGTTCCTCATGTTCCAAATATGCCTCAATCGCAAATTTCCAGGTTGAGAAATTGTCTCTTCCAGTTAATTTCTGTATAGATAATGTATTAAAAGCCATTTTATAGCGTTTCGGACACGGGGCTGGAAAAAAAAATTTGAATAACGCGGAATTTGAGGTTATGCCACACTTGTTACTGAACTTATATTTTTATTACTGCTTTTAAACTTTTATCAGGCAGGGACGGCCCATAACCTGTTGTGTATAAATAAAGCACTTGATTGTTATAAAAAAACTTGAGAGGTGTCAAGGGACACCCGGATGGAACGAAGTTCCTTTCGATTAATTAGTGAAGGAATTGTAATAAAATTTTATTTTTTTGAAGTTATAATAATATTTTTGAGCGAATAAACTTAGGTAGGTACTAAACATATCGCCGTAGGTACCTAGTTCAAAGAGTTCGCCGCGCCGCCTTTAAATACATAAACATATTCTACGAAAAGCGAATTCGGACTTTATTTTGTAAACGTAAACGGTTAAAAATTGAAATTTTACCAAACTAGGTAGGATAAAATTATTCTGAGAAACGTATAGGCTGGTGCCCGACCGGACAATAGGAGCTATGTGCAACCGAATTTCACGGTTAATGTGTAAAAATAAAGTTTTAATTCGCTCCAATATTTTCATAGAAAAGCCGCCATTCAACTAATAATGAACTCTATTTGACAGTTCCAACGATTCAATTTTTCTGTTCGAATTGTCTGCGTTTGTGAAGTAATAAAAATAGCAAAAATAAGGTTTTAATTCGCTCCAATATTTTCATAGAAAAGCCGCCATTCTACTAATAATGAACTCTATTTGACAGTTCCAACGATTCAATTTAGCTTATTATAGCATGTCATGACAACTTTTCGTAAGAATTTTTTCCGTCTAGCCCCCTTTCACAACGCGCGATAAGGAACTTCGTTCCAATAAACTGTATTTATTATATTTAACAGAAATATAGTTTAAACAAAACGACACGGTCACGGAGCCGGTGAGAGGAAGTGAAGCTATACACGATTACACGATCATAGATATAACACAAGTTCCGAGTAGAGTAATATCATAGATTATTAGGCGTTGACACACAATGCGTTGGCGTTCATACTAACACTACGGGAAAGGCACAAATATTTGTGCCTAGATTTTTATATTTGTTTGGATGTGTGCCTTGTGACAGGCTCGTGTACAGTGGTGTGATTTTTCTATTCGTACATGACACACAATGTCAGAAATCACGCACACAAGGCAAACTGAAGACATTGCCTTTTAACATTTTAGATTTTACTACACGACGAATGTGTAGTGTAGGTAGGGACAAAAATATACGTGAATTCTGAGTCGCCATTTTTTTTGTTTTGGTTTGTATAGTGGTTTTGTGATTGCATTTTTATATGATTTCAACGTTGTTACTAGTGTGTAAAATGGAATAACTTCACTGTGAAAGTTTGGTGGTGGTTGTGTTCGTACAGACAATACTTAAAAAATGATTCCTTTTCAAAACTCTTTCTTTCGGCTTCGGTGGAAAAAGACTGATCGAGGATGGCCGCTAGCAATGATCGCTAGATTTGCAATAAATACAAACTAACCATGCGATTATGTCGTAAGCAATGATATTAATATAATATCATTGGTCGTAAGAGGTTGGTACAGTTTTGTTATATATTTATATTATCACATGAAAGGGAAAAAGGTACTTGTAATACCTAATTCTAGTAAGTTGTGAACTTGAAATTATTTTATTTGTAAAAACACATAATTATTATTGTTCTTTGTTTAGTAGATTGCAAAACGTTTTTCTTCTACGAATATTATTTTTAACCCTGTTTTGAGTTCCTATCGTAAAATCGATTAAAAAAAATAGAAAACATCTGTTCGTATGGTGGTTTGATCTGTATTTTTCTGCTATTTTTTTCTTAGTTTTTTCTTTACCTACTCTTGCTAGGGGGCGGGAAACGCCGATATGTTAGAGAGCTTATTATAATGTAGGTAGGTACAATACCTACTCTGTGACGCGGGCCTGACGCTTGAGTTTACAGCAATCGGTTGTTCTGTTTACCTTGCCTACTATTTTCAAACAATATAATCGCCTGAAACGAAGCATTACATCGATACAGACCTATTCATAATTTTCCTATGGCAGCAAAAAAACAAATCGATGTCTATAAATTCAGTCAATCTAGGTTTGGTCATTTGAGGTGGCAAATCTTCGACAAGACGACGAACCAAATCCAAATTGCAGTAGGTATTTTAGAAAGTTACCTAAGCATTCAATTTTTTCTGCCTACCCTGCCTAAAAACTCTGTGCACGCCCCTGGTGGCCGCTACCACGGCACTGTTCGCCTCGTTTGCTCGCCTACGCGCTTTTATGGTCACAGTTCTAAACTAACCTAACCCTAACGATTTTCTGAGTGGTGTAGTTTTAGAGCAAGGATATGGCCAGTGGAATGGTGGTTCCGAACACAATGATTTGCAGTTGACAAATTTTTGCACGGTGGACCAATACTTAATGTTGCCCATCAAATATTGGTCCAGCGTGATACTCTTTCCGACGACACGGTTTGTGCAGTGGCTGAGCGATCGACTGCTGCGCAGCATTTTGCGGGTTTAATTCCCACCCATTTGTGTGATGATCACTTGTGTTTGCCTTATGTCTGGGCGTTGTTTATCTATATATGTATGTACCGTCAAACAGGGTGACTTTCAAAACAAGAGGTAACTTTGGTAATTACCAAAAATTCTAATATTTTACTAATTTTTACCCGTAAAATTAAACACAGCCGATTATTTAATCTTATATTAAGAATTCAAGTCATTACGCCATGTTTTGTAAACGGTGTAACACACTAAAGATAGTTGGAAGTGGAAAAAATTACGTTCAAAGTTAACCCTGAATATTGGTCAAAAAAAAATAAAGTTTAAAAACTAAAACCCGACCACAACAAAAAGTGATCTAAAAAGTACGAAACAAGAAAATAGGTACAAAATGGTCAAGGTAAGCCGTGGTTGCATGCCTATATCCCATATGAGTGCGATGAACATGAATATAATAGCATGCAACCACGGCTTACCTTGACCATTTTGTACCTATGTCTTGATTTCTGTGTGAAATATTTTCTTGTTTCGTACTTTTTAGATCACTTTTTGTTGTGGTCGGGTTTTAGTTTTTAAACTTTATTTTTTTATTTAAACCATTTTGGAGTCACAGCTAAGTATTATATATTTAATAGGTACTAGTGAACCCCTTTCCAATGATACTAAACACGGTATGCGTATCTTAATTTATTTGGTAATCTTTCCTTTTTTTACAATAATTTGTGACAAGTCACAAGTAAATATTATATATTTGAAAGGTACTAGTGAACCCCTTTCCAATGATACCAAACACGGTATGCTTGTCTTCATAACTCTTTTTTTCTTGGTATTTTTGTCCGCCAGAGGGCGCCACATTGGATTCGGTGACACGTCATATAGCCTATAACCAGCGGACGATCAAGACGCTTCTATCGATACCTCATTTGTTCAGTTCTGATAAGTAGTTTAGGAGCTATGAGCGAACAGATGAACATACATACATGCATACATACATAGCCTGTCAAAATCATAACCCTCCTTTGGCTTTGCCGTAGTCGGGTAAAAATACGTGATTCGTCGGGGTGAATTTAAAGCAGCAATGCAAATTGTGGGTGTTTTCAAAGCAGCCCCATTTTCAATATCAATAAAATGGACATGTTATCATTTTTTTTCTCCTAAATTATTAATCAATTTTAAGTGAACAAAGTTTATTGTGTTTTCATTCAAAAAGTCGTCATTAATTTTATTTTTTTCAGATTTTTTATTCTAATATTGTAAAAGCTATGTAGGTTTTTATTTCAAAACTAATCAATCTCACCCCGTTCGACCGGTATTTAAAATGTATTTGTGTATGTATATCAGCTGTCTGACACTGATAGTGGTTAGTACAGGGTCGTAGTTTGGGGTCAGATGGCCAGCAACATTAACAGGACACACACCAGCATTAGAGTACATCGCAACTTACCGATTAAGTCAAGACCACATAGAAAATTTTTTGGCATTATCAGGCGACAAGGGGGTTATAATAATAATCCGAACACAGTACAATTTAAAGGACTGTACAAAAAAATTTTCAATCACCTAGAATTGCGCAGTTCCTTCAGTGGAAATTGCATTCCTATGGAACATATCCCGATACTTACATGCTCATCATCAGGGATCGAAAATATTAATTCATCATCGGGACTTCGTGCTTCAGATTTAGACGAAACGGAAAATATTTTAGATATTCCTACATCTAATGACAAAAATTGTGAAAACAATATTAATATTCTTTCTGAAATGTTGAATAGTGAAAATTGTTCAGAGTCAATTAAACAGATAACAGGTTATATTTCTGGTTGGATTGCACGAAAATTAACAAAAATGATTAAGTGTGAAATCTGTGTTGATGCTTTATGTACCAATGAAAAATTGTGGTTCCACAAATTGGTCACAATCAGAGACATGGGTGGTTTATGCTACGCATCAGAAAACGTGTTTTCAGTATGCTTGAAATCTGAATCAGTTATAAAATCTCATTTAAATGAAAACGGTACCCATTTTGTTAATAATCAAGATATTGAGAGACTAAAATGTGTTATTTTAAAAACTTTTTTAAAATTCCAATATATTTGACTCACTTTTGGAACATTCCAAACAACAGGCACCTGCTTTTAATCATCGCATACATTTAATTAAAACCATAATTGATAAATACACAACTGTTCGCCTCCATTCCGCTCATAAAAATAATCCCGAAATAAAAAAACTCTCTAAGAGACAGAAAAGAAATAAATTAAATCTTTTCGAAGGTGTATGATTGTTTTTATTACAAAATAAATATTTTTTTACCTTTTACATCGGTTTAATTTGTCACCTACCTACCTTTAGTCCTGTGAATTAGTTATTATAGGTACAAACCGCGTGAACAAATTTAGTACGCTCGGTTTGTACCTTCTGTCTAGTTAAATTTGTTAATCTATGATGCCGACATGCGCTGATTGGTGGATAGAATAATGTCTGTTCACATTCACGCGTAATTGACAACACTAACTATCTCTTTTTTTCTTATTGGTTTTATCAAACTATCCCTTTTCTATCACTTTGACTTGTAGTGAATTGTAAAATGAATAATAAGTGTGTATGTGTGCTGCCGCTGCTGCGCGGAACACTTTTTTAGGTTGTTTTGTGAGTGTATAACATATCTGTTTATTAGAATATCATTGGGTAAACTTTAAAAATCGTCTAGCATCATTTTGTTTTGTAAAAAGTATAGGATTTTTTGACTCTTGCAAGCTTTTAGTACCTAGCCGAATTACAAACGTCACAAGTTTTAGAAGTGACCCCAGCTTTATGACACTTAAAACAAACAACACCTGGTATGGACTTGCAATTTTTAAACAAATGTCCAGGTTTTTTACATTTTAAACAAGTTAAATCGTTAATAACGGCATTAAACTTAATGGAAGATTTAATTGACTCTTTGTAAGGTTTTCTGTCTACAACAACTTCTAGTTCCTTTGCAAATTCTAGAAATTGTTCAATTGAATCAATGTGTCTAAAAAACAAAAAGGGTGTGTAAATCGGCAACATATTGTGTTTTATCGCATTAACTAAAATTTGGTCAAATAAAGGTTCTGAAAGACGACTAGCCATATAAGAAATTTCTGTGATGAAATCAGGAAGTGACTCAGACTGTTTCTGTTTCCTGGTGCGGAGCTCATTCTCTAGAAAATAATCGAAATCAGGCTTATCAAAGCGTTTCAATAGTGCTAGCTTAAGTGCATGCCAAGAAAGAATATGAATTCGAATAGAGCTAAACCATTTCAGTGCTATACCATCAAGCAAATCTGAAAAAGAACCGACAAGCAAATTTTCATTAAATTTTTTATAAAGAAAGTATTCTTCTATCTGTGTAATAAATTCTCGAACACAAGTATTACCATTATAAATTATTCTACTCTTTTTCAAGTCAGGCAACTTTGTAAAAGGAGGATATTTTTCTCGAATGTTTTCATTCACAAGCGCATTCAATGAATTGAACGAAGGCAAAGCTTGCGCTGTGAAAGCCAAAGAAGAATGTGCGTTTCTTGATTCAAAGGGATTGTCAACGTCAGTGGCATTGACCATCTCATGAGCTTTCTCAGCAGCATTAGCATCAACAGCAGCGCAGGTACCATCCTCACCTGAATCCTGAAGCGGCAGAAACTGAACTCTCTTGTCCATGGTTGACAAGCAATAAGGCAAATAATAACGAAAAGCAAGGACTAAACTTCAAAAAATTTCAAAATAAGTCAGTCTGAAAATAAAATTTTAAGTTTGAAAGTCAATGTGGTATTTCTGTGAAAAATTATTAAGTTATTTACCATTGAAAAGGTGCAATAATCACTCACAAAAAGCTTAAATCTAGATGAACTTGATGTACGTAATGTTTCAATCAAATTATTTACTTAAAAAGTTAAACTTAGTCATGAGATAACTTCACTGCTGAGAATAACAAAAACGCAGTCTATGCTATATAATTGTTGGTTTTGCTAAGGAGAAAAAAACATGCTATAAAACACAGGTAATAAACAAAATTATCAATTGTAAAAACTAAACATTGTTCACAAAAGACTTATCAAAATAAGTTACAACTTAAGAGTCAAATGATTTAAAGTTATACACTAGGTTATGAAAATGACAATGTAGGAACAAATTATTGTAAACAATAGACTCGTAAATTAAAATGTAAGTTAGTGAATTGTGCAATGATGACTATATACACCGGGCAGACTTACTTCAAGTCCCTAAACTACGGTAACAATTGAAATGTAAAAAAGGGAAAATAATGTTAGAAAATTATTAACTAAAAGGACATGTTACACTGTTTATTTTTTTTTGGTATTTTTTGTTAATTTTTTTTGTATTTCTTAATTCTTTTTTTGTATTTTTTTTTAATATTCTTTTTGTAATTATTTCGTTTTTCTTTTTTTTATTGTTTTTTTTTGTATTTTTTTTGTTTGTTTTAGTTTTAATTCTAAAGCCTCAGAGTAGGACTCATTTATGAGAGGCAGGTTAACAATTACTGACAGGGCTTTATCAAATAAATACTCTGACAAGGCATCATCTAATAAATACTTGGTCAGTGGGTCATCTTAGGAACTTGCAACACAATGTTTTACTATTACCAATGACAGTAAACAACACATAAAATAGTTTAAATTTGTCTTTCCCATTAGAAGTGGGAATGTCAATATTAGGTAATTTTAAGAAAGTGGCATGACCCGTCTGGGAGGACTCTGAATCTGATTTGGAATTTTTGGAAAGTGACTTTATGGTCAGTGGGTCGCCATAAGTATTAATTAGATTCGAATGACAAGAGTTGTATAGATGCACCGACAATTTCAGAGTCCTCTGCATCCAGGCTCAAAATGCCTAATTCAACAATTTCGTATTGTTGTTGCTTTTAACATATTAATTGTTGGTGAACTTATAATAGCTAAATGACCGGCAAAGTTTTCCATTAGGTAGTGTTAATGTTTCACTGTACTGCGAACGCGTTGTTATGTTTCTTTATGTCGGCCAATGTATTGCATGCAACACAAATTCACCGTGTTTAAACTAGGTATCACTTTTAATGCACTTTTAAGTTATTAACTGCAACTTTTCGATGTAAAACTTCTCAGAAACTTGTTGTTCGTAGCTAATTTTGAATTGACAACGTCAATTTGACAAGTCGGTGGCAGGTGTCAAACTTTTCCGGTATTATCGTAATTTTTATAATGTACCTACCGCCGCAACTGAAGAAATGTTAGGTATTGTAAAATGTACCAACTTGATGATGAAAAGCGCTCACAATTAGCGATCTCACGTTGATGCAATGCTGGAACTGATGCAGTCGGGATGTTCACTCAAACTATGAGTATGAGCAGGGTGAGGCTCTGCCAGGGCAACGCGTGTCGAACACACTCGCCACGCACACGTGCAAGACGAAATATCACTTCCAAATGCACTGATTCGACTGTAGCACTAATTCGATGGACCAGTACGCAATGCAAGTTCGAAATCAAATGCGTTAATTTTGAAAATTAAAACTTTTTTTTCAATATTCTATAAGAGCACATCCAGCACATGACCAAGAAATTTTTCTGTAATAAAGGAAACAGTAACTACAGGAAGTCACGATCACGAAGTTTAAAAATAATGTTGCCAATATATGAAACTAGAGATGTAAACTAAAATGCTAATATTGACTATGGTTACTAATATTGAACTAAGTACCTATAGAAAATAATAAACTATACGTTCATATGGACAAAATCAATCGTTGTTATAATATTGAACGGTTAACGTCAGGCGTCCCGCGATACGAAAATTCACATGGGAAGATGGACACTGGTCGACACAAAACCATCAAATGCATCAAAGATTGAAAGCAATTTGGCATTTTTGTATTTTATACAGCCGGCCCTCAGACAGGAGAGGTCCTGGATGTCTTCCCGGACCGCAATGTGCGTTCGAAAAGTCGATGTTCAAATGCGTCCTGTAGTTCACACAGGATTTAATAGGAATCTAAAGATTTTAAAGCCGCGCATACAACTTCCGTGGATAGACTTTAGTATGCAGGGGGTTTCGGAGGCTATAAATCGATCTAGTTGAGTATTGTTTTTTTAATATCACAAAATCTAAAACAGCGCTCGGTCGCCCAGGTACTAATGTCTAATAGAAGACGGTAACAGCTTAATCAGAGTCAAGATGAGAGAATATCAAATCCTAGTTAATTTTACTCCGAGCGGTATTTTAGTGTACTGAGTATTCAGACAAGTCAATACAGAAAAACTGGATGATGACCATCGAGGTCAAGGAGCGCATTGCATACAACCTGACAGTCAAAATTTGATATAAACAAGTAGGTAAAGTATTAGAACGAATTTGTTTTTTAAGATATTGAACTGTGAGCTAACAATTAAATTGATAAGGTCAATAAATTTCGGCGGCTGTGCGTTTGCATGATTCCCATGGTCCAATCAGTCAGTGTCGAGTAGGTAAAAATCACCGATAATAAAGGATAATAAAGTAAGATTTGGTATTAGGATCGTTAGTTAAAGATGGATCTACACATAGATGAATATACTCTAATACTCTAGGCGTAGGGCAGACAAGACTACCTACGTGGAATCGGTTTCGCAGATTCGTTTCTGTCATTAACTTTTGTAGCACAACATATTGACTTTTTAAGACAACATTTTTGTTATTGTGTTTTTATCTATCTTCATTGTAAAATAAATTCCATGGAAAATACACCGAACAAACAATATTCGTTAAAAAATAATTCTACTGTTTGATAAGTTTGTTAAACAAAAAATGTGATATTAAAAATACATTGAATTGTGTTTCTGTGAAATATGTTTAATTCAACTAGTCTTTGAAATAGTCGAAATAAAAATACAAGAACCAGAAATATTATATGAATCATTTTCTGGGAAACAAAATTCTATGAAGAGAATACTCGAACAAAACTCGAATGTCAAACCTGTGCTTTAAAATTCGAGTTTTGTAATGTCGGCCATAAAAAGGTCCTCATCCGTGAATTAGAGAGAATACGAGAATATTCACGAGAATATTCTAATGGTATTGTAGTACCACTGCCACTGTCTCTGCTCAGCAGTCAGCACTCGCGAAACAGTTATTTTTGTTATATTGTTCTGTTTTAAAAAAAGCGTTTTAGAAACCAAAAGCTAAGACAATCTATTTTTTTTAATTTTATTTGCATTTTTCGTGGTGGCAACATTAACAAAAAACATTAATTAAAAATAAAACATCAAAATGAATATATTACAACATTTATTTCGTATGCGATTACACGTTCTTTCAACACTTTGAGCAATCAAAAAATATATTGCTTTCCGTCACAAGTCCTTTATAAAATATATACCGAAAGTGATATTACACCGAATTTGGTGCCATACAGAGGCCGTATACACTAACAATTTACAATTAATATAAACCTTATTTCCTTTACACAAATATTAGTTTTGTTTGGAACAAAACTTTCTCTTACGACCTCTTTAATTTTCCATTCTTTTTTTGAACATACGATTTTTGTATTAATTCTTTTTATTATCAAACCGACTTAATTGCTGTTGTTTAAAGTTGAGATTTCTTTGTTGTTGTAATTAGTGTGGCATGATGGCATAGAAAAATAAAGTATACATAGTAGGTATAGAAATGACACAGTGGCGTATCAAAAACTAAGTCAACATTTTGAATTTGAACGTTTTGATATATGTCAAACATTGGTGCATATATGCACCATTCCATACAAATATCACAACAAAAAATATGTAAGCATTCATTTTTATGTTAAATGGTTTAATTCAAAAAAAGATGATGATATAGATAATGTACAGACGCCAGCACATCAAGTCATACCAAACCCAATTGAATATGTTTTTTCAATTGAATATGAACCTTATTCTTCTACACTAAAAATATTATAAAGAGGAAAGATTTGTATATTTGTAACGAATAATCTCAAAAACTACTGGTTCGATTTCAAAAATTCTTTCACCATTAGAATGATACCTCCCTGAGCCACATAGGCTATATTTATCAACTGAAAAAATTAGGGGTCCTTGAGAAAATTCACGCGGACGAAAACACGCTAAAAGCATCCTCCCATCTTTTCCCATTTATTTTTATTGGTGGTAACATTCATTCATTTTTTTCTACGACGTTTAAGATGTCATTAGTCTTTCTGTCACACGAGGCGTCAGAGGTATAGAAATCTACCTCCACGAAGACGAATTTTGAATATTCGTATTCAAATTTCGAAAGACATACTTATCTGACTGAAAGAGATAGAAACATGCTGATCCGAGAGTGATTTTACGCTAGTAATGTAGAATGCAGGTACAAGTTCATAAAGTGAAGGTCTGGCTATAAAAATGCTAGGAAAAAGTTTAATCAGTCGAGATAAATGCTTAACTTTAGTTCACTCAAAACTCACAGATGATGTTAGTGTCTTTAGGTTAAAATTTTGACATAATCAGAGACCGGATAACCGGATGCATGTTTATCTAAAGTTAATTTTTTGGTGAAAAACTATAGATACGACTTCTAGGAACAATTGATTGGAATCAAATAAAAAATGAAATGTATTTTATATATAACTGTTTTTTTTACCAAACATTTAACCTCGCTTGTCACTTTCTTTTTTTATAAACACAAAATGGGCATCGAGATGAAACGTAAAAGTGTTATTTTAAAAATATGCTAAGTATATCAATCTAATGCTGGTAATGTATTCTTCATATTGGAAAATATTTTAAACCCTCTAAATTACTTTTTTTTGTTTCATAAAAATGGATGTATGGATCTCGCCATGATTCTTTATAATTTTAATGACTACTTTCATTTACACACGAAAGACACTCACATCATCAAAATGTATGTACATAAAAAACCTTAACTATAGAAAAAGTAACAATACTATACACCGTGGCACTTTAATAGTCTTACAACGGCAGGTCACATCTTGTATTCAATGACTACTGACCAAAAAGATATCTAAAAAAATTGGTTGTCTGTAAAGTCGGTTTACTGACGATAGTTGAACGTGACAACGCGAAAGAATCATTAACTTTACATATAGCTGTAATTATCGTTGCTATAAACAATTGACACCACATTCACTTTTCACTTGGAACGCCTCAGAGCGAGGTAACGCTGCATGACGTCATGTAACGCCGTAACGCCGCATGACGTCATGTTTTTTCGTGCGTGCAGCCGGCTCTATCGAATTATAAGACGTTGTCACGTCAAAAAAACATTAGGAAAATATTATTTAATAAGAATGATCGTAACATAACTTTGAAACACCCTGTTCGCGCGGTCCCAGCCTCGGCGAGGAATGATGCGTCGACATCTTTATCTGAGTTCATTCACCCTAGCACAAACGGAAACGCTCTTTAAATATTTAAACACTAATGTGTCATTAAAATGTTGCACGTAGCATCATTTGTCAGTAGTTTTAATGCCCATTTATGTTTATTTATAGAAATGTCAAAACAGACTTCAACTCATATTTACGATGCATAAACGTCGCTATAATTTCAAAGCATCATTAACTTGACAGTTGAGGTTACAATTTTTAATGACTGGTCAAGTGTCCATGCAAATTTTCATTAAACTGGAAAGGATTAATTTGTTATTTCGGATATTCGAGTGGATTTCTGTGCTTATGTAATGTCACTCTCAAGTCTTTCATCTTTATCTTGTCCAGAGAAATATCTATTTTAGGAATATTTATATTTCTGCAATCGCATTCAAATCGTGAGACAAAACTTACTAATAAAACGCAAACATTCACTCATCTCGTTACATTTTTTGGCAACACTGTCTAATGTCACCTTACGTAGTCATTTAAATGTACAACGTTTAAATGTACCTCCAACCGTTTCGTGCAACGTCTTTAAATATAATTAATCATTAGCGGTAATGACTCCTTAACGAAATCAGCATTTAAAGAAAGCTTTCTGCAATCGGGTGTTAAGTATTACAATCTTAATGTTCTCAGCATGTAGCAGTTTTTAAATATTTAAAAGCCACTTAATTCCAATACTTTCTTCATACTTTTACGGGTCTATCAGAAACATATTTCTAAATAAAGTTAATATTTTTTTAATCGCATCTAGAGATATTTTATGTCGAATACATTGAGTGGACCACTTTTGTAAGACGACTAAAAAGGGCACGGTGTATACTCCATTTATTATAGCACTAGACAAACAGCAGCCATTGTTGAAATAATATTTTTTTCAACACACTTGCTCATAAAATGGCTCTAATTTCACCGCAATTAGGCACATAATGATACCTGTAATCAAACTGTGACTTTTTCATTGCTATTATTCACAAGTGAGTTATAGGGTTTTTTTTTTTATTTTAATGGTTTAGTTACTTTGTTCTTAAAAAAGTTGCGATACAAAACAGATCGTGTTCAATAGTACAAATAAATTAATGTACCTATTGCTTGCTCATTTCATGCAACTTCGTATTTAAATAGATAATTACAACTTGTACGTTTTTAATAAATAAAACTTTCACTCAAATATAACTTTTGTTTTCTCTGTAATAAAGAAAACTTTGGATTCCCCATTTTGTACGTGGCTAAAACCTTATCCGCGAAAAGCCAAAAAAAAAGGAGACCTCATTCTTTTAGTCTATGGCTGATCGCCATTGTTAGATTAGATGCGCGCGCATAGGAAAACTGATTAATTTTTCCCGTCATTGCGAAAAAATTTCACAACTCGTTTTCACTGTTGAAATTATAGTTATTTATTAATTAAAATGTCTACAAGTACTAGTTATGAAGAAAATGATTTATGTTGTACACCGCCTGATATAAGATGTGAAGCCCTTAACGTTATGGAAAGTTTACTACCTGAAAACTCCAAGGACAAATTTTAATATCTATTAGCGTACCAAAATTTCATACAATGGCAAAACAAAAAGAATACGCAGTCTTTTTCAGAAAATGTGTTCATGGCGTACTTTAAAGAATTATCTTCTAAGTACAAACCTAGCTCTTTGTGGTGTATATACTCAATGTTAAAAAAAGCTTTTTACAAAAAAGACAACCGCCTTCAAAAAGTGATAAATAACTTTAGCACAGAACACACATTGACTTTAGTTTCGAAATTCAGTGGCTTTGTTCTGTTTGTTGTTTTGTATTGCCACCGACTTCCGAAACTAAAGTCAATGTGTGTTCTGTGCTAAAGTTATTTATCACTTTTTGAAGGCGGTTGTCTTTTTTGTAAAAAGCTTTTTATTTTCCGCTTTTTAGTACCTCCTTCTCATCCAAATCTATTAAGAAGAGATTGAAAGTTAACTACTACAAAGATTGATGAAACTAAAACGTCGTCTATGTAAAATTTTTGGGTATTTGTTGATTTTTCAAAAAGTGCTGAATCAATTTCGATAAAATTTATATGGGACCACCCTTGAAGCATACCCTATCCATAAAAAAAAGAGTTTTCAAAATCGGTTTACGTTTGCCGGAGAAATCGCGTAACAAATCGCGCACAAACTTAATGCAAAAAGACTTATACGGTTTTCTCATGGATGCCATTGTCAGAACTGGACCAAAATAAAATGGGACCACACGATACAAATAAAAAAAGAATCATCAAAATCGGTTCACCCAGTCCCGAGAAATCAGGTAACAAACATAAAAAAAAAAAAAAAAAAAAAAAAATACAGACGAATTGATAACCTCCTCCTTTTTTGAAGTCGGTTGAAAAGTACAGTCCGAACAAAGAATGGAGTGGACTTAAAAACATACTCTCATTTGTCAGCTTATCTAAAGAGACTATCCGATGGATTTAGAAGCAAGAAATCAAAGGTTTTATCGTCTAACGATGTTGAAAAATAGGAACGAGACAGTGATATATGTTTTCTTTATCTTATGTATGCATTCAAAAAGAGAGCATCAGCCCACAGTTGGTTTCAAGCTTTTGTTCTAAGTGTTGGCTCCATTTATACCTATATCTTCATGCACCAGGGGTATGGTGGGTCCGATATGAAATGAATGGAATCATTTTGTTAGCTTGCAATTGACTTTTGGAAAAACAAAACATTCGTATTACGTTGTGACGTCCAAAAATTGGCACACTTGGTTTTCATACAGATCGTGATACTTGCATTATCTAGGTCTAGCTATATCTGTGCCCCCCTACCCTGCACCGAGCGCGGAGATGCACATGCGCATCATGCTCTTGTACTAAAAAATACGTCTCACCTTTACAGGGACGGCCAACTAAAACGAATGAAACCGAAAAAGGAAGATAAAGATAAAGATAAAGATGCATTTATTTGTTTAAACATGTGTGTTATGTATACATAGAAATGCACATATGGATGTAATATAGTTCAATATCGCAGGTTCAACATGTTTTGCCATATTCGGCGTACAAAATTGTTTATTAAATTAGGAAATCATTAAATTATAGTCAACATTATATCAATTCAAATTCATAAATACTGTCAATACAAAAAATTAGTCAAACAAAATAATTAAAACAATAAAATAATAAAACTTATTCAAATCATAATCATAATAAAATAAAATCATACATAATAAAAATCATAATCATATTAAATGAAGAGAGTTACAACAAGAAGAGATCAGTAAGAGATTAAAAGGAGAATAGTTTAATAAAAGTGAGTTTTAGAAGGAGTTAATGGTTCCCGCCCCGGGGTCAGTGACCCCGGCGGCGTGCAATGTGATGATGACGTACCGAATTTGATATTCTTTTATTAATTAATTCTAGATGTAATGTTAGCCATTTTTGCAATTGTATTTATTTATGAATAGAAAAAGGAATAATATTTGTTTGTAGATGCGGAACAATCTCCGTCGTATCAGAACGTATGATAAGCCTGATACGCCCTTCTGTATGTATACTTCTTTCATTATAACATTAGACAACTATTGTTTTAACACTGTCATGTAATAAACTTTGTTATTTCACAAGAAATACAAAGCAATGTAAACTGTTAGTCGTTTATAGTAATAGTACATTATGGTACTAATGGTGGTGGTCGTGGTGGTAATGTTGGTGATTACCGCTGAGGCGCCATTGAGACCCGAGCCGTCAGGCGAGGGTCTTAAGAGAGCCGAGGACGGTAATCATCAATACACACGTGTATCATACGACGTTTTTCAACACACTTGTGAAGAAAATAATATAAAAGATTTAGAAGCAAGAAATCAAAGGTTTTATCGTCTAATGATGTTGAAAAATAGGAACGAGACAGTGATATATGTTTTCTTTATCTTATGTATGCATTCAGAAAGAGAGCATCTGCCCACAGTTGACTTCACTTAGGTATTTAGAGTGTTGCCTCCACTTTTATCTATAAGCTTCTTGCCCTGGTGGTATGTTGGCTCTAAAGCCCGTCACGTACGTAGCTATATTATATATTATAGCTAGCCACCACACCACACACGGTAGCTATAATAATAGATTTTCGCCCTTATTACGTCTGCGATCGTTGTTATGTCACATTTTTGAAATTTATATTAATATGTCTTGCTTTATCTGTCCACATATTTTGGTGACGTAGTAAAAATATATATTATAGCTGATCGTAACATGCCTTGATTATAGCTACGTCCGACGTATATTAATATATATTATAGCTACGTCTGTGATGGGCTTGAATCTATACCTAACCTAACCCAAATGATTCCCCAACAATAGAGGGGATCTGGCGCTCGGCGGCCGCCAGTGGCGTGCGGTTCATACAGACACATAATAATAATAATAATAATAATAATAATGTATTTATTTGTTAGAATATTGTTGTTACAAGGTGTTACATATAATATGACGTCCATAATATTCTGCTGTTTCCAGCGTACAAATATTTCAAATAGGGAATAAAAATTGAATTAGGTACGTATATATGAATCAGAGAATATATCAAAATTTGTTGTTTAAATAATACAATGTCAAGGAAAAGGAAAACGCTAACAACTATCAAATACAATGTCAAGGGTTATTGAATCTGATGTCAAGAATTATTAAATACAATGTCAAGAATTATTAAATACAATGTCAAGAATTATTAAATAAAATGACAAGAATTATTAAATACAATGTCAAGAATTATTAAATACAATGTCAAGAATAGTTAAATACAATGTCAAGAATTATTTTTAAAATTAAAGTAAGAATTTATTAACCTTAATGTCGTAAATATTAAATTCTATTCAGCCATTAGGAATACAAAGGCAAGTCGTCGTCTAATTTAAATTTTGAATCAAATTTTTCATTTAGAAACTCATTTGTTGAGTAGTAACACTTGTGCAATAAGAAGTTAAATAATTTCTTTTTAAATGTCATGAAGTTGAGATTTTTAAAAACATTAGGTAATTTATTATAAACACGAATTGCCATACAATAAACATTATTAGAAAATAGTTTAATCCTTTGTTGGGGTACACATAATTTGTAGACATCTCGACTTTTCCTTATTACAACATCATTATGTACTTTAAATAATGTTTTTATGTTTTTATGTACAAAGATACAGAGCTCGAATATATATAAAGATGGGAGTGGTAATATTTTTAATTTTTTAAAGAGTGGGACGCAGCTTTCTGTTGATTGGGCTTTAGTTATAGACCGAATACATTTTTTTTGGGCTCGAAATGCTTTAATTATATCGACAGAATTACCCCATATTATAATGCCGTAGCGGAGAATTGATGCTACGTAACCATGATAAGCATAGAGTGCTGCATCAATACCAGCCACGCGAGTAATTCTGTATAAAACAAATACAAATCTTTGTAGTTTAGTGCATAATTTGTCAATATGTACTTTCCAGTTGCAATATTTATCTAATGTTATTCCCAAAAAACTTGCACTGTCAACCTCCTCTATAGTGTCATTTGCATATCTAATGTCTAATCGGTGACGTTTGCTATTGTGAGTTTGGAACTGTATAAGTTTGGTTTTACTGATATTGACATGTAAATTGTTGTCTTTTAGCCATTCTATTATTTTGTTTAACGTGTCATTAATCTCTTTTTCGTATTTGGTGATATTGTTATCGGTTAGTTCAACACTAAGGGTTGTATCGTCGGCGTACAGAATGCATGAATATGGGGTTACGTTGGGCAAATCATTTATGTACAGCAAAAACAAAAAAGGTCCTAATATACTGCCCTGGGGAACACCACAGGAGTTTTGACGATAGGCGGATCTATATATTTTTTTTTCCGATGGTGTATGTCTAGTTATCTCTACGCATTGTTGGCGATTATTTAGATAACTTTCTAACCAACGTAACGCATTTCCCCTAACACCATAGCGATTCAGTTTGAAAAGAAGCAGCTTGTGATCTACGAAGTCAAATGCTTTTGACATATCGAGAAATATTGATAATATTGGCCTTTTCTCGTTAAGACTAGAGGTAATCATTTTCACAAGAGAAAAACATGCAAGAGTTGTGGATTTATTTTTTCTGAAACCAAACTGTTCCTCTTTTAAAACCGAATGCCTTATTATAAAGGAGTGCAGTTTATCATACATAATTCGTTCAAAAATTTTGGAAATTACGGGTATTAGAGTAATCGGACGATAGTTGTTCATGTCATTTTTATCACCTTTTTTGTATAATGGTTTGACGATAGAAAATTTGAGTCTAGTGGGGAATAATCCTTGAAATAATGATAGATTAATAATATGGGCGAGTGGTTGAGATATATATTTAGAGCAAAGTTTAAGAATTTTTGTATTAATGTCGTCATACCCGGTTGAGTTAGTCGAATTTAAAGAATTAATAATTTCATACACAGTATCTTCATTAGTTGGAGTTAAAAAAATGCTATCCGCTATTTCAGTGATGGCATGTCTGTAATCAACGTGTGTTTTAGACTCCCTTTTTGGTTCATTTGTCATGTCAATAAAAAAGTCATTAAATTTGTTAGCAATTACATCGGCATGAGTGTATGTGCACTGATCAATCTTAATAGAAGTAATTTCAGCGCTATTGTCGATATCTGTACTATTCTTTTTAATAATATCCCAGGCAGCTTTACATTTATTGTTCGATTGAAGTATATAACGAGTATTATCAATTTTTTGAGCATGTAATATACATCGTCTCAATACTCTAGTGTAATTTTGGTAGTTTTTAAGGTGTTGATTTTTATTAGAATTTAGTAGTCTATATTTTAGGTACATACTTCTTTTCCTGACGCAACATCTTTTTATTCCTTTCGTTATCCAGTTAGTTTTTACAGGTTTGTTTGTAATTTTTACTTTAAGAATGGGAAAACAGAGATTATAAAAAAGAGACAGTGTATCATGAAAATGATTGAATGCTACGTCAGTATCATCTGATTCGTATATTTCTGAAAAGGAAAGAGACGATATGCATGATATAAACTTTTCTACGTTGCTTTGACTTAAATCCCTTTTCTTTTGAAACCAAAATTGTTTTCTGCATTTTGCAGTATCGACAGACGAATGAAAACTAATTGACTGACCGGTCTCATGATCAGATAATGCAAGGATATGTATTTGAGGTTGAGCATCAGGTATGTCGCTTGCGATGAGATCTATACATGAAGATTTTCTTGTGGGTTTAGAGATATGGTTCAAAATATTATAGTTATGCAAGATAGATTCTAATTCTTTGTAATTATTATTACGCTTTAACGCGTCAATGTTCCAATCACCGCATAGTATTATGTTATTTTTACTTCGTTTTGTTATTTTCCTTAAAATAACCTCTAGGTTTTTTAAAAACAAACTTAAATTGGAATTTGGAGTACGGTAAACACAGATAACAAATACTTTAAGAGTGATAATTTCTATTGCATATATATATATACATAGACATTGCCTACCCTACAACTCAGATTGAGTTTAATATTTATTATCATGTTTTAATTTATTTCGTTAACTAATATTATATCCACGAGTAATTACTATCAATAAATACAAAAATCTTAAATCAGCTCCATCTGTCGCGTAACGGTGGCAACACGAAGTCTCATCGATACGTTCGCGCATTTCGATCGCTTCGCGCTGCACTAGCGCCGCTAGGACCCTACGTGTTGTGTATAAATAAAGCACTTGATTGTTATAATAAACTGTATTTATTATATTTAACAGAAATATAGTTTAAACAAAACGACACGGTCACGGAGCCGGTGAGAGGAAGTGAAGCTATACACGATCATAGATAACACAAGTTCCGAGTAGAGTAATATCATAGATTATTAGGCGTTGACACACATGCGTTCATACTAACACCCTCTCCTGAACGAAAACCCATTCCAACTGTAAGATGGCAGAGCTTCGGTCGATGTAGTCCCTTTGTCAACGCATCTGCCAACATGAACTCGGTGCTTATGTACTCCACATGTATCTCCTTGGCAGTAACCTTTTCTTTTACAAAGTTGTAGCGAACATCAATATGTTTGCTGCGAGCATGGTAGACATGTGAGCCTGAAAGACTAATAGCGCTTCTATTATCACAATATATAGTTATTGGAGTACCTGAAAAATTATGCCAGATGTCATCATTAAGTTGTCTCAACCAGATCGCCTCTTGAACAGCTGATGCCAGAGACATGTACTCGACCTTAGTGCTGGACAGCGCCACTGTGGCCTGTTTTCTAGAGTTCCAACTTATACATACACCCTGAAATATAAATAAATAGCCAGTGCAGGATCTTCGATCTATGGTGTCGCTGGCCCAATCTGCATTGCAATAACCAACTATGTTTTTGTTATTCTTTTTAAATGTTAGTTTCAAATCAATAGTTCCCTTCAAGTAACGAAATATTCTCTTGACGGCAATCCAATGTTGCATTGTTGGATTGTTATTAAATCTGCTAACGGTATTAACAGCATCTAAGGCAATGTCAGGCCGTGTACCTTGCGCCAAATACAAAAGACATCCCACAGCTTCTTGATAAGGTACATCTTTTAATACTTTAGTTTCATTTTCAGCCTTATTTAATTGAGTCCCGGCTTCAAAAGGAGTAGGTACAGGTTTACAATCATGCATTTTGAATCGATGTAATATTTTCTTTATGTACAAAGTTTGATCCAACGATATTTCCTCCAAATTTGTGTTTTGAGTTATTTTAAAACCAATGCATTGCCTGGCTGTACCAAGGTCCTTCATCTTGAAATTTTCTTGTAATTTTTCTTTCACAATTGTTACTGTTTTTTCATTATTGAACATACACAGAAAATCATCGACATACACTGCTATAAACAGTATATCATGTTCATTTATAATTCTATAATAAACGCAAGGATCTATTGTTGAGCGCTTCAATCCAATGTCAATAAGAGCAGCGTCAAGTTTCTTATTCCATTGCCGGCTGGCTTGTTTCAGGCTATACAATGCTTTGTTAAGCCGACATACTTTATTTTGAATTTCATAACATGGTGGCAGTGACATGTAAATTTCTTCATCTACAACTCCTTGCAAAAATGCTGAGATAGCATCCATTTGATGGATTTTTAGTTTGTACTTGACTGCTAGGCCAATCAAATATCTGATAGATGAATAGCGTATAACCGGAGCATAAACTTCATGGTAGTCTATACCTTTTGTTTGTTTGAAACCTTTTATGACAAGACGAGCTTTGTATCGTGTTATGTTTCCAGCATCATTTCTCTTAGTTTTAAAGACCCATTTGCAGGGAATTATCTTTTTACCAACAGGTGTTTCTATGACACTCCAAGTGTTATTTTCAATTAAAGATTTATATTCATTTTCCATGGCTTGCTTCCATAATTCAGAATTTTCACTGTTTAGTGCTTCAGTGTGATCTTGTGGATCATCATCCAATAAACTCATTGCGGATTCTGAATTAATACATAAAAAAGACTTGACTTGAATAGGATTTACATGACATATTTAAGGAGAACTGGTACTGACATTAAATGAATCTGTTGGTGTGTATGTCTCATCATTAGGGTCGTCATAATAACTAGAACTATTAGAGTCTGATTCACAATTGACTTCTTCATTATGAGGTTGTGTTTGATTCTTATCAGTCTCAAAATATACTATGCAATCATTCCCTTTACTGTAATTGTTAGATGTGTTTAAATTCTGCTCTTCTATACCATTCTTCTCTTTCACTAATTCCTTACTCTCTTTATCTATGGTTTTGGTACAAATAGTGTTTTTAATTATTTTATTTTGGTTGACAGTTTCTTCGAAGAATACTACATCTCTACTCAGTGTTACTTGCTTGGTTTTCTTATCTATAAAACGATATCCTTTAGTGTTTTCGCTATAACCAATAAATGTCAACTTACGTGACTTAGCATCTAATTTGTGACGCTTCTGTTTTGGTATATGTACCATTGCTTGGCAACCGAAGACTTTCATATGACTTAGGTCAGGCTTGAATCCAGTCCATCGTTCCTCAGGGGTGATGTCAGACAGTGAGCGGGTTGGTGAGCGATTGATGATGTAGGCAGCAGTTGCTATAGCTTCTCCCCAATATTCCTTCTGTAATGAGGCATTAAGTAACATGCATTTAGCTCGTTCGATAAGAGTATGATTCATTCGCTCGCTTACACCATTTTGCTGAGGTGTGTATGGAATAGTTGTTTGGTGTTTTATGCCAAACTTCTTCAGACATTTATCAAACTGACTGTTTATATACTCTCTACCATTATCACTGCGAAGTATTTTTATTTTACAGTACAATTCGTTTTCTACTTTATTTTTAAATTCTATAAACTTTTCTAATACTTCTGATTTACATTTGAGAAAGTAAACAAATACCTTTCGAGAGTAATCATCTAGAAATGTTAAGAAATACCTGGCACCTCCGAGTGACTGGTTCTCCATGGGTCCACATAGGTCTGAATGGATTAGCTCTAGCAAACTTGTTGCCCGGGAGCCTTCATTTTTAAACGGTTGCCTGGTTTGTTTTGCCTCCAGGCATGATGTACATATGTAGTCCTCATCTCGTTGACATAACTGCACACCAAGAGTACATTCTGGAATCTTATTAACATCATTAAAATTAAGGTGACCTAGTCTTTGGTGCCATAAATACTTGTCTTCAGCTGTTGCTGCCATTGCCTGCCCACTTTGGTAGTTAAGTAGTTTATTAAGTTTATTATTATTAAGTAGTTTATTAAGTATTTTATATATATTTGACTCTTTTTTTATACACTGCTCAGGCTCACATACTGATCCATTGTTTGTTAAAATATAAGGAGTGGTCGTCTACTGTTTCAACATTAATTGTAATATGTAATATGTGAACACTGTGTATCTATGTACATATAACTTAGTCTGTCATTCCTTAATCTGTGATACTTTGTACACACTTTCAAATACCTAGTGTTTTTATGCTAGGTACATCGTATTCACGTATAATTATATAATTCCTGTAAATGCAAATATTGTTAACATCGTTTTTAAAAGATTAAGTATGGAGTTTCTTGCCCATTCTTCTCCATACAAAACTACCTTTTGGAATGGGCACCTAGAATCAATTTTTTTTTTCTCATTTGACGTTCAAAAGTGCCATATAATGGTCTAATTGAAATAAATGATTTGACTTTGACTTGACTTTGACTTTGTTTGTAAGTATTGTTTACTAACTTTGCATAGGCCACTACCTGATTATTCCTATTCATTATTGAGCAACCAGTACTGTCAAATTCAACTTTATTACCATTCATAATAATCTTGCTCACAGAGAGTAAATTTGTGGATAGAGTTGGAATAAATAATACATTTTTTACCTTAATACTGTCAGGTTTTCCTGTAATTTTATTTGGTACCTGGATATTTACAGTGCCACAGCTTTGCACAGTTAGAACTTTGTTGTCTGCGATCCTGATACTTTGTACAGGCGGGGCTGTTTCATTTTCTAGCCAATCATGGTTCTTTGTCATGTGGGCTGAAGCTCCGGAGGGGTTGGGTTTTGAAACGTGCCGACCCGTTGGGGGAAAAGTGAGTATATTAGGGGGTTCTAGAGGGTTTTCTGATATTCCTACAACAGTTTTTTTTGCCGGGGACGAAACATAAAAAACGCAAAAAAAAAAAAAAACCTTACTTTTAGGTTAGAAACGTACATATTTAGACCAAATGTATATGTATTACAATGATCATAATTACGTGAAACTAAACGCAATGCCGCCATTTTGTCACCTTGACAGCTGTCACTGTCATGAGGCCTATCTCTAGCTAGGCCTATCCTCAGAAGTAATTGTAATTGTACTTTACTATTTGGAGCAGCAGCAGCAATTCGGAAAAATTGGAGAATCTAAATTCGGGAAAAGGAAGTAGTCGAGATAAATATATATTAGATATACTACTTGCCCCAACTCTTTAGTATAATGTTATGATTATTTTTTCATGCAGACAGGATTTGGTCTTAGAACCGATACAGAGCACCCCGACCCCACGTAGTCTTGTGGCCCCTACCCCTAGAGTGTTTTTTATAAAGGCAGGAGCCAGAAGCTCAAGGGAACTCCTGAGTGGAGCAAGCAACACAAAGCCGAGCAGAGCGAAGGGGGGAGGTGGCGAGCGAAGCGAGCCGGCGACCTCCGTAGCGAAGCGAAGGTGGAGTGTGGCGTAGCGACACTCAGGGGTGACCGAAGAGTTTCTGGCGGGAGCACACCCGGAGTCCGACTCAGTCCACATTGACTGGATTAGGTTAGATATAATCCGATTGATAAAATAAACTTTTGTTGTTGCCCTCCCCCTCCCCTCTGAACCCCCCAGAACCTCTACAATCTACATTTGCTATGACAATCAAATTGCATATAAAAAAAATCATAAAAAAAGTATACATTTCCGGCGGGGGGAGTGGGGGGAATGGGTACCCCCCCTTCCCCCCTCCCCCTCCCCCGCTCCACAGAACCCTATCAGGGCGGCACGTTTCAAAACTTTAAGGGCGCGTATTCGATTTAGCGCAACTGAAAATCTAAATGATTGCTAGAATGGCGTAGCAGCATTGACACACACTAGTACAATACAATGGTCTGTTTGTGTGCATCAGAAAAAAAAATACGCACGAAATAAGCACGAATCATTGAAATTGATCGGCAAACGAAAGCGCGCGATGTTATACAGTGCTTTTTAAAATAATTGTCTAAAATAAATGAGCTCGTATAACGGACTGAAAAATATTCTGTATATTAAGCATAACATTTACTTTCATAAAATAAATATATCAGTTATGTATTTATTCAAATACTGGTCAAAAAAAAATTGTCAAAGTGAACCGATTTTCTACTTTTTCAACATTGTTTTTTAATACATAATAGTATTTTCGTAATTTTGGCTCTGTAGCTGTCTTTATGACTGTATATTCTGTTGGAAAAACGCATAAAACAAAATATTTTGGCATATTGTAATGGTTGTATTCGTCCTGAAAGTTAACTCTGACGTCTATTTTCGTAAAACGATATGAAAGAATTGTCTTCGCTTCAAAAAACCATAATTAAAAATTATACTTTTACTCTGTAGCTGCCTAAATCAAGACTTAATCTTTTGGAAAACTGTAATTGTCTTTAAATAATCTGCTCACATCATTACGATATTGCTCTGGGCAAAACGCGAAAACAAGAAGTTTTCGTCACGAATCGAATACACGCTCTTAACCCAACGGGGGCCTTTTGGTTTTCCTGAGTGACTGTCTTTTTGTTCGATCGAGTAAGTTAATGCGATAAAACACAATATGTTGCCGATTTACACACCCTTTTTGTTTTTTAGGCACATTGATTCAATTGAACAATTTCTAGAATTTGCAAAGGAACTAGAAGTTGTTGTAGACAGAAAACCTTACAAAGAGTCAATTAAATCTTCCATTAAGTTTAATGCCGTTATTAACGATTTAACTTGTTTAAAATGTAAAAAACCTGGACATTTGTTTAAAAATTGCAAGTCCATACCAGGTGTTGTTTGTTTTAAGTGTCATAAAGCTGGGGTCACTTCTAAAACTTGTGACGTTTGTAATTCGGCTAGGTACTAAAAGCTTGCAAGAGTCAAAAAATCCTATTCTTTTTACAAAACAAAATGATGCTAGACCATTTTTAAAGTTTACCATTAGAAATCAAATTTTTTCAGGTTTGTTGGACAGTGGTTCCAAAAAATGCGTTTTAGGCTCTAATATTCATGATCAATTTTTGCAGTCAGGTTATAAAATTAGACATACTTGTGGTTCTGCCTCTTTAGTGGATGGTTCCTCTCGGAGAATTATTGGTGCCATGGATTTGCCAGTAACTTGTGATAATATAACTAAAATCATCGAGTTTTTAATTATTCCTTCTTTTGAACCACCAATCATTTTAGGTTTTGATTGACTTTTGTATTAAATTTAATTTAGCCAGAGATTTGTGGAAAAACATGACACTTGTTCCAGTTAATAACAAACAAGTTTGTTCTGTTACTTCAATTTCTGAACTTTCTCAAAACAAAATTAAATAATACTATTGCTTTATTTAAAGATATTTCTTATGAGAAAAGAGGATTAGGTCTTACTCATTTAGTTGAACATAAAATTAACGTTACTAGTGAACCTTTTAAACAAAGATATTGGCCTCTGAGTCCTGCTAAACACAAGGAACTTTTTGATGAAGTAGAAGTTTTATTAACAGAAGGTATTATTCAACCCTCTAAGTCTCCTTGGTGTTCACCCGTTTTGGTGGTAGAAAAGAAAGATGGAGGTACTAGATTGTGTTTAGATTCAAGATGTTTAAATTCTGTTACTATTAAAGATTCTTATCCCCTTCCTTATACTTCTAGAATATTAGGTAACCTTAAAAGTGCTAAATATATTAATACAATAGAGCTTTCCAAAGCTTTTTTGCAAATTGCACTTACATTTAGTTCCAGATGCTTAATCTTGTATAGAAGACACTATAAAAGAAGTCGCTATAAACGCTCATGACAATTTAGTATTTCCTGATGATAAAATTACTGACCCTTGGTATAGAAAAATATTTATTCAATGTCAAAAATCTCCTAGAAAGTATAAAAATTTTAGAGTTGAAAATAATACTTTGTGTA
The DNA here is from genome assembly GCA_947361185.1 of Charanyca ferruginea. Classification (NCBI taxonomy): domain Eukaryota; kingdom Metazoa; phylum Arthropoda; class Insecta; order Lepidoptera; family Noctuidae; genus Charanyca; species Charanyca ferruginea. The sequence continues at coordinate 6,219,455 of OX376080.1, read as the reverse complement.
AATTTTGTAGAAATAAATTTAACCCTCACAGTCTTTTAGACTGGAAGATTGTTATGCCTAAAGAGAATATCTTGGATACTATTAGATCAAATCATGATGATGTAAATTCGAATCATTTAGGAATTCATAAAACTTTAAAGAAATTAAAACAACATTATTTTTGGAAATGGATGTTTAATGATGATCACCAATGCATTTTGTCTTGTGATACTTGTAAAGTTTATAAACACACTAGGTAGGTACTTCTCCTTTTGGTACTATGATTAATCCTGAAAAGGTTGATTGTCCCTTGCTTATGCTTTCAGTTGATATTATAGGAATTTTACCTAAAACTTATTCTGGTCATAAATACATACTTTCAGTTGTGGATGTTTTCATTAAATATTGCTGGTTTTTTCTAATGATTAATGCCACCACTAGAGTAATTTGTATACAATTTTCTTTGATGTGGGTGATATGTTGTGGAGAAGAAGTTTTGTCCAATCTCATGCACTTGCTTATTTTTTGGCTAATCTTGCACCAAAGTTCTTAAAATGTAAAATAAGTAGGTAACTGATAAATTTTCTGATAACGTTTATATTTTCAAAGATTTAAATAAGTGGGGCGTTATCATGTAAAAGATATTATGTGGTATTTTAATTGTGGGGAATTCATAGATTTGGTTAAAACCTAGTCTATGAAATCCCCAAAATACACAAAAACACACACAAAAAAAAACACAAAAACACACAAAAAAACAAAAAAAAAATTGGTTGTCTGTAAAGTCGGTTTACTGACGATAGTTGAACGTGACAACGCGAAAGAATCATTACCTTTATCGCTGTAATTATCGTTGCTATAAACAATTGACACCACATTCACTTTGAACGCCGCAGAGCGAGGTAACGCCGCATGACGTCATGTAACGCCGTAACGACGCAACGACGCATGACGTCATGTTTTTTCGTTCGTGCAGCCGGCTATCGAATTATAAGACGTTGTCCCGTCAAAAACAAACAAGAAAAATATACAAAAATACTAAATACCAAAGTATTAGTAGTGTGTAGTTTGGTGTGTGTGTGGTGTGTGTGTAGTGTAGTGTTAGTGTTAGTGTTAGTTAGTTTGTATTGAGTATTTTTGTGTGACGATCCATCTCTGTTAGAATGATGAATGAAAGGTTATGATGGTCTGAATGTTATTATTATGTTAGGCAACTTCATTACAATTTATTAGATTCCAATTCGACTCTTTTTAAAATAAAAGTTAGGTCATTTTGGTTAATTTATAAGTATTCTTTCCACACTAGATATTTTTCACATCAAAGGATCTTATCTTTTTTTTTTTGGGATTTTATGGGAGATCCCACATAATCCCAAAAAAAAAATAAGATATCTATTTTTTCCTTTTTCTTAGGGGTATCCCTTTACCTGTTTATATAAAAAAAAAAAAAAAAAAAAAAAAAAAAAAAATATTTCAGACTAGATTTCTGTCCATAATATTGTTAGTACAATGACTTAAAACTATGTTAGTTACATTTAAAAAACTAATTTAAGTATTTGCCGCCCACTGGTGCCCCGGGCACACGCACTTGTGCTTGAACCCAGTGCACCAGGAGGGGGCTGTCCAGCTTGTGGCTGAGCACGCTCAGGATGGTGTTAGCGCTCCCACGCGTGCGAAACATTAGCGAAGCGATGCGGCGCCGCAGGACAGTGTGAAAGCCGTCTGTGTGCGCGTGCGCAAACATCGCAGACGCACTACAGCAGCGTGGGAGCCCCACCAGCACCCTGAACGCGTTATTATATTGTATTCGAAGAGCGTTGATGGCCCGCTGCGTGTAGTTGAACCACAGATTGCAGGTGTAGAGAGTTTGGCAGAATGCCTTAAACAGAGTGATCTTTACCTCTAAACTACACCTGACACAGCAAATATACCTATATTTTTTAAAGAAAGATCCTTAGGTTTGTTTACCTATAGAGATTTAAAAACTTAATTAAATTTCAAGTCTTCTGTAATCTTCCTTTTTCTTAGATTATAATCATTATTATTTCCTCCTTAGTCTTAAATAGTTATTGATTTTTAAGTCTCTTTTACTGTTCGTTGACAGTGATTTTATCTCAAGATTCGATTGATACTATAATAGGTTATAGGTTTGGATTTGACTTTGTTAGTAACGCGTTCATTCCGGATTTTACTTTTTAAGGGTCATTCTGTAACTTCGGTTATAGAACGTTTTTTTCTGCTTTTGAATCTTGGTGTAATTTTTGACCTCGATTTCATCATTTTTTTTCTTTTTTCATTGTGCTCGGAAGTTCGGTGGTGTAGTGCCGATGACAATGCGGGACTTCGGCCCCGGCCGTATTTTTTTTTCTTTTTTCATTGTATTGGGCAATGTGGTACCAACCACAATGTGGGAAGTTTTTGCCCGGTTCTCGGACGACGTTAGACGTCTTCGCCTTCACCGCGTCCATAATGCCTCTGATCGAGGCAGTGACAAGGCCTGCATCACTTACCTCAGCTCCCGGTTTGCATGTCAACCTCCCCCATGGGCGTGCTGAAGCCCTGAGGTGGCGTGCGCGCGTGGCTAGACCTCGGCGAGAGTCCGGACTCCATACGCATTTCAGAGAGGATGCGTAGTTCCTCAGCCCGCCGCTCCATTTCAGCCTCGAGCAGCTCCAACCGAAGGAGCTCGGGCTCACTGTTCGCCATGCTTCAAAAGTCAAAGTCAATACACGAACTGGGCACTCACTTAACTCTAGACCTTAATGTCCCTACCTTATGCCTCCTCTACGCAATCGGCCATGATCGGCACTCTTTGATCGTCTGTGATCCTGCCTGATTACCTCGAGGTCAGCCGGCAGCACACCCGCCAGGACTGGCAGCGCCGCGGTGCTGACCGACTGGTACGCTTTCGTTAGAAGGACGAGCGCAGGCCTCTGCGTCCTCAGCAGCGATTTTTCGCGTCGACTAATAGCAAAATAGCACGAAAAATACTTAAGCGCGGAGACAAGACACGACTGCTCGCCTCGAACGCAGGCAGCGAAGCACTCACGGGACAAACCCACCACCTCCTATGGCCCCACCGACATTAAGTCATATTATGGGCCGAAACTCAGGAGACGGCTGCAGACATAGCCCTAGGGCTATCACCGCAGTCGTTTCTTGACTTCATTACAAATTGCCATGTGTCCCTTAACAACTCTCCCCCTTATTAGGGCATGCACAAACACCAAACCACAAAGATGCACTTCGCTGCCCGTCAGCTCCTGTGCCTCTATTCGCCTTGGTGTCGAAACGACGAAATCCTGCTCCCTCCGGTCGGCGTGCCACGCGTGCGCGAACTCAGGGTGCCCGTATTGCTGACATTTTGAGCAGCACGTCACGTCTATGTAATCCGTGACCTCCACCGATTGCCAGCCAATGTAGACCCGCCCCTTGTCCACCAGCCGCTCCCTCAACTCCGCCGAGCAGGCGAAGATCGCCGCAACCGCTTTGGCGCCTCCCCTCGAGCGGTTCTTTTTGAAGGCGCCCTTTGCCTCCTTCTGGATCTTCTCCAATGGCCAGTTTGTGTCGTCTCTAAAATTTTGTTCGTGGAGCGCCAGAGTGATCTCCTCAAAGGACGGGTCTCCGTCGAGTCGGTTGAGGCACACCATAGGCTGCCGCATTTTTGGTTCCGCCACCCTCAGCGTGGGCGGGATCGCGGCCCGAAGCCTTGACGCCGCCTCGTCTGTTGTGGTTTGCACCACCACTCCCGCGTTGGCCACCTTCCTCACCTTTGCCACTTGGACCCACAGCTTAGTAGGGTCCACCGCCTTCTTAAGTTCGGCCTTCGTCTCCTCTGCAGTTTTAATTGGCCCATCCTCCACAGCCGGGTACAGAGCCATCATGGGTCCCGACGTGTTCTTAATAGGCACCGGTTCCGCCTGCCGTGGCAACTTGAGCGCCGACGCATAGCTACCGCAATCCACTGGCGCTGATCCCCGTGCCGGAGCTCCCGATGCTAGTCTCTCCTCCGCACGGTCTGCCCGAGTCTCCGCTGCCGCCAGCCGCAGCGCCATATGGACGAGCACAACTCCGCTCTCAGACGCTCTTCTCGCGGGCCCCCTCCCTTTCGCGAACTCTGCCATTTGCACCGCGCCTTACAATTTGCTCTCCGGAGCTTTTCAAGCTCCGGATTCCACCATTCATACCCTGCGTCCTTTGGTGGCTTTTTCACACCTAAGCACTGGCACGCAACATCCGAAATAACATTCGTAAACTCCTCGCAAACAAAGGACGCTGGCTTGTCGAAGTCAAGCCTCCCCATTCGCTCGTGGATAGCCTGCTGGAACCTCGGCCAGTCCACCCCTTGGTCCCGGAAACGCACCGGCTCCTTGACCGGCTCAGCACTGGGCCTGGCAGCCGTCGTCGCTATCGTCGTCGTCGTCGTCATCATCGGCACCACCCGGAAGGTAATGAGGCGATGGTCGCTGCTTCTGGCATCCTCCTGCACTGTCCACTCCTCCACTGAGACACTTCTTGTCGCCAGGGTGACGTCAATGCTGGACTCACCGTTCGGGCCACTAAATGTATGTGGTTGGCCTTCCTGATTGTGGACGGTGAGCCCATTGGCCGCAATAAATGATTCCACACCCACCCGCCGGTACTCCGCTGAGTGGCCACGGCCAGTATAGTGGCGCGGCTCGCTATGCCACATCGGCGAGTGAGTGTTGACGTCAGCACATAAAATTATCCGCCTCCCTCGTAGTGCCCCGATAACTCCCTCCAGGTGGTGCAGATGACTGTCCACGTTGTCTGAGTATTGGAAATACGCCGAGACCACGTGCAGGTCCCACTCCTCCAGGTGAGCCACAATACAGTGGTCAGTGGTGAGGTGCTGCAGCACCACGCAGGCAGTTTCGCGCCGGTGTATGTAGATACCAGCCTTCGCACTGGGGCCGCGTTGCAGGATAATGTCTGCCTGCGGGTACTGTTCCTGAAGGAGCAGGACGACGGTCTGGACAGACCGTACTGACGGCATACCGCGGGGAGCTCTCTCGTAGCAAGTGCTGACCCGGCCAGATTTAGCTGCCCAATCTTCAATGGCGACCTAGGCATACTGAGTCATGGCCACGCTCCTCTGTGTTGCATAAATTCTGGCCGGGCATTCCCTAGCGGCGGTCTTGTGGCTTGTTGCCTCCTTCTTCCCAAACCGCTTGCAAGTGGCGCAGCAACGTCACTATCGCACAAGCGTCACTGTCGCGAAGTATGGCTGACGGCTGTCATACGTTGACAGCTGTCAGTACACACAAACGTCACTGTCGCACTGGGAGGGGGGAAACGTCACTGTCGCAAAAGTGTCACTGTCACGAAGCGTCAAAGTCACACAAAACACGCCGGGGGTGTGGGGGGTAAGCCCCACCCACAAAACACTCGTGCTCGCTCACAAACCAAGATGGCCGCGGCGATATATGGCCGAACCCGCAAGAAGGAGCAGGAGCCACCGAGTTTTTGCGTCGACCAATAGCAAATTAAGGAAAAAATAATTGAGCGCGGAGTCAGAACACAACCGTTCGCCTCGAAAGCCGACGACGAAGTAGCGTGACACTCACGGGACATTCCCACCTTCCACCTCATGGTCCTTCCCGCCGGTTGGCATACGGACCGAATCATTGGAGCCGCACCTGGTACTTGCGTATTGCTCTGTTCCTCTCATTGCATGATGCTCTTTCCCAGGTTGCGTTTGCTTGACTCCTACAAATATCTAGTTAGATCTGTTACGATCTACATCCTGTCCCATCTCTCTGTCACTTCTCCCCGTATCTGGGGCGTGTTCACAGCACACATACAGTACTTCGCGTTCGAGCAGTCCTATCTTTACTGTTCCTCCAGTTCCTTCCGCTTTTTGTGCCATTTTTGAGCGAAAGCTCTCAGCCTGTTGAAGCCTTCCTTGCTGGACACCATCTCGCCGTGACCTACAGGGCCGACTCCTTCTCTGCACCATTCGGCAAGCATCTCATTACGTTCTTCCTCATACAGCTCGCATTCCCACAGCACATGGTCCCGGGTTTCATCCGCACGCCCGCAGTAACATATTGCAGTGTCGCATAGCGACATTGCGTTCAGACGGCTCCTGAAACTTCCATGTCCGGTCAGGATCTGTGACACAACGTAGTCCGGTTCCACTCAGCGGCACGACAATTTGAATTCCACATCGGGAAAGAATTTGTGCAGATCCCTACCATCTGTGCTCGAGCTCCATCGCTCCTGCCACTGCGCAATGACCTCCGCTCTCACCTTTCTCTTCCTTGCTCTACGTTCCCGACTGACCATACCGGAACTCTCCTGCGCGATTCGTCCAGCGCGAACGACTTCCAGATCGGCCGGCAATACCCCCGCGAGCACAGGCAACGCTGCGGTACTGACCGATCTGTAAGCCTTCGTAAGCAAGACCAGAGCCGGGCGTTGTGTGCGAAGCAAAGCGCTCCGCACGGCATAATGGGACGCTCTTCGCCACCATACGGCCGCAGCATATGTGAGCGTAGCCACATAGGTCCCTGCAAACAGGACTCTAAGGGCGCGATATCTGATGCCCCAGGTCGATGCCGAGACCCTCGACACCTTCCCGAAGCAGTTCACAGCCTTCTGGCCGGTAAAACTAGCATGCGGCACGTAGGAGCTAGCCCCGTCCAATACTACCCCTAAAATTCTGGCCTGCGGCACATGTGCGATCGAGGCGCCGTCCATGCGTATTGTAGGAGGACGCTTAAACTTTCCCTTCATGGTAAGGGTCTGCGACTTTGCAGCCGAAAAAGACAGACGGTTCCGTGTCCCCCAAGCAGAAACTGCCTCCAGCACCGATTGAGCATTTCGCTCAATCGCCGCTCGTGACGGCGCCTCAATCACGATCGTGATGTCGTCCGCATACGCTACCATACTGACACCTTCGGGCATCGGTAACTTCAGGATGTCGTCTAGCAGGAGATTCCATAGGGGAGGTCCTAGTACTGATCCCTGGGGGCAGCCCATAGTGGGCTTCTTCCACACCGCTTGGTTGCCCATAAACAATCCGACACGTCTGTTGGTGAAATAACTCACCAGGATGCTGTAAATGTTTGGCGGACATCCGCCCTGTTTAGCCTTGGTCAGGACCATGGGCCACCAAGCGTTGTCGAAAGCCCCCGAGATGTCCAAAAATATTAGCTGAACATAACTTTCCGCGGTACTCGTAACTCGATCCAGGATTGCGTTCAACGCTGTGACCGTCGACTTTCCACGCGTAAAGCCATGTTGCGACGGAGATATGCTGCGGTATAAACAAGGAGCGCACCCAATGATAAGGCGTTCCAGAATCTTTCCCAATATCGGGAGAAGGGTAACCGGTCTATACGCTTTAGGGTCCGAGAGCGGCCGATCATTGCCTTTTGGCAGCACCACTAGCCTTCCAACCTTCCAGATGTCCGGAAACACGCCTTCCCTCAAACACGCGGAGTACATCAGTAGCATCTCCACTCCGCTAACTCTCCACGCGTGCTTGATGATCTTGGATGTGAGTCCGTCCATACCAGGAGCCGTGTTAGGCAATGCTCTAATAATGCGGTCTAATGCCGCACTGCTGGGTGGGTCCGAATTCGTGCCTGTCGGGGCGCACGCTGCTGCGATTTTGACTTGCCGGTGGTATGATGTGTCCTTTCCAGGGTCATCGTCCGGGCATAGGGCCGTGAGCAGGCTAGCCATTGATTCTTCTGCTGTGGTCGTGTATCCCTCTATGAGCCTAACGCCGTGTATCACATTTGAGGGGGGGCGTAGTCTGCCAGAAGCGGCTCTATACGCGATTCCCCATGGGTCGTCATTGCCGGACTCCGCTATCTTGCGGAAGTAGGCCATCTCCGTGTCTCTCATCGCTGCCTTGTATCGGCTCCTTACGTTACGTAAGGACGCATGCAGGTCTGGTTCCCGGTCGCTTTTGGCCATTCGTGCTTGCTGCCATGCTCGACGCGCATTGTAAACTGCACGGCGCTGCTCGTCTAGCTCTGATGACCACCATTCATAACCACCGGTGTCCTTTTTCCCGCGTTTGCCCAAACAATCGTCCGCAGTGCGAGTGAGTATATTAGAGTATTCACTGCAAATCATTGCTGCCGGTCTGCTCGTCCTGAGTCGGCCCATACGGTGGTGCAGGGTGTTGCAGAATCGATCCCAGTCCACTCCCCGTTCTCGGTAGGACACCTCGGGCATAACCTGCTCCTCAGCACGACCTGCTGCCCTCGCGGCGCCAATGCCAATCTCAAATGTGATCAGTTGATGGTCACTGATACTCGCTCCTTCATGTACTGTCCAATTCGACACGCATAATCCTCGAGTCGTCAGGGTCAAATCGACGTTCGAGTAGCCGTTCGGTCCGTGGAACGTTGGCGGTTGTCCTTCCACATTGTGGACAATCAGACCTCGACCCATCACAAAGCTCTCCATCTGGGTTTTCCTGTACTCCGTGTCAGGTCCTCTACCAACGTATTGTCTCCGTTCGCAGTGCCAAAGCGGTGAGTGCGCATTACTGTCCATTCCCACTAAGATTCGATTGCCACCGAGCTGGTCTAAGACGTGTGTCAAGTGCTCTAAGTGTCTGGCAATATCGTGGCTGTATTGACAGTATACCGATGCGACGTACAGATAGACAGGAAGCAAGGTGATGGGCCGATACGCTTTAGGATCTGTCAAAGGCTTACCGTTGCCCGTTGGCAAAACAATAAGCCTACCGTTCTTCCACGTATCAGGGAAGACACCCTCCACGACGCACATGCCAAACATGCGTGTCAGCTCCGCATTTGCGGCCGTCCACACATGCCCGACAATGCGCGCCGTGATCCCATCGATACCCGGAGCCGTGTTAGGGAGATCCTTAACTATTTTCCAAAGATCCTGACTTGACGGAGGAGGCGCATCCCGACCCGACGGGATGCAGGCAGCCATCACCCGCACCTGCCTGTGGTACGCTGAGTCCCGCGACAGGTCGTCGTCGGGGCAGAGCGCACCAACAAGGCTGCGCATGGCGGTGCCCGCATCCTCGGCGTACCCCTCCGCAAACCTCGTGCCATTGACTACATTCGGCGGCGGCCTAAACCTGCCGCTGGCTGCACGGTATGCGAGGCCCCAAGGGTCCTCGTTAGAGGACTCGGCCAGCTTGTGAAAGTGGTCGAGCTGCGCCTTCTCCATCGAAACCCTATAGCTACTGCGACACTTGTGAAAGGCCTGTCTCGCACTCTCTTCCAGAGCCCCGCCACCCTTCCTCACCGATTGCCACGCTTTCCTCGCCTTATTATGCCTTTTACGCATGGCCTCCAATGAAGGAGACCACCATTCATAACCCCTCACTTTCTTGCCATCCCCACATGTGCCCAGACACTCACCGGCCGTCCACGCGATGACTCGCGTGAACTCCTTACATACCTCGCTTGCGTTCCTCCTCCAGTTGATCCTGCCCACTCGTTCGTGGATCATCGCCTGGAATCGGTCCCAGTCCACACCACGCTCCCGGAACCTATTTGGCGCTACCGACGGCTCCTCAATGCTGGCAACTCCCCGATCCCGCGTGCCACACAGCCTGAAGGAGATGAGCCGGTGGTCGCTGCAGCTCGCGTGCTCGTGAACACACCAGCCGGAAATCCTGGTGCCTCTCGTTGAGAAGGTGACGTCGATGTTGGACTCTCCATTGGCGGTCGCGAAGGTTGGTGGCTGGTCTGCTTGGTTATGCACCACCAAATTCTGGGCCAATAGAAAGTCCTCCATTTGTTCTCTCCGGCGTGCCGCATCGCGGCCTCTTCCTGCAAGTTGCCTAGGCTCACAGTGCCATAAGGGGGAGTGAGCATTGGTGTCGGCCCCCACGAGCACGCGATGTCCCCGCAGGGCTTCCAGCACTCTGGTAAGGTGCTCCAGGTGGGTTGATATGTCCTCAGAGTACTGGAAGTACGCGCTGACGATGTGTGTTGATGTCCCCCTCCAGGCTATGTGACACACCATGCAGTGGCTCGTCGTCAGGTGGTGTAGGGCCGCGCACATCACGTCAAGGCGCGGCAAATAAATACCCGCTTTGGGGTGTGGCCCTTCAGGCAGGAGCAGCTGTCCCATGCGCGCGACAGAAGATTGGGCCGCGGCGTATGGCTCTTGGACTAAGACCACATCCAATCCCAGTTCCGCGGCAATCGCGGGAAGCTCCAGTGTCGCCGCGGCCGAGCCCTGTAAGTTCAGCTGTCCTACGTGGAGACCACTATCCATAGTTGGTTTGATTCACAGCCCGGCTCTCAGCGTATGCCCTTGCGGGACAGTCCCTGGACGCAGTTCGGTGCGTGCCTGATTCCTTTCTCCCAAACTTCTTACACGTTGCGCACGCTGGCACCGCTGCTTGGCACTCCTGGCTCTTGTGCCCGTCCTCCCCGCAGCGTCCGCAAACCATGCTCTTCGCGCGACAGTACTTCTCCGGGTGCCCGTACTGCTGGCACCTGCTGCAACAAGTGACGTCCACGTGGTCCGTCACCTCGACCACATCCCAACCTATGTACACTCTGCCCTTGGCAATTAGGGCTCGACGCAGCTCAAGGGTCGCCTGGCAAACCCACTTGGTCCTCCCGTTTCTGCGGTCCTTTTTGAAGAGGAGACGCAACTCCTTCCCCACTCTCTCGCGTGATCACGTGTCGTCCTCCCTGAGATTCTGCTCTACAATGTCACGGATCACGTCATCCGTGGTTGCTCCCTTGTCGATGCCCGTTAACGCGACTAGGGGTTGCCTTGAGGCGGGTTCTGCCGTTCGCAGCGTGACGGGGACTGCCTTCTTGAGGGCGTCCGCTGCAGCTGCAGAGGTTGTTTGTACGACAACTCCCGCGTTTCCCACCTTTCTGAGTCCCGCCACCTGGATTCCTAGAGACGCGGGGTTCACTGCCACTCGCAGGGCCTCTCTGGTGTCATCGGACGTCTTCAGCTGGTCCTTCTGGTCCTCGGCAGGGTAGATTGCGACAGATGGCCCTAGGGGGCGCGAGATGGGCACTTGGTCCACTTTCCGGCCCAGCCGGAGAGCGTTTGCGAAAGACCTAGTCGGAGCAGACGACGATTAAAAAAAGGTGGCTGGCAGCGGATGGATGCGGGTTGCCCAAGACCGGGTTGGTTGGCGATCTCTGGGGGAGGCCTACGTTCAGCAGTGGATGGCAATAGGCTGATATATATAGTCGGAGCAGGTCCGGGTGCGACGACAGGGGATGATGATGACGGCAGTACCGCCGCCCGCTCGATTCGTTGATTGGCCGCTGCTAACCTGAGAGTGAGGTGGGTGACCACCGCACTCAGCCGCTCTGTGTAGGCGCCAATGGACGCGATCTCGTCCTTGTTCAGCTTTGAGGTCTTTGCCCTGACCGCCTCCATTATTCCACGAGTGCTGCTCGTAACGATGCTGGCCAGCTGCTCCACGGGTGCGGAACGACCGGGACAGCTGCGACCGACTCGCCGCGTGCTGACGAAGGTGGCGCCGGTGCTGGCGCCGACGTAAGCAGGCCTCCCACCGGTGGAACTTCCTTCCTCTTCGTTATACGCCGACGCACCGCCTCCTGCACCTCCTCTGGCGAGGAGAGAAGTCGCTTCTCACCCGCTAGTGGCATCGCCGCAGCCGGAGTCAACACGACCGCCTGCTGCTGTTGTTGTGCCGGAGGGGATAAATCCAAAAGCGCAGGGGGGGTCGAAAAAGCCTGGGGGGGGTTCGCGCAAGCGATTGGCGCGGCCCGAAAAACCCGCCTCCCTCGCGTCGCAGCTCGTCCAGGGCACGCAGTTCTTCCTCCTTTTCCGCAATGGACGCGTCCAGCAGCTCCTGCTGGAGACGCGCCGCATCCTCGTCCGCCATGGCGGCGGGTCACACTGGCCTCCGCGCACCAGTAAAGTAAATAAGTAGTCACAAGAAGTTAATACACGAACAGACACAATGTCCCTCACGGGACATACCCACCACCTCCCATGGCCCCACCGACATCAAGTCATATGGGCCGAAACTCAGGAGACGGCTGCGGACATAGCCCGGGGGCTATCACCGCAGTCGTTTCTTGACTCCATTACAAATTCTTATCCAGTCCCTTGTCGCCTTTCTCCCCTTTCTGGGGCGGCGCACAATCTAACGACCCCACCCTTGGGTCACTACAACACATCACAGCTTCGCTGCCTGTCCGGTTCCAATTTTTATTCGTCGTCTTCTGCTGCTTCCAGCCCGCTCCTGATCTTATGTCATTTGTGCGAGAAGTCTCTCAGCCGCCGGAAGTTAGCCTCAGAGGCAACGAGGTCGCCGTAGTACACTGGTCCCTCCTCCAAGCGCGTAATCCCATCCATCATCGTTTGCCGCTGTTCATCATACAGGGGGCATTTCCACAGAACGTGGTCCAGGCATTCATCTTCCTCACCGCAGTAGCACACACTGACCTCGCAGAGCTTCATCTCATACAATCTCTTCCGGAAACATCCATGCCCCGTCAGGATCTGCGAGACTTGGTAGTCCGACTCAACCCAAGTCGCCTTGAGCCTTGCCGCCACGTCCGGGAAGAACCGATGGAGCTCCCTACCCCTGTCCTCCGTATCCCATCGCTGCTGCCACTTGGCTACAGCCTCGTCCGCGATGACCCTCCTGCCCGTCCTGAAGGCATCTCGCGGGAGATGCCGGATGTCATCAATCATGCCCGCACGGGCCACCTCGAGGTCGGCAGGCAGCACACCCGCTAATACGGGGAGTGCCGCCGTGCTGACGGACCTGTATGCCTTCGTCAGAAGGATGAGGGCCGGTCTCTGGATCCTTAGCAGCGTCGACCTGACCGTATACGTGCTCACGCGCCGCCACCAACATCCCGCCGCGTAGGTGACAGTGGCGACGTAGATACCTTTGTACAGGACCTTAAGGGCCCTGTACCGAATACCCCAGGATGAGGCGGAGACGCGTGACATCTTGCCCAGCCCAGCTGCAGCGCGCTCACCGATCGAAAGAGCGTGTTCCCCGAACGATAGGCTTGCGTCGATCACCACGCCCAGCAACTTGGTGGAGCGTACACCCCTGACCGAGACCCCATCGACCCGCACCGTGGGCGGGCGCCTGGACAAGCCCCCCTTCAGCGTCATGGAGCACGACTTTGAAGGGGAGAAGCCCAGTCGGTTTCGCGTGCCCCATCCGCTAATAAGCTCCATGGCGCACGAAGCTGCCGCCTCTATGCCGGCCCTAGAGTTCGACTCGATGAGGACCGTGACGTCGTCAGCGTACGCCACCACTTTCACGCCGCTCGGGAATGGCAACCGAAGCAAGTCGTCCAGCAGAAGATTCCATAGTGGTGGTCCCACTACAGATCCCTGCGGGCAACCCATGGTCGATGTCTTCCACACGACCCTGCTCCCGGCGAAGAGGCCGACTCTGCGGTTGGAGAAATACCCCGCCAGCATCCGATAGATGTTTGGCGGGCAGCCCCCCCCCCTTCGCCTTGAGCAGGATCATGGGCCACCATGCATTGTCGAATGCTCCAGATATGTCCAGGAAGATGGCCTGGACATACTTGAAGCAACTGCTCTGGACCGTGTCCACGACCTCATTCAGGGCCGTCAACGTTGACCTGCCCCGAGAGAACCCGTGCTGAGATGGAGACACTCCGCGAGTGATGGTTGGCGCCGACGTTAGCATTACGCGTTCCAAGATTTTCCCCAGGACAGGGAGTAGGGTGATGGGACGATACGCTTTGGGATCGGTAAGGGGCTTGCCGTTGCCTTTCGGCAGCACAATCAGCCTACCGTCCTTCCACGTATCGGGGAAGACCCCCTCAACGACGCACTTGCCGAACATGTGCGTCAGTTCGGCACCTGCCGCCCGCCACACATGCCCGACCATGCGCGCCGTGATTCCATCAATGCCCGGGGCCGTGTTAGGAAGTTCCTTGACTATTTTCTCTAAGTCCTGACGCGAGGGAGGTGGCGCATCCCGCCCCGAGGGGATGCAGGCGGCCGCCAAGCGCACCTGTCTGTGGTACAATGAGTCCGACGATGGATCGTCGTCGGGGGATAAGGCCTGCACAAGGCCACGCATGGCGGCGTCTACATCCACGGCGAATCCCTCCGCAAGCCTGACGCCGTTTACCACGTTGGGTGGGGGACGAAATCGGCCGCAAGCGGCACGGTAGGCCAGGCCCCAGGGGTCCTGGTTTCCGGAATCGGCAAGCCTGCGGAAGAAATCGAGCTGCGCCCTCCATCGATGCCCTATACCTACTGCGGCACACATGAAACGCCTGGCGTGCATCCGCTTCCAGGTACCCTCCAGCCTTCCTTACGTCTTGCCATGCTTTCCTCGCCTTGTTGTGCCTTTTGCGCCAGGTCTCCAATGCTGGAGACCACCACTCATAACCCTTCGCTTTTTTACCGTCACCACATGTACCCAAGCATTCACTCGCTGTCCACGCGATAATCCGCGTGAACTCCTTACACACCACACTAGCAGGCTTCGACCAATCAATACTTCCCACTCGCTCGTGGATCCTTGCCTGGAATTGGTCCCAGTCCACCCCGCGCTCCCGAAACCTCCTTGGCACCACCGACGGCTCCGCAGCAGGAGCGGGCTCCCGTCCCCGTTCTCGCGTGCCACACAGCCCGAAGGTGATGAGACGGTGATCGCTGCAGCTCGCGTGCTCGTGTACTCGCCATTCGTCAACGACGCACCCCCTCGTTGAAACGGTCACATCGATGTTGGACTCCCCGTTGACCGTGGCGAATGTAAAGGGTTGGCCGGCCACGTTGTGGATTTCTAGGTTGTGGGCCAACAGGAAGCCCTCCAGTTCCTCGCGTCGACGGGCCACTTCACGGCCGCGCCCGGTGTAGTGCCGTGGCAGTGAGTGCCACAGCGGCGAGTGCGTGTTGACGTCTGCCCCCAGGAGCTCGCGATGGCCCCTTAGTGCTTCCAGTACTCTGGTAAGATGTTCCAGATGCGGTGCGATGTCCTCAGAGTACTGGAAGTACGCGCTGACTAGGTGCAGCGATGAGTCCCCCCAGGCTATGTGGCACACGACGCAGTGCGCGCTGCATAGGTGCGGCAGCACGGCGCATGCAGCGTCCATTCTGGACAGGAAGACCCCTACTTTGGGGCAGGGGCCCTCGGGCAGTAGAAGTTGCCCATGCGCCGCGACTGCTTCCCGTCCCGCCGTGTACGGCTCCTGCGCCAGGATGACGTCCAGGTTTTCATCCTGCGCTAACCGTGGCAGCTCAGCAGTGGCCACTGCCGAGCCCGCCAGGTTCAATTGTCCTACACGCAACTTACCCATGGTAGTTCGTCTGGCTCACCGCGTTCTGCTCGGCGTGGGCCCTGGCCGGGCAGTCACGGGACGCGGTGCGGTGAGTTTGCGCCCCCTTCCTGCCAAACCGTTTGCAGGTGGCGCAGGTTGATGCCTTGGCCTGGCACTCGGCATTCTTGTGGCCTTCCTCGCCGCAGTTTCCGCACACCATGGCTTTCGCCCGGCAATACTTCTCGGGGTGTCCATACATCTGGCACCTGCTACAGCACGTGACGGCTACGTGGTCCGTCACCTCAACCACGTCCCACCCGATGTAGATCCTGCCCTTGTTGATCAGGGTGCGCCTCAACTCCTGGGTGGCTTGGCACACCCATCTGGTCCGATTCCCATGCCGGTTCCTCTTAAACAATAGCCGCAGCTCCTTGCCCAACCTCTCCCTGGGCCACTCCTCGTCCTCCTTGAGGTTCTGCTCTTTCAGGTCCTCCAGTACAGCTTCTAATGTGGCCTCCTTGTCTATACCCGTAAGGGCGATGAGGGGTTGCCGCTCCGTTGGCTCTGTAGTGCGCAGGGTCGCAGGGACCGCCTTCTTCAGAGCATCCACTGCCGCCGATGAGGTCGTCTGGACGACAACCCCCGCGTTCCCGACCTTCCTCACCCCCGCGATTTGTAAGCCAAGCTGCCCCGGACGGACAGCTCCCAGCAGTGCCCGACGCGTGTCCTCCGCTGTTTTGAGGGCGTCCCTCTGGTCCTCCGCAGGATAAATCACGACGGAGGGACCAGGGGGGCGAGCAATGGGGACCGGCTCCTGGCCCTTCCCTAGGCGTAGGGCATGCGCGAAGCTCCTTACCTGCGGCGCTGACGTCACCGACGGTCCACACAGCGCCTGCTCCCTGACCTTCCCCTCAGCCAAGAGAGCGCGGTTCTTGGCCGCCGCCACACGAAGGGTTAGGTGCAGCACGACCGCGGCCAGCCGCTCCGTGTGCACCCCGATGGCCGCAATCTCGTCCTTATTAAGCTTCGAGGTTTTTCCCTTTACCGCGTCCATGATGCTTCTCGTAGAGGCAGTGGCTAGGCCTGCGAGTGACGCCACGGGTGCAACAGTGAGCTCGTCGCTTACCTCCTGTACTGCAGTGGTGGGGGGGGGGGGGGGTGATGGCGGCGCCGTCTGAGGCCGCGCTAGCAGGCCCCCAATCGGCGGCACTTCAGCGCGAGCCGCTCTCCTGCCCACACGCCGACGTAGAGCCTCCTGCACTTCCTCCGGAGAAGTGAGAAGCCGCTTCTCGCCCACAAGGGGGAGAAAGCTCCCCTCGGCTCCCGGCGGCGTCGTTGGCTCGACCTCTCCCATGGGCGTGCTAAAGCCCTGAGGCGGCGTGCGCGCATGGACAGACCTCACGGGACAAACCCACCACCTCCCATGGCTCCACCGACATTATGTCATATGGGCCGAAACTCAGGAGACGGCTGCGGACATAGCCCTAGGGCTATCACCGCAGTCGTTTCTTGACTCCCTTACAAATTGCCATGTGTCCCTTAACACTCTTCCCCTTACTAGGGCATGCACAATCACAACCACAGAGTAGTACTCCGCTGCCCGTCAGCTCCTGGGCCTCTGTTCGCCTTATTGTCGCAGTGACGAATTACTCCTAGCCGAGCGTTCATATGGTTCCATCACCCACTTGCCGTTCTTCCTGCTCCCTCCGGGCGGCGTGCCACGCATGCGCGAACTCCCGCAGCCGCGCAAAGTTCGCCGGTGAGCTCACGAGATCGCCGTAGTAAACCGGGCCGAACCCCACGCGACTGATCCCATCCATCATCTTACACCTAGCCTCTGCATACAGGGGGCAGACCTACAGCGCGTGGTGCAGGTCTTCCTCTTCCATACCGCATACACACATGCCATCCTCACATAGCGCCATTTCATGCAGCCTCTTCCGGAAACATCCGTGTCCCGTGAGAATCTGGGACAGCTGGTGGTCCGGCACGATCCAGTGCGACCTGAGTCGATCCATAACGTCCGGAAAGAAACGGAACAGCTCCCGTCCTTTCCCCTCACTCGTCCATCTCTTCTGCCAGGCATCCATCACCTCATTCCAAATCGCTCGCTTACGTCGGGCCAGCTCGCGACGCCTCAAGCCCCGCACCACCTGTGCCCCGGCCGCGGCCTGGCGCTCCTCATCGAACCGCCCAGCACGGATCACCTCAAGGTCGGCCGGGAGAACCCCGCCCAGCACCGCCAACGCAGCCGTACTGGTAGACCGGTACGCCTTCGTGAGCAGCACCAGGCTGGGTCTCTGGCACCTGAGCAGCGCACTCCGAACAACATGCAGCGCAGCCCTTCGGTACCAACAGGCCGTAGCATACGTTACCGTGGCTACGAACGTGCCCCTGTAAAGGACGCGCAGTCTGGGATATCGAATGCCCCAGGAGGACGCCGAGACTCTCGACATCTTCCCGAAGCATTTGGCCGCGCGTTCCCCTATCGACACCGCATGCTGCGCGAATGACTGATTTGCGTCGAGTACCACCCCCAGAACCGTCGTGGACGCAACACTCCTGACTGAGTCCCCGGCCAATCTGACAATGGGGGGCCGCTGGAGTTTCCCCCTGACCGTCATCATAGATGACTTTGCAGGGGAAAAACCCAGCCTGTTCCTGGCGCCCCATGCCGCGACCAAGACCATGGTTTCCTTGGCCGCCGCCTCAATCCCAGAGCGGGATGAGACCTCAATCAGGATTGTCACGTCATCCGCATACGCGACTATCCGGACGCCGGCGGGCAGTGGTAGCCGAAGCAGATCGTCAAGTAGTACTTTCCATAGACTCGGACCCAGGACTGACTCCTGGGGGCAGCCCATAGTGGATACCTTCCACACCACAACAAATAACCCAACTTGCCGGCGAGCGAAGTAGTCCGCCAACATCCTGTAGATGTTGGGCGGACACCCCCCCCCCGCTTGACTTTCGTCAGGATCATTGGCCACCAGGCGTTGTCGAAGGCACCCGAGATGTCCAAGAATATGGCCTGCACATACTTGCCGTGGCCCTCTTTGGCGGCGCGCATGATATCATTAAGCGCTGTAACGGTGGACCTGCCACGAGAGAATCCGTGCTGGGAAGCCGAGATCTGGTTGCCGATCGTGGGAGCGCAGCTTAATATGACGCGCTCTAAAATTTTCCCGAGCACAGGTAGCAGCGTTATGGGTCTGTAGGCCTTGGGGTCGGTCAACGGCTTGCCATTGCCTTTAGGCAGGACAAGCAACCGGCCCTCCTTCCACACATCCGGAAACACCCCATCCGACACACACTTGCCGTACACCGCGGTAACTTCCGCGGGACGGCTTCCCACACATTCTTCACTATTCGTGCACTGACTCCGTCCAATCCCGGTGCCGTGTTCGGAAGGCTCCTGATGATCCCTCCCAGACTATCACGAGAAAGAGGAGGCGCAGCATGGCCTGACGGGATGAGCGAGGCGGCGACGCGAACCTGCCTGTGGTATACCGAGTCCGCGGACGGGTCGTCATCCGGGCAGAGCGCCTGCAGGAGGCCGGTCGCCGCGTCCCCCACAGTGCACGCAAAGCCCTCCGCCAGTTCTAAGCCATTAATGACCCGGGAAGGCGGCCTGAGTCTGCCACTGGCAGCACGGTAGGCCAGCCCCCACGGATCCGTGTTACCAGACTCGGCGATCTGCCGGAAGTGCCCCAGCTCCGCCTCCTCCATTGCCTTTCGCTATCTTGCTCGCACCTCATGAAATTCCGCTCTCAGTCTCACCACTCTCGGCCCCCCGCCCTTACGCGAACCCTGCCATCTACACCTCGCCTTACAGTTGGATTTCCGAAGCTTCTCTAGCTCCGGACTCCACCACTCATACCCCGCGTCCTTTGGTGGCCCTTTCACCACCAGACATTGGCGCGCCGTATTCACTATCACATTCGTAAATTCCCTACAAACAAAGGACGCCGGCTTGGTCAAGTCAAGCATTCCCATCCGCGCGTGAATCGTCTGCTGGAAGCGCAGCCAGTCCACCCCTTGATCCCGGAAGCGCACCGGCTCTCCGCCTGGCTCAGCGCTGTGGCGTCTCCCAGTTGCACCCACCTGGTAAGTGATTAGACGGTGGTCGCTGGGGCTGGCTCCCTCATGGACCGTCCAGCATTCCGCCGTGACACTCCTCGTCGACAGCGTCAAGTCAATATTGGACTCACCGTTTGGGCCACTGAAAGTGAAGGGTTGGCCCTCCTCGTTATTAACGGTGAGCCTGTGCGCAGCAATGAAAGCCTCCAGACTCGCCCGTCTGTGCTCCGCGTCATGGCCTCGGCCAGTGTAGTGGCGGGGCGCGCTGTGCCACATGGGCGAGTGCGCATTAACGTCCGCGCAAATAATAATTCTCCTCCCGCGTAAGGCCTCCAAAACTCCTTCCAGGTGGTGCAAGTGGCGGTCGATCGGTTCGCTGTACTGGAAATACGCTGAGACCACGTGCAGGTCCCATTCCTGCAAGTGCAGCACGAGGCAGTGGTCCGTAGTGAGATGTTGCAGCACTGCGCAGGCCGCCCCGCGCCGATGAATGTACACCCCAGCTTTGGCGGTAGGTCCGCGCTGCACTATGTCCTCGGCGGCCTGCGCATACTGCTCTTGCAGGAGTACGACATCTATCCTTAACTGGCGGCATATCGCAGGGAGCTCCCTCGTGGCGAGTGCCAACCCGGCGAGATTAAGCTGCCCAATTCTCTGAGGCAGCCTAGACATATTGGGTCATGGCTACGTTCCGCTGTGTTGCGTATATCCTCGCCGGGCAATCTCTTGCAGCGGTCTTGTGACCCGCCGCCTCCTTCTTCCCAAAGCGTTTGCAGGTGGCGCAGCATGTAATGGTCGCCTTGCACTCCTCCCCGCGATGGCCAGTAGCTCCGCATCGATGGCACGTGGCCTCTGCCGAACGGCATGCGCGCTCAGGGTGCCCATATTGCTGGCACTTGGAGCAGCAGGTTACATCCACGTAGTCCGTAACCTCGACGGCCTGCCACCCGATATATACACGCCCTTTCCTTAACATCGCCTCACGAAGCTCCGCCGAGCAGGCGAAGATGACAGCGGTCGCCTGGGCCGCCCCGCGCGAGCGGTTCTTCTTAAATGCGCCGGTCGCCTCCTTCTGGATCCGCGAGAGCGGCCAGGCAGGGTCTTCTTTAAAATTCTGCTCATGCAGAGTGCCCAGCACCTCATCAAACGACGGGTCCCCATCGAGCCTGTTTAGGCACACCAGCGGCTGCTTCTTTTTGGGCTCTATGACCCTGAGCGTCGCAGGTACCGCCGCCCGGAGCCTGGTAGCTGCTGCGTCTGTGGTAGTTTGGACCAGTACACCGGCGTTGCCCACCTTCCGCATCTTCGTAACTTGGACCCACAGTTTGGCCGGGTCCACCGCCTTCTTCAATCCGCCTTCGTCTCCTCGGCGGTCTTGAGAGCGCCGTTCTCCTCCGCCGGGTAGAAGGCCAATAGTGACCCTGGAGTATCCTGGATCCTGATAGGCTCCTGATATTGATATTGCGGCAGCTTCAGGACCGACGCGTACGATGTGGTTAGCGACGCCTGCTGCCCGTCCATCCGTGGTCCACTGCGCCCGAGCGGGGCCGATGCGGCCTTGGCCTCTGCTGCCGCAAGACGGAGCGCCAGATGCGTAACTACGGCGCTCAGCCGCTCTGTGTGCGCGCCTATCGATGCTATCTCGTCTTTGTTTAACTTTGAAGTTTTACTTCTGACCGCCTCCATGATGCCCCTAGTGCTGCCGGTGGCGAGACCGGCTAGAGTCTCGACCGATGCAGTCGCCATTGGGTATGTCTGGTGTATGAGTTCCTGGTCTGGTGCCGTATCGGCAGCAACGGCAGCAACTGCAGCTGCTTGTCTGGGTTCTTCAGGGCGCGCCTGGGGCGGGGGGGGGCGCTGTGAGCACTCCGCTGATGGGGGGCACCTCCTTCCTCCTAACAATTCGGCGGCGCACCGCCTCCTGGACTTCCTCCGGCGACGCCAGGCGCCTCTTCTCGCCCGCCAGCGGCGACAATGGAGTCCCGATATGCGGCGGCGACAGGTCCATCAAGTTTTGGGGCGGGGTCGAGAACGCTTGGGGGGCGGGTACGCGCGAGCGACAAGCGCGGCGTGAACAACCCGCCACCCTCACGCCTCAACTCCTCCAGCGCCCGCAGCTCCTCCTCCTTAGCCGAGATCGACGCTTCAATCAGCGCCTGTTCCCGCTCAGCCTCCTCGTCCGCCATGGTGGCGGGCCACGCTAGCGTACGCGCACCAGTAGCAAACACCAAGAAAGAAACACACAAGGACACACAGAAAAGTAAATTAATACACGAACAAGCTTCGGACTTAGTCGGATTCGTCAATACACGAACCACCGAGCTTGTTCGCGTAATAACGTCACTATCGCACAAGCGTCACTGTCGCGAAGTATGGCTGACGGCTGTCATACGTTGACAGCTGTCAGTACACACAAACGTCACTGTCGCACTGGGAGGGGGGAAACGTCACTGTCGCAAAAGTGTCACTGTCACACGAAGCGTCAGAGTCGCACAAACACGCCGGGGGGTGCGGGGGGTAAGCCCACCCACTAAACACTCGCGTTCGCTCACAAGCCAAGATGGCCGCGGCGATATATGGCCGAACCCGCAAGAAGGAGCAGGAGCCACCGAGTTTTCGCGTCGGCCAATAGCAAAAAAGCACGAAATAAATTCAGCGCGGAGACAACACACAACCGCTCGCCTCGAACGCAGGAAGCGAAGAAAAAAAACCTCACGGGACACTCCCTCCAACCTTCCCATGGCCCTACCAACTTTCGTTATACGGGCTGAAACGTGGGGCGGCTGCGGACATAGCACCCTTGGCTATCTTAAGTAAGTCCGCAGGCGCTTCTTGATCCCATACAAATTTTGCCATGTGTGTCCCTCGCACATTCTCCCTTAATAGGGCTGTGAACAAAACAAACAAGTAAATACTTCGCCGTCGGGCAGACCGTGCTCATCTTCTCTCCTTTTCCTCTTTCTCCAACTGACTCCTGACGGCGTGCCAGCCATGCGCGAACTCCCGCAGCCTCTCAAAGTTCGCCGGTGAGTTTACCAGGTCGCCGTAGTAGATCGGGCCGGCCTCCGCGCGGCTGATCCCATCCATCATCTTGCACCTCTCTTCTTCATACAGGGGACAGACCCACAGCACATGGTGTAGGTCTTCATCTTCCATACCGCAATAACACACACTGTCCTCACACAACTTCATATCATGCAGTCTTCTCCTGAAACACCCATGTCCCGCGAGAATCTGGGATACCTGGTGGTCAGGTACGACCCAGTAGGACTTAAGCCGTACCGACACATCCGGGAAGAAACGAAACAGCTCCCTACCTTTCTCCTCATTCGTCCATCGCTTCTGCCATGCACTCACCGTATCATCCCAGATCGCACTCTTACGCCGGGCCAGCTCTCTCCTACGAGCCACCACTTCTTCTCACGGGACAAACCCACCACTTCTTCTCACGGGACAAACCCACCACCTCCCATGGCCCCACCGACATCAAGTCATATGGGCCGAAACTCAGGAGACGGGTGCGGACATAGCCCGGGGGCTATCACCGCAGTCGTTTCTTGACTCCATTACAAATTCTAGTCCTTGTCCCAGTTCGCCATTCCCCCCTTTCTGGGGCGGCGTGCTAGCGTAGCCCCACTTATGGGCTGACACACAGGTACAGCTTCGCTGCCCGACCTAGCTTTGCTCTACAGTTCGAGCTCCCTTCTTATCTCGTGCCAGGCGTGCGCAAACTCTTTGAGCCGCCGGAAGTTGGCCTCCGAGGCGACGAGGTCGCAGTAATGAACCGGTCCCTCCTCCAACCGAGTGATCCCATCCATCATCTTGCACCGTATGTCCTCATACATGGGGCATCGCCACAGGACGTGGTCCAAACTTTCGTCCTCTTCACCACAGTAGCACACGCTTTCTCACTCAGCCTCATGTCACACAGCCTCTTACGGAAACATCCATGCCCAGTCAGGATCTGTGAGACCTGATAGTCCGGTTCAACCCAGGTTGCCCTGAGTCTAGCCGCCACGTCCGGGAAGAATCGATATAATTCCCTACCCTTGTCCTCCGCTGCCCATCGCCGCTGCCAATTGGCTACGGCATCGTCTGCGATATCTCTTTTCCCTGCCCCGAGCGCATCCCTCGGCAAGTGGCGAATGTCGTCGATCAAGCCCGCACGAATCACCTCGAGGTCGGCCGGCAGTACGCCCGCCAAGACTGGCAGCGCCGCGGTGCTGACCGACCGGTACGCCTTCGTCAGAAGGACGAGCGCGGGCCTTTGCGTTCTTAGCAGCGCCGACCTGACCGCGTATACGCTAGCGCGTCTCCACCAGCACCCCGCTGCGTACGTAACAGTAGGGACAAAGATGCCCTTGTACAGGACCTTAAGGGCCCTGTACCTAGTTCCCCAGGACGACGCTGAGACATGCGACATTTTGCCCAGCCCTGCTGCAGCACGCTCGCCGATGGACTGAGCGTGTTCCACGAACGAAAGGCTCGCATCAATTACCACACCCAGGACTTTGGTCGAGCGCACGCTCTTGACTGAGGTCCCATTGAGTCTGACCGTGGGCGGGCGCTTGGACAGTCCCCCCTTCAAGGTCATGGAATATGACTTTGTCGGGGAGAAGTCCAGCCTGTTCCGAGCCCCCCACTCACTGATTTGCGCCATGGCGCACGAGGCAGAAGCCTCGATGCCGGCTCGAGAGTCAGACTCAATGAGGATCGTAACATCATCTGCGTACGCGACCACACTTACGCCGACTGGGTAAGGCAACCGAAGCAAGTCGTCCATGAGAAGGTTCCATAGTGGTGGACCCACTACAGAGCCCTGCGGGCACCCCATGGTCGAGACCTTCCACATGACCCCGCTCCCGGCGAAGAGCCCGACACGTCGGTTGGAGAAGTACGCCGTCAGCATCCTATAGATGTTGGGCGGGCACCCCCCGCTCTTCGCCTTGAGCAGGATCATGGGCCACCATGCGTTATCAAAGGCCCCAGATATGTCCAGGAAGATGGCCTGGACATATCTATACCGGCTGTCCTGCACCGCACGAAGAATCTCATTCAGCGCTGTCAGCGTCGACCTTCCCCGAGAAAACCCGTGCTGGCACGGCGAGACACCACGCGTGATCGACGGCGCGCACTGTAAAATAACCCGCTCCAGGATTTTGCCCAGGACAGGAAGCAAGGTGATGGGCCGATACACTTTAGGATCGGTCAAAGGCTTACCGTTGCCCTTTGGCAAAACAATAAGCCTACCGTCCTTCCACGTATCAGGGAAGACACCCTCCACGACGCACATGCCAAACATGCGTGTCAGCTCCGCATTCGCGGCCCTCCACACATGCCCGACAATGCGCGCCGTGATCCCATCGATACCCGGAGCCGTGTTAGGGAGATCCTTAACTATTTTCCAAAGATCCTGACTCGACGGAGGAGGCGCATCCCGACCCGACGGGATGCAGGCAGCCATCACCCGCACCTGCCTGTGGTACGCTGAGTCCCGCGACAGGTCGTCGTCGGGGCAGAGCGCACCAACAAGGCTGCGCATGGCGGTGCCCGCATCCTCGGCGTACCCCTCCGCAAACCTCGTGCCATTGACTACGTTCGGCGGCGGCCTAAACCTGCCGCTGGCTGCACGGTATGCGAGGCCCCAAGGGTCCTCGTTGGAGGACTCGGCCAGCTTGTGAAAGTGGTCGAGCTGCGCCTTCTCCATCGAAACCCTATAGCTACTGCGACACTTGTGAAAGGCCTGTCTCGCACTCTCTTCCAGAGCCCCGCCACCCTTCCTCACCAATTGCCACGCTTTCCTCGCCTTGTTATGCCTTTTACGCATGGCCTCCAATGAAGGAGACCACCATTCATATCCCCTCACTTTCTTGCCATCTCCACATGTGCCCAGACACTCTCCGGCCGTCCACGCGATGACTCGCGTGAACTCCTTGCATACTTCGCTTGCGTTCCTCCTCCAGTTGATCCTGCCCACTCGCTCGTGGATCATCGCCTGGAATCGGTCCCAGTCCACACCACGCTCCCGGAACCTATTTGGCGCTACCGACGGCTCCTCGATGCTGGCAGTTCGTCGGTCCCGTGCCCCACACAGCCTGAAGGTAATCAGCCGGTGGTCGCTGCTGCTCGCGTGCTCGTGTACCCGCCAGTCGACCGTCGTGACTCCCCTCGTTGACATCGTGACGTCAATATTGGACTCCCCGTTGGCGGTGGCGAAGGTTGGTGGCTGGTCTGCTTCATTGTGCACCACCAGATCCTGGGCCAGCAGGAAGCCCTCCATTTCTTCACGGCGGCGCGCCACTTCGCGGCCTCTCCCAATGTAGTGGCGCGGCATACAGTGCCACATGGGAGAGTGGGCGTTTGTATCGGCTCCCACGAGCACGCGATGTCCCCGCAGTTTTTCCAGTACTCTGGTAAGGTGCTCCAGGTGGGTCACAACAACGTTGGGGGCCAGCTTCCAGTATAACCAGTGTGTCAGATGTGCATTCACCGTTACTTACTTAGTTGATAAACATTACGTTTATCTTTTACAGGGACGACCAACTAGAACGAATGAAACCGGAACCCGTCACCTGTCCAGATTGGCGATCATGCTACGCGTGATACCGTGATACGGTGATCGGATCGGGCAAATGATCATATTATGTGAATCCGCCATGAGGCTCAATTTACACTGCGCGCGACAGTAGCCACGGGAATGCTCGAGAATTCTCCGAGACTTGCTCCTTTTTAGCTTCTATCTAATTTGAATGTTAAAACAATTGATTTAAATCTCGTTATACTACGTTTCAAAATTCCGCATTCCTTCCTTTCGCCCGCTGTGTAAATTGAGCCTTATGCTCGTATAGCTAGTTTTTGTGTATATAAATTAGAATCCTAGTACATAGATGGTGACCGCCATAAAGGCATCATCACCTAGCTTTATATAAACAGTTTTGTTGATAATAACTTAGAATCATTAGTTTGTAGCTGCAATACATAAATTAGATTCACATTCGTCCACTGACGCGACGACCGCTTCACTGAGGTCTCGCGCGGCGCGGTGATATTTATGTAAGCGCACTCACCGCGAGTTTTGCGAGCAATCAGATGGACGACGCTTGAGGCGCCCCCTCACTGATTATTTAGGTACTATAATTCAATACGTCATGTTATTTAGTAAGATCCCAACTGAAATCCTATTGGTCAATTTGTTTAGTGGTAAATTATTAATAAGCCAACTACTTGTAACATATTGTGTAGCTTTAAGTTCTGTACATATTTTTGTAAATATACATTCTACTTTATACATCGGACCTATCAACATCTGGAGTATTATTTTACCTTCACCACCTCAGCGCTACAAGTTCATACACAGGTGGTGTTCGCGACGGAGCGTCACCAAAAGACTTATGCTAGTTTAAGTTTATATAAATTGGTATTTGGTCGCGACAGAACATCATTCGATACATTTACACAGATAGTTCATTTTACATAGCTTAGATTCAGGGGCCAGTACATTAGGCTACAACAATCTGTCAATAGCTTTTCAACTTTATCACAACAGCTTAAGGTTCATATTCAATCGGGAAAAGGGGTTCGAACCTTATGCTATGGAAGCTGGCATATCGGCCCAGCGCCATTTTGTTTTTTAGAAATGGCGGCGCTCTCTGGTAGTGATATGTATGGATAGAGGACTCATTCATCAATGTCAAGTAACACGGTACCCTAAAGTGTCACGTTACCGAGATATTTGAAGGTAAAGATCGACAATAAGCACAACGACAATCATTATAAATAGACTTTTTACGTGTCTATATGCGTCAAATTGTATCCAAATATTCGTTCCCAGGTAGATTATTATTATTACTGTTTATTGGAAGAGAGTACAGTCAGCAAAGGAGATAAGTATCCATGTCGTCGGGAATAGTTGAAGATTTCTTAGAAACCAATGGGGACTTTCAAAAGAAATTTTATTAAATCATTGAACTGTTTATTTTCTATTAATTGTATTTTATTTTATTCATAAACACCTTTTGGTTTCTAAGTAAACTTCAACTGTTTCCGGCGACAAGGATACTTATCTCCTTTGGTGACCGTACATTACATACTATTAGTAGAAGTAGTTTGCACGTGCTCCTAGGTGTATGTAATGTACCTACTCTCTTTCAATAAACAGTAATAATAAAAATCAACCTGTAAATGATTATTTACACGTAATAACATCGTGCGCGGAGATTTCGAAAAAAAATCAAAATGGTGGGCGGGTCGATATGCCAGATCGGTTCTATCCCCTTTTACAATTTGCTATGGCTTGATGGCATCTGTCACATGTCTTAACAAAATAGTATAGCAACATTTGTGAATAGGTGTGTATTAATCACAGTTTTTGTAATGTTAACGTATTATTCATATAAGAACGACAATATCACCTATAAACATCGGCTAAATGGGTTACTTTTATGTATACATAGTAGTCATAGTTGTTTGAGTATCTATTTACCCTAGACCTGGCTCCGGACATAACTTGGTAAGTAGGTAATCATTTTGATAGAAAAGCCCGTTTGATTGAGTTTGTAGGTGATACGGCCATAGTCTTACCATAGATAAAATGTAGGTGTTCAGTGGCGCCTCACTCCCTGAAATGCCTAGGTGGTGGTGGTGGTTTTGGAAGTTATATGTTCCAAAATATAACTTGCCTAACCCCACAAACCCGCTTGGTGTTACCGTTTGTTAGATGAAAATGGAACCAATAGTTTCCAGATAGAATAGCGTGAACAATAGTCTTACATAGAATTTTAGCAATTTTTCGTTTATTTAGCTGAAAAAACTTTTGGACTGATATAGTTGCACACATAACGGTGACACCAAACGATAGATGGTTTCATAGGGAATCCAACGACATATGACAATGAAAATATACCTAATTATGGAAATAATTGCCGGCTGTCAGTACAGTAAAGTTTTGAAGTAACTAATCGACCAAGCCAAAAATAGAATTCGTAGTCATCGGCAAGAAATATTTTACATCTTCAAAACCCTCAAGAAAGGCCAGCAGGTACTTCCCGGAACAGTCATGGAGAATCAATACTTGTGTTTTTAATATGAATATTGTATGCCACAATGACACTGCTCACATAAATCACACTTTCATCCTTTTCTCGTGTAATTTATTATTACCGGTCGAACGGGGTGAGATTGATTAGTTTTGAAATAAAAACCTACATAGCTTTTACAGTATTAGAATAAAAAATATGAAAAAAAATAAAATTAATGACGACTTTTTGAATGATAACACAATTAACTTTGTTTAAGTATGTAGTATGTATATCTACTTAAAATTGATTAATGATTTAGGAGAAAAAAAATGATAACCTGTCCATTTTATTGATATTGAAAATGGGGCTGCTTTGATAACACCCACAATTTGCATTGCTGCTTTAAATTCACCCCGACGTAGAACGTATTTTTGACCAATATTCAGGGTTAACTTTGAACGTAATTTTTTCCACTTCCAACCAATGACGTCTTATAACGACGTATAATATTATCATTGCTTCCAGTGTGTTACACCGTTTACAAAACATGGCGTAATTACTTAAATTCTTAATATAAGATTAAATAATCGGCTGTCTTTAATTTTACGGGTAAAAATTAGTAAAATATTAGAATTTTAGGTAATTATCAAAGTTACCTCTTGTTTTGAAAGTCACCCCGTTTGACGGTACCTACTTTTTTGTTCGTTTTACCACATTGTTAGTAGATATTGGTATCTTCCAACGGATTTCGAGAGGTCGAAATCTGGTTCCTTTTAATTACCTACCACAGGCACCAGCGATTCGCAATTCTTTTGTAACTTGTCCAATAAAAATGTTACTACTTACCTATATTAAATATTATTATATTTCGATTTGATTTATAGTATATTTACAAACCAAAATATAATAATATTTAATATAGGTAATTTATAGGTATTTATATAACATGTATAAGTAAGTAGTACCTACTGAATCATTAGGAGATGTCTTTAGACACTTACTGGTATTTATATTCTCGAATTATGTATATTTTGTTTAACACAACACACCCACATTTGTTTAAATACAATAGGCTTATGTTTAACGATCCTCCAGATATAGTAAATGATCACCAACATTTAACCAAAGTATTGTAGAAATGTATGAGTTTCATTGTAAAAAGCGATTTGGTTCTGGCCCGTAGGGGGTCACAGTGTTAACCTAACCATGTCGAATCCTCCCCAGGGGGGACGGGTCCTAAGATTTGGTAATCATTTACTATTTTTGGTGGTCATTATATTTATTCCTAATACAATATGCAATATTTTAATTTAAAATTAAATTCAAAAAGATACATTCAGAGGCAGTATATGACATTAATTTACCAGTTATTAACAATATGATGTATTAAAAAAAGTAGGTACCTATGTTACTGCTATTCGTGTGTACAATCAGTTATCGCAAACAATTAAATGGTATTTCCATTTAATTGTTTATACATAAATTTAAAAAAAATAGTTGAAAATGTATACCTACCTATTATAATCTGCATGAGTTTTTTGATAAAAAATAATATTCATTAATTTCCTAATTTATAAAAATACTATTGCTTATCCGACTTTGGTAGACTGTAGAAACAAAAAATTTAATGTTTAATAAAATAAGAACTGAATGTACCTGCACAGTTTAAATATATCTTTCATCTTTATAGTCTGTTATTTTTACGAAACCCCGTTCTCATCAACACTCCAGTACCTACATAAAACCCAAACGGAATTCCTGTTGTACCTCTGGAACCTATAGATATACCAAATTCGCTAGATATTATAAAAAAACCTACTCCCTTAATTTTATTCCAGTGCCGGCTACTCGCTTGGCGAGTTCAGTGTGTTTCGGTCATATTTTCAAAACGCTTGCGTATATTCTGTTCAAAATTACAGTGTAGACTTATTATGATGTTATTTAAACATTTGTATGGTGCCCTGGATGCAAATCACATTTTTATATTTGGAAGAAAAAAAAATCATTCTGCAATGCCATGAACTCGCTGGGCGAGTTCAATGCCGTGGGTTCCCAACATTTTAACGTCGTCGTCACAATTGGATAATACTTATTATATGAACCTAAAGAAAGTACCACAAACATCTAGCTCTTCATTAATAGATATGGTTTCAAGTTTGATTTTTGAGAAGGTTGATGTGGCGTTCTAAAACGTTTATTGAAATTAGATCGTATGATGTTTAGAACTTTAGTTATTATTTCAAATCTGTGTCTCCACCAGATAAAATCATATTCATAGCCATAGCCATTTGTTTGATGCAGTGTTACCAGCACGGAAAATAAAACATCAATTTCATTCTGTAATCGATATTGGTAATAAAAAATAAAGTGTTTGTCTGCAAAACGAGTACCGATCAATACTGTATGAGAAGAATATATATATACCTACTCACTAGCTGTTGCCCGCAACCTAGTCCGCGTGGTTATGAAGATAGATAAAGATAAGATAGAAGATAGTTTAATGATGTTTAACGCAGACTATTTTTACGTTTAAGTCAACAGAAAATGCCTATTTTATGTCACTTTGGGCACTGTAGTGAGTTGGCCATTGTCAGATCAGGAGCAACACACGCGGCATATTTTCCAGCGGCCTATTCGCTAGCGCAGTCTATTGAGTGCTTTTCATTTAAGCTACTGCAAATCACTCTGAAGTGCCAGGTGGTCCTGGGTTGAACAAAGTTCAGTGGCGGTAGGTGATGTTCCCACAACTTTCACCTGCCATACGTGGTTTGTCTTGGATGGCCTGTGTGCTGCGCTTATTATAAGATACATACACAGTGGTATCCAGGGGAAAATAAAAAGAAATATTTGAGATATTACTTGATGAAACTAATAACCTACGTAAATGTTGTTGTAATAATAGTACATTATGGTTCTAGTGTGTAATGTTGGTGATTACCGCTGAGGCGCCATTGAGACCCGAGCCGTTAGGTGAGGGTCTTAAGAAAGCCGAGGACGGTAATCATCAATACACACGTGTATCATACGACGTTTTTCAACACACTTGTGAAAAAATAATACTTAAAAATCATTTTCAACAGTGAAAACGAGTTGTGAAAAACATTCGCAATAGCGGGAAACATTAATCAGGTTTCCTATGCGCGCGCATCAAAGCAAACAATGGCGATCGGCCATAGACTAAAAGAATGAGGTTTCTTTTTTTTTGTCTTTTCGTGGATAGCGTTCTAGCCACGTACAAAATGGGGAATTCAAAGTTTTCTTTATTACAGAGAAAACAAAGTTACATTTGAGTGAAAGTTTTATTTATTAAAAACATAATCTATCTATTTAAATACGAAGTTGCATGAAATGAGCAAGCAATAGGTACATTAATTTATCTGTACTATTGAACACGATCTTTTTTGTATCTAAACTTTTATAAGAACAAAGCAACTCAACCAATAAAATAAAAAAAAACCTAGGGGTTTTTTTTAATTATTTGTGAGTATTTTGTGAGTTATAGGTAACTCACTTGTGAATAATAGCAATGAAAAAGTCACAGTTTGATTACAGGTATCATTATGTACCTAATTGCGGTGAAATTAGAGCCATTTTATGAGCAAGTGTGTTGAAAAAAATATTAAGGTTTCGATTCATTTGAATTTCATTTAGTTGTAGGTATTTTGTATTTGTTGTATTTTATGGCATCAATAAATGTTTGATGAACACATAGAGTTAGATTACCTATATTCCCTTGAACTGGCCCTGTCATAAAATCTGTTTCTACCTGACATATCTTAACTATATTCTATCTCTCTACCAATTATCAGGTACAAAATGCCTAGGATTTATATATAAACTTACTAGAGCCCTAAATCTAGGTGGTCACAAAATTATTTCTTAGTGAATGTCTCCTACTCATAAACTCTAGACTTGCTAAATTTAAGGACTAACTTTCATACAAACTCAATCCGGCTCTGTTGCAAAATCCATTCGTAGCGGACGTCTACTAACTACCTCCCTGCCAAATTTCAAGTTTCAAGCACAAAAAATGAAAGACTTACATACAAACTCGCAAGAGCCATTACACCTCCTCAATCTGGCCCTGTCGTAAAATCCGTTCCTAGCGGACGTCTAATAACTAACTACCCTCCTTCCAGTCCGTGTGGTGTCGGACGTAAAGAATAGCACCATCCCATATATTCCCGTAGGTGTCGTAAGAGGCGACTAAGGGACTTACCAGAGAATGGGCAGCAGCGTTCTCTGTGCCTTTGTAACAACCATACTCAGTCTCGTCTCGGCGTTCGTACGAGCTAATCGCGTTTTCTACTAATTAGTTTGTTTACGTCGGAACGCGCACCGCGCACATACCGCGGGCCGTCTAAGTGTCCCGCCAACCGGCAATCGCCGGTTGTTTTGAGGTAACAATGGACGAAGAGGAGTTAGTGGAAGATACAATTCAGGCCAGTAGCAGTCCGAACTGCTTTATTGAGCAAGAAATATTAAATGATGAGCAGGAGCAGATAGAAAAATCACAGGATGAGATTCGGGGAGATGAAGAACAGAGACCAATTAAGAGAGAAAGAGAAGAAGAAGAAGAGGATGAGGGATGGATTGAAGTGCGGAGGAAAGAAAAGAAGCATAGATTAGAAACGTTTGAGATCTACATTTCTTCCAATGATAGAATGCCGAAACAATTTGCACTAGCAAAAATATTTAAAAGCGCAGGTATAATTGATATACAAAGAATTCGATTTATTAACCCCTTTAAAATACGAGTGGATACAGATAATGAGGATTGTGTGGATAAGATAGAAAAATGTAGTGAGTTAAGGAACAGGGGTTGGAGAATTCAGAGAGCTATGGAAGTTTATTTTACTTATGGTGTGATCAAGGATGTTGACTTAGAAATGAAAGAGGAAGAAATTAGGCAGCTAGTTAAATGCCCAGAACCTGGAGAACTTGTATCTGCCAAGCGTCTTATGCGCAGGGATTTAGAGGGAGATGGTTGGAAACCTAGTGAATCTGTGCGCCTTTGCTTCAAAGGTTCATTTCGTCCGACGTATATATCTGTTGAAGGGCTACGTATAAAGGTTGAACAGTACATATTTCCAGTATCTCAATGTACTCGGTGCTGGAAGCTAGGACACATCTCAAAAAGATGCCCTTCAGCTAAAGTGATATGTCCAAAATGCAGCGATAATCACGAAAGTTGTGACAAATCTTCATTTAAGTGCATCAACTGCGGTGGTAAGCACATGGCTTTGTTTCGATCCTGTCCAGCGTACGTGAAGGAGAAGCGACTTAGGGAGTTAATGGCAGAGTATAACTGCACATATCGACGCGCGCTAACAATGTATGTTCCACTGCGGACATCTATAGAACAAGAACATACGTTACCTGATAAAAAAGATTCAATGGATATGCCCCGGGATAATATAACAGTTTTGGCCAGTCAAATACCGTCTTATTCAGAAGTAGTGGCACAGGCGCCCAGTGAAAGTAGGCAACGGTACAGTGAGAAAAAACCGGAGTCGCGATCGCGGAATCAAAGACGGGTTAGGGAGACAGATCCATTTGAGATTGAGATGGCGACTGAGGTTGATGGTTCGGACACCCAAGAGGTTATTGATGACGAAGAGAAGAAGAAGAGAGATGTTAAATTTGTCGAACTGATAACTAGAATTAAAGAAATAATTTTTTTAAAAGGAGATACAATACAAGGAAAGTTACAAAGGGTTATTAAATGCTGTGTAGAATGGGTAATTTTAGTAGTGGTAGAAAACATTTCGGACTGGCCAATATTGAAGCTTATATTAGATTATCTTGGTTCATAATGGTACATAATCATATAAAACTTAATATTATCCAGTGGAATGCGCAAAGTATTCGGCCGAAGTCATTAGCGTTAGAACAATTGTTGTGTCAAGATAAGATCCACATTGCGACAGTGTGTGAAACGTGGCTAGAACCGGATAGTCAATTTAAGGTAAATGGATACAATACGTATCGCAAAGATAGGCACGATTCGTATGGTGGGGTAGCGATTTTGGTACATAAGTCTATACAATCCAGTATACATAATGTCATTGGTATAAATTCAGGTATAGAAACATTAGTAGTTAAAATTCATAATTGCGAACATATTGAAAACATAATTTGTGTATATTGTGCACCATCAGTTCGAACCAATCAAGCAGACTGGGAGAGTTTATTTAGTTACGCAGATAAAAAAACAATTATTTTAGGCGACTTTAACGCGCACCACACAAATTGGTCGTACAAAATAGACTCACGAGGTACACAAATATTTGATGCCCTTACAGAAAGTAAATTTGTCACATTAAATGATAATAACAAATCCACGCGAATAAAACTAGTTAATAATCAACTTCAATCATCATCTCCAGACATCACGCTGGCTTCGTTTGATATCGCAATAAGGTTGAGCTGGATCACAACAAATGAGAGCTTAGGCAGTGACCACATAATTATTAAGGTGGTTACACATTTAGAGAAAAACCTTAATTACAAAATGTCGCGACGTAACTATAGGCAAGCCGATTGGAGTTCTTACCGAGATTTATTAGATAAGCTGTTTAATGAGTTTGTGTTTTCTACAGATACCCCCCAAAAATCGTATGATAATTTTGTTAATTATTTAAATATAGCCGCAGATCGTTTTATACCATATTATAAAGTAAACCGTAATCCGAGTAATACATTTACACCTAAACCATATTGGAACACGATTGTATCGAAAAGTGTAGCAGAACGACGTTTAGCACTTTCTTTATTTCGTCGTAACCCTACTCCTAATAACTTGATTAACTTACAAGATAAAATACGAGATTCCCAAAAATTAATCCGTCAAGCACGAGATACGTCATGGCATGACTTTTGTTCTTCATTAGATAGTAATATTACCCAAGGAGAAATGTGGCGCAAAATGAAGTGGTTGAAGGGATATAATGCGCCTCGGTCACATGTAAATCAAGAAAGAGCTAATGAACTATTGCGCGATTTAACACCTGATTACGTAGTTCTGAAGGAACTTGATTTTTCACCCGTTAAGACGAGTCTAGATATTTCAATTTCAAGACAAGAATTAGAACTGTGCTTACGGCGTAAAGACACTTCCCCCGGTAATGATAAAATATCTTATTCGATGTTGTTTAATCTACCTAACAAGGGAAAAACCATTTTGCTAAGTCTATATAATATGTGTTACGCGCTAAGCTTTGTTCCTTCACAATGGCGAGACATCACAGTTATCCCAATACCGAAGCCAGGGCGTGACACGCAGTCTGTTGGATCTTTGCGTCCTATATCAATGATATCCTGTCTGTGCAAAACCTTTCATAATATCTTAAATAAACGCTTGGAATGGTATATTGAAAGAAACAACTTTTTATCTTCGAATACGACTGGATTTAGGAAGTGTCGCTCCACGTTAGACAACCTTACAAGCTTGGTATCACGAATTCAAAGTAGTTTTACTCACAATCAAGTAGTTATAGCTGCTTTCATGGATATCGACAATGCGTATAATAATGTAGATATAGGAAGTTTAATAAATATTATGCAACAGTTAGGAGTAAGTTCAGCAATGTGTAGGTACCTGTGGAATTTTTTAAAGGAAAGACATTTAAACATGCAGGTAGATTCCTTTGTTTGTTGTAGGTACACATGTCGTGGCCTCGCTCAAGGTGACCCCATCTCACCACTGCTTTTTAATATAGCAACCATAAACATTTGCAATAGTATACATAATGTGTTTATTTCACAATACGCGGATGATTTTGTCATATATATAAATTGTGAAAGCATTCGAGAAGGTAAAAATCAATTACAATTAGCATTAAACAAATTTGGTAAATTACTTTTTAATATTGGTTTGGAAATTTCACCTTCTAAAAGTAAGATTTGTATTTTTAAGAGAGGTTTTCGCAGAGACAGTGTAGACATAAATATTAATGGTATACCGATAGAAATTGTAGATAATGTTAAGTATTTAGGACTATGGTTAGATGGGTCATTGCGCTGGGCGAAACATATTAATGAACTGAAGGAAAGAAGCCAAAGGTTACTGAACATTTTTAAAGTTTTAGCAGGGGCAGGTTGGGGCATTCACCCGATTAATTTGAGACGTATATATATAGCTATGATTCGTAGTCGATTAGACTACGCTAGTTTGTTGTATCATAACAGTTGCAAAACTCATCTGGGAAAACTGGATAAGATTCAGAACCAATGCATGCGTATTATTGGTGGATTTATAAAGAGTACCGCAATTCACGTAATGGAGTATGAACTATGCCTTCAACCACTATGTTTCCGTAGGTATTATCTTGCCGGAAAGTTTTGGTTTAGAAGTAGATCCTTTTCCTTTAATGAAATTATTAGTATTTTAGACAAGTTGAGTATCCATTGTCAAAATGTCTATTGGCGAAACAAGAAAAAACCCTTATTAGTTTCTATTCATGATTGTTTTAAAACTACATCGGTTCATTATAGTACACAATTAGGAATGTTCTCGTTGGACAAATGGGTGAGCAGTATAGATCTTTCGTTACTTTTAGAACCAGATATGAAAGTTATTAATAAACCTAAGCATCAATATCGGCCACACGAATTACAACAGGTTTGCATTGAATTTTTAAGTCAGAAATATTCCGACTTTTACCATATATATACGGATGGATCGAAAAACAAAGATGGCAGTAGTGGTTGCGCATTTTATGACCTTCAAACTAATAGTTGCATTCAATTATGTATAAATGTTAATATTTCTATTATGTACACAGAGTTGATCGCAATAGCGGAGGCAATATCTTATGTTGATTCTTGTGAGGCTCGTAAATATGTAATACTGACAGATTCCAAAAGTGCTATTTATCACTTGGCTCGGTGCACCTCGAGTTTTCGAGGCACACCGATAGCCTACAATATTATTGAATCTATTCTGAAGCTAGGCCAAAACAACAAGATTGTTAAAATTCAGTGGATACCTTCACACATCGGTATACGAGGCAATGAGGAAGCCGACCGCCTCGCTACAGAAGCTAGTTATAATGGGATACCGTTTACGTGCCTACCAATGTTCACCGATTGCCTTTACCTAATCAGGATTAAGTGTACAGAGATGTGGAAGGAGTACTTTGACGAAAGAGCATTAACAAAGGGCATTTGGTATAGGACAATGCAACCTTGCCTTTATCGATCACCGTGGTTCACCGACTCCAATATGTCAAGATCCGATATTGTAACTGCCTTGAGACTTCGATCCGGGCATATTCCGTTAAATAATTTTGCGTTTTTAATGGGAAAGTTAAATTCACCAAACTGTACGGATTGTGGCGTTGTGGAAGATGTATATCATGTTATAGTTGAATGTGTCCGGAACGAAGTTGAGAGGCTAAGGTTAAGTCGCGAGAACAATATGAATTTACGTGAAGTTGGTAAATGTAATGTCATCCTAGCGTACCCTCAATCAGAAGAGGCCAAGACGTTATATAATTTAGTTAAAATAGCAATTAAGCGTAGATAGTAGTTACAACATTGTAAGGCCTATGAGGGTGGCATGATCATGCATGATCAAACCCTCGTTAATTGAATAAAGATAAAAAAAAAAAAAACAACCATACTGCGATTGCCAATCTGCCTGCCAAGCGTGGCGATTATGGCAACCCCCCCCCCCCTTGGGGAGGCCTATGGCCAGCACGTCTTTAGGCTGAGATGATGATGATGATGACCCTCCTTCCAAATTTCAAGCTGTAGCACAAAAAATGAAGGACTTACATACAAACTTGCTAGAGCCTTTAGACTTCCTTAATCCGGCCCTGTCACAAAATCCGTTCTTAGCGGACGTCTACTAACTATTAACTACCTCCCTTCCAAATATAAAGCCTGTATCACAAAAAATGAAGGACTTTTATAAAAACTTGCAAGAGCCATTAGACCTCCTTAATCCGGCCCTGTCGCAAAATTCGTTCGTAGCCAACGTTTACTACCTATTAACTACCTCCCTGCCAAAGGACAATGCCAGAAACTCTATAGAACTTTGCCCCACTCAATAAAAGTCATGTACAAGATTGCAATATGTAGCATCTTACTTCTTATTTATTGCTGATAACTAAACATTAGTCTGAATGACTGCAGAACTTGCCGTTTCTGTTTAAATAAAAAAAAACCGTAGGTATTTGAATTTCTTTAAGCAATTAATAAAAATCCGCAAGTAATAATAATGTTGTTTATTTGCCAACAAAAAAGTTCTTTACATTTCCTCATCCTCGTTAATGTTAGACTACATTAACAATTAGGTTCACAAAAAAAGCAAATATGCTATAAGACACAAAGGAAGCATTTTGCTAATGAACTCCACATTAGGTCAAGCCTGTCTCGTGGAAACAGGCCAAGAATGCAGGCAAGTTCAAAAGAAAAACAATTTATTATAATGCAGTTCTATAATCATTACAATTATTTTGTTAATTTTCATTTTCTGTAAATGGGTCTGGATCTGGCATTGTCATTTATGAAGGACTTTCATACAAACTTGCGAGAGCCATTAGACCTCCTTAATCCGGCTCTGTCGCAAAATCCGTTCTTAGCGGACGTCTACTAACTATAAACTACCTCCCTGCCAAATTTCATCTTTAGGTATACGTCGAGCGATTTTCGATATTTCGTGGTGATGAGTGAGTGAATGACCTTTCGCTTTTATACAAGGTGTAACGTCAAATACGCAAAACCTGAAAATAGTTTGATTAGAATAACGAGCAGAATCAATTGGACCACTTTTTAATATAGGTGACATTTTTCAAAAAAACTTCATTATACATGTTGCCCTGTCTATTTATTAATAAGTCAAGCCATCACGTGCGCAAACCTGCCAAAATAGGTAAACAAACACAAATGGTTGTCGTCCAATTTAAATTTTCTCATACGCGTGCTAATAATAGTTCTTATTTCAATGCAAATACGAGTCTTGGTAAAACTAAAACAGCACATAAAACCTTTAAATTTTTTTTAATGATTTTTTTTCTCTCAGAATTAGATTAATTGAATTAAAAATCATTTGGGGTGTCTGAGATTTGAGTGTTTAACGTTACACCATGTATATGTAGAAGATAAATAGATTTATCCATGAAGCTGTAGATTAAAATGGAGTCAACACTTCGAATACCTACTTGAAGCCATACCTATCTATCACTATCTCGCTCTCTGTGGGCCAACCCTCTCTTTCTAAGTAGGGTAACCTTTATTTTATTTTTTCCCAGGACATCGCTATAAGTATTCATTTATAAATATCTACATTCTGTTTACCATTAAGGCCTAAGGTAAACAAATATCTCGTCTAAGTTTGTTTACATTAGAAAGGAGTGGGTAAGCCCTAATGGTGGTGATAGGACGAAAACACGGTGGAACTGGTATTACAGGACTGTATTTATATGTCGGAGATGGTTTATTAATCACAATTGTGGGTGTTAACTAAATTTGTTATGATTTGTTTCTTATTATTATTTTATTTATTTATTATAAGTTCATAGGTACATAGCTTATAAACTAAGCCCCACAAAACCATTGAAATGGTTTGACTGTGAGGTCTGGCGATTGTTAATTTATGTGATTTTACTATCAATTATTGTCTATTATGTCGAAACATGATTTATTGTGTGTGCACACTGATTTGTGGTTACTTTATTTCGATAATTGTTATCGATGGTTTTATTCAAAACAATTGTTGACACGTTACTTTGAATGTAAAACGAATTACTTTATGAAATCACTATTGTTTATTCATGACAATAAATTATTAGTGTGGTATTTGATTGCTTTATAATTAAATCTTATTAGATTTAGTACATTGTAGTGTTTTGTATCAAGTAAACGCGTGACGCACTTCCGTGCGCCAACAGATAGACTTGTATGGAGAGGTTGTAAGGTGGGGGGCATCGCCTTATAAAAGAGCGTGCACTCCGTAAGTATGGCAGTCGATCCTCGGATTCGACTCAGTAAAGAGTTCCTGCTCACGACAATACTGTCGGTTTACCTGGTACAGCGCTGCTGTATATTCACATAGCTGTATAGGCTTGCTGCTAGCGAGCGATACACTTTGTATATGGGTGGCTTATGCTACTGTACGAACTATGAACCTTAAGGGTTTGTTCGTTTATCATTGGGTGGCTTAGGCTGCTGTACGAACTATAAACCTTAAGGGTTTGTTCGTTTATCATTGGGTGGCTTCGCCACTGTACGAACTGTGGGACCTTAATGGTCTGTTCGATTAACTGTATTGTTGCTGTACCTTGAACTTACTTTATTCTTGTGTCTGATTACCATTTGTATTGTGTTTTCTTTACTAATAGTGTGTAATTGTTTTCACAGGTATGTTGTTTATCCCTAATGGGATAATGGGAACGCCTATAGTCCTGACGATGTACTATACCGCTCGGCACTCGTCCTCGATACTCACCTGACGATCCGACATATATATAAAGGAGAAACAAACGGTTGACAGTTAGACTACGTAATAGATTTAACGCGAAAGGGTGAAGCGCGCGCTTAGTACGGCGGTGAATGACGCAGTGTCAGCTGATCCGGTCGGTGCGCGCTCGCAGCTCGAGCGCCCCCCCTGCACCCGCTGCTCCGCCCGCGGCCGCCCGGCGTGTAGTGATGTCGGCGGGAGCTAGTGATGTCTTAACATGCTCCCGACGTTGAAGACTAGTCTTCAAGAGTTATGCTGGAAGAGGACAGATGGTATTGTAAGCTCGTCTGACTATTCCTTTCTTCGTCTTGACGTCTGCGACTCTGCTTATTCCGTCTCTCCCAGGTATGAGACGTACGATACGGCCGAGTGGCCACTATCAGTGGTGGTGCAAGCTTCTCCTTGAGGTCTCCATGGTTCCCTCTTCGAGCATCCCATCGGAGTCCGTCCACTTGGTTCTCTGT
Organism: Charanyca ferruginea; assembly: GCA_947361185.1. Lineage (NCBI taxonomy): Eukaryota > Metazoa > Arthropoda > Insecta > Lepidoptera > Noctuidae > Charanyca > Charanyca ferruginea. The sequence goes on along the minus strand of OX376080.1, from coordinate 6,178,204 downwards.
TGGGGGTAAAGATATACTCGTTAGAGAATCTATTCCAGAACTGTTGCTTCAGGTGTCCTATGCGCTGGTAATGTTTCAGGCTGGAGACGTTCTGGTTGCTAACTTGTGGATGCGGCAAGGATGTGAGAGATCTCCTGATAAGGAAGTGGGCAGCAGGAGTTAGAGAGTATAGGTCTGATGGATCAGTGGAAAGAGGACTGAGAGGGCGAGAGTTTAGTATTGCCTCAACCTGAATCAGACAAGTTGACATCTCTTCGTACGTGAGATGTGCTAAGCCTAGTATACGTCGAAGGTGATGTTTGATAGACTTCACGGCAGATTCCCAAAATGTGGGGTGTATGCGGGGATGAAATTGAATTTGCCATTTCTGAAGAGAGGTCCTGTTTTAATATGTCAGCTATTTCGTTACAGGTGCCATTTTATTGTTCTGGGCTTACCACGACGAGCAATAAACCTGTTCAGAGCTGCAATAAAGGCATGTTTTGTAAGATCAGAGACAAGCTCCAAATGAACTGCCATTCATTTTCTTATTCATTTTTTCTCATTCATTTTTCTTCATTTTTTCATCTTCATTTTTTCATTTTTTGTGCTTGGAACTTGAAATTTGGCAGGGAGGTAGTTAGTAGATTTTGCAACAGAGCCGGATTGAGTTTGTATGAAAGTTAGTCCTTAAATTTAGCAAGTCTAGAGTTTATGAGTAGGAGACATTCACTAAGAAATAATTTTGTGACCACCTAGATTTAGGGCTCTATATATATAAGTCCTAGGCTTTTTGTACCTGAAAATTGGTAGAGAGATAGAATATAGTTAAGATATGTCAGGTAGAAACAGATTTTATGACAGGGCCAGTTCAAGGGAATATAGGTAATCTAACTCTGTGTTCAACAAACATTTATTGATGCCTTATAATACAACAAATACAAAATACCTACAACTAAATGAAATTCAAATGAATCGAGACCTTAATATTTTTTATTACAACAACATTTACGTAGGTTATTAGTTTCATCAAGTAATACCTATCTCAAATATTTCTTTTTATTTTCCCCTGGATACCACTGTGTGTGTATCTTATAATAAGCGCAGCACACAGGCCATCCAAGACAAACCACGTATGGCAGGTGAAAGTTGTGGGAACATCACCTACCGCCACTGAACTTCGTTCAACCCAGGACCACCTGGCACTCAGAGTGATTTGCAGTAGCTTAAATGAAAAGCACTCAATAGACTGCGCTCCCGAATAGGCCGCTGGAAAATATGCCGCGTGTGTTGCTCCTGACCTGACAATGGCCCACTCACTACAGTGCCCCAAAATGACATAAATGTTGGGACAGTTAAAATGTTGGGAACCTACGGCATTGAACTCGCCCAGCGAGTTCATGGCATTGCAGAATGATTTTTTTTTCTTCCAAATATAAAAATGTGATTTGCATCCAGGGCGCACCATATAAATGTTTATATAACATCACATAATAAGTCTACACTGTAATTTTGAACAGAATATACGGAAGCGTTTTGAAAATATGACCGAAACACACAGTACTCGCCAAGCGAGTAGCCGGCACTGGAATAAAATTAAGCGAGTAGGTTTTTTTATAATATCTAGCGAATTTGGTATGTCTATAGGTTCCAGAGGTGCAACAGGAATTCCGTTTGGGTTTTATGTAGGTACTGGTACTGGAGTGTTGATGAGAACGGGGTTTCGTAAAAATAACAGACTATAAAGATGAAAGATATATTTAAACTGTGCAGGTACATTCAGTTCTTATTATAATAAACATTACATTTTTTGTTTCTACAGGTACCAAAGTCGGATAAGCAATAGTATTTTTATAAATTAGGAAATTAATTAAGTAGTATTCTTTCAAAATTTCTTTCAAACTTTTATTTAATTTTTTCGACTAAATTTTGAAAGTTTTGGACGCAGAGTGCGTTCGTTCTGCATCAGTTTTGCGTCCAAAACTCTCAAAGTTTAGTCGAAAAAATTAAATAAAAGTAGTATTCTTTCAAAATTAAAAAAAGGCGTATACTAAAAGATAGATAATAAAATTGTCTGTAAGATTAATGAAGAGAGAAGTTTCGTTTAATTATACCTGGTAGATTTTGTGTGATTGTCAATGTTTTGTCCGCGTCAGACACAACTTCACGTATTAATGAAACTATATAATATGAATATAATTAAAAATATTCACTTACTATATGATTAAGAGAATGTTCTAGTTTAACATATATTTTTTTCAAATCATTTACACTGCACATTTTGACGTGATTGTCAGTTTAAAATCTGTAAAAGTCGTTTAATAGCCCCTTAATTAAGACAGTTTTAAAAGGTCAAGTCCTTTTAATTATCTCATCAGTCATATGACTCAGGATTTGACGAGCAGATATTGTGGCGAGATTTTGTATTATCCAGATTAACAATAGACGAGGCAGTCAGTGAAAGCATGACGTTGGACAGGACGGAATGGAAGAAGAAAGCATGACGTTGGACAGGATGGAATGGAAGAAGAAAACATGTGGCGCCGATCCCAAGTAACATGGGACAAGGACAGGAAGAAGAAGAAGAAGAACAACACACGAGGATGTGTGTATCGCAGGATGGCCGTGTCGACCGAACGACTAATCGGGGGCCCGCCATTATCGAGAACACGTGATCTACCACCTCTACTTTTGGCGCGCTTTTACAGAGTCGTGATGTTTTCAGCCCACAGCGAGCAGGACATTCAGAATTCAGTCTCTGATCGCATCTGAGCTAAGACATCCCGGAACTGTACTCGATTCGTTGTGTTTAAGTGTTGCTATATCTATTTAGTGTTACTGCGCTAGATTGTGGTTTTAATAAACACCGTGTATTGTACCCTATACCCAGTGTGTTTGCGTTGCACGAAACCCATCTTCTGCCCACATGATGACCGAGTCTAATGGACTAAACCCTGACGATCCGACATAATATATCTTATTAACCCTAACGTATACGTGTGAAAAAGTAGGGAAGAAGGGTTGAACATTACAATTACTCGGATAGACTTTTTTTGGTTATAAATATCAGTTAAAATTTGTTAAACAATCACAAATGTTCCAGAAAACTTTAGTTTCTTTTTGGGACAATCCCGCGAAAATATTCCTGTTGAGGAAGTTATCAGTACGGCCGCGCTCGCGCATCTTAACATTTTTACCTTTATTTACATACTAGCTTCGGCCCGCGACTTAGTACGTGGTTGCCTATTAAGCAACAGGATCCGCGTACTAAGTCGCGACAACGGGGTCGGCAAAATCGAAGATCTGAAACGTCTGATGTCGAATTCTAAGAGCCCGGGGACGGGAAACCAACGGGATGCGCGAGACGATTCGAAACGTTCAAAAAGTACAATTTTGAATCATACCTCCGATGGCGGAATATGTGGCGTAGTCAATCTTAGGAGTATACGTAAATGCACTCCGTTCCTTATCAACCCAAGGAAGGTCGCCATGCCACGGCTATATCTGAGACACATCCGATTCTTCAAATGATAGGTATCGACATTCTGTTTAATCAGAATTCAAACGTTCGTTGCGCTCTTCTTCTGTCTCTTCATGCCGTACTTCAGCAATTCTTTCTCTCTCACTTTCTAACTGATTATGAATATTTTGTTGTGTGCGTATTCGGGACAATGTATGATATTAATCTCGATCAGCAGTTAGTCGTGCATCACGTTCATCACTCGTTTCAAAAGACCTGTTAGTAGATGTGCGAATACGCTAAGAACTCAAGTGTGATTCTGTATTGATAAACGTTTCCGATTCGCGAGACAATGCATGCCACTCACGTTAAACACTTAAATAACGTAAGCAGGAAGTCAGATTTATTCGATTAAAAAAAAATGGGAGTTTTGACCAGTAGAGTCAAATTTTCAATTTCATTTCCCTGCTTATGTTATCTATATACATATAATCTATACATATTTTTATAATATACAGTGAAATTAGTGATAGCTTTACAGTAAAATTAGTGATAGCTTTGATTTCCACATCGGAAGTTTCTGATCTTCGATTTTTATAAATCAACAGGAAATGATCATCAGACCGAACAACTTTTGCTAAGACGTCATTCCTATATGTGTTATGGTGTAGCTGGGGTCTTGGAGTTCCACATCAGGTGTTCCAGATCTTCAAATTTATTCTCTCTGCAGAAAATGCGCATCACATGGAACTATTTTTGCTATGGTACCATTTATGTATCTCATATAGTTTATTTATTTATTTATACTTCACGCACAAAGGTAGTTTAGCTGGTCTGTTGCGGTTCTGCATTAGGTGTTCAAGTTTCCAAGATAAATTATAGCCTATATGTTGCCCAGACTTAATACCTATACAACAAAAAAAAATCATTCAAATCCGTCCAGCAGTTCCGAAGATTAGCGTGTACAAACAAATAGACAAACAGACAGAATTTTTTTTTTGGATTCGTGCTCTATTACTGTTTCTAAACCACTCTCAATTTTTTTTTTTTTATATATTCAATGTACAGACACAGTTTTTTTACTGTTTTTTTATATGTCAATAGATTATTACGAAGTCTTTAACTTTTATGTATTGTTCAATTCTACACCTTTTATACATTATACGTTTTTTTACAGTCCGCTATTCATTTGTATTCTCCAACTGAGTTATCGTCGCAACATAAATGGTCCTTCTACCGTCTTTTTTGGACCGAAGAAAGAACAAAGGAACATTTTGGAAAACATAGATTCTTCGCTTTGGGACTTCTTTCCAGTGGCTAATAAAAGCATATTTGAGTGGTCTTCATCAAGATTGTGTTTGCATTTTGGACGTCTGAATAACGGCACGGCCTGAAGGTTCTGCCGTCTTAGCCGACTTCAACCCAACAAACACAAAATAGAGGAGATTACTGGTAGGTATAACGAAGAAATACGGAAGCAAATACACACCTTGTCGTCAGGCCTTGAGACATAAGCACCTCGTCACAGTCATCATAAGTGGTTTGCACCAGGAAACCCGTGAGCTCGTTCCAATTAATTCCTTAATTCATTAATCCATCAATAATCATCTATATTTCATCCCATAATTAATATAATAGACATCCACATAGGTACTTATTTTCATATTATCACCTTAGTGGAGGTGACGGCTTGCATTTTGCAAGTCAATCAATTTATTCATCCATTAAAAATGCCCGTACCTAGAATAGAACTGTTCAGACGCAGTTGCGTATATATGGCGCCACTTATTTATAATTCTCTCCCAAATTTTATTACTGACTTACCCTACAACAAATTCTGTATAGTTCTGAAAAAATGGCTTATTTCACATAGTTTTTATTCAATAGCAGATTTTTTAAAAACCTCGTCATGTCAGTCCTATCATTTTAGCCGAATGCATTGTAGAATTAGTTGCCACTGTACATAGGCTTTATTTTATGTTATTATTAGGTAATTTAATTTTCATCCCACCATCTCGGAAAGAGTATTTTTAATCTTCAATATCTGAGTGGAAAAGCCGTTTTTATTCTCTAGAGGATAAAGTAAATTGAATTTAGAACATCGTGTGCACTAAGTTTGTGAATTAAAAAAAAACATTAAACCTATTTACTGCTACCTGTATGGTGCCGAATATATCATACAACTTTTTTTTAATTTGTTAAAAACTCAGACTCGGAACCTTCTTGGTGTTCTTTTTTCAATTTGCTTTGTACGCGGTTCTTTACGCGGCATTTTTTCACGTCATTGTTAAACCTATTAAAAACAAGAAACTTGAAAACAAGTGAAAAAACTAAAATGAGTGATTCTAGCGACGAGGAAGTTTGCTTGACGCCAACAGAATTGACTGAAACTGTTAATAATGCGCAAATGAGCTTTCTCCCTCAACAATCACGCGAGAAGTATTTAAAACAGTACGATATGTTCAACACGTGGCGACTAGCAAAAGGAGCCAAAACTTTCTCAGAAAACGTATTGCTGGCATATTTTATAGAATTATCCGAGAACAAGAAAGCAAGCACTCTATGGAGTACGTATTCGATGCTAAAAGCAACAATAAAGATGAAAAAAGACAAACATATCGATACCTATCCTAAATTAGTGGCATTTTTAAAAAGAGCCTCATCTGGTCATCAACCAAAAAAATCGAAGGTTTTCACAGTATCTGATATTGAAAAGTTTCTTAACGAAGCACCCGATTCCGTATATTTGGCGGCAAAAGTAAGTCAGTTGCACATTCAGTATCTACTTAAGTATATTAATCTCAATTAAATAGTATACTTAGTAGATGTTGATAGGCATAATTATGCGTTCATATCAATTTTATTCATTTATCTACTACAATACTCTTTAAGTTACAGGTTGTTCTTATTATTGGAATAAACGGAGCATGTCGAACTAATGAACTAACACAACTTAATGTCAAAAACATTGAGAAACATTCAGATGACTTACTATTAATTAATTTACCTAATACAAAGACAAAAATATAAAGTTTAAAAACTAAAACCCGACCACAACAAAAAGTAATCTAAAAAGTACAAAACAAGAAAATATTTCACACAGAAATCAAGACATAGGTACAAAATGGTCAAGGTAAGCCGTGGTTGCATGCCTGTATCCCATATGAGTGCGATGAACATGAATATAATGGCATGCAACCACGGCTTACCTTGACCATTTTGTACCTATGTCTTGATTTCTGTGTGAAATATTTTCTTGTTTTGTACTTTTTAGATTACTTTTTGTTGTGGTCGGGTTTTAGTTTTTAAACTTTATATTTTTATTTAAACCATTTTGGAGTCACAGCTAAGTATTATATATTTAATAGGTACTCAGAACCCCTTTCCAATGATACTAAACACGGTATGCGTATCTTACTTTATTTGGTAATCTTTCCTTTTTTTACAATAATTTGTGACAAATTACCACTAAATATTATATAAATTTGAAATGTACTAGTGAACCCCTTTCCAATGATACCAAACACGGTATGCTTGTCTTTATTTTTTTTTTTAATATTGCTTTTTTTGTCCGCCAGAGGGCGCCACATTGGATTCGGTGATACGTCATATAGCCTATAACCAGCGGACGATCAAGACGCTTCTAACGATACCTCATTTGTTCAGTTCTGATAAGTAGTTTAGGAGCTATGAGCGTACAGATGAACATACATACATACATACATACATACATACATACATACATACATACATACATAGCCTGTCAAACTCATAACCCTCCTTTGGCTTTGCCGTAGTCGGGTAAAAAGAGACCGCAACTTCGTCATTCGCAAGGAATACGTAACGATTGTTGAGAAATATCAAGCCTTACGCCCGCCTAACACTCAAATCATTCGATTTTTTCTACAGTATCGCAATGGAAAGTGTGTTAGACAGCCTATGGGTACTAATAAAATTGGCAGTATCCCACGAGAAATAGCAACATTTCTTGAACTTCCAGAACCCCTGTTGTACACGGGTCATTGTTTCCGACGAACTTCAGCCACACTTTTGGCTGATTCCGGAGCTGATCTCCTGTCCCTTAAGCGCCACGGAGGCTGGAAGTCCAATGCAGTTGTAGAGGGATACATAGAGGATTCCATCCAAAATAAATCTAAAATATGTGAAGGCATCGTAGGAGCCATTACACTGAAAGAGCCTCAATCGGATCCTTGGACTGGCCCTTCTACATCAAAAATAAGCCGTTATGAAACACCTAACCATCTCCCTCTTTCTCCAACATTCACGCCAAGGGAATCCGATGAATCGGTACAACTATTAAGTATGACAGATAGTTTACCGAAAAACAGTACACAAGTGACTAACACCAATATTACAGTACCAAACAAAAATATTACACTCAATTTAAATAACTGTAGCAACGTTACTTTAAAATTTTCTTAATTATACCTTAGTATTATTTTGTTATAATTTAAAGATTATTCTGTAATACTTACCTGTCATAATGTAGTAATTAATACCTAAACTGAAATAAAAGTGTACCTATCTTGTGATTGTAAACGTTTTTTTTTTGCATTTAGTCATTTCCTCGCTGAGGTGGAATGAAAAGTTACGTGTTGCACTCGAGTGCAAAGATTTTTCACCTCGTGCTCTTTTGATTCCCTCGCTAACGCTCAGGATTCTAATTTTGAATCACTCGCTGCGCTCGTGATTCAATTTTAGAATCCTTCGCTTGCTCGGTCATCAAAATTGAACACGCGGTTAAAAAGCAACTTTGCACTCTTATACAACAAATAACTATTATTGTTTGTTACTGAAATTTTTTTTTTTTTCACTAATATTATGTTAAACCTAGTTGTTTTATTAAGTATTACTTAGCAATGCAGCAAATGCGCTCATGAAAATATAATGCTCAAATATATTATGTTCATTTTGTGAAGAGTAGGTATTGCTCCAAAAAATTTTTTTTTTTTTTTTTAATCTATTGATAGGCATACGTTTGACTACTATCTCACCTGATGGGAAGCGATGATGCGGTCTAAGATGGAGCAATGCAATGCCAATTTGTGGAGAAATGTGTCTCTGCACTACAATAATGTACCTAACATCTTTTGTATAACCAAAGCAAATAAATGTTTCGACTTTGACTTTGACTTCATTCTCATCTTCAGTCATATCCATTGAATTTTAGCAGTTTCATCTCTTCATTCATTCATAAAGTATTTTAAAAAATCATATGCTTGAACTAATCTATTCATACTTCACTTATTTTCCTTAAAATAACCATCAAAAACAAAATACTATCATAACACAGTAATTTTGATCAAAATACTAAAGCACCTTACATTATTGAATAGCAATACACATTCTGCCAAATTTAATCATCCACGTTTTTTTAGGCACTTTAATTTTGTTAAGAGCAACTTGCTGCTATTAAAATTTCATCAGGCATTGCATTAAATTTCATCTGCGACTTGTTATTTACTTTTTATCAGGCACATACTTTTCTGTTGCTATTAACTTTCATCAGGCACATGATACATTTCTTCAAACACTTTGCTATTATTTTTTCAACAGGTACATAAACTTCCTAATTATCGCAGTTCTTTCTTTGCTTTAAAATTTAAATTCAATTGCTTTCTACTTAGTTAAAATGTCTGATGTAAAATCTCTTATTAAGAAGCGAGCTTCAATTAAATCTAAAGTCACACAATTTTCATCATATCTGAGCATTTCCCAATCTTGTGAAAAGTTGAGTGAAGTACAAATGGATGAATTTGAATATCGCCTCAATGTTTTCGAACATTTATACGATAAATATGATGCATTACAGAACGACTTGGAAGAGTTTGTGGATGACCCCAGCGAGCAATATGCGGAGCGTGAAGACTTTGAGAAGCAATTTGCCAGCTTGGTGGCTTCTGCACGCCAGCTAATCAGCAGCGCTCGCAAGCTTCTTACGGAGGACTCCACATCTGAGTTTGATTCTTGTAGTAAGCACACACACAGCATAATTCTATTTGGCTGCCTAAGATTGATTTACCGTGATTGGCTAGAGTTCAGGGACACATTTCGTTCAATTATACACAACAACGATAGCATAGATAATAGTACATTATGATATTAGTGCGGTAGGTTGAAAATTACAGCCGAGGCGATATTGCTACCCCGAACAAGAAAGCAGAGGCTGTAATTATCGAAGCGCACGTAAGTACGATACGACGTGTTATAACATATTTGCGAGGAAATAATTCAAATATTATAACATACTAGCTGACCCGACAGACGTTGTCCTGTCCCGATCTACCTACTTACCTGCCTATTTACCTACACCTACCCTACACCTACACTACACCTACCCTACACCTACCCTATACCTACCCTACACCTACCCTACACCTACCCTACACCTACCCTACACCTACCCTACACCTACCCTACCCCTACCCTACACCTACCCTACACCTACCCTACCCTAACCCTTAACATTTGGATGGAGGATGAAAAAGGGGTGAAAAAAGGGGATGAAAAATAGATGTTGGCCTATTCTCAGACCTACCCAATATGCACAAAAAATTTCATCAGAATCGGTCAAGCCGTTTCGGAGGAGTACGGGAACGAAAACTGTGACGCGAGAATTTTATATATTAGATTTGCGAGGAAATAATTCAAATAAAAACAATACAGCGAAAAGAAAATGCGCGCGTAATAATTTTTACCCGACTACGGCAAAGCCAAAGGAGGGTTATGATTTTGACAGGCTATGTATGTATGTACGTATGTATGTTCATCTATTCGCTCATAGCTCCTAAACTACTTATCAGAACTGAACAAATGAGGTATCCTTAGAAGCGTCTTGATCGTCCGCTGGTTATAGGCTATATGACGTGTCACCGACACAATGTGGCGCCCTCTGGCGGACAAAAATACCAAGATAAAAAAATAATGAAGACAAGCATACCGTGTTTGGTATCATTGGAAAGGGGTTCACTAGTACCTTTCAAATATACAATATTTAGTTGTGACTTATCACAAATTATTTAAAAAAAGGAAAGATAAAAAATAAAAAAATAAGTTTAAAAACTAAAACCCGACTACAACAAAAAGTGATCTAAAAAGTACGAAACAAGAAAATATTTCACACAGAAATCAAGACATAGGTACAAAATGGTCAAGGTAAGCCGTGGTTGCATGCCTGTGTCCCATATGGGTGCGATGAACATGAATTATAATGGCATGCAACCACGGTTTTACCTGTGTGTGTCTGTCTGTGGCATCGTAGCTCCCGAACGGATGAACCGATTTTGTTTTTGTTTTTTTTTATTTGAAAGGTGAATTAGTCGGGAGTGTTCTTAGCTATGTTTGATGAAAATCGGTCCAAGATGGCCGCCGCTACAAAATAGCTAATCACATATTTTTTCACAACTCCATCAATATGGGTATCAAATGAAAGGGCTTCACTAGTAGAATACTTTACACTATGATAAATTTCAAAGCCAAGATGACCGGCACCACAAAATGGCGAATTACATATTTTATCAGTGTCAGACAGCTGATATACATACACAAATACATTTTAAATACCGGTCGAACGGGGTGAGATTGATTAGTTTTGAAATAAAAACCTACATAGCTTTTACAATATTAGAATAAAAAATCTGAAAAAAATAAAATTAATGACGACTTTTTGAATGAAAACACAATAAACTTTGTTCACTTAAAATTTATTAATAATTTAGGAGAAAAAAAATGATAACATGTCCATTTTATTGATATTGAAAATGGGGCTGCTTTGAAAACACCCACAATTTGCATTGCTGCTTTAAATTCACCCCGACGAATCACGTATTTTTACCCGACTACGGCAAAGCCAAAGGAGGGTTATGATTTTGACAGGCTATGTATGTATGCATGTATGTATGTATGTATGTTCATCTGTTCGCTCATAGCTCCTAAACGTGTGCGTTACCCCAGCAAAATAATGTCGAAAATAGTCATTTAAATGTTACAGGCAATTAGTTGTCCAGCTTCTGTAATTGTTGCGCACATTTTTAAATTTGTTGCACATATAGATTTTGAGTTATTCCACAAAAACATTTCCTGCTGGGGTAACGTTACCGCAGCCAGACATTTTCTTTTATAATGGGAATATTGAAATAAATATTAGCCATATAATTAGTAGTCTGGACGAGGTAAATGTTGCAACTTATTTTGTATTTGTTCTTCCTTCGACTGCGATGTTATCCAAGATTTTGCTGGAGTAACGTTTGTGGTTTTGCTGGATCTCTGAAACGGATAAGCAGATTCTTATCATCTTTTTAACATGACTTCTTAAGAATTAATTTGAATTCGTTGGGTAATAAAAAAACAAAATTAATGCACCATTCAAAGGTTAATTAATTAAATATAAAAATACTTCAATAGGTCCTAACACTTTGAATAAGAGCTCGAAAGACTTACTTTAAACGTTGTTTTGTAGCTTGTATCTGTCTTCAAATGTATGTGAAGTTTCATTAGTATCCTGTTAGTAATAAACAAATTATGATGAAATTCAGTTCTCCACTTTGACGGTCATAATGCGCGCTTAGTTATTTGGCCTCCGATAACCCTGTATGTGAATATATAAACTAAGTGATATATCAATAATTAGTTACTTAGTTCAATTATATTCCTGTAAAAGTTCAGCGCAGTACATACAATAATTAACGAGATAATAAAATAAAAGCCATTAGGAAGCGCAACACTGTGATAACCCGACCATATTAAGGTGGTTACAAAAAAGCGACCGCGCTGTACATTATGCTACCTTCTTAAATATGTAGGATAGGTTTACAAGTTTAGTACGGATGTGTACACAAGTGTTTTGAATTTGTGTTATTAAATTTTATTTACAGGTAAAATAATCATTTCAATAAAACTTTCAAAATATTGATAAAACTTTAAAACAATCACAGGTAGCAATACTGTTCTTCTTCTTGAGAACTAATTGCCTGTAACATTTAAATTACTATTTTCGACATTATTTTGCTGGGGTAACGCACACCTCCTAAACTACTTATCAGAACTGAACAAATGAGGTATCGTTAGAAGCGTCTTGATCGTCCGCTGGTTATAGGCTATATGACGTGTCACCGAATCCAATGTGGCGCCCTCTGGCGGACAAAAATACCAAGAAAAAAAGAGTTATGAAGACAAGCATACCGTGTTTGGTATCATTGGAAAGGGGTTCACTAGTACCTTTCAAATATATAATATTTACTTAAGCCTATAATTATGGGCATTGAAAGCTCTGGCATAAAAATTAGTGCAGATATGATAAAAACGAAGCTATTGCAAGAAGTCAATTCTATTGCGGGGCGACTAAGCTCTGCGGCTTATGCTGTTAGAAAGATAAGACAGTTGACAGATGTAGAAACTGCGCGTATGGTCTACTTTAGCTACTTTCACAGCATTATGTCGTATGGTATTTTACTGTGGGGTCGGGCTGCCGACATTGAATCCATTTTTATCTTACAAAAAAGAGCTGTTAGAGCCATTTATAATCTACGTCGCCGCGATTCTCTTAGGGAACTATTTAAAATTATTAATATAATGACAGTGCCTTGCCAATTTATCTATGAAAATATTATGTACGTAAGAAAAAACCTACATTTATTTAATAAGGTTAGTGATAGACATAATATTAATACTAGAAACAAAGACAAAATAGCTCAACCATATTTTAGATTGTCTAAAGTTCATAAATCTTTTATGGGGTTCTGTGTTAAGTGTTATAACAAAATTCCTAGTGATATATTGCAACTAAATGAAAGAAAATTTAAAACATATATTAAAAGTACACTCTGTAAACAAGCATATTACAGTTTAGAGGATTATATCCATGATAAGAATGCTTGGAAACATGCTGGTCCGGGCTCCATAGGACAATCTACAGTCTAGACAAAATCAAACGGATTGCTAATTAAACCTACTTAATTTATACTTAGTATAGGTATACATTATATTTAATTCTTGCTTTGGGTCACACACTGGTTCATAGGTTCATAGTTTGTTGAAATGTATGGAGTGGTTGTCTACTTTTACAATAATTGTAAATAATAATATGTGAACACTATGTATCTGTGTATACAACTTAGCTGTCATTCTTTATCTTGTAATACTTTGTACATACTTCAATATAGTGTTTTTATGCAAGGTCCATCGTATTCACGTATAGTTATATAACTGTAAATGCAAAATATTGTACACATTTTTTTTAAAAGAGTAAGTATGGAGTTTCTTGCCCATTCTTCTCCATACGAAACTACCTTTTGGAATGGGCAACTAGAATCAACTTTATATTTTTTTTATTATGACGTTCAAAAGTGCCTTTTTAATGGTCTAATTGAAATAAATGATTTGACTTTGACTTTGACTTCAAAACAAAATCAGAAAGTACTACCGCTTTTTATGCAAAGTCAAAGAAAACCATAAACAAAACTCAACAAAAAGACAGTCACTCAGGAAAACCAAAAGGCCCCCGTTGGGTTAAGAGCGTGTATTCGATTCGTGACGAAAACTTCTTGTTTTCGCGTTTTGCCCAGAGCAATATCGTAATGATGTGAGCAGATTATTTAAAGACAATTACAGTTTTCCAAAAGATTAAGTCTTGATTTAGGCAGCTACAGAGTAAAAGTATAATTTTTAATTATGGTTTTTTGAAGCGAAGACAATTCTTTCATATCGTTTTACGAAAATAGACGTCAGAGTTAACTTTCAGGACGAATACAACCATTACAATATGCCAAAATATTTTGTTTTATGCGTTTTTCCAACAGAATATACAGTCATAAAGACAGCTACAGAGCCAAAATTACGAAAATACTATTATGTATTAAAAAACAATGTTGAAAAAGTAGAAAATCGGTTCACTTTGACAATTTTTTTTTGACCAGTATTTGAATAAATACATAACTGATATATTTATTTTATGAAAGTAAATGTTATGCTTAATATACAGAATATTTTTCAGTCCGTTATACGAGCTCATTTATTTTAGACAATTATTTTAAAAAGCACTGTATAACATCGCGCGCTTTCGTTTGCCGATCAATTTCAATGATTCGTGCTTATTTCGTGCGTATTTTTTTTTCTGATGCACACAAACAGACCATTGTATTGTACTAGTGTGTGTCAATGCTGCTACGCCATTCTAGCAATCATTTAGATTTTCAGTTGCGCTAAATCGAATACGCGCCCTTAAAGTTTTGAAACGTGCCGCCCTGATAGGGTTCTGTGGAGCGGGGGAGGGGGAGGGGGGAAGGGGGGGTACCCATTCCCCCCACTCCCCCCGCCGGAAATGTATACTTTTTTTATGATTTTTTTTATATGCAATTTGATTGTCATAGCAAATGTAGATTGTAGAGGTTCTGGGGGGTTCAGAGGGGAGGGGGAGGGCAACAACAAAAGTTTATTTTATCAATCGGATTATATCTAACCTAATCCAGTCAATGTGGACTGAGTCGGACTCCGGGTGTGCTCCCGCCAGAAACTCTTCGGTCACCCCTGAGTGTCGCTACGCCACACTCCACCTTCGCTTCGCTACGGAGGTCGCCGGCTCGCTTCGCTCGCCACCTCCCCCCTTCGCTCTGCTCGGCTTTGTGTTGCTTGCTCCACTCAGGAGTTCCCTTGAGCTTCTGGCTCCTGCCTTTATAAAAAACACTCTAGGGGTAGGGGCCACAAGACTACGTGGGGTCGGGGTGCTCTGTATCGGTTCTAAGACCAAATCCTGTCTGCATGAAAAAATAATCATAACATTATACTAAAGAGTTGGGGCAAGTAGTATATCTAATATATATTTATCTCGACTACTTCCTTTTCCCGAATTTAGATTCTCCAATTTTTCCGAATTGCTGCTGCTGCTCCAAATAGTAAAGTACAATTACAATTACTTCTGAGGATAGGCCTAGCTAGAGATAGGCCTCATGACAGTGACAGCTGTCAAGGTGACAAAATGGCGGCATTGCGTTTAGTTTCACGTAATTATGATCATTGTAATACATATACATTTGGTCTAAATATGTACGTTTCTAACCTAAAAGTAAGGTTTTTTTTTTTTTTTGCGTTTTTTATGTTTCGTCCCCGGCAAAAAAAACTGTTGTAGGAATATCAGAAAACCCTCTAGAACCCCCTAATATACTCACTTTTCCCCCAACGGGTCGGCACGTTTCAAAACCCAACCCCTCCGGAGCTTCAGCCCACATGACAAAGAACCATGATTGGCTAGAAAATGAAACAGCCCCGCCTGTACAAAGTATCAGGATCGCAGACAACAAAGTTCTAACTGTGCAAAGCTGTGGCACTGTAAATATCCAGGTACCAAATAAAATTACAGGAAAACCTGACAGTATTAAGGTAAAAAATGTATTATTTATTCCAACTCTATCCACAAATTTACTCTCTGTGAGCAAGATTATTATGAATGGTAATAAAGTTGAATTTGACAGTACTGGTTGCTCAATAATGAATAGGAATAATCAGGTAGTGGCCTATGCAAAGTTAGTAAACAATACTTACAAACAAAGTCAAAGTCAAGTCAAAGTCAAATCATTTATTTCAATTAGACCATTATATGGCACTTTTGAACGTCAAATGAGAAAAAAAAAATTGATTCTAGGTGCCCATTCCAAAAGGTAGTTTTGTATGGAGAAGAATGGGCAAGAAACTCCATACTTAATCTTTTAAAAACGATGTTAACAATATTTGCATTTACAGGAATTATATAATTATACGTGAATACGATGTACCTAGCATAAAAACACTAGGTATTTGAAAGTGTGTACAAAGTATCACAGATTAAGGAATGACAGACTAAGTTATATGTACATAGATACACAGTGTTCACATATTACATATTACAATTAATGTTGAAACAGTAGACGACCACTCCTTATATTTTAACAAACAATGGATCAGTATGTGAGCCTGAGCAGTGTATAAAAAAAGAGTCAAATATATATAAAATACTTAATAAACTACTTAATAATAATAAACTTAATAAACTACTTAACTACCAAAGTGGGCAGGCAATGGCAGCAACAGCTGAAGACAAGTATTTATGGCACCAAAGACTAGGTCACCTTAATTTTAATGATGTTAATAAGATTCCAGAATGTACTCTTGGTGTGCAGTTATGTCAACGAGATGAGGACTACATATGTACATCATGCCTGGAGGCAAAACAAACCAGGCAACCGTTTAAAAATGAAGGCTCCCGGGCAACAAGTTTGCTAGAGCTAATCCATTCAGACCTATGTGGACCCATGGAGAACCAGTCACTCGGAGGTGCCAGGTATTTCTTAACATTTCTAGATGATTACTCTCGAAAGGTATTTGTTTACTTTCTCAAATGTAAATCAGAAGTATTAGAAAAGTTTATAGAATTTAAAAATAAAGTAGAAAACGAATTGTACTGTAAAATAAAAATACTTCGCAGTGATAATGGTAGAGAGTATATAAACAGTCAGTTTGATAAATGTCTGAAGAAGTTTGGCATAAAACACCAAACAACTATTCCATACACACCTCAGCAAAATGGTGTAAGCGAGCGAATGAATCATACTCTTATCGAACGAGCTAAATGCATGTTACTTAATGCCTCATTACAGAAGGAATATTGGGGAGAAGCTATAGCAACTGCTGCCTACATCATCAATCGCTCACCAACCCGCTCACTGTCTGACATCACCCCTGAGGAACGATGGACTGGATTCAAGCCTGACCTAAGTCATATGAAAGTCTTCGGTTGCCAAGCAATGGTACATATACCAAAACAGAAGCGTCACAAATTAGATGCTAAGTCACGTAAGTTGACATTTATTGGTTATAGCGAAAACACTAAAGGATATCGTTTTATAGATAAGAAAACCAAGCAAGTAACACTGAGTAGAGATGTAGTATTCTTCGAAGAAACTGTCAACCAAAATAAAATAATTAAAAACACTATTTGTACCAAAACCATAGATAAAGAGAGTAAGGAATTAGTGAAAGAGAAGAATGGTATAGAAGAGCAGAATTTAAACACATCTAACAATTACAGTAAAGGGAATGATTGCATAGTATATTTTGAGACTGATAAGAATCAAACACAACCTCATAATGAAGAAGTCAATTGTGAATCAGACTCTAATAGTTCTAGTTATTATGACGACCCTAATGATGAGACATACACACCAACAGATTCATTTAATGTCAGTACCAGTTCTCCTTAAATATGTCATGTAAATCCTATTCAAGTCAAGTCTTTTTTATGTATTAATTCAGAATCCGCAATGAGTTTATTGGATGATGATCCACAAGATCACACTGAAGCACTAAACAGTGAAAATTCTGAATTATGGAAGCAAGCCATGGAAAATGAATATAAATCTTTAATTGAAAATAACACTTGGAGTGTCATAGAAACACCTGTTGGTAAAAAGATAATTCCCTGCAAATGGGTCTTTAAAACTAAGAGAAATGATGCTGGAAACATAACACGATACAAAGCTCGTCTTGTCATAAAAGGTTTCAAACAAACAAAAGGTATAGACTACCATGAAGTTTATGCTCCGGTTATACGCTATTCATCTATCAGATATTTGATTGGCCTAGCAGTCAAGTACAAACTAAAAATCCATCAAATGGATGCTATCTCAGCATTTTTGCAAGGAGTTGTAGATGAAGAAATTTACATGTCACTGCCACCATGTTATGAAATTCAAAATAAAGTATGTCGGCTTAACAAAGCATTGTATAGCCTGAAACAAGCCAGCCGGCAATGGAATAAGAAACTTGACGCTGCTCTTATTGACATTGGATTGAAGCGCTCAACAATAGATCCTTGCGTTTATTATAGAATTATAAATGAACATGATATACTGTTTATAGCAGTGTATGTCGATGATTTTCTGTGTATGTTCAATAATGAAAAAACAGTAACAATTGTGAAAGAAAAATTACAAGAAAATTTCAAGATGAAGGACCTTGGTACAGCCAGGCAATGTATTGGTTTTAAAATAACTCAAAACACAAATTTGGAGGAAATATCGTTGGATCAAACTTTGTACATAAAGAAAATATTACATCGATTCAAAATGCATGATTGTAAACCTGTACCTACTCCTTTTGAAGCCGGGACTCAATTAAATAAGGCTGAAAATGAAACTAAAGTATTAAAAGATGTACCTTATCAAGAAGCTGTGGGATGTCTTTTGTATTTGTCGCAAGGTACACGGCCTGACATAGCCTTAGATGCTGTTAATACCGTTAGCAGATTTAATAACAATCCAACAATGCAACATTGGATTGCCGTCAAGAGAATATTTCGTTACTTGAAGGGAACTATTGATTTGAAACTAACATTTAAAAAGAATAACAAAAACATAGTTGGTTATTGCGATGCAGATTGGGCCAGCGACACCATAGATCGAAGATCCTGCACTGGCTATTTATTTATATTTCAGGGTGTATGTATAAGTTGGAACTCTAGAAAACAGGCCACAGTGGCGCTGTCCAGCACTAAGGCCGAGTACATGTCTCTGGCATCAGCTGTTCAAGAGGCGATCTGGTTGAGACAACTTAATGATGACATCTGGCATAATTTTTCAGGTACTCCAATAACTATATATTGTGATAATAGAAGCGCTATTAGTCTTTCAGGCTCACATGTCTACCATGCTCGCAGCAAACATATTGATGTTCGCTACAACTTTGTAAAAGAAAAGGTAACTGCCAAGGAGATACATGTGGAGTACATAAGCACCGAGTTCATGTTGGCAGATGCGTTGACAAAGGGACTGCATCGACCGAAGCTCTGCCATCTTACAGTTGGAATGGGTTTTCGTTCAGGAGAGGGTGTTAGTATGAACGCATGTGTGTCAACGCCTAATAATCTATGATATTACTCTACTCGGAACTTGTGTTATCTATGATCGTGTATAGCTTCACTTCCTCTCACCGGCTCCGTGACCGTGTCTTTTTGTTTTAACTATATTTCTGTTAAATATAATAAATACAGTTTACTATAACTATCAAGTGCTTTATTTATACACTACACGTAGGGTCCTAGCGGCGCTAGTGCAGCGCGAAGCGATCGAAATGCGCGAACGTATCGATGAGACTTCGTGTTGCCACCGTTACGCGACAGATGGAGCTGATTTAAGATTTTTGTATTTATTGATAGTAATTACTCGTGGATATAATATTAGTTAACGAAATAAATTAAAACATGATAATAAATATTAAACTCAATCTAAGTTGTAGGGTAGGCAATGTCTATGTGTCTGTATGAACCGCACGCCACTGGCGGCCGCCGAGCGCCAGATCCCCTCTATTGTTGGGGAATCATTTGGGTTAGGTTAGGTATAGATTCAAGCCCATCACAGACGTAGCTATAATATATATTAATAAACGTCGGACGTAGCTATAATCAAGGCATGTTACGATCAGCTATAATATATATTTTTACTAGGTACGTCACCAAAATATGTGGACAGATAAAGCAAGACATATTAATATAAATTTCAAAAATGTGACATAACAACGATCGCAGACGTAATAAGGGCGAAAATCTATTATTATAGCTACCGTGTGTGGTGTGGTGGCTAGCTATAATATATAATATAGCTACGTATGTGACGGGCTTTAGAGCCAACATACCACCAGGGCAAGAAGCTTATAGATAAAAGTGGAGGCAACACTCTAAATACCTAAGTGAAGTCAACTGTGGGCAGATGCTCTCTTTCTGAATGCATACATAAGATAAAGAAAACATATATCACTGTCTCGTTCCTATTTTTCAACATCGTTAGACGATAAAACCTTTGATTTCTTGCTTCTAAATCTTTTATATTATTTTCTTCACAAGTGTGTTGAAAAACGTCGTATGATACACGTGTGTATTGATGATTACCGTCCTCGGCTCTCTTAAGACCCGAGCCAGCGGTAATCACCAACATTACCACCACGACCACCACCATTAGTACCATAATGTACTATTACTATAAACGACTAACAGTTTACATTGCTTTGTATTTCTTGTGAAATAACAAAGTTTATTACATGACAGTGAAACAATAGTTGTCTAATGTTATAATGAAAGAAGTATACATATAGAAGGGCGTATCAGGCTTATCATACGTTCTGATACGACGGAGATTGTTCCGCATCTACAAACAAATATTATTCCTTTTTCTATTCATAAAAAATAAATAAATACAATTGCAAAAATGGCTAACATTACATCTAGAATTAATTAATAAAAGAATATCAAATTCTACCGAATTTGATATTCTTTTATTAATTAATTCGCGTGCAATGCGTGCAATGTGATGATGACGTACCCGTCATCATCACATTGCACGCCGCCGGGGTCACTGACCCCGGGGCGGGAACCATTAAGTCCTTCTAAAACTCACTTTTATTAAACTATTCTCCTTTTAATCTCTTACTGATCTCTTCTTGTTGTAACTCTCTTCATTTAATATGATTATGATTTTTATTATGTATGATTTTATTTTATTATGATTATGATTATGATTTGAATAAGTTTTATTATTTTATTGTTTTAATTATTTTGTTTGACTAAACTTTTGTATTGACAGTATTTATGAATTTGAATTGATATAATGTTGACTATAATTTAATGATTTCCTAATTTAATAAACAATTTTGTACGCCGAATATGGCAAAACATGTTGAATCTGCGATATTGAACTATATTACATCCATATGTGCATTTCTATGTATACATATCACACATGTTTAAACAAATAAATGCATCTTTATCTTTATCTTCCTTTTTCGGTTTCATTCGTTTTAGTTGGCCGTCCCTGTAAAGGTGAGACGTATTTTTTAGTACAAGAGCATGATGCACATGTGCATCTCCGCGCTCGGTGCAGGGTAGGGGGCCACAGATATAGATAGACCTAGATAATGCAAGTATCACGATCTGTATGAAAACCAAGTGTGCCAATTTTTGGACGTCACAACGTAATACGAATGTTTTGTTTTTCCAAAAGTCAATTGCAAGCTAACAAAATGATTCCATTCATTTCATAGCGGACCCACCATACCCCTGGTGCATGAAGATATAGGTATAAATGGAGCCAACACTTAGAACAAAAGCTTGAAACCAACTGTGGGCTGATGCTCTCTTTCTGAATGCATACATAAGATAAAGAAAACATATATCACTGTCTCGTTCCTATTTTTCAACATCGTTAGACGATAAAACCTTTGATTTCTTGCTTCTAAATCCATCGGGTAGTCTCTTTAGATAAGCTGACAAATGAGAGTATGTTTTTAAGTCCACTCCATTCTTTGTTCGGACTGTACTTTTCAACCGACTTCAAAAAAGGAGGAGGTTATCAATTCGTCTGTATTTTTTTTTTTTTTTTTTTTTTTTTTTTTATGTTTGTTACCTGATTTCTCGGGACTGGGTGAACCGATTTTGATGATTCTTTTTTTATTTGTATCGTGTGGTCCCATTTTATTTTGGTCCAGTTCTGACAATGGCATCCATGAGAAAACCGTATAAGTCTTAAATTTGCATTAAGTTTGTGCGCGATTTGTTACGCGATTTCTCCGGCAAACGTAAACCGATTTTGAAAACTCTTTTTTTTATGGATAGGGTATGCTTCAAGGGTGGTCCCATATAAATTTTATCGAAATTGATTCAGCACTTTTTGAAAAATCAACAAATACCCAAAAATTTTACATAGACGACGTTTTAGTTTCATCAATCTTTGTAGTAGTTAACTTTCAATCTCTTCTTAATAGATTTGGATGAGAAGGAGGTACTAAAAAGCGGAAAATAAAAAGCTTTTTACAAAAAAGACAACCGCCTTCAAAAAGTGATAAATAACTTTAGCACAGAACACACATTGACTTTAGTTTCGGAAGTCGGTGGCAATACAAAACAACAAACAGAACAAAGCCACTGAATTTCGAAACTAAAGTCAATGTGTGTTCTGTGCTAAAGTTATTTATCACTTTTTGAAGGCGGTTGTCTTTTTTGTAAAAAGCTTTTTTTAACATTGAGTATATACACCACAAAGAGCTAGGTTTGTACTTAGAAGATAATTCTTTAAAGTACGCCATGAACACATTTTCTGAAAAAGACTGCGTATTCTTTTTGTTTTGCCATTGTATGAAATTTTGGTACGCTAATAGATATTAAAATTTGTCCTTGGAGTTTTCAGGTAGTAAACTTTCCATAACGTTAAGGGCTTCACATCTTATATCAGGCGGTGTACAACATAAATCATTTTCTTCATAACTAGTACTTGTAGACATTTTAATTAATAAATAACTATAATTTCAACAGTGAAAACGAGTTGTGAAATTTTTTCGCAATGGCGGGAAAAATTAATCAGTTTTCCTATGCGCGCGCATCTAACAATGGCGATCAGCCATAGACTAAAAGAATGAGGTCTCCTTTTTTTTGGCTTTTCGCGGATAAGGTTTTAGCCACGTACAAAATGGGGAATCCAAAGTTTTCTTTATTACAGAGAAAACAAAAGTTATATTTGAGTGAAAGTTTTATTTATTAAAAACGTACAAGTTGTAATTATCTATTTAAATACGAAGTTGCATGAAATGAGCAAGCAATAGGTACATTAATTTATTTGTACTATTGAACACGATCTGTTTTGTATCGCAACTTTTTTAAGAACAAAGTAACTAAACCATTGAAAAAAAAAAAAAAACCCTATAACTCACTTGTGAATAATAGCAATGAAAAAGTCACAGTTTGATTACAGGTATCATTATGTGCCTAATTGCGGTGAAATTAGAGCCATTTTATGAGCAAGTGTGTTGAAATAGTACATTATGGTACAAGTGTGTAATGTTGGTGATTACCGCTGAGGCGCTATTGAGACCCGAGCCGTTAGGTGAGGGTCTTAAGGGAGCCGAGGACGGTAATCATCAATACACACGTGTATCATACGACGTTTTTCAACACACTTGTGAAGAAAATAATACTAAAAAAATATTTTCAACTGTGAAAACGAGTTGTGAAAAATTTTTCGCAATGGCGGGAACAATTAATCAGTTTTCCTATGCGCGCGCATCAAATAATGGCGATCGGCCATAGACTAAAAGAATAAGGTTTCGTTTTTTTTTTCTTTTCGCGGATAGCGTTCTAGCCACGTACAAAATGGGGAATTCAAAGTTTTCTTTATTACAGAGAAAACAAAAGTTATATTTGAGTGAAAGTTTTATTTATTAAAAACGTACAAGTTGAAATTATCAATTTAAATACGAAGTTGCATGAAATGAGCAAGCAATAGGTACATTAATTTATTTCTACTATTCGACCTTTTTTGTATCGAAACTTTTTTAAGAACAAAGCAACTCAACAAATCAAATAAAAAAAAACCTTATAACTCACTTGTGAATAATAGCAATGAAAAGTCACAGTTTGATTACAGGTGTCATTATGTGCCTAATTGCGGTGAAATAAGAGCCATTTTATGAGCAAGTGTGTTGAAAAAAATATTATTTCAACAATGGCTGCTGTTTGTCTAGTGCTATAATAAATGGAGTATACACCGTGCCCTTTTTAGTCGTCTTACAAAAGTGGTCCACTCAATGTATTCGACATAAAATATCTCTAGATGCGATTAAAAAAATATTAACTTTATTTAGAAATATGTTTCTGATAGACCCGTAAAAGTATGAAGAAAGTATTGGAATTAAGTGGCTTTTAAATATTTAAAAACTGCTACATGCTGAGAACATTAAGATTGTAATACTTAACACCCGATTGCAGAAAGCTTTCTTTAAATGCTGATTTCGTTAAGGAGTCATTACCGCTAATGATTAATTATATTTAAAGACGTTGCACGAAACGGTTGGAGGTACATTTAAACGTTGTACTAATGACTACGTAAGGTGACATTAGACAGTGTTGCCAAAAAATGTAACGAGATGAGTGAATGTTTGCGTTTTATTAGTAAGTTTTGTCTCACGATTTGAATGCGATTGCAGAAATATAAATATTCCTAAAATAGATATTTCTCTGGACAAGATAAAGATGAAAGACTTGAGAGTGACATTACATAAGCACAGAAATCCACTCGAATATCCGAAATAACAAATTAATCCTTTCCAGTTTAATGAAAATTTGCATGGACACTTGACCAGTCATTAAAAATTGTAACCTCAACTGTCAAGTTAATGATGCTTTGAAATTATAGCGACGTTTATGCATCGTAAATATGAGTTGAAGTCTGTTTTGACATTTCTATAAATAAACATAAATGGGCATTAAAACTACTGACAAATGATGCTACGTGCAACATTTTAATGACACATTAGTATTTAAAGTGACTTTAAATATTTAAAGAGCGTTTCCGTTTGTGCTAGGGTGAATGAACTCAGATAAAGATGTCGACGCATCATTCCTCGCCGAGGCTGGGACCGCGCGAACAGGGTGTTTCAAAGTTATGTTGCGATCATTCTTATTAAATAATATTTTCCTAATGTTTTTTTGACGTGACAACGTCTTATAATTCGATAGAGCCGGCTGCACGCACGAAAAAAAATGACGTCATGCGGCGTTACGGCGTTACATGACGTCATGCAGCGTTACCTCGCTCTGAGGCGTTCCAAGTGAAAAGTGAATGTGGTGTCAATTGTTTATAGCAACGATAATTACAGCGATATGTAAAGGTAATGATTCTTTCGCGTTGTCACGTTCAACTATCGTCAGTAAACCGACTTTACAGACAACCAATTTTTTTAGATATCTTTTTGGTCAGTAGTCATTGAATACAAGATGTGACCTGCCGTTGTAAGACTATTAAAGTGCCACGGTGTATAGTATTGTTACTTTTTCTATAGTTAAGGTTTTTTATGTACATACATTTTGATGATGTGAGTGTCTTTCGTGTGTAAATGAAAGTAGTCATTAAAATTATAAAGAATCATGGCGAGATCCATACATCCATTTTTATGAAACAAAAAAAAGTAATTTAGAGGGTTTAAAATATTTTCCAATATGAAGAATACATTACCAGCAGTAGATTGATATACTTAGCATATTTTTAAAATAACACTTTTACGTTTCATCTCGATGCCCATTTTGTGTTTATAAAAAAAAGAAAGTGACAAGCGAGGTTAAATGTTTGGTAAAAAAAACAGTTAAATATAAAATACATTTGATTTTTTATTTGATTCCAATCAATTGTTCCTAGAAGTCGTATCTATAGTTTTTCACCAAAAAATTAACTTTAGATAAACATGCATCCGGTTATCCGGTCTCTGATTATGTCAAAATTTTAACCTAAAGACACTAACATCATCTGTGAGTTTTGAGTGAACTAAAGTTAAGCATTTATCTCGACTGATTAAACTTTTTCCTAGCATTTTTATAGCCAGACCTTCACTTTATGAACTTGTACCTACATTCTACATTACTAGCGTAAAATCACTCTCGGATCAGCATGTTTCTATCTCTTTCAGTCAGATAAGTATGTCTTTCATTCGTATTCAAAATTCGTCTTCGTGGAGGTAGATTACTATACCTCTGACGCCTCGTGTGACAGAAAGACTAATGACATCTTAAACGTCGTAGAAAAAAATGAATGAATGTTACCACCAATAAAAATAAATGGGAAAAGATGGGAGGATGCTTTTAGCGTGTTTTCGTCCGCGTGAATTTTCTCAAGGACCCCTAATTTTTTCAGTTGATAAATATAGCCTATGTGGCTCAGGGAGGTATCATTCTAATGGTGAAAGAATTTTTGAAATCGAACCAGTAGTTTTTGAGATTATTCGTTACAAATATACAAATCTTTCTTTTAGTGTAGAAGAATAAGGTTCATATTCAATTGAAAAAACATATTCAATTGGGTTTGGTATGACTTGATGTGCTGGCGTCTGTACATTATCTATATCATCATCTTTTTTTGAATTAAACCATTTAACATAAAAATGAATGCTTACATATTTTTTGTTGTGATATTTGTATGGAATGGTGCATATATGCACCAATGTTTGACATATATCAAAACGTTCAAATTCAAAATGTTGACTTAGTTTTTGATACGCCACTGTGTCATTTCTATACCTACTATGTATACTTTATTTTTCTATGCCATCATGCCACACTAATTACAACAACAAAGAAATCTCAACTTTAAACAACAGCAATTAAGTCGGTTTGATAATAAAAAGAATTAATACAAAAATCGTATGTTCAAAAAAAGAATGGAAAATTAAAGAGGTCGTAAGAGAAAGTTTTGTTCCAAACAAAACTAATATTTGTGTAAAGGAAATAAGGTTTATATTAATTGTAAATTGTTAGTGTATACGGCCTCTGTATGGCACCAAATTCGGTGTAATATCACTTTCGGTATATATTTTATAAAGGACTTGTGACGGAAAGCAATATATTTTTTGATTGCTCAAAGTGTTGAAAGAACGTGTAATCGCATACGAAATAAATGTTGTAATATATTCATTTTGATGTTTTATTTTTATTTAATGTTTTTTGTTAATGTTGCCACCACGAAAAATGCAAATAAAATTAAAAAAAATAGATTGTCTTAGCTTTTGGTTTCTAAAACGCTTTTTTTAAAACAGAACAATATAATAAAAATAACTGTTTCGCGAGTGCTGACTGCTGAGCAGATACAGTGGCAGTGGTACTACAATACCATTAGAATATTCTCGTGAATATTCTCGTATTCTCTCTAATTCACGGATGAGGACCTTTTTATGGCCGACATTACAAAACTCGAATTTCAAAGCACAGGTTTGACATTCGAGTTTTGTTCGAGTATTCTCCTCATAGAATTTTGTTTCCCAGAAAATGATTCATATAATATTTCTGGTTCTTGTATTTTTATTTCGACTATTTCAAAGACTAGTTGAATTAAACATATTTCACAGAAACACAATTCAATGTATTTTTAATATCACATTTTTTGTTTAACAAACTTATCAAACAGTAGAATTATTTTTTAACGAATGTTGTTTGTTCGGTGTATTTTCCATGGAATTTATTTTACAATGAAGATAGATAAAAACACAATAACAAAAATGTTGTCTTAAAAAGTCAATATGTTGTGCTACAAAAGCTAATGACAGAAACGAATCTGCGAAACCGATTCCACGTAGGTAGTCTTGTCTGCCCTACGCCTAGAGTATTAGAGTATATTCATCTATGTGTAGATCCATCTTTAACTAACGATCCTAATACCAAATCTTACTTTATTATCCTTTATTATCCGTGATTTTTACCTACTCGACACTGACTGATTGGACCATGGGAATCATGCAAACGCACAGCCGCCTTATCAATTTAATTGTTAGCTCACAGTTCAATATCTTAAAAAACAAATTCGTTCTAATACTTTACCTACTTGTTTATATCAAATTTTGACTGTCAGGTTGTATGCAATGCGCTCCTTGACCTCGATGGTCATCATCCAGTTTTTCTGTATTGACTTGTCTGAATACTCAGTACACTAAAATACCGCTCGGAGTAAAATTAACTAGGATTTGATATTCTCTCATCTTGACTCTGATTAAGCTGTTACCGTCTTCTATTAGACATTAGTACCTGGGCGACCGAGCGCTGTTTTAGATTTTGTGATATTAAAAAAACAATACTCAACTAGATCGATTTATAGCCTCCGAAACCCCCTGCATACTAAAGTCTATCCACGGAAGTTGTATGCGCGGCTTTAAAATCTTTAGATTCCTATTAAATCCTGTGTGAACTACAGGACGCATTTGAACATCGACTTTTCGAACGCACATTGCGGTCCGGGAAGACATCCAGGACCTCTCCTGTCTGAGGGCCGGCTGTATAAAATACAAAAATGCCAAATTGCTTTGAATCTTTGATGCATTTGATGGTTTTGTGTCGACCAGTGTCCATCTTCCCATGTGAATTTTCGTATCGCGGGACGCCTGACGTTAACCGTTCAATATTATAACAACGATTGATTTTGTCCATATGAACGTATAGTTTATTATTTTCTATAGGTACTTAGCTCAATATTAGTAACCATAGTCAATATTAGCATTTTAGTTTACATCTCTAGTTTCATATATTGGCAACATTATTTTTAAACTTCGTGACTTCCTGTAGTTACTGTTTCCTTTTTTACAGAAAAATTTCTTGGTCATGTGCTGGATGTGCTCAGAATATTAAAAAAAAGTTTTAATTTTCAAAATTAACGCATTTGATTTCGAACTTGCATTGCGTACTGGTCCATCGAATTAGTGCTACAGTCGAATCAGTGCATTTGGAAGTGATATTTCGTCTTGCACGTGTGCGTGGCGAGTGTGTTCGACACGCGTTGCCCTGGCAGAGCCTCACCCTGCTCATACTCATAGTTTGAGTGAACATCCCGACTGCATCAGTTCCAGCATTGCATCAACGTGAGATCGCTAATTGTGAGCGCTTTTTATCATCAAGTTGGTACATTTTACAATACCTAACATTTCTTCAGTTGCGGCGGTAGGTACATTATAAAAATTACGATAATACCGGAAAAGTTTGACACCTGCCACCGACTTGTCAAATTGACGTTGTCAATTCAAAATTAGCTACGAACAACAAGTTTCTGAGAAGTTTTACATCGAAAAGTTGCAGTTAATAACTTAAAAGTGCATTAAAAGTGATACCTAGTTTAAACACTGTGAATTTGTGTTGCATGCAATACATTGGCCGACATAAAGAAACATAATTACGCGTTCGCAGTACAGTGGAACATTAACACTACCTAATGGAAAACTTTGCCGGTCATCCAGCTATTATAAGTTCACCAACAATTAATATGTTAAAAGCAACAACAATACGAAATTGTTGAATTAGGCATTTTGAGCCTGGATGCAGAGGACTCTGAAATTGTCGGTGCATCTATACAACTCTTGTCATTCGAATCTAATTAATACTTATGGCGACCCACTGACCATAAAGTCACTTTCCAAAAATTCCAAATCAGATTCAGAGTCCTCCCAGACGGGTCATGCCACTTTCTTAAAATTACCTAATATTGACATTCCCACTTCTAATGGGAAAGACAAATTTAAACTATTTTATGTGTTGTTTACTGTCATTGGTAATAGTAAAACATTGTGTTGCAAGTTCCTAAGATGACCCACTGACCAAGTATTTATTAGATGATGCCTTGTCAGAGTATTTATTTGATAAAGCCCTGTCAGTAATTGTTAACCTGCCTCTCATAAATGAGTCCTCTCTTTAGAATTAAAACTAAAACAAACAAAAAAAATACAAAAAAAAACAATAAAAAAAAGAAAAACGAAATAATTATAAAAAGAATATAAAAAAAAAATACAAAAAAAGAATTAAGAAATACAAAAAAAAATAACAAAAAATACCAAAAAAAATAAACAGTGTAACATGTCCTTTTAGTTGGTAATTTTCTAACATTATTTTCCCTTTTTTACATTTCAATTGTTACCGTAGTTTAGGTACTTGAAGTAAGTCTGCCCGGTGTATATAGTCATCATTGCACAATTCACTAACTTACATTTTAACTTACGAGTCTATTGTTTACAATAATTTGTTCCTACATTGTCATTTTCATAACCTAGTGTATAACTTTAAATCATTTGACTCTTAAGTTGTAACTTATTTTGATAAGTCTTTTGTGAAGAATGTTTAGTTTTTACAATTGATGATTTTGTTTATTACCTGTGTTTTATAACATGTTTTTTTCTCCTTAGCAAAACCAACAATTATATAGCATAGACTGCGTTTTTGTTATTCTCAGCAGTGAAGTTATCTCATGACTAAGTTTAACTTTTTAAGTAAATAATTTGATTGAAACATTAAGTACATTATAGTACATCAAGTTTATCTAGATTTAAGCTTTTTGTGAGTGATTATTGCACCTTTTCAATGGTAAATAACTTAATAATTTTTCACAGAAATACCACATTGACTTTCAAACTTAAAATTTTATTTTCAGACTGACTTATTTTGAAATTTTTTGAAGTTTAGTCCTTGCTTTTCGTTATTATTTGCCTTATTGCTTGTCAACCATGGACAAGAGAGTTCAGTTTCTGCCGCTTCAGGATTCAGGTGAGGATGGTACCTGCGCTGCTGTTGATGCTAATGCTGCTGAGAAAGCTCATGAGATGGTCAATGCCACTGACGTTGACAATCCCTTTGAATCAAGAAACGCACATTCTTCTTTGGCTTTCACAGCGCAAGCTTTGCCTTCGTTCAATTCATTGAATGCGCTTGTGAATGAAAACATTCGAGAAAAATATCCTCCTTTTACAAAGTTGCCTGACTTGAAAAAGAGTAGAATAATTTATAATGGTAATACTTGTGTTCGAGAATTTATTACACAGATAGAAGAATACTTTCTTTATAAAAAATTTAATGAAAATTTGCTTGTCGGTTCTTTTTCAGATTTGCTTGATGGTATAGCACTCAAATGGTTTAGATCTATTCGAATTCATATTCTTTCTTGGCATGCACTTAAGCTAGCACTATTGAAACGCTTTGATAAGCCTGATTTCGATTATTTTCTAGAGAATGAGCTCCGCACCAGGAAACAGAAACAGTCTGAGTCACTTCCTGATTTCATCACAGAAATTTCTTATATGGCTAGTCGTCTTTCAGAACCTTTATTTGACCAAATTTTAGTTAATGCAATAAAACACAATATGTTGCCGATTTACACACCCTTTTTGTTTTTTAGACACATTGATTCAATTGAACAATTTCTAGAATTTGCAAAGGAACTAGAAGTTGTTGTAGACAGAAAACCTTACAAAGAGTCAATTAAATCTTCCATTAAGTTTAATGCCGTTATTAACGATTTAACTTGTTTAAAATGTAAAAAACCTGGACATTTGTTTAAAAATTGCAAGTCCATACCAGGTGTTGTTTGTTTTAAGTGTCATAAAGCTGGGGTCACTTCTAAAACTTGTGACGTTTGTAATTCGGCTAGGTACTAAAAGCTTGCAAGAGTCAAAAAATCCTATTCTTTTTACAAAACAAAATGATGCTAGACCATTTTTAAAGTTTACCATTAGAAATCAAATTTTTTCAGGTTTGTTGGACAGTGGTTCCAAAAAATGCGTTTTAGGCTCTAATATTCATGAACAATTTTTGCAGTCAGGTTATAAAATTAGACATACTTGTGGTTCTGCCTCTTTAGTGGATGGTTCCTCTCGGAGAATTATTGGTGCCATGGATTTGCCAGTAACTTGTGATAATATAACTAAAATCATTGAGTTTTTAATTATTCCTTCTTTTGAACCACCAATCATTTTAGGTTTTGACTTTTTGTATTAAATTTAATTTAGCCAGAGATTTGTGGAAAAACATGACACTTGTTCCAGTTAATAACAAACAAGTTTGTTCTGTTACTTCAATTTCTGAACTTTCTCAAAACAAAATTAAATAATACTATTGCTTTATTTAAAGATATTTCTTATGAGAAAAGAGGATTAGGTCTTACTCATTTAGTTGAACATAAAATTAACGTTACTAGTGAACCTTTTAAACAAAGATATTGGCCTCTGAGTCCTGCTAAACACAAGGAACTTTTTGATGAAGTAGAAGTTTTATTAACAGAAGGTATTATTCAACCCTCTAAGTCTCCTTGGTGTTCACCCGTTTTGGCGGTAGAAAAGAAAGATGGAGGTACTAGATTGTGTTTAGATTCAAGACGTTTAAATTCTGTTACTATTAAAGATTCTTATCCCCTTCCTTATACTTCTAGAATATTAGGTAACCTTAAAAGTGCTAAATATATTAATACAATAGAGCTTTCCAAAGCTTTTTTGCAAATTGCACTTACATTTAGTTCCAGATGCTTAATCTCATATAGAAGACACTAAAAGAAGTCGCTATAAACTCATGACAATTTAGTATTTCCTGATGATAAAATTACTGACCCTTGGTATAGAAAAATATTTATTCAATGTCAAAAATCTCCTAGAAAGTATAAAAATTTTAGAGTTGAAAATAATACTTTGTGTAAATTTTGTAGAAATAAATTTAACCCTCACAGTCTTTTAGACTGGAAGATTGTTATGCCTAAAGAGAATATCTTGGATACTATTAGATCAAATCATGATGATGTAAATTCGAATCATTTAGGAATTCATAAAACTTTAAAGAAATTAAAACAACATTATTTTTGGAAATGAATGTTTAATGATGATCACCAATGCATTTTGTCTTGTGATACTTGTAAAGTTTATAAACACACTAGGTACTTCTCCTTTTGGTACTATGATTAATCCTGAAAAGGTTGATTGTCCCTTGCTTATGCTTTCAGTTGATATTATAGGAATTTTACCTAAAACTTATTCTGGTCATAAATACATACTTTCAGTTGTGGATGTTTTCATTAAATATTGCTGGTTTTTTCTAATGATTAATGCCACCACTAGAGTAATTTGTATACAATTTTCTTTGATGTGGGTGATATGTTGTGGAGAAGAAGTTTTGTCCAATCTCATGCACTTGCTTATTTTTTGGCTAATCTTGCACCAAAGTTCTTAAAATGTAAAATAAGTAGGTAACTGATAAATTTTCTGATAACGTTTATATTTTCAAAGATTTAAATAAGTGGGGCGTTATCATGTAAAAGATATTATGTGGTATTTTAATTGTGGGGAATTCATAGATTTGGTTAAAACCTAGTCTATGAAATCCCCAAAATACACAAAAACACACACAAAAAAAAACACAAAACCACACAAAAAAACACAAAAAAAAATTGGTTGTCTGTAAAGTCGGTTTACTGACGATAGTTGAACGTGACAACGCGAAAGAATCATTACCTTTATCGCTGTAATTATCGTTGCTATAAACAATTGACACCACATTCACTTTTCACTTGGAACGCCGCAGAGCGAGGTAACGCCGCATGACGTCATGTAACGACGCAACGACGCATGACGTCATGTTTTTTCGTTCGTGCAGCCGGCTATCGAATTATAAGACGTTGTCCCGTCAAAAACAAACAAGAAAAATATACAAAAATACTAAATACCAAAGTATTAGTAGTGTGTAGTTTGGTGTGTGTGTGGTGTGTGTGTAGTGTAGTGTTAGTGTTAGTTAGTTTGTATTGAGTATTTTTGTGTGAGGATCCATCTCTGTTAGAATGATGAATGAAAGGTTATGATGGTCTGAATGTTATTATTATGTTAGGCAACTTCATTACAATTTATTACATTCCAATTCGACTCTTTTTAAAATAAAAGTTAGGTCATTTTGGTTAATTTATAAGTATTCTTTCCACACTAGATATTTTTCACATCAAAGGATCTTATCTTTTTTTTTGCGATTTTATGGGAGATCCCACATAATCCCAAAAAAAAAATAAGATATTTATTTTTTCCTTTTTCTTAGGGGTATCCCTTTACCTGTTTATATAAAAAAAAAAAAAAAAAAAAAAAAAAAAATTTTTCAGACCAGATTTCTGTCCATAATATTGTTAGTACAAACAATGACTTAAAACTATGTTAGTTACATTTAAAAAACTAATTTAAGTATTTGCCGCCCACTGGAGCCCCGGGCACACGCACTTGTGCTTGAACCCAGTGCACCAGGAGGGGGCTGTCCAGCTTGTGGCTGAGCACGCTCAGGATGGTGTTAGCGCTCCCACGCGTGCGAAACATTAGCGAAGCGATGCGGCGCCGCAGGACAGTGTGAAAGCCGTCTGTGTGCGCGTGCGCAAACATCGCAGACGCACTACAGTAGCGTGGGAGCCCCACCAGCACCCTGAACGCGTTTTTATATTGTATTCGAAGAGCGTTGATGGCCCGCTGCGTGTAGTTGAACCACAGATTGCAGGTGTAGAGAGTTTGGCAGAATGCCTTAAACAGAGTGATCTTTACCTCTAAACTACACCTGACACAGCAAATATACCTATATTTTTTAAAGAAAGATCCTTAGGTTTGTTTACCTATAGAGATTTAAAAACTTAATTAAATTTCAAGTCTTTTGTAATCTTCCTTTTTCTTAGATTATAATCATTATTATTTCCTCCTTAGTCTTAAATAGTTATTGATTTTTAAGTCTCTTTTACTGTTCGTTGACAGTGATTTTATCTCAAGATTCGATTGATACTATAATAGGTTATAGGTTTGGATTTGACTTTGTTAGTAACGCGTTCATTCCGGATTTTACTTTTTAAGGGTCATTCTGTAACTTCGGTTATAGAACGTTTTTTTCTGCTTTTGAATAATTAATAGTAATTTTTGACCTCGATTTCATCATTTTTTTTCTTTTTTCATTGTGCTCGGAAGTTCGGTGGTGTAGTGCCGATGACAATGCGGGACTTCGGCCCCGGCCGTATTTTTTTTTCTTTTTTCATTGTATTGGGCAATGTGGTACCAACCACAATGTGGGAAGTTTTTGCCCGGTTCTCGGACGACGTTAGACGTCTTCGCCTTCACCGCGTCCATAATGCCTCTGATCGAGGCAGTGACAAGGCCTGCATCACTTACTTCAGCTCCCGGTTTGCATGTCAACCTCTCCCATGGGCGTGCTGAAGCCCTGAGGTGGCGTGCGCGCGTGGCTAGACCTCGGCGAGAGTCCGGACTCCATACGCATTTCAGAGAGGATGCGTAGTTCCTCAGCCCGCCGCTCCATTTCAGCCTCGAGCAGCTCCAACCGAAGGAGCTCGGGCTCACTGTTCGCCATGCTTCAAAAGTCAAAGTCAATACACGAACTGGGCACTCACTTAACTCTAGACCTTAATGTCCCTACCTTATGCCTCCTCTACGCAATCGGCCATGATCCTGCCTGATTACCTCGAGGTCAGCATGGCATTCATTAAAAATAATAAACGAAGCAGACAACGGGAATAATAAAGGAGTGAGTACATGCGATGAAATTAATACGATTAGGTACATGATACGTAGATACACAGCACACAAGCGTGATTCTCTTCTAGGGACAGAATGATGTACTCACCGAACTGCCGCAAGAGATGCTGGAAATGACACACCTGCATAATGTAAGGTGGGTTATGACCGCACTCAGCCGCTCCGTGTGGGCTCCAATTGCCGCCACCTCATCCTTATTTAGCCGGGATGTCTTCGACCTAACGGCCTCCATTATGCCCCTCGTGGCTGCAGTCGCCAGGCCGGCCAGTTCTTGGACAGGCGCCACTGCCAACGGGTCACCTGCCTGGTCACCACATTCCTTGAGCTGTTCCGTGGGCTGTTGGGCCGACTGCTGGACAGGCTGTTGGGCTGTCTGCTGGGCAGGCTGATGGGCTGGTGGTTGGGCAGGCTGTTGTGCTGGCTGGCTGCTGGCTGGTGCCGAGGTCATGATTCCTCCCAGTGGAGGAGCCTCTGGCCGCAGCGCCTTCTTGATCCCGATCCTTCGGCGAACCGTCTCCTGTACCTCTTTCGGCGAGCTCAGCAACCGCTTCTCGTTACGGCTTTCCGGCTGGGACTTCACTGGGGACGAAAGGTCCACCAGCAGCTGCTGCATGGGAGTGCCGAAAACTTGGGGGGGGGGGGTCCTGAGCAATGACGCTCTAGGGGTGAAACCCCCCCTCCCCTCCCTCAGCCCCAGAACCCCTCTTGCCGCATCTGCGCCAGTTCGTGCAGTTCTTCTGCCTTCTTCTCCATTTCCGCCTCCAGCAGCTCAAGCTGGAGGCGCTCGGCCTCTTCCTCCTCCATCCTAGCCTAACACCACCTCAAATCCTACACTCTATAATTATTTATTAATTTAAAATTAAATTAATTTAAAATTAAAATTAAAATAAATTAAAATTTATACTAGACCAAAAGACCACTGTCCAAGTCTCACTTCACCCGTCAAATGGCACTGACAGATGACAGGTGACAGTTGACAGATGACAGTTGACAGCCGACACTGACAGCTAACACTGACAGCCCGTCAAACTAATGACGGACGCCAACTGACAGCTGACACTGACAGCCGACACCGACAGCCGCCACAGACAGCCCGTCAGGTGGCAGTGACAGATGACCGGCGGATACTACCACTATACAAAATTTATTCAAAACTGTCCAATAAAAATAAAATACTAACACTGACAACACTGACCAAAAACCCGGTGTTCGAACGCCTCTTTCACCTAACACGTGCTATAACCTCACTTTGAAGTTACAACCACGTGCTCCGGCTACTCGCTGAACAATCCAGTAAATTAGATAAAAATAAACAGTACCGTTGGTCAGGATCGGCGTCCCTATTCTTTCCCAGGGTGCACTTGTGCCACAAAAGCCCGGAACTGCCCTTGCAGCCCAGAAAAGAACACCACGCGCTTTAAAGCACGTGGTCACTTAATAAAACTGTCTCTAAATTAATGCACACTTATTCACTTCACAACCCAATATACACTCGGCGTCACAAAAATCGCACCTCTTTAAGAATTCCCTTCAAAGTCATTTTAACCCTATTAATCAATGGTATACATATGACTATAAGGTATAATTGGAAAGGCAATTTATTTAAATTTCAGAATAAATCAATGGATTTGGTTTTTTGTTTACCAGGGAATAAAAAAAAGCAAGCTAATGCAAATGATTAAAAAGTTAAAGGAGATGTTCGGAAAATGTATGGAGCCTGGGCCAGCACTATGTACACCATATGTAAATATGGCTACACAATATAGAAACCGTTTTATTATGGTGAAAGTGTATAATTTTACTTCGTTTTAGTGTAAAAACAAATTAACTCGGCCAAGGAGAGCAACACAACATATAAATATGGCGGATCAGTATTATGCCAAATGACAATTCGCTGAACCATCAGCGTGCCTTCCCGGCCCTGATGGCTAAGCCTCAAGCCGCTCCCATCCCGGCGCTAATGGACCTCGCGGTCCCTGCGCCCCCACTGGCCCCCGTGCCCGCGGCGCCTCTAAAGGTCGCCCCCGCGCCTCTCAAGGCCGCCCCCGCCCCCGCCGTTCCCACGGCTCCGGCGGCTGTGCGTCCCATCGATCTTCCTACGGAAGAAGAAGTTCGCACCGTGCACCTCGCCTTCCAGGTGTACAGAAACCCCGCCACCAAATTGATGGCTAGGGACATCATCGCCAGCCGAGGCGACATCTTCAAGCTTAATGCTTGCTTCCAAGCGTACCCAGAGGTTACGCAAGCCCTCGAAGTTCTATACCCCTATTAGTTCCAATGAACAACGAGAGGCAAAGAACCTTCAAACCTCGTTCCCTAAAGTTAGGCTTCTTCAATGCCAATGGCATTACCAATCAACGTGATGAGATCGCTACCTTTCTCCGCGACCATCAGCTCGACTTACTCCTTGTCCAGGAGTCCTTTCTCAAGCCGTATCACCGGGACCCTAAAATTGCCAACTATAGTTTAGTTCGCAACGATAGGACCCGCTGTCATAGGGGTGGCACCCTTATTTATTACAAAAAGTCCCTCTACTGCTCCCCTGTGGACCCTCCTCCCCTCTCCCTCCTAGAGGTCTCAGTCTGTCGGCTCGGCATGACCGGTCATCAGCCGTTATTCATTGTCTCAGTCTATGTCCCTCCACTTCCATCGGAGGACCCCATCCTCCTCAAGGATGATCTCACCGTCCTTCTTGGCCTAGGTGACTCCGTCTTACTGGCGGGTGATCTCAATGCCAAACATCCCGCGTGGAATAGCAACACGACCAACACTAGAGGTAGGACCCTGTTCCACCTGTGTTCCTCCCTTAACTTCGATGTCATCGCACCGATGACTCCCACTCATTTCCCCCATGACCCCAACCATCGTCCCGACATCCTCGATATAGCGCTGCTCAAGAATGTGAACCTCCGTTTGCATTCCATTGAGACGCTACACGAGCTCACCTCCGATCACCGGCCTGTGGTCATGGAATTAAATTCTCGTACCGGCCCTGCTGACCCCAGTCAGCCCCCACCGACACAAGTTATAACCGACTGGAGGAAAGTAAGCGAAAGCCTACAATCCACCACGTCGCCAGACTTGGACGCCATACCCGACCACTTGGTGACAGTCGCAGACACGACGGCCGCGATCGACTCGTTCACAAGTCACGTACAATCTGTCTTGAACGATTGTTCAAGGGAGGTTCCGGCGATGAGTGATCATCGCTGGAAACTACCAGATGATGTGCGTGAATTGTTGACCGAGAAGAACGCTGCTGTCCGTGCATATAGCGCCTTCCCCTGCGATGCGAACAAAGCCCACATGCGTTCCCTACAGCGTGCTGTAAAGGAACGCATTGCGGAGTGGCGCTCAAACCGTTGGGACAAGACGCTTAGCGAACTAGAGCCCACGCACCTAGCCTTCTGGCAGTTGCAGAGGTCACTTCGTTCCTCTAACGAGGCCTCCATGCCCCCCCTAGTTCGACCCGACAAAACCGTCGCTTTCGATAACGATGAAAAGGCTGAGTGCCTAGCCGACAGCCTTGAGTCACAATGCTCTCCTAGTTCCCTACCAGTAGACCAAGCGCACCTCTCCAAGGTCGATGCTGAAGTTGAACGTAGAGCCTCCCTTCCCCCCGTCGAAGACCCTGATTATCCTCTGCCCCCCGTCACCCCAGACGAAGTGCAGGATATTATCATGAGGCTGAAACCCCGCAAAGCCCCTGGCTCTGATCGCATCACCAATAAGGTGTTTAAACTCCTACCCGCCACCCTGATAATGCTAATGACCGCCATCTTCAATGGCGCTCTAAGCAATAACATTTTTCCTCAGGCATGGAAAGAAGCCACTGTTATCGGCATTCCGAAACCAGGCAAACCCAAGTCTGACCCATCTAGTTATCGCCCCATTAGTTTACTCAACACCCTCGGCAAAATCTACGAGAGACTTATTTATAAGCGTCTCAAAGATTATGTCGAAGCTAAGAGTCTCATTCCCGACGAGCAATTCGGCTTTCGTACCGAACACAGCTGCGTCCAACAGGTCCACCGCATCGTCGAGCATGTAAGCGTTGGGTTCCAACGCGGCTTGAAGACCGGTGCGCTCTTCTTCGATATAGCGAAGGCATTCGACAAAGTCTGGCACAATGGCTTAATATACAAGCTATACCTACTGGGTGTGCCGGATCGTCTCTTACTGATCTTACGAGACTTTCTGTCGAATCGTACCTTTCGTTATCGCGTCGAAGGGGCACTCTCGTCTCCACGTCCCATACGTGCTGGAGTCCCCCAGGGCTCCGTGGTCTCCCCTCTCATTTTCACGCTGTTCACCAGTGACATTCCAAAGAGCAGACAGGCTCATTTGGCTTTATTCGCCGATGACACGGCCATTTATTGCACTGGTTCCAACCCAGTCCGCATAGCCCGCATCCTCCAAGACTCCGCAAACGCACTAGGCGCTTGGTTCCGGAGATGGAGAATCACAGTCAACCCCGCTAAGAGTCAGGCAGTGCTGTTTTCCAAACCGCGCATCAACCCCTCCCTTCCCAGTCCGATATCCATGTTCGGCGAGCCTATCCCTTGGGAGAAGCAAGCCAAATACCTAGGAGTCATTCTCGACCGTCACCTAACCTTCGCGGAGCACATAAAGCAGGCGCGTTCGCGCGCCGCCTTCGCTCAAGGTAGACTTCACTGTATGTTGAATGCACGTAGCAAATTGTCACTCAAGTGCAAATTGCGTACCTACACAGCGTGCATTCGTCCCATCATGACCTACGCCTGTGCTGTATTCGCACACGTAAAGGCATACCGTCTCCACAGAATGCAAACCTTACAAAACCGTTTCTTGCGAAAAATAACGGGCGCCCCGTTCTATGTTCGCAACGAGAACCTTCATCTCGATCTCAAACTCCCGACCATCCGTCAGTTCATGAAGCGCGCTTGCAAGCGCTTCTTCGATCAAGCGGAGAAACACCGCAACCCGCTCGTCGTAGCGGCCGCCCGATATACCCCTTCCCGTATTAGCAGGACCCGTCGTCCACGTCATACCCTGTCCGATCCAGATGACGCTATTACCCTCCTTCAAGAAAGAAATAGGGCCACTAGCACATTAGTTAAACACAAACACAAATTACCGTCATTCCGACCTCGCCGCCGAGGTCCCTCGCGACGACCCCGTAACGCCCCCCCCCCGACCCTTGCTAGCGCCAGCCCGCGTCGCTGAGCCCTTAGCTTTAAAATAGCCCCTAATTAATGGAGACCCGATCCAGCCTGTCCCTTTGCTGCCCTCTCTCAGTGGCGACCTAAGCCGAGGCTCGTACCCCGCAGGGGGTGCCCTTAGCGTAGTCACTTAGTTTATAAGTTTTTGCCCTGGCTGGAGGCCCTAAAAGTCACTTTTAAGGCACCACAGGATTGTCCGGTTAAGCAGTAACCAACCCTCAGGTTGAACTGCGAGATGCCATACAGAAAAAAAAAAAAAAAAAAAAAAAAAAAAAAATATGCCAAATGACATTTTGACTGACAATGACATTTGATTAATGTCTTTGTGTCTACTGTCTACTGCGAAAAACACATGAATAATTCCAAAAATACTTGGGTTTTGAGATATAATAATAAAATAGTACTAGGTACAGAATGTTCTACTTGATTACGGCAGCAAATCTTATATAACCTATTCGAGCAGCTAGAGATTGGTTACCGGTGTCAAAAGGAGCAAACAAACAAGACTTGAACGCATTTGGTTTATCAAACTGTGTCCTTGCTGCTGATCAATATATTCTGGACTTCGAAGATTCATAAAATAGTGAGCTGTGCAGTACCAGAAAACGTAACAAGTTATTGTAAAAGTTGTATCTATACAGTAACAGCTGGGAAGACATCAATTGCTCTATTCCAACTAGACAGTAACTATTTTCAATCAAGTTCATGATATTTAGTTTCTAATATTAGCGACTTGTAAGAGGATGAGACATCAGTCATGTGAGGAATATAAATAAAACAACTTGTTAGGATTTGTGATTTTATTTTACGTATTCATTTTCTACATCACCCCATAATAATATTCCATTCAAGAATGACGCTAGTGCTTCTATGCTCTTTTGGTACCGCACCCAACCCAAATACCACACAATGGTCATTATATGAGCACAGCAACCCACAGTCCGTTTTCCCGAGATAAAACTACAATAATAACTAATTATTTTATTATGAGACTTGATTCTTCAGATTTTAATATAATTTTTCTTAAATATTCCGGTACTCTATTTCATTCTAAATTGGTACAAGCTGGCACAAAACAATGAGAACTTGTCTGTGTTGTGTGTGAAAAACAATCAAGTGTTATTGATGCACTTGGTGGCTGGATATCAAGTTACGCTTCTTCTTCCATTCTTATATTGTACTGTAC
This sequence comes from Charanyca ferruginea, assembly GCA_947361185.1. Taxonomy (NCBI): domain Eukaryota; kingdom Metazoa; phylum Arthropoda; class Insecta; order Lepidoptera; family Noctuidae; genus Charanyca; species Charanyca ferruginea. The sequence continues at coordinate 6,136,512 of OX376080.1, read as the reverse complement.
ACGTCTCCAGCAGTAGGAACAAAGAAGCGCATGTTCTGGTAACTGAAACAATAAAATAATTTAGATAGAATAGCAACAGAAAGGGTTGTTAAATATGTGTAAAAGCAAATAGGCACGTATATGTGAAGCTTATAGAATTTAGCTTTAAGAATTACAATTGACTAATAGTCACTGGTTAGTCTTTCAAGCACACATTATCGTAACCCGTGTACAGTGCTTTAATAAAAAAAAAATATTACCTACCTCATTCAGATAAATTCTTGCTGCAACTTCATCTCTCCATGGACCACTAGCCAAGTGTGTTTGCCTACGGTGCAGAGGTATTCCACACCATGCACACATAGTGTTTTGATGAAGGTTAGATGGGCCCGAATTTTGCCGGTCATCCTCAGCCCTTGAAGCATGCTCAACATTTCTATGTGCTGCTACCCAGCAAGCATAACAAACCAGTCCTCCTGGTGGAATCTAGATAAAACAAAAGAATGCATTATGTATTATTTATTTATATATATTCAGGTCCTTGTTGTATAGAGTGTCTGCAAGTATGGGTAAGAGACCGTCGGCACCATACACATGAATTTGTGTTAAGTACAGGAGTTGCTACGATTCCTCTTTCTTGAATTATACTCCGAGTATGTACCCAACAAGCAAAACATATCAAGCCTCCCTCGGGTATCTAATATAAAAAATATGAAATTGAGATATAGTAATATATGTATAGTAATAAAATAAGCATAGTTTAAAGATAGTTATTTGGATAACTTTAAATGACTGTTCTTTTTTTTTCTGCAACATTGTTGTTTTGGATTATAATCAAGAAATATCTGCATTTGTTTTATATTTATGCCTGCCGTTTATGAACAAAAAAGAAAAATAGAAGAGATGCTTACCTCTCTTGGAGCAATGGTTTCAGGAATATATTGTCTTACGGCACCCTCAGGAATAGAGTGAGCATGTCTATTAAACAAAGACCTCCTACACCTAACACAAACATTAGGTACTATCATGGCGATGCTGGAGTTCATGATTATCACAAAACATTTCTTGCATTATAACGTTAAACATTGTGAGCACATTACCCCAACCTAAAACAAAACAAATAAGAGGTTATACAGTTTTCATAGATATGTTACATACATAATAGAAATAAATTAAATGTTTTTACCCGATGAAGATACCGTTTGATGAACGTAATTATTTCGGGACCCATATCATCGGTAACATAATATTGTTCATTTTCATCTATTACAGAGTTGCATTATAGGCACGCCATTGTTAATAAACTGGAATTAATGAGTTAAAATCTGTTAGATTATGGAACAAGGGAAGAAAACATCTGATAGAAAAAGGATTTAGAAAAAAACAAGGCAATACATAGGTTATAGGGGACATACCTACCTGAAAGTGAACTTGTTTTGTTATTGTAGAATATACTTACCATAAACGACGTAATTCAAATCACAGGCGAATCAGAAACTATATAACAAAGCCGGGGTCAACAGAGAAGTATTCAATCAATATCCGTAGTAGTAAGCTACAAAACAAAAACAATCACTGACAACTTCGAAACACATCCAAACCAACGCGCGCGAACACGACTCAATCATTCAAAGACAAAGTCAAAGAAAGTCGCTAATGTCACAAACTGTCAAACGTCAAACTGTCAAAACTGTCAAACGCAACGTCATGGCTGTCCTAAAAATTGGGTTATCATATTAAAAATTCTTCCCAAATAATCATTTCTTACACCTAAACTCTTCTTCAAATTAATATGTTTGTATTTTTATGGAAATCCCCTTATTTTTCCCTATTCATCTATGTAGTGTACATAGTGGTGGCCCAAAATCGAACAACTCCTTTATTTTATCAGCAAAAATTACAACAAAGTCCTTAAAACTAACTTAACACGTTGACTGCGGCAAAACACATACGTTTGTGTTTCAACAAAAATACGTGAGTGCGGCGCACACACAACCGTATGTGTTTTAGTATTTTGCTAAACGCCAGTGCGGCAAAACACATACGGTTGTGTGGCGGCCGAAGGTACGCTAGTGCGGCAAAACACATACGGTTGTGTGTGGGGAATAAGGACTGCGATGAAAATTTGTCTCTCTTGATTTTTTTAATTCCATGCCCTATATAATAATGATAAAACCTTCACGAAATATTTAAAACATACGGCTGGTACCGCCATCTATTGACTGTTATAGGAACTATACTGGTATTTTATCTAACGAAGACGAGTGTTTCTTTTAGACGATACTGAATAGGATTCTAGTGGGGAATAAGATTTATATGAATGAAAGAATAAAAGAAGAACCAGTCACAAGAAAAATAATAATCGAATTCTCAAACTATCAACTAGCCTATTGCAAAAGAGGTACTTTTGCAATAGGCTAGTTGATAGTTTCAAGTCAAGCATTAAGAAGTTCAGTATTATTAAGTCCCAATGTTGACGTGTTTGAAATATGTATAAATACTAGGTAACAAACCTAGATAAATTTATAATTTTGGTTTAGAACCCTTAGTTTTCATACTTGCCTACATAATCGGGGGGCAATACTATTTACATTTTTAAGTCTTGAGAGAAAAATAACTGATATAATGTATAAGTAATTATTTATTTATATTTAATATAAATCGTGTGAATATTTCTAAAAAATATCCACACAGTCGACGCAAAATCGAAAAACACAACCGTATGTGAGCGCCCGCACAGTCGACGCAAAATTATGAAACACAACCGTATGTGTTTATCCGCACACGCGTAGTAAAACACGCCAAGCGCGTAAACCCGCACTGGCGTAAAGTACGGCCGCACACGCTTGGCGTGTGCGGCCGCACTCTCGTCTCGTTTACGAAAAAGCGTTTCGGCTGTGCGGCCAACACACCAGTTGTGTGGCCAGCCGCACTGGCGATCGGCGTAGCGAATGTTCGCCCGCAGTCAACGGGTTAAAACCTAGTGTTACCCCCCCTAGCCCTGATGACTGCTTCCATGCGTTCTCTCATGGACCTTATTAATGTGACAACAGTCTCTTGTGGAATGTTGTCCCATTCTGCAACGACGGCATCTTGAAGGTCTTGGAGAGTGGTAGGGGCAGGATTTCGTGCCCGTACTCGCCGTTTCAGTTCATCCCAAAGGTGCTCAATAGGGTTCAGGTCTGGACTTCGCTCCGGCCAGCGCATAACAGGGATGCCAACTTCTTGCAGGTAGTCTCTTACAATTAAAGCGGTGTGACAACGGGCGTTATCGTGCATTAACGTGAACCCACTGCCAACAAAACCCGCATAAGGGACAACCTGCTCCTCTAAGATCTCTGTTATGTACCGAGCAGCAGTCAGCGACCCTTGCCCGCGAGCACTTCCAGTCCGAGAAACACACACAAGGTTCGTTTTACCGTCGATTGACATGCCGCCCCAGAACATGCACGAGCCACCCCCGTATTCCACTGTCTCTTGAATACAGGCTTGTGCGAATCGTTCCCCTTGCCTCCTATACACTCTTCGACGCCTGTCGTTGCAGAAAAGACACACCCTCGTCTCATCCGAGAAGAGCACAGCCCTCCATTGGTCTATTGTCCAATCCACATGGTCACGGGCAAATTGCAACCAGTCTCTCCTATGCTGTGCAGTCAATTTGGGCCCTGTAGCAGCCCTATGAGCTGCAATTTTCTTCTCCCGCATTCTTCTTCTAATCGTGGAGACGCTTACAGAAGTTCTGCGAGCTGATCGCAGTTGTTGTTGCAGCTCAACAGCATTGGAGAACCGATTACGTAAAGACGTCGAAACAATGAAGCGATCGTCTCTTTCGGATGTGCACCGTTGTCTTCCAGATCCACGTCTTCGGATATAGCCACCAGTCTCTTGGAAACGTTGGAACACTCGTCGAACGGCAAAACGACTCAAGTTCAGTTGCCGAGCAACATCACATTGCCGCATCCCTGATTGCAGTAGTGCAATGACTTGAGCGGCTTCATCTGCAGTGGTATCCATCTTCTGGGGTATTTTTCTTGCTGTAGCTGTTCACGTGTGTTCACTTCAAAGGTTGAATAGCGAATGACCCACATTTAACCCGGGTCGCCCGTTTTATACCCTTGTAGGGAGGTGCAATTAGTGGCCGTTGTAATGCGTATTTTGACAACATTTTTTTTAACGTTACGTGCTAATGAGATCTGTTGTGTTTAGGAATTCTAACTGTTGTTAATTTAAAGGTCGTTAAACATACTTTTAATTGATACCAATATTAATTGGGTTTAATGTATTCGTTACTGGCGGGACATGTTTTAAACTTATTTTCGAAAAGGTGCGATTTTTGTGACGCCGAGTGTAGTATAACCACTAACCACTACCCGTTCGTGTATTAATCTACTGAATAAATACACTGAAACACTGAAAATACCCTATAGAATAAATAAATTATAATTTATTACTATAGAGAGCTCCGCTCGCACGTCCGTCCACGACCGTAGTCGAACGCGAAGTCCCTCACGGGACAAACCCACCACCTCCCATGGCCCCACCGACATCAAGTCATATGGGCCGAAACTCGGGAGACGGCTGCGGACATAGCCCGGGGGCTATCACCGCAGTCGTTTCTTGACTCCATTACAAATTCTACTCCTGTCCCAGTTCGCCATTCCCCCCTTTCTGAGGGCACTTATGGGCTGTCGACACAAATACAGCTTCGCTGCCCGACCTAGCTGTGCTTATAATTCGAGCACCCTTCTTATATCGTGCCAAGCGTGCGCAAACTCTTTGAGCCGCCAGAAGTTGGCCTCCGAGGCGACGAGGTCGCAGTAATGAACCGGTCCCTCCTCCAACCGAGTGATCCCATCCATCATCTTGCACCGTATGTCCTCATACATGGGGCATCGCCACAGGACGTGGTCCAAACTTTCGTCCTCTTCACCACAGTAGCACACGCTTTCCTCACTCAGCCTCATGTCACACAGCCTCTTACGGAAACATCCATGCCCAGTCAGGATCTGTGAGACCTGATAGTCCGGTTCAACCCAGGTTGCCCTGAGTCTAGCCGCCACGTCCGGGAAGAATCGATATAATTCCCTACCCTTGTCCTCCGCTGCCCATCGCCGCTGCCAATTGGCTACGGCATCGTCTGCGATGTCTCTTCTCCCTGCCCCGAGCGCATCCCTCGGCATGTGGCGAATGTCGTCAATCAAGCCCGCACGAATCACCTCGAGGTCGGCCGGCAGTACGCCCGCCAAGACTGGCAGCGCCGCGGTGCTGACCGACCGGTACGCCTTCGTCAGAAGGACGAGCGCGGGCCTTTGCGTTCTCAGCAGCGCCGACCTGACCGCGTATACGCTAGCGCGTCTCCACCAGCACCCCGCTGCGTACGTTACAGTAGGGACAAAGATGCCCTTGTACAGGACCTTAAGGGCCCTGTACCTAGTTCCCCAGGACGACGCTGAGACACGCGACATTTTGCCCAGCCCTGCTGCAGCACGCTCGCCGATGGACTGAGCGTGTTCCACGAACGAAAGGCTCGCATCAATTACCACACCCAGGACTTTGGTCGAGCGCACGCTCTTGACTGAGGTCCCATTGAGTCTGACCGTGGGCGGGCGCTTGGACAGTCCCCCCTTCAAGGTCATGGAATATGACTTTGTCGGGGAGAAGTCCAGCCTGTTCCGAGCCCCCCACTCACTGATTAGCGCCATGGCGCACGAGCCAGAAGCCTCGATGCCGGCTCGAGAGTCAGACTCAATGAGGATCGTAACATCATCTGCGTACGCGACCACACTTACGCCGACTGGGTAAGGCAACCGAAGCAAGTCGTCCATGAGAAGGTTCCATAGTGGTGGACCCACTACAGAGCCCTGCGGGCACCCCATGGTCGAGACCTTCCACATGACCCCGCTCCCGGCGAAGAGCCCGACACGTCGGTTGGAGAAGTACGCCGTCAGCATCCTATAGATGTTGGGCGGGCACCCCCCGCTCTTCGCCTTGAGCAGGATCATGGGCCACCATGCGTTATCAAAGGCCCCAGATATGTCCAGGAAGATGGCCTGGACATATCTATACCGGCTGTCCTGCACCGCACGAAGGATCTCGTTCAGCGCTGTCAGCGTCGACCTTCCCCGAGAAAACCCGTGCTGGCACGGCGAGACACCACGCGTGATCGACGGCGCGCACTGTAAAATAACCCGCTCCAGGATTTTGCCCAGGACAGGAAGCAAGGTGATGGGCCGATACGCTTTAGGATCGGTCAAAGGCTTATTGTTGCCCTTTGGCAAAACAATAAGCCTACCGTCCTTCCACGTATCAGGGAAGACACCCTCCACGACGCACATGCCAAACATGCGTGTCAGCTCCGCATTCGCGGCCCTCCACACATGCCCGACAATGCGCGCCGTGATCCCATCGATACCCGGAGCCGTGTTAGGGAGATCCTTAACTATTTTCCAACGATCCTGACTCGACGGAGGAGGCGCATCCCGACCCGACGGGATGCAGGCAGCCATCACCCGCACCTGCCTGTGGTACGCTGAGTCCCGCGACAGGTCGTCGTCGGGGCAGAGCGCACCAACAAGGCTGCGCATGGCGGTGCCCGCATCCTCGGCGTACCCCTCCGCAAACCTCGTGCCATTGACTACATTCGGCGGCGGCCTAAACCTGCCGCTGGCTGCACGGTATGCGAGGCCCCAAGGGTCCTCGTTAGAGGACTCGGCCAGCTTGTGAAAGTGGTCGAGCTGCGCCTTCTCCATCGAAACCCTATAGCTACTGCGACACTTGTGAAAGGCCTGTCTCGCACTCTCTTCCAGAGCCCCGCCACCCTTCCTCACCGATTGCCACGCTTTCCTCGCCTTATTATGCCTTTTACGCATGGCCTCCAATGAAGGAGACCACCATTCATAACCCCTCACTTTCTTGCCATCCCCACATGTGCCCAGACACTCACCGGCCGTCCACGCGATGACTCGCGTGAACTCCTTACATACCTCGCTTGCGTTCCTCCTCCAGTTGATCCTGCCCACTCGTTCGTGGATCATCGCCTGGAATCGGTCCCAGTCCACACCACGCTCCCGGAACCTATTTGGCGCTACCGACGGCTCCTCAATGCTGGCAACTCCCCGATCCCGCGTGCCACACAGCCTGAAGGAGATGAGCCGGTGGTTGCTGCAGCTCGCGTGCTCGTGAACACACCAGCCGGAAATCCTGGTGCCTCTCGTTGAGAAGGTGACGTCGATGTTGGACTCTCCATTGGCGGTCGCGAAGGTTGGTAGCTGGTCTGCTTGGTTATGCACCACCAAATTCTGGGCCAATAGAAAGTCCTCCATTTGTTCTCTCCGGCGTGCCGCATCGCGGCCTCTTCCTGCAAGTTGCCTAGGCTCACAGTGCCATAAGGGGGAGTGAGCATTGGTGTCGGCCCCCACGAGCACGCGATGTCCCCGCAGGGCTTCCAGCACTCTGGTAAGGTGCTCCAGGTGGGTTGATATGTCCTCAGAGTACTGGAAGTACGCGCTGACGATGTGTGTTGATGTCCCCCTCCAGGCTATGTGACACACCATGCAGTGGCTCGTCGTCAGGTGGTGTAGGGCCGCGCACACCACGTCAAGGCGCGGCAAATAAATACCCGCTTTGGGGTGTGGCCCTTCAGGCAGGAGCAGCTGTCCCATGCGCGCGACAGAAGATTGGGCCGCGGCGTATGGCTCTTGGACTAAGACCACATCCAATCCCAGTTCCGCGGCAATCGCGGGAAGCTCCAGTGTCGCCGCGGCCGGGCCCTGTTAGTTCAACTGTTCTACGTGGAGGCCACTATCCATAGTTGGTTTGATTCACAGCCCGGCTCTCAGCGTATGCCCTTTCGGGACAGTCCCTGGACGCAGTTCGGTGCGTGCCTGATTCCTTTCTCCCAAACTTCTTACACGTTGCGCACGCTGGCACCGCTGCTTGGCACTCCTGGCTCTTGTGCCCGTCCTCCCCGCAGCGTCCGCAAACCATGCTCTTCGCGCGACAGTACTTCTCCGGGTGCCCGTACTGCTGGCACCTGCTGCAACAAGTGACGTCCACGTGGTCCGTCACCTCGACCACATCCCAACCTATGTACACTCTGCCCTTGGCAATTAGGGCTCGACGCAGCTCAAGGGTCGCCTGGCAAACCCACTTGGTCCTCCCGTTTCTGCGGTCCTTTTTGAAGAGGAGACGCAACTCCTTCCCCACTCTCTCGCGTGATCACGTGTCGTCCTCCCTGAGATTCTGCTCTACAATGTCACGGATCACGTCATCCGTTATTGCTCCCTTGTCGATGCCCGTTAACGCGACTAGGGGTTGCCTTGAGGCGGGTTCTGCCGTTCGCAGCGTGACGGGGACTGCCTTCTTGAGGGCGTCCGCTGCAGCTGCAGAGGTTGTTTGTACGACAACTCCCGCGTTTCCCACCTTTCTGAGTCCCGCCACCTGGATTCCTAGAGACGCGGGGTTCACTGCCACTCGCAGGGCCTCTCTGGTGTCATCGGACGTCTTCAGCTGGTCCTTCTGGTCCTCGGCAGGGTAGATTGCGACAGATGGCCCTAGGGGGCGCGAGATGGGCACTGGGTCCACATTCCGGCCCAGCCGGAGAGCGTTTGCGAAAGACCTAGTCGGAGCAGGTCCGGGTGCGACGACAGGGGATGATGATGACGGCAGTACCGCCGCCCGCTCGATTCGTTGATTGGCCGCTGCTAACCTGAGAGTGAGGTGGGTGACCACCGCACTCAGCCACTCTGTGTAGGCGCCAATGGACGCGATCTCGTCCTTGTTCAGCTTTGAGGTCTTCGCCCTGACCGCCTCCATTATTCCACGAGTGCTGCTCGTGGCGATGCTGGCCAGCTGCTCCACGGGTGCGGAACCCAGGGGGTCCGCAGCATTTTCCGGGCCACTAGGGCCCGCGACCGGGACAGCTGCGACCGACTCGCCGCGTGCTGACGAAGGTGGCGCCGGTGCTGGCGCCGACGTAAGCAGGCCTCCCACCGGTGGAACTTCCTTCCTCTTCGTTATACGCCGACGCACCGCCTCCTGCACCTCCTCTGGCAAGGAGAGAAGTCGCTTCTCACCCGCTAGTGGCATCGCCGCAGCCGGAGTCAACACGACCGCCTGCTGCTGTTGTTGCGCCGGAGGGGATAAATCCAAAAGCGCAGGGGGGGTCGAAAAAGCCTGGGGGGGGTTCGCGCAAGCGTTTGGCGCGCCCCGAAAAACCCGCCTCCCTCGCGTCGCAGCTCGTCCAGGGCACGCAGTTCTTCCTCCTTTTCCGCAATGGACGCGTCCAGCAGCTCCTGCTGGAGACGCGCCGCATCCTCGTCCGCCATGGCGGCGGGCCACACTGGCCTCCGCGCACCAGTAAAGTAAATAAGTAGTCACAAGAAGTTAATACACGAACAGACACAATGTCACGGGACATATCCACCACCTCCCATGGCCCCACCGACATCAAGTCATATGGGCCGAAACTCAGGAGACGGCTGCGGACATAGCCCGGGGGCTATCACCGCAGTCGTTTCTTGACTCCATTACAAATTCTTATCCAGTCCCTTGTCGCCTTTCTCCCCTTTCTGGGGCGGCGCACAATCTAACGACCCCACCCTTGGGTCACTACAACACATCACAGCTTCGCTGCCTGTCCGGTTCCAATTTTTATTCGTCGTCTTCTGCTGCTTCCAGCCCGCTCCTGATCTTATGCCATTTGTGCGAGAAGTCTCTCAGCCGCCGGAAGTTAGCCTCGGAGGCAACGAGGTCGCCGTAGTACACTGGTCCCTCCTCCAAGCGCGTAATCCCATCCATCATCGTTTGCCGCTGTTCATCATACAGGGGGCATTTCCACAGAATGTGGTCCAGGCATTCAACTTCCTCACCGCAGTAGCACACACTGACCTCGCAGAGCTTCATCTCATACAATCTCTTCCGGAAACATCCATGCCCCGTCAGGATCTGCGAGACTTGGTAGTCCGGCTCAACCCAAGTCGCCTTGAGCCTTGCCGCCACGTCCGGGAAGAACCGATGGAGCTCCCTACCCCTGTCCTCCGTATCCCATCGCTGCTGCCACTTGGCTACAGCCTCGTCCGCGATGACCCTCCTGCCCGTCCTGAAGGCATCTCGCGGGAGATGCCGGATGTCATCGATCATGCCCGCACGGGCTACCTCGAGGTCGGCAGGCAGCACACCCGCTAATACGGGGAGTGCCGCCGTGCTGACGGACCTGTATGCCTTCGTCAGAAGGATGAGGGCCGGTCTCTGGGTCCTTAGCAGCGTCGACCTGACCGTATACGTGCTCACGCGCCGCCACCAACATCCCGCCGCGTAGGTGACAGTGGCGATGTAGATACCTTTGTACAGGACCTTGGGCCCTGTACCGAATACCCCAAGATGAGGCGGAGACGCGTGACATCTTGCCCAGCCCAGCTGCAGCGCGCTCACCGATCGAAAGAGCGTGTTCCCCGAACGATAGGCTTGCGTCGATCACCACGCCCAGCAACTTGGTGGAGCGTACACCCCTGACCGAGACCCCATCGAGCCGCACCGTGGGCGGGCGCCTGGACAAGCCCCCCTTCAGCGTCATGGAGCACGACTTTGAAGGGGAGAAGCCCAGTCGGTTTCGCGTGCCCCATACGCTAATAAGCTCCATGGCGCACGAGGCTGCCGCCTCTATACCCTAGAGTTCGACTCGATGAGGACCGTGACGCCGTCAGCGTACGCCACCACTTTCACGCCGCTCGGGAATGGCAACCGAAGCAAGTCGTCCAGCAGAAGATTCCATAGTGGTGGTCCCACTACAGATCCCTGCGGGCAACCCATGGTCGATGTCTTCCACACGACCCTGCTCCCGGCGAAGAGGCCGACTCTGCGGTTGGAGAAATACCCCGCCAGCATCCGATAGATGTTTGGCGGGCAGCCCCCCCCTTCGCCTTGAGCAGGATCATGGGCCACCATGCATTGTCGAATGCTCCAGATATGTCCAGGAAGATGGCCTGGACATACTTGAAGCAACTGCTCTGGACCGTGTCCACGACCTCATTCAGGGCCGTCAACGTTGACCTGCCCCGAGAGAACCCGTGCTGAGATGGAGACACTCTGCGAGTGATGGTTGGCGCCGACGTTAGCATTACGCGTTCCAAGATTTTCCCCAGGACAGGGAGTAGGGTGATGGGCCGTCACGCTTTGGGATCGGTAAGGGGCTTGCCGTTGCCTTTCGGCAGCACAATCAGCCTACCGTCCTTCCACGTATCGGGGAAGACCCCCTCAACGACGCACTTGCCGAACATGTGCGTCAGTTCGGCGCCTGCCGCCCGCCACACATGCCCGACCATGCGCGCCGTGATTCCATCGATGCACGGGGCCGTGTTAGGAAGTTCCTTGACTATTTTCTCTAAGTCCTGACGCGAGGGAGGTGGCGCATCCCGCCCCGAGGGGATGCAGGCGGCCGCCAAGCGCACCTGTCTGTAGTACAATGAGTCCGACGATGGATCGTCGTCGGGGCAGAAGGCCTGCACAAGGCCACGCATGGCGGCGTCTACATCCACGGCGAATCCCTCCGCAAGCCTGACGCCGTTTACCACGTTGGGGACGAAATCGGCCGCAAGCGGCACGGTAGGCCAGGCCCCAGGGGTCCTGGTTTCCGGAATCGGCAAGCTTGCGGAAGAAATCGAGCTGCGCCCTCTCCATCGAAGCCCTATACCTACTGCGGCACACATGAAACGCCTGGCGTGCATCCGCTTCCAGGTACCCTCCAGCCTTCCTTACGTCTTGCCATGCTTTCCTCGCCTTGTTGTGCCTTTTGCGCCAGGTCTCCAATGCTGGAGACCACCACTCATAACCCTTCGCTTTTTTACCGTCACCACATGTACCCAAGCATTCACTCGCTGTCCACGCGATGATCCGCGTGAACTCCTTACACACCACACTAGCAGGCTTCGACCAATCAATACTTCCCACTCGCTCGTGGATCCTTGCCTGGAATTGGTCCCAGTCCACCCCGCGCTCCCGAAACCTCCTTGGCACCACCGACGGCTCCGCAGCAGGAGCGGGCTCCCGTCCCCGTTCTCGCGTGCCACACAGCCCGAAGGTGATGAGACGGTGGTCGCTGCAGCTCGCGTGCTCGTGTACTCGCCATTCGTCAACGACGCACCCCCTCGTTGAAATGGTCACATCGATGTTGGACTCCCCGTTGACCGTGGCGAATGTAAAAGGTTGGCCGGCCACGTTGTGGATTTCTAGGTTGTGGGCCAACAGGAAGCCCTCCAGTTCCTCGCGTCGACGGGCCACTTCACGGCCGCGCCCGGTGTAGTGCCGTGGCAGTGAGTGCCACAGCGGCGAGTGCGTGTTGACGTCTGCCCCCAGGAGCACGCGATGGCCCCTAAGTGCTTCCAGTACTCTGGTAAGATGTTCCAGATGCGGTGCGATGTCCTCAGAGTACTGGAAGTACGCGCTGACTAGGTGCAGCGATGAGTCCCCCCAGGCTATGTACGGCTCCTGCGCCAGGATGACGTCCAGGTTTTCGTCCTGCGCTAACCGTGGCAGCTCAGCAGTGGCCACTGCCGAGCCCGCCAGGTTCAATTGTCCTACACGCAACTTACCCATGGTAGTTCGTCTGGCTCACCGCGTTCTGCTCGGCGTGGGCCCTGGCCGGGCAGTCACGAGACGCGGTGCGGTGAGTTTGCGCCCCCTTCCTGCCAAACCGCTTGCAGGTGGCGCAGGTTGATGCCTTGGCCTGGCACTCGGCATTCTTGTGGCCTTCCTCGCCGCAGTTTCCGCACACCATAGCTTTCGCCCGGCAATACTTCTCGGGGTGTCCATACATCTGGCACCTGCTACAGCACGTGACGGCTACGTGGTCCGTCACCTCAACCACGTCCCACCCGATGTAGATCCTGCCCTCGTTGATCAGGGTGCGCCTCAACTCCTGGGTGGCTTGGCACACCCATCTGGTTCGATTCCCATGCCGGTTCCTCTTAAACAATAGCCGCAGCTCCTTGCCCAACCTCTCCCTGGGCCACTCCTCGTCCTCCTGGAGGTTCTGCTTTTTCAGGTCCTCCAGTACAGCTTCTAATGTGGCCTCCTTGTCTATACCCGTAAGGGCGATGAGGGGTTGCCGCTCCGTTGGCTCTGTAGTGCGCAGGGTCGCAGGGACCGCCTTCTTCAGGGCATCCACTGCCGCCGATGAGGTCGTCTGGACGACAACCCCCGCGTTCCCGACCTTCCTCACCCCCGCGATTTGTAGGCCAAGCTGCCCCGGACGGACAGCTCCCAGCAGTGCCCGACGCGTGTCCTCCGCTGTTTTGAGGGCGTCCCTCTGGTCCTCCGCAGGATAAATCACGACGGAGGGACCAGGGGGGCGAGCAATGGGGACCGGCTCCTGGCCCTTCCCTAGGCGTAGGGCATGCGCAAAGCTCCTTACCTGCGGCGCTGACGTCACCGACGGTCCACACAGCGCCTGCTCCCTGACCTTCCCCTCAGCCAAGAGTGCGCGGTTCTCGGCCGCCGCCACACGAAGGGTTAGGTGCAGCACGACCGCGGCCAGCCGCTCCGTGTGCACCCCGATGGCCGCAATCTCGTCCTTATTAAGCTTCGAGGTTTTTCCCTTTACCGCGTCCATGATGCCTCTTGTGGAGGCAGTGGCTAGGCCTGCGAGTGACGCCACGGGTGCTACAGTGAGCTCGTCGCTTACCTCCTGTACTGCCGTGGTGGGGGGGGGGTGATGGCGGCGCCGTCTGAGGCCGCGCTAGCAGGCCCCCAATCGGCGGCACTTCAGCGCGAGCCGCTCTCCTGCCCACACGCCGACGTAGAGCCTCCTGCACTTCCTCCGGAGAAGTGAGAAGCCGCTTCTCACCTACTAGGGGGAGAAAGCTCCCCTCGGCTCCCGGCGGCGTCGTTGGCTCGACCTCTCCCATGGGCGTGCTAAAGCCCTGAGGCGGCGTGCGCGCATGGACAGACCTCGGCGACAGGCCGGTCTCCATGCGCATCTCCGAGAGGATCCGCAACTGTTCCGCCCGACGTTCCATCTCCGCCTCGAGCAGCTCCAACTGGAGGCGCTCGGGCTCACCGTCCGCCATCGTTCACTGAACTATGTCTGAGTTAGCTAAACTGTTCGTGTATTACTTTATCCACAAAGATAGATAGGTTCAGGCAACACACGAGCACTACTTATAACTACACTTAGCGTCCCTAAGACCCTATGCACTTCCCAATATTACTTAATCTGGACTGAATTTTTTTTTTTAATTAATAACCTAACGGTATACTAAAAACTAACCCCTATTATTAAGACAAGCAAATTAATTATAAATATGTTCTTTATATATTTTTTTTTTTTTTTATTTTCTTTTAAGTGGTCCTAAACCCCTATTTTTTTACTACCTTAAAACTATAAATGTATCTACACTGGTAACTAAACGCACCTTGTCACTGTCACGTCAAAAATGTGACACTTACCGAGTGTTAAAGCCAAACAACAAACGTCAATGTCGTGTATTACCACCGTGTCTCTGTCACCAACCAAACGTCGCACTGCACTTAAGCACTAATGTGTCACTGTCACTAAGCGTCACTGTCGCACAAACCACTTCCACTACGTCGCGGGGGGGAGCTGTCAATAAGCTCCGCCCGAGCTTCGCGTGTTCTCGCTCTAATAGCAAAATGGCCGCGGGCCTCTGAACAAATTACTACTAGCGAGAGCAGGAGGGACCGAGAATTCGCACTGACCAATCAGCAAAAAGATAGCGGAGCAACCACGCGCACGTCCGCTCCCAACGAATGCTGGCAGCGAAGTCCCTCACGGGACAAACCCACCACCTCCCATGGCCCCACCGACATTATGTCATATGGGCCGAAACTCAGGAGACGGCTGCGGACATAGCCCTAGGGCTATCACCGCAGTCGTTTCTTGACTCCCTTACAAATTGCCATGTGTCCCTTAACACTCTCCCCCTTACTAGGGCATGCACAATCACAACCACAGAGTAGTACTCCGCTGCCCGTCAGCTCCTGGGCCTCTGTTCGCCTTATTGTCGCAGCGACGAATTACTCCTAGCCGAGCGTTCATATGGTTCCATCACCCACTTGCCGTTCTTCCTGCTCCCTCCGGGCGGCGTGCCACGCATGCGCGAACTCCCGCAGCCGCGCAAAGTTCGCCGGTGAGCTCACGAGATCGCCGTAGTAAACCGGGCCGAACCCCACGCGACTGATCCCATCCATCATCTTACACCTAGCCTCTGCATACAGGGGGCAGACCCACAGCGCGTGGTGCAGGTCTTCCTCTTCCATACCGCATACACACATGCCATCCTCACATAGCGCCATTTTATGCAGCCTCTTCCGGAAACATCCGTGTCCCGTGAGAATCTGGGACAGCTGGTGGTCCGGCACGATCCAGTGCGACCTGAGTCGATCCATAACGTCCGGAAAGAAACGGAACAGCTCCCGTCTTTTCCCCTCACTCGTCCATCTCTTCTGCCAGGCATCCATCACCTCATTCCAAATTGCTCGCTTACGTCGGGCCAGCTCGCGCCGCCTGAAGCCCCGCTCCACCTGTGCCCCGGCCGCGGCCTGGCGCTCCTCATCGACCCGCCCAGCACGGATCACCTCAAGGTCGGCCGGGAGAACCCCGCCAAGCACCGCCAACGCAGCCGTACTGGTAGACCGGTACGCCTTCGTGAGCAGCACCAGGCTGGGTCTCTGGCACCTGAGCAGCGCACTCCGAACAACATGCAGCGCAGCCCTTCGGTACCAACAGGCCGCAGCATACGTTATCGTGGCTACGAACGTGCCCCTGTAAAGGACGCGCAGTCCGGGATATCGAATGCCCCAGGAGGACGCCGAGACTCTCGACTTCTTCCCGAAGCATTTGGCCGCGCGTTCCCCTATCGACACCGCATGCTGCGCGAATGACTGATTTGCGTCGAGTACCACCCCCAGAACCGTCGTGAACGCAACACTCCTGACTGAGTCCCCGGCCAATCTGACAATGGGGGGCCGCTGGAGTTTCCCCCTGACCGTCATCATAGATGACTTTGCAGGGGAAAAACCCAGCCTGTTCCTGGCGCCCCATGCCGCGACCAAGACCATGGTTTCCTTGGCCGCCGCCTCAATCCCAGAGCGGGATGAGGCCTCAATCAGGATTGTCACGTCATCCGCATACGCGACTATCCGGACGCCGGCGGGTAGTGGTAGCCGAAGCAGATCGTCAAGTAGTACATTCCATAGACTCGGACCCAGGACTGACCCGTGGGGGCAGCCCATAGTGGATACCTTCCACACCACCTGGTTGCCAACAAATAACCCAACTCGCCGGCGAGCGAAGTAGTCCGCCAACATCCTGTAGATGTTGGGCGGACACCCCCCCCCGCTTGACTTTTGTCAGGATCATTGGCCACCAGGCGTTGTCAAAGGCACCCGAGATGTCCAAGAATATGGCCTGCACATACTTGCCTTGGCCCTCTTTGGCGGCGCGCATGATGTCATTGAGCGCTGTAACGGTGGACCTGCCACGAGAGAATCCGTGCTGGGAAGCCGAGATCTGGTTGCCGATCGTGGGAGCGCAGCTTAGTATGACGCGCTCTAAAATTTTCCCGAGCACAGGTAGCAGCGTTATGGGTCTGTAGGCCTTGGGGTCAGTCAACGGCTTGCCATTGCCTTTAGGCAGGACAAGCAACTGGCCCTCCTTCCACACATCCGGAAACACCCCATCCGACACACACTTGCCGTACACCGCGGTAACTTCCGCGGGGACGGCTTCCCACACATTCTTCACTATTCGTGCACTGACTCCGTCCAATCCCGGTGCCGTGTTCGGAAGGCTCCTGATGATCCCTCCCAGACTATCACGAGAAAGAGGAGGCGCAGCGTGGCCTGACGGGATGAGCGAGGCGGCGACGTGAACCTGCCTGTGGTATACCGAGTCCGCGGACAGGTCGTCATCCGGGCAGAGCGCCTGCAGGAGGCCGGTCGCCGCGTCCCCCACAGTGCACGCAAAGCCCTCCGCCAGTTCTAAGCCATTAATGACCCGGGAAGGCGGCCTGAGTCTGCCACTGGCAGCACGGTAGGCCAGCCCCCACGGATCCGTGTTACCAGACTCGGCGATCTGCCGGAAGTGCCCCAGCTCCGCCTCCTCCATTGCCTTTCGGTATCTTGCTCGCACCTCATGAAATTCCGCTCTCAGTCTCACCACTCTCGGCCCCCCGCCCTTACGCGAACCCTGCCATCTACACCTCGCCTTACAGTTGGATTTCCGAAGCTTCTCTAGCTCCGGACTCCACCACTCATACCCCGCGTCCTTTGGTGGCCCTTTCACCCCCAGACATTGGTGCGCCGTATTCACTATCACATTCGTAAATTCCCTACAAACAAAGGACGCCGGCTTGGTCAAGTCAAGCATTCCCATCCGCGCGTGAATCGTCTGCTGGAAGCGCAGCCAGTCCACCCCTTGATCCCGGAAGCGCACCGGCTCTCCGCCTGGCTCAGCGCTGTGGCGTCTCCCAGTTGCACCCACCTGGTAAGTGATTAGACGGTGGTCGCTGGAGCTGGCTCTCTCATGGACCGTCCAGCATTCCGCCGTGACACTCCTCGTCGACAGCGTCAAGTCAATATTGGACTCACCGTTTGGGCCACTGAAAGTGAAGGGTTGGCCCTCCTCGTTATTAACGGTGAGCCTGTGCGCAGCAATGAAAGCCTCCAGACTCGCCCGTCTGTGCTCCGCGTCATGGCCTCGGCCAGTGTAGTGGCGGGGCGCGCTGTGCCACATGGGCGAGTGCGCGTTAACGTCCGCGCAAATAATAATTCTCCTCCCGCGTAAGGCCTCCAAAATTCCTTCCAGGTGGTGCAAGTGGCGGTCGATCGGTTCGCTGAACTGGAAATACGCTGAGACCACGTGCAGGTCCCATTCCTGCAAGTGCAGCACGAGGCAGTGGTCCGTAGTGAGATGTTGCAGCACTGCGCAGGCCGCCCCGCGTCGATGAATGTACACCCCAGCTTTGGCGGTAGGTCCGCGCTGCACTATGTCCTCGGCGGCCGGCGCATACTGCTCTTGCAGGAGTACGACATCTATCCTTAACTGGCGGCATATCGCAGGGAGCTCCCTCGTGGCGAGTGCCGACCCGGCGAGATTAAGCTGCCCAATTCTCAGAGGCAGCCTAGACATATTGGGTCATGGCTACGTTCCGCTGTGTTGCGTATATCCTCGCCGGGCAATCTCTTGCAGCGGTCTTGTGACCCGCCGCCTCCTTCTTCCCAAAGCGTTTGCAGGTGGCGCAGCATGTAATGGTCGCCTTGCCCGCAACTTGCCTTTTTAGCAGTGAACCATCTAGCCCACATTACTTCACCTAACTTGAATTTCCTAGATTTACAGAGTTCCTTATTTTCTGTTTGTAAACTACTACTAACGTGACTGGTAGGTAGAACTATGTCTAATCTGGTTCTAACATTACGTCCGAACATTAAGCTTGACGGCGTTGCGCCGGTAGTACAATGAATAGTATTCCGGTATTCGAACAAATATTTAAATAATTTATCTTGAACTAAGCGAGGGCTAAAGCTATTTTTACTATTGTTTTGTTTGATGATACATTTCAACATTTTCTTGCAAGTGCGGACTGAATTTTCGGCTTGGCCGTTACTAGCCGGGTGATAAATTGGTGAATTTAAGTAATTTATCCCGTTATTTTTACAAAACTGTTGGAATTCTGTGGAACATATCTTAATATCATTGTCAGATACAATTTCGTTCGGGATACCGAAAACAGAAAATAATTCTTTTAATTTTAATATTAACGCACTAGTGCGTTAATATTAAAATTAAAAGAATTATTTGAGGAGGAGGTGCCGCAATTCATATGAATGCATTCTAGCCATTTACTAAATGCATCAATAACAATTAGGTATACCGTTTGTTCTATAGACATGTAATCTATATGAATACGGTGCCAGGGAGCGGGCGGGCGCGGCCAGGGTGAGGGGGGCGCGCGGGGCGGCGCGCTGCGCTGGGCCGCGCACACGCCGCAGCCCCCCACCATCCGCTCAATGTCGCCGTCGATGCCCGGCCACCACATTCGACTTCGCGCCGCACTCTTCGTTTTAACAATACCGAAATGCGCACTATGTAATTCTTCTAACATACGCTCGCGAAATATTAAAGGAATTACGATTCTATGGTCACGGAATACGCAACCCCCGATAACCTGCAAATCCGTTTTACACATAAAAAATGGTAGTATTTGCCTGCAACTAATCTTGCGCGGCCAACCCTGCTGCATATAATTCATTACGGTTTTAATAATTTTATCATCGGCCGTAGCGCGTTGTATTCGTTCGAACGAGACCGGCTCTTGAATTGCATTCATGAACAACAGAGCGATTGGGAGGTCATCGCGCTCCTTTCGATCAGCTGACCCGCTCGATTCTAAAGATAACGGCGCGCGGGAAAAATAATCTGCCACAATATTATTTTTATTACTAATATACTGTACTTCGTAGTTGTAAGCGGATAGCATAATTGCATACTTTTGCAGTCGAAGGGCGGTGGTCACGGCAATGCTGTCCTTTTTACCAAAGATTGAGAGAAGCGGCCTGTGATCTGTTCTCAATACGAAAGGTTCTTGACAACCATACAAGTACTGGTGGAAACGCTTAATGCCGAACACCAAGGCGCACGCTTCTTTCATAATTTGACTGTAATTCTTTTCTGCTGGTGACAAGGAACGCGAACTAAACGCGATCGGCCTCTCCGTACCGTCGTTGAACAAATGTGCAAGTACCGCGCCGAGACCCGTGGGACCTGCGTCCACGGTCAACACTAGCCGCGCTCGCGGATCGAAATGAGCCAACACGCGGTCTGAAGCTAGTTCGCGACGCACGGAATCGAACGCAGACTGCTGTTTCTTGTCCCAGTGCCATTCAACATTGTCTTTTAACAGTTCATTTAGCGGGCTTAACATTGAAGACGCATTTGGAATGAAATTCCTATAGTAATTGATTACGCCCAGAAATCGTTTTAATTCTAGAACGTTTGTAGGGACGGGGGCTCTTAAAATCGCTTCTACCTTACTCGGGCACGTTTTAAGGCCATTTTTATTTATTTTAAACCCTAAATATGTGACGCTGTCTTGGAAAAATGAGCATTTTTCTTTTTGTAGCCTTAAACCGGCGTCCTGTATTCTACTTAATAAAATACGAAGTCTTTCTAAATGAAGAGTTCTGTTGGGGGCCGTGAGACAAATGTCATCGTACCAACACGACACGCCTTCAATACCGGCAACTAGAGATTCTATGGTACGTTGAAAAATAGCTGGGGCATTAGCGAGACCGTACACTAGGCGCGTATATTTGAAAAGACCTTTCGGTGTATTTATGGTTGTCAGGTCTTGTGACGATTCAGATAAACATAATTGATTATAAGCGTTGCTTAAATCTAGCTTGGAATAATGTTCGCCGCCCCCTAGCTTAGCAAAAACTTCATCGATATGAGGCAATGGGTATTTATCGATTTTTAAAACCTTATTTAAGGTGCAAGAATAATCTCCAGCTATTTTAACTTTACCATTCTCTTTCAGAACTGGTACAATGGGCGTGGCAAAGTCTGAGAACTGTACTGGTATCAATATACCTACCCTAACGAGCCTATCCAACTCTTCCACGACATTGTCTTTAAGAGCAAACGGTATCTGACGCGGTTTAAAAAATTTTGGCACTGCGTTTTCTTTTAAATGTAGATGGACTTCAAATTTATTAAAACGACCCAATTCATCGCGCCAAACATCTGGAAATTCATTCAAAATTTGCTGCACCTCTTGACATGTCGCTTTAACTGATAAGTTGTTGTTACTCGTCATAGAAACTAAACTCATGTTGTACTGTGCCATGAAATCACGACCCAACAATGGTGGACCACCTTGAGTAATTACATAAAAAGAAATTTGTTTCCTAATACCATTGTAACACACTTCACAATCAATATAACTAATGGGCGTTACTTTATGTTTAGTATAAAGACAAAAAAATACATCTGATTTCAATAACCTGTATGATTGAAAATTTTCTTTATAAAAACTTTCTGAGATTACACTGCGTCCAGCTCCACAATCTAGTTCCATAGAATATAACTTATTATCTATAGAGATATTCACTTTAATTGGATCATAGTGGACGTACCTCAGATTATACAAATTACATTCCTTGCACACGTGTCCGTCGCCGTCGCCCGCATCCAAATTATGCAACGAAACTTTCCCGACCTTTTTAACACTGCACACTTTTTTAAGATGTCCTTTTTCACCACAAATCATGCACTTATAACCTTTGAAACGGCACTTTTCAACGCAATGACCCTTAAGCCCACACACTGTGCATCGCGCGGCCGCGGGGGCCGCCGCCTGCGCCGGACCCGGGCGGGCCTCGCCCTGCCCGCCGCGACGCTCACCAACTCGATACACCATCTCCTGCTTGATAAGTTGCTCACCGCCTTCGCCGACACAAGCTCTCGCTGCCCGAGCACATGCTGCTTCCTGAGCTATTTCTATAGCCCTAGATAGCGTCAAGGTCTTCAAGTCCTGTTCGAACAATCGATCTCTTTCCGGGCCTACCTTTAGACCTAGGATAAAACGGTCGCGTAGCAACGTATCCAACTCTGTACCGAAACCACAGTGCACGGCGAGTCCTCTCAATCGTGCCGCCCAATCTTCGACTTTTTCACCGTCCATTCTGATCGCATCATAAAATTTTGCCCTATCGGCAAAAGTCGATCTTTTCGGCTGAAAATGTCCATTTAGTACTTGAACTAACTCGGTCCACGGTACCCGAGGAGTACCCGTTCAAGAATCTTGCCTAGCACAGGGAGGAGAGTGATGGGCCTGTATGCCTTGGGGTCGGTAAGCGGCTTACCGTTGCCCTTCGGCAAGACAAGCAACCGGCCCTCCTTCCACACATCCGGGAACACGCCCTCAGTCACACACTTGCCATACACTGCAGTTACCTCCGCCGGGGCGACGCACCATACCTTCATCACCACTCGCGCACTGATTCCGTCTAGTCCCGGCGCCGTGTTCGGCAGACTTCTGATAATGCCTCCCAGATTATCGCGAGACAGAGGAGGCGCAGCCTGACCAGACGGGGTGAGCGTGGCCGCGACACGGATCTGCCTGTGGTATACCGAGTCCTGAGTCGGATCATCGTCCGGGCAAAGCGCGCACAGGAGACCAGTCGCAGCCTCGCCCACAGTACAGGCATAGCCCTCCGCCAACTGGGTTCCGCTGATGACCCGGGAAGGCGGCCTCAGCCTGCCACTGGCAGCCCTATACGCCAGCCCCCACGGATCACCATTGCCGGACTCGGCAATTTTCCGGAAGTGCTCAAGCTCCGCCCCCTCCATTGCCTACCTATATCCCGCTCGCGCCGCATGGAATTCTGCTCTCAGCCGCTCTTCTCGCAGGCCCCCTCCCTTTCGCGAACTCTGCCATTTGCACCGTGCCTTACAGTTCGCTTTCCGGAGCTTTTCAAGCTCCGGACTCCACCATTCATATCCTGCGTCCTTTGGTGGCTGTTTCACACCTAAGCACTGACACGCGACTTCCTCAATAACTTCCGTAAACTCCTTGCAGACAAAGGACGCTGGCTTGTTGAAGTCAAGCCTCCCCATTCGCTCGTGGATAGCCTGCTGGAACCTCGGCCAGTCCACCCCTTGGTCCCGGAAACGCACCGGCTCCTTGACCGGCTCGGCGCTGGGCCTGGCAGCCGTCGTCGTCCTCACCGCCGCCGTCGTCATCGTCGCCGGCACCACCTGGAAGGTGATGAGCCGGTGGTCACTACAGCTGGCGCCCTCATGCACCGTCCACTGCGCAACTGCGACGCTTCTCGTTGTCAGCGTCACATCAATGCTGGACTCACCGTCCGGCCCTTAAATGTGTGCGGTTGACCCTCCAGATTGTGAACGGTGAGCCCATTCGCCGCTATGAATGATTCAACACCCACCCGCCGGTACTCCGCTGAGTGGCCGCGGCCAGTATAGTGGCGCGGCTCACTATGCCACATCGGCGAGTAAGTGTTGACGTCCGCACATATTACTGTCCGCCTACCTCGCAAGGCTCTTAAAACACCCTCCAGGTGGTGCAGATGTCCGTCCACCTGGTCCGAAAATTGAAAGTAGGCCGAGACCACGTGCAGGTCCCACTCCTCCAGGTGAGCCACAATGCAGTGGTCCGTGCTGAGATGGTGCAGCACCACGCAGGCTGTTTCGCGCCGATGAATGTATAGACCTGCCTTCGCGCTGAGGCCGCACTGCATGATGGTGTCAGCCTGCGGGTACTGTTCCTGAAGGAGCAGGACGTCCAGACCGTACTGGCGGCATACCGCGGGGAGCTCCCTCGTAGCCATTGCTGACCCGGCCAGATTTAGCTGCCCAATCTTCAATGGTGGCCTAGGCATACTGAGTCATGGCCACGCTCCTCTGTGTCGCATAAATTCTGGCCGGGCATTCCCTAGCGGCGGTCTTGTGGCTTGTTGCCTCCTTTTTCCCAAACCGCTTGCAAGTGGCGCAGCAGGTCGTTGTCGCCTTGCACTCCTCCCCGCGGTGTCCAGTATTACCACATTGATGGCACGTGGCCTCGGTCGATCGGCATGCGCGCTCGGGGTGCCCGTACTGTTGGCACTTGTTGCAGCAGGTAACGTCAACGTAGTCCGTTGCCTCCACGGCCTGCCACCCGATGTATACGCGCCCCTTCAGTAGCAGCGCCTCACGGAGCTGGCTGACAAACAGGTACAGCTTCGCTGCCCGACCTAGCTTTACTCACAGTTCGAGCTCCCTTCTTATCTCGTGCCAGGCGTGCGCAAACTCTTTGAGCCGCCGGAAGTTGGCCTCCGAGGCGACGAGGTCGCAGTAATGAACCGGTCCCTCCTCCAACCGAGTGATCCCATCCATCATCTTGCACCGTATGTCCTCATACATGGGGCATCGCCACAGGACGTGGTCCAAACTTTCGTCCTCTTCACCACAGTAGCACACGCTTTCCTCACTCAGCCTCATGTCACACAGCCTCTTACGGAAACATCCATGCCCAGTCAGGATCTGTGAGACCTGATAGTCCGGTTCAACCCAGGTTGCCCTGAGCCTAGCCGCCACGTCCGGGAAGAATCGATATAATTCCCTACCCTTGTCCTCCGCTGCCCATCGCCGCTGCCAATTGGCTACGGCATCGTCTGCGATATCTCTTTTCCCTGCCCCGAGCGCATCCCTCGGCAAGTGGCGAATGTCGTCGATCAAGCCCGCACGAATCACCTCGAGGTCGGCCGGCAGTACGCCCGCCAAGACTGGCAGCGCCGCGGTGCTGACCGACCGGTACGCCTTCGTCAGAAGGACGAGCGCGGGCCTTTGCGTTCTTAGCAGCGCCGACCTGACCGCGTATACGCTAGCGCGTCTCCACCAGCACCCCGCTGCGTACGTGACAGTAGGGACAAAGATGCCCTTGTACAGGACCTTAAGGGCCCTGTACCTAGTTCCCCAGGACGACGCTGAGACACGCGACATTTTGCCCAGCCCTGCTGCAGCACGCTCGCCGATGGACTGAGCGTGTTCCACGAACGAAAGGCTCGCATCAATTACCACACCCAGGACTTTGGTCGAGCGCACGCTCTTGACTGAGGTCCCATTGAGTCTGACCGTGGGCGGGCGCTTGGACAGTCCCCCCTTCAAGGTCATGGAATATGACTTTGTCGGGGAGAAGTCCAGCCTGTTCCGAGCCCCCCACTCACTAATTTGCGCCATGGCGCACGAGGCAGAAGCCTCGATGCCGGCTCGAGAGTCAGACTCAATGAGGATCGTAACATCATCTGCGTACGCGACCACACTTACGCCGACTGGGTAAGGCAACCGAAGCAAGTCGTCCATGAGAAGGTTCCATAGTGGTGGACCCACTACAGAGCCCTGCGGGCACCCCATGGTCGAGACCTTCCACATGACCCCGCTCCCGGCGAAGAGCCCGACACGTCGGTTGGAGAAGTACGCCGTCAGCATCCTATAGATGTTGGGCGGGCACCCCCCGCTCTTCGCCTTGAGCAGGATCATGGGCCACCATGCGTTATCAAAGGCCCCAGATATGTCCAGGAAGATGGCCTGGACATATCTATACCGGCTGTCCTGCACCGCACGAAGAATCTCGTTCAGCGCTGTCAGCGTCGACCTTCCCCGAGAAAACCCGTGCTGGCACGGCGAGACACCACGCGTGATTGACGGCGCGCACTGTAACATAACCCGCTCCAGGATTTTGCCCAGGACAGGAAGCAAGGTGATGGGCCGATACGCTTTAGGATCGGTCAACGGCTTACCGTTGCCCTTTGGCAAAACAATAAGCCTACCGTCCTTCCACGTATCAGGGAAGACACCCTCCACGACGCACATGCCAAACATGCGTGTCAGCTCCGCATTCGCGGCCCTCCACACATGCCCGACAATGCGCGCCGTGATCCCATCGATACCCGGAGCCGTGTTAGGGAGATCCTTAACTATTTTCCAAAGATCCTGACTCGACGGAGGAGGCGCATCCCGACCCGACGGGATGCAGGCAGCCATCACCCGCACCTGCCTGTGGTACGCTGAGTCCCGCGACAGGTCGTCGTCGGGGCAGAGCGCACCAACAAGGCTGCGCATGGCGGTGCCCGCATCCTCGGCGTACCCCTCCGCAAACCTCGTGCCATTAACGACATTCGGCGGCGGCCTAAACCTGCCGCTGGCTGCACGGTATGCAAGACCCCAAGGGTCCTCGTTAGAGGACTCGGCCAGCTTGCGAAAGTGGTCGAGCTGCGCCTTCTCCATCGAAACCCTATAGCTACTGCGACACTTGTGAAAGGCCTGTCTCGCACTCTCTTCCAGAGCCCCGCCACCCTTCCTCACCGATTGCCATGCTTTCCTCGCCTTATTATGTCTTTTACGCATGGCCTCCAATGAAGGAGACCACCATTCATATCCCCTCACTTTCTTGCCATCTCCACATGTGCCCAGACACTCACCGGCCGTCCACGCGATGACTCGCGTGAACTCCTTGCATACTTCGCTTGCGTTCCTCCTCCAATTGATCCTGCCCACTCGCTCGTGGATCATCGCCTGGAATCGGTCCCAGTCCACACCACGCTCCCGGAACCTATTTGGTGCTACCGACGGCTCCTCGATGCTGGCAGTTCGTCGGTCCCGTGCCCCACACAGCCTGAAGGTAATCAGCCGGTGGTCGCTGCTGCTCGCGTGCTCGTGTACCCGCCAGTCGACCGTCGTGACTCCCCTCGTTGACATCGTGACGTCAATATTGGACTCCCCGTTGGCGGTGGCGAAGGTTGGTGGCTGGTCTGCTTCATTGTGCACCACCAGATCCTGGGCCAGCAGGAAGCCCTCCATTTCCTCACGGCGGCGCGCCACTTCGCGGCCTCTCCCAATGTAGTGGCGCGGCATACAGTGCCACATGGGAGAGTGGGCGTTTGTATCGGCTCCCACGAGCACGCGATGTCCCCGCAGTTTTTCCAGTACTCTGGTAAGGTGCTCCAGGTGGGTCGAGATGTCCTCAGAGTACTGGAAATACGCGCTAATGACATGTGTAGAAGTACCTCTCCAGGCTATGTGGAGCACCAGACAGTGGCTCGTCGACAAATGATGGAGGACCGCGCATACTGCGTCAAGACGCGGAACGTATATTGCCGCCTTGCGGAGCGGCCCTTCGGGCAAGATGAGTTGCCCCATGTGCGCGACAGATGTAGATGGCGCCACATACGGCTCCTGCACCAGGACTACATCCAGCCCTAGCTCTGTGGCTATTGCAGGTAGCTCCGCCGTTGCTGCGGCAGAACCCTGCAAGTTTATCTGACCGAAATGTAAACTATCCATAGTTCGTCTCATTGACCGCCCGCTTTTCCGCGTACGCCCTAGCGGGACAGTCCCTTGACGCGGTGTGGTGTGTGGCTGCGTCCTTACGCCCAAACTTCTTGCAGGTCGCGCACGCCTGCACCGCAGATTGGCACTCCGCACTCTTGTGCCCGTCCTCACCGCAGCGTCCGCAGACCATGTTCTTGGCCCGGCAGTACTTCTCTGGATGCCCGTACAGCTGGCACCTGCTGCAGCAGGTGACATCTACGTGGTCAGTTACCTCTACTACGTCCCACCCTATATATAGGCGTCCCCGGGCGATCAGAGAGCAGCGCAGCTCGTGGGTAACTTGGCAGACCCACTTAGTTCTGCCGTTGCGCCGATCCTTTTTGAATAGGGGACGCAGCTCCTTCGTGACCCTATCGCTTGACCACGCCCCGTCATCCTGCTGCAGATTCTGCTCCACTATATCCCTCACTACTTCCGCCGTTGTGGCCCCCTTGTCAATTCCCGTGAGGGCAATGAGAGGCTGCCGCGTTGCTGGTTCCGCCGTGCGAAAAGTGTTTGGCACAGCCTTCCTCAGTGCGTTGGCTGCTGCGGCTGATGTGGTCTGCACAACCACCCCGGCGTTCCCTACTTTTCTGAATCCGGCGACTTGTAGGCCCAGCGAGGCCGGATTCACCGCCACGCGCAGCGCCTCTTTGGTGTCGTCCGACGTCTTCAATTGTTCGCGCTGGTCCTCGGCGGGGTAGATCGCCACCGACGGCCCCAAGAGGCGCGTGATGGGCACCGGCTCCGCGTTCCTGCCCAGCCGAAGGGCGTTCGCGAACGACTTGGGCGGAGCGACTACCGCCGCGACGATTTGTGGTGGCGCCGTTGTTGCAGCCCGCTCCAGCTTCTGGCTGACCGCTGCTAACCTCAGAGTGAGGTGGGTGACCACCGCACTCAGCCGCTCCGTATAGGCGCCGATAGACGCAATCTCGTCCTTATTTAATTTTGAGGTCTTTGACCTAACCGCCTCCATGATCCCGCGTGTGCTATTTGTGGCGATGCTGGCCAGTTGCTCCACGGGTGCGGAACCCAAGGGGTCCGCAACATATTTCGGGCCACTAGGGCCCGCGGCCGGGACAGCTGCGACCGACTCACCACGCGCTGACGAAGGTGGCGCCGGTGCCGGCACCGACGTAAGCAGGCCTCCCACCGGTGGAACTTCCTTCCTCTTCGTGATACGCCGACGCACCGCCTCCTGCACCTCCTCTGGCGAGGAGAGAAGCCGCTTTTCACCCGCTAGTGGCATCGCCGCAGCCGGAGTCAACACGACCGCCTGCTGCTGTTGTTGCGCCGGAGGGGATAAATCCCGACTGGGACATTCCCACCTTCCACCTCATGGTCCTTCCCGCCGGTTGGCATACGGACCGAATCATTGGAGCCGCACCTGGTACTTGCGTATTGCTCTGTTCCTCTCATTGCATGATGCTCTTTCCCAGGTTGCGTTTGCTTGACTCCTACAAATATCTAGTTAGATCTGTTACGATCTACATCCTGTCCCATCTCTCTGTCACTTCTCCCCGTATCTGGGGCGTGTTCACAGCACACATACAGTACTTCGCGTTCGAGCAGTCCTATCTTTACTGTTCCTCCAGTTCCTTCCGCTTTTTGTGCCATTTTTGAGCGAAAGCTCTCAGCCTGTTGAAGCCTTCCTTGCTGGACACCATCTCGCCATGACCTACAGGGCCGACTCCTTCTCTGCACCATTCGGCAAGCATCTCATTTCGTTCTTCCTCATACAGCTCGCATTCCCACAGAACATGGTCCCGGGTTTCATCCGCACGCCCGCAGTAAGATATTGCAGTGTCGCATAGCGACATTGCGTTCAGACGGCTCCTGAAACTTCCATGTCCGGTCAGGATCTGTGACACAACGTAGTCCGGTTCCACCCAGCCGCACGACAATCTGGATTCCACATCGGGAAAGAATTTGTGCAGATCCCTACCATCTGTGCTCGAGCTCCATCGCTCTTGCCACTGCGCAATGACCTCCGCTCTCACCTTTCTCTTTCTTGCTCTACGTTCCCGACTGACCATACCGGAACTCTCCTGCGCGATTCGTCCGGCGCGAACGACTTCCAGATCGGCCGGCAATACTCCCGCGAGCACAGGCAACGCTGCGGTGCTGACCGATCTGTACGCCTTCGTAAGCAAGACCAGAGCCGGGCGTTGTGTGCGAAGCAAAGCGCTCCGCACGGCATAATGGGACGCTCTTCGCCACCATACGGCCGCAGCATACGTGAGCGTAGCCACATAGGTCCCTGCAAACAGGACTCTAAGGGCACGATATCTGATGCCCCAGGTCGATGCCGAGACCCTCGACACCTTCCCGAAGCAGTTCACAGCCTTCTGGCCGGTAAAACTAGCATGCGGCACGTAGGAGCTAGCCCCGTCCAATACTACCCCTAAAATTCTGGCCTGCGGCACATGTGCGATCGAGGCGCCGTCCATGCGTATTGTAGGAGGACGCTTAAACTTTCCCTTCATGGTAAGGGTCTGTGACTTTGCAGCCGAAAAAGACAGACGGTTCCGAGTCCCCCAAGCAGAAACCGCCTCCAGCACCGATTGAGCATTTCGCTCAATCGCCGCTCGTGACGACGCCTCAATCACGATCGTGATGTCGTCCGCATACGCTACCATACTGACACCTACGGGCATCGGTAACTTCAGGATGTCGTCTAGCAGGAGATTCCATAGGGGAGGTCCTAGCACTGATCCCTGGGGGCAGCCCATAGTGGGCTTCTTCCACACCGCTTGGTTGCCCATAAACAATCCGACACGTCTGTTGGTGAAATAACTCACCAGGATGCTGTAAATGTTTGGCGGACATCCGCCCTGTTTAGCCTTGGTCAGGACCATGGGCCACCAAGCGTTGTCGAAAGCCCCCGAGATGTCCAAAAATATTAGCTGAACATAACTTTCCGCGGTACTCGTAACTCGATCCAGGATTGCGTTCAACGCTGTGACCGTCGACTTTCCACGCGTAAAGCCATGTTGCGACGGAGATATGCTGCGGTATAAACAAGGAGCGCACCCGATGATAAGGCGTTCCAGAATCTTTCCCAATATCGGGAGAAGGGTAACCGGTCTATACGCTTTAGGGTCCGAGAGCGGCCGATCATTGCCCTTTGGCAGCACCACTAGCCTTCCTACCTTCCAGATGTCCGGAAACACGCCTTCCCTCAAACACGCGGAGTACATCAGTAGCATCTCCACTCCGCTAACTCTCCACGCGTGCTTGATGATCTTGGATGTGAGTCCGTCCATACCAGGAGCCGTGTTAGGCAATACTCTAATAATGCGGTCTAATGCCTCACGACTGGGTGGGTCCGAATTCGTGCCTGTCGGGGCGCACGCTGCTGCGATTCTAACTTGCCGGTGGTATGATGTGTCCTTTCCAGGGTCATCGTCCGGGCATAGGGCCGTGAGCAACCTAGCCATCGATTCTTCGGCTGTGGTCGTGTATCCCTCTATGAGCCTAACGCCGTGCATCACATTTGAGGGGGGGCGTAGTCTGCCAGAAGCGGCTCTGTACGCGATTCCCCATGGGTCGTCATTGCCGGACTCCGCTATCTTGCGGAAGTAGGCCATCTCCGTGTCCCTCATCGCTGCCTTGTATCTGCTCCTTACGTTACGTAAGGACGCATGCAGGTCTGGTTCCCGGTCGCTCTTGGCCTTTCGTGCTTGCTGCCATGCTCGACGCGCGTTGTAAACTGCACGGCGCTGCTCGTCTAGCTCTGATGACCACCATTCATAACCACCGGTGTCCTTTTTCCCGCGTTTGCCCAAACAATCGTCCGCAGTGCGAGTGAGTATATTAGAATATTCACTGCAAATCATCGCTGCCGGTCTGCTCGTCCTGAGTCGGCCCATACGGTGGTGCAAGGTGTTGCAGAATCGATCCCAGTCCACTCCCCGTTCTCGGTAGGACACCTCGGGCATAACCTGCTCCACAGCACGACCTGCTGCCCTCGCGGCGCCAATGCCAATCTCAAATGTGATCAGTTGATGGTCACTGATACTCGCTCCTTCGTGTACTGTCCAATTCGACACGCATAGTCCTCGAGTCGTCAGGGTCAGATCGACGTTCGAGTAGCCGTTCGGTCCGTGGAACGTTGGCGGTTGTCCTTCCACATTGTGGACAATCAGATCTCGACCCAACACAAAGCTCTCCATCTGGGTTTTCCTGTACTCCGTGTCAGGTCCCCTACCAACGTATTGTCTCCGTTCGCAGTGCCAAAGCGGTGAGTGCGCATTACTGTCCATTCCCACTAAGATTCGATTGCCACCGAGCTGGTCTAAGACGTGTGTCAAGTGCTCTAAGTGTCTGGCAATATCGTGGCTGTATTGACAGTATACTGATGCGACGTACAGGTGTTCTGTGGCGTTGACATGGGCTACCGCGCAATGGTCGTTACTGAGGTGATCCAAGAAGGTAACTCCTAATGTCGGGTTCAATACCAGTATGCCCGCCTTAGAGTCGGGTCCGCACTGAATAATCCTGGTGTGGCGATATTGCTCCTGGACTAGTGCGAGATCCAACCCCAGCGTCTTCGCAATCACTGGCAGTTCCGTCGTAGCTGTAGCTGATCCTTGGAGGTTTAGCTGTCCAACGCGAATAGTGGAGTGTCTATCCATACTGTATCATGTTGATAGCCTGCTGCTCAGCGTGTATCCTAGCAGGGCAATCCAGGGCTGCCGTCTTGTGGCTGGATGCCTCCGGGCGTTTGAACTTCCTGCACGTGGCACAGCACTGGCTGGCCGACTGGCATTCCTCACTTTTGTGGCCGCTGTCTCCGCACTTACCACATATCATGGCCTTTGCCCTGCAGTGCTTTTCGGGGTGCCCGTACTGGTGGCACTTCATGCAGCATGTCACTCTGACATAGTCGCAGACTTCTGCCTCATCCCAGCCGATGTACACCCGTCTGAGGCTGACCAGCTTGTCTCGCAGCGCTGACGTGCATTCCAGGACTACTGTGGTCCTCCCTCCATCGCGCCGACCCTTCTTGAAGGCCAGCTTGCACTGGTCCAGCATCTTGCCTTTCGGCCAGTTCTCGTCCTCCGCTAGGTTTATCTTGTGCAGATCCTCTAGCATCTCTTCGATCGGTGGATCCGACCTTAGATTCCTGATGGCCACCAACGGTTTCCGCGCCTTAGGGTCTGCCGCTTTTAGTGTCGGAGGGGCCGCCTCCTTTAGTTTGCGCGCTGCCTCAGGTGTCGCTGTTGTCACGACGACGCCCGCATTATCGACTCGGCGTATGGCTTGCACCTGGATTCCCTGGACGGCAGGCTTCACCTTCTCTTGCAGCTCCTTTTTGGTCTGATCCGAGGAGGTGATGGTGTCGCTGTTCGGGTAGAACAGCACCGACGGGCCCTTTTGCTGGACAGTCATGGCCGGCTTACCTTTCGGCAGCTTTAGCATGGCCGCATAATTAAGTTGTGGGTACGCCGTCTGGGCAGGCTGGACCGCAACTGCGGCTGGTGGATGAGCCAATTTGGCCTCTGCAACCTGAGCTTTACCCTCTGCAGCAGCCAACCTTAGTGTGAGGTGGGTTATGACCGCACTTAGCCGCTCCGTGTGGGCTCCAATTGCCGCCACCTCATCCTTGTTGAGCCGGGATGTCTTCGACCTTACTGCCTCCATTATGCCCCTCGTGGCTGCAGTCGCCAGGCCGGCCAATTCCTGGACAGGCGCCACTGCCAACGGGTCACCTGCCTGGTCACCACGATCTTTGGGCTGCTCCGCGGGCTGTTGGGCGGACTGCTGGGCAGGCTGTTGAGCTGTCTGCTGAGCAGGCTGTTGAGCTGGTGGTTGGGCAGGCTGTTGTGCTGGCTGGCTGCTGGCTGGTGCCGAGGTCATGATTCCTCCCAATGGAGGAGCCTCTGGCCGCAGCGCCTTCTTAATCCCGATCCTACGGCGAACTGTCTCCTGCACCTCCTCCGGCGAGCTCAGCAACCGCTTCTCATTCCGGCTTTCCGGCTGGGACTTCACTGGGGACGAAAGGTCCACCAGCAGCTGCTGCATGGGGGTGCCGAAAACTTGGGGGGGGGTCCTGAGCAACGACGCTCTAGGGGTGAAACCTCCCTCTTGCCGCATCTGCGCCAGTTCGTGCAGTTCCTCTGCCTTCCTCTCCATTTCCGCCTCCAGCAGCTCAAGCTGGAGGCGCTCGGCCTCTTCCTCCTCCATCCTAACCCAACAACACCTCAAACCCTACACTCTATAATTATTTATTAAATTTAAAGTTAAAATAAATTAAAATTTTACACTAGGCCAAAAGACCACTGTCCAAGTCGCACTTCACCCGTCAAATGACACTGACAGATGACAGGTGACAGTTGACAGATGACAGTTGACAGCCGACACTGACAGCTGGCACTGACAGCCCGTCAAACTAATGACAGACGCCAACTGACAGCTGACACTGACAGCCGACACTGACAGCCGACACTGACAGCCGCCACAGACAGCCCGTCAGGTGGCAGTGACAGATGACCGGCGGATACTACTACTATACAAAATTTTCAAAAAAAAAAAAAAAAAAACTGTCCAATAAAAATAAAATACTACCACTGACAACACTGACCAAAAATCCCGGTGTTCGAACGCCTCTTTCACCTAACACGTGCTATAACCTCACTTTGAGGTTAGAACCACGTGCTCCGGCTACTCGCTGAACAATCCAGATAATTCACTTAAAATACACAGTACCTTTGGTCAGGATCGGCGTCCCTATTCTTCCCAGGGTGCACTTGTGCCACAAGAGCCTGGAACTGCCCTTGCAGTCCAGAAAAGAACACCACGCGCTATAAAGCACGTGGTCACTTAACAACACTGTTTCTAAATTATTGCACAATTAATCACTTCACAAACACAATATTATAATACAACCACTAACCACTACCCGTTCGTGTATTAATCAACTGAATAAATACACTGAAAACTGAAAATACCCTATAGAATAAATTATTATTTATTACTACAGAGCGCTCCGCTCGCACGTCCGTCCACGACCGTAGTCGAACGCGAAGTCCCGACTGGGACACTCCCTCCAACCTTCCCAAAGCCCTAACAACTTTCGTTATACGGGCCGAAACGTGGGGCGGCTGCGGACATAGCACCCTTGGCTATCTTAAGTAAGTCCGCAGGCGCTTCTTGATCCCATACAAATTTTCGCCATGTGTGTCCCTCGCACATTCTCCCTTAATAGGGCTGTGAACAAACAAAACAAACAGTAAATACTTCGCCGTCGGGCAGACCGTGCTCACATTCTCTCCTTTTCGTCTTCCTCCAACTGACTCCTGACGGCGTGCCAGCCATGCGCGAACTCCCGCAGCCTCTCAAAGTTCGCCGGTGAGTTTACCAGGTCGCCGTAGTAGATCGGGCCGGCCTCCGCGCGGCTGATCCCATCCATCATCTTGCACCTCTCCTCTTCATACAGGGGACAGACCCACAGCACATGGTGTAGGTCTTCATCTTCCATACCGCAATAACACACACTGTCCTCACACAACTTCATATCATGCAGTCTTCTCCTGAAACACCCATGTCCCGCGAGAATCTGGGATACCTGGTGGTCAGGTACGACCCAGTAGGACTTAAGCCGTACCGACACATCCGGGAAGAAACGAAATAGCTCCCTACCTTTCTCCTCATTCGTCCATCGCTTCTGCCATGCACTCACCGTATCATCCCAGATCGCACTCTTACGCCGGGCCAGCTCTCTCCTACGAGCCACCACTTGTTATCCTGTGCTTCGACCGCGGCCTGGCGCTCCTCATCGAACCGCCCAGCACGGATCACCTCAAGGTCGGCCGGGAGAACCCCGCCCAGCACCGCCAACGCAGCCGTACTGGTAGACCGGTACGCCTTCGTGAGCAGAACCAGGCTGGACCTCTGGCACCTGAGCAGCGCGCTCCGAACTACATGCAGCGTAGCCCTTCGGTACCAACAGGCCGCAGCATACGTTATCGTGGCTACGAAAGTGCCCCTGTAAAGGACGCGCAGTCCGGGATATCGAATGCCCCAGGAGGACGCCGAGACTCTCGACATCTTCCCGAAGCATTTGGCCGCGCGTTCCCCTATCGACACCGCATGCTGCGCGAATGACAAATTTGCGTCAAGTACCACCCCCAGAACCGTCGTGGACGCAACACTCCTGACTGAGTCCCCGGCCAATCTGACAATGGGGGGCCGCTGGAGTTTCCCCCTGATCGTCATCATAGATGACTTCGCAGGGGAAAAACCCAGCCTGTTCCTGGCGCCCCATGCCGCGACCAAGGTCATGGTTTCCTTGGCCGCTGCCTCAATCCCAGAACGGGATGAGGCCTCAATCAGGATTGTCACGTCATCCGCATACGCAACTATCCGGACGCCGGCGGGTAGTGGTAACCGAAGCAGATCGTCCAGCAGTACATTCCATAGACTCGGACCCAGGACTGACCCCTGAGGGCAGCCCATAGTGGATACCTTCCACACCACTCGGTTGCCAACAAATAACCCGACTCGCCGGCGAGCGAAGTAGTCCGCCAACATCCTGTAGATGTTGGGCGGGCACCCCCCCCGCCTGACTTTCGTCAGGATCATTGGCCACCAGGCGTTGTCGAAGGCCCCCGAGATGTCCAAGAATATGGCCTGCACATACTTGCCTTGGCCCTCTTTGGCGGCGCGCATGATTTCGTTGAGCGCTGTGACGGTGGACCTGCCACGAGAAAATCCGTGCTGGGAGGCCGAGATCTGGTTGCCGATCGTGGGAGCGCACTGGAGGAGTACCCGTTCAAGAATCTTGCCTAGCACAGGGAGGAGAGTGATGGGCCTGTAAGCCTTGGGGTTGGTAAGCGGCTTACCGTTGCCCTTCGGCAAGACAAGACCTTGTCCCGACTGGGACAGTGGAGGCGAAGCCGCGACGCGTATCTACCTGGGGTACATTGAGTCGTGGGTCGGATCATCGTCCGGGCAGAGAGCGCACAGGAGGCCGGTCGCGGCCTCGCCCACGGTGCAGGCAAACCCTCCGCGAACTGGGTGCGGCTGATGACCCGGGAAAACGGCCTCAGCCTGTCACTGGCAGCCCGATACACCAACCCCTACGGATCACCATTGCCCGATTCAGCAATTTTGCTCTGAGCTGATTAATTAATATCATTGACTCCATTTCTAGATTCAAATGATATCTTGAGAGTAGGCGGTAGACTTGATAACCTCACCCCGAGCATCGGTCACCGGAGATCCCCACGCCGCAGACTTGGCGTTGAGATCCCCCAGCAACAGCACCGGGCGAGGGTGAAGACGGCCTACGACGGCACCCAACTCGACAAGGAACCTCTCGAAGTCAGCGAGGCTC
Organism: Charanyca ferruginea; assembly: GCA_947361185.1. Classification (NCBI taxonomy): domain Eukaryota; kingdom Metazoa; phylum Arthropoda; class Insecta; order Lepidoptera; family Noctuidae; genus Charanyca; species Charanyca ferruginea. The sequence goes on along the minus strand of OX376080.1, from coordinate 6,100,309 downwards.
TTGTTGGGCGAAAAATACGCACCAACTATGCCAATGACGTCCGCGAGGGCGGCTACCCAGCCGTGACCTCGGGACGGGTTGACAAGAGCCCCGCCAATGATGGCCACCAAGCCGTCCAAGTCTCCCACCCAGTTATCCCTGGAGGGGACGAAGTACGGCTCGGCGATCACAGCCACGTCAATCGACCACTCTGCCATGCTCTGGAGGAAGAGGTCCTGAGCTCTGGCAGAGTGGTTAATGTTGCCCTGGAGGAAATGGTACAGCGCCATTTATACGCAGTCCATTCCCTCCGTGACACCAGACCGGGAGTCGGCCGAGGAGGCGCCAGCCTGAGGGGGAGGTAAAGGGCCCCCACCAGCCTTGGCGCCCCCTTTCTTCCTGGGGGGCGCACAGGCCTCCCTGCAGCTGTACAGAGGCTACAGTTTGGCGCCGCGGAGCACTGGGCCGCCTTGTGACCGGGCTGACCGCAGCGATAACACTGATCACTGCGGTCAATTTGGGAGGTGCACCGAGCCTTGACATGCCCCATTTCAAGGCACCGGAAGCACCGCATAGCCCTGGGCTGCAGCAGTTTGACCCTCGCTGCAACCCACCCAACCAGCAGTCGTCCACCGTTAGCGACTTTGTTTGCCGCCACCACCGGTCACTGCACCCAGATCGCGCCGAGCCGATAGTGAGCTCAAAATCTGAATCCAAGATGGTGGCTGTAATTTTTTTTAAATGTATGTGTCATGGTTATCATTTTCGTAGTTTTCGTGGGTGCCAAAACCGACAGTGAGGTCAAAATCTGAATCCAAGATGGCGCGATGAGTCGCGGGCACCGGACCCGCTTTAGCGGGCGCCTCCTTCCTCCGCTTGTCCGCATTTAGCGGCGGACGGAGGGTTTCAGGAGGGAGCAGCCTGCCCTCCAAAGCCTCCAGCCGAGCCCCCACCATCTTCCCACACTGCATCATGCAGATGCGGGCAATCTTTTCTACCTCTGCATCCGCTAATGCATGGGTCGACGATGGGGCTGGTGACGACGCTGAGGCCGCGACGGTAGAAGCGTCGGCGGCCGCGGGAACTGCCTTCTGGGCGGCAAATTGCCGTTTGAGGTCTTCCAGCTCGGAGCTGAGACGGCTGTTCTCATTCCACAGCTTCGCCGTCTCGTCCGTGCTGGTGCAGCTGACGAGGACCTCAATTGTCTCCTTGATATCATCAGCCGCCTCCTTCAGGGCACGCGTGAATGTGCCCTTCAGGTTGCCTGACTTAGTGGTAACCTTCAGGACTACACCCACGCCGTCCAAAACTTTGCGGCTGAGCGCCACCGCCGACACACTCCCTCCGGCAGCCACCCGAGCTGCGCGCCGCTCTCGAGCCTGTCGGGACAATTCGGCGACTTCGCCTTCCGCGACAACCTTGCGCTGCGCCCGCCTTGCGGCATTCGCCTCCGCCCTATTCGAGCCTAACAGGGAGCCCTCGCTATGGTCCGCGATCGAGCTCTGTCCGTGCTCAGAGTCGCTCCCCATGCTCTCTATGTTGTCAGACGGAGCCGGCGTGTCGGGCCGAGATATCGGCACGAACCGGCCCCGCACGTCACGCTCCGGCGGTCGAGCGGGGGCTCCGCTCGCCACCGCGCGGCCTCTCCCTCTCCGTGCCGTTGGCACCTTTGGGGCCGACAGATTCTCCTCGCTGGAGGAGAGACCTATCGACCTCGATCTCACACTCCGCGGGCGCTTTCTCAAAGCGCTCGCCGCCGCCGCCCTCTTGGCAGAGGCTACCTCCCCATCGCGCAGGCGCTCCAGGCTTGTCTGAAGCTCCTTTTCGCACTCTCCGCACACCGCGCTTTTTCTCCGACGTCAGAATGTGACGCTAAATCCGCCTCATCATTCTTTGATTTTATTATTTGTTTTTCTATTTTGTTCCCACGTGTATGCGTCGCTGGGGATACGTGTCGTGTTTCAGAAAAGTGGGGAATGCCGTTCAGATGATTTAATTGGCAACAACATCTGGCGACGACCCACTGCATGGTGCGCCTAGCCTGGAGAGGAACATCTGTTCACATCATCAGCGCGTCCTTCCAGTACTCTAAGGACATCTCAACCTATCTGGAGCACTTGACGAGAATACTGGAGAAGCTACGGGGACATCGCGTGCTCGTGGGGGCAGATACTAACGCCCACTTTCCCCTATGGCACTGTGTTTGCCACGCCATTGAAAATAATAGCTTTGAAGTCGGCGGCAATATCTACCTTGTCGCTGTCAAGTAAGTTTATCAATCAGTCAATCATTCAATATATTTTTTTTTTACTATTACTCACCAGGTGCCATTACTAACGGCTCCAAAATGTTCTTAACAAATTATGCTTTGACAAAAACGCATGAGTATCCTATGTTCATCTGTGTGCGCATATCTCTTGCACTATTCACAATGTACAATCATGTGTGTGTTGTAACTTTATAAATCAAGAAATAAAAGAGTATACGATGTTTTTTTTTTAGTTTTAGTCACACGTCATTTTCCGTATGATCTTCTACCGAACTACGAAATAATAATATTATTTATTAATAAATAAATGACGTGATTGCGGCTTTCATAAAAATAATATTTTTTGTAAAGATGTGTCCAAATCACTATTCATTTGATCACTAGCAACTCAACCCTTCCTCAGATACGACCCGTGTTGCGGCGACGCATGGTCGGTCATGGGCCATCGTGTGTCACGTGTGGTATTTACGGGCAACGACGCACGCGGACGAGACCGCTGTGGACTTCGGGAATAGAGTGAAGGCTGTCACAACTAGAAGGGGCGGCCTGTTCGACCTTTGGGGTGAGTAATAAGAGCTATTTTTTGTAGCGGATGTAAAAAAAGCGATGCCGAAAGTGACATATTCTTTCCATAACTTTTTTTAATTCTGTACCCCACCTAACCTTTTGGTGGTATATGACCAAATACTGAAACGCTACTCAATTTTAAGATGCCAATGCATCCGGTTAGCCTGGAAGCTGTCTCCAAAGTAGTTAGTTGGGCATAGGCAGGTGATGATGACCAACATTACAAATCGCATCAGACTGGCTGTTGGCCCGCCTTAAGGTCGTAGCACACATATCAAATCGGAAAGGGATCGTCACCGTATCGCCTTTCGCCTGGCCGTCAAACAGGTGTCAACATAACGTAAGCAACGTAACCAAAACGTATCAGCAACTCCGATACGTCGACTCGGCTACGGCTAGGCGACGCCGCGCTTACGGCTCGCAGGACGAAGAAACACAAGCGCGGCGACGCCGCGACGTCGAGGCGTAAGTGCGTGGACCGCGGTTCGTGAGCTTGTCCCCAGGCGAGTCGTTTACGTTACGATTCCAATATTTCCAATTAGTGTGCTTTGCAGTAAGGAGTTTCATACAAAGAATACTAAACGGCTAGAGTCGTTACGGTTACGATCCGTTTCCGATTTGATATGTGTGCTACGACCTTTATACGATACTTCACATCAACAATGATTTTAAAATGATTTATTTATTAAATAAGAAACCAACTTAGTTGATAAACATTACGTTTATCTTTTACAGGGACGACCAACTAGAACGAATGAAACCGGAACCCGTCACCTGTCCAGATTGGCGATCATGCTACGCGTCGGCGATACGGATACGGTGATCGGATCGGGCAAATAATCATATTATGTGAATCCGCCATGAGGCTCAATTTACACTGCGCGCGACAGTAGCCACGGGAATGCTCGAGAATTCTCCGAAAGACTTGCGCCTTTTTAGCTTCTATCTAATTTGAATGTTAAAACAATTGATTTAAATCTCGTTATACTACGTTTCAAAATTCCGCATTCCTTCCTTTCGCCCGCTGTGTAAATTGAGCCTTATGCTCGTATAGCTAGTTTTTGTGTATATAAATTAGAATCCTAGTACATAGGTGGTGACCGCCATAAAGGCATCATCACCTAGCTTTATATAAACAGTTTTGTTGATAATAACTTAGAATCATTAGTTCATACACAGGTGGTGATCGCGACGGAGCGTCACCAAATAAAAGACTTATGCTAGTTTAAGTTTATATAAATTGGTATTTGGTCGCGACAGAACATCATTCGATACATTTACACAGATAGTTCATTTTACATAGCTTAGATTCAGGGGCCAGTACATTAGGCTACAACAATCTGTCAATAGCTTTTCAACTTTATCACAAAAGCTTAAGGTTCATATTCAATCGGGAAAAGGGGTTCGAACCTTATGGTATGGAAGCTGGCATATCGGCCCAGCGCCATTTTGTTTTTATTTTTAAATGGCGGCGCACTCTGGTAGTGATATGTATGGATAGAGGACTCATTCATCAATGTCAAGTAACACGGTACCCTAAAGTGTCACGTTACCGAGATATTTGAAGGTAAAGATCGACAATAAGCACAACGACAATCATTATAAAGACTTTTTATGTGTCTATAGGCGTCAAATTATATTGTATCCAAATATTCGTTCCCAGGTAGATTATTATTGTTACTGTTTATTGGAAGAGAGTAGATTACATACTATTAGTAGAAGTAGTTTGCACGTGCTCCTAGGGGTATGTAATGTACCTAATCTCTTTCAATAAACAGTAATAATAATAATCAACCTGTAAATGTGATTTCGAAAAAAAATCAAAATGGTGGGCGGGTCGATATGCCAGATCGGTTCTATCCCCTTTTACAATTTGCTATGGCTTGATGGCATCTGTCTGTCACATGTCTTAACAAAATAGTATATCAACATTTGTGAATAGGTGTGTATTAATCACAGTTTTTGTAATGTTAACGTATTATTCATATAAGAACGACAATATCACCTATAAACATCGGCTAAATGGGTTACTTTTATGTATACATAGTAGTCATAGTTGTTTGAGTATCTATTTACCCTAGACCTGGCTCCGGACATAACTTGGTAAGTTGGTAATCATTTTGATAGAAAAGCCCGTTTGATTGAGTTTGTAGGTGATACGGCCATAGTCTTACCATAGATAAAATGTAGGTGTTCAGTGGCGCCTCACTCCCTGAAATGCCTAGGTACCTATATGTTTCAAAATATAACTTGCCTAACCCCACAAACCCGCTTGGTGTTACCGTTTGTTAGATGAAAATGGAACCAATAGTTTCCAGATAGAATAGCCTGAACAATAGTCTTACATAGAATTTTAGCCATTTTTCGTTTATTTAGCTGAAATAACTTTTCGACTGATATAGTTGCACACATAACGGTGACACCAAACGATAGATGGTTTCATAGGGAATCCAACGACGTACGACAATGAAAATATACCTAATTATGGAAATAATTGCCGGCTGTCAGTACAGTAAAGTTTTGAAGTAACTAATCGACCAAGCCAAAAATAGAATTCGTAGTCATCGGCAAGAAATATTTTACATCTTCAAAACCCTCAAGAAAGGCCAGCAAGTACTTCCCGGAACAGTCATGGAGAATCAATACTTGTGTTTTTAATATGAATATTGTATGCCACAATGACACTGCTCACATAAATCACACTTTCATCCTTTTCTCGTGTAATTTATTATTACCGGTCGAACGGGGTGAGATTGATTAGTTTTGAAATAAAAACCTACATAGCTTTTACAGTATTAGAATAAAAAATATGAAAAAAAAAAAAAATTGATGACGACTTTTTGAATGATAACACAATTAACTTTGTTTAAGTATGTAGTATGTATATCTACTTAAAATTGATTAATGATTTAGGAGAAAAAAAATGATAACCTGTCCATTTTATTGATATTGAAAATGGGGCTGCTTTGATAACACCCACAATTTGCATTGCTGCTTTAAATTCACCCCGACGTAGAACGTATTTTTGACCAATATTCAGGGTTAACTTTGAACGTAATTTTTTCCACTTCCAACCAATGACGTCTTATAACGACGTATAATATTATCATTGCTTCCAGTGTGTTACACCGTTTACAAAACATGGCGTAATTACTTAAATTCTTAATATAAGATTAAATAATCGGCTGTCTTTAATTTTACGGGTAAAAATTAGTAAAATATTAGAATTTTAGGTAATTATCAAAGTTACCTCTTGTTTTGAAAGTCACCCCGTTTGACGGTACCTACTTTTTTGTTCGTTTTACCACATTGTTAGTAGATATTGGTATCTTCCAACGGATTTCGAGAGGTCGAAATCTGGTTCCTTTTAATTACCTACCACAGGCACCAGCGATTCGCAATTCTTTTGTAACTTGTCCAATAAAAATGTTACTACTTACCTATATTAAATATTATTATATTTCGATTTGATTTATAGTATATTTACAAACCAAAATATAATAATATTTAATATAGGTAATTTATAGGTATTTATATAACATGTATAAGTAAGTAGTACCTACTGAATCATTAGGAGATGTCTTTAGACACTTACTGGTATTTATATTCTCGAATTATGTATATTTTGTTTAACACAACACACCCACATTTGTTTAAATACAATAGGCTTATGTTTAACGAACCTCCAGATATAGTAAATGATCACCAACATTTAACCAAAGTATTGTAGAAATGTATGAGTTTCATTGTAAAAAGCGATTTGGTTCTGGCCCGTAGAGGGTCACAGTGTTAACCTAACCATGTCGAATCCTCCCCAGGGGGGACTTAAGGGTCCTAAGATTTGGTAATCATTTACTATTTTTGGTGGTCATTATATTTATTCCTAATACAATATGCAATATTTTAATTTAAAATTAAATTCAAAAAGATACATTCAGAGGCAGTATATGACATTAATTTACCAGTTATTAACAATATGATGTATTAAAAAAAGTAGGTACCTATGTTACTGCTATTCGTGTGTACAATCAGTTATCGCAAACAATTAAATGGTATTTCCATTTAATTGTTTATACATAAATTTAAAAAAAATAGTTGAAAATGTATACCTACCTATTATAATCTGCATGAGTTTTTTGATAAAAAATAATATTCATTAATTTCCTAATTTATAAAAATACTATTGCTTATCCGACTTTGGTAGACTGTAGAAACAAAAAATTTAATGTTTAATAAAATAAGAACTGAATGTACCTGCACAGTTTAAATATATCTTTCATCTTTATAGTCTGTTATTTTTACGAAACCCCGTTCTCATCAACACTCCAGTACCTACATAAAACCCAAACGGAATTCCTGTTGTACCTCTGGAACCTATAGATATACCAAATTCGCTAGATATTATAAAAAAACCTACTCCCTTAATTTTATTCCAGTGCCGGCTACTCGCTTGGCGAGTTCAGTGTGTTCGGTCATATTTTCAAAACGCTTGCGTATATTCTGTTCAAAATTACAGTGTAGACTTATTATGATGTTATTTAAACATTTATATGGTGCCCTGGATGCAAATCACATTTTTATATTTGGAAGAAAAAAAAATCATTCTGCAATGCCATGAACTCGCTGGGCGAGTTCCATGCCGTGGGTTCCCAACATTTTAACGTCGTCGTCACAATTGGATAATACTTATTATATGAACCTAAAGAAAGTACCTACCACAAACATCTAGCTCTTCATTAATAGTTATGGTTTCAAGTTTGATTTTTGAGAAGGTTGATGTGGCGTTATATAACGTTTATTGAAATTAGATCGTATGATGTTTAGAACTTTAGTTATTATTTCAAATCTGTGTCTCCACCAGATAAAATCATATTCATAGCCATAGCCATTTGTTTGATGCAGTGTTACCAGCACGGGAATAAAACATCAATTTCATTCTGTAATCGATTTTAGTAGGTAACAAAAAATAAAGTGTTTGTCTGCAAAACGAGTACCGATCAATACTGTATGAGAAGAATATATATATACCTACTCACTAGCTGTTGCCCGCAACTTAGTCCGCGTGGTTATGAAGATAGATAAAGATAAGATATAAGATAGTTTAATGATGTTTAACGCAGACTATTTTTACGTTTAAGTCAACAGAAAATGCCTATTTTATGTCACTTTGGGCACTGTAGTGAGTGGGCCATTGTCAGGTCAGGAGCAACACACGCGGCATATTTTCCAGCGGCCTATTCGGGAGCGCAGTCTATTGAGTGCTTTTCATTTAAGCTACTGCAAATCACTCTGAGTGCCAGGTGGTCCTGGGTTGAACGAAGTTCAGTGGCGGTAGGTGATGTTCCCACAACTTTCACCGTTTTCATACGTGGTTTGTCTTGGATGGCCTGTGTGCTGCGCTTATTATAAGATACATACACAGTGGTATCCAGGGGAAAATAAAAAGAAATATTTGAGATATTACTTGATGAAACTAATAACCTACGTAAATGTTGTTGTAATAATAGTACATTATGGTTCTAGTGTGTAATGTTGGTGATTACCGCTGAGGCGCCATTGAGACCCGAGCCGTTAGGTGAGGGTCTTAAGAAAGCCGAGGGCGGTAATCATCAATACACACGTGTATCATACGACGTTTTTCAACACACTTGTGAAAAAAATCATTTTCAACAGTGAAAACGAGTTGTGAAAAACATTCGCAATAGCGGGAAACATTAATCAGCTTTCCTATGCGCGCGCATCAAAGCAAACAATGGCGATCGGCCATAGACTAAAAGAATGAGGTTTCTTTTTTTTTGTCTTTTCGTGGATAGCGTTCTAGCCACGTACAAAATGGGGAATTCAAAGTTTTCTTTATTACAGAGAAAACAAAGTTACATTTGAGTGAAAGTTTTATTTATTAAAAACATAATCTATCTATTTAAATACGAAGTTGCATGAAATGAGCAAGCAATAGGTACATTAATTTATCTGTACTATTGAACACGATCTTTTTTGTATCTAAACTTTTATAAGAACAAAGCAACTCAACCAATAAAATAAAAAAAAACCCCTATAACTCACTTGTGAATAATAGCAATGAAAAAGTCACAGTTTGATTACAGGTATCATTATGTACCTAATTGCGGTGAAATTAGAGCCATTTTATGAGCAAGTGTGTTGAAAAAAATATTAAGGTTTCGATTCATTTGAATTTCATTTAGTTGTAGGTATTTTGTATTTGTTGTATTTTATGGCATCAATAAATGTTTGTTGAACACATAGAGTTAGATTACCTATATTCCCTTGAACTGGCCCTGTCATAAAATCTGTTTCTACCTGACATATCTTAACTATATTCTATCTCTCTACGAATTATCAGGTACAAAAAGCCTAGGATTTATATATAAACAGAGAGCCCTAAATCTAGGTGGTCACAAAATTATTTCTTAGTGAATGTCTCCTACTCATAAACTCTAGACTTGCTAAATTTAAGGTCGGTAGTCAAAAATAAATCAAACTTTCATACAAACTCAATCCGGCTCTGTTGCAAAATCCATTCGTAGCGGACGTCTACTAACTACCTCCCTGCTAAATTTCAAGTTTCAAGCACAAAAAATGAAAGACTTACATACAAACTCGCAAGAGCCATTACACCTCCTCAATCTGGCCCTGTCGCAAAATCCGTTCCTAGCGGACGTCTAATAACTAACTACCCTCCTTCCAGTCCGTGTGGTGTCGGACGTAAAGAATAGCACCACCCATATATTCCCGTAGGTGTCGTAAGAGGCGACTAAGGGACTTACCAGAGAATGGGCAGCAGCGTTCTCTGTGCCTTTGTAACAACCATTACTGCGATTGCCAATCTGCCTGCCAAGCGTGGCGATTATGGCAAACCCCCCCCCCCCCCTTGGGGAGGCCTATGGCCAGCACGTCTAGGCTGAGATGATGATGATGATGACCCTCCTTCCAAATTTCAAGTTGTAGCACAAAAAATGAAGGACTTACATACAAACTTGCTAGAGCCTTTAGACTTCCTTAATCCGGCCCTGTCACAAAATCCGTTCTTAGCGGACGTCTACTAACTATTAACTACCTCCCTTCCAAATATAAAGCCTGTATCACAAAAAATGAAGGACTTTTATAAAAACTTACAAGGGCCATTAGACCTCCTTAATCCGGCCCTGTCGCAAAATTCGTTCGTAGCCAACGTTTACTACCTATTAACTACCTCCCTGCCAAAGGACAATGCCAGAAACTCTTTACAACTTTGCCCCACTCAATAAAAGTCATGTACAAGCTTGCAATATGTAGCATCTTACTTCTTATTTATTGCTGATAACTAAACATTAGTCTGAATGACTGCAGAACTTGCCGTTTCTGTTTAAATAAAAAAAAAACCGTAGGTATTTGAATTTCTTTAAGCAATTAATAAAAATCCGCAAGTAATAATAATGTTGTTTATTTGCCAACAAAAAAGTTCTTTACATTTCCTCATCCTCGTTAATGTTAGACTACATTAATAATTAGGTTCACAAAAAAAGCAAATATGCTGTAAGACACAAAGGAAGCATTTTGCTAATGAACTCCACATTAGGTCAAGCCTGTCTCGTGGAAACAAGCCAAGAATGCAGGCAAGTTCAAAAGAAAAACAATTTATTATAATGCAGTTCTATAATCATTACAATTATTTTGTTAATTTTCATTTTCTGTAAATGGATCTGGATCTGGCATTGTCATTTATGAAGGACTTTCATACAAACTTGCGAGAGCCATTAGACCTCCTTAATCCGGCTCTGTCGCAAAATCCGTTCTTAGCGGACGTCTACTAACTATAAACTACCTCCCTGCCAAATTTCATCTTTAGGTATACGTCGTGCGATTTTCGATATTTCGTGGTGATGAGTGAGTGAATGACCTTTCGCTTTTATACAAGGTGTAACGTCAAATACGCAAAACTTGAAAATAGTTTGATTAGAATAACGAGCAGAATCAATTGGACCACTTTTAAATATAGGTCACATTTTTCAAAAAAACTTCATTATACATGTTGCCCTGTCTATTTATTAATAAGTCAAGCCATCACGTGCGCAAACCTGCCAAAATAGGTAAACAAACACAAATGGTTGTCGTCCAATTTAAATTTTCTCATACGCGTGCTAATAATAGTTCTTATTTCAATGCAAATACGAGTCTTGGTAAAACTAAAACAGCACATAAAACCTTTAAATTTTTTTTTATGATTTTTTTTCTCTCAGAATTAGATTAATTGAATTAAAAATCATTTGGGGTGTCTGAGATTTGAGTGTTTAACGTTACACCATGTATATGTAGAAGATAAATAGATTTATCCATGAAGCTGTAGATTAAAATGGAGTCAACACTTCGAATACCTACTTGAAGCCATACCTATCTATCACTATCTCGCTCTCTGTGGGCCAACCCTCTCTTTCTAAGTAGGGTAACCTTTATTTTATTTTTTCCCAGGACATCGCTATAAGTATTCATTTATAAATATCTACATTCTGTTTACCATTAAGGCCTAAGGTAAACAAATATCTCGTCTAAGTTTGTTTACATTAGAAAGGAGTGGGACGTGGGTAAGCCCTAATGGTGGTGATAGGACGAAAACACGGTGGAACTGGTATTACAGGACTGTATTTATATGTCGGAGATGGTTTATTAATCACAATTGTGGGTGTTAACTAAATTTGTTATGATTTGTTTCTTATTGTTAATTTATGTGATTTTACTATCAATTATTGTCTATTATGTCGAAACATGATTTATTGTGTGTGCACACTGATTTGTGGTTACTTTATTTCGATAATTGTTATCGATGGTTTTATTCAAAACAATTGTTGACACGTTACTTTGAATGTAAAACGAATTACTTTATGAAATCACTATTGTTTATTCATGACAATTATTAGTGTGGTATTTGATTGCTTTATAATTAAATCTTATTAGATTTAGTACATTGTAGTGTTTTGTATCAAGTAAACGCGTGACGCACTTCCGTGCGCCAACAGATAGACTTGTATGGAGAGGTTGTAAGGTGGGGGGCATCGCCTTATAAAAGAGCGTGCACTCCGTAAGTATGGCAGTCGATCCTCGGATTCGACTCAGTAAAGAGTTCCTGCTCCCGACAATACTGTCGGTTTACCTGGTACAGCGCTGCTGTATATTCACATAGCTGTATAGGCTTGCTGCTAGCGAGCGATACACTTTGTATATGGGTGGCTTATGCTACTGTACGAACTATGAACCTTAAGGGTTTGTTCGTTTATCATTGGGTGGCTTAGGCTGCTGTACGAACTATAAACCTTAAGGGTTTGTTCGTTTATCATTGGGTGGCTTCGCCACTGTACGAACTGTGGGACCTTAATGGTCTGTTCGATTAACTGTATTGTTGCTGTTCCTTGAACTTACTTTATTCTTGTGTCTGATTACCATTTGTATTGTGTTTTCTTTACTAATAGTGTGTAATTGTTTTCACAGGTATGTTGTTTATTCCTAATGGGATAATGGGAACGCCTATAGTCCTGACGATGTACTATACCGCTCGGCGCTCCTCCTCGATCGCTCACTGACGATCCGACATATATAAAGGAGAAACAAACGGTTGACAGTTAGACTACGTAATAGATTTAACGCGAAAGGGTGAAGCGCGCGCTTAGTACGGCGGTGAATGACGCAGTGTCAGCTGATCCGGTCGGTGCGCGCTCGCAGCTCGAGCGCCCCCCCTGCACCCGCTGCTCCGCCCGCGGCCGCCCGGCGTGTAGTGATGTCGGCGGGAGCTAGTGATGTCTTAACATGCTCCCGACGTTGAAGACTAGTCTTCAAGAGTTATGCTGGAAGAGGACAGATGGTATTGTAAGCTCGTCTGACTATTCCTTTCTTCGTCTTGACGTCTGCGACTCTGCTTATTCCGTCTCTCCCAGGTATGAGACGTACGATACGGCCGAGTGGCCACATCAGTGGTGGTGCAAGCTTCTCCTTGAGGTCTCCATGGTTCCCTCTTCGAGCATCCCATCGGAGTCCGTCCACTTGGTTCTCTGTTGGGGGTAAAGATATACTCGTTAGAGAATCTATTCCAGAACTGTTGCTTCAGGTGTCCTATGCGCTGGTAACGTTTCAGGCTGGAGACGTTCTGGTTGCTAACTTGTGGATGCGGCAAGGATGTGAGAGATCTCCTGATAAGGAAGTGGGCAGCAGGAGTTAGAGAGTATAGGACTGATGGATCAGTGGAAAGAGGACTGAGAGGGCGAGAGTTTAGTATTGCCTCAACCTGAATCAGACAAGTTGACATCTCTTCGTACGTGAGATGTGCTAAGCCGTATACGTCGAAGGTGATGTTTGATAGACTTCACGGCAGATTCCCATAAGCCCCCAAAATGTGGGGTGTATGCGGGGATGAAATTGAATTTGCCATTTCTGAAGAGAGGTCCTGTTTTAATATGTCAGCTATTTCGTTACAGGTGCCATTTTATTGTTCTGGGCTTACCACGACGAGCAATAAACCTGATCAGAGCTGCAATAAAGGCATGTTTTGTAAGATCAGAGACAAGCTCCAAATGAACTGCCATTCATTTTCTCATTCATTTTTTCATTTTTTCTCATTCATTTTTCTTCATTTTTTCATCTTCATTTTTTCATTTTTTGTGCTTGGAACTTGAAATTTGGCAGGGAGGTAGTTAGTAGACGTCCGCTACGAATGGATTTTGCAACAGAGCCGGATTGAGTTTGTATGAAAGTTAGTCCTTAAATTTAGCAAGTCTAGAGTTTATGAGTAGGAGACATTCACTAAGAAATAATTTTGTGACCACCTAGATTTAGGGCTCTATATATATAAGTCCTAGGCTTTTTGTACCTGAAAATTGGTAGAGAGATAGAATATAGTTAAGATATGTCAGGTAGAAACAGATTTGATGACAGGGCCAGTTCAAGGGAATATAGGTAATCTAACTCTATGTGTTCAACAAACATTTATTGATGCCTTATAATACAACAAATACAAAATACCTACAACTTAATGAAATTCAAATGAATCGAGACCTTAATATTTTTTATTACAACAACATTTACGTAGGTTATTAGTTTCATCAAGTAATACCTATCTCAAATATTTCTTTTTATTTTCCCCTGGATACCACTGTGTGTGTATCTTATAATAAGCGCAGCACACAGGCCATCCAAGACAAACCACGTATGGCAGGTGAAAGTTGTGGGAACATCACCTACCGCCACTGAACTTCGTTCAACCCAGGACCACCTGGCACTCAGAGTGATTTGCAGTAGCTTAAATGAAAAGCACTCAATAGACTGCGCTCCCGAATAGGCCGCTGGAAAATATGCCGCGTGTGTTGCTCCTGACCTGACAATGGCCCACTCACTACAGTGCCCCAAAATGACATAAATGTTGGGACAGTTAAAATGTTGGGAACCTACGGCATTGAACTCGCCCAGCGAGTTCATGGCATTGCAGAATGATTTTTTTTTCTTCCAAATATAAAAATGTGATTTGCATCCAGGGCGCACCATATAAATGTTTATATAACATCACATAATAAGTCTACACTGTAATTTTGAACAGAATATACGGAAGCGTTTTGAAAATATGACCGAAACACACTGAACTCGCCAAGCGAGTAGCCGGCACTGGAATAAAATTAAGCGAGTAGGTTTTTTTATTATATCTAGCGAATTTGGTATGTCTATAGGTTACAGAGGTGCAACAGGAATTCCGTTTGGGTTTTATGTAGGTACTGGTACTGGAGTGTTGATGAGAACGGGGTTTCGTAAAAATAACAGACTATAAAGATGAAAGATGTATTTAAACTGTGCAGGTACATTCAGTTCTTATTATAATAAACATTACATTTTTTGTTTCTACAGGTACCAAAGTCGGATAAGCAATAGTATTTTTATAAATTAGGAAATTAATTAAGTAGTATTCTTTCAAAATTTCTTTCAAACTTTTATTTAATTTTTTCGACTAAATTTTGAAAGTTTTGGCCGCAGAGTGCGTTCGTTCTGCATCAGTTTTGCGTCCAAAACTCTCAAAGTTTAGTCGAAAAAATTAAATAAAAGTAGTATTCTTTCAAAATTAAAAAAAGGCGTATACTAAAAGATAGATAATAAAATTGTCTGTAAGATTAATGAAGAGAGAAGTTTCGTTTAATTATACCTGGTAGATTTTGTGTGATTGTCAATGTTTTGTCCGCGTCAGACACAACTTCACGTATTAATGAAACTATATAATATGAATATAATTAAAAATATTCACTTACTATATGATTAAGAGAATGTTCTAGTTTAACATATATTTTTTTCAAATCATTTACACTGCACATTTTGACGTGATTGTCAGTTTAAAATCTGTAAAAGTCGTTTAATAGCCCCTTAATTAAGACAGTTTTAAAAGGTCAAGTCCTTTTAATTATCTCATCAGTCATATGACTCAGGATTTGACGAGCAGATATTGTGGCGAGATTTTGTATTATCCAGATTAACAATAGACGAGGCAGTCAGTGAAAGCATGACGTTGGACAGGACGGAATGGAAGAAGAAAGCATGACGTTGGACAGGATGGAATGGAAGAAGAAAACATGTGGCGCCGATCCCAAGTAACATGGGACAAGGACAGGAAGAAGAAGAAGAAGAACAACACACGAGGATGTGTGCATCGCAGGATGGCCGTGTCGACCGAACGACTAATCGGGGGCCCGCCATTATCGAGAACACGTGATCTACCACCACTACTTTTGGCGCGCTTTTACAGAGTCGTGATGTTTTCAGCCCACAGCGAGCAGGACATTCAGAATTCAGTCTCTGATCGCATCTGAGCTAAGACATCCCGGAACTGTACTCGATTCGTTGTGTTTAAGTGTTGCTATATCTATTTAGTGTTACTGCGCTAGATTGTGGTTTTAATAAACACCGTGTATTGTACCCTATACCCAGTGTGTTTGCGTTGCACGAAACCCATCTTCTGCCCACATGATGACCGAGTCTAATGGACTAAACCCTGACGATCCGACATAATATATCTTATTAACCCTAACGTATACGTGTGAAAAAGTAGGGAAGAAGGGTTGAACATTACAATTACTCGGATAAACTTTTTTTGGTTATAAATATCACATACCCACATCAGTTTTTATTTTTATTATTATTATAAACCAAAATCACTAGTACATTGTATTTAAACAATCACAAATGTTCCAGAAAACTTTAGTTTCTTTTTGGGACAATCCCGCGAAAATATTCCTGTTGAGGAAGTTATCAGTACGGCCGCGCTCGCGCATCTTAACATTTTTACCTTTATTTACATACTAGCTTCGGCCCGCGACTTAGTACGTGGTTGCTTATTAAGCAACAGGATCCGCGTACTAATTCGCGACAACGGGGTCGGCAAAATCGAAGATCTGAAACGTCTGATGTCGAATTCTAAGAGCCCGGGGACGGGAAACCAACGGGATGCGCGAGACGATTCGAAACGTTCAAAAAGTACAATTTTGAATCATACCTCCGATGGCGGAATAAATGGCGTAGTCAATCTTAGGAGTATACGTAAATGCACTCCGTTCCTTATCAACCCAAGGAAGGTCGCCATGCCACGGCTATATCTGAGACACATCCGATTCTTCAAATGATAGGTATCGACATTCTGTTTAATCAGAATTCAAACGTTCGTTGCGCTCTTCTTCTGTCTCTTCATGCCGTACTTCAGCAATTCTTTCTCTCTCACTTTCTAACTGATTATGAATATTTTGTTGTGTGCGTATTCGGGACAATGTATGATATTAATCTCGATCAGCAGTTAGACGTGCATCACGTTCATTACTCGTTTCAAAAGACCTGTTAGTAGATGTGCGAATACGCTAAGAACTCAAGTGTGATTCTGTATTGATAAACGTTTCCGATTCGCGAGACAATGCATGCCACTCACGTTAAACACTTAAATAACGTAAGCAGGAAGTCAGATTTATTCGATTAAAAAAAAATGGGAGTTTTGACCAGTAGAGTCAAATTTTCAATTTCATTTCCCTGCTTATGTTATCTATATACATATAATCTATACATATTTTTATAATATACAGTGAAATTAGTGATAGCTTTACAGTAAAATTAGTGATAGCTTTGATTTCCACATCGGAAGTTTCTGATCTTCGATTTTTATAAATCAACAGGAAATGCTCATCAGACCGAATAACTTTTGCTAAGACGTCATTCCTATATGTGTTATGGTGTAGCTGGGGTCTTGGAGTTCCACATCAGGTGTTCCAGATCTTCAAATTTATTCTCTCTGCAGAAAATGCGCATCACATGGAACTATTTTTGCTATGGTACCATTTTTGTATCTCATATAGTTTATTTATTTATTTATACTTCACGCACAAAGGTAGTTTAGCTGGTCTGTTGCGGTTCTGCATTAGGTGTTCAAGTTTCCAACATAAATTATAGCCTATATGTTACCCAGACTTAATACCTATACAACAAAAAAAATCATTCAAATCCGTCCAGCAGTTCCGAAGATTAGCGTGTACAAACAAATAGACAAACAGACAGATTTTTTTTTTGGATTCGTGCTTATTACTGTTTCTAAACCACTCTCAATTTTTTTTTTTTTATATATTCAATGTACAGACACAGTTTTTTTACTGTTTTTTTATATGTATATAGATTATTACGAAGTCTTTAACTTTTATGTATTGTTCAATTCTACACCTTTTATACATTATACGTTTTTTTACAGTCCGCTATTCATTTGTATTCTCCAACTGAGTTATCGTCGCAACATAAATGGTCCTTCTACCGTCTTTTTTGGACCGAAGAAAGAACAAAGGAACATTTTGGAAAACATAGATTCTTCGCTTTGGGACTTCTTTCCAGTGGCTAATAAAAGCATATTTGAGTGGTCTTCATCAAGATTGTGTTTGCATTTTGGACGTCTGAATAACGGCACGGCCTGAAGGTTCTGCCGTCTTAGCCGACTTCAACCCAACGAACACAAAATAGAGGAGATTACTGGTAGGTATAACGAAGAAATACGGAAGCAAATACACACCTAAAGATTGTCGTCAGGCCTTGAGACATAATCACCTCGTCACAGTCATCATAAGTGGTTTGCACCAGGAAACCCGTGAGCTCGTTCCAATTAATTCCTTAATTCATTAATCCATCAATAATCATCTATATTTCTTGCCATAATTAATATAATAGACATCCACATAGGTACTTATTTTCATATTATCACCTTAGTGGAGGTGACGGCTTGCATTTTGCAAGTCAATCAATTTATTCATCCATTAAAAATGCCCGTACCTAGAATAGAACTGTTCAGACGCAGTTGCGTATATATGGCGCCACTTATTTATAATTCTCTCCCAAATTTTATTACTGACTTACCCTACAACAAATTCTGAATAGTTCTGAAAAAATGGCTTATTTCACATAGTTTTTATTCAATAGCTGATTTTTTAAAAACCTCGTCATGTCAGTCCTATCATTTTAGCCGAATGCATTGTAGAATTAGTTGCCACTGTTCCTACATAGGCTTTATTTTATGTTATTATTAGGTAATTTAATTTTCATCCCACCATCTCGGAAAGAGTATTTTTAATCTTCAATATCTGAGTGGAAAAGCCGTTTTTATTCTCTAGAGGATAAAGTAAATTGAATTTAGAACATCGTGTGCACTAAGTTTGTGAATTAAAAAAAAACATTAAACCTATTTACTGCTACCTGTATGGTGCCGAATATATCATACAACTTTTTTTTAATTTGTTAAAAATTCAGACTCGGAACCTTCTTGGTGTTCTTTTTTCAATTTGCTTTGTACGCGGTTCTTTACGCGGCATTTTTTCACGTCATTGTTAAACCTATTAAAAACAAGAAACTTGAAAACAAGTGAAAAAACTAAAATGAGTGATTCTAGCGACGAGGAAGTTTGCTTGACGCCCACAGAATTGACTGAAACTGTTAATAATGCGCAAATGAGCTTTCTCCCTCAACAATCACGCGAGAAGTATTTAAAACAGTACGATATGTTCAACACGTGGCGACTAGCAAAAGGAGCCAAAACTTTCTCAGAAAACGTATTGCTGGCATATTTTATAGAATTATCCGAGAACAAGAAAGCAAGCACTCTATGGAGTACGTATTCGATGCTAAAAGCAACAATAAAGATGAAAAAAGACAAACATATCGATACCTATCCTAAATTAGTGGCATTTTTAAAAAGAGCCTCATCTGGTCATCAACCAAAAAAATCGAAGGTTTTCACAGTATCTGATATTGAAAAGTTTCTTAACGAAGCACCCGATTCCGTATATTTGGCGACAAAAGTAAGTCAGTTGCACATTCAGTATCTACTTAAGTATATTAATCTCAATTAAATAGTATACTTAGTAGATGTTGATAGGCATAATTATGCGTTCATATCAATTTTATTCATTTATCTACTACTATACTCTTTACGTTACAGGTTGTTCTTATTATTGGAATAAACGGAGCATGTCGAACTAATGAACTAACACAACTTAATGTCAAAAACATTGAGAAACATTCAGATGACTTACTATTAATTAATTTACCTAATACAAAGACAAAAAGAGACCGCAACTTCGTCATTCGCAAGGAATACGTAACGATTGTTGAGAAATATCAAGCCTTACGCCCGCCTAACACTCCAATCAATCGATTTTTTCTACAGTATCGCAATGGAAAGTGTGTTAGACAGCCTATGGGTACTAATAAAATTGGCAGTATCCCACGAGAAATAGCAACATTTCTTGAACTTCCAGAACCCCTGTTGTACACGGGTCATTGTTTCCGACGAACTTCAGCCACACTTTTGGCTGATTCCGGAGCTGATCTCCTGTCCCTTAAGCGCCACGGAGACTGGAAGTCCAATGCAGTTGTAGAGGGATACATAGAGGATTCCATCCAAAATAAATCTAAAATATGTGAAGGCATCGTAGGAGCCATTACACTGAAAGAGCCTCAATCGGATCCTTGGACTGGCCCTTCTACATCAAAAATAAGCCGTTATGAAACACCTAACCATCTCCCTTTCTCTCCAACATTCACGCCAAGGAAATCCGATGAATCGGTACAACTATTAAGTATGACAGATAGTTTACCGAAAAACAGTACACAAGTGACTAACACCAATATTACAGTACCAAACAAAAATATTACACTCAATTTAAATAACTGTAGCAACGTTACTTTAACATTTTCTTAATTATACCTTAGTATTATTTTGTTATAATTTAAAGATTATTCTGTAATACTTACCTGTCATAATGTAGTAATTAATACCTAAACTGAAATAAAAGTGTACCTATCTTGTGATTGTAAACGTTTTTTTTTTTGCATTTAGTCATTTCCTCGCTGAGGTGGAATGAAAAGTTACGTGTTGCACTCGAGTGCAAAGATTTTTCACCTCGTGCTCTTTTGATTCCCTCGCTAACGCTCAGGATTCTAATTTTGAATCACTCGCTGCGCTCGTGATTCAATTTTAGAATCCTTCGCTTGCTCGGTCATCAAAATTGAACACGCGGTTAAAAAGCAACTTTGCACTCTTGTATAACAAATAACTATTATTGTTTGTTACTGAATTTTTTTTTTTTTTCACTAATATTATGTTATACCTAGTTGTTTTATTAAGTATTACTTAGCAATGCAGCAAATGCGCTCATGAAAATATAATGCTCAAATATATTATGTTCATTTTGTGAAGAGTAGGTATTGCTCCAAAAATTTTTTTTTTTTTTTTTATCTATTGATAAGGCATACGTTTGACTACTATCTCACCTGATGGGAAGCGATGATGCGGTCTAACATGGAGCAATGCAATGCCAATTTGTGGAGAAATGTGTCTCTGCACTACAATAATGTACCTAACATCTTTTGTATAACCAAAGCAAATAAATGTTTCGACTTTGACTTTGACTTCATTCTCATCTTCAGTCATATCCATTGAATTTTAGCAGTTTCATCTCTTCATTCATTCATAAAGTAATTTTAAAAATCATATGCTTGAACTAATCTATTCATACTTCACTTATTTTCCTTAAAATAACCATCAAAAACAAAATACTATCATAACACAGTAATTTTGATCAAAATACTAAAGCACCTTACATTATTGAATAGCAATACACATTCTGCCAAATTTAATCATCCACGTTTTTTTAGGCACTTTAATTTTGTTAAGAGCAACTTGCTGCTATTAAAATTTCATCAGGCATTGCATTAAATTTCATCTGCGACTTGTTATTTACTTTTTATCAGGCACATACTTTTCTGTTGCTATTAACTTTCATCAGGCACATGATACATTTCTTCAAACACTTTGCTATTATTTTTTCAACAGGTACATAAACTTCCTAATTATCGCAGTTCTTTCTTTGCTTTAAAATTTAAATTCAATTGCTTTCTACTTAGTTAAAATGTCTGATGTAAAATCTCTTATTAAGAAGCGAGCTTCAATTAAATCTAAAGTCACACAATTTTCATCATATCTGAGCATTTCCCAATCTTGTGAAAAGTTGAGTGAAGTACAAGTGGATGAATTTGAATATCGCCTCAATGTTTTCGAACATTTATACGATAAATATGATGCATTACAGAACGACTTGGAAGAGTTGGTGGATGACCCCAGCGAGCAATATGCGGAGCGTGAAGACTTTGAGAAGCAATTTGCCAGCTTGGTGGCTTCTGCACGCCAGCTAATCAGCAGCGCTCGCAAGCTTCTTACGGAGGACTCCACATCTGAGTTTGATTCTTGTAGTAAGCACACACACAGCATAATTCTATTTGGCTGCCTAAGATTGATTTACCGTGATTGGCTAGAGTTCAGGGACACATTTCGTTCAATTATACACAACAACGATAGCATAGATAATAGTACATTATGATATTAGTGCGGTAGGTTGAAAATTACAGCCGAGGCGATATTGCTACCCCGAACAAGAAAGCAGAGGCTGTAATTATCGAAGCGCACGTAAGTATGTCATACGACGTGTTATAACATATTTGCGAGGAAATAATTCAAATATTATAACATACTAGCTGACCCGACAGACGTTGTCCTGTCCCGATCTACCTACTTACCTGCCTATTTACCTACACCTACCCTACACCTACACTACACCTACCCTACACCTACCCTATACCTACCCTACACCTACCCTACACCTACCCTACACCTACCCTACACCTACCCTACACCTACCCTACACCTACCCTACACCTACCCTACCCCTACCCTACACCTACCCTACACCTACCCTACCCTAACCCTTAACATTTGGATGGGGGATGAAAAAGGGGTGAAAAAAGGGGATGAAAAATAGATGTTGGCCTATTCTCAGACCTACCCAATATGCACAAAAAATTTCATCAGAATCGGTCAAGCCGTTTCGGAGGAGTACGGGAACGAAAACTGTGACACGAGAATTTTATATATTAGATTTGCGAGGAAATAATTCAAATAAAAACAATACAGCGAAAAGAAAATGCGCGCGTAATAATTTTTACCCGACTACGGCAAAGCCAAAGGAGGGTTATGATTTTGACAGGCTATGTATGTATGTACGTATGTATGTTCATCTATTCGCTCATAGCTCCTAAACTACTTATCAGAACTGAACAAATGAGGTATCCTTAGAAGCGTCTTGATCGTCCGCTGGTTATAGGCTATATGACGTGTCACCGAATCCAATGTGGCGCCCTCTGGCGGACAAAAATACCAAGATAAAAAAATAATGAAGACAAGCATACCGTGTTTGGTATCATTGGAAAGGGGTTCACTAGTACCTTTCAAATATACAATATTTAGTTGTGACTTATCCGAAATTATTTAAAAAAAGGAAAGATAAAAAATAAAAAAATAAGTTTAAAAACTAAAACCCGACTACAACAAAAAGTGATCTAAAAAGTACGAAACAAGAAAATATTTCACACAGAAATCAAGACATATGTACAAAATGGTCAAGGTAAGCCGTGGTTGCATGCCTGTATCCCAATATCCCATAAGAGTGCGCTGAACATTAATTATAATGGCATGCAACCACGGCTTACCTTGACCATTTTGTACCTATGTCTTGATTTCTGTGTGAAATATTTTCTTGTTTCGTACTTTTTAGATCACTTTTTGTTGTAGTCGGGTTTTAGTTTTTAAACTTATTTTTTTTATTTAAACCATTTTGGAGTCACAGCTAAGTATTATATATTTAAAAGGTACTAGTGAACCCCATTCTAATGATACTAAACACGGTATGCGTATCTTAATTTATTTGGTAATCTTTCCTTTTTTTAAATAATTTGTGACAAGTCACAACTAAATATTATATATTTGAATGGTACTAGTGAACCCCTTTCCAATGATACCAAACACGGTATGCTTGTCTTCATATTTTTTTTTTTAATCTTGGTTTTTTTGTCCGCCAGAGGGCGCCACATTGGATTCCGTGATACGTCATATAGCCTATAACCAGCGAACAATCAAGACGCTTCTAACGATACCTCATTTGTTCAGTTCTGATAAGTGGTTTAGGAGCTATGAGCGAACAGATGAACATACATACATACATACATACATACATAGCCTGTCAAAATCATAACCCTCCTTTGGCTTTGCCGTAGTCGGGTAAAAAATAAGATACGCATACCGTGTTTGGTATCATTGGAAAGGGGTTCACTAGTACCTTTTAAATATATAATACATAGCTGTGACTTGTCACAAATGATTAAAAAAAAACTACTACTGGTATTTAAACTCTAAAATAGTTTAAATAAAAAAATAAAGTTTAAAAACTAAAACCCGACCACAACAAAAAGTGATTTAAAAAGTACGAAACAAGAAAATATATCACACAGAAATCAAGACATAGGTACAAAATGGTCAAGGTAAAGCCGTGGTTGCATGCCATTATAATTCATGTTCATCGCACCCATATGGGACACAGGCATGCAACCACGGCTTTACCTTGACCATTTTGTACCTATGTCTTGATTTCTGTGTGAAATATTTTCTTGTTTCGTACTTTTTAGATCACTTTTTGTTGTGGTCGGGTTTTAGTTTTTAACCCCCGACGTAAAAACGACGGGGCGTTATAAGTTTGACGTGTCTGTGTGTGTGTGTGTGTGTGTGTCTGTCTGTGGCATCGTAGCTCCCGAACGGATGAACCGATTTTGTTTTTGTTTTTTTTATTTGAAAGGTGAATTAGTCGGGAGTGTTCTTAGCTATGTTTGATGAAAATCGGTCCAAGATGGCCGCCGCTACAAAATAGCTAATCACATATTTTTTCACAACTCCATCAATATGGGTATCAAATGAAAGGGCTTCACTAGTAGAATACTTTACACTATGATAAATTTCAAAGCCAAGATGACCGGCACCACAAAATGGCGAATTACATATTTTTTTTCACGACTCCCTCAATATGGATATCAAATGAAAGGGCTTGACTAGTAGAATAATGCATACTGTATTGAAAGGGAATGAGGAATATTAATTAACTAACGAAATGAAAACTAAAAACTTGAAAATTAATTTTAAAAACTCTAAGGGCCAAAGCACCGGTTCCCTGCTGTTTAAACGGCCGGCTGTTTAAACATAGGGTAGACTGGGTACGATTGTGCCAGAGTACGGTTGTGTCAATTGGACGTAGTTACGCAAAAAGAATCCAATCCACACTTTTTCCAAAATTGAAATATATACCAAACGCATTCTCAGGGTGATATCTTTAATATCAAAAAAGATCCATGAGACGAAATACAACTTTAGACGTATCTACAACTTCTCAAAACCAGACTAAATTACATTTAAAAACTTTCAAATAAAAATTAAATTAAAAATTTAAAAAACCCCCAACGCAAAACATAAAAGCAATTATTTAAAAAGTAAAAAATAATATCTTTTGTTGAGCCATCAAATGTTTGTTCGTTGAAATGGCGCTATAATGTCGCGGCGGGGTACCGCTAAG
This sequence comes from Charanyca ferruginea, assembly GCA_947361185.1. Classification (NCBI taxonomy): domain Eukaryota; kingdom Metazoa; phylum Arthropoda; class Insecta; order Lepidoptera; family Noctuidae; genus Charanyca; species Charanyca ferruginea. Next base: position 6,075,511 of record OX376080.1, on the reverse strand, counting down.
TCAGCAATAGCTAAATAGGTAAAATAGCGAACTCCTGGATTTGCAATGAGATTTGACTTACGCGGACAAAAGATATTATTTTTTACTTTTTAAATAATTGCTTTTATGTATGTTAATTTTTTTAAACTGTATTTTTTACTTGTTTGTACAGAGTACACCCTATCACTGGATTGCTTTATCGCGCACTAATCACTGTTTATTTGTTTACACATCACTTTATTTATGCGTTTATGTATTACGCATTTCACTGTTCGTCCCGCACATCACTCCCGCCGTGCGACGGTGTCGCATCTGTAGCCGGTGCGGGTACCTAGTCTGCGCGCAGGGGCAGGAGGACCAGCTTCCTCACTGGCCGCCGTAGTACGCCTCCTTTGGTGCGCACGTCCACCGTGCGCACGATGTTGTCTGGACCAGGGTACGTCGCGATGACTTTGCCTCGCGCCCATGTGTTGCGAGACAGGTTGGAGTCAACGATTTGAACGAGGTCGTTGACCCTTATCGTGGGCCCTCGCCCTTGCGGCTCCCGCCGGTGCTGCAGCTCCGGGAGATATTCTTTGACCCAGCGTCGCCAGAAAAGGTCAGCGAGCCTTTGAGCGGCTCGCCAGCTGGATCGTGATATGGTGTCTTCTTCTTGAAAAGTGCCCGGTTGGGGCACTCGTCCCGGTCCCCCCAACAGGAAGTGGTTGGGGGTCAGGGCTTCCGGATCTTCTGCGCTGACCGACACGTGGGTCAGCGGACGACTGTTAACTGTGTACTCCACCTCAGTTAAAACGGTGGTGAGTACTTCTTCAGACGGATGACGCTCGTGCAGCGTCGCGGTGAGTGCGTTCTTCACTGATCGCACCATGCGTTCCCAGGCTCCACCCATGAAGGGAGCCCCGGGAGGGATGTAGCGCCACGCGATGGTTCTCTTCGCCGATTCTTCCGCCGTTGCCTCGTCGATTGCTTGTCTGAGTTCTTTGTCCGCTGCTTTCAGATTGGTCCCGTTGTCTGACCATATCTCAGTCGGACATCCTCTTCTTGCCATCATTCTTCTAATGGCCATCACTGCTGAATCGGCGCTGAGTGAGCCGGCTACTTCCAAATGAACGGCTCTTGTAGTGAGGCACGTGAATATTGCCACATAGCGCTTTTGGCGAGCGCGTCCGACGGTTACAGATAGAGGCCCAAAGTAGTCGACCCCAGTGTATGTAAAGGGCCGCTTATGGTGAGCTAGGCGACATGCAGGGAGATCTCATGTTCGTGGGTGCGGTGGCACCAGTGTCTTCATCCTGCAGAACAGGCATTTTCTTAGTAACGCCCGTGTCGTAGGGCGCAACCTTAGCACCCAGTATTGCTGCTTGCACTCATTTACCGTTGCTTCTACGCCGGCGTGATGTAGTCTTCGGTGTATCGACTCATCGACTGTATCCACAGTCTGACCGTGGGATGGTCGCCGTCGAGTATCAGTGGTGTCTTGAAGTCTTCCGGCAAGTCGTGGACGGCTTGGATACGGCTTCGAAGTCTTATGGCATCTATCATATTATACTCGACGCTCAGTTGGTACAGACGACTTTCTTTGTTGACAGTTTTCTTCTTCTTCAGGTCGTTTATTTCTTCTTCGAAGGAGTCTTCCTGCGATGAGCGCATCAGAAGCTCTTCGGCTGACCTGAGTAGTTCAGCGGAGACGGGCAGTAGCTTCTTCCCTTTTAATGGAGCTATTTTCTTTGCTACTGTAGTCTGTTTCTTCGCTGGTTTCTTCGTTTTACTCCAGTTTGGGTCTATTTCTGTATTCTTCTTCGTCCTCTTGTAATTCACGCTCTGCTTGACAGGTTTGCATAGCTCTATGAACTGAAGAACTCGTGCTGTTGTATATCGTAGGCGATCCCAGTTGGAGAATCTGGTCGGGTCAGGTAAGCCTTCTGCTAACTTCAACCCTTTTCTGTCACGCACATGGTGTAATTTCTCTTCACCAGTGGGTTCTTCTATCGTTGGTGCCGATGTATTTGTCGGCCATAAATCTTCTGTTTCATAGAGGAAGTCAGGGCCTCTATACCAGCGATGATCCTTGTTAAAGTTTGATGGGACGTCTCTTGTTGCGTCGTCCGCCACGTTTAATTTGGACGGGATCCAGCGCCAGTCGTTAACTTTAGAAGTTTCTTCGATTGCTGCTAAGCGATGAGCCACGTACGGTTTGTATGAACGCGACCCTGACTTTATCCAAGTGAGTACTGTTCTGCTGTCTGTCCAGAACACCTTGCGGTCAGGCTTACGTTGGTGCTCTTCTACTACGGTTTCTGCGAGTCTTGCTCCCATGACTGCTGCCTGTAACTCCATCCTCGGTATAGACGTTAACTTAAGCGGTGCCACTTTTGCTTTGGCTATTATAAGCGACAGTCCAACGTCGTCGTTTGCGGTTACGGCCCTCCAGTATAGTACCGCTGAGTAGGCAGACTCACTGGCATCGGTGAACACGTGGAGTTCCAATGAGGCGGCGTCACTGTAGTTGATATACCGTCTCGGTATGGTCACTTGGCAGAGATTCTTTAGATGATTCATCCAGTCTTCCCATTGTTCTGCCAGGTCTTTGTCAATCTCGTCGTCCCATGTTGTTCCTCTTCGCCAGACTTCTTGTAGGAGCTGTTTTGCCCTTACAGTGACAGGCGAGGCGAAGCCGAGTGGGTCGAACAGTGACATAACTATTCGAAGTGCTTCTCTCTTAGTCGGCTTCCTCCCTTCTATTGTTGTCGATGGGATTCTCGTTAAGTTGAGATTGAATGTGAGCTCGTCTGAGTTGATCTTCCAGATCACGCCCAGTACTCGTTCTATCTTTTCCTCTGTGCTGTAAAGTTCCATGTCTTCTATTTCTTTGTCTTCACCTAGTGCTTCTAGCAGTGCTGGTGAGTTCGATTTCCATTGCTTCAATTCGAAGCTAGCTTTTAAGTGTACTTCTCGCACACTTTTCGTGACGCGTTCTGCGTCTTCGTTGCTTTTGAAGCTGTCGAGGTAGTCGTCAACATAATGCTTCTGTATTATGGCTTTTGCGGCTTCAGGGTGAGTTTCCTCATGTTGTTTAGCATTAAAGTTCTTGACGTATATTGCCGTCGATGGTGAACTTGATGCGCCGAAGATCAGGGACGTCATTCGGTACTCCTCTGGAGGTTGGCTATCTCTTCGGTTCCCGCGCTATAAATAGCGCAGTGAGTCGCGGTCTTCAGTTCGTAGCTTGATTTGCATGAACATTTCTTTAATATCTGCTGTGACCGCGATCATGTGCTGTCGGAACCTCATAACAACACCCGGTAGAGACTGTATGAGATCAGGTCCTTTGAGTAACATATCGTTGAGAGCTACTCCCCTTGTCTTGGCTGCCGCGTCGTGGACTACTCTTAATTTTTCTGGCTTCATCGCATTGACAACAGCAAAGTGTGGTAAATACCAAGTTTTGCTCGGAGTTTTCTGTGCTGGAGCTGGCTCAGCGTAACCTTTAGCGATGAGAGCTTCCATTTGTTCTGTATATTTCTGTTTAAGATCTGGATCACTATCAATTTTCTTCTCTATATTGAAGAGCCGTTTCAGCGAGCTGTCATAATTGTCAGGAAACTTGACATCCTCCTTGCGCCAGAGAAGACCAGTCTGGAATTTTCCTTCTTCTGTTCTAAAAGTATTCTTCTTTAGCATTTGGAGTGCTTGCTCTTCTGGGTCTGTGTTCGGTCTCTTGGGGTTGATGCATAGCGCGTCCATCTCAAAGTATCGCTTCACAAGTTCTTCTAAGTTGTCGTCCGGCCCTTCCGTGACGTGAGACACGAAGGCGACGTTATGTCCGAGGGTTCGCGTCTGGTTTCCATGGAGTACCCATCCCAGTGGCGTAAGTGATGTCACCGGTTGGCTCTTATCTCCTCTTCTGACTTCGGAGGTCAACAGAAGATGCCAGTTATCTTGCCCGATCAAAACTTGTGGCTTTGCATTTGTGTACGTGAGACGACTTCTAATATCTGTCAAATGCTCGCATCCTTCCACCGTTTCTATAGGAATCTGTTGAGACGACACATGTAAGTTCTTCACTGTGCGTGCCTGTACTTGCTCTTCGTGATTATTGAATCCCTTCAACTTAATGTTGACACGTCGTGATCCTGACTCAGATGCCTTCATGTCATTTATAGTTTCTATTTTTAACGGATCTATAGGTCCTGTCGCTCCGATGCTCCTTGCAACACTATCGTCGACTAACGTGACCGTTGATCCATCATCCATCAGTGCGAAGGTATCGATTATACCCTTCGGACCCTCGACTTGTATCGGTAGGATCTTCAGGAATGACTGTTTCTTCAATGTCCAAGCAGAGTTGATGACTTCTGTTGCTTCCTTTGGCTTGTCTTCTTGAGCTTCCGCCTTCTCTGTCTTCTTGACGTAGTGCAGCAGCTTATGATGCGAATACTTGCAACTGTTGACGCCACACTGATTGGGTCGGCAACTATGCGTCTTATTTCTGTATCGAAGACATCTGAAGCATAGGCGTTTGGACTTAGCTACGTCCCATCTGCCATTTTCTTCTAACTTCTTGAACTGCTCGCAATCGGCTGCTTTGTGACCCGTTTCTTCACATACAGGACACTTCGGTGCGGCCGTCTTCTCTGTGACATTATGGATCTTCTGTGTTTTCTTCTGTTGAGTGGCAACTGTACTGGACGTCACTTGTTCGGGTAACGCGTATGGCCCACATAAGTCCGCTTCTCTTTTGAGAAACTTATCCAACTTCACTAAGTCTGGATCTTCTCTTGGCACAGCTGAGAAATCATAATATCTGTAGCGGAGTGTAGGCGTGAGCTTGTCTACGACTGTCTTCGAAACTTCCGGGTTGTACAAATAATGTATGCAGCTGAGAGTTTTCAAAGTCGTTACAATGTTAGATACTTTTGTAGCAAAGATACAAATGTCGCGCGGCGATTCTGTAAGGCGCGGCATGGCTCGTAATGTTTCCATTTCCATCGTGGCGATAGACTCTGGCCTGCCAAATCTCGACTCCAATGTCTTCATAATCTCAGCTGGGTGCGTATTTGTAATATGCAGACCTTCCACTGCTTCTCTTGCTCTTCCCTTCAAGTTTCTTCTGAGTCTATTTGTGTTTTCAATCGTCGTAAACATGCTCTCTGTTTCAAATTACGCGGCACGGAACGGCAACCACTCTTGGTGTGATCCGTTAAACAAAGGTAGCTCAACGAACTTTGGTCGTTGAGCAGCGCTGACAGCGCGCGTGATTCGGCAAGTGCGGTGAGATCTGACTTACCTCCCGCCGGTGATTGACGTGTTTGATGACACTCTTCTGTGTTTTCTGGAACATTTTCCACGCAAGTGATCACTGGCACTTCTGTATTTTCTTTCTGTTGGTCAGCGATTGCGAGCGCGGGTCTGTTTCTCTGTGTTTCCAGCCAACTATCGACTCTACGATTTGTTTCCTCCTTAGAGTAGATTGAGACATCATCGTCATCGTCCTCTGTATCTTCGGTCTCTAAAGTTGCTAGGCGTGCGGCGGCTAATTCAACCTGCAGGCGTAGCAAGTCTTCTTTCGCCTTTGCAACTTTTTAGGCCTTTATCTTGCTGTTAGTCGATCCCGCTTTCTTACTAGAAGGGCGGGCTTCTCTTGGTCCGCTCGGCAGCGGCAGACCTCCTGTACCCTTGACCCGCTTTACTGTAGAAGTTTCTGTTGCGGGTCTCGCTTCTCTACTATTATCGACAGTGGTAGGCGGCTTCATCGATTGCTTCATGGTCACTTCAACAGGTAATGTCGTAGCCGCGGAGGGCGTAACAGAGTGAGCCTTAGCTGCGACTCAGTGAGCCTCAGCAATCCAGTGAGCCTAGCCGGCTTGCGGCCTTTTCCCTCTGAGCCTGTCACTGGCATGTTGCAAACCGATAGCTTCTATGTACTAGCGATCTTTACACTTATTATAACACTATAACTTATTTCACTATTGTAGCACTAGGTTTTTCTCTATGCACTTTATGCACTAGGTTCACTAGATTCACTAGATCCACTAAATCCGGCTCGAAGGACCATTCGATGTACAGAGTACACCCTATCACTGGATTGCTTTATCGCGCACTTATCACTGTTTATTTGTTTACACATCACTTTATTTATGCGTTTATGTATTACGCATTTCACTGTTCGTCCCGCACATTGTTCACAAATTAGCTATACGCGCGCATCAGCGCTTTTTTTTAAGGCAAAGGCACAAAAACAGCCAGTATTACTAATAAAGTAAATTAATATTTTTTTTTGTTTTTGTTACAGATAAATGGTTGTAATTTATTGTCAAAATTAAATGTTTATTTTTTATTTTATCTCCCAAAGTTAATTTTATTCATAAAATGTTGACCACTTTTCTGGCATAAAAACTCTTTGCTAAGATTTAAAAAAGTACCGTTCGTTTTAGACGGAGCATCTTGATAAACGTTTTACGAAACTCGTGCGATTTACATTACAATAACGCACAAGTACGTAATGACATACATTACGATATTGAACTTTACGAGCAAATGTGTTATAAAATAAATAACTGCATTATCTTAATGCTTCCTTAAAATGTCTCTTGGTAGGTCTCTTGTTATTGACAATCTTGACTTTAGATCAGACAACTACGACGCTACCTGGAAGTTGTTATGTGATAGGTATGACAATAAAAGGTTACTTGTGAATAATCACGTTTAAGCTCTCTTCAATGTGAGTCCCATCAGCATGGAATCGAGCAAACGACCAATACAAATTTAAGAGCTTTGTCCACCTTAGGTCAACTTGTTGAACATTGGGACACACTCATAATTCATATCATAACCAGCAAGCTAGATCAGGTGACTAACCGTGAGTAGGAGAAGCATCGTAATTCTTTAGACGTGTAGGAACCCCGAAATAACTTACATGTTCTTTTATTACTCTTATGTTAGTGAGAGATTTAGTATTTTTGACAGGTTTTATATTAACAAATTTCATAAAGCTATGAACTAGTACCAGTAAACAACAGTTACCCCTTTTGCTTTTGATAAATGTACCTAAATGGTCTGCGTGTACTGTATGCAAAGGAACACTATTTTTTCGATTTTGCGCTGTTCACTTTCTCGATTGCCGCATTCAAACATTCTAAATAATATGATTTTAGTAGATTTTTAGGGATGGTTATTTCGCTTTCAGATGCATTGAGGAAATACTGAACCGTTTCCTACCTTGAGAACATAGTCAGCCGATAAGTGGTAACAGTGTTTTCCATCCAGCTCTATAAGGGACGCACGTACGTAAACGTGGCTACTGAAAGGTGGTTCAGATTTTACTGGCACTACATGCAAAGACGATTTTAGAATGCACGAACTGTCAGCACACACTTGTAAATGAAAATATTGTAAACACCCTTTTTTTTTAAAAGAGTATGTATGGAGTTTCTTGCCCATTCTTCTCCATACGAAACTACCATTTGGAATGGGCAACTAGATTCAAATTTTACAATATGACGTTCAAAAGTGCCCTTTGGTCTAATTGAAATAAATGATTTGACTTTGACTTTGACATAACAGGTGTATCTATTTTTGTAGAGTTAATTTGTTAATATTTTAATTTATTTGGGGTCCTAGTAATTATAAGGTCTGACATTTCAGTGAACGAGTGCCCTAGAATGACTGGATGACTCCGTACGTAATTTTCTACATTAATCTCTGTAACTTTCCTAATGTCCTTGAACTCCAAAGTCGGTGGTTATAACACCCAATGGCAGAATTAGGTTTGCACCTCTTATCACGAGGAGATAATTAGTAGGTATATACTAGCTCCCTAAATTCATGTGGCACTTTATTGTGCGTAATCCTAAAACCTATTTTTCGGTTTACTAATGTTTGCCATACATAATTTCAAATGTAATAAGTTTGTATATCTACCATACTTTTATACAAAATTCATTGGTCATAATCGATCAAGTGTCATAATATTTTTAATCCATACATTTATTTGCTATATTTGTCATTTTTCAATAATGTAATTTTCCATAACATGTATTCACCATAATATTATACTACCCATACTAGCATAGTTCAGTATAAGTGCCTGCAATTTTGATGTTATGATCAAATAAATAATAGAAATAAACCTAACCTACCATGCAAGCTTGCTTTGCAAAAGAGGAAATCTGGCGCGTTGTGTCACAGTTCTAACCTAACCAAACCTAGTCGTTTCGATTTTGACTAACTGTTTATTGTCTAAAGGTATAATAAATCATTTGATTACAAACGAAATGCCGTAATGACATTATTTTTGTACAAAAAAATAAAAGTTTCAAAATTATATTAAATCGTGCTTATGTCAAGTATCGATTATGTTACGTATAGAAACAATGATTGTAACGCATGTTGTTATGGAAGCTTATTCTATGACAAATAAAAGTTATGACTAATAAGTTGATAATAATATGACAAACGTTATTAGTATAAATTATAATAGTGCAAGTAAGGTAAGCGCAGGTAGGTGCAGGTAAGCAATATTATGAGGGGGGACGATTATGGAAAACAATAATAAGTACAAATTATTTTATGGAAAACAAGTCAATACCCTATTTTTCATTAACTTTTGTCTGAGAATCAGTAGAATCAGTTTTAGGTTTATTGTTCTTATAACAACTAGAAGCTTGATGACCTAATCTATCACACATCGAACATTTAATAAGGGGTTTATCGCACTTGAAACTGGGGTGTCCAAATTCGTTACAATTAAAACATCGTATGCTAGAATTATTCACCGTACTAGACTTCAAATTTTGGGTCCGAGACGTCTCATTTGTGAAAGCTTTGCGATCGTTCCTATTTCTTGCATTGGCTTCATACGGTTCCCTATTTTGCCCTACTTTTACAGTGCGAAAATATTTTAAAATTTGTTCTGGTTCACTAAATTGAGCCGCTTGAGCACCTACCCTAATCGCACGATCATCTAATCCGTATAAGACACAGTCTACTGCTTGTTTACCATATATTTTGCATCTATTTAACAAATTCAATTTCGCGTAATAATAGTGCTCCAATGATTCACCGTATTTAACGCGCTTGGCCAACATTTCTGTCAAGAGTTCGGCGTAGTCCTCGCGACAAGGGAATGACAAGTAGTTTTTTCTTCCATTCACCCCAAGTATAGAGAAGGGAAGGTAAGCATTGGTACCATGTTTTTGCCACTCCCGAAAGTTTCGGAAGAGCATAGTGAACAGTCTCTTTTTCAGACCAGCCGTATATTTCGGCACATTCTTCTACCTTAGTGATCCATACTAACATAGTCTGTTCTTTACTCAGAGGGTCAAAATCCGGTAAAACATTATTATTAAATGGCAGCTTAGACTTCTCCGAATTCTTGACATTATTTATAATTGACAAAAATTTATCTAATATAACATTTGTTTCAGATTCCCTATTCCTGTTTAGACTAAATTTATGAACTCGTGTTGACTCACGATTATCTGAAGTCTCGCTGCTACGCTCCGTCCACCTGGACCTGCTTCTCCTCGACCTCCTCCTGTATTTCCTGCTCCTCTCGCGGCTTGCACTGCCACGCGACGAATTGTCCGAATCCTTGATTATATTTCGCCTTTTCCGGTTCCTAGACGAACGCCGTGTCCGGTTTCCAATCCTTGACGTTACTTTAGTAGTAACATGTTCCTCTTAATGACTGTTCAGGCTCCTTCCTCTGCCCTCTAACCTGGGCAGTCCATGATCTTCCATCCTAGTTGTTGCTATGCCCTCTAACCTGGGCTCCCCTCCGCCCTCAAACCTGGGCACACCTCCGCCCTCAAACCTGGGCACACCTCCGCCCTCAAACCTGGGCACACCTCCGACCTCAAACCTGGGCACACTCCCGCCCTCAAACCTGGGCACACTCCCGCCCTCAACCCTGGGCACACCTCCGCCCTCAAACCTGGGCTCTCCATCCTTATCCAAATCCATATTGAATAACAACCCTTCCCCTCGGTTCAAAGTCAAATCATTTATTTCAATTAGACCATTATAAGGCACTTTTGAACGTCAAATGAGAAAAAAAATAATAATTGATTCTAGGTGCCCATTCCAAAAGGTAGTTTTGTATGGAGAAGAATGGGCAAGAAACTCCATACTTACTCTTTTAAAATTAAAAATTTAAAAAACCCCCAACGCAAAACATAAAAGCAATTATTTAAAAAGTAAAAAATAATATCTTTTGTTGAGCCATCAAATGTTTGTTCGTTGAAATGGCGCTATAATGTCTCGGCGGGGTACCGCGTAAATCAAATCTCATTGCAAATCCATGAGTTCGTTATTTTACCTATTTATTTAGCTATTGCTGACTTAGCGGTACCCCGCCGCGACATTATAGCGCCATTTCAACAAACAAACATTTGATGGCTCAACAAAAGATATTATTTTTTACTTTTTAAATAATTGCTTTTATGTTTTGCGTTGGGGGTTTTTTAAATTTTTATTTTAATTTTTATTTGAAAGTTTTTAAATGTAATTTAGTCTGGTTTTGAGAAGTTGTAGATACGTCTAAAGTTGTATTTCGTCACATGGATCTTTTTTGATATTAAAGATATCACCCTGAGAATGCGTTTGGTATATAATAATTCGCCATTTTGTGGTGCCGGTCATCTTGGCCTTGAAATTTATCATAGTGTAACGTATTCTACTAGTGAAGCCCTTTCATTTGATACCCATATTGATGGAGTTGTGAAAAAATATGTGATTAGTTATTTTGTAGCGGCGGCCATCTTGGACCGATTTTCATCAAACATAGCTAAGAACACTCCCGACTAATTCACCTTTCAAATAAAAAAAACAAAAACAAAATCGGTTTATCCGTTCGGGAGCTACGATGCCACAGACAGACACACACACACACACACACACACACACACACACACACACACACACAGAGACACGTCAAACTTATAACACCCCGTCGTTTTTACGTCGGGGGTTAAAAAACGATGTTAACAATATTTGCATTTACAGGAATTATATAATTATACGTGAATACGATGTACCTTGCATAAAAACACTAGGTATTTGAAAGTGTGTACAAAGTATCACAGATTAAGGAATGACAGACTAAGTTATGTGTACATAGATACACAGTGTTCACATATTAATACAAATGTTGAAACAGTAGACGACCACTCCTTATATTTTAACAAACAATGAATCAGTATGTGAGCCTGAGCAGTGTATAAAAAAGAGTCAAATATATATATGTACATATTTATACTAAGTATGAAATTAGGTATTTTAAATTAGCAATCGGTTTGATTTTGTCTACACTGTGTAACAGTTCTGATAATTTACGAGAAATAAAAGGCTATGCAGAATTGTACGTATTGAATTTAATAGCTCTCACACGAAAGTTAAAATGTGATGAGTATCAAAAACAATTGTAAGTATAAAAGTTAGCACTGACCTAAACGCACTAAGGTTAGACAGTATCCAGGAGGATTATGATCCCCAGCCTGGCCGGCGTACAGGATCAGCCGAAGAGAAGTCTGACGCGATCAGCTCGGGGACGGAGGCCCCCCCAGGCGGTCAGTAGGACCAGCCCTGGGCAGCAAGAGGCACGCGACAGCTCGACTTAGCCTCTGTAAACCGACTCTCGGTTGCAGACTGGTAGACTTCAGTAAGTAGACTCCAGCAACGTAAGCGTATGAACAATCAGCGTGTTCAACAAACGGCTCCAAGAACTAGACTCCAGCAACGTAAGCGTATGAACAATCAGCGTGTTCAACAAACGGCTCCAAGAACTAGACTCCAGCAACGTATGCGTATGAGCAATCCGCGTGTTTACCAAACGGCTCCGAAATCCAGACTGACTCATTTGACAGGTTCCTTTTCTGACCGCTCTTCCAAAATTCATAAAAAATCCAATTATGAATCTTCTTTCTAGAACAGTCAAATCGTTTTTTATATAGCAACGGCCAGGCTCAATAATTGTCGAATGCCATTTATTTTAGTAATTTTTATTAGGTATAATATTAGTGCGAATCAGATCTAAAGGAACACACGATAATACAGCGGGTGTTCAGCCGTTTACTATCTAACACAGACAAACAAGCTTACAAGATATACAACATAGAGGTTTTACGTTAGTAGCCGAAAACTTATTTTAGAAGAAATGTTTGCGGTCGTCAATTTGACGACTGTCACTGACAGACATGTCAAAGCAAAACATTATTTATTTTTCAGGTTTGTAAATATTAAACAATGAATGATAATTATGAAATGAAGATTGTTCAAACCGATGCACTGGCGCCATCCAGCGACAACCACGGGCATTGTCACAAGCAGTGACGACAAGCGTGAATGCAGCAACAATCGATGACGGACGGAGCTTCCTAAAACGACGCAACGGGGGCGCGACGGTCGCGCCAACTTCAACATACACTGCTGTTTGTACATAATTGTTAACTTGTGTGCCGATAGATGGCGGTGTTAGTTGGGAAGCGATTTCTAGAAGTCGGTGTTAAGATTCTCCGCTCATTAACAAGGTCGCATCATTTGTTATGCCAAAATGAGGATTAGCCCGTGGCTTATCCTATATTATTTCTAACTACGTCTCGTTAGAAATAATAACCGCACGGACCGTTAAGTTTGGTCTCTTCTGTGTTCGTACTGGTACAACAAGTGGGTACTGGTGCGGGCACAGAGGGCGCCACCGCCGCGCTGCCCGGTGTGTGTAGTTTCACCGAAGCGGTCGCGGAGGCCACGCCCCCACGATGCCGAAGCCTGGCGCCCGCAGCTCTTTCGGCCGCGGTGACGCCGGCTCCCAGGAGCTCCAACCGGTGTTGGACCGGGCTACGTCGCTGCCAAACATCGGCCGCACGTCATCCGGTGCGCCGCCTGCCGGAGCTCCACCACGACCATCGGCTACTGGCCCACCGACGCCATCGGCGACTGCGCGCGTTTCGCCGACGCCGTCGACGAGCCGACAGCCGGCAGTGTCCATCCGCCCCCCGGCATTTCGTCCTGTGCCTATACAGGCCCCGGGACCTGTCGCGCCTACGAATCGCACCGCCGCGCCCACAGTGCGCTCCGCTGCGCAGGCGACGCGCACCCCCGCCCGCTCCGTAGCGGCACCCACGCGCCCCGCCGCGCCCCCTGCGCGTCTCGCCGCGCCCTCTGCGCGTCTCGCCGCGCCTACCGCGCGCCACGCTGCTCTGCCTGCGTGCCCTCCCGCCCGACCCCCCGTGCAGCCAATGCGCCCCGCTGCGTGCGCACCCGTGCACTCTGCGCCACCGCGCTCCGCACAACCGGCGACCTCCACCGCGGACCAAGCCGCGACAACAACGGGCGTGCCGCAGTCGCCGCCCCCACCCAGAAGCTCCGCCCAGGACTCCCCCGCGATGCTCTCAGCATGCTCATCACGAGAAGGGTCTGACCTCTCGGTGGCATCTGGGGGCTCCGATACCGGTTGCCGAGACGTATCAGAAGATACGCCCGTGCGAACCGGCTCTGTCGCCCCAAGTGACGCCCCGAGCCTCGAGTTAGAGGCACAACTCGATACCATCGCCAGAGCCCAGCGCCGACCCAGAAGCCCGGACGACGAGGCCGCTGAAGAGGCGAAACGCTACTGCACCGACCCGCCACTTCCGCAGCGCGAACCGCGCTGTCGAACCGGGGCCGGATCACCGTCTTTCGCCGAAGCTGCGCGCCGCTCACCACAACCTAGAGGCTCCACCCCGGACCCGACATCCTCTGCTGCACCCCCCGCACAAGGCACAAACGCAGCCAAACAAAAGAAGCCACGCTACCCTCCGTTGGTAGTGGAGAAGCTGCCAGACTGGGCGACTCATTTTAGGGCCGTGAGTGCTAAACTGGGCCACCCACCGAATGCCCGCCCCTACCAAGGCGGCATTCGCTTCTTACCCGAGAGTGCGGACGAGTACAGAGTCGTCCAGAGGTACCTCACCGACCTGGAAAAGTCGAGCGGCCTGTCTTGGTTCGCCTACTCTTTACCAGCCGAGCGCAACCTGAAAGTGGCCATCAGGGGTCTGCCGGCAGACACTGACCCCGCTGACATCGAAGAGGAACTCCGACTGCTGGGATATCAGCCGGAATACGTGCGCCACATAAAGGCGCGCGAGGGGAGGCCCGGCTGCATATTCCATGCAGTCCTTAAGAAGACGCCTGACATCAGGAGGATCTACGACACCACGGTTTTTCTATACATGCGTGGTGTCAAGATCGAGGCATGGAGGGGCAAGCGTGGGCCCGCTCAGTGCCACCGCTGCCAAAAGTTCCGGCACAGTTCGCACCACTGCCATCGCCCGCTCGCTTGCGTGAGATGCGGGGAAGAACACGCCGCCCGTGACTGCCCGCGCCCAAGGACGGAACCGGCCACCTGCGCCAACTGCGCGGGGGATCACCCGGCGTGCAACATAAGATGCCCCGTATTTCAGCAAGAGATACAAAACAAGCGTGCGGGCACTGTCGCCATCTCGCGGCAACAACGCCGCCCGGCCGGCACTACCCAGAAGCCCGACACAGAGGGCCATGAGGCCCCCAGTGCGTCGCTGATGGCTGCAGCAAACGGGCCCACAAACAGGGAAGCCCCTCCCTCGTCCTCGGGGCGGAGGAAGAAAAAGCGCGGGGGCAAGAAAAAGAAGAAGCCTCAGCCCCCCGCCAATCAGCTTCCACGACCGGACCATGCTCCTACTATAGCGCAGGCGACGACACACACCTCTGGCGCTTCTGATGGGAAAGAGGACCAACCGGCACCAAAGCCTCAGGCTGCCCCAGAGGCGGCACAAAACAAAGTTGTAGGCTCCAACGCCGCCCGCGACCAGCAGCGGCGCTGCGCACCACCACAGACTGGCGCTTTAAGACAGGAGCGTCACAAGGAATTTACCGCCTGCGCTATCCAGCTACTGATGGACCTAATTAAGGCCATCAGAGAGGGGCAAGACGCGGAATTGGTCATCCTCGACGGCCTGGCCGCTTTACTCACGCTCTGCCATGGCTAGGCCGTTGAGGATTCTACATTGGAACGCCCGTGGCCTTCGGAGCAAGGTCGCACCCCTCCGCCTCCTCCTCAAGGAACAGAAGATCGACGTGGCGCTAATCAGCGAAACTCTCCTGGGACCAGCGGACCAAATCAGATTCCCAGGCTACCTGCTCTACAGGAAGGATGAGAAGTCGGCACTCGGCCACATCTACCGCGGTCTGGCGGTATTGGTGAAGCGAAGAGTCGTACATCAAGCTCTCCCTCTGACGTCGTTGGCAACTTTCTATGCGCTGGGAGTCCAGCTGCACTTGGCTGGCGAGGACGTCGATATCTACGCGTGCTACTGCCCGCCCGCAGCACCGCTTGACTTAGTGGAGCTGCAGGCGCTCCTGCATCGGTCGCCACACCCGACGGTCCTCGCCGGCGACATGAACTGCAAGCACCCGGCGTGGAACAGCCACACCACGAATCCCGGGGGGAGACGGCTCTTCGCAGACGCGGAAGCCTGTGGGTACACGGTGTCTGGCCCTGAGACACCCACCCACTACCCAGACACACGGGCCCATTCACCGGACGTGCTGGACATCGTGATCCACAGAGGCCTGAGCTGCCAGATCACCCAACAGGTGATAGACGACGAGATGCAGTCCGACCACCAACCAGTTCTCGTCGTCATATCAGAAATGCCGACCCGACTCTCTCCTCCAGCGCCACGTCGGAAAACGGACTGGAATAGGTTTAAGGAAGTGATGGAGACTACCACACCAACTTGGCCCATCGTCACCGCCGCAGACGTTGATGGACTGGCAGAAGAGACCACCGTTTGCATCCAGCGCGCCTACGAACTGGCGACAACAATAGTGACGCAGCCGCAGGGGTCTCTATATAAACCCCTGCCCAACCACCTAAAAGAGTTGATCGCCAAGAAGAGGCGCCTACGCAAACGGTGGCAAACTACTGGATGCCCGACTATGAAGTCCGAACTCAACCGTCTCGCGGAGAGAGTAAGGGCCAAGTTGCAGGACTTCAACGCCGAGAGCTGGGAGTCACATATCGACGCTGTTGAAGGAGACTGGCCTTCTATACACAGACTGTGCAGGCAGCTCTCGAACTCACCAGCTCCGGTGCGCCCGCTACTGCACAGCGACGGGGCCCCAAGATATATCGCAGCAGACCGTGCGGAGATCTTTGCTGAACACCTGGAGCGTCAATTCCAGCCGAACCCGACCGACGACAACGAGCATGTCGCAGCAGTCGAGAGGCACCTTGAGGAATACTTCGCCTCGCCGATAGCCCCAGAGGAAGACCCCATTTTCTTCTCGCCTTGCGCAGTCAGACGCGCCATACTGAAGACCAAGCCAAGAAAGGCCCCTGGAGCGGACGGTATCACCAACACAGTGCTGCGCCACCTGCCATACCGTACGGTAGCGGCACTGGCGCGCCTGTACACGGGGATACTGCGCACGGGGGTCTTCCCGACCAGCTGGAAGGAAGGGCGCGTCATAATGCTGCCCAAGGCGAACAAAGATGTGCTGAAGCCTGGGAGCTATCGGCCAATCACTCTGCTGTCAACATTATCCAAGGTGTTTGAACAACTCCTGCTGCGACATCTAACACCTCACTTGACGCCTCGCCCGGAACAGTTCGGGTTCCGCTCGGAACATAGTACGACTCTCCAGCTGTCGAGGGTACTGCACTTACTTACGGCGTCACTGAACAAGAAAGAACACGCAGTTGCAGTATTCCTCGACATGGAAAAAGCTTTTGATCGTGTTTGGCACGCCGGTCTGCTTTTCAAAATGTCGAAGTCAGACGCGCCCCGTCGCGTCGTAATGGTGGTCTCCTCCTTCCTTTCCCACAGGACCTTCAGGGTGGTGGTCGACGGTGCGCTGTCAGGCGTGCGCCAGATAGCGGCAGGGGTACCGCAGGGCAGTTGTGTCTCGCCGCTGTGCTACTCATGGTATACCGACGACATCCCCACGACGCAGGACACCACGCTCGCGCTGTATGCTGACGACGCCGCGTACATCGCAACTTCTATTAAAGCGAGACACGCGGCCGTCAAAATGCAGCGCGTCCTCAACTTGCTTCCCCACTGGCTGTCGAAGTGGCGTTTGTCGGTAAACGTGAGTAAGACACAGGCGCTGCTCGCTGGAGGCGCCCACCTCCCACCACCCTTACAGCTACAAGGAGCCGACATCGCGTGGTCACCACAGGCCAAGTACCTAGGAGTCACCATCGATCGTCGGCTCACCATGAGAAGTCACGTCCGCAAGGTCGCCGCAAAGGGCAGAGCAGCCCGCGCTCTGCTCCACCCGGTCCTCTCGTCCCGCCTCCCGCTGCGTGCCAAGTTGGGTGTATACAAGACGTATATTCGCCCGATACTCACGTACGCTGCCCCAGCTTGGCTCGCCCTTACTAGCGAGTCTAACAAAAAGCTCCTCCGCGCGCAGCAGAACCAAACGCTGCGGAAAATCACCGCTGCCCCTCGCTACGTGAGGAATAGCGTAATCCAGCGGGATCTTAGGATCGAGAGCCTGGACGACCACTGCAGGCGCCTCGCGTCAACCATGTTTGCGCGTGCCGACGCATCTGCTTGGCCTCATGTCAAGCATTTGGCGCCCTGGCATGCGCGCCCACCTGACAGGAGGCGCCTACCTCGCGACCTATTGCCGGACGCTGACGACTCCAACCCACCGGACTGACGCCTGAGTAAGCCGCCTTCACTTACACGCGGCTTACTCCCACAATAACACTCCACACACATACCATGCACCCAGTGTGCGTCGTGTTCTAAGTTAATATAGGCATGACGTGCACTGAACTCCATACATACGCAACTCCAAAAGCGCATAAACTCACGCGTTGAATGTGCGGCGCGGGCTCGCAGTTCTATCGCTAACATGAACGGTGTAACACAACACATTGCCGCTCACACACACACAACGGCCCCTTAGTCAGCTCGCGTGACCGGCTCGACCTGGAAGCGTGTGCAGACGGGGGCCCACATCCTCAGCGGGGAGCGCCGTGAGTCGTCGCCTCTGTCGCTGGTCGTCTTCCGCTGGGCCTCCTCCGGGGAACCGGAGGTCCCACCTGGCGGAGACAGACCGCCGAGGTGACGTGAAAAACGCGGTACTGTAGTAAAGTACCGTGGCGCTCCTGCTGATTACCAATGCATCTACACACATTGGCATGTTGCGCCACCAACGCACCTGCCCCAGGCCAGGCCTAAACGGCCACCCAATGGACGTGCCCGTATTGACGGGCACCGAATGATACCGCGGGACAAGGGCGATGCCCGTAACCCGCCTGCCGCGCCCCCTGGCGGGGACGTAGCGACTACCAACGGCCAAAATGATCTCAATTGGTAATATATAGTAACACAGTAGTACAGTTGTTTTATTATCATATACTAGTTACGACAGTTTGAGAGCTGCAGTGTCTGTGACCACCTAGTGTGTGTGGTCCAGTGGAGTGAACTGGTTGTTCATATGGTCCTTCGAGAGCCGGATCGAAGAATCTGGAGGTGTTTTTGTGAAGATTGGCTGGGCAAGTGGATCGCTTGCGCAACCCAGCCAAGCGTTGGAAGCAGTGCCAGCGCAGTGGTGAAAGCATCAGGCAGCAGCAGCAAACTCGTCAGGAACCAGCAGTAGCAGCCTGAGCGGCGTGCGACTGCAGACGGTGCCAGAGGTCATCGTCAGGATCAGTAAACTAGCGGAGATTCGAGGAGCTGGAGATAGAGGACGTGCAGACGCTACGTCATTCCAGCAATCAGGTGGTATCAATCGGAGTGACAATTGTGAGTGAAATTTTAATATTATTTCGTGCAACATTTTGAACTCTATTGCCTTGAAGACTTTAACTTAGAATAATTAGAAACTATCAATTTAAAATAAATTTTGATGGAAGTGTTTTAGACTTAGCCTAATTTTGAAGAAATTTGGTTGATACAGGGATACTATGCCCGATTTATTCTAAAGTCATTTAAACCACTTGTATTGTAACTTGTGCATCAATTAGTAAAAGATTACCTATCTAGTGCTTTAGATTTTAACAATATGGAATCTTTAATGAATAAATTAGGAGATATTTGTACAAGAATTGATAAAGCTTATATTAACTTTAAAAAGTCGCCCAAAGACAGGATAACTAGGCCTTACGTTAAAGTTAGATTGGAAAATTTAGAGAAATTGTTTAACCAGTTATCGGATGGTCATAGTAGATTGTTCGAGGAATATGATCCAGAAAAGTTAAACCAAAGTTCATATGTTAAAAAAGGAATTTATTATGAAGCTGAAGAAGCCTACATTCAGTATAAAATAGAATTAGAAACAATTCTGGAATCATACGATGTTAAAGAGGAAAGTTCAAAAGAAAATTGTAAAGGTGGTAATTTTAAACACTGTCAAGTCAAGTTACCTAAAATTGTTATTCCAGTATTTTCAGGAAAATATACAGAATGGGTTACCTTTCGAGATTTATATGTGTCGCTTATTCATAATAATCCAACTTTGGATAATGTACAACGGATGCAATATTTAAAAGGTTATTTGTCGGGAGAAGCGGAACAATTACTAAGACAGATACCCATATCCGATTCAAATTATGAACGTTGTTGGAAACTACTTAACGAGCGGTACAATAATAAAAGGTATTTATCACATTTTATCTTGGTAAGGTTTCTCAGTCTAAAGAGTTTAAATAGTGAATCAGCTACAGGTCTCAAAGAGTTACTTGATAGCACCATGGATTGTTTGCATGCATTAGCTAATCTTGGTCTCGATGTAAGTACATGGGACATGTTGATTATTCATGTGATTTCTTTGAAGTTGGATCCAGAATCCCGAAAGCAGTGGGAGCTAAAGGTTACCAGTGATACTTCTACAGATAGTTTTCCAACCTTGATCCAATTTAAAGATTTTATAACTAGTCGTTACCGAGCCTTAGAATTTCTGGATACAGGATCCAACATAGGCAGAGGTAAATACACAGAGAGGCCTAAAGTATTTTATACTTCCACTATGCAATGTAGATTCTGTAAGGAAAGTCATAAAATAATACACTGTAAACAATTTGTTCAATCGGATGTAAATGCCAGACGGGAGTTTGTAGGACAAAACGGGTTATGCTTCAATTGTTTAGGAAATAACCATTCGGCTAAGCAGTGTTTAAGTTCAGCTGTATGTCGCCTTTGCAGACGCAAACATCATTCATTGCTACATCCCGTGGGTCCAGTTTACACCGGAGATGGTTCAGAAGATAAAAATAGTAAAGTACCTCAAAACGAGAGTGAGAGAGACACGACGCAAAACGTTAAACCATTCGGATCGTCTAACTTAGACACAGTTCAGTAGCAACGTTTTTCTCGGCTAACCAATTACGTAGAATGAATCAAGTTTTATTAGCGACGGTTCTAGTTAACGCCATAGCCAACAATGGTAGTTATCATACTATAAGAGCGTTATTAGATCAAGGGTCTCAAGCCTCATTTGTAACGGAGGCAACGGCACAGTATTTGGGTCTTAAAAAGACGCCAGTAAGAAATCATATTTCAGGATTGGAAGGGAATAATAAGATGGTATCAAAGTATATGGTGGAAGTTACTTTGAGGTCCATATACAACCCCAATGTTCAGCTTAAAGTTGCCGCGTACATACTAAAAAGTATAACAACCTATCTGCCATGCAAACAAGTTGTACCTGTGGATTGGGTATGTGACTTCACGTTGGCTGATCCACATTATCACACACCAAACAGAATTGACATGTTGCTGGGGGCAGAAATCTATGGACAAATCATTCAGGAAGGAGTTAGGAAAGGTCCTCAGGGTAATCTGCTTGCGCAAGCTACTTCATTTGGGTGGATCTTATCGGGTGTGGTGGACAAATCCAACCAAACCAAACCAAATGACAATGTTTTAGTTATGCATGCTCATGTGGAGGAAAGTGAACTAATGAAGAGGTTCTGGGAACTGGAGGACAGTGTGATGAACGATCATAAAATATTATCCGAGGAAGACAAACAGTGCGAACGTTTCTTCGCTGAAACAACACGAAGGGACAGTGAAGGGCGCTATATAGTTCGGTTGCCATTTAAAATCAAGGATGCGACACCCACAGTAAAAAACTCTAAAAAGATAGCTGAAAAAAGATTGTGTACATTAGTAACAAAGTTAAGTAAAAATTCGGACTTGGAAGTAAAGTATCAGAAGGTGTTGGAAGAGTACTTACTGCTGGGACATATGGAGATGGTGCCTGAAAAGGAAAGGAATATTTATAAAGGAATTTACCTACCTCATTTTGCGGTTATTAGGGAAGATAGAGATACCACACAGGTGAGAATAGTATTCGATGCATCCTGTAAAGGTGAAAACGGTGTTTCATTAAATGATCTGGTAATGATCGGCCCTACTTTACAGCCAACGTTGAGACATATTTTAATGAAATGGAGAACGTATCCAATATGTTTATCTGCGGACATAGTAAAAATGTATCGCCAAATCAAGGTTGACGAACATGACGTGGATTTTCAGAGAATTCTGTGGAAAGGAACTACAGATCGTGAAATGCAGGAATATCGTTTATTGAGGCTGACGTTTGGTACAGCGTGTGCCCCATATCTTGCTGTTAAGGTGCTTCAGCAAGTAGCCATAGATGAGAAGGAGAAATACCCTACAGCCGCTGTAAAGGTTAAAGAAGATTTTTATATGGATGACTTACTTACGGGAGTCGATACGGTTGAGGAAGGGACCAGGCTGTATTCTGAAATGAACAACTTAGTAGAAAAAGGAGGGTTTTCGTTACAAAAGTGGTCAAGCAATAGTGAAGAACTGTTGAGAAGTTTAAAAACTAAAGATAAAGATACTACAGAAGTAGGTAGAAAAATTAAAACAGATGATGTTATGAAATTACTAGGACTTACCTGGGATCGAAAAGTAGATGCGTTCCGCTACACAGTGACACTTCCACCGACGAAGAAACCTGTTACAAAAAGAATAATTATATCAGACATAACACGTTTATTTGATCCACTTGGATGGGTTTCTCCAAGCGTCATAGTTGCAAAAATAATAATTCAAAAGCTATGGTTATCAGGTATAGGCTGGGATGATGAAGTGTCTGAAACAATATTGAAAGAGTGGCTTACTTACCGTGCTGACTTGTGTCAGCTGTCGAAGTTACAAATACCTCGCTGGATCAAAACAAAACGTACTAACGCACTCGTTGAATTGCATGGATTTAGCGATGCATCTAAGATGGCTTATGCCGCGGTGGTTTATCTTCGGTCAATCAATGATCAGGGTCAGGTGTCTGTAAACTTGATAACATCAAGAACAAAAGTAGCACCCATCAAACAAGTATCGATTCCACGGTTGGAGCTCTGCGGAGCTGTTCTTCTGAGTAGGTTGTTGGTTGAGGTGGCTCATACGTTGAATGTTCTGAAGGAGAACATACATGCCTGGAGTGATTCTACCGTCGTACTGGCCTGGCTTAATAGTCACCCAAATCGGTGGCAAACATTTGTAGCAAATAGGGTATCTGAGATCTTGACTACTTTAGACGCACAACAGTGGTCTCATGTACGGTCCGGTGTAAATCCAGCTGATTATGCGTCAAGAGGACTCAACCCGTCAGACCTC
The DNA here is from genome assembly GCA_947361185.1 of Charanyca ferruginea. Taxonomy (NCBI): domain Eukaryota; kingdom Metazoa; phylum Arthropoda; class Insecta; order Lepidoptera; family Noctuidae; genus Charanyca; species Charanyca ferruginea. The sequence continues at coordinate 6,052,910 of OX376080.1, read as the reverse complement.
AACAAACAAACGTCATGGTTTAACGGTCCTGCCTTTTTAAGATCAGAAAATATTGTTTATAATAAACCTAAAGACATGGATACAGATTTAGAAGCTATAAAAACGGTACACTTTGCGAGCACTGAAACAAGTTTATGGGATCGCTTTTCAAACCTCACACGACTAATAAGAGTGATTGCATATTGTCGACGTATGTGGATAAAACCAAACAATGATCGAGGTGAAAACACAGGGTTATCAGCGCAAGAATTAACAGAAGCGTTACATGTTTGTATCAAACAGTGTCAAACAGAAGGTTTTGGAGAAGAAATAGAAAAGATATCAAAGGATGGTCATTCAGCTAAGTTAAAAGGATCCTTAAAATCTTTAAACCCATTTATAGACTGGAATGGATTATTAAGAGTAGGCGGTCGGTTACAAAAGTCGGAACTAAGTGAAAATAGGAAACACCCAATATTGTTACCAAAAAAGGCAAACTTAACCAATTTGATCGTTGCAGACTCTCATAGTAAAACCTTGCATGGGGGGCCTCAACTTATGTTAGCATATTTAAGGACTAAATATTGGATTTTGGGGGCTAAGGAACTGGTCAAATCATACGTTCATAAATGCGTTGTATGTGTTAGACATTCGGCAGCTATATCAAATCAATTGATGGGGCAATTACCAGCTGCGAGGGTAACACCTGCTAGACCCTTTAAGTGTACTGGGATAGATTACGCGGGTCCTATAAACATCAGGACTTCCAAAGGTCGGGGTCACCATGCTTACAAAGGCTACATATGCTTGTTTATCTGTATGGCCACAAAAGCCGTACATATCGAAGCTGTGAGTGATATGACCACTCAAGGCTTTTTAGCAGCATACAGGAGATTCGCCTCTCGCAGAGGCAATTGTTCAGACATTTGGTCAGATAATGGCACTAATTTTATAGGAGCATCAAGGGAGTTAAAGAAGTTGTTCTCTGCGGAGCAATCTAATCTAACAAAAGAGCTGGCTGACTGCCTAGCGTCTCAGGGAACAAAGTGGCATTTTATCCCTCCATACTCGCCTAACTTTGGCGGTATTTGGGAGGCCGGAATTAAATCGATAAAATTCCACCTTCGGCGAGTAGTTGGAGAATCAACCCTTACTTTCGAGGAATTGTCAACAGTCTTGACACAAATTGAGGCCTGCCTAAATTCGCGACCACTGTCAAGGATTGACGATGATCCGGACGGCTTAGACGCATTGACGCCAAGTCATTTTCTGGTAGGTGAGCCGTTGGTATCCGTGCCGGATTACAGTTTCGAATCTTCCACTTTAGGTAGTCTACGCCGGTGGCAACTGACCCAACGGATGACGCAACAATTTTGGCGACGATGGTCGCAGGAATATTTAGTAATGTTTTTGAATCGGTATAAGTGGAGTCAACAAACTCCTGAACCATATATTGGTAATTTAGTTTTAGTAAAGGAGGACGATTTGCCGCCTTCCAGATGGCTTCTTGGTCGAGTGGTTGCAACACACCCTGGCAACGATGGTATCACTAGAGTTGTATCTTTACGCACAAAGAATGCTGTAATTAAAAGGTGTATTTCTAAAATTTGTATTTTACCTGTAATGTCCACGTAGGCAAACAACTGTTTTATTTAGGAATGAAAGATTTTATGTTATTAATTTTAAGGTTTTTAGCTCTATATTAAACTTATATCTATTATGTGTCATGGTGGGCGGAATTAATTGTATCCAAACAATGTTATGGAAGGCCAACTTTTAAAAAATTGTCCTTGGTGGGCGGTGTGTTTGTACATAATTGTTAACTTGTGTGCCGATAGATGGCGGTGTTAGTTGGGAAGCGATTTCTAGAAGTCGGTGTTAAGATTCTCCGCTCATTAACAAGGTCGCATCATTTGTTATGCCAAAATGATCTCAATTGGTAATATATAGTAACACAGTAGTACAGTTGTTTTATTATCATATACTAGTTACGACAGTTTGAGAGCTGCAGTGTCTGTGACCACCTAGTGTGTGTGGTCCAGTGGAGTGAACTGGTTGTTCACTGCATTCGTTACTCGCATCGATGTCGGTCTTACATTTTTGAAAGCCTTTTTAATTTTGTCTTGTAAATCGCTAATAAACGTATTTTAACGATAAATAATACAAGCAATTATTGAAAAGTTCCTGGTTGCATCCTAGTCACATATACTGCTGCAACATTTGGTCCTTCGCGTCGGAAGTCGAATACCTTCGCGACCGCGTGGAGTTGCGCCGGGTAGTCGTCGAAAAATCCTTGAAGAAGGAGCTGGAAGAGCTGGAAAAACGGCGAGTCACAAACGGTCTGGTGATAAAACCCTTTTTATCCTCTTCGGCTCCAACAATCTGCGTTAACTTGTTTTACTTCTCGTGTTTCAGTCGAGTACTGCCACGTGCTGCCGGGCTGTCCAGTGCCGGGAGGGGTGTCGAACAGGAAACTGTAAGTACTCTTGTCTTGTTTAATCAGTCAAAATGAGTGACGATGATAGTTTCCAGTTAGCCACGGGTCAGGAATCCGGTAAAAGCGATAGGCCCAAATCCCCCCGGCTAGTCATACCCGCATCAGGCACACTCTCTAAAACACTAGCTGACTTAAAAAAGCAGCGAGCCACATTTAAATGTAGATTAACACTATTTGAAAAATATATTACTAAATTCGACAAGTCTCAATTCAATTTAACTATTAAAGCTGAACTTGACTTGAGAATTCAGGCAAATACCGTAGTTTTCCAAAATTTTAATGACATCCAAAGTGAAATTGAGCAGTTAGTCTTAGATTCAGACCTTGAGTCTCAGTTAGAATATCGAGAAGCATTCGAAGAAAGGTACTATTCTGTCATGGCTACTGCGAAGTGTTTGCTAAACGACGATCTCAGTAATTCGTTTGCCAATAACAACTGTGGTTTCAATCCTGTATCGATCAAGCTGCCGGTTATAAAATTACCAGCCTTTGACGGCTCATATAATCAATGGTTAGAATACAGAAACTCATATTTAACTATGATTCACAACCGAAATGATTTGAATGCTATACAAAAGTTTCATTATTTAAAATCGTCGCTCAGCGGCACCGCTTCTCACGTAATCAGTGCATTAGAGTTCACAGCTCCTAACTACGCTCACGCATGGGATTTGTTAGAAAATAGATTCCACAACATTCGATTACTAGTTCAAAATCACGTCAAGGCGTTATTCACTATTCCGTCGCTTCAAAATGAATCTTGCTCACAAATAAGAAAGCTAATTGATTCGACATTAAGGAACTTACGTGCACTAAAATCGTTAAATGAATCCACAGACACATGGGATACGCTCATCGTTTATTTAGTAGTCTCTAAACTTGACCCGTCCACAGAGCGCGAGTGGGAAACTTATAGTGGTTCGCTCATATCGAAACAAAGTGATTCGCAAAGTAGCAATAATATAAAGCTTGACGATTTACTAGCATTCCTTCGAAACCGCGCTGATGTGTTGGAAATGATAAATTCAAAGAATAGCAAATCCGTTTCTTCATCTAAACGAAGTAATGAGTCCAATAAATCAAATTCTGTTCAAAATCAAAAATCTTCCAACTCGAAATCGAACCCGTCACCACACCAAACGCATTCGTATCTATCCGCTCAGAGCAAACGCAACTCTGATAAAAATAAACAAGGCCGTGTGTGTGCGTTCTGTAGTGAAGAACATTATTTGTACGCGTGTCCTAAGTTTTTAAATATGTCTGTACAAGATAGGTACACAATTGTAAAAGATAAAAACCTTTGCCAAAGTTGTATTCGTTTTAGTCATTCATCAGATGAATGTACTTTGGGGTCCTGCAAATTATGCCAAGGAAAACATAATACGCTCCTTCATAGTGACACTCCCACTGAAAGTGTAGGTATGGTCGCAGCTACATATAGTTTGCGCTCCGAGATAGACACGGTAAGCAGATCAGCTGATGCACAAGTACAATCCGACCGAAACGTACTTACGTGCAATACCGCGGTACAACCGGTTTTACTATCGACGGCACTTGTTGATGTTTGCGATTCAAATAAAAAATATCACACAGTTAAGGCGATTCTCGACAACGGAAGTCAGAATTGTTTTATTACTGAGTCATTGTATAATCGTTTACAAATACCAGCTACAAAGTCCACGGTTCATATTTACGGTGTAGGACACAGGGTTTCAAAAAGTTCTCACACCTGTAAAATAAACATCCGTTCAAAAACAAATGATTTTAATACTGAGATTCAATGTCTAGTTTTACCAAAAATCACATCAAAGTTACCCTCAATAAACGTTAACTATGAGTGTATATGCATACCTCACAACATCGCGCTCGCCGATCCGACGTTTAGTGACCCATGCGATATAGACATACTTATAGGCGCGGATATATTCTGGGACTTGTTAAATAAGGATAAAATAAAGCTAAGTTCAGGTCCGACCTTATATGATTCAAAATTAGGGTGGATCTTATCGGGTCCTATTCGTTACAAACAACCGTTTAAAATCGACAGAGTTCAATGTAACTTAATTCAAATTGATTCTCAACTAAGAAAGTTTTGGGAACTAGAAGAACTCGCCGACTTACCCCGTCTTATGTCAAAAGACGATCGTTATTGTGAAACGTTATTTACGGAGACTACACAACGTGATGAACATGGTAGGTTCTCTGTACGTATTCCTTTAAAAAGTTTTGCCGATTCGTTAGGTGATTCGTATACCATGGCAAAAAATCGTTTCTTATCACTTGAAAAGAAATGATATCGTTACCCTCAATATAAACGTCTATATTGTGATTTTATGCGGGAATATGAAGCACTTGGTCACATGTCGCCAGTTTCAAACGTTAATGATTTGTTATGTAAACCACATTACATTCTACCGCATCATGGCGTTTATCGTGAGAATAGCCTCACAACGAAACTACGCGTTGTATTTGACGCCAGTGCTAAAACCTCCACTAATGTATCGTTAAATGACATACAATATGTTGGTCCACCTTTACAGAATGTCATTTTTTCTATTTTACTTCGGTTCAGACAATATAAATATGTAGCATGCGCTGACGTGGAAAAAATGTACAGACAAATTCTAATTGATGAGGATCAGCGTAATTTACAATTAATAATATGGAGGGAACATAAGGATTTACCGTTACTATTATATAAGCTGAACACTGTTACCTACGGCACCGCGTCAGCCCCTTTTCTAAGTATGCGATGTTTAAACCAATTAGCACAAGAATGTGACGATGACATGCTGGCTAAAACAATTCGCGAAGACTTCTACGTCGACGATTTAATCACTGGTCACGATGATCTTAATTCACTGAAAGCTTTGTGTGACAGAACGGCTACGTAATACGTACGGGTTGTTTCCCGTTACATAAATGGACATTTAATTTTAATCATAAAGTTTGTCCTGAAAGCACTAAAAACCTAAACATAGGTCAAGGTCATTTATCGAAAACATTAGGATTAGGTTGGTCTACGGAAAGTGACGAACTGCATTTTACGACTGAGTTTACACAAAGCGATTCCGTAGTTACTAAACGCATAATGTTATCACTCATCTCACAAGTATATGATCCGTTAGGTTTGCTAGCCCCCGCAGTAATCATAGCAAAATCATTATTACAAAATCTATGGCTGCATAAATTAGACTGGGATGAAGAAATACCAGAGAATATTGCTAATACGTGGCGTAGGTTCGTTGTTAACTTAAAATATTTACGCGAGATTAAAATACCTCGCTACGTAACAAGTACAAACACTCAATATAAAGAACTGCATATATTCACAGACGCATCTCAAAATGCCTACGGTGCATGTGCCTACATTCGATCGTGTCTCGATAATAATGACCAGTCGGTACCGATCTCTGTGTGTTTGTTGTGTGCAAAAAGTAAATTAGCACCTATAAAAACGGTAAGCATTCCTAGGCTCGAGTTATGTGGTGCATTGGTAGGTGCAAAATTATATAATAAAATAAAAGGTTCCTTACGTTTAAATTTCGATAAGATTTATTTTTGGACTGATTCTACTATAGTTCAAGGGTGGCTACGTATGTCCCCACATTCACTTAAAACATTCGTTCAAAATCGTGTTGTTCAAATCAATGAATTAACTGACGATACAATTTGGAGGCATGTTAAGGGTACTGAGAACCCTGCTGACCTCATAACGAGAGGCACTAGTCTTGAGTCATTAAAGTACGAGAATAATAATCAATGGTGGTGCGGCCCTACGTTCTTACGAGAACCTAGCATTATATGGTCAAACAATAACAATAATCAAGATTTGATACCTGTCGAATTACCTGAAATTAAATCTCATACAATTAATTTACTCACTAACCAAACAAATCAATTATTAAATATTGACCGTTACTCATCATTTACTCGTTTACAAAGAATTTATGCATATGTTTTGCGATTCATAGATAACGCGCTCGCGCAAGCTCACGGGAGCGGCCGCAGCCGCAAAACCGGTTCGTTATCTCTAGACGAACTACAACGCTCGCTTAACGTATTGACACGTTTCGTGCAATTGGAATCGTTTAATAATGAATATTATAATCTTAAAAATAATTTGCCTTTAAAATCTAAAAATAATAAATCGTTTAATAAAATAGCTGGACTAAATATTTTCTTAGATAAGTTTGATATAATTCGTGTGGGCGGTAGACTACGAAATGTTACTGACTTTAGTTTTGATAAAAAACACCCGATACTACTGAGTGGTAAACATCGTTTCTCAAGGTTACTTTGTGAATATGAGCACAAACGATTGCTTCACGCAGGACCTCAACTTTTAATGTATTCCATGCGTGAGAAGTGGTGGGTGTTAGGGGCTCGAAACCTATCAAAACAAGTAGTATACAACTGCGTTACATGCACTCGCATGAAAGGGAGGACATTGACGCCGATTATGGGCAATTTACCATCTGAACGATTAGATGCGAGCTTTCCTTTCATACAGTGCGGCGTAGATTACGCGGGGCCATTGTTTATATTGGACCGCAAGGGCAGAGGTGCTAAATTAATAAAAGCGTACATCTGTTTATTTATCTGTATGACAACCCGCGCTATACATTTAGAGTTAGTCGGTAGCTTGACCACACAGGATGACATCTTAGCTTTGAAACGGTTTATAGCACGTCGCGGTAAGCCACATCAAATCTTTTCAGATAACGGTAAAAACTTCGTTGGTGCTGAGAAAGAATTGTCTGCCATTTTTGAAAATTCTAACGATATTTCTGAGTTTATCAACCAAAATCAAATTTGTCTAACATTTATACCTCCTTACAGTCCTCATTTTGGCGGGTTATGGGAGGCGGGAGTCAAGTCCTGTAAACACCACTTACGGCGAGTACTGGGCAGTGCGAGGCTGACTCGCGAGGAGTTTGTCACAACATTAACACAAATTGAATCTATCCTCAACTCCCGTCCTTTGTCCCCTCTCTCCTCCGACCCAAACGATTATCTTCCTCTGACTCCAGCTCACTTTCTGATCGGCCGACCACTGACTGCGCCAGCCTGCGAAGACCTGACGACGACCATGCCTACGCGACTGGAGCGCTACAAACGGGTGGAGCAGCTCAGGCAACACTTCTGGCAGCGTTGGTCGAAAGAGTACGTGTCTGAGCTGCAGCAGCGTACAAAATGGAAGGTCGACAGTGACGACATTACCCAGGACAGCTTGATCCTCGTCAAAGATGACAATCTTCCGCCCCTGAAGTGGAAGTTGGGCCGGATCATAAAGACATTCCCTGGGAAAGATGGAGTCGCACGGGTCGCTGAGATCCGTACAGCGGCCGGCATCATTCGGCGAGCATTTTCAAAAATCTGCCCGCTACCTTTACAATAACCAAATTTGTTCCAGTCTATTGGAAGCTTGAAGCCAGTCGCTTCCAAGGCGGCCGGCATGTTCAAACCGATGCACTGGCGCCATCCAGCGACAACCACGGGCATTGTCACAAGCAGTGACGACAAGCGTGAATGCAGCAACAATCGATGACGGACGGAGCTTCCTAAAACGACGCAACGGGGGCGCGACGGTCGCGCCAACTTCAACATACACTGCATTCGTTACTCGCATCGATGTCGGTCTTACATTTTTGAAAGCCTTTTTAATTTTGTCTTGTAAATCGCTAATAAACGTATTTTAACGATAAATAATACAAGCAATTATTGAAAAGTTCCTGGTTGCATCCTAGTCACATATACTGCTGCAACAAAGATGATACAGGAATACAATTATAACACAGACAAAACCAGCACATATAACTGTGAGTACATTATATATTACTTATAAGATTCCAAGAATCCATACAACAAATATTATAAAATGTAGACATATCGTGCGATGAATGATTTCATGCCTATGAAAAGTAAATATAGTTTTTCGAGTTGAACCGAAACACTATAACTGTCGATCGTCCTATGGAGCTAGACCAGCATGTTTCCAAGCATTCTTATCTTGAATATAGTCCTCTAAATTATAATAAGCTTTTTTACAGGTTGTACTTTTAATATATGATTTAAATTTTGTTTCACTTAGCTGTAATATATCACTAGGAATTTTGTTGTAGCACTTAACACAGTACCCCATAAAAGATGTATGGACTTTAGACAATCTAAAATATGGTTGAGCTATTTTGTTCTTGTTTCTAGTATTAAAGTCATGTCTATCACTTACTTTATTAAACATACGTAAGTTTTTTCTTACATACATAATATTTTCATAAATAAATTGGCAAGGCACTGTCATTATATTAATATTTTTAAATAGTTCCCTAAGAGATTCGCGGCGACGTAGATTATAAATGGCTCTGACAGCTCTTTTTTGTAAAATAAAAACGGATTCAATGTCAGCAGCCCGACCCCACAGTAAAATACCATACGACATAATGCTGTGAAAGTAGCCAAAATAGACCAAACGCGCAGTTTCTACATCTGTCAACTGTCTTATCTTTCTAACAGCATAAGCCGCGGAGCTTAGTCGCCCCGCAATAGATGTTATATGAGGTCCCCATTGTAATTTCTCGTCTAGCGTGATTCCTAGGAAAACCGTTTGACTAGTAAATTCCAGTTTCTCTCCATTAAGTATGATGTCACATTTGCTATTCCTAACATTTGGTAAAATGAATCGAATACATTTGGTTTTTTTTTCATTAAGTACCATATTGTTTACCGTAAACCAATTTTGAACCTGAAGAATAGCGTCATTTACGTCGTCTAGATTTTGTGACCGTCTGTCTATTTTAAAAATCAATGATGTGTCATCGGCAAATAACACCATTTTTGGTTGATTTTGAAACAATTGGGGTAAATCATTTATATAAACGACACGGTTGGCTCAGTGGCTGAGCGATCGACTGCTGCGTAGCGTGTTGCGGGTTCGATTCCCGCCCAGGGTAAACATTTGTGTGATGAGCACTTGTGTTTGCCTTGTGTCTGGGTGTTGTTTATCTATATATGTATGTATTTACAAAAAAAAAAAAAAATGTATTTGTGTATGTATATCAGCTGTCTGACACCCATAGTACAGGGTCTCCCTAGTTTGGGGTCAGATGGCCGTGTGTGAAAATGTCCCCACATATTATTATTATTATTATTATTATTATAAACTAAGAATAGAAATGGACCCAATATTGAACCTTGAGGAACGCCCATAGTCGTTTCAGACCCCAATGAGTTCACACCGTTAACCTGTACTTTTACCCGTCTATCCCTCAGGTATGGCCTTAGTAAATCAAGAGATGTTTTACTAACCCCGTAGTGCTCCAGTTTCAGCAAAAGTGTCTCATGGTCAACGCAATCGAACGCCTTTGAGAGGTCGCAAAAGATTCCAATGGCATCTTGTGATTCCTCCCAGGCGCTAAAAATGTTCTTTATCAGGGTGACATCGGCGTCAGTTGTACAACGCCCTTTGGTGAAACCATACTGTTGTTCATGAAAGATGGAATTTTTATTAAAGTGACGCAACATTTGATTGAGCATTAACTTTTCAAACACCTTGCTGAGAACTGGCAGAATCGACACAGGCCTATAATTGTTGGGGTCTTTACTATCACCGGATTTGAACAACGGTACTACTTTACTGTGTTTCATCAGATCCGGAAAGACTCCTTGGTCTACACTGGTGTTAAATATAAGAGCTAAATAGGGCGCAATCGTTTCGATAATAGATCTACAGACTTTTACAGACATTCCCCAGAGATCTTCTGTTGATTTAATTTTAAGATCTTTAAAGGCTCTTATAACAGCCTGGGGGTTTGTATGTTCAAACCTAAACTCCGAACGGCATGCCTTAACATTCTTTCTAAGTAAGGCAGCAGCGAGCGCGGGAGAGGAATTTAAAGCTTCAGTAGTTTTAATGGGAATATTTCCAAAAAATGTTTCAAATTCTTGAGCTACTTCTGTATCTGAATTTATGGGGCCATGTGCAGTCTCTAAATTAAATTCAGTATTACGCTGTTTTTTCCTACCTGTTTCATTATTTATTATTTGCCAAGTAGTTTTTATTTTGTCATCAGCTAATTTTATTTTATTTCTAATATAAAGGGATTTGGCTATTTTGCAGACACTTTTAAAAAGTTTTGAATATTTCGCAACATACTGATGAAAGCTTATATTCATTATATGTTGCTTTAGACCATAAAGTTCAAATAGTTTTTCCCTGCTTTTACGAATACCTGGAGTCGCCCAATCGCTAAATAAGAACTTTGGGCAAATAGTTTTAGTCTTTAGTGGAAATGTGTCATTGCGTGTTTATTAGTGAACAAAACTCAGCGTAGAACTCATTTGGGTCATCTATATTATTAAAGCACTGAACACTTAGATAAGTTTTTACATGTAATTGGCCTAAACCTTATTTGAATTTTTTGTAAAGGAATGTAGGCGCAAAACGTTATTGTCTGTCCACTATGATCAGATGGCAGCTTATTTATAATTTCTTTATGTAAGTAATCACAATTACAAAATATATTATCAATACAAGTGGCAGAAGAAGCTGTCACTCTGGTTGGTTCCATAAAAACATTTGACAAATTAAATGACCTAAAAAGACTCAATAATCTGATACTACTGGAGTTGTTTTCTAACAAATTAATATTAAAGTCACCACATATGATGATTAATTTACTACTAGTACTAATTTTTTTCAACACATCTTCCATTACAGAATCAAATGTAGATAAATTCTGTATACACATACTATAATATGCTTATCCAGCTCAACACAGGACAATTCAACAGTATGTTCAACTGATAATCCAACGATGTCTTTTCGTTCTTTACACTTAATAGAATTTTTAATTAATATTAAAGACCCACCATGTATTGTATATGTTTTCGGCTAAAATGGCTAATTACACAATAATTTTCATAATTAATAGACATCACTTGATTATCTTTTAGCCAATGTTCTGTTAAACAAATAATATCATATTTGGTTATTTCTAAGAACATTTCTATTTCAAGTAATTTGGAAAAGCAACCTTGAATATTTTGATTAAATAATTTTAAAGTAGGTATATTGCTTTCCTTTATTTGTTAGGTTGCCAGAAGTTACCTTTTTATTATTCAATAATAATAAATGATTATTTGAAGGTGTAACTTCTGTTGTCTCACAACTTAGTTTAAAGTGATATCCGGAGTGACCTCCACAACTATATTTGAAGAGTTCAAAGTCCCTGTTTGTGTTCCAGCAGGAAGAGAATACCCTATCTGGCTAGTTGTGGCATCTAAGGATGTTGGCATTGTAGGTGGACCCTCCTTCGTACTATATGAAGATTCACAAAAATGTATCCCTATGTTGTTAGTGCAACTAGACAACATAAGTTTGTCACTTAACCTACAATTTGTTATATTAAATATAACATTGTTAATATTATATGCTATCAACATAGCAATTATATGTCTACATTCTCCAGACAGAGATAAAGTTCTCTGAGTTAACTTAAAACCACTAATAAAGTTATTAGTGTCAAAATATAATAATTTGTCACTATGACAACATGTCAACATATGAATAGTACTATTTGTAGCAGCAGCGGTGAGGTTTGTGAAAACTTTGTGATGTATATAATGTTGAGGAATTTAAATAAGAAAACGATGCGTTGGTTTAACGAACAAAATCTGTAATGGTCATTTTTACACTATTCGAGGAAGGGGGACTGGGCACAATATTTTGAAAAAAAACCAATCACGGTCGAGACATAGGTATGACGTGGAGTATTGTGTCGTTAATTGCCGCCAGATGTCGCTATCGGTCTATAAGTGCGTTTATGGAGTTGGAGTCCAGAACATGCCCCCGGCCTTGGAAGCAGTGGCTTTCAACGGTCTTCAGTCACTGCATCAGTGTCCATCACATCCTGTAGTAGAGGACAAATCTTGGTAAATGCGCGCCTCACCACGCCCGATGACGTCTGTATATCAGCCACCCGGGATATACCATCCTTTCCTTGGATAGTGCGGAGGACACGACCCAAATGCCACTTTAAAGGTGGGAGGTTATTGTCCTTAATAACTACTAAGGAGTTTGGTTTGAGCTCGTCCTTATTCGCCGTCCACTTTGTCCGCACCTGCAGCTCGGAGATGTATTCCTTCGCCCATCGGTTCCAGAAGTGTTGGCGAAGTTGTTCTACCCTCTGGTATCGCTGAAGACGATTAGCAGGAACATCGCGTAGGTCATCACCGGCTGGCGCAGTTAGTGGTCGGCCAACAAGGAAGTGACCAGGAGTGAGCGGGGAAAAGTCTTGAGGATCGGGGGAAAGAGGAGACAGAGGTCGGGAATTTAGCACGGCTTCTACTTGAGCCAGTACTGTGCTGTACTCTTCGAACGTCAGGTGCGCGTTACCTATCACTCGACGAAGATGGTACTTACACGACCGTACTCCTGCCTCCCACAGACCACCGAAATGCGGAGAATAAGGGGGAATAAAATGAAATTTTATTTTTTGACTATTTGCAAACTCTAAAATATCACTAGTAGCATTACTTAAAAATTTTGAAAAGTCGTTCATTACTCCTACGAAGTTGCGACCATTATCAGAGTAGATATCTGCAGGCTTACCCCGGCGTGAAATAAATCTTTTTAAAGTTAGTAAATACGCCTCACTAGAGAGATCACTGACTAACTCCAAGTGCATAGCACGTGTCACGAAACAAACAAATAGGCAAATGTAGCCTTTGATAAGCCTAGCACCCCTACCTTTGCGGTTCAGAATGAGCACTGGCCCAGCATAATCCACCCCACACCGAACGAATGGAAGACTAGGTGTAACTCGCTCTCTAGGCAAGTTACCCATCATGGGAGTAAGCGTCTTACCTCTAATGCGAGTACAGGTAACACAACTATGCACTACCTGGCGAGCTAAACTCCTACCACCGACAGGCCACCAAGCTTCGCGTAAATTAAAAAGTAACGCCTGCGGAGCTGCGTGGAAAAGCTGAATGTGCTCATGACGAAATAATAAAGTAGTAAAATAATGTTTACTATGAATTACAATCGGATGTTTTTTACCGTAAATAAATTCATCAGAATTAACTAAACGACCACCTACGCGCATTAATTTGTGATCATCTAAAAATAAATTTAATTTAGATAAACAACCTTTATTTTTAATAGGCTCATTATTAAACAATGCTTTATATTCAACTGGATAAGATTCCATTTGACAAAGTCGAGCTAATGTTTTATCTGCATGGTTTAACTCGTCTACACTAAGGCTGCCTGTGCGCTTATTATGTTTACATCGACTGTTATTGATAAAACGTAACATAAAGGCAGCCGCACGCCTCATACGTTTAAATTGAGAGAACCGTGAGAAGGGAAACAAAGATAATTCACTACCTTCCTGAGCTACAACGACAGTGACGCATGACTTGACCTCAGGTAGCTCGCGATGTCTGAACGAATCCGGACTTTTGTGATCGTCTATCGAAAAACTAGGACTACGAAGAAATTCAGGACCCTCCCACCACAAGGTAGACGAAGAAAGTTCCTCCAATCGAGCACCACGTGATGCTAGATCGGCGGGATTATCACCACTACTTACGTGACGCCACGGGACGTCTAGTGTAAGGTCATGGATTTCTGCGACCCTATTTTGAACGAATGTCTTAAGTTGGTTCGGCCTCATATGCAGCCAGCCTAAGACAATCGTGGAATCAGTCCAAAATACTACGCTACTAAACTCACAACGCAATGAGTGTCGTACCTTGTCATACATACGAGCACCTAATAACGCCCCACACAGTTCGAGACGTGGGATACTAATAGGTTTTAAAGGTGCGACCTTTGTTTTTGAAAACAATAATCTAACGGACACGGTTAAATCCTTGTTAACTGTACGAACATAAATACATGCGCCGTACGCTGTCTGAGATCATTGAGATGCGTCGCTAAAAATATGTAACTCAATATACATAGGCTGTGTACCTATAGCGTGGCGAGGAATATGTACAGTGTTTAGCGCTTGCAATGAGATAACAAACCGGTTCCACACGCGCGCCGTGTCATCTGGAACGTTATCATCCCAATCTATTTTTAATAGCCATAATTGTTGTAAAAGAACTTTGACAACAATTATGACAGGACTTAACAAGCCAAGAGGATCAAATATTTGCGAAACGTTTGATAAAATAGTTCTCTTTGTAATAGGCTTGTTATTTTCAATATTAACATGAGAATAGAAATAAAAGTGGTCGCTTGCGTTATGCCAGCCTAACCCTAAGGTTTTAGAACTAACATTTTCATCTAAAGTTAAAGATTTAAACTGACTAGACGATTGACGGTCATCATCGTGTTTAAAATTAAATATCCACTTCCTAAGTGGAAAACAGCCCGACTGCAGCGTCTTCTGAGTTTTGTCGCACAGATCTAATAATTTTATTTTATCATCTAAGCCCGTAATGTAATCGTCGACATAAAAATCCTCTTTTATAGCTTGAGCAACCTCAGGATCAGTGGATTCAAGGGCTAATTGTTTCAGGCACCTAACACTTAAAAATGGCGCGGAGGCGGTTCCATACGTTACGGTGTTTAATTTAAATATACCTAACGGCTTTGAAGGATGGTCACGCCACAGAATCATTTGCAAGCTGCGCTGACTCTCATCTACCAGGCACTGCCGGTACATCTTCTCCACGTCGGCGCACGCTACGTACTTGTGCTGTCGAAAGCGGAGAAGAATGGCAATGAGATCACCCTGTATAGGAGGGCCAACTAGTTGCAAATCATTCAGTGACTTACCAGAGCTCGATGGTGCGCTTGCGTCAAATACCACGCGCAACTTGGTGGTGGTGCTGAGCTCGCGGAACACGCCATGATGCGGCATGAAATAACACGGGGATTCATAGGAATCTACCTGTGTCATATGGCCTAAACTGAGGTACTCCTGCAAAAAGTTAGAATAAAGAGTTTTATATTCAGGCGAACGCTGCAGACGTTTTTCTAGCGCAAGAAATCGACGTTCTGCTTGTATATAAGAATCCCCCAAGGTATCAGGTGACTGATGGAGTGGAATGTGCACGCAGAATCTCCCCTCGCTATTGCGAGTAGTAGTGCGAACAAAGTGATCTTCGCATGCACGTTCTTCCTCAGTCTGTGCGTCTCTGACCTTAGATGGTTCCTCAATCTCCCAGAACAATCGAAGTTGCGTATTTAAAGAATTAGTAATATTGCAATGAATGGGCAAATTTTTTCGCGTATTATTAATTATAGGTCCGGAAATAATCCAGCCAAGTTTGGTATTTTGTACAAACGGACCACTAGACAAACGAATCTTACCGTGTTCTAACAGATCCCAAAACCTATCTGCGCCAATTAAAATGTCAATATTTTTATAGTCTAAGAACTCCGGATCGGCTAACCGTATGTTGTCTGGAATACAGACTTGCGCGCTTAATTTACACACGGCTGGCATCGAAGCCGTGATCCTAGACAGCACATAACAATTAATGCGCGTAGTGTATGAATTATCGACGCAGGATTTGATAACGATATTACAAGCTTGCGAACAATGTACTACCGAATCACCCACGCCTCGAACCTCGTTAGTGGACTGTATTAATGGTAAATTTAATAGTTCACATAATGATTTAGAAACGAAACAACGCTGGCTTCCATTATCAAGGAGCGCCCGCGCTTTATGGTATGTACCGTGTACATCTGCTACCTCAACGATAGCTGTTGACAATAACACGGACTGCACACCTATAGACTTAATCCTATGCGTATGCATGTGTGCCTTGTTTACTTGAATAGGGACTGCGGAGTCCGAGGAGGCTGGTGCGGCCGCGGGGAGCAGCGCTGGCGCTTCACTCGCATTAGCACGCGACGCCTCAGTGTTTGTTGTAGAATGCAAAGCAACAGAACTGTTAGCGTTATCATTGTGCAATAATGAGTTATGTTTTTGATTGCAGTGTCGACAAGGCCCAAACTTACAATTATCTACTGAGTGTTTCGAATGTAAACAGTTCTCACATAAGCTGTGCTCGCGTACAAGTTTTAGCTTAGTGTCTAAGTCGCATCCGATAAACTCTTTACACGTATACAGTGGATGATTCGCGTTACACTTTGCGCATGTTACCTTACCGCGTTGTTTACTCGATTTACTCGGCCCGCTGGAAACATTACAGTGTGACGTATTATGACATTTTGAATGTTGTTTTTTGTTGTCAGTGCTTTGAGCTTCTTTGCTATGTGAACGCTGCAACGCCTCCAGCATGTCTGCTTTGTTGCGCAAAAAGTTAATTAAAACATCCACTGATAAACGTTTAGAATTGTTCTCGTTCGGGTTGGGAAACAATGTGCACTTATGAGACCCCCATTCTCGTTCAGTAATTTTATCTAACTTCGACACCATGATATTAATAATTAAACTATCCCACTACTCTGTAGGCTCACCTAGGATCTTAAGAGCGCGTAAATTATTCAAAATAGTGTCTATTAATTTTCTAATCGAAGAAGGTGTAGCTACCATGCATCACAGCACATCACAGCACATAACGTTTTGACTTTTCTGCATGAAGAAACTAGACGGAACGTTGGCAATGGCGGACACCGGCGTTCAAGAAAAGTCCCACCGCCTATACGTCACTGACAGGAACTCGAAGTTATCATTCCTAGTCGACACTGGAGCAAACATATCCGTGCTACCGAGAACAAAGGGACAGATACCTAAACCGCTACCTTTCCAGCTATACGCAGCGAACAACACAACTATAGCTACGTATGGCGAGAAAACATTAACACTCGATTTAAATCTTCGTCGACCGTACTTGTGGAAATTCATCGTAGCTGACGTCACCAAACCCATACTGGGAGCCGATTTTCTCAATCATCACCAACTTATCGTCGATCTGAAAAACCGAAGATTAATCGACGGTGTGACTAGCCTAAAGGTCAACGCCCCGCTACGACTATCGGACGTACCTACCGTACGCAGCATAGACATCACGCAGTCATACCACGACATATTAGCACAATATCCCGGCATAACAAGACTAACATCGATGCAACTAAGCTCCGATATCAACGTGCAACATTATATCGAAACAACAGGACCACCGATATACAGCCGAGCTCGACCGATCCCACCACACCGTTTCGAAATTGTGAAGAAAGAATTCGAAAATATGATCGAACAAGGATTGTGCAGACCTAGCAAGAGCCCATGGTCATCACCTCTACACATCGTTCCCAAGAAGAATGGCGATATTAGAGTTTGTGGTGACTATCGCCGACTCAATTCCATCACTATACCAGATCGCTATCCTGTTCCACGCATCAAAGATTTCACTCATCACCTATCAGGAAAAACTATCTTCTCAACAATTGATCTCAACCGCGCCTACCAACAACTGAGCGTAAGAGAAGAAGACATCCAGAAGACAGCCATTATAACTCCAATGGGATTATTTGAATTCCCACGTATGTGCCCAGGTTTGAAAAACGCAGGACAAACGTTTCAACGTTATATCCATGAAGTTCTACGAGGATTAGATTTCGTTTTCCCTTTCATCGACGATTTGTTATTGGCATCAGAAAACGAAGACCAACACAGAAAACATCTCCATTTAATACTGAAGCGATTAGAAGAAAACGGTATCACCATCAACCCCACCAAATGTAACCTAGGCAAACCAGAAGTCCAGTTCCTTGGTTACACCGTATCGGAAGAAGGAATAAAACCACCGCAACATAAAAACCAAGCAATCACCGATTTCCCTCAGCCGACTACAATCGAAGAACTACGAAGATTTCTCGGAATGATCAATTTCTACCGTGATCATATACCTAACGCCGCAGTACTACAAGCCCCACTTAATTCATACCTACACAACGTAAAGAAGCGAGACAAAACTCCGATCACCTGGACCGATGAGGCAACGCAAGCATTCCAGCATTGTAAAGCCAGCATCATAAAAGCAGCTTTACTCGCTCACCCATCACATCATGCAACACTTGCCTTATTCTGTGACGCATCCGACAACTCAGCTGGTGCCGTTCTACAACAATACCTAAACGACACATGGCAACCGCTCGGATATTATTCCAAGAAATTCACCGACGCGCAAAAGAAGTATTCTACATACGATCGAGAATTACTCGCTATCTACATGGCAGTGAAACACTTTCGTAAAACATTTGAAGGACGCCACCTTATTATATTTACGGATCACAAACCATTAACATTCGTAATGTCAAAAGCCCAATCAAACACAGAAATACCAAGACGAACGAGACAACTTTTGTTTATCAGCGAATTTACCACGGACATACGTAACGTCAGCGGTAAACAAAACATCGTCGCCGACACACTCAGCCGCTTCGAAACAATATCTTGCCCATCTTCAATAAACTTCAAGGACATAGCTACCGCGCAAGAAAAGGATAGCAACATTGAAAAATTATTGCAAGAAAACAACATCGATCTCAAGAAAATAATAATACCTAACACTGACATCGAGTTATTCTGCGAAACAACTACACCTTATATACGCCCGTATATACCAGAAGAACATAGACAAGAAGTTTTCAACAGTGTGCACAATATCAGTCACCCTGGTACGCGCACGACTCGTAAACTCGTCACACAAAAATTCTTTTGGCCATCAATGAACGCAGACATCAGCCGTTGGACTCGAACCTGTATACAATGTCAGAAAAGCAAGATACAACGTCACACATTCTCAAACATCTCATCTTTCCCACCATGTGATCGTTTTCAAAATCTCCATGTCGATGTGGTCGGGCCATTATCTACAACAGCTCAAGGTTATCGCTACCTAGTAACAATGATCGACCGACTAACGAAGTGGCCCGAAGCAATACCTACAGATGAAATAACAGCTGATCGAATCGCCGATATCGTCTATCAACACTGGATATCAAGATTTGGTTGCCCGACTACACTAACAAGCGACCAAGGTCGTCAGTTTGAGAGTCAGCTGTTCCAAAACTTAATGAAACAAATGGGTATCAAGCAAAATCGCACCACACCTTATCATCCTCAGAGCAACGGAATGGTCGAACGATGGCATCGTTCGCTCAAAACATCATTACGCGCGAAACTCTCCGACACAAGTTCATGGGTCAACGAACTCCCTACAGTGCTACTCGGATTACGAGCCGCTCTGCGCACCGACACCGGTGTGAGCGCCGCCGAACTTACGTACGGTTATAACCTACGTTTACCTGGTGATTTCTTTACGAGTACACACACACCTACAATGGACTATACTTACGTCGATAAACTGCGTAGCATCATTCAAGCAAACAAACCGCAATCAGTCACCGAGCATCATAGCAACAATAAACGCGTATTCGTGCATCAAGAGTTACTCAAGTGCAGTCACGTGTTTATCAGAACTGATGCAGTCAAGAAACCACTCCAAGCTCCGTATGAAGGCCCATATCGTGTTATAAACCGAACAGAAAAGGTATATACCATACAGTTACCTAATCGGCAAGCCAACATATCAATCGATCGACTGAAGCCTGCATACGTCATAGCTGAGCATACCGATACCTTACCTCCAACCAGCATTACCATCACCAAAACCTTACCTCAAAACCAGATTACCATCACCAATACCTTACCTCAAAACCATATTACCAATACCAAGCAAACCCAAGCCAGTACCACACCAGTCAAGCAACAAGTACCTACGGACAACGTGACGTCACAGCCCGCTGTCAAGAACACAACACGTTCAGGCCGCGTCGTCAAGCTTCCGGTACGCTTCGCTTGAAGGGGAGTACTGTAGCTACCATGCATCACAGCACATCACAGCACATAACGTTTTGACTTTTCTGCATGAAGAAACATTTGAAGCAACCAGCTCTGAGAAGAACTATGTATAACGTTTTGACATTTCCCGTAAAAGAAACAGAATAGTTCTGAAAAGAACTGTTGTTATGTTTTTTGACAAACTGCGAAGAAACGAGAAGAAAGCTTAGAGTCGCGGCGTCTTCCTATCGCCGCGCCCAAACAATCACACGCAGATATTCACGCAACGGCGGCTGCGTCGAAATGGAAGCGCGCGACGACCGCGCACTTATTACCCGACTACGGCAAAGCCAAAGGAGGGTTATGAGTTTGACAGGCTATGTATGTATGTATGTATGTATGTATGTATGTATGTATGTATGTATGTTCATCTGTACGCGCATAGCTCCTAAACTACTTATCAGAACTGAACAAATGAGGTATCGTTAGAAGCGTCTTGATCGTCCGCTGGTTATAGGCTATATGACGTGTCACCGAATCCAATGTGGCGCCCTCTGGCGGACAACAAAACCAAGATTTAAAAAAAAAATGAAGACAAGCATACCGTGTTTGGTATCATTTTAAAGGGGTTCACTAGTACCATTCAAATATATAATATTTAGTTGTGTTTTGTCACAAATTATTTAAAAAAAGAAAAGATTACCAAATAAATTAAGATACGCATACCGTGTTTAGTATCATTAGAAAGGGGTTCACTAGTACCTTTTAAATATATAATGCTTAGCTGTGACTCCAAAATGGTTTAAATAAAAAAAAATAGTTTAAAAACTAAAACCCGACTACAACAAAAAGTGATCTAAAAAGTACGAAACAAGAAAATATTTCACACAGAAATCAAGACATAGGTACAAAATAGTCAAGGTAAGCCGTGGTTGCATGCCATTATAATTCATTTACATCGCACTCATATGGGATACAGGCATGCAACCATGGCTTACCTTGACCATTTTGTACCTATGTCTTGATTTCTGTGTGAAATATTTTCTTGTTTCGTACTTTTTAGATCACTTTTTGTTGTAGTCGGGTTTTAGTTTTTAAACTATTTTTTTTATTTATGCATTCAATAGTGCGGCGCGCGAGCGCGGGAAACACACACGCGCCCCCTCGCGGAATTCACGTGACAACAGTGCAGTGTGATGTGATTGGTTGTAATTACTTTGTTCCTATTGGTTATACTTTTGTAAATTTGTTGTTTAAAATTAATGTACAGTTTTTTATTGGTTAAGCGAACATTATGTAAATAGTATAAAAGACGCGCTATTTTTCAAATAAATATATTACTTTATTATTACTTCTACACTATCAACGAGTATTTTCTTCAACCTTCTGATATCTCCAAGAGTCAATCAAGATCCTCCTAACTACCGCTAAATCACCGCCAAAGTGGTGAGATCACTAAAAAGGTGATTCTTTAGTTAATGCAGTTACATTTAACAAAGATTTGATATGGTGATCAACTAAAAGTCCGCAGTTATTATATTGGTTGAGCAACAAGTCCCATGCAACCTGATAATTATCAGAAGAAAATTCTATGGAATGTATAACTAGTTCTGCGCTGCCTTTTAGGGACGATTTGAGATAGTGAAACTTTTGTATATTGGCAATATCTTTTGAATTATGAACTAGTGAGGTGAATGTGTCTCTGAATTCCAGCCAGTGCTCATAAGAACCATCAAATGTAGGCATGGAGATAACGGGCAATTTCACGGAATATGTGTGATTGTTATTATGAGTGTGACATGATGAAATGTTGGGGGTTCGAAGGTGTGTTAAATCAGACAACCGACTTGAGTGAACGTATTTTAATAATTGCTATGTGGGAATATGATTTACAATGCGCATTAAAGTAAACTGCTTACTTAGCTTAAAATGATACTTATTTTCTAAAGGAGCATACTCACTACGTTATGCACTGTTAGGGAGCATACATACACTTCACCTCCGGGGGCGATGGAAAAAAAAAACGATCTAACGAGTTTTTTTTTCTTTCTTAAAATAAGTGTACGAGTACAAACCAACTTTATTAATAACAGTACTTTATACTTGTCTACCCAACAAACTGAAATAATAATTATAATATATTACTTACAACATTTTCTTCACATACATTGCAATGTATGTAGTTGTTATTATGTTATCTATTTCTACTTTTATCTAAACTACTAAAAACCTAAGTTAACAATAGTTTTAACTATGTAAGTACTACTTATACCTAAATAATATAACATAATTCTTATTGGAAGTACGGTCTTGTCCTATTTTTATGTACTAAGTCTATCTTATTATTTTTATATATTCTAATATTACAACCTAAATCATCCTTAACTCTAAAGGGACCTTCGAAAATTGCATCTAATTTACGACCTGTCTCATTTTTTAACAAAATTAAATCATTTTCCTGATAGACTATGGGATTAACTGATTTATCGTACAATTCCTTGCGTTTGTATTTATTACACAATAAATTATTTTTTGCCTCGGCATGGGCCAACTGTAAACGATATTTCAACTGCAATGGATAATTATCACTGTTGTACAATGGTTCTACAGACTCTGAAATTCTACTAGGTACTCGACAAAGTTTACCAAAAACTAGTTCGTAAGGCGTGTAATTTGTTTCGGAATGAACTGTATTGTTGAAACTGAAACACCAATATGGTAACCAATAGCTCCATGTATCTGTATGGTTTTCACATTGGATCCTTAAAAATGCACCCATAGTTTTGTGAGCATTTTCAAGAGCTCCTATCGATTGGTGATGGTAGGCAGTTGAGGATAATTTTTCAATATCAAGAAGTTTACATACCTGTTCCATAGTTGCGGAGACAAACTCAGCTCCTCTGTCTGTAGCTATTATTTCAGGAATTCCAAATATTAAAATAAAATGTCTTACAAATGCATTAGCTATGGACACAGTTTCTTTATTTTTTAATGGAATCGCTAAAACAAATTTAGATAATTCGCACTGAATCGTCAATATATAACAGTTCCCATCTATGTCTCTATCCAACGGACCCACTACATCTAAATAAATCTTTTGTAAAGCCGAGGACGCTGTAGTCGTAATTTCCATCGGTTCTTTGATGTAACGGATATACTTTGACTTCTGACACTTCGTACACTTTTTTACAAATGTTTGCACGTCCTTTTCTATACTCGGCCAATAATATCTCTTTTTGATAGTATTAACCATTCTGCGCACTCCAGCATGACCACTGGATGGCAGTAAATGAAAGTCATTCATAATAATTATTTTTTCTTTGTCATCACTTACTCTTTTCACTCCTCTTAAAATACATATTCGCGGTCCGGACCAATTTTCTAACTTCGATATCTCATCACAGACGTTTTTAATAAACTCTATATTATCTTTATTTTTAATGATACACACTTCTTCTATATGTAATTTTTTACAAAACAAACTTAATTTATGCACAAATTCGGCTCGCGTAAAATGTGCCTTGTAATCAAGATTGATGTAAATAATCTTTCTTTTAGCTAAAAATGCAAAACATTCGCTAACATCAGTTATCATATCATCGTTTCTCAATCTTTTTATTTCGCTACCTTCAATAAAAGTCATTTCGACTGAGTCGCACGGTTTTCTTAATATATCCACAACCCTTGGTTGGCCAGACCAATTGTCAGGTGATTTATTAAGATCCGCCTTCTCTACGTCTTTCTTATTTTTACTTAACTCATCATTGACCTTTCGATTTTGTGCTCTAGTCATCACAGCAACCACTTGTGCTTGCATATTCTTTAGATCGTCTGATGTTATACATATTCTAGACATAGCATCTGCAACTACATTTTCTTTCCCTCGTACATAAGTAATTTTAAATTTGTATTCTTCTAATGTCAAACGGAATTTAAGAAGCCTACTTGAAGGATCTCTCATGCCAAAAAGATAAACTAAAGGTTTGTGATCTGTCATTATCGTGAATTCTCTACCATACAAATACGGCCTAAAATATTTTACCGACCAAACTATTGCTAAAAGCTCTTTTTGTATAGTAGGATAATTCTTTTCCGCTTTATTCAAAGGTCTACTTGCATACGCTATTGGTCTGAGATCTTTATTGCAAAGTACGGCACCGACTGCAGTATTTGAAGCATCTGTTTGTAATTTGAATTCTTTATTTTCTGAAAAATCTGGATATTGTAGTATAGGTGACGAAATTAATGCATTTTTTAGATACTCAAAGGCATGTTGACAATCATTAGTCCAAACGAATGGTTCATTTTTCCTACATAATCTATTTAATGGCATAGCTATGTCTGAAAAACCTTTTATAAATTTACGATAATAGTTACAAAAAGCTACGAAACGCTTAACTTCATCTGCCGTTTTGGGTATAGGGTAGTGTTTCAATACGTTGGTTTTTTCGGGATCTGGTAAGACACCTTTCTCTGAAACAACGTGACCTAGATAAAGAATTTCTTTCTTCAGGAATTCGCATTTTAGAGGATTCAATTTTAAATTAACTTTTCTTAATCTTTCCATTATATTTATTAAGTTTTGATTATGATTTTGCAAATTTCTACCGAATACAATTAGATCATCCTGATATACTAAACATTTATCGTAAGTCAAACCAGACATTGCTACTGACATCATACGACTAAATGCGCTCGGACTTATCTTCAGTCCCATAGGTAATCGTTTCATTTGATATTGGCCTGTATTAGTCGTAAAAGCAGTTAATTTTCGACTGTTAGGCTCTAAGGTCACTTGATAATAACCTTGTTGAAGGTCAAGGTGAGTAAAATATACAGCTCCAGAAAGAGAATCTAAAATTTCATTAATGTTAGGTAAAGGAAACTTATCATCACAGATTGTCTCATTTAATTTTCTGTAGTCTACAACTAATCGCCATTTCTTATCAGTTCCTTCTTTACTCTTTTTCGGTACTAATAATATTGGACTTGACCATTCACTGTTGGATTCTTCTATAATATCATCTGCTATCATTTTATTAATCTGTTTAGCTATCTCTGGTTTTAACGCTTGCGGTAACCTATATGGCTTGACATATACAGGAGTGGAGTTTTGTTTTACGATAATGGATTGCTCATAAATATTTGTAGTGGTTAATTTATCTCCGTCGATGTAAAAATTATCAGAATATTTTGCGCAGATCGCTTCAATAGTCCTTCTCTCTTCATCATTTAAATAATCCAATTTGAGCTGAGATAACAGTGTTTGTATTCTAGAAGCGTCAATATTATTATTACTAAATTGACAAATTTTATAATCACTCAAAAATTGCATATTAGTTATGAAACTTGGTAAGTTTAATTCCTTTTCAGTAACGTTAAGAATCTTTATAGGGATCCTGTTATTTTTTACTGTGGCTATCGTATTTGCCAGATATACCTCCTTCGCTAACTCACGTCCACAGACAATAACGTCATCATTCTCATTTTTATCTACGTATATGTAATGAATTGACTCTGATCGAGCTGGAACAATCAGGTTGTTACTTCTCCTAATATGTTCATCAACGATATTTAAATAATATGTTTTACCATGATAATACAATGTTAAAATATTTGTACTTAAGTTAATATTTGTTTGGTACTTATTTAAAAAGTCTAACCCTATAATTCCGTCTGCCTTTAATGGTAACGAGTCAAAAATTATAAAAGAATGCTGAAATATTTCATTGTTATGCTCCAAATTTAAATCAACTAAACCTCGAGAACGCCTTTGTCCACCGATTCCATTTATCAAAGTTTCATCTTTTCTAACGATTACATTTCTTGGTAACGCTTCACTTTTAATAATGGATAAAGAAGCGCCTGTATCAACGAGCCAATAATATTTAATGTTATTAATGTTAAAAACTACATATTTTGCATTGCCTAAATTTGATAAAACGCAATGTTTAAGAACGAAAAAACTGGCTTTCCGATTCCTTTTTATCTTTATTGTCACTCTCGCATGGCTTATTGTTTTCGTACTGATCCGCTAAACAAACATTCTGGTTATTATTTCTAAAATATCTTGAACCCCTAATACGATAGTTATATCTATTTCCGTTGTTGTACCTATTTCCGTTATTGTACCTATTTCCGTTATTATACCTATTTCCATTATTGTACCTATTTCCGTTATTGTACCTACTACCGTTATGTCCTCTGTTGTTACCACGCCATGTATGGTAATGATTATTGTAATTTTCGTACTGACCACGATTTGAACTATTAATATATTGACCACGATTATTATTGAAATGACGATGACCTTGTCCCCTTGTCTTATTGAAACCTCGTCCATGTCTAAATGCATGCAAAACATTACCTGGCGATGACTGGCATGCTGTATCTTCATCTTTGGCAGCTTGGATTGCATCTTTCAGGCTGCTGTAGTTCCTGGCGGAGATGATCGTGCCCAATTTTGAACTGCGTAGTCCTTCTGAAAACCGTTTAATGGCAAGTTTTTCATTCAAAGGTTTTAAAACTCCAAATGCGTTTGAATTACCATCTGACTGAGATATTGTTAGTTCGGTAAACAGCTTTTCTACTTCTGTACCATAGTCCTCGATACTATTTGAACCCTGTTGTACATTTTGCAAACTTGTCTGTAGGGCTGTAAAGGATTTTCGGGTCAATAGATGGCATTTTAAATCTTTAATTAGGTCTTGACAAGTCTTATAATTTCCTGTAATGCGTAACTTGGCATTTTCGGACAATCTACTTTTAAGGACAAATGTAATAAGTAATGTCTTACCTTTTTCGTCCAGCATATCCGCATACATCTCGATCGAATCTATCAAGCGTTTAGTTGTCCCCTCAGTATTGTCCATTGCTGGAAGCAAACTACACGCCACTTTAAGGTCAAACTCCATTTTTTCAGAAGTGATTTTAGGGAAAATACACAAACTATTAATTTCCTCAAAAACTATCCTAATATTCTGAAAAATATCCAATGCCGATGCAACTAAATTCGCATCCTTGCCTTTTTCTAAAAGTAATAATATTTTTGCACATTCGTCAAAAATGTTTTTCGCCTCACCTAACTTCGTCTCAATAACTTGACCTTTATACCTAGTCTGTCCCTTCTTAATTAAGTATTTTCTAATATCTACCAAAACATTATATTTTTCTAACAAAACATCAATCATAATAAAACATTACTTAATACATAATAGGCTAATTATTTTCTAAATGCAGAAACAAAAGAATCATATTGACGTTATTACTGCGAAACGGCACACAAGAATTTCACACGTTGCAGTTTTAGCCGCGAGGTATCATATTCACTGAGTCTTCGTGCACTATTTTATGTCGTTTAAGTTTTTGCGTTATAAAACAAATAGGTATGAGTCTGTCTGCAATCACTAACTTTTTTATAGAATTAACTTGAAACTGGCTTTGATGCTTGAATTAGTTAACAGGTGTACCTTCCACTCGTCCACGTAGGGATGCCCTTATGCGCTGAATTGCGTTGAATCCGATTTCTTCTTGTATCCATTGTCGATGGCAGCTTCGGTAGTATTTCAGGAAAAAGTAAATTACCAGGAGAGATATGACAGCAAGAATAATGATGGTGACCGTGCTCAGCCGCTCCATGTGTCCTCCGATGTTCTTCAGAAGGGCGTCATTGTTTCCACCAGCCGCATTTTGATTTAGAAATACCTCGTCGTTTTCTATTTTGGAGTTACACATTTTGAAAATCGTCACGCAACAAAAACTTTGCCTAATCTGCCCCTTGGCAGACCCTAAGGCAGGGTCGCCATGAAATGTTGGGGGTTCGAAGGTGTGTTAAATCAGACAACCGACTTGAGTGAACGTATTTTAATAATTGCTATGTGGGAATATGATTTACAATGCGCATTAAAGTAAACTGCTTACTTAGCTTAAAATGATACTTATTTTCTAAAGGAGCATACTCACTACGTTATGCACTGTTAGGGAGCATACATACACTTCAATGACTTGGAGCAGTCGGCAACCTCATCAGCGTTCAGCATACATTCAGCAAGTGATATTAAACTATAGTAACTATCTTCAAACTGTTCTCTTTGATTTAATTGTTCGCCTAATTCACTATCAGAAACTCTTTCTTCTATTTTAGTTTGAATGTCGTTAAATTCAGAAAATAAGGTAGTGCATCCTTGAATCCTCAACTTTAAATCAATGCGTTTTTGATTGGGAAAGTCATGATCACAATCTTTTAAAGACTCTAAATAATTATTAAATTTGGTAAGCCTGCCCTTAATTATACCACGTTTCCTAACTAAATCACGAACTAACTCACTACTCTCTCAACTTAGCAAATTAGGAGATTTGTCACGGGATTTAGCTGAGTCAATAGGCATTTTGGTGGTCAGTGAAAACAGGAGTAGGTACTCACGGTTTTACAATCGTCAGCTCAATCACACACGGCACTGATGCTAGCAACGTCACCAGGTTGGTAATTGACTGGAAATCCGATAATCCGAGAATACTATGCGGTACTGAAATAAGAACACCGACACACTATAGCACCAAATAGAGCTCAGGATATGATGGAAAGGAATAAGGAATGGCCCCACCGATTGCGTATTATTTATGATGAATCCTTTTGCGTTTTCTTCTCAATCCGCCACGTGCAAGGGGTCACCAACCAAAGGTCACTCGGCGATCTTGTAGGTATGAAATGTCCCATAAAATGTTCGGTTCGAAGGTCCAAAATGTAGCAGCAGCGGTGAGGTTTGTGAAAACTTTGTGATGTATATAATGTTGAGGAATTTAAATAAGAAAACGATGCGTTGGTTTAACGAACAAAATCTGTAATGGTCATTTTTACACTATTCGAGGAAGGGGGACTGGGCACAATATTTTGAAAAAAAAACCAATCACGGTCGAGACATAACATAGGTATGACGTGGAGTATTGTGTCGTTAATTGCCGCCAGATGTCGCTATCGGTATATAAGTGCGTTTATGGAGTTGGAGTCCAGAACACTATTCAATATATAAATGTGATTGTTTTCTGCTTCTGATAAAGTATCAGAGTAAGGAAAGGCACACCGCATGAGCTTTCCTATGTTTAACTTTAATAAGGTGTTCACATCATCCACTATGTCTTTTTTAGTAATACCAGTACTTACTATTACCTAAAAGTAGAACCATTGTACAGTAATGGTCTATGTTTGTATTTACAATTCTCTTAATTATTTGTTTAAAACTAATGTTATGGTAACTATGATTGGTAAAACTATGACTAAGGTAATTGTGTAGTATTTTCCCAAATCCTGAACCTAATTCATCACAAAATAAAATAGTTTTATTAGTTTCCAGGTTTCCTGTGTATTGACACAGGTGTTTGCTGGAAGAACCAATACCGGTGAAACCATGTCAAGCTGAGGCTGAGGAGATGGTGGTTGGTTGGCACTACTGCAGGAAAGATTATTAGTCAAATTCTCGTACTTCTCAGCATTGTCCTTCACCAGGTCCAGTAGTTCCCCAGCCTCAAACAAGCGTTCACTTAGTTGATGTTGTGACGATTCATACTTTTCAAAAATATCCTTCAGCATGTGTTCTTTGTGTAATAAATCATTATAAAGGAGTTGAATATCCGTGTCATATTTTTGGAACGAAGTTCCTTATCGCGCGTTGTGAAAGGGGGCTAGACGGAAAAAAATCTTACGAAAAGTTGTCACGACACTTTTTGCTATACCTACTTCACAAACGCAGACAATTCGAACAGAAAAATTGAATCGTTGGAACTGTCAAATAGAGTTCATTATTAGTTTGTTGAATGGCGGCTTTTCTATGAAAATATTGGAGCGAATAAAAACCTTATTTTTACACATTAACCGTGAAATTCGGTTGCACATAGCTCCTATTGTCCGGTCGGGCACCAGCCTATACGTTTCTCAGAATGATTTTATCATACCTAGTTTGGTAAAATTTCAATTTTTAACCGTTTACGTTTACAAAATAAAGTCCGAATTCGCTTTTCGTAGAATATGTTTATGTATTTAAAGGCGGCGCGGCGAACTCTTAGAACTAGGTACCTACGGCGATATGTTTAGTACCTAAGTTTATTCGCTCAAATAGTGGCGGTACCTACCTCAATGACATCGGAATTATCATTGCGTGATAATTCCGATGATAACGACCTACGAGATAAGTCCACCTTTCACTGTGAGACTGTGTGGATTGTGAAAACGAGTGTAAATTTTAAGTCGATAATTAAGCCATAGAATACGTAGGTTAGGTAGGTAGGTAGTTACTGTACCTACTTCTATGTTTTGTTTAGTAGGTACCTATTGAAAGTTTGGGTTTGGTAATCATGAGCTTTCTATCGGTCGCGGTCGTCAGTAGGTAACCACTGCACCTTATCGCTCTAGGTCACAGAGTACTTTTCTCTAGGTTTTACTAGCGACAATAATATTTATTTTGATTTGATTAAAATGTTTTGGTTTAAATTAAGCCAGTGGGAGCTTAGGTGGGTACCTAGGTAGGTAGTGGTACTTACTTTTATCATTGGCGAATTATTTGTAGTTGTAAGTAGGTAAGTGAGTAGGTACCTACTCTTTTGCTAGAAAAAGAAAGGCAGGCAGGCGTATAGGTTACCTATAGCACCTATAGGTGCTACAGGTAACCTATTTAAATAAATTAGAGCTATTCACAAACACAGTTTTAATCAACTTTGGCTTAATTAAAAAACTTACCTATTAAGTATAAAATTTACACTTCCCTGTATCGAAGCAACTGCTCAATATGGAGTCCATTTCGCTCGATACATAAACGGGCACGTTTAATTAAATTGTATTTTAATTACATTATATTTGTTAATAATAAAAAAAAAAATATTATAACTTAAAAAAAGAAAAATTTTATTACAATTCCTTCACTAATTAATCGAAAGGAACTTCGTTCCATCCGGGTGTCCCTTGACACCTCTCAAGTTTTTTTCCTACATTTATCTAGTTCAACAGTACAAATAGGTATTTAAGTCTTTTGATAGGGTGACACGTTGCTTTCTAAGGGAAAGATTTAATTTTAAAAGATTTTGTTTTTTGATTGATTTTTGTGCCCGTTTAATGAATTTCTTGACTTTAATATATTTCTTTAGTTTTTTGTGACTCATAACAATGGGACATAATGGCATGGTATCATCACCAGTCAAAACTATGGTTACCGCTGGCTCACACACTGATTTTGACCTACTGCCTACCAACTCCTTGAACAGGTTATCGGTGTTCACAGCCTGTTGCCTGACTTTGACCGATTCTGAGTGAGATAGGGCCTTATGGGCATCACACAATTCATGTTGAAGTTCTGTAATTCGGTTTAAAGCTGGTTTGTGGGTGTCACTGCACTCTTGAAATGTTGTTAACTTAAACTGTAATTGAGTGTGTTGGTCAGCTAAGTCCATGTGTTGTGTATGTAGCTCAGCCAGTTTATTCTTAAGGAAGGTGTTTTTGTCTACTATATTCTTCACTTCCACCTCGCTGTCATCTCTTTCCTGGAGCAACTGTTTACATAAAGCTTTAGAAGCCTCGAGGTCCTTTAGTGTAGCTCTAAGTTTTGCTTCCATCTCTTTGATTGTAGCACTGCGGGTCATCATTTTCTTTAAAATATCAGTCACCTGGAAAGTGTGTAATGAAGTGCAGCTAAATGATTGTGAAAAAGAAAATGTTTCTTGTTTATATTAATAGGAGGTACCTAGGTGGTAGGAAAAAAAAAATGTTTTAAATGAAAATAAGTATTGAGTTGGGAACAGAAAGATAATACAATTAGATGAGGCTGTTAGAATTGAAGGGAATGTTAAACATAAATAAAGTAAGATGAATAGGTGGGTACAATACCTACAATAGTAACACTTTAATGTTAAATTTTAAGTTTCTACAAGTTTAGGGCACATTACAAGTTTGCAAGTTTTATCTAGGGTTTATAATTATAATTACATACAAATAATATTAAGCCTATTATGTGTAGTACACTATGAAGTGTTTACTGTCTGGGCGAATGTTTCGTCGTCGATTTTGCTTCCACAACTTGTCAAGCAAAAGGAGACATAAACCGAGCCAGTGTGTGATGGACGTAGCTCAGAGACCTGAGCAGTATTTCGTGATGTTCAGTGGTATGTTTATACAACTTAGATAAAACAAAATACTCCCCGGGTTCGATGATATTTCAAATCCTTCATCCGTTATAGTGGTGACTTGACAGCCGGTTTTTGTTATGCTTGTTGTGCGAAGTTTTCGCGACAATTACACTGCATATGTACTGTACGTATAACTAATCACTTAATTTTAGTTATATAACACTAATTCACCTAAATTAAAGACTTTTACACATTTTGCAAATTAATGTTGTATCCAATAGGATTGTGAATCTGAAACTTGTCATTTGAAAGCTTAGTACATGTCCATGTGAATACTACAAACACAGTATAAATAATTCTCTTCGGTCTCGAGATTGTAATCATCATCATCATCTGCCTAGCCCTTTTTGAACTATATTGGGGTCGGCTTCCAGTCAAATCGGATGCAGCTGAATACCAATGTTGAATACCCGAGATTGTAATATAGAAAAGTAAAAAAAAACAAGAAGGTAAAAGCTATATCGGTCAATGTAGGTAGGAACTAGTAACCCAAAACAAAAAATAAAAAAACAGTTCAAAGTGTCAGGTGATTATAGCCACGTAATAATCACCTATGACTTTTTTAAATTTAAAATAGATTTACGAAACTATGCGTCTTTTAAGCTAATTACTGAACATCAGTAATTTAATTTATTACATAGTGGATGAATAAGTACCTAGAAACTAGTCATTAACACATCGGTCGTTTATTTAGAACGAAAAGAAAAAGAAATAAATGCTATATAGTCACGAGAAAGTGAATTAATAGTTCCTATAATTATTTTCACTGCAGAAAAAAAAAACTTGAGAGGTGTCAAGGGACACCCGGATGGAACGAAGTTCCTTTCGATTAATTAGTGAAGGAATTTTATTACAATTTTATTACAATTCCTTCACTAATTAATGTGATGCGTTAAAGTGAATTTAAGTGGCTTTAAGCCAGGGCAAAAAAAGCGAGGAATGAAAAGTTATTATGGCTGCTTACATTGTAAGTAAGTAATTTTAAAGATTAACATTTTCTAACATGTTAGTACAATGCGTAGTTATTTAGATAGAAAGACCAATAAATTATTTCTGCGCCATCTATTGGCCGTTCGTAATTCGATCTCGAAGAGCACAGTTGCGCCAATAACGTTAATAGATGGCTCTTAAATCAAATGAATGACGAAATGTCAAATGTCGTGACAACTTTTCGTAAGATTTTTTTCCGTCTAGCCCCCTTTCACAACGCGCGATAAGGAACTTCGTTCCAATAAGTTCAGTACTAACATCTATATTCTTACATTAACATGTTTGCACAATCGTTAGTCTCCAAATCAAATTGTAAGACGCCATCCTATTCATGTTGTTTTTGGAAATTATTTTCTCATAATATGTTAATGACGGTAGTTTGATTAAATAAAATAATTCGTAGTTAGTCAGGAAAAGAAAGTAAAGTACGTAGTGTATTCCGCAAAAGCCTTTTAAATACCAGTAGGAATTTAAATGAAATCCACTCTTTATTAAAACTTTATTGTGAACGTGGAGAAAAAGAAAATTATGAGAATTCTCTTACGATCCCACTTCTGAATTGTAAGCCACAGCTCAGAAATAAAGGGGATAGAAACAGAAAGTCAAATTGATAGTTAAAACACAAACATACTTATTTCCTTTTCCACAATAATTATATGAACACTGAAATCAACAAAATAATAAGTCCTGTACTTACGTTGCTAAGATCTATTTAAAATTCCACTATTCCACCGGTTTGCCACGCTACTTTTCTAAAGGTGTCAAGTGTCAACTCACCAACTGCTCGGCGTCTCGAACAAGACAAGAAGGCCGGTTGATAGTTGTCTCGTATAGAGAATGACTTACGAAAGAATAAACGAATGTAAGATTGAGTGACATACGATTATTAGTCGAATAATAGTAGGTGTTGCCAGGTACAAGCTAACATAATATTTCTGGTTCTTGTATTTTTATTTCGACTATTTCAAGGACTATTCCTTGAAATATATATGTTTAATTCAACTATTTGAATTAAACATATTTCACAGAAACACAATTCAATGTATTTTTAATATCACATTTTTTGTTTAACAAACTTATCAAACAGTAGAATTATTTTTTAACGAATATTGTTTGTTCGGTGTATTTTCCATGGAATTAATTTTACAATGAAGATGTATATAAAAACACAATAACAAAAATATTGTCTTAAAAAGTCAATATTCTGTCTCTTAAGATACAGGATACCCTAGTTTAAGAGACAGAGTTTAATTTATTGTGTACAGATTTCTACAGCATCCAACTGTTTTTTTAATGTAAATGTTGTTTACCAATTAGAAACCCTTATAAATGTAATCTTAGTACATTTGTCTGTATTTTTGGAAATAAAGATATTTATTATTTTATTATTAACTATTATATGTTGTGCTACAAAAGTTAATGACAGAAACGAATCTCTGCGAAACCGACTCCACGTAGGTAGTCTTGTCTGCCCTACACCTAGAGTATTAGAGTATATTCATCTATGTGTGGATCCATCTTTAACTAACGATCCTAATACCAAATCTTACTTTATTATCAGTGATTTTTACCTACTCGACACTGACTGATTGGACCATGGGAATCATGTAAACGCACAGCCGCCGAAATTTATTGAACTTTATCAATTTAATAGTTAGCTCTCTGTTAAGTACCAAACACCGACGATGGTCTCTAGTACTTCATTTAGTTGTACTATGTGTATACTAGTAGGTTTTAAATGAAACAACCACTATATACTGTTCTATATGCAAGTTATATTTTCGTAAAATTCACAGGACCCTAACCAAATCACTGCGACGAAACCATATCGCGATCTATTTCGACGCCAACGCCATCTAGTTACGTCTTTGGCAACTTTAACAAATTAATTGGTTTTGTTTGACATAACGAGTGGGTTTGATCGTGAACATACCGCCCACCAAGGACATTACTGACAGAATGTCCTTCTTGAACTAAGTTAGGGATCTGAATGTATTACTAACATTTTGACCTTAGTTTGAAGTTTAAATACAAATATAAATAATTTTTACATGCAGTAAACTTAGAGCTATTTATAACAAATGATGCTTAAACTAACACTGTGTATAAAATGGTCTGTTGTAAAATATTTTAAAATCTAACAATAAATTGATCTGATACAGTAAAATTCTATAAATTAAAAACTTAACAATAACATGTAAATATAAAAGGTTGTAAGGATGTATAAACATTGATCTAAAATAAAAATAATTAAAACTTAAACAATTCATTGATCTGAGTACACTGGTAAAATACAAAGTTTGGAGGTTGGCCTCTTAATAATAGAAGATTTGGTACGTAATGTGACCACACGAGTGATATTATCATCACCGGGATGTTTTTGGACTACGCGACCTAACAGCCAACGACTTGGCGGCAAGTCGTCTTCTTTAATCAGTACAATGTCCCCTATTTTAGGCTCAGGAATTTTTGAAGACCATTTGTATCGATTCATTAGGTTGGACAAATATTCTTGAGACCAGCGCTTCCAAAATGACTGTAGCATTCTTTGAATAAATTGCCACCGTGTTAAATTGCTGACATTTGTGCTCTCATATTTGTTGTCTGGTACACTAATTACCGGCTCGCCGATAAGGAAGTGTCCAGGAGTTAAAGGTAACAGTTCACCAGGATCATTAACATTCATGACACTCATTGGACGCGAGTTTAAACAAGCTTCCACTTGATTGAGGAGTGTGCTCATTTCCTCATTTGTTAAAGTAGCGTCACCGATGACCCGCTTGAGGTGAAACTTTGTGGACTTCACCGCTGCCTCCCATAGACCGCCGAAATTAGGACTATGGGGAGGAATGAAGTGCCACTCAGTACCGTTGGCTTCAAGTTGTTCTGCTATTGATGCTTGAATGGATGCCAAATGTTGCAACTCTCTAGAGGCGCCTACAAACGTTGTACCATTGTCGCTCCATATTTTGGCACAATGACCTCGCGGCGACACAAAACGTCGGAAGGCAGCTAAAAAGGCTTGGGTGCTCATGTCGCTAACGACTTCTAAATGAAGAACACGGGTGGACATACACACGAATAGACATATGTAGCCCTTGTACGACCGGTGTCCACGACCCTTCGTTGTCCTGATGTTTATAGGGCCAGCGTAGTCAACACCGCTATGTAGAAACGGTCGCGCTGGAGTGCATCTAACACTTGGAAGGGAACCCATAATTTGGCTCTTGATGCTGGCACGCTGTTTAGCACATGTTACACATGTGCGCACATGGTGTTTGACCAGATTACGAACTCCAATGACCCAATAAGCTGACCTTAAATAATTCGACATCAGCTGTGGACCCCCGTGTAGAGTTTTAAGATGGGCATCTGCCACTATAAGGGTTGTCAGATGACTAGAGTTGGGTAATATAATTGGGTGTTTCATCTCTTCACTCAATGGAGCTTTGTCGAGTCTCCCTCGAACTCTGATAATGCCCTTTTCGTCAAGATATGGACTAAGTGAGTTTAGTTTACTAGATTTTAGTTGTAAATAGCCTTTGTCCTGTAATTGTAAGTATTCTATTGAAAATATTTCCCTTTGTGTTTGTCTGATACAACATTCTAAAGCAGTTTCTAGTTCTAATTTTTGTAAATAGTTTGGTTTAATTGCATTATTTTTTAAAAATCGTCTACAATATGCAATAACTCTAACAAGTTTTTGTAAAGACGAGTAACGCTCAAACATTGACTGTTCTGGAACTACAGCAATGTGTGTTTTTGGTGATTCCTCCAAGTTAGTATTTGTCTCATTTGACCTGTTGTACTCTATAACATTTGCTGTCAGAAACGGCGGTCCGGAAAACCAATGAGTGTTGTATAGCAGTGCGCTTGGTAATATACCTCTTGAGGCGCAGTCTGCTGGATTATCCTTGGTTTTCACATGGAACCATTGAGATGCCTTCATGTTGGTCAATATTTCTGAGGTACGGTTGGCCACGAACGTCTTCCATCTGCTTGGATGGCTGTTGAGCCAAGCCAACACCACGGTCGAATCTGTCCATGCCCAGATTTTG
The DNA here is from genome assembly GCA_947361185.1 of Charanyca ferruginea. Taxonomy (NCBI): domain Eukaryota; kingdom Metazoa; phylum Arthropoda; class Insecta; order Lepidoptera; family Noctuidae; genus Charanyca; species Charanyca ferruginea. Next base: position 6,015,441 of record OX376080.1, on the reverse strand, counting down.
TCTCTTGAAATATTGAGGACATCTGATGTTTCTGTCAGAAGATTTGACAGTAGAACTGCTCCACACAGCTCTAACCGAGGTATGCTTACCTGTTTAACGGGAGCTACTCTGGTTTTTGCAACCAACAACGAGATTTGTACTTTACCTGCAGCATCTATTGCTCGTAAATAAATTACAGCTGAATATGCTGTTTTGGAAGCGTCACTGAAGCCATGTAGCTCGAGCTCGTCGTTTGACTTCGTGCCGAGCCAGCGAGGTATCCGAATTTTGCTAAGTAGTGATAACTCTTCGCGGTAAGTACCCCACTCTTTTACTAGTTCAGTGCTTAACTCTTCGTCCCAACTAACACCTGCAAGCCACAATTTTTGAATAAATATTTTTGCTAACACCACACTAGGAGCTAACCAACCTAGTGGGTCAAACAACCGAGCTATGTCTGAAATAATTGATCTTTTGGTTACAGGTGCAGTCGTCGGCGGCGGAAGATTCACCGAGTATTGGAAGTTATCTTCGTTGCGGTTCCAGGTAAGACCCAAAATTTTGATAGTGCTATCTAATTTGATTTCTAACCCTTTCTCTTCTTTGTAATCTATTTCTTCTAATTCATTATTTTGTATGTTATTATATTGTCCTTTTGTTTTGTCCTTATTTTCAGTTGTACTAGCTTGATCTGGTTGTTCTTTAACTTCATTTCTTTCAATCTCATCTATTCTTTTTAATATTTCCTGACTATTACTATTCCATTTTTGTAGTATAAATCCACCCTTTCCTAATAATTCTCTCATTTGCTTGTAAATGTCTATGCCCTCTTCTACACTGTTGCACCCTGTCATTAAATCGTCCATATAGAAACAAGTTAAAACCTTGTTTGCAGCAAGTGGATAATTTTTTCCTTCATCAGCAGCAATCTGGTGTAAGGTTTTGACTGCCTGGTGGTATGGCGCAGAAGCTGTTCCAAAAGTTACTGTCAAAAGCTCGAAGTCTTGGATTTCTTTATCTGGGCTGTCACGCCAGAGTATTCGTTGGAACATTACATCCTCTTCTGCTACCTTTACTTGCCGGTACATCTTAATGATATCCGCGACAAGTCCAATTAAATGCACTCTCCATCGTAAAACCGTGTGACGTAAATCGGCTTGCAATGTCGGGCCAACCATGAGCGTATCATTTAATGACACTCCGTTGCTGTTCTTTTCCGAGGCATTGAAAACCACACGTACTTTGGTGGTGGTTTTGTCGTTCCTAATAACTGCATGATGTGGTAAATACACTGCCTCTTCCCTTTTACTATCATTTTTCTTCACGGGCCTCATATGTCCTAATTCTAAATATTCATTTATTACTTCTGTGTATTTTTCTTTTAACTGTTCGTTCTTTTCTAATCTTTTTTCTAATGAATGAAATCTTGCTTTAGCTATGCCACGCGAATTTCCAGATTTGCAAGGAGGATTTTCGTCTCTGAAAGGTAACCTGACTATATATCTTCCATCGCTATCTCTCTTAGTTGTTTCACTATAGAACTCTTCACATTTTCTTTCCTCTGGTGTAAATAACTTTTTTGAACTAATATGCTCCTCTATTTCCCAAAATTTCCTTAACATATCCTCTTCTTTAACTTGGCAATGCATTACCTTTAAATTATTTAATTTATTATCCGAACTGTTTTTGCTTTCAGGACCAACAGCCCCAGACAAGATCCATCCTAATGAAGTGCTCTGTGCGATAAGTGTCCCAGAAGGACTCTTAACTAAACCTTCTTGTATGATGCAACTATAAACATCAGCACCCAACAGAATATCGATTTTGTTGGGTGTGTTAAACTCTGGATCTGCTAAACACAGATTATTTATTGCTAACCAGTCGAAGGTACCTTCGTTAAGGCTTCGCTCGGGTAGGTAAGAGGTGATCTTATTTAAGACATAGGCGCTCAATAAAAACTTAAAGCTTGGATCGACGCGAGATTTTATTGTTAGTTGTACCATGTACTTTGTCATGGTTCATCTATTATTGCCCAATCCTGAAACAAACCCTTGAATGGGGATCTTTTTTAAGCTCAGATATTGAACTGTGGCCTCTGTAATGAAACAGGCCTGCGAACCCTGATCGAGTAACGCTCGGACTGTCTGGTATTCACCCGTTTTTGACGAGGCTTTTATTAGCGCAGTGGCTAATAAAACCTGTCTGGGCTTTGATACCTTACCTGTGGACAAGCAAGAAACTATCTGAGTAGCGCTAGTACTAGGACTAGCACTATCAGTAGCAGGCTTGTCTTCAGGGTCATGTCGTTTGTTGTCCGACTCACCGCTAATATGAAGCAGCGAATGGTGGCGCCTTTGGCACACTCTACACTTGGTGTTCTTTTTACAGTTGTGAACTGTGTGGTTGCTACCTAAGCAGTTAAAACAAATTTTATTTTTGCTAACAAATTCACGCCTAGCTTCAAGTGACTGTTTAGCAAAACCTTTGCAAAAACAAAGCTTGTGACTCTCAGAGCAGAATTCACATTTCATGTGTGCTGATGCGCTTGTGGCTAGCATGGTTTTCGGCGTATGATTGTTTGAACTGTTATTGACCTGGTGACCTGAACCCTTTTTTGGTTCTATACACTCAAACGCACGGAAACGTTGCTCTAAAAACCTTTTGAACTGATCAAATGTAGGAAATTCATTGCTACTATCGCTACTACTGACACTTAACTCCCATTGTTTACGCGTTTCAGGATCTAACTTGAACGTCGCTATGTGAATAATAATAACGTCCCATGTAGTCACATTTATACCTAAGTTTGCTAACGCACTTAAACAGTCACTGGTGGTATCCAATAACTCCTTTAATGATGTCGCCGATTCAACTTGCATACGTTTGATACCAAATAGCCTTTTCAAAATACAGTTAGCGAGGTATCTTTTGTTGCTGTATCGCTTGTCCAGCAGATCCCAGCACTGGCTGTAGTTAGCGTCAGTTATTGGAGTATTGCGTATAAGTTGCTCAGCTTCACCAGTAAGATGACTCTTTAGATAGTGCAGCTTTTGTACATTATCTAAAGATTCGTTTTTATGGACTAATGATACAAAAAGATCATGAAATGTTGTCCATTCTCCATATTTACCAGAAAACATTGGTATGGAGATCTTGGGCAACTTAACTAATGAACTTACTTTAGGTGCACCACTAAAAGAACCATCACTATTTGGTGCAACCCTAATTTTATTGAGCGTTGTTTTCAATAGGCTTTTGTAACTTATGTAAGTATCTTCGGTTGTATCGTAAATATCAACAATTTTTTGATCAATATCATCTAATTTAAAGTTCTGGTAAATTTTAGTATTTGTACCCTTAAACGAATCCCAATCTTTTTCCAACAATTCTTGTCTAGTCTCAATATATTCGACCGTTAATCTTTCTTTCGGACTCTTTTTAAAATTAACTAATCCCTTAACAATAACATTTTGAAAGCCCTTTAACACGTTAATTAATCCCTCCATATTTGAGACAATTAAAAATGATAACGGTAAAAATATAAATAAAAAATAAACTTACTTTAAACGGTGTATAAATTGATTTAAAGTTTGAGTAAAGTTGATGTATATTGATTGAACAAATATAAATTCATAAACGAATCAACAAATGTAATAAAACAATGTTCTAAAATGAAGCAAAGCTAAGATTAAATAAAATAACTACAAGTTCAGTAATGACACAAATATTCTAAGTTCTAATTAGTCGCTCAAAATTTTACAAGTGTTTGCAACTTTTATATATTCTGGCGGAAATCGGGCATAGGTTCCCCGTTCCGTCGTTTTTTAAGAAACTATTCTAAGTTCTAAATTATCATGCACACAAATAAATAAGTTTCTAAAACTAAAGGTAACTTTTCTAAGTGTAAAAATCTACTTAAAATTCTACAAGTCCAAAAATCTTCACAAAACTACTAAGTTAAAATCTTCTAATAAATAAGGTTCAAAGTTGCTTGGCTCTAATTGTCTGCGTATGAATTAAAATTGTACTCACAGCTTCACTTCACTCACTCAAACACTTTGGTTGAACTTGGAGACGCGACGGTGGCGCCCTCTGTGGCGACACGGTGAACTCGGTGGATGTGACTTCAGTCTTCTGATGTCACATTGAACTCGATGGCGTGACGTCGTTCTTCTGACGTCACGTTGAACTGGCCGAGAGTGACGTGCTTGATCACTTCTCGGTTGAACTGGATGTAAGTGGCGCCCTCTACAGTGTCACTGTTCTACCGCTACGGCTGGACTCGTCCACTACACTGGGCACTGTCGCTGCCGGTGCGGCTACCGTGGGCGTGTAGTACAATACGGTCAACGTAACTTGGCGCGTCTGAAGTTAGCTGTTTGGCTGCGCAATGGAACTTTTAGGAACGAAATTGTCTACTGCGCAGCTAATCGGCTAACTTCAGACGCGCCAAGTTACGTTGACCGTACTGTACCTTGCCGCAGCGATCCACTGCGAGTACTACGGGGGAGCGGTCCCAATGCTGGGTCCGCTAACTCAAAAAAAGGTAAAGTTATCCGGCTCGAAGGACCAATGTTAAGTACCAAACACCGACGATGGTCTCTAGTACTTCATTTAGTTGTACTATGTGTATACTAGTAGGTTTTAAATGAAACAACCACTATATACTGTTCTATATGCAAGTTATATTTTCGTAAAATTCACAGGACCCTAACCAAATCACTGCGACGAAACCATATCGCGATCTATTTCGACGCCAACGCCATCTAGTTACGTCTTTGGCAACTTTAACAAATTAATTGGTTTTGTTTGACATAACGAGTGGGTTTGATCGTGAACACTCTCAGTTAAATATCTTAAAAAACAAATTCGTTCGAATACTTTACCTACCTGTTTATATCAAATTTTACTGTCAGGTTGTATGCAATGCGCTCCTAGACCCCGATGGTCATCAACTCATCATCCAGTTTTTCTGTATTGACTTGTCTGAATACGCAGTACACTAAAATACCGCTCGGAGTAAAATTGACTCGGATTTGATATTCTCTCATCTTGACTCTGACTAAGCTGTTACTGTCTTCTATTAGACATTAGTACCTGGGCGACCGAGCGCTGTTTTAGATTTTGTGATTTTAAAAAAAACAATACTCAACTAGATCGATTTATAGTCTATCCACGGAAGTTGTATGCGCGGCTTTAAAATCTTTAGATTCCTATTAAATCCTGTGTGAACTACAGGACGCATTTGAACATCGACATTTCGAACGCACATTGCGGTCCGGGAAGACCTCCAGGACCTCTCCTGTCTGAGGGCCGGCTGTTTTAAAATAAAAAATGCCTAATTGCTTTGAATCTTTGATGCATTTGATGGTTTTGTGTCGACCAGTGTCGATCGTCCTATGTGAATTTTCGTATCGCAGGACGCCTGACGTTATCCGTTCAAATATTATAACAACGATTGATTTTGTCCACATGAACGTATAGTTTATTATTTTCTATAGGTACTTAGTTCAATATTAGTAACCATAGCCAATATTAGCATTTTAGTTTACATCTCTAGTTTCATATATTGGCAACATTATTTTTAAACTTCGTGACTTCCTGTAGTTCCTGTTTCCTTTATTATAGAAAATATTCTTGGTCATGTGCCAGATGTGCTCATAAAGAATATTAAAAAAAAGTTTTAATTTTCAAAATTAACGCATTTGATTTCGAACTTGCATTGCGTACTGGTCCATCGAATTAGTGCTACAGTCGGATCAGTGCATTTGGAAGTGATATTTCGTCTTGCACGTGTGCATGGCGAGTGTGTTCGGCACGCGTTGCCCTGGCGGAGCCTCACCCTGCTCATACTCATAGTTCAAGTGAACATCCCGACTGCATCAGTTCCAGCATTGCATCAACGTGAGATCGCTAATTGTGAGCGCTTTTCATCATCAAGTTCGTACATTTTACAATACCTAACATTTCTTCAGTTGCGGCGGTAGGTAGGTACATTATAATAATTACGCTTTATCGGAAAAGTTTGACACCTGCCACCGACTTGTCAAATTGACGTTGTCAATTCAAAATTAGCTACGAACAACAAGTTTCTGAGAAGTTTTACAACATCGAAAAGTTGCTGTTAATAACTTAAAAGTGCATTACAAGTGATACCTAGTTTAAACACGGTGAATTTGTGTTGCATGCAATACATTGGCCGACATAAAGAAACATAATTACGCGTTCGCAGTACAGTGGAACATTAACACTACCTAATGGAAAACTTTGCCGGTCTTCCAGCTATTATAAGTTCACCAACAATTAATATGTTAAAAGCAACAACAATACGAAATTGTTGAATTAGGCATTTTGAGCCTGGATGCAGAGGACTCTGAAATGGTTGGTGCATCTATACAACTCTTGTCATTCGAATCTAATAATTACTTAAACTAATTAATAGGTACATAAGGCGACCCACTGACCATAAAGTCACTTTCCAAATCAGATTCAGAGTCCTCCCAGACTGGCCATGCCACTTTCTTAAAATTACCTAATATTGTCATTCCCACTTCTTATGGGAAAGACAAATTTAAACTATTTTATGTGTTGTTTACTGTCATTGGTAATGTAAAGCATTGTGTTGCAAGTCCCTAAGATGACCCAATGACCAAGTATTTATTAGATGATGCCTTGTCAGAGTATTTATTTGCCCTGTCAGTAATTGTTAGCCTGCCTCTCATAAATGAGTCCTACTCTGAGGCTTTAGAATTAAAACTAAAACAAACAAAAAAAAAATACAAAAAAACAATAAAAATAAGAAAAAAGAAATAATTATAAAAAGAATATTAAAAAAAATACAAAAAAAGAATTAAGAAATACAAAAAAAATTAAACAAAAAATACCAAAAAAATTATACAGTGTAACATGTCCTTTTAGTTTGTAATTTTCCAACATCATTTTCCTTTTTTTACATTTCAATTGTTGCCGTAGTTCAGGGACTTGAAGTAAGTCTGCCTGGTGTATACATACAGTCATCATTGCACAATTCATTAACTTACATTTTAACTTAGACTCTATTGTTTACAATAATTTGTTCCTACATTGTCATTTTCATAATCTAGTGTATAACTTTAAATCATTTGACTCCTAAGTTGTAACTTATTTTGATAAGTCTTTTGTAAACAATGTTTAGTTTTTACAATTGATAATTTTGTTTATTACCTGTGTGTTATAACAGTTTTTTTCTCCTTAGCATAACCAACAATTATATAGCATAGACCGCGTTTTTGTTATTCTCAGCAGTGAAGTTATCTCATGACTAAGTTTAACTTTTTAAGAAAATAATTTGATTGAAACATTAAGTACATTATAGTACACCTAATTTATCTAGATTTAAGCTGTTTAGTGATTATTGCACCTTTTCAATGATAAATAACTTAATAATTTTTCACGGAAATACCACATTGACTTTCAAACTTAATTTTATTTTCAGACTGACTTATTTTGAAATTTTTGGAAGTTTAGTCCTTGCTTTTCGTTATTATTTGCCTTATTGCTCGTCAACCATCGACAAGAGAGTTCAGTTTCTGCCACTTCAGGATTCAGGTGAGGATGGTACCTGCGCTGCTGTTGATGCTAATGCTGCTGAGAAAGCTCATGAGATGGTCAATGCCACTGACGTTGACAATCCCTTTGAATCAAGAAACGCACATTCTTCTTTGGCTTTCACAGCTCAAGCTTTGCCTTTCAATTCATTGAATGTGCTTGTGAATGAAAACATTCGTAAAAAATATCCTCCTCTTACAAAGTTGCCTGACTTGAAAAAGAGTAGAATAATTTATAATGGTAAAACTTGTGTTCGAGAATTTATTACTCAGATAGAAGAATACTTTCTTTATAAAAATTTCAACGAAAATTTGCTTGTCGGTTGTTTTTCAGATTTGCTTGATGGTATAGCACTCAAATGGTTTAGATCTATACGAATTCATATTCTTTCTTGGCATGCACTTAAGCTAGCACTATTGAAACGCTTTGATAAGCCTGATTTCGATTATTTTCTAGAGAATGAGCTCCGCACCAGGAAACAGAAACAGTCTGAGGCACTTCCTGATTTCATCACGGAAATTTCTTATATGGCTAGTCGTCTTTCAGAACCTTTTTTTGACCAAATTTTAGTTAATGTGATAAAACACAATATGTTGCCGATTTACACACCCTTTTTGTTTTTTAGACACATTGATTCAATTGAACAATTTCTAGAATTTGCAAAGGAACTAGAAGTTGTTGTAGACAGAAAACCTTACAAAGTGTCAATTAAATCTTCCGTTAAGTTTAATGCTGTTATTAACGATTTAACTTGTTTAAAATGTAAAAAACCTGGACATTTGTGTAAAAATTGCAAGTCCATACCAGGTGTTCTTTGTTTAAAGTGTCATAAAGCTGGGGTCACTTCTAAAACTTGTGACGTTTGTAATTCGGCTAGGTACTAAAAGCTTGCAAGAGTCAAAAAATCCTATTCTTTTTACAAAACAAAATGATGCTAGACGATTTTTAAAGTTTACCATTAGAAATCAATTTTTTTCAGGTTTGTTGGACAGTGGTTCCAAAAAATGCGTTTTAGGCTCTAATATTCATGAACAATTTTTGCAGTCAGGTTATAAAATTAGACATACTTGTGGTTCTGCCTCTTTAGTGGATGGTTCCTCTCGGAGAATTATTGGTGCCATGAATTTGCCAGTAACTTGTGATAATATAACTAAAATCATCGAGTTTTTAATTATTCCTTCTTTTGAACCACAAATCATTTTAGGTTTTGACTTTTGTATTAAATTTAATTTAGCCAGAGATTTGTGGAAAAACATGACACTTGTTCCAGTTAATAACAAACAAGTTTGTTCTGTTACTTCAATTTCTGAACTTTCTCAAAACAAAATTAAATAATACTATTGCTTTATTTAAAGATATTTCTTATGAGAAAAGAGGATTAGGTCTTACTCATTTAGTTGAACATAAAATTAACATTACTAGTGAACCTTTTAAACAAAGATATTGGCCTCTGAGTCCTGCTAAACACAAGGAACTTTTTGATGAAGTAGAAGTTTTATTAACAGAAGGTATTATTCAACCCTCGTAAGTCTCCTTGGTGTTCACCCGTTTTTAACCCCCGACGTAAAAACGACGGGGTGTTATAAGTTTGACGTGTCTGTGTGTGTGTGTGTGTGTGTGTGTGTGTGTGTGTGTGTCTGTCTGTGGCATCGTAGCTCCCGAACGGATGAACCGATTTTGTTTTTGTTTCTTTTATTTGAAAGGTGAATTAGTCGGGAGTGTTAGCTATGTTTGATGAAAATCGGTCCAAGATGGCCGCCGCTACAAAATGTATCTGTTTTTTAGTGTATCTATTTCATAGCAAATTATTGTTTTTTAAAATTCAAAAGTTTCATCTCTTCAATGATTAACTAAAATGGCGTTATTGCACATAACGACAATTTAGCTTACGATTATGTATTATAGAACTGATTCAGGTTAAACTTTAGTGCGTTTAACGGTACTTTACTGCTTTTAAGTCTGGTAACCTTTAGATGCGTATTAATTAAAAGGATAAACATGAATGATTGTTAAGCTAAAACGTGGTTAAACTCTCTAACGTCTTAGAAATTAATTAATACATAATTAATTTAAAAATATCCCAAAATATTTTAGTATTTTGTCCACATGTTTTGAATTCATAACTCTATGCGCCGTCAGTCTGTAGGGGGCCGGTGCGCTTGCGCCGTTTATTTGCAACGCGGCGTTCATTATTTTTTATATTATAGCGTAATAATATAAAAAATAATGAACTATTTTCTTGCACAAAATGAACTAAATTTATTGAAATTAAAGATATTTTTTAAATAAAAGTCATAGTTTTATCAATCAACTAGTCTTTATTGTCTATATTTCTTTATTGCTTTGCAAATAATATATAATTATGCTTAAACTTATTACTTTCACAAAACTTTACTTATAACTAGATTTTTTAGGAACTTTCAGTTCTATAGAATAACACTAAAATCACATCAGTTATCAATATAATTATGTAATACTTGTACTTTAAAATAAGATAACATATAACACAATTTACATACAAACTTCAGTCTTTAAACCTGAGATAACAAACAATCAAAACTAAGTCTAATCGCCTCCTTGAACTCAAAACTTTATATTTCTAGTATCATTTAAAAAAAATCATCAACTGAAAAACAAAAAACAATTTTCCTTATTTAAATTTTAGTTCTAACTTTTTACCTACATTTATTAAAGCCTTCTTGATAAAATTTATACCTATATTCTTAAAAACACAGTATTCAAAATCGTATCAAAGTTACATTACAAAATTATTAATTATTATTTGAAATTATTAATTAGTTAAAATCAGTCTTGATAAACTGACACTAAATTATTATTCTAATCAGAACTTGTACCGGAATGTTCATTTTCTCTTGTTGGTAAGTTTTTCCAAAATAACAATTTGTGAGGGGGAATTATGTTCGATAGGTTTTTAAGTATATCTGCTTTTCTCTTAGGTTCGATACCTTTCGGTTCAGTTCTAAATTTAAATACCATTGTACGTGGGTTTTTTAAATATCTATCATTCATGAAACGAAGAGTTGTATATGATGCATCATCGAAATTATTTTTATACATAAGATCATAACTTTTACGTACGAAACATACCTCAACTATATTTTTTAAATAAGCTCTTGGATTTGATGTTTGGATCCTTCTTTGGGACACGTAGTTAGGCATATTTAAAAAGTTTTCTGGCAACATAGACTGAACAATAACTTTTGATTTATTTATGGAAGATACACACTCTTCAAAATCTGTAAAATCATAAAGCTTACCTTTTTTCTTCATAGCCAACTCTACCTGGTGATGCACTTGATCGCAGCTCATAAAAGTGTGGCCGGGTTCAAAGTAATACAGAGTTATTCTTTGTGTGGCAATATCTTCACTATTAATCATATGAGTGAGCATCGCATACAACAGCCAATTTTTATTCTGTGAGCTGCAATTATCGAGCCAGATGTGTACTTTTTCAATATCTCTGTTACGCAATAGAAAATTATAAAATGCTGACATTATATCTTCTTGCCTTCTCCCTGCAATGCCATCATGCCAGATAACTGTCAGGGGTTTGAATTCTGCGGTAATCTTACCAAGTGGTGCAAAGGTTTGATTGTAGGCTGAAAGCCGCAGACAGAAAATTGCGGCTTTAAACATCTCCAATCTAGGTAACATAATTACTTTCTCTAAATCAGAGCTATAGAATATTTGTGAATTATTTTGTTTTTCCTCCTTATGTGTTTGGTACAGATCTCGCGCCTTTGTGTATCGTTGATGATGATTACTCCAATCCACACAAACTGTACACTCTTCAAGTATCTGGACTGTGGCGTCATGTGATGTTTCCTTTTTGTGGAAATTATAAGTCTCGCACAATTCACACTCCTCGTTACCGAGGGCGGTAAAAGATATGTTCATAAATTTTAAATGTGACCTGTATAAGCTGTACGAAACTTGTCTATCGGGGTGTGACTCACAAAAATGTTTATGCATTCGAGTTATATTTATGTCACTTGTTAGATATCGTCGCAGAGGTGCATGTTCACGCCTATAGTGTGGTTCTAATGGGTTAAACGATTCAACGTGTTGATTCAGCAAATCGCGATCAAATGCTGGTGTTTTCTGGTGTTTACCACGTTTATCTATTGAAGAATCAGTAAAAGTTGTATGTAGTATCCTGTCATTATTATTATTATTTTGACGACACGGTTGGCGCAGTGGCTGAGCGATCGACTGCTGCGCTGCGTGTTGCGGGTTCGATTCCCGCCCAGGGTAAACTTTTGTGTGATGAGCACTTGTGTTTGCCTTGTGTCTGGGTGTTGTTTATCTTTATCTATATGTGTATGTATTTACAAAAAAAAAATGTATTTGTGTATGTATATCAGCTGTCTGACACCCATAGTACAGGGTCTCCCTAGTTTGGGGTCAGATGGCCGTGTGTGAAAATGTCCCCACATATCATATCATATTATCATATTATTATTTTTCAAATATCCTAGAGTAGTAAGGAAAAATATTTTGCATACATCTTTTCTAGTGCCATCTTGTTTTTTCAATACAAAATTTCTTCTTGGATTCCTTTTGGGTTCGCTCGTAATTTTTCTTTTTGGTTCTGCTACATAGGTGTGTGCTTCAACAAATGCATGTTGCTCCTGCCATGACATATCCCAGTATGATTTATTAATAGCCTCTCTATCCTCTTGGTTCAGTAGGGTCATACATTTCTTTAGACACTTTTCATTGCACCCAGGTTTGACACTATGTTCGCTCTTTTTTTTTATTTTTGGCATCTAATCTCCGCTGTTGTAACGGGGTGTTATGTTTCCTTCTTTTGCGTGGTAGTTGTAGTATATCTGACAATGTGGAGCAATAATTGCCATCAACGGATTTACAGCGCTTGCGGAGGCATAGTCGCTCGGGCGTAGTTTCATTACAAGTAGCACCAATAGAGTTTCTACGTCTTCGCTCCAAATTAAAAAAAATCCTAACTCCGTCATCCACAGGCAATATGGAACAGTAATTACCATCATCGGTAGAGCTATGTTTGCAGTGAACTGAATGATTAGGCGTAGTTTTCTCACAACAGGTAGCACCAGTTAACTCACGACGTCTTTGGTCCGAAGTTTGACTTTTGCTTTTTGTTAAAATCTTTGTGACCTCATCATCATTGGTTTTCAGTATTTTCTTCTTTATTTTTCTTTTACTTTCTGATACATCAGACATGTGGCTTTCTGAGGAATCAGATGGACAGTAATCTTTGTCAATAACGGAGTCGTCTGAGTCAAAATCAAGTGGACTATTTTCACATGTTCCTTGCGTATTTAATGGGATTTCTTCATCAAGCGGAGAAAAATCATTTGATGACATTAATTCGTTGCATGTTAAATCCATTTCGGTAGGATCTAATCTATTTATAGTAATTTGATGGGGTGAAATTTCAAATTCGTTGAATAGAGACTTTGTATTTAAACTCAAAAAATGATGTGAATTATACGTAACTTGCGTCTCGCAAAATGTATCAAAAACGCTACCGGTCACAGAATAGGGCTCCGCGTACATTCTGTTAATAAACTCAGTCAGACCAGGGCCAGGTTTTGTTTTAGGTTCGGTTTGGTTTGGCTTTTTCTTATCCTGAGCAGGGTCAGGTTTTCTTGTAGGTTTGGTTTGGTTTTTCCTTATCCTTAACCATATCTAAAATAGTTTTAGCTCTGCTCCCAGAGTTTCTGTAAAAACTTGAGAGGTGTCAAGGGACACCCGGATGGAACGAAGTTCCTTTAGATTAATTAGTGAAGGAATTGTAATAAAATTTTATTTTTGAAGTTATACTTCTTTAGGCGCGTTATGAAAAAATGATGAGAGTGAAATTTTACGATGCGCGCGCACAGCGTCACACAAAATTCTCACGGGAGTAATTGTAAACAACGCCATCTCTGACGTACATGCTGAACTACTTACTGCCTTCGTTGCTATTTTGTGACTCGAAGAAGTATAACTTCTCACGCCCGTACATAAGTACACACTGAATTTTTTTTTGAAGTTATAATAATATTTTTTATTATTAGTAGGTACCTAGTTCAAAGAGTTCGCCGCGCCGCCTTTAAATACATAAACATATTCTACGAAAAGCGAATTCGGACTTTATTTTGTAAACGTAAACGGTTAAAAATTGAAATTTTACCAAACTAGGTATGATAAAATTATTCTGAGAAACGTATAGGCTGGTGCCCGACCGGACAATAGGAGCTATGTGCAACCGAATTTCACGGTTAATGTGTAAAAATAAGGTTTTAATTCGCTCCAATATTTTCATAGAAAAGCCGCCATTCAACTAATAATGAACTCTATTTGACAGTTCCAACGATTCAATTTTTCTGTTCGAATTGTCTGCGTTTGTGAAGTAATAAAAATAGCAAAAATAAGGTTTTAATTCGCTCCAATATTTTCATAGAAAAGCCGCCATTCAACTAATAATGAACTCTATTTGACAGTTCCAACGATTCAATTTAGCTTATTATAGCATGTCGTGACAACTTTTCGTAAGAATTTTTTCCGTCTAGCCCCCTTTCACAACGCGCGATAAGGAACTTCGTTCCAAAAGAAAATAACAACTATCTCATGAACATATCGTAACAAAATCATGCCCGACAATATTGATCATCAGAACATAAAATGCGGTAAAAAATTGAGTGCTTATGTAAAGGAAAAGTATATTTTATGTTAATTCAAATATTCAGATATCTACATGCTAAGTTTCATTGCAATCCATTTATAAGTTATTGCGTGAAACAAAACAAACTTTATCATAAATAATATTAGTAGTATTAACTAGCAAGCACACTATTTTGAATGTTTATTTCAACAACAGTGCAAATGTAAAGTAGGTACCTATTCATAATAAACTCAAAATTATTCAGAACTAAAGTAAATAAAAACTAATTACTTACCTAAATTGATGGTTCGCCATATCGCGATCGTTGCAAAATTGGCGGAAACAAACCCGGAGCGACACACGTCCTCACCCACAAGCTCCTGGCGATGCACTAGTTTCACCCCCGACCCCTCTGATTTCGTTACAAAATCGTTACGTAGCCGGTGTCCCCCGCCCCGCGCGAGATCAGTTAACGGCTTTGTAGTGTATTAGTGTGAGATAACGTCGTTTTAGTCTAATAATGACGGACAATACATTTTTGTTTAGTTTTGAAAATGCCGCTACGGGCTCGTAACATACGTTAAGTCAAAATATAAGTATGCCAAATATGGAGCAATAATGCCGTTAAACATCGTTAGTCAAGTTTAAGTCTAACATTTTCAATTAACGACGTTATAGTTTAAAAAGAGAACTCCTTTTTAAATTAAATTTAAAATTTAAAAAACCCCCAACGCAAAACATAAAAGCAATTATTTAAAAAGTAAAAAATAATATCTTTTGTTGAGCCATCAAATGTTTGTTCGTTGAAATGGCGCTATAATGTCGCGGCGGGGTACCGCGTAAGTCAAATCTCATTGCAAATCCATGAGTTCGCTATTTTACCAATGCTGCAATGTAGCTATTGCTGACTTAGCGGTACCCCGCCGCGACATTATAGCGCCATTTCAACGAACAAACATTTGATGGCTCAACAAAAGATATTATTTTTTACTTTTTAACCCCCGACGTAAAAACGACGGGGTGTTATAAGTTTGACGTGTCTGTGTGTGTGTGTGTGTGTGTGTCTGTCTGTGGCATCGTAGCTCCCGAACGGATGAACCGATTTTGTTTTTGTTTTTTTTATTTGAAAGGTGAATTAGTCGGGAGTGTTCTTAGCTATGTTTAATGAAAATCGGTCCAAAATGGCCGCCGCTACAAAATAGCTAATCACATATTTTTTCACAACTCCATCAATATGGGTATCAAATGAAAGGGCTTCACTAGTAGAATACTTTACACTATGATAAATTTCAAAGCCAAGATGACCGGCACCACAAAATGGCTAATTATATATACCAAACGCATTCTGAGGGTGATATCTATATCAAAAAAGATCCATGTGACGAAATACAACTTTAGACGTATCTACAACTTCTCAAAACCAGACTAAATTACATTTAAAAACTTTCAAATAAAAATTAAATTAAAAATTTAAAAAACCCCCAACGCAAAGCATAAAAGCAATTATTTAAAAAGTAAAAAATAATATCTTTTGTTGAGCCATCAAATGTTTGTTCATTGAAATGGCGCTATAATGTCGCGGCGGGGTACCGCTAAGTCAGCAATAGCTAAATAGGTAAAATAGCGAACTCATGGATTTGCAATGAGATTTGACTTACGCGGTACCCCGCCGCGACATTATAGCGCCATTTCAATGAACAAACATTTGATGGCTCAACAAAAGATATTATTTTTTACTTTTTAAATAATTGCTTTTTTAAATAATTGCTTTTATGTTTTGCGTTGGGGGTTTTTTAAATTTTAAATTTAATTTTTATTTGAAAGTTTTTAAATGTAATTTAGTCTGGTTTTGAGAAGTTGTAGATACGTCTAAAGTTGTATTTCGTCACATGGATCTTTTTTGATATTAAAGATATCACCCTGAGAATGCGTTTGGTATATATAATTCGCCATTTTGTGGTGCCGGTCATCTTGGTTTTGAAATTTATCATAGTGTAAAGTATTCTACTAGTGAAGCCCTTTCATTTGATACCCATATTAAAGGAGTTGTGAAAAAATATGTGATTAGCTATTTTGTAGCGGCGGCCATCTTGGACCGATTTTCATCAAACATAGCTAAGAACACTCCCGACTAATTCACCTTTCAAATAAAAAAAACAAAAACAAAATCGGTTCATCCGTTCGGGAGCTACGATGCCACAGACAGACACACACACACACACACACAGACACGTCAAACTTATAACACCCCGTCGTTTTTACGTCGGGGGTTAAAAAAAAGAATACCAATAAAACAGTTAAAGTACCTTAACCGCTTTGTAGTGTACAAAAGACTGCTAACGGCAATCTAGACAAGTAACCATATGGATTTTTTGTGATAAAATATGAGGTAATGAACCTTAGCGGCTTTATAGACTCACAAAGTTACTTAATGTTATTTTTGCTTATTTCACACGTAAGAAATATGTACTTAACGGCATTTTTAAAATTAGTATCTCCAAAACTATTCAAGATATTGAAAATTCGCAAACACAGATCGATAGATTTTTTTTTTCTTATTAATATAGCATCAAAAGTTGAAAATCGACCAGATGTTGGATAACGGCATTTTAGTTATACCACGGCAGAATAGAGCTTTCCAAAGCTTTTTTGCAAATTGCACTTGAAAAATCCTCCCGTGAGAAAACTGCTTTTGTGGTACCTGGAAAGGGACTGTACGAATTTGTTCGCATGCCATTCGGTCTCACAAATGCACCGGCTGAGTTGCAGAGACTAGTAGATGAACTTTTTGGTCCAGAGTATGATAATTCTGTATTTTGTTATTTAGGTGATTTAATCTGTGTAAATTCTGATTTTAATAGCCATATAGAACAGTTGCATAAAATTAAAAAAATATTATAAATTTTATAATTTAACCGTAAATTTAAAAAAGTGTAATTTTTGCAAAGATAGACTTCGCTATCTTGGTTTCATTGCTGACAGTAATGGTTTGCATACTGATCCTTCTAAATTAGGGACAATAGAAAATTTTCCACGTCCAGAAACGGTAAAACAACTTCGAAGTTTCCTTGGTTTATGTTATTATCGTAGATTCGTTTGTAAATTTGCTGATATTGCTTCCCCTTTGACTAAAATGACCGCAGGTAGTAAAAATTCTAAAAAGTCATTTACTTGGAATGAGGAAGCTGAAAATGCATTCCAAGAATTAAAACATTCTTTAAAAACTTCTCCCGTTTTGCAGTGTCCTAATTTCGAAAAACCTTTCTTTTTGCATTGTGATGCCAGCTCTGTGGGCATAGGTAGTGTTTTGAGGCAAGAGGATGAGAATGGGGATCAACATCCCATTGCTTTTTATTCTAGATCACTTAATAAATGTGAAAGAAATTACCACAGAATGTGAATTATTAGCTATTTTAGATTCCATAGAACATTTTAGACCTTATGTTGGGGGAATGAGGTTTACAGTTGTTACCAACCACGATTGTTTGAAATGGCTTTTAGGTCTCAGTAATCCTAGTGGACGTTTGGCTCGTTGGGCTGCTAGAATTTCTCAATTTACTTTTGATATTATTCATAAAAAGCTTTTTACAAAAAAGACAACCGCCTTCAAAAAGTGAAAAATAACTTTAGCACAGAACACACATTGACTTTAGTTTCGAAATTCAGTGGCTTTGTTCTGTTTGTTGTTTTGTATTGCCACCGACTTCCGAAACTAAAGTCAATGTGTGTTCTGTGCTAAAGTTATTTTTCACTTTTTGAAGGCGTTTGTCTTTTTTGTAAAAAGCTTTTTATTTTCCGCTTTTTAGTACCTTCTTCTCATCCAAATCTTCTAAGAAGAGATTGAAAGTTAACTACTACAAAGATTGATGAAACTAAAACGTCGTCTATGTAAATTTTTTGGGTATTTGTTGATTTTTCAAAAAGTGCTAAATCAATTTCCATAATTTATATGGGACCACCCCTGAAGCATACCCTATCCATTGAAAAAAGAATTTTCAAAATCGGTTTACGTTTGCCGGAGAAATCGCGTAACAAATCGCGCACATACTTAATGCAAATTTAAGACTGGTTTTCTCATGGATGCCATTGTCAGAACTGGACCAAATAAAAATGGGACCACACGGGAAGCACTAGCTTTCAAATAAAGAAATAATCATCAAAATCTGTTCACCCAGTCCAAACAAATCAGGTAACAAACATATTTTTTTCACAACTCCATCAATATGGGTATCAAATGAATGTAATGTACCGCGTAAGTCAAATCTCATTGCAAATCCATGAGTTCACTATTTTACCTATTTAGCTATTGCTGACTTAGCGGTACCCCGCCGCGATATTATAGCGCCATTTTAACGAACAAACATTTGATGGCTCAACAAAAGATATTATTTTATACTTTTTAAATAATTGCTTTTATGTTTTGCGTTGGGGGTTTTTTAAATTTTTAATTTAATTTTTATTTGAAAGTTTTTAAATGTAATTTAGTCTGGTTTTGAGAAGTTGAAGATACGTCTAAAGTTGTATTTCGTCACATGGATCTTTTTTGATATTAAAGATATCACCCTGAGAATGCGTTTGGTATATATAATTCGCCATTTTGTGTTGCCGGTCATCTTGGCTTTGAAATTTATCATAGTGTAAAGTATTCTACTAGTGAAGCCCTTTCATTTGATACCCATATTGATGGAGTTGTGAAAAAAATATGTGATTAGCTATTTTGTAGCGACGGCCATCTTGGACCGATTTTCATCAAACATAGCTAAGAACACTCCCGACTAATTCACCTTTCAAATAAAAAAAACAAAAACAAAATCGGTTCATCCGTTCGGGAGCTACGATGCCACAGACAGACACACACACACACACACACACACACACACACACACACACACAGACACGTCAAACTTATAACACCCCGTCGTTTTTACGTCGGGGGTTAAAAAAAAAAATAAAGAAAAATACAGACGAATTGATAACCTCCTCCTTTTTTGAAGTCGGTTGAAAAAGGTTCATTTAATGATATTCTAATAAACAGATATGTTGTACACTCACAAAACAACCGAAAAAAGTGTTCCGCACAGCAGCGGCTGCACACATACACACTTTTCATTCATTTTACAATTCACTACAAGCACAGAATACTTAATAGTACTACGTACAGAAGGGACACTCCCTTCCCCGCACTATATCAGATACCGCACCCTCAACCCGCACTTACAGGGGCTAACCGCCGACTCTTTAGCCAGGGCGCTCAAAATCGTAAGAACTGCAGCGCTGTAGGTACTGCTGACACAAACACACAATTTTGCGATTTATTTTGTTTTAAGTTTTATTTATTAGTTTTAATCTCGATGATTCATTTATTTTCCAAGTTTTCGTCGTTTTATAATAATACAATTAAAACTTCCGTAATAATAACATACCAACATTACCAGCTATTTATATTGATCTCTCTCTTTATTGTCTTTGTTATGTACTTATGTCCCTTTCTTTCACGTTCTATTCATTCTTGGAATTGAAAAGTAGTACCCTACGCACTAACTTTGTCGCGTCGCCCCATTGCGTTGCCGCGAATGGTACGGGGCGATCGTGAATTCCATATTTTGTAATTAGGTACCTTAATTTACCATTATTGATGAATAAATAAACCTCTTTACATAATAAATATTATAATATTGCTTTTATGTCATTACAAATCCGAGTATTCATAATCAAATATCATTTATTTTATTTATTAGAAATAAATAATTGACCGCTCGGACAAGATCACTTCATAATAATGCTCGAAACGTTCGGGTAGTTCCGTCGTCGTTCGGTTCGCCCGACGCAAAGCGCTTCGCACCATTTTGTACGCCACGACATCCAACTGATTCAACCCTACTAAAATTCACGCACACATTTGCACGTGTACAGACGTCATTTGGTTTTGTAGTAGTAATAGGTAATTATTTTGCAAGTTTTGAATGAAGTGTCCGAGGTGTGCTACAAGTCAAAATGTTGAAAAGGGATGTCTTGAAAAAACCAACAAGAAAAAAAGAGACAGTTAGTATTGTCAATTGCGCGTGAATGTAAACAAGCATTATCCTGGCCACCAATCATCGCGTCTTGGCATCATAGACTAAGAAATTTAACGAGACAGAAGGTACAAACCGCGAGTACATTTATACACGTGGTTTGTACCTATAACAACTAATAAACAGGACTAAAGGTATAATAATAATATATGGAGTAGAAAATATTTATTTTGTAATAAAATTCATTTCTTTGTTTACGAACAAATGCGATCCATTCTTGAAGCCAGATCTTATTGGATAACCTTAACGAAGAAAGGATAATAAATATCTGTTGTCACATTGTTTAATTATTTCTAATTAAGTATATAAATGACTAAATAAAACAAAATGATTAAATATTACAAGGTTAGAAAAAAGAAAAACAGAACTGTGGGTAAACCATGACTTTGCTGCCTACGATTTCGCATCTGTACTTTTATTCTATGTTCGGAGTGAACGCGTCCTTGTCTTACTCACGTGAAAAAATGTATTTCCATTTCTTTCTTTTTTCTAACCTCCAAATATAAGAATATTAGGAAAATAATTGAAATATATAAATTAATCGATGTACATTGCGTAGTTACATGTGGTATGAGACTCCTTGTGTTTTATTAAATTTGGTATCATAATTGGTACAGTTTCTAAATACACAAAATAGCATTTTTTTATTTTTTTAGCTGCTTGATCGCTGAGTCCACATCCCGGGATGTGGACTAGCGTATCACTCGTCGCCATGCGTGACGCAGACTAAAGGCAATACGTCCCAATTAGGACGTTTTTGAATCTTCAAAATTGGGCGCTCATAACATATCTGTTTATTAGAATATCATTGGGTTCATTACAATCATTACATTTAGTTCCAGATGCTTAATCTCTTATAGAAGAAAAGAAAAGAAAAGAAGTCGCTATAAACGCTCATGACAATTTAGTATTTCCTGATGATAAAATTACTGACCCTTGGTATAGAAAAATATTTATTCAATGTCAAAATTCTCCTAGAAAGTATAAAAATTTTAGAGTTGAAAATAATACTTTGTGTAAATTTTGTAGAAATAAATTTAACCCTCACAGTCTTTTGGACTGGAAGATTGTTATGCTTAAAGAGAATATCTTAGATACTATTAGATCAAATCATGGTGATGTAAATTCGAATCATTTAGGAATTCATAAAACTTTAAAGAAATTAAAACAACATTATTTTTGGAAATGAATGTTTAATGATGATCACCAATGCATTTTGTCTTGTGATACTTGTAAAGTTTATAAACACACTAGGTACTTCTCCTTTTGGTACTATGATTAATCCTGAAAAGGTTGATTGTCCCTTGCTTATGCTTTCAGTTGATATTATAGGAATTTTACCTAAAACTTATTCTGGTCATAAATACATACTTTCAGTTGTGGATGTTTTCATTAAATATTGCTGGTTTTTTCTAATGATTAATGCCACCACTAGAGTAATTTGTATACAATTTTCTTTGAGGGGGGTGATATGTTGTGGAGAAGAAGTTTTGTTCAATCTCATGCACTTGCTTATTTTTTGGCTAATCTTGCACCAAAGTTCTTAAAATGTAAAATAAGTAACTGATAAATTTTCTGATAACGTTTATATTTTCAAAGATTTAAATAAGTGGGGCGTTATCATGTAAAAGATATTATGTGGTATTTTAATTGTGGGGAATTCATAGATTTGGTTAAAACCAAGTCTATGAAATCCCCAAAATACACAAAAACACACAAAAAAAAACACAAAAAAAAATTTGGTTTTCTGTAAAGTCTGTTTACTGACGAGAGTTGAACGTGACAACGCGAAAGAATCATTACCTTTATCGCTGTAATTATCGTTGCTATAAACAATTGACACCACATTCACTTTTCACTTGGAACGCCGCAGAGCGAGGTAACGCCGCATGACGTCATGTAACGCCGTAACGACGCAACGACGCATGACGTCATGTTTTTTCGTTCGTGCAGCCGGCTATCGAATTATAAGACGTTGTCACGTCAAAAACAAACAAGAAAAATATACAAAAATACTAAATACCAAAGTATTAGTAGTGTGTAGTTTGGTGTGTGTGTGGTGTGTGTGTAGTGTAGTGTTAGTGTTAGTTAGTTTGTATTGAGTATTTTTGTGTGAGGATCCATCTCTGTTAGAATGATGAATGAAAGGTTATGATGGTCTGAATGTTATTATTATGTTAGGCAACTTCATTACAATTTATTAGATTCCAATTCGACTCTTTTTAAAATAAAAGTTAGGTCATTTTGGTTAATTTATAAATATTCTTTCCACACTAGATATTGTTCACTTCAAAGGATCTTATCTTTTTTTTTTGGCATTTTATGGAAGATCGATCGATCGAAGATATAATCCCAAAAAAAAAATATAAGATATTTATTTTTTCCTTTTTCTTAATAGTATGCCTTTACCTGTTTATATATAAAAAAAAAAAAATATTTCAGACATGATTTCTGTCCATAATATTGTTAGTACAATGACTTAAAACTATGTTAGTTACATTTAAAAAACTAATTTAAGTATTTGCCGCCCACTGGTGCCCCGGGCACACGCACTTGTGCTTGAACCCAGTGCACCAGGAGGGGGCTGTCCAGCTTGTGGCTGAGCACGCTCAGGATGGTGTTAGCGCTCCCACGCGTGCGAAACATTAGCGAAGCGATGCGGCGCCGCAGGACAGTGTGAAAGCCGTCTGTGTGCGCGTGCGCAAACATCGCAGACGCACTACAGCAAATATACCTATATTTTTTAAAGAAAGATCCTTAGGTTTGTTTACCTATAGAGATTTAAAAACTTAATTAAATTTCAAGTCTTTTGTAATCTTCCTTTTTCTTAGATTATAATCATTATTATTTCCTCCTTAGTCTTAAATAGTTATTGATTTTTAAGTCTCTTTTACTGTTCGTTGACAGTGATTTTATCTCAAGATTCGATTGATACTATAATAGGTTATAGGTTTGGATTTGACTTTGTTAGTAACGCGTTCATTCCGGATTTTACTTTTTAAGGGTCATTCTGTAACTTCGGTTATAGAACTTTTTTTTCTGCTTTTGGATCTTGGTGTAATTTTTGACCTCGATTTCATCATTTTTTTTCTTTTTCCATTGTGCTCGGAAGTTCGGTGGTGTAGTGCCGATGACAATGCGGGACTTCGGCCCCGGCCGTATTTTTTTTCTTTTTTCTTTGTATTGGGCAATGTGGTACCAACCACAATGTGGGAAGTTTTTGCCCGGTTCTCGGACGACGTTAGACGTCTTCGCCTTCACCGCGTCCATAATGCCTCTGATCGAGGCAGTGGCAAGGCCTGCATCACTTACCTCAGCTCCCGGTTTGCATGTCAACCTCCCTCATGGGCGTGCTGAAGCCCTGAGGTGGCGTGCGCGCGTGGCTAGACTTTGGCGAGAGTCCGGACTCAATACGCATTTCAGAGAGGATGCGTAGTTCCTCAGCCCGCCGCTCCATTTCAGCCTCGAGCAGCTCCAACCGAAGGAGCTCGGGCTCACTGTTCGCCATGCTTTAAAAGTCAAAGTCAATACACGAACTGGGCACTCACTTAACTCTAGACCTTAATGTCCCTACCTTATGCCTCCTCTACGCAATTGGCCATGATCGGCACTCGTTGATCGTCTGTGATCCTGCCTGATTACCTCGAGGTCAGCCGGCAGCACACCCGCCAGGACTGGCAGCGCCGCGGTGCTGACCGACTGGTACGCTTTCGTTAGAAGGACGAGCGCAGGCCTCTGCGTCCTCAGCAGCGATTTTTCGCGTCGACTAATAGCAAAATAGCACGAAAAATACTTAAGCGCGGAGACAAGACACGACTGCTCGCCTCGAACGCAGGCAGCGAAGCACTCACGGGACAAACCCACCACCTCCCATGGCCCCACCGACATTAAGTCATATTATGGGCCGAAACTCAGGAGACGGCTGCGGACATAGCCCGGGGGCTATCACCGCAGTCGTTTCTTGACTTCATTACAAATTGCCATGTGTCCCTTAACAACTCTCCCCCTTATTAGGGCATGCACAAACACCAAACCACAAAGATGCACTTCGCTGCCCGTCAGCTCCTGTGCCTCTATTCGCCTTGGTGTCGAAACGACGAAATCCTGCTCCCTCCGGGCGGCGTGCCACGCGTGCGCGAACTCCCGCAAGGGGCAGACCCACAGCGCGTAGTGCAGGTCTTCCTCTTCCATACCGCATACACACATGCCGTCCTCACATAGCGCCATCTCATGCAGCCTCTTCCGGAAACATCCGTGTCCCGTGAGAATCTATGACAGCTGGTGGTCCAGCACGATCCAGTGCGACCTGAGCCGATCCATTACGTCCGGAAAGAAACGGAACAGCTCTCGTCCTTTCCCCTCGCTCGTCCATCTCTTCTGCCAGGCATCCATCACCTTCACCTCATACCAAATCGCTCGCTTACGTCGGGCCAGCTCGCGCTGCCTCAAACCCCGCTACACCTGTGCCCCGGCCGCGGCCTGGCGCTCCTCATCGAACCGCCCAGCACGGATCACCTCAAGGTCGGCCGGGAGAACCCCGCCCAGCACCGCCAACGCAGCCGTACTGGTAGACCGGTACGCCTTCGTGAGCAGCACCAGGCTGGGTCTCTGGCACCTGAGCAGCGCACTCCGAACAACATGCAGCGCAGCCCTTCGGTACCAACAGGCCGCAGCATACGTTATCGTGGCTACGAACGAGCCCCTGTAAAGGACGCGCAGTCCGGGATATCGAATGCCCCAGGAGGACGCCGAGACTCTCGACATCTTCCCGAATCATTTGACCGCGCGTTCCCCTATCGACACCGCATGCTGCGCGAATGACTGATTTACGTCGAGTACCACCCCCAGAACCGTCGTGGACGCAACACTCCTGACTGAGTCCCCGGCTAATCTGACAATGGGGCGCCGCTGGAGTTTCCCCCTGACCGTCATCATAGATGACTTTGCAGGGGAAAAACCCAGTCTGTTCCTGGCGCCCCATGCCGCGACCAAGACCATGGTTTCCTTGGCCGCCGCCTCAATCCCAGAGCGGGATGAGGCTTCAATCAGGATTGTCACGTCATCCGCATACGCGACTATCCGGACGCCGGCGGGTAGTGGTAGCCGAAGCAGATCGTCCAGTAGTACATTCCATAGACTCGGACCCAGACTGACCCCTGAGGGCAGCCCATAGTGGATACCTTCCACACCTCTCGGTTGCCAACAAATAATCCAACTCGCCGGCGAGCGAAGTAGTCCGCCAACATCCTGTAGATGTTGGGCGGACACCCCCCCCGCTTGACTTTCGTCAGGATCATTGGCCACCAGGCGTTGTCGAAGGCACCCGAGATGTCCAAGAATATGGCCTGCACATACTTGCCGTGGCCCTCTTTGGCGGCGCGCATGATATCATTAAGCGCTGTAACGGTGGACCTGCCACGAGAGAATCCGTGCTGGGAAGCCGAGATCTGGTTGCCGATCGTGGGAGCGCAGCTTAATATGACGCGCTCTAAAATTTTCCCGAGCACAGGTAGCAGCGTTATGGGTCTGTAGGCCTTGGGGTCGGTCAACGGCTTGCCATTGCCTTTAGGCAGGACAAGCAACCGGCCCTCCTTCCACACATCCGGAAACACCCCATCCGACACACACTTGCCGTACACCGCGGTAACTTCCGCGGGGACGGCTTCCCACACATTCTTCACTATTCGTGCACTGACTCCGTCCAATCCCGGTGCCGTGTTCGGAAGGCTCCTGATGATCCCTCCCAGACTATCACGAGAAAGAGGAGGCGCAGCGTGGCCTGATGGGTTGAGCGTGGCGGCGACGCGGACCTGCCTGTGGTATAACGAGTCCGCGGACGGGTCGTCATCCGGGCAGAGCGCCTGCAGGAGGCCGGTCGCCGCGTCCCCCACAGTACACGCAAAGCCCTCCGCCAGTTCTAGGCCATTAATGACCCGGGAAGGCGGCCTCAGTCTGCCACTGGCAGAACGGTAGGCCAGCCCCCACGGATCCGTGTTTCCAGACTCGGCGATCTGCCGGAAGTGCCCCAGCTCCGCCTCCTCCATTGCCTTTCGGTACCTTGCTCGCACCTCATGAAATTCCGCTCTCAGTCTCTCCTCTCTCGGCACCCCGTCCTTACGCGAACCCTGCCATCTACACCTCGCCTTACAGTTGGATTTCCGAAGCTTCTCTAGCTCCGGACTCCACCACTCATACCCCGCGTCCTTTGGTGGCCCTTTCACCCCCAGACATTGGCGCGCCGTATTCACTATTACATTCGTAAATTCCCTACAAACAAAGGACGCCGGCTTGGTCAAGTCAAGCGTTCCCATCCGCGCGTGAATCGTCTGCTGGAAGCGCGGCCAGTCCACCCCTTGATCCCGGAAGCGCACCGGCTCTCCGCCTGGCTCAGCGCTGTGGCGTCTCCCAGTTGCACCCACCTGGAAAGTAATCAGACGGTGGTCGCTGGAGCTGGCTCCCTCATGGACCGTCCAGCATTCCGCCGTGGCACTCCTCGTTGACAATGTAAGATCAATATTTGACTCCCCGTTTGGGCCACTGAAGGTGAAGGGTTGGCCCTCCTTGTTGTTAATGGTGAGCCCGTGTGCAGCAATGAAAGCCTCTAGTGTGGCCCGTCTGTGCTCCGCGTCATGGCCCCGGCCAGTGTAGTGGCGGGGCGCGCTGTGCCACATGGGCGAGTGCGCGTTAACGTCCGCGCATATAATGATTTTCCTCCCGCGTAAGGCCTCCATAATTCTTTCCAGGTGGTGCAAGTGGCGGTCGATCGGTTCGCAGAACTGGAAATATGCTGAGACCACGTGCAGATCCCATTCCTGCAAGTGCAGTACGAGGCAGTGGTCGGTAGTAAGATGTTGCAGCACTGCGCAGGCCGCCCCGTGCCGATGAATATACGCCCCAGGTTTGGCGGTAGGTCCGTGCTGCACTATGTCCTCGGCGGAAACACTCACGGGACATTCCCACCTTCCACCTCATGGTCCTTCCCGCCGGTTGGCATACGGACCGAATCATTGGAGACACACCTGGTACTTGCGTATTGCTCTGTTCCTCTCATTGCAGGATGCTCTTCCCCAGGTTGCATTTGCTTGACTCCTACAAAACATCTAGCTAGATCTGTTGCGATCTACATCCTGTCCCATCTCTTTGTAACTTCTCCCCGTATCTGGGGCGTGTTCACAGCACACATACAGTACTTCGCGTTCGAGCAGTCCTATCTTTACTGTTCCTCCAGTTCCTTCCGCTTTTTGTGCCATTTTTGAGCGAAAGCTCTCAGCCTGTTGAAGCCTTCCTTGCTGGACACCATCTCGCCGTGACCTACAGGGCCGACTCCTTCTCTGCACCATTCGGCAAGCATCTCATTACGTTCTTCATCATACAGCTCGCATTCCCACAGAACATGGTCCCGGGTTTCATCCGCACGTCCGCAGTAACATATTGCAGTGTCGCATAGCGACATTGCGTTCAGACGGCTCCTGAAACTTCCATGTCCGGTCAGGATCTGTGACACAACGTAGTCCGGTTCCACCCAGCCGCACGACAATCTGAGTTCCACATCGGGAAAGAATTTATGCAGATCCCTACCATCTGTGCTCGAGCTCCATCGCTCCTGCCACTGCGCAATGACCTCCGCTCTCACCTTTCTCTTCCTTGCTCTACGTTCCCGACTGACCATACCGGAACTCTCCTGCGCGATTCGTCCAGCGCGAACGACTTCCAGATCGGCCGGCAATACTCCCGCGAGAACAGGCAACGCTGCGGTACTGACCGATCTGTAAGCCTTCGTAAGCAAGACCAGAGCCGGGCGTTGTGTGCGAAGCAAAGCGCTCCGCACGGCATAATGGGACGCTCTTCGCCACCATACGGCCGCAGCATATGTGAGCGTAGCCACATAGGTCCCTGCAAA
The DNA here is from genome assembly GCA_947361185.1 of Charanyca ferruginea. Taxonomy (NCBI): domain Eukaryota; kingdom Metazoa; phylum Arthropoda; class Insecta; order Lepidoptera; family Noctuidae; genus Charanyca; species Charanyca ferruginea. Next base: position 5,987,252 of record OX376080.1, on the reverse strand, counting down.
CAGGACTCTAAGGGCGCGATATCTGATGCCCCAGAGGTGTCGATGCCGAGACCCTCGACACCTTCCCGAAGCAGTTCACAGCCTTCTGGCCGGTAAAACTAGCATGCGGCACGTAGGAGCTAGCCCCGTCCAATACTACCCCTAAAATTCTGGCCTGCGGCACATGTGCGATCGAGGCGCCGTCCATGCGTATTGTAGGAGGACGCTTAAACTTTCCCTTCATGGTAAGGGTCTGCGACTTTGCAGCCGAAAAAGACAGACGGTTCCGTGTCCCCCAAGCAGAAATCGCCTCCAGCACCGATTGAGCATTTCGCTCAATCGCCGCTCGTGACGGCGCCTCAATCACGATCGTGATGTCGTCCGCATACGCTACCATACTGACACCTTCGGGCATCGGTAACTTCAGGATGTCGTCTAGCAGGAGATTCCATAGGGTAGGTCCTAGCACTGATCCCTGGGGGCAGCCCATAGTGGGCTTCTTCCACACCGCTTGGTTGGTTGCCCATAAACAATCCGACACGTCTGTTGGTGAAGTAACTCACCAGGATACTGTAAATGTTTGGCGGACATCCGCCCTGTTTAACCTTGGTCAGGACCATGGACCACCAAGCGTTGTCGAAAGCCCCCGAGATGTCCAAAAATACTAGCTGAACATAACTTTCCGCGGTGCTCGTAACTCGATCCAGGATTGCGTTCAACGCTGTGACCGTCGACTTTCCACGCGTAAAGCCATGTTGCGACGGAGATATGCTGCGGTATAAACAAGGAGCGCACCCGATGATAAGGCGTTCCAGAATCTTTCCCAATATCGGGAGAAGGGTAACCGGTCTATACGCTTTAGGGTCCGAGAGCGGCCGATCGTTGCCCTTTGGCAGCACCACGAGCCTTCCTACCTTCCAGATGTCCGGAAACACGCCTTCACTCAAACACGCGGAGTACATCAGTAGCATCTCCACTCCGCTAACTCTCCACGCGTGCTTGATGATCTTGGATGTGAGTCTGTCCATACCAGGAGCCGTGTTAGGCAATGCTCTAATAATGCGGTCTAATGCCTCACGGCTGGGTGGGTCCGAATTCGTGCCTGTCGGGGCGCACGCTGCTGCGATTCTGACTTGCCGGTGCTATGATGTGTCCTTTCCAGGGTCATCGTCCGGGCATAGGGTCGTGAGCAAACTAGCCATCGATTCTTCAGCTATGAGCCTAACGCCGTGCATCACATTTGAGGGGGGGCGTAGTCTGCCAGAAGCGGCTCTATACGCGATTCCCCATGGGTCGTCATTGCCGGACTCCGCTATCTTGCGGAAGTAGGCCATCTCAGTGTCTCTCATCGCTGCCTTGTATCGGCTCCTTACGTTACGTAAGGACGCATGCAGGTCTGGTTCCCGGTCGCTTTTGGCCTTACGTGCTTGCTGCCATGCTCGACGCGCATTGTAAACTGCACGGCGCTGCTCGTCTAGCTCTGATGACCACCATTCATACCCACCGGTGTCCTTTTTTCCGCGTTTGCCCAAACAATCGTCCGCAGTGCGAGTAAGTATATTAGAATATTCCCTGCAAATCAGATCTCGACCCAACACAAAGCTCTCCATCTGGGTTTTCCTGTACTCCGTGTCGGGTCCCCTACCAACGTATTGTCTCCGTTCGCAGTGCCAAAGTGGTGAGTGCGCATTACTGTCCATTCCCACTAAGATTCGATTGCCACCGAGCAGGTCTAAGACGTGTGTCAAGTGCTCTAAGTGTCTGGCAATGTCGTGGCTGTATTGACAGTATACCGATGCGACGTACAGGTGTTCTGCGGCGCTGACATGGGCTACCGCGCAATGGTCGTTACTGAGGTGATCCAAGAAGGTGACTCCTAGTGTCGGGTTCAATACCAGTATGCCCGCCTTAGAGTCGGGTCCGCACTGAATAATCCTGGTGTGGCGATATTGCTCCTGGACTAGTGCGAGATCCAACCCCAGCGTCTTCGCAATCACCTGCAGTTCCGTCGTAGCTGTAGCTGATCCTTGGAGGTTTAACTGTCCAACGCGAATAGTGGAATGCCTATCCATACTGTATCATGTTGATAGCCTGCTGCTCATCCTAGAAGGCAATCCTAGCAGGGCAATCCAGGGCTGCCGTCTTGTGGCTCGATGCCTCCGGGCGTTTAAACCTCCTGCACGTGGCACAGCACTGACTGGCCGACTGGCATTCCTCACTTTTGTGGCCGCTGTCTCCGCACTTACCACATATCATGGCCTTTGCCCTGCAGTGCTTTTCCGGGTGCCCGTACTGGTGGCACTTCGTGCAGCATGTCACTCTGACATAGTCGCAGACGTCTGCCTCATCCCAGCCGATGTACACCCGTCTGAGGCTGACCAGCTTGTCTCGCAACAAATAATCCAACTCGCCGGCGAGCGAAGTAGTCCGCCAACATCCTGTAGATGTTGGGCGGACACCCCCCCCCGCTTGACTTTCGTCAGGATCATTGGCCACCAGGCGTTGTCGAAGGCACCCGAGATGTCCAAGAATATGGCCTGCACATACTTGCCGTGGCCCTCTTTGGCGGCGCGCATGATATCATTAAGCGCTGTAACGGTGGACCTGCCACGAGAGAATCCGTGCTGGGAAGCCGAGATCTGGTTGCCGATCGTGGGAGCGCAGCTTAATATGACGCGCTCTAAAATTTTCCCGAGCACAGGTAGCAGCGTTATGGGTCTGTAGGCCTTGGGGTCGGTCAACGGCTTGCCATTGCCTTTAGGCAGGACAAGCAACCGGCCCTCCTTCCACACATCCGGAAACACCCCATCCGACACACACTTGCCGTACACCGCGGTAACTTCCGCGGGGACGGCTTCCCACACATTCTTCACTATTCGTGCACTGACTCCGTCCAATCCCGGTGCCGTGTTCGGAAGGCTCCTGATGATCCCTCCCAGACTATCACGAGAAAGAGGAGGCGCAGCGTGGCCTGATGGGTTGAGCGTGGCGGCGACGCGGACCTGCCTGTGGTATAACGAGTCCGCGGACGGGTCGTCATCCGGGCAGAGCGCCTGCAGGAGGCCGGTCGCCGCGTCCCCCACAGTACACGCAAAGCCCTCCGCCAGTTCTAGGCCATTAATGACCCGGGAAGGCGGCCTCAGTCTGCCACTGGCAGAACGGTAGGCCAGCCCCCACGGATCCGTGTTTCCAGACTCGGCGATCTGCCGGAAGTGCCCCAGCTCCGCCTCCTCCATTGCCTTTCGGTACCTTGCTCGCACCTCATGAAATTCCGCTCTCAGTCTCTCCTCTCTCGGCACCCCGTCCTTACGCGAACCCTGCCATCTACACCTCGCCTTACAGTTGGATTTCCGAAGCTTCTCTAGCTCCGGACTCCACCACTCATACCCCGCGTCCTTTGGTGGCCCTTTCACCCCCAGACATTGGCGCGCCGTATTCACTATTACATTCGTAAATTCCCTACAAACAAAGGACGCCGGCTTGGTCAAGTCAAGCGTTCCCATCCGCGCGTGAATCGTCTGCTGGAAGCGCGGCCAGTCCACCCCTTGATCCCGGAAGCGCACCGGCTCTCCGCCTGGCTCAGCGCTGTGGCGTCTCCCAGTTGCACCCACCTGGAAAGTAATCAGACGGTGGTCGCTGGAGCTGGCTCCCTCATGGACCGTCCAGCATTCCGCCGTGGCACTCCTCGTTGACAATGTAAGATCAATATTTGACTCCCCGTTTGGGCCACTGAAGGTGAAGGGTTGGCCCTCCTTGTTGTTAATGGTGAGCCCGTGTGCAGCAATGAAAGCCTCTAGTGTGGCCCGTCTGTGCTCCGCGTCATGGCCCCGGCCAGTGTAGTGGCGGGGCGCGCTGTGCCACATGGGCGAGTGCGCGTTAACGTCCGCGCATATAATGATTTTCCTCCCGCGTAAGGCCTCCATAATTCTTTCCAGGTGGTGCAAGTGGCGGTCGATCGGTTCGCAGAACTGGAAATATGCTGAGACCACGTGCAGATCCCATTCCTGCAAGTGCAGTACGAGGCAGTGGTCGGTAGTAAGATGTTGCAGCACTGCGCAGGCCGCCCCGTGCCGATGAATATACGCCCCAGGTTTGGCGGTAGGTCCGTGCTGCACTATGTCCTCGGCGGAAACACTCACGGGACATTCCCACCTTCCACCTCATGGTCCTTCCCGCCGGTTGGCATACGGACCGAATCATTGGAGACACACCTGGTACTTGCGTATTGCTCTGTTCCTCTCATTGCAGGATGCTCTTCCCCAGGTTGCATTTGCTTGACTCCTACAAAACATCTAGCTAGATCTGTTGCGATCTACATCCTGTCCCATCTCTTTGTAACTTCTCCCCGTATCTGGGGCGTGTTCACAGCACACATACAGTACTTCGCGTTCGAGCAGTCCTATCTTTACTGTTCCTCCAGTTCCTTCCGCTTTTTGTGCCATTTTTGAGCGAAAGCTCTCAGCCTGTTGAAGCCTTCCTTGCTGGACACCATCTCGCCGTGACCTACAGGGCCGACTCCTTCTCTGCACCATTCGGCAAGCATCTCATTACGTTCTTCATCATACAGCTCGCATTCCCACAGAACATGGTCCCGGGTTTCATCCGCACGTCCGCAGTAACATATTGCAGTGTCGCATAGCGACATTGCGTTCAGACGGCTCCTGAAACTTCCATGTCCGGTCAGGATCTGTGACACAACGTAGTCCGGTTCCACCCAGCCGCACGACAATCTGAGTTCCACATCGGGAAAGAATTTATGCAGATCCCTACCATCTGTGCTCGAGCTCCATCGCTCCTGCCACTGCGCAATGACCTCCGCTCTCACCTTTCTCTTCCTTGCTCTACGTTCCCGACTGACCATACCGGAACTCTCCTGCGCGATTCGTCCAGCGCGAACGACTTCCAGATCGGCCGGCAATACTCCCGCGAGAACAGGCAACGCTGCGGTACTGACCGATCTGTAAGCCTTCGTAAGCAAGACCAGAGCCGGGCGTTGTGTGCGAAGCAAAGCGCTCCGCACGGCATAATGGGACGCTCTTCGCCACCATACGGCCGCAGCATATGTGAGCGTAGCCACATAGGTCCCTGCAAACAGGACTCTAAGGGCGCGATATCTGATGCCCCAGAGGTGTCGATGCCGAGACCCTCGACACCTTCCCGAAGCAGTTCACAGCCTTCTGGCCGGTAAAACTAGCATGCGGCACGTAGGAGCTAGCCCCGTCCAATACTACCCCTAAAATTCTGGCCTGCGGCACATGTGCGATCGAGGCGCCGTCCATGCGTATTGTAGGAGGACGCTTAAACTTTCCCTTCATGGTAAGGGTCTGCGACTTTGCAGCCGAAAAAGACAGACGGTTCCGTGTCCCCCAAGCAGAAATCGCCTCCAGCACCGATTGAGCATTTCGCTCAATCGCCGCTCGTGACGGCGCCTCAATCACGATCGTGATGTCGTCCGCATACGCTACCATACTGACACCTTCGGGCATCGGTAACTTCAGGATGTCGTCTAGCAGGAGATTCCATAGGGTAGGTCCTAGCACTGATCCCTGGGGGCAGCCCATAGTGGGCTTCTTCCACACCGCTTGGTTGGTTGCCCATAAACAATCCGACACGTCTGTTGGTGAAGTAACTCACCAGGATACTGTAAATGTTTGGCGGACATCCGCCCTGTTTAACCTTGGTCAGGACCATGGACCACCAAGCGTTGTCGAAAGCCCCCGAGATGTCCAAAAATACTAGCTGAACATAACTTTCCGCGGTGCTCGTAACTCGATCCAGGATTGCGTTCAACGCTGTGACCGTCGACTTTCCACGCGTAAAGCCATGTTGCGACGGAGATATGCTGCGGTATAAACAAGGAGCGCACCCGATGATAAGGCGTTCCAGAATCTTTCCCAATATCGGGAGAAGGGTAACCGGTCTATACGCTTTAGGGTCCGAGAGCGGCCGATCGTTGCCCTTTGGCAGCACCACGAGCCTTCCTACCTTCCAGATGTCCGGAAACACGCCTTCACTCAAACACGCGGAGTACATCAGTAGCATCTCCACTCCGCTAACTCTCCACGCGTGCTTGATGATCTTGGATGTGAGTCTGTCCATACCAGGAGCCGTGTTAGGCAATGCTCTAATAATGCGGTCTAATGCCTCACGGCTGGGTGGGTCCGAATTCGTGCCTGTCGGGGCGCACGCTGCTGCGATTCTGACTTGCCGGTGCTATGATGTGTCCTTTCCAGGGTCATCGTCCGGGCATAGGGTCGTGAGCAAACTAGCCATCGATTCTTCAGCTATGAGCCTAACGCCGTGCATCACATTTGAGGGGGGGCGTAGTCTGCCAGAAGCGGCTCTATACGCGATTCCCCATGGGTCGTCATTGCCGGACTCCGCTATCTTGCGGAAGTAGGCCATCTCAGTGTCTCTCATCGCTGCCTTGTATCGGCTCCTTACGTTACGTAAGGACGCATGCAGGTCTGGTTCCCGGTCGCTTTTGGCCTTACGTGCTTGCTGCCATGCTCGACGCGCATTGTAAACTGCACGGCGCTGCTCGTCTAGCTCTGATGACCACCATTCATACCCACCGGTGTCCTTTTTTCCGCGTTTGCCCAAACAATCGTCCGCAGTGCGAGTAAGTATATTAGAATATTCCCTGCAAATCAGATCTCGACCCAACACAAAGCTCTCCATCTGGGTTTTCCTGTACTCCGTGTCGGGTCCCCTACCAACGTATTGTCTCCGTTCGCAGTGCCAAAGTGGTGAGTGCGCATTACTGTCCATTCCCACTAAGATTCGATTGCCACCGAGCAGGTCTAAGACGTGTGTCAAGTGCTCTAAGTGTCTGGCAATGTCGTGGCTGTATTGACAGTATACCGATGCGACGTACAGGTGTTCTGCGGCGCTGACATGGGCTACCGCGCAATGGTCGTTACTGAGGTGATCCAAGAAGGTGACTCCTAGTGTCGGGTTCAATACCAGTATGCCCGCCTTAGAGTCGGGTCCGCACTGAATAATCCTGGTGTGGCGATATTGCTCCTGGACTAGTGCGAGATCCAACCCCAGCGTCTTCGCAATCACCTGCAGTTCCGTCGTAGCTGTAGCTGATCCTTGGAGGTTTAACTGTCCAACGCGAATAGTGGAATGCCTATCCATACTGTATCATGTTGATAGCCTGCTGCTCATCCTAGAAGGCAATCCTAGCAGGGCAATCCAGGGCTGCCGTCTTGTGGCTCGATGCCTCCGGGCGTTTAAACCTCCTGCACGTGGCACAGCACTGACTGGCCGACTGGCATTCCTCACTTTTGTGGCCGCTGTCTCCGCACTTACCACATATCATGGCCTTTGCCCTGCAGTGCTTTTCCGGGTGCCCGTACTGGTGGCACTTCGTGCAGCATGTCACTCTGACATAGTCGCAGACGTCTGCCTCATCCCAGCCGATGTACACCCGTCTGAGGCTGACCAGCTTGTCTCGCAGCGCTGACGTGCATTCTAGGACTACTGTGGTCCTCCCTCCAGCGCGCCGACCCTTCTTGAAGGCCAGCTTGCACTGGTCCATCATCTTGCCTTTCGGCCAGTTCTCGTCCTCCGCTAGGTTGATCATGTGCAGATCATCTAACAGCTCTTCGATCGGTGTATCTGACCTCAGATTTCTGATGGCCACCAGCGGTTTTCGCGCCTTAGGGTCTGCCGCTTTTAGTGTTGGAGGGGCCGCCTCCTTTAGCTTGCGCGCTGCCTCAGCTGTCGCTGTTGTCACAACGACGCCTGCATTACCGACTCGGCGTATGGCTTGCACCTGGATTCCCTGGACGGCTGGCTTCACTTTCTCTTGCAGCTCCTTTTTGGTCTGGTCTGAGGAGGTGATGGTGTCGCTGTTCGGGTAGAACAGCACCGACGGGCCCTTTTGCTGAACAGTCAAGGCTGGCTTTCCTTTCGGCAGCTTTAGCATGGCCGCATAATTAAGTGGCGGGTACGCCGTCTGGGCAGGCTGGACTGCAACTGCGGTTGGTGGACTAGCCAATTTGGCCTCTGCGACCTTAGCTTTGCCCTCTGCAGCAGCCAACCTTAGCGTAAGGTGGGTTATGACCGCACTTAGCCGCTCCGTGTGGGCTTCAATTGCCGCCACCTCATCCTTATTGAGCCGGGATGTCTTCGACCTAACTGCCTCCATTATGCCCCTCGTGGTTGCAGTCGCCAGGCCGGCCAGTTCCTGGACAGGCGCCACTGCCAACGGGTCACCTGCCTGGTCACCGCGTTCGTTGGGCTGTTCCGTGGGCTGTTGGGCTGACTGTTGGGCTGTCTGTTGGGCTGTCTGTTGGGCAGGCTGTTGGGCTGGTGATTGGGCAGGCTGTTGGGCTGACTGTTGTGCTGGCTGGCTGCTGGCTGGTGCCGAGGTCATGATTCCTTCCAATGGAGGAACCTCTGGCCGCAGCGCCTTCTTACTCCCAATCCTTCGGCGAACCGCCTCCTGCACCTCCTCCGGCGAGCTCAGCAACCGCTTCTCACTACGGCTTTCCGGCTGGGACTTCACTGGGGACGAAAGGTCCACCAGCAGCTGCTGCATTGGAGTGCCGCAAACTTGGGGGGGGTCCTGAGCAATGACGCTCTAGGGGTGCTATCCATAATTCGTCTCATTGACCGCCCGCTTTTCCGCGTACGCCCTAGCGGGGCAGTCCCTTGACGCGGTGTGGTGTGTGGCTGCATCCTTACGCCCAAACTTCTTGCAGGTCGCGCACGCCTGCACCGCAGATTAGCACTCCGCGCTCTTGTGCCCGTCCTCACCGCAGCGTCCGCAAACCATGTTTTTCGCCCGGTAGTACTTCTCCGGATGCTGAAGTTGGCACCTGCTGCAGCAGGTGACATCTACGTGGTCAGTGACCTCCACTACGTCCCACCCTATATATAGGCGTCCCCGGGCGATCAGAGAGCAGCGCAGCTCGTGGGTAACTTGGCAGACTCACTTAGTTCTGCCGTTGCGCCGATCCTTCTTGAATAGGGGACGCAGCTCCTTCGTGACCCTATCGCTTGACCACGCCCCGTCATCCTGCTGCAGATTCTGCTCCACTATGTCCTTCACTACTTCCGCCGTTGTGGCCCCCTTGTCGATTCCCGTGAGGGCAATGAGAGGCTGCCGCGTGGCTGGTTCAGCCGTGCGAAGGGTGTTTGGCACAGCCTTCCTCAATGCGTTGGCTGCTGCAGCTAATGTGGTCTGAACAACCACCCCGGCGTTCCCTACTTTCCTGAATCCGGCGACTTGTAAGCCCAACGAGGCCGGATTCACCGCCAAGCGCAGCGCCTCTTAGGTGTCGTCTGACGTCTTCAACTGCTCGCGCTGGTCCTCGGCGGGGTAGATCGCCACCGACGGCCCCAAGGGGCGCGTGATGGGCACCGGCTCCGTGTTCCTGCCCAGCCCTAGGGCGTTCGCGAACGACTTGGGCGGAGCGACTCCCGTCGCGACGATTTGTGGTGGTGCCGTTGTTGCAGCCCGCTCCAGCTTCTGGCTGACCGCTGCTAACCTCAGAGTGAGGTGGGTGACCACCGCACTCAGCCGCTCCGTGTAGGCGCCAATAGACGCGATCTCATCTTTGTTCAATTTTGAGGTCTTCGACCTAACCGCCTCCATGATCCCTCGAGTGTTATTTGTGGCGATGCTAGCCAACTGCTCCACGGGTGCGGAACCCAGGGGGTCCGCAACATATTCCGGGCCACTAGGGCCCACGACCGGGACAACTGCGACCGGCTCGCCACGCGCTGACGAGGTTGGTGCCGGTGTTGGCGCCGACGTAAGCAGACCTCCCACTGGTGGAACTTCCTTCCTCTTAGTAATTTGACGACGCACCGCCTCCTGCACCTCCTCTGGCGAGGAGAGAAGCCGCTTCTCACCCGCGAGTGGCATCGCCGCAGCCGGAGTTAACTCGACCACCTGCTGCTGTTGTTGCGCCGGAGGGGACAAATCCAAAAGCATCGGGGGGGGGTCGAAAAAGCCTGGGGGGGGGTTCGCGCAAGCGATTGGCGCGGCCCGAAAAACCCGCCTCCCTCGCGTCGCAGCTCGTCCAGGGCACGCAGTTCCTCTTCCTTCTCTGCAATGGACGCGTCCAGCAGCTCCTGCTGGAGACGCGCCGCGTCCTCGTCCGCCATGGCGGCGGGTCACACTGGCCTCCGCGCACCAGTAGAGTACAAATAAGCAGTCACAAAAAGTTAATACACACGAACAGACAGTCACAGACACTTACACTTAGCAATTAAAGTTAATACACGAACAACAAGCATAAACTAAAAAAATTTACAAGTTCAAAGAAATAAATATGTCGGCAGCGCCGACACCGATCACACCGATGCCGAAATTTACGGGTGTAGGACGGCTGTCCCACAACGTCAGCCAGGTAGTCCTGACCAACAACGTAACAAACACATAGAAAATACAACAAAATAAAAATGTCTGGGATACTTCCCTCAAATGATCCTGCACCCTTCCGCACCCTCCAGACGACTCCGAGGGGGGGAAGTTGGGGGGGGGGGTGTTTTCCAAAAAGTGCACCTGTCAAAGAAACGTCACTGTCGTGTGACGCCGGAGCTGCTTGTCGGCCCACTGCAGCTTCGGGCTTCCTTCGGATCCTATCGGATCTGGCGGCGTCATTAGCCACTGGCCACCGCGACGAGTCCAAGCGGCCGAACCTCTTTTTAATGAGATCCGGCACGCAAGTTCTCAGCGACGGGATCGCTAAGCCACCGACCGTGGTTGCTGCGTGGAAGTACCCGACAGGCACGTCCTTTGGGAGCCAAAGCCAAGTCCGCACCGCCCTCCGGATTTGTACGTCGAGCAGTCTCAACCTATCATCCGTAATGTTACCCAACACGAACCCATGTAGGAACCTCGGAATCAGGTGTACCTTTATAATTTCGAGCCGCTGTTGTGGCTTTAGGGGAGCCTTCGAGATATTCTCTAGGGCTTCTTTAATACTATGCTCTAACTTAACGCATCCAGACGCCTTGAAGTCCACTCCAAGATAGCGCCATCGTTCCACACAAGAGACCTGGCGCAGCCATCGCGACCCCACCTTAAAGGTTCGGTCGGTCAAATAATGCACCTTCTTGCGCTTCCCATCCGGCACCATCGAAAGCACAGCGCTTTTCGCATGGCTGACAAAGAGACCCATCAATCTCTCCGTGTGCCAAACACTGTCGATGGAGGACTGCATGTCCACCTTTGAACCTGCACGCAGGACCAGGTCATCAGCATAGGCTAGAGCCGAGACTTTCTCGCCTTCCAACCCATAACCAACTTCCCTCGGCAAGGCCGCTAAAATCACATCCATCGCCATGTTAAACAACAAAGGCGACAAAGGATCCCCCTGGCGAACCCCCTGACCAACTCTTGCGGGACCGCTGCGGGCTCCATTCACCTCCAAGACAGTCTCAGAAGTGGCATACAGCCTCGCAACGTAGTCACAGAACCCCTCAGGCAGGCCTCTTTTCCTCAGCAGATCAATAAATGCCGCATGCGACACCGTATCGAACGCCTTGGCAAAATCCAGCACCGCAACATGGCATTCACGCAACTTCTTCCCGCAGTCTCCCAGCACCGCGTCCAGCACAGCCGAATTCTCGAGTGTGCCGTCGGCGCAGATAAATCCACGCTGTCGTGCATCGGGAGGGCAGCATGCCTCCAGCCTCTTAGCCAATACAGAGTGCATGTGCCTGAGAGGCACCGACGCGATCGAAATCGGCCGATACTCCCCAGGACACGCAGGATTCTCTTTCTTGGGCACAAAGACCGTCCGGCAGCCCCTAAGTTTGTCCGGGACCTCTCCAGCCACCAACCAAACGTTGAATATTTCCGCCTGAGTTACAGACGAGACCGTATTCCAAGCCCCTGGGAGAATTCCGTCAGGACCTGGAGCCGACTTGTTATCCACCCGGCACGCCTTCACCTCTTCCGAAGTGAAAGGCGCCCAGAGCTGGGAGTAATCTCGACTGCCCCCGTACTGCTCAGAGCGTTGTAACGCGCCCAAAGCTTCCGGTGTGAGCCCCGGGGCGTCAGAGACGGCCTCCATCACCGGTCGCCAATAGGCTTCCAGCTCAGACAGGCTATGCCCGACACCTCGAGTTTGTCCATCAATTATCTCGGCAGCTGCTCTGGACCTACAAGTCTTATACAGCTCCTGCACCCTCGCGTACTCAATTCTGCGCCGCTTTCGCGCAGACAACCCGACTGAAGCAGTTTGGGTATGAGCTTGGCCTTTGCGCCTAGGCCGTCCCCGCCGTCGGCCATCACGTGCACCCCGCGCCAATCTCGCTTCGGCCTCCGCAAGGAGATCCTCCACAATCTTAGCGTGGTCTAGCGCCTCGGACGGGTTCGGGCCCACAAGCAAGACGGGAACCGGCACGTCTTCAGAGGGGAGTGCCGCCCCCGCGACTAGAGGCAGCTCTGACGTCGATCCTTCCACAGTGCCAGCGATCGGGGTGCCCCTTGGCAACTCTGCCTCCCCAGGAGTAGCCGGCGAAGGAGCCTGAGCCAGATCGGCCAGGTACGCTTGTACCCGGCTCTTGTAGGACTCCTTCCTCCGGTACCCCTCGATCGCATCCAAAGTTCGCTCCAATTGAGGTAGCTCTGCGAGTAAGAGCTGATTTATTACATTGGCACTGCTTCCGGCTCTAGTCAGACGCGCCTCAGTCTGGGCTAAGAGCTCACCCTCTTCATCGCGCCATCTCCGTTTCGCTTGCATTGGTGCGGCTGCGGCGTTGGCCGTCACTGGGTGGGCGCGACGAATGTGCACGCCCAACCCTATCTTGGTCCGGAATGCCCTGCTACATTCCGGACACGTCCACTCACTCTCCTCCCGCCCCGACTGGGGCGGAGATCGAGCGCTCGGACTTATGGGTTTAAGGGTCGACGCCTCCGACTCCTGTGGGAGGTCGGAGGTTCGACCATACATCTCTATATTATTATCGAAAGCAACCTTAAGTACCCATAGTGGCAGGGCGGCTAACCCTACCACTCGGTTCACCCACAGCTCTCGTACGCCCCAGCCTTACGAGCTGCTAGATTTGGGAGCCGAAACCCCCCATCGGGGCCACTCAGGGAATCACACCCCGAGCCAGTCCTGGATCTTCACATTTAGATGTGCCCGCGTTCCTTGGTCCAGGTGGTATTGACCAAAGTCTCCAGGCTCACCTTACCCCTGGACCCCGAAGGGTCAAGACAGAGTCACGGTTTACGCAGTTCGCCTCCTTCCGTTCGAATTGGGGTACACCGCTAAGAGACGGTTTTCTACTTTGGCCTGTCCAGCCACCAGACCAGGTCATTTGCACGGTCGCCCCCCCCCCCCCCCCCCCTTGTTGACTTAGCAGCGGCGAGCCACGAGCAGGCCAAGGGTAGGAGTTGGGCCTAGCCACGCCACAGGTGATATATGATATATCATATATCACCTGTGGTGATATATCACTAGGCCCTTGCCATATGTGGACTGCATTCTTCCATAAAGCTGAAGGCGGCAGCTAGAATGGTGCACATCCACATATGAGAGTAACAAGACTTCCTACGGGAGCAGCGAGGAGAGTCATAGTTACTCCCGCCGTTTACCCGCGCTTGCTTGAATTTCTTCACGTTGACATTCAGAGCACTGGGCAGAAATCACATTGCGTCAACACCCGCGAGGGCCATCGCAATGCTTTGTTTTAATTAGACAGTCGGATTCCCCTTGTCCGTGCCAGTTCTGAGCTGACCGTTGAACGGCGGTCGTACAGAACCGCGCCGATCGCGCACGAGACGAAACCGACACGGCCTTACGGCTAGGAAGATCCGCGGAAGGCCAATTGTAATAAAAAAATAAAAATAATATATCTAATTAACTAACTATGTGTGTGATTCTATGGGTTCTAAAGATAAGAAGTTAGGGAGCTCGAATTAAACAAAAGTAACTAAGAGAAATGAGGTTCGGGCGCCAGAGCTCACTAGGTAATTAAAAACAAACACTCACGGGACAAACCCACCACTTCCCATGGCCCCACCGACATTATGTCATATGGGCCGAAACTCAGGAGACGGCTGCGGACATAGCCCTAGGGCTATCACCGCAGTCGTTTCTTGACTCCCTTACAAATTGCCATGTGTCCCTTAACACTCTCCCCCTTACAGAGTAGTACTCCGCTGCCCGTCAGCTCCTGGGCCTCTGTTCGCCTTATTGTCGCAGCGACGAATTACTCCTAGCCGAGCGTTCATATGGTTCCATCACCCACTTGCCGTTCTTCCTGCTCCCTCCGGGCGGCGTGCCACGCATGCGCGAACTCCCGCAGCCGCGCAAAGTTCGCCGGTGAGCTCACGAGATCGCCGTAGTAAACCGGGCCGAACCCCACGCGACTGATCCCATCCATCATCTTACACCTAGCCTCTGCATACAGGGGGCAGACCCAAAGCGCGTGGTGCATGTCTTCCTCTTCCATACCGCATACACACATGCCATCCTCACATAGCGCCATTTCATGCAGCCTCTTCCGGAAACATCCGTGTCCCGTGAGAATCTGGGACAGCTGGTGGTCCGGCACGATCCAGTGCGACCTGAGTCGATCCATAACGTCCGGAAAGAAACTGAACAGCTCCCGTCCTTTCCCCTCACTCGTCCATCTCTTCTGCCAGGCATCCATCACCTCATTCCAAATCGCTCGCTTACGTCGGGCCAGCTCGCGCCGCCTCAAGCCCCGCTCCACCTGTGCCCCGGCCGCGGCCTGGCGCTCCTCATCGACCCGCCCAGCACGGATCACCTCAAGGTCGGCCGGGAGAACCCCGTCCAGCACCGCCAACGCAGCCGTACTGGTAGACCGGTACGCCTTCGTGAGCAGCACCAGGCTGGGTCTCTGGCACCTGAGCAGCGCACTCCGAACAACATGCAGCGCAGCCCTTCGGTACCAACAGGCCGCAGCATACGTTACCGTGGCTACGAACGTGCCCCTGTAAAGGACGCGCAGTCCGGGATATCGAATGCCCCAGGAGGACGCCGAGACTCTCGACATAACTCTCAGGGTGCCCATATTGCTGGCACTTGGAGCAGCATGTTACATCCACGTAGTCCGTAACCTCGACGGCCTGCCACCCGATATATACACGCCCTTTCCTTAACATCGCCTCACGAAGCTCCGCCGAGCAGGCGAAGATGACAGCGGTCGCCTGGGCCGCCCCGCGCGAGCGGTTCTTCTTAAATGCGCCGGTCGCCTCCTTCTGGATCCGCGAGAGCGGCCAGGCAGGGTCTTCTTTAAAATTCTGCTCGTGCAGAGTGCCCAGCACCTCATCAAACGACGGGTCCCCATCGAGCCTGTTTAGGCACACCAGCGGCTGCTTCTTTTTGGGCTCTGTCACCCTGAGCGTCGCAGGTACCGCCGCCCGGAGCCTGGTAGCTGCTGCGTCTGTGGTAGTTTGGACCAGTACACCGGCGTTGCCCACCTTCCGCATCTTCGTAACTTGGACCCACAGTTTGGCCGGGTCCACCGCCTTCTTCAATTCCGCCTTCGTCTCCTCGGCGGTCTTGAGAGCGCCGTTCTCCTCCGCCGGGTAGAAGGCCAATAGTGGCCCTGGAGTATCCTGGATCCTGATAGGCTCCTGATATTGATATTGCGGCAGCTTCAGGACCGACGCGTACGATGTGGTTAGCGACGCCTGCTGCCCGTCCGTCCGTGGCTGTCCACTGCGCCCGAGCGGGGCCGATGCAGCCTTGGCCTCTGCCGCCGCAAGACGGAGCGCCAGGTGCGTAACTACCGCGCTCAGCCGCTCGGTGTGTGCTCCGATCGCTGCTATTTCATCTTTGTTTAATTTGGACGTTTTGCACCTTACCGCGTCCATAATGCCTTTGGTGCTGCCGGTGGCGAGGCCGGCCAAGGTCTCAACTGAAGCCGTCGCCAACGGATCCGCCTGGACCAGGAGCTCTTGTTCTGGCACGGCTACAGGCACGGCTGCCGGTCCGGGCTCTTCTGTGCGCGCCAGGGGCGGGGGGGGCGCCGTGAGCGCCCCGCTGATGGGCGGCACCTCCTTCCTCTTGGTGATCCGGCGACGCACTGCTTCCTGGATCTCCTCCGGGGACGCCAAGCGCCTCTTCTCGCCCGCCTGCGGCAACAGCGGAGACACGACGCTTGGCGGAGACATATCCATCAGATTCTGGGGGGGAGTTGAAAACGCTTGGGGGGGGGGGTACGCGCCAGTGATAGGCGCGGCGTGAACAGCCCACCACCCTCACGCCTCAGCTCTTCCAGCGCCTGCAACTCTTCCTCCTTTTCCGCAATGGACGCGTCCAGCAGCTCCTGCTGGAGACGCGCCGCATCCTCGTCCGCCATGGCGGCGGGCCACACTGGCCTCCGCGCACCAGTAAAGTAAATAAGTAGTCACACACAAGAAGTTAATACACGAACAGACACAATAAGGACTTGGCAAAATTTAAAATTAATACACGTACAGTTAAGACACAAATGTAATACACGAACAGTTAAGACACTTAGCAGTTAAAGTTAATACACGAACAGTTAAGACACTTAGCATTTAAAGTTAATACACGAACAACTTTCATAATCTAGAAAATTTTACAAGTCCAAAGATAAATAGGTCGGCAGCGCCGACACCGATCACACCGATGCCGAAATTTAGGGGTGTAGGACGGCTGTCTCACAACGTCAGCCAGGTAGTCCCGACCAACAACGTAAAAAAAAAAAAACAAAAACACAGAAAATACAATAAAAATAAAAATGTCTGGGATACTTCCCTCAAATGATTCTGCGCCCTTCCGCACCCTCCAGACGACTCCGGGTGGGGGGTGTTTTCCAAAAAAAATGTGCACCTGTCAAATAAACGTCACTGTCGTCGTGCCAGATCACAATCAAGGTAGGAGGGGGGGTAAACGTCACTGTCGCGAAAGCAAACTGTCGAATCGAACGTCACTGTCGCGTAATCACTAACCGTCAAACTAAGTGTCAAACTAAGTGACACTTGTCAACTTGTCACTTGTCACTTGTCACTTTAAGCGTCACTCTCGCAAAGGACAACTGTCGCACTGGGAGGGGGGGAAACGTCACTGTCGTATAGTGTCCTGTCACAAAGCGTCAAAGTCGCACAAACGTCACTGTCGCAAAACACACCGGGGGTGCGGGGGGTAAGCCGCACCCACAATACACTCGCGCTCGCTCGCTAACTGGCCGCGTCGGCCAATAGCAAAAAAGCACGAAATAAATTCAGCGCGGAGACAACACACAACCGCTCGCCTCGAACGCAGGCAGCGAAGTCACGCACACGAAACACTCACGGGACATACCCACCACCTCCCATGGCCCCACCGACATCAAGTCATATGGGCCGAAACTCAGGAGACGGCTGCGGACATAGCCCGGGGGCTATCACCGCAGTCGTTTCTTGACTCCATTACAAATTCTTATCCAGTCCCTTGTCGCCTTTCTCCCCTTTCTGGGGCGGCGCACAATCTAACGACCCCACCCTTGGGTCACTACAGCACATCACAGCTTCGCTGCCTGTCCGGTTCCAATTTTTATTCGTCGTCTTCTGCTGCTTCCAGCCCGCTCCTGATCTTATGCCATTTGTGCGAGAAGTCTCTCAGCCGCCGGAAGTTAGCCTCAGAGGCAACGAGGTCGCCGTAGTACACTGGTCCCTCCTCCAAGCGCGTAATCCCATCCATCATCGTTTGCCGCTGTTCATCATACAGGGGGCATTTCCACAGAACGTGGTCCAGGCATTCATCTTCCTCACCGCAGTAGCACACACTGACCTCGCAGAGCTTCATCTCATACAATCTCTTCCGGAAACATCCATGCCCCGTCAGGATCTGCGAGACTTGGTAGTCCGGCTCAACCCAAGTCGCCTTGAGCCTTGCCGCCACGTCCGGGAAGAACCGATGGAGCTCCCTACCCCTGTCCTCCGTATCCCATCGCTGCTGCCACTTGGCTACAGCCTCGTCCGCGATGACCCTCCTGCCCGTCCTGAAGGCATCTCGCGGGAGATGCCGGATGTCATCGATCATGCCCGCACGGGCTACCTCGAGGTCGGCAGGCAGCACACCCGCTAATACGGGGAGTGCCGCCGTGCTGACGGACCTATATGCCTTCGTCAGAAGGATGAGGGCCGGTCTCTGGGTCCTTAGCAGCGTCGACCTGACCGTATACGTGCTCACGCGCCGCCACCAACATCCCGCCGCGTAGGTGACAGTGGCGATGTAGATACCTTTGTACAGGACCTTAAGGGCCCTGTACCGAATACCCCAAGATGAGGCGGAGACGCGTGACATCTTGCCCAGCCCAGCTGCAGCGCGCTCACCGATCGAAAGAGCGTGTTCCCCGAACGATAGGCTTGCGTCGATCACCACGCCCAGCAACTTGGTGGAGCGTACACCCCTGACCGAGACCCCATCGAGCCGCACCGTGGGCGGGCGCCTGGACAAGCCCCCCTTCAGCGTCATGGAGCACGACTTTGAAGGGGAGAAGCCCAGTCGGTTTCGCGTGCCCCATCCGCTAATAAGCTCCATGGCGCACGAGGCTGCCGCCTCTATGCCGGCCCTAGAGTTCGACTCGATGAGGACCGTGACGTCGTCAGCGTACGCCACTACTTTCATGCCGCTCGGGAATGGCAACCGAAGCAAGTCGTCCAGCAGAAGATTCCATAGTGGTGGTCCCACTACAGATCCCTGCGGGCAACCCATGGTCGATGTCTTCCACACGACCCTGCTCCCGGCGAAGAGGCCGACTCTGCGGTTGGAGAAATACCCCGCCAGCATCCGATAGATGTTTGGCGGGCAGCCCCCCCCCTTCGCCTTGAGCAGGATCATGGGCCACCATGCATTGTCGAATGCTCCAGATATGTCCAGGAAGATGGCCTGGACATACTTGAAGCAACTGCTCTGGACCGTGTCCACGACCTCATTCAGGGCCGTCAACGTTGACCTGCCCCGAGAGAACCCGTGCTGAGATGGAGACACTCCGCGAGTGATGGTTGGCGCCGAAGTTAGCATTACGCGTTCCAAGATTTTCCCCAGGACAGGGAGTAGGGTGATGGGCCGATTTGCTTTGGGATCGGTAAGGGGCTTGCCGTTGCCTTTCGGCAGCACAATCAGTTTACCGTCCTTCCACGTATCGGGGAAGACCCCCTCAACGACGCACTTGCCGAACATGTGCGTCAGTTCGGCGCCTGCCGCCCGCCACACATGCCCGACCATGCGCGCCGTGATTCCATCGATGCCCGGGGCCGTGTTAGGAAGTTCCTTGACTATTTTTCTAAGTCCTGACGCGAGGGAGGTGACGCATCCCGCCCCGAGGGGATGCAGGCGGCCGCCAAGCGCACCTGTCTGTGGTACAGTGAGTCCGACGATGGATCGTCGTCGGGGCATAAGGCCTGCACAAGGCCACGCATGGCGGCGTCTACATCCACGGCGAATCCCTTCGCAAGCCTGACGCCGTTTACCACGTTGGGTGGGGGACGAAATCGGCCGCAAGCGGCACGGTAGGCCAGGCCCCAGGGGTCCTGGTTTCCGGAATCGGCAAGCTTGCGGAAGAAATCGAGCTGCGCCCTCTCCATCGATGCCCTATACCTACTGCGGCACACATGAAACGCCTGGCGTGCATCCGCTTCCAGGTACCCTCCAGCCTTCCTTACGTCTTGCCATGCTTTCCTCGCCTTGTTGTGCCTTTTGCGCCAGGTCTCCAATGCTGGAGACCACCACTCATAACCCTTCGCTTTTTTACCGTCACCACATGTACCCAAACATTCACTCGCTGTCCACGCGATAATCCGCGTGAACTCCTTACACACCACACTAGCAGGCTTCGACCAATCAATACTTCCCACTCGCTCGTGGATCCTTGCCTGGAATTGGTCCCAGTCCACCCCGCGTTCCCGAAACCTCCTTGGCACCACCGACGGCTCCGCAGCAGGAGCGGGCTCCCGTCCCCGTTCTCGCGTGCCACACAGCCCGAAGGTGATGAGACGGTGGTCGCTGCAGCTCGCGTGCTCGTGTACTCGCCATTCGTCAACGACGCACCCCCTCGTTGAGATGGTCACATCGATGTTGGACTCCCCGTTGACCGTGGCGAATGTAAAAGGTTGGCCAGCCACGTTGTGGATTTCTAGGTTGTGGGCCAACAGGAAGCCCTCCAGTTCCTCGCGTCGACGGGCCACTTCACGGCCGCGCCCGGTGTAGTGCCGTGGCAGTGAGTGCCACAGCGGCGAGTGCGTGTTGACGTCTGCCCCCAGGAGCACGCGATGGCCCCTAAGTGCTTCCAGTACTCTGGTAAGATGTTCCAGATGCGGTGCGATGTCCTCAGAGTACTGGAAGTACGCGCTGACTAGGTGCAGCGATGAGTCCCCCCAGGCTATGTGGCACACGACGCAGTGCGCGCTGCATAGGTGAGGCAGCACGGCGCATGCAGCGTCCATTCTGGACAGGAAGACCCCTACTTTGGGGCAGGGGCCCTCGGGCAGTAGAAGTTGCCCATGCGCCGCGACTGCTTCCCGTCCCGCCGTGTACGGCTCCTGCGCCAGGATGACGTCCAGTTTTTCTTCCTGCGCTAACCGTGGCAGCTCAGCAGTGGCCACTGCCGAGCCCGCCAGGTTTAATTGTCCTACACGCAACTTACCCATGGTAGTTCGTTTGGCTCACCGCGTTCTGCTCGGCGTGGGCCCTGGCCGGGCAGTCACGAGACGCGGTGCGGTGAGTTTGCGCCCCCTTCCTGCCAAACCGCTTGCAGGTGGCGCAGGTTGATGCCTTGGCCTGGCACTCGGCATTCTTGTGGCCTTCCTCGCCGCAGTTTCCGCACACCATAGCTTTCGCCCGGCAATACTTCTCGGGGTGTCCATACATCTGGCACCTGCTACAGCACGTGACGGCTACGTGGTCCGTCACCTCAACCACGTCCCACCCGATGTAAATCCTGCCCTTGTTGATCAGGGTGCGCCTCAACTCCTGGGTGGCTTGGCACACCCATCTGGTCCGATTCCCATGCCGGTTCCTCTTAAACAGTAGCCGCAGCTCCTTGCCCAACCTCTCCCTGGGCCACTCCTCGTCCTCCTGGAGGTTCTGTTCTTTAATGTCCTCCAGTACAGCTTCTAATGTGGCCTCCTTGTCTATACCCGTAAGGGCGATGAGGGGTTGCCGCAGGTTGATGCCTTGGCCTGGCACTCGGCATTCTTGTGGCCTTCCTCGCCGCAGTTTCCGCACACCATAGCTTTCGCCCGGCAATACTTCTCGGGGTGTCCATACATCTGGCACCTGCTACAGCACGTGACGGCTACGTGGTCCGTCACCTCAACCACGTCCCACCCGATGTAAATCCTGCCCTTGTTGATCAGGGTGCGCCTCAACTCCTGGGTGGCTTGGCACACCCATCTGGTCCGATTCCCATGCCGGTTCCTCTTAAACAGTAGCCGCAGCTCCTTGCCCAACCTCTCCCTGGGCCACTCCTCGTCCTCCTGGAGGTTCTGCTCTTTAATGTCCTCCAGTACAGCTTCTAATGTGGCCTCCTTGTCTATACCCGTAAGGGCGATGAGGGGTTGCCGCTCCGTTGGCTCTGTAGTGCGCAGGGTCGCAGGGACCGCCTTCTTCAGAGCATCCACTGCCGCCGATGAGGTCGTCTGGACGACATTCCCCGCGTTCCCGACCTTCCTCACCCCCGCGATCTGTAAGCCAAGCTGCCCCGGACGGACAGCTCCCAGCAGTGCCCGACGCGTGTCCTCCGCTGTTTTGAGGGTGTCCCTCTGGTCCTCCGCAGGATAAATCACGACGGAGGGACCAGGGGGGCGAGCAATGGGGACCGGCTCCTGGCCCTTCCCTAGGCGTAGGGCATGCGCGAAGCTCCTTACCTGCGGCGCTGACGTCACCGACGGTCCACACAGCGCCTGCTCCCTGACCTTCCCCTCAGCCAAGAGAGCGCGTTTCTCGGCCGCCGCCACACGAAGGGTTAGGTGCAGCACGACCGCGGCCAGCCGCTCCGTGTGCACCCCGATGGCCGCAATCTCGTGCTTATTAAGCTTCGAGGTTTTTCCCTTTACCGCGTCCATGATGCCTCTCGTAGAGGCAGTGGCTAGGCCTGCTAGTGACGCCACGGGTGCTACAGTGAGCTCGTCGCTTACCTCCTGTACTGCAGTGGTGGGGGGGGGTGATGGCGGCGCAGTCTGAGGCCGCGCTAGCAGGCCCCCAATCGGCGGCACTTCAGCGCGAGCCGCTCTCCTGCCCACACGCCGACGTAGAGCCTCCTGCACTTCCTCCGGAGAAGTGAGAAGCCGCTTCTCGCCCACAAGGGGGAGAAAGCTCCCCTCGGCTCCCGGCGGCGTCGTTGGCTCGACCTCGCCCATGGGCGTGCTAAAGCCCTGAGGCGGCGTGCGCGCATGGACAGCCCTCGGCGACAGGCCGGTCTCCATGCGCATCTCCGAGAGAATCCTCAACTCTTCCGCCCGACGTTCCATCTCCGCCTCGAGCAGCTCCAACTGGAGGCGCTCGGGCTCACCGTCCGCCATCGTTCACTGAACTATGTCCGAGTTAGCTAAACTGTTCGTGTATTACTTTATCCACAAGATAGATAGGTTCAGGCAACACACGAGCACTACTTATAACTACACTTAGTGTCCCTAAGACCCTATGCACTTCCCGATATAACTTAAACTGGACATCTTTTTTTTTTTTTTAATTAATAACCTAACGGTATACTAAAAGCTAACCCCTATTATTAAGCAAATTAATTATAAATATGTTCTTTATATATTTTTTATTTTTATTTTTTTATTTTCTTTTAAGTGGTCCTAAACCCCTATTTTTTTACTACCTTAAAACTATAAACGTATCTACACTGGTAACTAAACGCACCTTGTCACTGTCACTTCAAAAATGTGACACTTACCAAGTGTCAAACAAAAAACCAACGTCACTGTCGTGTATTACCACCGTGTCTCTGTCACCAACCAAACGTCGCACTGCACTAAAGCACTAATGTGTCACTGTCACTAAGCGTCACTGTCGCACAAAACACTTCCACTACGTCGCGGGGGGGAGCTGTCAATAAGCTCCGCCCGAGCTTCGCGTGTTCTCGCTCTAATAGCAAAATGGCCGCGGGCCTCCGAACAAATTACTAACTTTCGTTATACGGGCCGAAACGTGGGGCGGCTGCGGACATAGCACCCTTGGCTATCTTAAGTAAGTCCGCAGGCGCTTCTTGATCCCATACAAATTTTGCCATGTGTGTCCCTCGCACATTCTCCCTTAATAGGGCTGTGAACAAAACAAACACGTAAGTACTTCGCCGTCGGGCAGACCGTGCTCATCCTCTCTCCTTTTCCTCTTTCTCCAACTGACTCCTAACGGCGTGCCAGCCATGCGCGAATTCCCGCAGCCTCTCAAAGTTCGCCGGTGAGTTTACCAGGTCGCCGTAGTAGATCGGGCCGGCCTCCGCGCGGCTGATCCCATCCATTATCTTGCACCTCTCTTCTTCATACAGGGGACAGACCCACAGCACATGGTGTAGGTCTTCATCTTCCATACCGCAATAACACACACTGTCCTCACACAACTTCATATCATGCAGTCTTCTCCTGAAACACCCATGTCCCGCGAGAATCTGGGATACCTGGTGGTCAGGTACGACCCAGTAGGACTTAAGCCGTACCGACACATCCGGGAAGAAACGAAACAGCTCCCTACCTTTCTCCTCATTCGTCCATCTCTTCTGCCATGCACTCACCGTGTCATCCCAGATCGCACTCTTACGCCGGGCCAGCTCCCTCCTACGAGGCACCACTTCTACCTGTGCTTCGGCCGCGGCCTGGCGCTCCTCATCGAACCGCCCAGCACGGATCACCTCAAGGTCGGCCGGGAGAACCCCGCCCAGCACCGCCAACGCAGCCGTACTGGTAGACCGGTACGCCTTCGTGAGCAGAACCAGGCTGGGCCTCTGGCACCTAAACAGCGCGCTCCGAACTACATGCAGCGTAGCCCTTCGGTACCAACAGGCCGCAGCATACGTTATCGTGGCTACGAACGTGCCCCTGTAAAGGACGCGCAGTCCGGGATATCGAATGCCCCAGGAGGACGCCGAGACTCTCGACATCTTCCGGAAGCATTTGGCCGCGCGTTCCCCTATCGACACCGCATGCTGCGTGAATGACAAATTTGCGTCAAGTACCACTCTCAGAACCGTCGTGGACGCAACGCTCCTGACTGAGTCCCCGGCCAATCTGACAATGGGGGGCCGCTGGAGTTTCCCCCTGATCGTCATCATAGATGACTTCGCAGGGGAAAAACCCAGCCTGTTCCTGGCGCCCCATGCCGCGACCAAGTTCATGGTTTCCTTGGCGGCTGCCTCAATCCCAGAGCGGGATGAGGCCTCAATCAGGATTGTCACGTCATCCGCATACGCGACTATCCGGACGCCGGCGGGTAGTGGTAACCGAAGCAGATCGTCCAGTAGTACATTCCATAGACTCGGACCCAGGACTGACCCCTGAGGGCAGCCCATAGTGGATACCTTCCACACCACTCGGTTGCCAACAAATAACCCGACTTGCTGGCGAGCGAAGTAGTCCGCCAACATCCTGTAGATGTTGAGCGGGCACCCCCCCCGCCTGACTTTCGTCAGGATCATTGGCCACCAGGCGTTGTCGAAGGCACCCGAGATGTCCAAGAATATGGCCTGCACATACTTGCCTTGGCCCTCTTTGGCGGCGCGCATGATGTCGTTGAGCGCTGTAACGGTGGACCTGCCACGAGAAAATCCGTGCTGGGAGGCCGAGATCTGGTTGCCGATCGTGGGAGCGCACTGGAGGAGTACCCGTTCAAGAATCTTGCCTAGCACAGGGAGGAGAGTGATGGGCCTGTATGCCTTGGGGTCGGTAAGCGGCTTACCGTTGCCCTTCGGCAAGACAAGCAACCGGCCCTCCTTCCACACATCCGGGAACACGCCCTCAGTCACACACTTGCCATACACTGCAGTAACCTCCGCCGGGGCGACGCACCATACCTTCATCACCACTCGCGCACTGATTCCGTCTAGTCCCGGCGCCGTGTTCGGCAGACTTCTGATAATGCCTCCCAGATTATCGCGAGACAGAGGAGGCGCAGCCTGACCCGACGGGGTGAGCGTGGCCGCGACACGGATCTGCCTGTGGTATACCGAGTCCTGAGTCGGATCATCGTCCGGGCAAAGCGCGCACAGGAGACCAGTCGCAGCCTCGCCCACAGTACAGGCATAGCCCTCCGCCAACTGGGTTCCGCTGATGACCCGGGAAGGCGGCCTCAGCCTGCCACTGGCAGCCATATACGCCAGCCCCCACGGATCACCATTGCCGGACTCGGCAATTTTGCGGAAGTGCTCAAGCTCCGCCCCCTCCATTGCCTTCCTATATCCCGCTCGCGCCGCATGGAATTCTGCTCTCAGCCGCTCTTCTCGCAGGCCCCCTCCCTTTCGCGAACTCTGCCATTTGCACCGTGCCTTACAGTTCGCATTCCGGAGCTTTTCAAGCTCCGGACTCCACCATTCATATCCTGCGTCCTTTGGTGGCTGTTTCACACCTAAGCACTGACACGCGACTTCCTCAATAACTTCCGTAAACTCCTTGCAGACAAAGGACGCTGGCTTGTTGAGGTCAAGCCTCCCCATTCGCTCGTGGATAGCCTGCTGGAACCTCGGCCAGTCCACCCCTTGGTCCCGGAAACGCACCGGCTCCTTGACCGACTCGGCGCTGGGCCTGGCAGCCGTCGTCGTCCTCACCGCCGCCGTCGTCATCGTCGCCGGCACCACCTGGAAGGTGATGAGGCGGTGGTCACTACAGCTGGCGCCCTCATGCACCGTCCACTGCGCAACTGCGACGCTTCTCGTTGTCAGCGTCACATCAATGCTGGACTCACCGTTCGGGCCACTAAATGTGTGCGGTTGACCCTCCAGATTGTGAACGGTGAGCCCATTCGCCGCTATGAATGATTCAACACTATGAATGATTCAACACCCACCCGCCGGTACTCCGCTGAGTGGCCGCGGCCAGTATAGTGGCGCGGCTCACTATGCCACATCGGCGAGTGAGTGTTGACGTCCGCACATATTACTGTCCGCCTACCTCGCAAGGCTCTTAAAACACCCTCCAGGTAGTGCAGATGTCCGACCACCTGGTCCGAGAATTGAAAGTAGGCCGAGACCACGTGCAAGTCCCACTCCTCCAGGTGAGCCACAATGCAGTGGTCCGTGCTGAGATGGTGCAGCACCACGCAGGCTGATTCGCGCCGATGAATGTATAGACCTGCCTTCGCGCTGAGGCCGCACTGCATGATGGTGTCAGCCTGCGGGTACTGTTCCTGAAGGAGCAGGACGTCCAGACCGTACTGGCGGCAAACCGCGGGGAGCTCCCTCGTAGCAATTGCTGACCCGGCCAGATTTAGCTGCCCAATCTTCAATGGTGGCCTAGGCATACTGTGTCATGGCCACGCTCCTCTGTGTCGCATAAATTCTGGCCGGGCATTCCCTAGCGGCGGTCTTGTGGCTTGCTGCCTCCCTCTTCCCAAACCGCTTGCAAGTGGCGCAGCAGGTCGTTGTCGCCTTGCACTCCTCCCCGCGGTGGCCAGTATTACCACATTGATGGCACGTGACCTCGGTCGATCGGCATGCGCGCTCGGGGTGCCCGTACTGTTGGCACTTGTTGCAGCAGGTAACGTCAACGTAGTCCGTAGCCTCCACGGCCTGCCACCCGATGTATACGCGCCCCTTCAGTAGCAGCGCCTCACGGAGCTCCGCCGAACAGGCGAAGATGACGGCGGTCGCCTTGGCCGCCCCGCGCGACCGGTTTTTCTTAAACGCGCCGGTCGCCTCCTTCTGAATCCGTGCGAGCGGCCAGGCTGGGTCTTCTTTGAAGTTTTGCTCGTGCAAGGCGCCCAAGACTTCCTCATAGGACGGGTCCCCGTCCAGCCGGTTCAGGCACACCAACGGCTGCTTCCGTTTAGGCTCAGTCACCCTGAGCGTCGTGGGAATCGCCGCCCGGAGCCTGGTTGCTGCAGCGTCCGTGGTGGTCTGAACTAGCACACCGGCGTTGCCCACCTTCCTCATCCTTGTGACCTGGACCCACAGTTTGGCCGGGTCCACAGCCTTCTTGAGCTCGGCCTTCGTCTCCTCCGCAGTTTTTAAGGCGCCGTTCTCTTCCGCCGGGTAGAAGGCCAATATTGGTCCTGGGGTAGCTTGAATTTTGATAGGCTCCTGGTTTTGCGGCAGCTTCAGTACAGACGCGTAGGAGGTAGTCAGTGACGCCTGCTGCTCGTCCATCCGTGGTCCACTGCGCCCGAGCGGGGCCGATGCGGCCTTGGCCTCTGCTGCCGCAAGACGGAGCGCCAGATGCGTAACTACGGCGCTCAGCCGCTCGGTGTGTGCTCCGATCGCTGCTATTTCATCTTTGTTTAATTTGGACGTTTTGCACCTTACCGCGTCCATAATGCCTTTGGTGCTGCCGGTGGCGAGGCCGGCCAAGGTCTCAACCGAAGCCGTTGCCAACGGATCCGCCTGGACCAGGAGCTCTTGTTCTGGCACGGCTACAGGCACGGCTGCCGGTCCAGGCTCTTCTGTGCGCGCCAGGGGCAGGGGGGGCGCCGTGAGCACCCCGCTGATGGGCGGCACCTCCTTCCTCTTGGTGATCCGGCGACGCACTGCTTCCTGGACCTCCTCCGGGGACGCCAAGCGCCTCTTCTCGCCCGCCTGCGGCAACAGCGGAGACACGACGCTTGGCGGAGACATATCCATCAGATTCTGGGGGGGAGTTGAAAACGCTTGGGGGGGGGGGGGGTACGCGCCAGTGATAGGCGCGGCGTGAACAGCCCACCACCCTCACGCCTCAGCTCTTCCAGCGCCTGCAACTCTTCCTCCTTCGCTGCAATCGAGGCCTCGATAAGGGCCTTTTCCCGTTCAGCATCCTCATCATACACAGCCGCCGTCGCACCCTTCTCGGGGGGGGCTTCCGCCATCCCGCAGTTTATAATTGCTGGTACGTACCACACACTAAAATTACACTGACCAACAATATTCAAAAGTTTTGCAAACTCACGGGACATTCCCACCTTCCACCTCATGGTCCTTCCCGCCGGTTGGCATACGGACCGAATCATTGGAGCCGCACCTGGTACTTGCGTATTGCTCTGTTCCTCTCATTGCATGATGCTCTTTCCCAGGTTGCGTTTGCTTGACTCCTACAAATATCTAGTTAGATCTGTTACGATCTACATCCTGTCCCATCTCTCTGTCACTTCTCCCCGTATCTGGGGCGTGTTCACAGCACACATACAGTACTTCGCGTTCGAGCAGTCCTATCTTTACTGTTCCTCCAGTTCCTTCCGCTTTTTGTGCCATTTTTGAGCGAAAGCTCTCAGCCTGTTGAAGCCTTCCTTGCTGGACCCCATCTCGCCGTGACCTACAGGGCCGACTCCTTCTCTGCACCATTCGGCAAGCATCTCATTACGTTCTTCCTCATACAGCTCGCATTCCCACAGAACATGGTCCCGGGTTTCATCCGCACGCCCGCAGTAACATATTGCAGTGTTGCATAGCGACATTGCGTTCAGACGGCTCCTGAAACTTCCATGTCCGGTCAGGATCTGTGACACAACGTAGTCCGGTTCCACCCAGCCGCACTCAAACTCACGGGACAGTGGAGGCGAAGCCGCGACGCGTATCTACCTGGGGTACATTGAGTCGTGGGTCGGATCATCGTCCGGGCAGAGAGCGCACAGGAGGCCGGTCGCGGCCTCGCCCACGGTGCAGGCAAACCCTCCGCCAACTGGGTGCGGCTGATGACCCGGGAAAACGGCCTCAGCCTGTCACTGGCAGCCCGATACACCAACCCCTACGGATCACCATTGCCCGATTCAGCAATTTTGCTCTGAGCTGATTAATTAATATCATTGACTCCATTTCTAGATTCAAATGATATCTTGAGAGTAGGCGGTAGACTTGATAACCTCACCCCGAGCATCGGTCACCGGAGATCCCCACGCCGCAGACTTGGCGTTGAGATCCCCCAGCAACAGCACCGGGCGAGGGTGAAGACGGCCTACGACGGCACCCAACTCGACAAGGAACCTCTCGAAGTCAGCGAGGCTCTTGTTGGGCGAAAAATACGCACCAACTATGCCAATGCCGTCCGCGAGGGCGGCTACCCAGCCGTGACCTCGGGACGGGTTGACAAGAGCCCCGCCAATGATGGCCACCAAGCCGTCCAAGTCTCCCACCCAGATATCCCTGGAGGGGACGAAGTACGGCTCGGCGATCACAGCCACGTCAATCGACCACTCTGCCATGCTCTGGAGGAAGAGGTCCTGAGCTCTGGCAGAGTGGTTGATGTTGCCCTGGAGGAAATGATACAGCGCCATTTATACGCAGTCCATTCCCTCCGTGACACCAGACCGGGAGTCGGCCGAGGAGGCGCCAGCCTGAGGGGGAGGTAAAGGGCCCCCACCAGCCTTGGCGCCCCCTCTCTTCCTGGGGGGCGCACAGGCCTTTCCGCCCGCTGTGTGCCCAGCTGGCCTCCCTGCATTAATTACCTACGCTCCATTGGAGCGTTAGGGTTGTCACTCTTGATGTCTGTAAAATTGATGTGTTTTATTGTAACAAACTTTTTTCACGCGTTCAGCGGTTAGAATTTGGCTGGTTATCTTACCCTCCTTCTGGTCAAAATGTAAATCCAAGATGGCGTCTTCAAAAATTTTCAAATTTTTAGTCATGGGTATCGTTTACATAGTTTTCGTGGGTACCAAAACCGATAGTGAGCTCAAAATCTGAATCCAAGATGGTGGCTGTATTTTTTTTTAAATGTATGTGTCATGGTTATCATTTTCGTAGTTTTCGAGGGTGCTAAAGCCAATAGTGAGGTCAAAATGTAAATCAAAGATGGCGGCTACAATAAATTTTAAATTTTTAGTCATGGGTATCGTTTACATAGTTTTCGTGGGTGCCAAAACCGACAGTGAGGTCAAAATCTGAATCCAAGATGGCGCGATGAGTCGCGGGCACCGGACCCGCCTTAGCGGGCGCCTCCTTCCTCCGCTTATCCGCATTTAGCGGCGGACGGAGGGATTCAGGAGGGAGCAGCCTGCCCTCCAAAGCCTCCAGCCGAGCCCCCACCATCTTCCCACACTGCATCATGCAGATGCGGGCAATCTTTTCTACCTCCGCATCCGCTAATGCATGGGTCGACGATGGGGCTGGTGACGACGCTGAGGCCGCGACGGTAGAAGCGTCGGCGGCCGCGGGAACTGCCTTCTGGGCGGCAAATTGCCGTTTGAGGTCTTCCAGCTCGGAGCTGAGACGGCTGTTCTTATCCCACAGCTTCGCCGTCTCGTCCGTGCTGGTGCGGCTGACGAGGACCTCAATTGCCTCCTTGATATCATCAGCCGCCTCCTTCAGGGCACGCGTAAATGTGCCCTTCAGGTGGCCTGACTTAGTGGCAACCTTCAGGACTACACCCACGCCGTCCAAAACTTTGCGGCTGAGCGCCACCGCCGACACACTCCCTCCGGCAGCCACCCGAGCTGCGCGCCGCTCTCGAGCCTGTCGGGACAATTCGGCGACTTCGCCTTCCGCGACAACCTTGCGCTGCGCCCGCCTTGCGGCATTCGCCTCCGCCCTATTCGTGCCTAACAGGGAGCCCTCGCAATGGTCCGTGATCGAGCTCTCTATGTTGTCAGACGGAGCCGGCGTGTCGGGCCGAGATATCGGCACGAACCGGCCCCGCACGTCACGCTCCGGCGGTCGAGCGGGGGCTCCGCTCGCCACCGCGCGGCCTCTCCCTCTCCGTGCCGTTGGCACCTTCGGGGCCGACAGATTCTCCTCGCTGGAGGAGAGACCTATCGACCTCGATCCCACACTCCGCGGGCGCTTTCTCAAAGCGCTCGCCGCCGCCGCCCTCTTGGCAGAGGCTACCTCCCCATCGCGCAGGCGCTCCAGGCTTGTCTGAAGCTCCTTCTCGCACTCTCCGCACACCGCGCTTTTTCTCCGACGTCAGAGTGTGACGCTAAATCCGCCTCATCATTCTTTGATTTTATTATTTGTTTTTCTATTTTGTTCCCACGAGTATGCGTCGCTGGGGATACGTGTCGTGTTTCAGAAAAGTGGGGAATGCCGTTCAGATGATTTAATTGGCAACAACATCTGGCGACGACCCACTGCATGGTGCGCCTAGCCTGGAGAGGAACATCTGTTCCCATCATCAGCGCGTCCTTCCAGTACTCTAAGGACATCTCAACCTATCTGGAGCACTTGACGAGAATACTGGAGAAGCTACGGGGACATCGCGTGCTCGTGGGGGCAGATACTAACGCCCACTTTCCCCTATGGCACTGTGTTTGCCACGCCATTGAAAATAATAGCTTTGAAGTCGGCGGCAATATCTACCTTGTCGCTGTCAAGTAAGTTTATCAATCAGTCAATCATTCAATATATTTTTTTTTTACTATTACTCACCAGGTGCCATTACTAACGGCTCCAAAATGTTCTTAACAAATTATGCTTTGACAAAAACGCATGAGTATCCTATGTTCATCTGTGTGCGCATATCTCTTGCACTATTCACAATGTACAATCATGTGTGTGTTGTAACTTTATAAATCAAGAAATAATAGAGTATACGATGTTTTTTTTTTTAGTTTTAGTCACACGTCATTTTCCGTATGATCTTCTACCGAACTACGAAATAATAATATTATTTATTAATAAATAAATGACGTGATTGCGGCTTTCATAAAAATAATATTTTTTGTAAAGATGTGTCCAAATCACTATTCATTTGATCACTAGCAACTCAACCCTTCCTCAGATACGACCCGTGTTGTGGCGACGCATGGTCGGTCATGGGCCATCGTGTGTCACGTGTGGTATTTACGGGCAACGACGCGCGCGGACGAGACCGCTGTGGACTTCGGGAATAGAGTGAAGGCTGTCACAACTAGAAGGGGCGGCCTGTTCGACCTTTGGGGTGAGTAATAAGAGCTATTTTTTGTAGCGGATGTAAAAAAAGCGATGCCGAAAGTGACATTCTTTCCATAACTTTTTTTAATTCTGTACCCCACCTAACCTTTTGGTGGTATATGACCAAATACTGAAACGCTACTCAATTTTAAGATGCCAATGCATCCGGTTAGCCTGGAAGCCGTCTCCAAAGTAGTTAGTTGGGCATAGGCAGGTGATGATGACCAACATTACAAATCGCATCAGACTGGCTGTTGGCCCGCCTTAAGGTCGTAGCACACATATCAAATCGGAAAGGGATCGTCACCGTATCGCCTTTCGCCTGGCCGTCAAACAGGTGTCAACATAACGTAAGCAACGTAACCAAAACGGATCAGCAACTCCGATACGTCGACTCGGCTACGGCTAGGCGACGCTGCGCTTACGGCTCGCAGGACGAAGAAACACAAGCGCGGCGACGCCGCGACGTAGAGGCGTAAGTGCGTGGACGACGAGCCGTAGGCGCGGGGACCGCTGGCTGACCACGCGCCGCACCGCGGTTCGTGAGCTTGTCCCGAGGCGAGTCGTTTACGTTACGATTCCAATTAGTGTGCTTTGCAGTAAGGAGTTTCATACAAAGAATACTAAACGGCTAGAGTCGTTACGGTTACGATCCGTTTCCGATTTGATATGTGTGCTACGACCTTTATACGATACTTCACATCAACAATGATTTTAAAATGATTTATTTATTAAATAAGAAACCAACAGCTAGAAAGGCCTATGTTCAACAGTGGACGTCTATCGGCTGATGATGATAATGATGATACTTAAACGTAAAAACTAATATCGATTAAGTTACATTCATCCCATTTGGGCCGGCGCTCACTGCCGGCATGGCACGGCACGGAATGGCACGACGCGATGGAAGGACGCTTTGGCATGCCGCGTCACGTCGTGGCGTCCCGCAGCAAGCTCAGCCACTTCTCCCTTGCCCCCCGCACCCCACTCAGACTGCGCGCATTTGCCAAAGACACGGCCGCACCTATTTCAAACCTTATTTCAATTAGATTAGCTGTCATAATCCTATGACCTAAGTGACTTGTGAGACGCGGCGGCCTGCCACGGCACGTTGCGGCATGCCACAGCACGTCGTGGCGTGCCGCAGGGCGCTGCGGTATGCCACGACGTGCCGCGGTATGGTTGTATCGAAATAAAGCAATATTAGTTCTAAACTCGATAAAATAAGATTTAAAATAACTTGATTAGTAATAGAATCCTTTGCCATGACAAGCCGTGCCGTGCCGGCAAATATAATCATCAATCGCAACAACAAGGATCACTCACTAGCAACAAGTACCTATAACAATCCAAAAATTATAAGATGACTAGCTGACCCGACAGACGTTGTCTTGTCCCTATCTACCCACTTACCCGGCTATATACGCTACCTTTCCCCACTTATCCTACCTACCCTACCTACACTTATTGCGCCAATCCTACAAAAATTGAAGAAACTAATACGTGATCTATGTATTCTTTTATTTTGTTGATTTTTAGAATGTTCCGCGCCACTGCCTTAGTTTTTAGGGTTCCGTACCTCAACAGGAAAAAACGGAACCCTTATAGGACCACTTTGTTGTCCGTCTGTCTGTCTGTCAAGACCCTTTATCTCGGGAACGCGTGGAGGTATCGAGTTGAAATTAAAACCATATACTCAAGTCTACGGTCCCTTGATGCTGTAAAAAAGTCAACCCTCTATGCGCGAAAAAAAGATACGGCCGTTTATGTCGCAAAAAACGCATTTATAATATTAAGTAGATTAAAGTATGGATAGTAGGTATGGATTAGTATAGAAGTATGGATAGTAGGTATGGATTAGTATAGAAGTATGGATATGTACCTACAATTATGTACGGAACCCTCGGTGGGCGAGTCCGACTCGCACTTGTCCGGTTTTTTATATATTCTTCGTCTCCTTACTATAGATATTGTAATGCTCACGAACAATAGTGTCATCAGCTGTCTCGCCTTTTCACAACAACGTTGGGGGCCAGCTTCCAGTATAACCAGTGTGTTAGATGTGCATTCACCGTTACTTACTTAGTTGATAAACATTACGTTTATCTTTTACAGGGACGACCAACTAGAACGAATGAAACCGGAACCCGTCACCTGTCCAGATTGGCGATCATGCTACGCGTGATACCGTGATACGGTGATCGGATCGGGCAAATGATCATATTATGTGAATCCGCCATGAGGCTCAATTTACACTGCGCGCGACAGTAGCCACGGGAATGCTCGAGAATTCTCCGAAAGACTTGCTCCTTTTTAGCTTCTATCTAATTTGAATGTTAAAACAATTGATTTAAATCTCGTTATACTACGTTTCAAAATTCCGCATTCCTTCCTTTCGCCCGCTGTGTAAATTGAGCCTTATGCTCGTATAGCTAGTTTTTGTGTATATAAATTAGAATCCTAGTACATAGATGGTGACCGCCATAAAGGCATCATCACCTAGCTTTATATAAACAGTTTTGTTGATAATAACTTAGAATCATTAGTTTGTAGCTGCAATACATAAATTAGATTCACATTCGTCCGCTGACGCGACGACCGCTTCACTGACGTCTCGCTTTTTTTTTTTTCTGTATGGCATCTCGCAGTTCAACCTGAGGGTTGGTTACTGCTTAACCGGACAATCCTGTGGTGCCTTAAAAGTGACTTTTAGGGCCTCCAGCCAGGGCAAAAACTTATAAACTAAGTGACTACGCTAAGGGCACCCCCTGCGGGGTACGAGCCTCGGCTTAGGTCGCCACTGAGAGAGGGCAGCAAAGGGACAGGCTGGATCGGGTCTCCATTAATTACTGAGGTCTCGCGCGGCGCGGTGATATTTATGTAAGCGCACTCACCGCGAGTTTTGCGAGCAATCAGATGGACGACGCTTGAGGCGCCCCCTCACTGATTATTTAGGTACTATAATTCAATACGTCATGTTATTTAGTAAGATCCCAACTGAAATCCTATTGGTCAATTTGTTTAGTGGTAAATTATTAATAAGCCAACTACTTGTAACATATTGTGTAGCTTTAAGTTCTGTACATATTTTTGTAAATATACATTCTACTTTATACATCGGACCTATCAACATCTGGAGTATTATTTTACCTTCACCACCTCAGCGCTACAAGTTCATACACAGGTGGTGTTCGCGACGGAGCGTCACCAAAAGACTTATGCTAGTTTAAGTTTATATAAATTGGTATTTGGTCGCGACAGAACATCATTCGATACATTTACACAGATAGTTCATTTTACATAGCTTAGATTCAGGGGCCAGTACATTAGGCTACAACAATCTGTCAATAGCTTTTCAACTTTATCACAACAGCTTAAGGTTCATATTCAATCGGGAAAAGGGGTTCGAACCTTATGCTATGGAAGCTGGCATATCGGCCCAGCGCCATTTTGTTTTTTAGAAATGGCGGCGCTCTCTGGTAGTGATATGTATGGATAGAGGACTCATTCATCAATGTCAAGTAACACGGTACCCTAAAGTGTCACGTTACCGAGATATTTGAAGGTAAAGATCGACAATAAGCACAACGACAATCATTATAAATAGACTTTTTACGTGTCTATATGCGTCAAATTGTATCCAAATATTCGTTCCCAGGTAGATTATTATTATTACTGTTTATTGGAAGAGAGTACAGTCAGCAAAGGAGATAAGTATCCATGTCGTCGGGAATAGTTGAAGATTTCTTAGAAACCAATGGGGACTTTCAAAAGAAATTTTATTAAATCATTGAACTGTTTATTCTCTATTAATTGTATTTTATTTTATTCATAAACACCTTTTGGTTTCTAAGTAAACTTCAACTGTTTCCGGCGACAAGGATACTTAATATCTCCTTTGGTGACCGTACATTACATACTATTAGTAGAAGTAGTTTGCACGTGCTCCTAGGTGTATGTAATGTACCTACTCTCTTTCAATAAACAGTAATAATAAAAATCAACCTGTAAATGATTATTTACACGTAATAACATCGTGCGCGGGGATTTCGAAAAAAAATCAAAATGGTGGGCGGGTCGATATGCCAGATCGGTTCTATCCCCTTTTACAATTTGCTATGGCTTGATGGCATCTGTCACATGTCTTAACAAAATAGTATAGCAACATTTGTGAATAGGTGTGTATTAATCACAGTTTTTGTAATGTTAACGTATTATTCATATAAGAACGACAATATCACCTATAAACATCGGCTAAATGGGTTACTTTTATGTATACATAGTAGTCATAGTTGTTTGAGTATCTATTTACCCTAGACCTGGCTCCGGACATAACTTGTTAAGTAGGTTATCATTTTGATAGAAAAGCCCGTTTGATTGAGTTTGTAGGTGATACGGCCATAGTCTTACCATAGATAAAATGTAGGTGTTCAGTGGCGCCTCACTCCCTGAAATGCCTGGGTATTTGCATTGCTGCTTTAAATTCACCCCGACGTAGAACGTATTTTTGACCAATATTCAGGGTTAACTTTGAACGTAATTTTTTCCACTTCCAACCGTACATAGTATATCATTGCTTCCAACTATCTTTAGTGTGTTACACCGTTTACAAAAGATGGCGTAATGACTTAAATTCTTAATATAAGATTATATAATCGGATGTCTTTAATTTTACGGGTAAAAATTAGTAAAATATTAGAATTTTAGGTAATTATCAAAGTTAGGTACCTCTTGTTTTGAAAGTCACCCCGTTTGACGGTACTGTAACACTTAGGTTACACTAGTAGCTTTTGCGAACTATCGTGAGTCTAAGCTACGTTGAATAAAAGATATGATCGACTTGTAGAAGATTATATTAATCAGATAAACGAGAGGAAAACTTTAGGTAGCCCGCAGCTTTGAGCTTAGCTCGGACCAACCCTGACATCACATGTCATAGTATAAAAACTATCCTTCTACATCATTCAAATATAGGTATATTCCTAAGGTATCCAGACGGTTCTAACCATAGACTAAATAGTTATGGCTTCATTACATAAAGCCTCGTTGGCGGGCAAGTCTCTACATCAGCTATGCCCCCTTCATGAATAAAAGGGACTAGTAGCTTTTATTCATGTTCTGAACGTTCTGGAAACCAATACTAGGTCACGAAGTAATTGACTAACTAACCTAACAACTACCTAATCCTATCGGAAGGTCCCTACTCTAAAGAGGGAAATTACAATGAGGACGTCTCTGTAGAGATGGTTTAATCCATGACGCATGGGGTAATCAACTAAAAGAATTAACGAACAACAAATACGCTCATGCCATCATGTCCAAACCCCACTCTACCAAAACCCTCTCGAAAAGGTTAGAGTGCATCCCGCTAAACAAAATGATATGGTCAAATCCATGTCCTCCTTTCTTGGTGACCTGTATTTCTTCCTATACGAGGTTTACAATTAAATGAGAAAATACTAAACTCGAAACAAACTTTGTTCACTTAATAAACCATGCGTGTCATCGACAGCTTACGCAGAGATTATACTCTGTTAGCGTAATTGGCTACGTCAGTGAACGAGGCCTGTAGGAGTCCTACGCTAACTACATCAAACAATCTACTAAGTAAAAAAAAAGAATAAGATACACGTTTTTGTACTTCAAGAAATGTGGGCACCATTCACCCATCAGTCTTCAGCTCGTAGTAAATATGAAAATACAAAAAAAACACGCATTATTATCATGTCGAAATATTTCTAATCACATACATAACAATACACCTAGCATCAACTGTCCATCATGACAGACCTAAATAACCATGGTAACTATGCTGTATAACAACCAATAATGAATAAAATGACAAGTAATACACAACCTAGAAATATTATTCACAAAAAGTTACCATTTAATTATATTTGTCGTAACCTACAAATGTCAAGAATTATTATAAACAAGAAGTTTCAATTCAATCATATCCATAAAAGATATTATGATACAAAACTGTTTAGAGCTAGGCATAAAAATTAAAATATCTTTCAAAAATTGACAATAATAAAGTTTACCTAAAGGAGAGTTCATACTACCGAATATTTTCTTCATCAAAGCTAGTCGTAATAAATTATTTTTAACCGACTTCGACGGAAAGAGGTTCTCAGTTCGACCTATATATTTATTAATATATTTTATTTTTATTTCACTATTCTTTGAACCTAATAAGGATTTCAGTTTACTCCGTTTTATATATTTATTTATTACAGCGGGTTGCGGAACCATATTATATAACTTCACATCACGCGTGACCTTACTATTCGCACTAATAAATCTTTGTCTGTCCAAACCAACATTATACACAATATCTCGCGAGGACTCGACAACAATATTCTCTGGTAACACAATTTGGTTAACCGGACCACCATCATAATCCATTCGCGACAACTCGA
This sequence comes from Charanyca ferruginea, assembly GCA_947361185.1. NCBI lineage: Eukaryota > Metazoa > Arthropoda > Insecta > Lepidoptera > Noctuidae > Charanyca > Charanyca ferruginea. The sequence continues at coordinate 5,948,910 of OX376080.1, read as the reverse complement.
CGAAAACATTTTCCTCCACCTCAACGAATGCCTCAACATTCGTCTTGCATTCTACTATCACCAAGTTCTCTTCTAGAACGTCAGTGACAACACTATCTTGTACCTGCTGGTACGAAACATCAACTACTTCTTCTTCTTTCGGCACCTCGACATCAGGTTGCTCTGAAAGATTTCTACTTAATAAAATAATCGGACCGGACTGACCCGATTCATCCTTCTCTTCCTCGTGTTCTAGAGGGGACGAGACCGACTCCTGTGCCTCATTTTCATCTAGGCTGCTCTCTGGACAGCTAGACACAGCAACCACATCTTTTTCAACACTGCCTGCTTGGCAGCCATCTTTTTCATTTCTCTGGGAAAATGAACCATTAATATCCACAGACTTAACTTCTTTCGCCGATTCCACTACTGGAATTACGGCTTGCTGCTGTAAGAGTTGCCGCTTCCTTCTAGCGGGCCAATCATTAGCGAATTCTTCCCTTAACTTATCGCAAGTCTCCTCGAAAGACATGCCCTACTTGAAGAAAAGTCGGTAGTAGGCGTTTGCAGTACTCTTCACAAAACAACCCAGAAGTACTGGATAACCGGCTTCCTCCCATTCCTTGCGCTGTGCAACCGCTTTGAACTGTTCGAGGAAATCATCGAACTCCAAACCCTGAATACCATAATAATAGGGCATATCTTCCCCAGGGAAATAATCACGATCATGACGATACATCGTGGTTTATAATAACATTTGAAAAACGACACAAATACTTCTCTGTATTTCCTTTTATGCGATGCCGAAAAATCGCTCGTCTGCACTGCACTTTATAATATAGAACGATTATACGTACAATTCTTCCCTGCTATACCAGCGTAATCATCAATCTGGCCCTCTTAATAGGCCTTACAGCTACTGCTGCTGGAATATTAAACGCTCTGGGGGCGAGCACTCGCTTTGCGCATCTGAAAAAAATACTTCTAACCGGCGCCTCTCGCCAATTTGTAACACTTAGGTTACACTAGTAGCTTTTGCGAACTATCGTGAGTCTAAGCTACGTTGAATAAAAGATATGATCGACTTGTAGAAGATTATATTAATCAGATAAACGAGAGGAAAACTTTAGGTAGCCCGCAGCTTTGAGCTTAGCTCGGACCAACCCTGACATCACATGTCATAGTATAAAAACTATCCTTCTACATCATTCAAATATAGGTATATTCCTAAGGTATCCAGACGGTTCTAACCATAGACTAAATAGTTATGGCTTCATTACATAAAGCCTCGTTGGCGGGCAAGTCTCTACAGTACCTACTTTTTTGTTCGTTTTACCACATTGTTAGTAGATATTGGTATCTTCCAACGGATTTCGAGAGGTCGAGATCTGGTTTTAATTACCTACCACAGGCACCAGCGATTCGCAATTCTTTTGTAACTTGTCCAATAAAAATGTTACTACTTACCTATATTAAATATTATAATATTTTGATTTGATATATAGTAGGTATATTTACAAACCAAAATATAATAATATTTAATATAGGTAATTTATAGGTATTTATATAACATATATAAGTAAGTAGTACCTACTGAATCATTATGACATGTCTTTAGACACTTACTGGTATTTATATTCTCGAACTAGCGACCCGCCCCGGCTTCGCACGGGTGCAATGCTGATACTAAATTAAATACACTACAGAAAAACTATGAACGTTGTATATAAAAACATAGCGGCCCGCTCCGACTTTGCACGGGCATAAAATATCTCCCCGCACTGCCCCGTCCGACCGGTACCGCCCGCCGCAAACGCTAATTTTAAATTTGTAATATCTCCGAAAATATTTGTTTAATATACATGCTGTAAGGAACCATATTGATCTATATTAATTGCACACTGTATTTAAGGTACTTAATTCGATAAGGATTAATGCCGTATTGCTTAAAATAGCTTCGTAAATAAGTCATTTTTTCACGTAAAAAGTAAACAATAAAAATTGTTAATGTGGGTTATCCCTAAAAGATAAACATATACCATCGCGGACTTTTTTGTAGACCTTTTTATGGTGTACAATACTGTAGTACATTAATTTGATCTTACTCGTAGGGTTTAAGCAGCGTTTTTGCTAAATTGCTAAATAAGCCCAAAAAATAGGTTAATTTACGACATCACGTTAGAAACCTCTAAAATTAGCAATGTTGCCTTAGTATATGATGCATGTATTATACATATAAACCTTCCTCTTGAATCACTCTATCTATTGGAAAAAACCGCATCAAAATCCTTTGCGTAGTTTTAAAGATTTAAGCGCACATAGGGATATAGGGACAGAAAAGGCGACTTTGTTTTATACTATGTAGTGATTATGTATATTTTGTTTAACACAACACACACACATTTGTTTAAATACAATAGGCTTATGTTTAACGAACCTCCAGATACAGTAAATGACTTCCAAAAATAGTAAATGATCACCAACATTTAACCAAAGTATTGTAGAAATGTTCACTGTAAAAAGCGGTTTGGTTCTGGTCCGTAGGGGGTCACAGTGTTAACCTAACCTAACCATGTCGGATCCTCCCCAGGGAGGACTTAAGGGTCCTAAGATTTAGTGATCATTTACTATTTTTGGTGGTCATTATATTTATTCCTAATACAATATGCAATATTTTAATTTAAAATTAAATTCAAAAAGATATACTCAGAAGCAGTATAAATATGACATTAATTTACCAGTTACCTAGTCAACCCCGCTAAGAGTCAGGCAGTGCTGTTTTCCAAACCGCGCATCAACCCCTCCCTTCCCAGTCCGATATCCATGTTCGGCGAGCCTATCCCTTGGGAGAAGCAAGCCAAATACCTAGGAGTCATTCTCGACCGCCACCTAACCTTCGCGGAGCACATAAAGCAGGCGCGTTCGCGCGCCGCTTTCGCTCAAGGTAGACTTCACTGTATGTTGAATGCACGTAGCAAATTGTCACTCAAGTGCAAATTGCGTACCTACACAGCGTGCATTCGTCCCATCATGACCTACGCCTGTGCTGTATTCGCACACGTAAAGGCATACCGTCTCCACAGAATGCAAACCTTACAAAACCGTTTCTTGCGAAAAATAACGGGCGCCCCGTTCTATGTTCGCAACGAGAACCTTCATCTCGATCTCAAACTCCCGACCATCCGTCAGTTCATGAAGCGCGCTTGCAAGCGCTTCTTCGATCAAGCGGAGAAACACCGCAACCCGCTCGTCGTAGCGGCCGCCCGATATACCCCTTCCCGTATTAGCAGGACCCGTCGTCCACGTCATACCCTGTCCGATCCAGATGACGCTATTACCCTCCTTCAAGAAAGAAATAGGGCCACTAGCACATTAGTCAAACACAGACACAAATTACCGTCATTCCGACCTCGCCGCCGAGGTCCCTCGCGACGACCCCGTAACGCCCCCCCCCCGACCCTTGCTAGCGCCAGCCCGCGTCGCTGTGCCCTTAGCTTTAAAATAGCCCCTAATTAATGGAGACCCGATCCAGCCTGTCCCTTTGCTGCCCTCTCTCAGTGGCGACCTAAGCCGAGGCTCGTACCCCACAGGGGGTGCCCTTAGCGTAGTCACTTAGTTTATAAGTTTTTGCCCTGGCTGGAGGCCCTAAAAGTCACTTTTAAGGCACCACAGGATTGTCCGGCTAAGCAGTAACCAACCCTCAGGTTGAACTGCGAGATGCCATTCAGAAAAAAAAAAAAAAAAAAAAAAAAAAAAAAAAGAAAACCAGTTACCTATTAACAATATGATATATTAAAAAAGTACCTATGATAATGCTATTCGTGTGTACAATCAGTTACCGCAAACAATTAAAGGGTACCTATTTCCATTTAATCGTTTAAAAAATAAAAAATAAAATAGTTGAAAATGTATACTATATTGATAAAAAATAATATTAATTAATTTCCTAATTTATAAAAATACTATTGCTTATCCGACTTTGGTAGACTGTAGAAACAAAATATGTAATGTTTATTATATGAACTGAATGTACCTGCACAGTTTAAATATATCTTTCATCTTTATAGTCTGTTATTTTTAAGAAACCCCGTTCTCATCAACACTCCAGTACCTTTTATGTACCTCATACATAAAACCCAAACGGAATTCCTGTTGTACCTCTCTGGAACCTATAGATATACCAAATTCGCTAGATATTATAAAAAACCTACTCGCTTAATTTTAATCCAGTGCTGGCTACTCGCTTGGCGAGTTCAGTGTGTTTCGGTAATAATATTTTCAAAACGCTTCCGTATATTCTGTTCAAAACTACAGTGTAGACTTATTATGATGTTATTTAAACATTTACATGGTGCCCTGGATGCAAATCACATTTTTATATTTGGAAGAAAAAAAAATAATTCTGCCAAAAAATCTTCAATGCCATGAACTCGCTGGGCGAGTTCAATGCCGTAGGTTCCCAACATTTTTAACGTCGTCATCACAATTGGATAATACTTATTATATGAACCTAAAGAAAGTACCACAAACATCTAGCTCTTCATTAATAGATAGGGTTTCTCGTTTGATTTTTGAGAAGGTTGATGTGGCGTTATATAACGTTTAATGAAATTAGATCGTATGATGTTTAGAACTTTTGTTATTATTATTTCAAATCTGTGTCTCCACCAGATAAAATCATATTCATAGCCATAGGCATGTGTTTGATGCAGTGTTACCAGCACGGGAATAAAACATCAATTTCATTCTGTAATCGATTATAATCGATTTTAGTAACAAAATATAAAGTGTTTGTCTGCAAAACGAGTACCGATCAATACTGTATGAGAAGAATATATACTCACTAGCTGTTGCCCGCAACTTAGTCCGCGTGGTTATGAAGATAGATAAAGACTAATAGAAGAAGAACTACTAGAAGATAGTTTAATGATGTTTAACGCAGACTATTTTTACGTTTAAGTCAACAGAAAATGCCTATTTTATGTCATTTTGGGCACTGTAGTGAGTGGGCCATTGTCAGGTCAGGAGCAACACACGCGGCATATTTTCCAGCGGCCTATTCGGGAGCGCAGTCTATTGAGTGCTTTTCATTTAAGCTACTTCAAATCACTCTGAGTGCCAGGTGGTCCTGGGTTGGACGAAGTTCAGTGGCGGTAGGTGATGTTCCCACAACTTTCACCTGCCATACGTGGTTTGACATGGATGGCCTGTGTGCTGCGCTTATTATAAGATACACACACAGTGGTATCCAGGGGAAAATAAAAAGAAATATTTGAGATATTACTTGATGAAACGAATTACCTACGTAAATGTTGTTGTAATAAATAAGTTGCAACATTTACCTCTTCTAGACTACTAATTATATGGCTAATATTTATTTCAATATTCCCATTATAAAAGAAAATGTCTGGCTGCGGTAACGTTACCCCAGCAGGAAATGTTTTTGTGGAATAACTCAAAATCTATATGTGCAACACATTTAAAAATGTGCGCAACAATTACAGAAGCTGGAGAACTAATTGCCTGTAACATTTAAATTACTATTTTCGACATTATTTTGCTGGGGTAACGCACACCTAAAGAGCATATATGTTACCAAAATAAAACACCATATGAAATTGGTTTTCTAACTTGTGGGAAGAGCGGTCATAATTTAATATTATTAATGCTCAATAAAAACAAAACTTGAGAGGTGTCAAGGGACACCCGGATGGAACGAAGTTCCTTTCGATTAATTAGTGAAGGAATTTTATTAAAATTTTATTACAATTCCTTCACTAATTAATGTGATGCGTTAAAGTGAATTTAAGTGGCTTTAAGCCAGGGCAAAAAAAAAGCGAGGAATGAAAAGTTATTATGGCTGCTTACATTGTAAGTAAGTCATTTTAAAGATTAACATTTTCTAACATGTTAGTACTGTGCGTAGTTATTTAGATAGAAAGACCAATAAATTATTTCTGCGCCATCTATTGGCCGTTCGTAATTCGATCTCGAAGAGCACAGTTGCGCCAATAACGTTAATAGATGGCTCTTAAATCAAATATACAAAAGTGTCGTGACAACTTTTCGTAAGAATTTTTTCGAACGCGCGATAAGGAACTTCGTTCCAAAAATATTAAGGTCTTGATTCATTTGAATTTCATTTAGTTGTAGGTATTTTGTATTTGTTGTATTATAAGGCATCAATAAATGTTTGTTGAACACATAGAGTTAGATTACCTATATTCCCTTGAACTGGCCCTGTCATAAAATCTGTTTCTACCTGACATATCTTAACTATATTCTATCTCTCTACCGATTTTCAGGTACAAAAAGCCTAGGATTTATATATAAACTTGCTAGAGCCCTAAATCTAGGTGGTCACAAAATTATTTCTTAGTGAATGTCTCCTACTCATAAACTCTAGACTTGCTAAATTTCAGGTCGGTAGTCAAAAATAAATCAAAACTTTCAGACAAACTTAATCCGGCCCTGTTGCAAAATCCATTCGTAGCGGACGTCTACTAACTACCTCCCTGCCAAATTTCAAGTTTCAAACACAAAAAATGAAAGACTCATACAAACTCGCAAGAGCCATTACACCTCCTCAATCTGGCCCTGTCGTAAAATCCGTTCCTAGCGGACGTTTAATAACTAACTACCCTCCTTCCAGTCCGTGTGGTGTCGGACGTAAAGAATAGCACCATCCCATATATTCCCGTGGGTGTCGTAAGAGGCGACTAAGGGACTTACCAGAGAATGGGCAGCAGCGTTTTCTGTGCCTTTGTAACAACCATACTGCGATTGCCAATCTGCCTGCCAAGCGTGGCGATTATGGCAACCCCCCCCCCCCCCCCTCTTGGGGAGGCCTATGGCCAGCACGTCTTTAGGCTGAGATGATGATGATGATGACCCTCCTTCCAAATTTCAAGTTGTAGCACAAGAAATGAAGGACTTGCATACAAACTTGCTAGAGCCTTTAGACTTCCTTAATCCGGCCCTGTCACAAAATCCGTTCTTAGCGGACGTCTACTAACTATTAACTATCTCCCTGCCAAATTTATGAAGGACTTTCATACAAACTTGAGAGCCATTAGACCTCCTTAATTCGGCTCTGTCGCAAAATCCGTTCTTAGCGGACGTCTACTAACTATAAACTCCCTCCCTGCCAAATTTTATCTTTATACATCGAGCGATTTTCGATATTTCGTGATGAGTGAGTGAATGACCTTTCGCTTTTATACAAGGTGTAACGTCAAATACGCGCAAAACCTGTAAATAGTTTGATTAGAATAACGAGCAGAATCAATTGAACCACTTTTTAATATAGGTCACATTTTTCAAAAAATCTTCATTATACATGTTGCCCTGTCTATTTATTAATAAGTCAAGCCATCACGTGCGCAAACCTGCCAAAATACGATATTAATACGCATTGTCGACTGGTTAAAAGTAAATAATCTTCTTATTAATTTACAGAAAACAAATTTCATGTTATTCAGAAACAGGACTAAACCACAAACAAACTTAAACATAAATTATGATGGAGCAAAAATTAATGAAGTCGATGTAACAATTTCTTTAGGTTTTAATGTAGACTGTAATTGTTAGCGACGAACTATGAACTTTAAGTGAAACTGCTAAAGTGTTTCGATAACGAGGAAGTAGTGTTAGTTATGAACAGTGAAAGTACTAAGTGGCTATGTTTTATTAAGGTAAAATAGTGTTAGCTTTAACCATGAAATTACTAAGTGAATATGTTTCGTAATGCATGTAAGTAGTGTACATTAATAATCGTGCGATAACTAAGTGGAATACGTTTTGTTTGAATATTAAAGTAGGGCGCTAGCAATTAGATGTAATTCTGTTAAGCTATATGTGCTGAAACAATAAAGTAAATAAGGTGGAGTTGCATTCTTATAACTTTAAAGTGAATATGTATTAGAATAAGTTTTCAGAGGCTGATCTGTAAGAAATTAAGTGAATAAACTTGTTAGTAGTTAAGGCAAATATCGAATAAAGTGCTAGTTTTGTTTTGTAATTTATTTACCTAGAAGTTTAAGGGTTTAATAAAATAAAATAGAATGGTAGTTAGGAAAATCTAGGATTTACTAAGTTTTTATATGTACCTACAAATAAAGTGAGAATTTCCTGTGATTTTATTTCCACACAATTGGCGGCGCCACATGTACCATGTGGCACATAAGTTTAAGTACTGAGAAACCTTACCGTAACGAGGACCGCCAAGGGTTTTTTGCTATTTTTAAGGGTTAAAATCTAGATATTGTAATAGGGTTTTTTGTAATTAGCTAGAGTAAGTTAATACCCATGCGCTGAAAATGTTTGTAACATTATAAGGTATATTTTACCACCAGAAATTGGCTGAAATAGTTTTCCCATACAAACGGCGACAATGGTGCCGTGTGCAAAATATTAGTGTCGAGCGCAAATTTGCAGGGCTGTGATTGGTCAGAACAGCCTATATAAGGAGGTCAATTTCGGTGGTTCGATATTCCGAATCCAGCAGTATTATAATAAAGAAGAAGTAACACTCCGAAGAAGCTTTCATTTCGCCTGAACGGTTACCGGCCCTTCCCTGATTTCATCCCGCCAGCAAGCAATTCATATTCAAGCGCAACAATTTGGTCCTTCAACGTCGGATCGGGTTCAAGAAAACTGGGAAAATGCCTTCTACAAGATCAGCGCGTTCGAAGACTACGGAGGAAAGTACTACGTCGGCAGATTGGAGCCCGGGTGCAACCAGTGAAACTGCGAGCGAGTCTACTGCGGGCGCGTCAGTCGCGAGCCGGTCGACGCTAACAAGGAGGACGCCGCCGCCTAGCCTGCGGGCACACCAATCCAGTCGAGCTGCCGCAAAGGAATCATCACGGGGGGAAGCAGCCAACGCCGCGCCCTCGACCCGCGCAACTGAAGAGCAAGCAGGGGTGCCGACCCGCACCGCGCCCCCGACCCGCGCCGTCGAAGAGCGACCAGGGGCGCCGACCCGCACCAACGAAGAGCAAGCAGGGGCGCCGACCCGCGCCGCGCCGTCGACCCGCACCAATGAAGAGCAAGCAGGGGCGCCGACCCGCGCCGCGCCGTCGACCCGCACCAATGAAGAGCAAGCAGGGGCGCCGACCCGCGCCGCGCCGTCGACCCGCACCAACGAAGAGCAAGCAGGGGCGCCGACCCGCGCCGCGCCGTCGACCCGCACCAACGAAGAGCGACCAGGGGCGTCAACCCGCACCGCGCCCCCGACCCGCGCCATCGAAGAGCAAGTCGAATCATCGTATCCGACACACCGGGTGGAAAGCTACCTCACACAGCATAACCCGGATAGAAGCGTCGCCGTGAAAGTACGTCGTTATGAAGGAAGCGTGCCAACAACAAGAGATGAGAGTCTGCATCAACCTCGCCAAAGGAAGCCGACCCGCGACTTAGATACCCAGTCAGTCCGTTCATCGCACAGAAGAAGAACAGAAGCGCAAGCAAGAATGACAGTGGCCTTGAGGGAGCTGGAGCTAGCGGAGGCACGATCAAGAGTAGCTCAAGCCGAGTTGGAACTTGTGACTGCAGAGTCAGAAGAAGAAGATGGAGCGGGAGAAGAATTATTCGAGCGATCTCAAGAAGTGGAGAAGTGGTTCATCCAGAGCGGGGTCAAGCCTAGCAGGGATCAGAGGCCGTTCGAACCAGAAGAAAAGAAGAGCGATATACAGGAGTTAGCCCAAGTCATACTCAAGCTATCAGACAGATCACGCGACGTCACGACACCGAAGTACCTCGAGCTCCCCCACTTCAGCGGGACCTGCGAAGAATGGTTGGCGTTTAAGAGATCATATGAAGACACGGCCGCCTCCTTCAGCAACGCACAAAACTTAGCGCGCCTAAGAAGAGCAATCCAGGGGAAAGCCAAAGAAGCTGTCCAGAGTTTACTGTTCACCGCCGAAGACCCGCAAGAAGTCATCAAGGGGTTGCAAGCAAGATTTGGAAGGCCCGGAGCATTGGCACTGGCTGAACTAGAGAAGATGAAGAACCTGTCAAAAGTGGGCGAGAACCCAGGCGATATATGCGTGTTTGCAAGCAGGGTGAAGAATGCCATTGAAACAATCAAGGCATTAAGGAAGCCGCATTACCTAAGCTCGCCTGAAACCATGAAGGCCATAGTGGACAAGATGCCGCCCTCCATGAAGTTCCGGTGGTTCGCCTACCATAGAAGTAGAAGAGAGGAAGAAATTCAAGAGTTATTACTCATTGAAGCCTTCTTGGAAATAGAAGCCGACATGTGCGGGGACTTCGCTCCACCTGAAGCGCTTGCGGAGCAAAGGAGGGGAACGAGAAAACCTGTCAACACGGTGCAAGAGGCGCCAAAAGAGAAATTTAAGAAGAGTTGTCCGATCTGTGAAGAGGAACATTTTGCATTAGAATGCGGAAAGTTCAAAGAAGCCAGCATAGATGAAAAATGGGACTTGATCAAGAAAGCGAAGATTTGTTTCAAATGCTTACGTTTCAAGCATTCAAGAATCAACTGCAAAGCTCCCGTCTGCAAGCTGTGCAAGAGATGGCATCACACTATCTTGCACTCAGAGAAGCCGCCAACGTCCGCGGGGAAGAAGCCTAGTGAAGATGATAAAGGGGGCGCACCAGAAGAAAGGGTCGCCTCAATCCACAGCTCCAAGAGAGAAGAGAAGATTTATTTGAAGATCATCCCCGTGAACCTCTACGGGCCCAAGGGTCAAGCGAGCGTGTTAGCGCTACTGGATGAGGGGTCAACAGTCACACTCCTAGATGCATCAATAGCCGAGAAGATTGGGGCCAAAGGGGAGAGAGAGACTCTTGCAATCGAGACAGTCGGTGGGAAGGTATTGAGGAAGAACAACTCTCAGAAGATCAAGTTGAAAATTAGAGGGGTTCACAGTAGAGACAAGAGGACCATCGAGGCGAGAACCATTGACGACCTGAAGCTGTCAGAACAAAGCATAAGCAAGGAAGTTTTGAAGAACTGCCAGCATCTGAAGGCAATTGAAGACCAACTCTTCTATAACTCCGAAAGACCCAAGCTGCTGATAGGCCAGGACAATTGGGGTCTCATAGTAACCAGAAGACTGAAGAAGGGCAAGCCGGCGGAGCCAGTAGCCTCCCTTACTAACTTGGGGTGGATGCTGCATGGGTGTGAAGCAGGTTCGAACGCCATAGTGAACTTCATCCACCATGGCAAAAGAACAGTCGCCGAAGAAGACATAGAGGAGGTTGTTCGAGAGCACTTCCAACTGGAGTCGCTCGGGATCCAGAATAAGCTGCCGTCAAATGACAGCGACAGAAGAGCATTAGAAACCCTTGAGAAGACTACGAAGAGACTGGCAAGCGGGCAATTCGAGACGGGGCTCCTATGGAAGAGGGAAAACGAGTCCCTGCCTAACAATTACAGGCAGGCACTTCGACGCCTAGTCAATATTGAGAAGAAGCTGGATCGAGATGAAGAAGTCAAAGAGTCCTATGAGAAGCAAATTCAGAGCCTGATAGAGAAGGGGTACGCGGAATCTGCTCCGAAAACGGCTGCTAAAGGAAGGGTGTTCTATTTGCCCCACTTTGCCGTTATACATCCAGTCAAGAAGAAGCCGAGAATAGTCTTCGACGCAGCGGCTAAATGCGAGGGGAAGAGCCTCAACGATGCCCTGCTTCCAGGGCCAGACCTATTGCAATCACTATTTGGAGTGTTGCTCCGCTTCAGGGAAGGGCCGGTGGCCGTGATGGCCGACATCCAGGAGATGTTCCTTCGGGTCAAAGTAAGGGAAGAAGACCGAGACAGTCTGAGGTTCCTGTGGCGCGGGAAAGAAAGGAAGGGCAAGCCTGAAGAATTCAGGATGTCGTCGCTCATTTTTGGGGCAGCATCATCGCCAGCTACGGCGATTTACGTAATGAATAAGAATGCAGAAGATTTCGAGAAGACTCATCCCGAAGCAGTGAAGGCAATTAATAGAAATCATTACATGGATGACTACCTTCAGAGTTTCACGTCTGCAACCGAAGCTAAAAAGATATCAAAAGAAGTGAAGGAAATTCACGCAGAAGCAGGTTTCCACCTAAGGGGTTGGGCCAGTAACGACTCAGAAGTACTGGCAGAAGTGGAAGAAATTAGTAAAGAAGACTCGCTGCAACTAACAAAAGAAGAGAAAACTCTGGAGCTAAGATGGCTGGTGAAAGAAGACACGCTAGCTTTCAACGTTGGGTTACGCAACACATCAAAGGACCTGCTAGACGGCAGGCGGACGCCAACAAAGAGGGAAGTGACCAGCGCCGTAATGTCTACGTTCGACCCTTTGGGTTTCGCAGCGCCGGTTCTGATTCAAGGGAAGAAGTTGATTCAAGACATCTGGCGGACAAAAACGAATTGGGACGAGGAAATCAATGACAAACAGAAGGAAACCTGGTCAAGATATTTAGAAGAAGTATCGGCGTTAACTAAGTTGAAAATTCCAAGGTGCGTTTCTCCCCGCGGCAGAAAAGGGCAGCTGCACGCGTTCACCGATGCGAGCGAAGAGGCTTACGCGGCAGTGGTCTACTGGAGGGCGGTCGAAGCTGGAGGAAGAGTCCATATCTCCATGATCGCCGGCAAAGCAAGAGTTACGCCAACGAAACCAGTATCGATTCCGAGGCTAGAGTTGCAAGCAGCCTTGCTTGGCGCCAGGCTGGCCACCACGATCGAGGAAGAAACAGAGCTTGAAGTATCTAAGAAGGTCTACTGGACAGACTCCAGCACGGTCCTGCAGTGGATCAGGGCAGAGCCACGGAAGTTCAAAACCTTTGTGGCCAACCGACTGGCGGAGATTGAAGAAAGGACTAAGCCCGAAGATTGGAGATGGGTACCTACGAAGCAGAACCCAGCGGATGACGCCACAAGGGGAACCCCAGCCGAGTTCGATCATGACGCCAGATGGTTCCAAGGGCCGGCGTTTCTCCGTCAGCCAGAAGAAGCGTGGCCAACCCACGATTTCAAGCCAGAGGGTGACATGCTGGAGGAGAAGAGCAAACAAAGGGTGACAGCGATAAGGGCGAAGGAAGAGGTCTTACTAGATCCAGAGAGGTTCTCAAGCTGGGAGCGACTACGGCGCGCTACGGCCAGAGTGGTTGCTTTCGCATGCCTCTTATTGAAGAAGACCCGTAAAGCAACCAACGCCGCCGTTCGCCAGAAGGACGGGCCATAGAAACCTCAAAGAAGGACCCGGAAGGAGAAGGCCCGGATCACCACGCGGCCGACCAGCAAAGAGGGGGAAAAACGTCGGTACCTGCCCTTAGAGGAAGAGCACATAAGGAAAGCAGAACAGTTACTAATGAAGATTAGTCAAGAAGACAGCTTCGCGACGGACATCAAAAGTTTGAAGGCAGGAAAACCATTAGAAAGCGCTAGTCGACTCAAGAAGATAGACGTCTACGTAGGAAGTGACGGTTTGATCAAGTTACGAAGCAGAACGATGAAGTTTCGTGACGAAGAAAGAAGAAAAATGAATCCTATCGTCCTGGATGGGAAACAAAGAATCGCGCGCCTCATCATACAACATTACCACAGAAAGTTCCTTCACGGGAGCACAACTACGGTTATGAACGAGATTCGCCAGAAGTACTGGATTCTGGGCCTAAGAGCGACCTTAAAGGCGGTCGCACACAGCTGTCAGTGGTGCAAGACAAAGAAGAGGCTACCGGAAGTGCCTCCAATGGGCGACCTACCAAGCGAGAGGTTGCAACATCACCAGTTCCCGTTTTCTTGCACGGCCGTAGACTATTTCGGGCCCATGCAAGTCACCGTAGGGCGGAGAGTCGAGAAGCGCTGGGGGGCGTTATTCACTTGCCTCACCACCAGGGCAATTCACCTCGAGCTGGCACCTTCACTCAGCGCCAGCACCATGATAATGGCATTGAGGCGGATGGCGGCCAGAAGAGGGACCCCGAAAGTTATGTTCAGCGACAATGGAACTAACTTCGTTGGGGCAAGCAAGGAACTAGAAGAAGCCGCGCAAGAAAGGGGCATCAAGTGGAAGTTTATTCCCCCGGGAAGCCCGAACATGGGGGGCGCCTGGGAGAGACTCGTGCGAACAGTCAAGACCGCTCTGGCAGCGGTACTCGATGAAAGAAGCCCTCCTGAAGAAGTCCTCCATACATTGATGACCGAGGTCGAACACACAGTAAATTCCAGACCCCTCACTCCTCTCAGTATGGACCCCGAAGACGACGAGAGCCTGACGCCTAACCATTTCCTTCTGGGGAGATCATGCGGAGCAATGGCGCCGGGAGAATTCAACGACACAGAGTTAATCGGGAAGGCTAGCTGGCGGACTACCCAAAGGCTAGCAGACCACTTCTGGGGAAGATGGGTCAAAGAGTACCTGCCCCTCCTGATGCCAAGAGCCACCAAGGGGCGGGAAAGCAGTGACCCACGAGAGGGAGACATCGTACTGATCGTGGACGCCACACTACCACGAAACTCATGGCCCCGCGGAGAAGTCGTCAAGGTGTACCCCGGTCCAGACGGCAGAACCAGAGTACTGGACGTGCGGACGACGGGAGGAGTGCTGCGCCGGCCCACGCGTCGTGTCATCGTGCTGGTTCCTGCGTCATCGTCGCTGCAAGGGGATGATGTGCTGCGCACCGCGGGGGAGAATGTTAGCGACGAACTATGAACTTTAAGTGAAACTGCTAAAGTGTTTCGATAACGAGGAAGTAGTGTTAGTTATGAACAGTGAAAGTACTAAGTGGCTATGTTTTATTAAGGTAAAATAGTGTTAGCTTTAACCATGAAATTACTAAGTGAATATGTTTCGTAATGCAATTATTTAAACATGCTAGCTATGCACAGCCTACTTCCCGGGCATTCACTTCCCACTAGAGGCAAAAGCTGCTTGGACCACTTCATACTCAAATTGACACCTGGTAATAAATCTGCAATTATATCAATTATTGACACTACTATCACCGATCATTCAATGATTTTCTTAAAATTATCCAATTTGAAAAACACAGATAAAGTTACTAAAACAAGAACGACTATAAACTTAGAAAATGCACTAGATCTCTTAAAAACCAGTAACACCCAAGAATTACTAAACCAAATTAACCCTGAAATATTAACAAACAACCTAATAACTCTACTGCAAAATTGTCTTATAGCCAGCACCCTCGTCACAAGAATCCCCTTAAAAAATAGACTGATTAAACCTTGGATGACCATCGGTTTACTACGATGTATACTTAACAGAAATAATATGCAAAAAAAGCTAAATTTGGACCCACACAATGACATTCTAAAAATCACATATAAAAGATATCGTAACTTCTGTAATGGTATAATCAAAAAACAAAAACGGAAATACGACCGAGACCAGCTACAAAAGGCCGAAAAAAACCCTAAAAAGCTATGGCACACCATCAACAAAATTACTTTGCGAAAACCAGCAAAAGCGCAAAACTCGGAGTTACTAAATTTAACCCCCACTCCAGGTGATTCGGTAAATAGTGTAAACCAATACTTTTGCACTATAGGTCAACTTCTTGCTGACGACATCTTAAACAACCCCAAGAGGGTATCAATAATCGACCCTAAAATATTACCTCCCGCAAACCCGCCGGTCTCATCTTTTATGTTATTGGACACAGACCCTGATGAAGTGAGAACCATAATTAGGAGTCTGAAATCTGATAGTGCTACCGGCTGGGACAAAATTCCTATCAGCTTTTTAAAAATTTCCCAGACCATCGTTGCCCCTATTGTTTCCCATCTTGCAAACCTCTGTTTTGACCAGGGTACATTCCCTACTGCACTAAAACAAGCTGTAATTACACCAGTGCACAAGGGTGGGGACAAGGCTGACCCCTCGAACTACCGGCCAATCTCTGTCCTACCGTCCCTGTCTAAAATCATCGAGAGATTATTAAACCAACGTTTAATTCGGTATCTAAATAAGAATAATATTCTCTCACCGTCGCAGTTCGGTTTTAGGCAGGGAATGAGCACCGAGGATGCAGTCCTGGCGCTTGCCTCCACCGTCACCACTAAGGTAGACGGTGGGGGCAAGTGCCTGGCTGTTTTCCTCGACCTAAAAAAAGCCTTCGACACAGTCTCCGTCCCCACGCTTCTGCACAGACTAGAAGCAATCGGTGTCAGAGGGACCCCCCTCAAACTATTCAAAAATTATCTGAGTGAGCGCAAGTATGTGGTGAAGATAGGGGAAGCCATCAGTTCTGAGATATCTGTCACATACGGGGTCGGGCAGGGTAGTGTGCTCGGGCCAACGCTGTTCCTCATTTACATTAATAACCTCTGCAGTATGAAGATCGACGGTGCTCAATTTTTCTCATACGCTGACGATACTGCTATTGTCTTCTCAGGTGAAACCTGGGACAGCGTCGCCCGAACCGCTGAGCATGCCTTGACTTTGATTGCTGCCTGGCTAGATCATCATCTTCTAACATTGAACATTTCAAAGACAAATTTCATTTGCTTTACCATGTCCAGTCGTACCCAGCCGCCACAGGATTTCCGGATCAAAATCCATAACTGCCTCAACCCTTCTCGCCCTGATTGCTCTTGTCTAACAATAAATAAAGTAACTCACACCAAATACTTGGGAGCAATGTTGGACCAAAGACTATCATGGCACCTCCACGTAGAGCTTATAATGAATAGAGTTCGGAAATTGATCTGGACTTTTAAAACACTGCGGCACGTTGCAACAAAAAAACTGATCGACCAAATTTACCTCTCTCTGGGTCAATCTATCCTAATGTATTGTTTACCAGTCTGGGGTGGAGCGACCAAGACCAAATTTCTAGAACTTGAAAGAGCACAAAGGGCCCTTCTTAAAGTCATGTTCTTCAAGCCACTCAGATACCCCACAGAAAGTCTCTATTTAAACTCAAACCTCCTATCAGTCAGGAAATTATATATCCTTCAGATAGCCCTGAAAAAGCACAAGTCACTTTCCTTCGTCCCTTCCAAGACAGTGGCTAGGAGGAAGAACAGAGTAGCTCCACGCACACCGGTTAACACCAAATTTGCTGCTAGACAATATAATAGACAGTCGACCCACATTTATAACTTTCTAAACAAAGAATTAGGTATTTACCCAATGAATTACCGTGACTGTCGAAATACCCTCACGCAGTGGTTAGCAATCAAAAGCTACGCAGAAGTCGAGTCAATATTACAAACTGCTACGTGACGTGACCGATCACTAGGGTCTTCTACAGTCAGTGGAAGACACTGATTACAGTGTCTTCCGACCCCAAGACATAGTCGTAGGGCTGACCCCAAAACAGACAAAGCACAAATAACTCACACACACCCCTGACATCCTCACATACCAACTCACACACACTTACACACAAATACACACTCACACACGCACACGCTGACACACCTCACACTTATTACACCGCGCGCGTTGTTATTTCACCCATCATCCACTGCATGCTTATTTTAGATTTCCTTGTTTATCTCACAGCATTTTTATACTTAGTTATTGCAAACTGGAAGAGCGGAACCACCTAACACAAGCATATTGTTGCTTAAAAGGTGGTTCCACACACGTTTTATGTAAAATGTATACTTAAGTTGATGAAATAAACATTTTTATTTTATTTATTATTTATTATTTAATGCATGTAAGTAGTGTACATTAATAATCGTGCGATAACTAAGTGGAATACGTTTTGTTTGAATATTAAAGTAGGGCGCTAGCAATTAGATGTAATTCTGTTAAGCTATATGTGCTGAAACAATAAAGTAAATAAGGTGGAGTTGCATTCTTATAACTTTAAAGTGAATATGTATTAGAATAAGTTTTCAGAGGCTGATCTGTAAGAAATTAAGTGAATAAACTTGTTAGTAGTTAAGGCAAATATCGAATAAAGTGCTAGTTTTGTTTTGTAATTTATTTACCTAGAAGTTTAAGGGTTTAATAAAATAAAATAGAATGGTAGTTAGGAAAATCTAGGATTTACTAAGTTTTTATATGTACCTACAAATAAAGTGAGAATTTCCTGTGATTTTATTTCCACACACTTGGCGGCGCCACATGTACCATGTGGCACATAAGTTTAAGTACTGAGAAACCTTACCGTAACGAGGACCGCCAAGGGTTTTTTGCTATTTTTAAGGGTTAAAATCTAGATATTGTAATAGGGTTTAGATAGGAGTGGGTAAGCCCTAATGGTGGTGATAGGACGAAAACGCGGTGCTAATTTGTATTACAGGACTATATTTAAAACATCGAAGAAACAAACGGTTGACAGTTAGAATAATGGATTAACGCGAAAGGGTGAAGCGCGCGCTTAGTACGGCGGTGAATGACGCAGTGTCAGCTGATCCGGCCGGTGCGCGCTCGCAGCTCGAGCGCCCCCCCTGCACCCGCTGCTCCGCCCGCGGCCGCCCGGCGTGTAGTGATGTCGGCGGGAGCTAGTGATGTCTTAACATGCTCCCGGCGTTGAAGACTAGTCTTCAAGAGTTATGCTGGAAGAGGACAGATGGTATTGTAAGCTCGTCTGACTATTCCTTTCTTCGTCTTGACGTCTGCGACTCTGCTTATTCCGTCTCTCCCAGGTATGAGACGTACGATACGGCCGAGTGGCCACATCAGTGGTGGTGCAAGCTTCTCCTTGAGTACCACCATGGTTCCCTCTTCGAGCATCCCATCGGAGTCCGTCCACTTGGTTCTCTGTTGGAGGTAAAAGATATACTCGTTAGAGAATCTATTCCAGAACTGTTGCTTCAAGTGTTCTATGCGCTGGTAACGTTTCAGGCTGGAGACGTTCTGGTTGCTGACTTGTGGATGCGGCAAGGATGTGAGAGATCTCCCAATAAGGAAATGGGCAGGAGTTAGAGGGTATAGGTCTGATGGATCAGTGGAAAGAGGAGTGAGAGGGCGAGAGTTTAGAATTGCCTCAACCTGAATCAGACAAGTAGACATCTCTTCGTACGTGAGATGTGCTAAGCCTAGTATACGTCGAAGGTGATGTTTGATAGACTTCACGGCAGATTCCCATAAGCCCCCAAAATGTGGGGTGTATGCGGGGATGAAATTGAATTTGCCATTTCTGAAGAGAGGTCCTGTTTTAATATGTCAGCTATTTCGTTACAGGTGCCAACAAAGGTAGTACCGTTGTCGGAGTAAATTGTTCTAGGCTTACCACGACGAGCAATAAACCTGTTCAGAGCTGCAATAAAGGCATGTTTTGTAAGATCAGAGACAAGCTCCAAATGAACTGCCCTTGTGGCTAGACACACAAAAACACATATGTATGATTTTATTAATCTACATCCTCTACCCTTGCGGTCGGCTATGAGGATCGGTCCGGCATAGTCTGTACCAGTCTCTAGGAAAGGGAATTCCAGCTGAACCCGTTCCTTAGGCAGATTGCCCATGATGGGTTGAACGGTTCTGCCGGCGAATCGTTGGCACTTCACGCACTTATGGACAGTTGTTTTGGCAAGGTTTCTACCACCCAAAGGCCAATACTCATGTCTAATCGTAGCTAAGAGTAACTGTGGACCAGCATGAAATAGACGTAAATGGAAGAAATTAAAAATGAGTTTAGAGAAGTTATGTTTGCTGCATATAATGATGGGGTGTCTGACATTATAGTCGTAACAGGAATTGTCTAATCTGCCTCCGACTCGTATAATGCCAGATTCAATGAAAGGTGACAATTTCTTAAGACGATTTTTGTTTGGCAGTGGTTTACCTGATGAAAGCAGTTCGTACTCCTCAGGAAACATTTCCCTCTGAACTGTTTTGACCATAAACTCAGCGCTGTAAGTTAGCTCTGAGCAAGTAAGGGTAGGACTGTGGTTATGCTCTCTTTTAGACCGGTTAATAAATCTAAATACGTATGCTAGTAGGCGTTGTACATGTAAGTAATTAGATGAGTTATTAATTAAAGTATGAAATGAATTTTCTGTGTTTGTATTAAGATTAGTGTTGGTAATAGGTAATGATTGACTGTTAATGTTCGTAAAATGTGATTTTAAGAGCTCCGGTAGCACTGCGTCAGCTTCCGAGTTAGGCATTAAAGGCCAAAGAGCCGAGTCTGTCAACAAGAATGAAGGTCCTGACCACCACATGGTAGATTGACCTATCAGGTCAGCGCCTAAACCACGGGAAACCAGATCTGCAGGGTTGTCCTTAGACGGCACATATCGCCAGGTGTAATCACCAAAACCTTCCCGTATCTCCGAAACTCGATGCCTAACGAACGGTTTAAGTGTACTAGGTGAAGCAGACAACCAACCTAGAACAATCATTGAGTCACACCAGAATATGCATTTGTCGGGTTTAAGTGTTAACGACTCTAGTACCTTCGCACACAACCTTGTCCCTAATAAGGCACCACAGAGTTCTAGCCTTGGGATTGTGGTCGACTTGATCGGTGCTACCTTACTTTTAGACGTAAGCAGATGAGTATGAACGGTGCCGCTTCTAGCTACAGAACGAATGTATATGCAAGCTCCGTATGCCTTTTCTGACGCATCTGTAAAAATATGCATTTCAACAGAGGTAGGGCTATCTGATACCACCCAGCGTGGTATGCTGAGATGATTAAGCTGTGGTAATGTTTGTGTGAACTTCAGCCACAACCTTTTAATGTCCTCATTAACCTCGTCGTCCCATGCGCACTTGTCTATCCATAGTTTTTGCAAGATTATCTTAATTTCGATAATACATGGAGAGACAAGACCCAGAGGATCGAACACTTGCGCTATTGTGGAAAGGATGTGTCGTTTTGTGATTAAAGTAACTGTGTGTTCCGGTACATGAATGGAGAATGTAAGGCAGTCAGTATGACAATGCCAATTAAGACCGAGTGTCTTACTTGGTTCGTCAATACTTAAGCTGACTGTGCTAGGTGTATCTGTATGTGATGTGGATGTGGGTTGAGTGGGTGAAGGGTGTGCGATGCTTGTAGTGACTGCCTGAAGTATTTGTGAATTGTTAGACTGCCACTTTCGAAGATTGAGTTGTGCAGTCTTAAGTGTGCTGATGACATCTCTACATAGCGCTATAGTACTCTCTATAGAGTCACTTCCTGACAGGTAATCATCCACGTAAAAGTCGTGTTGTATAGACTGTTGCGTACGTGTGTGCGTGGCTTCCTTCGCCAATTGTGACAAACATCGTGTACTAATGAACGGAGCAGATGCTGTTCCGTAAGTGACGGTGTTTAGCGTGTAAGTTTTGAGAGGAAGTGATGGGTCGGAACGCCACAATATCTGTTGTAGAGGTCGCTGCGATTCGTCCACTTCAATTTGTCGAAAGAACTTTTCGATGTCTGACGATATGACGTATTTATGCTGACGGAACCTTAGTAGTATGGATATTAAGTCGTCCTGAACTCTAGGTCCTATGCCTTGGATGTCGTTAAACGACTTGCCCGACGTTGTGACGGCTGAAGCGTCGAAGACAACTCGAAGCTTTGTCGTTGTACTGGACTCTCTGAAAACACCATGATGTGGAAGGAAGTATGAATGAGATGAAGAAGGCTGAGAGGCTTCGCTCATATGACCTAATGCTTCATACTCCTGCAAGAACTCTACATAGCGACGCTTGAATGTTGGGTCTCTATCAAGTCTACGCTCCAACGACAGAAAGCGACGTTTAGCCATCTCAAAGGAGTTACCTAACGCTTCGGGAGACTCCTTTAAAGGAATGGTGACATCAAAACGTCCATCTGCGTTACGTCTAGTAGTGGTCTTGTAATTTTGTTCACATGCTCGCTCTTCGGATGTATAATTGAACTTAGGCGAGATGGAATCAAGTTCCCAGAATCTTGATAGATCCATGGGCGCTTGTACGTGTGTGGTGTGCCTGTCATGGGCGACCATACATAATGATGAGTGGGTTGAGTTACGTTGAGGTATGGCGCCTGATATGAGCCATCCGAGCTTTGTCTCGAATAGCGTTGGCATATGTCTACCTAACTGTATACGGTTGCGACCAATCACACCCCAAAATATGTCGGCTCCAACAAGTATGTCGATGGTGGAAGGGACATTGAAAGATGGATCGGCCAGACTTACTCCTGCCGGTATCTGCAAGTCCGTTAAGTCTATGTATGTATGAGGTATATGAGTGGTTATGTTGGGCAAGACAAAACAATCAATGTCAATGTTGTATGACCCATCGCACGATTGTAGATGTACAGTACATGATTGTGTTATGGTGGACACTTGACTGTTAATGCCTGCAACGTGTGAGCTTACACTACGAATAGGTAAATGTAGCTTACCACAAAGGTCCTTGGTAACAAAGTTTGCCGTGCTTCCATTGTCAAGTAAGACTCTGGCGCTGTGCGGCGTCCCGGAATTGTCCGTGACTCTTACCAAAGCTGTGGAAAGTAAAACATGACGAGATGAATAATCATAGTTAGTACCAGCTAAAGTTATATGCTCCTTGCTAGAGCTAGGATTATCATCGTGAGAATGCAACATTGTATTGTGCCTATTCTTGCAGTATTTACAGTGCCCGAGTGGACAAGTAGCCCCAAAATGACCTGGGCGTAAACAATTCAAACAAAGTTTGAATTCCTTCGCTTTAGATAAGCGTGCAGCGACTGCAAGTGCCTTGAACTGATCACAAGTAAATATGTAGTGCTTCTGTTTACACAGGGGACAAGAAATATCAGATTTACCCTTACTTGTTAATACAGAGAAGCTTTTAGGCTTACTGTGCGAT
This sequence comes from Charanyca ferruginea, assembly GCA_947361185.1. Lineage (NCBI taxonomy): Eukaryota > Metazoa > Arthropoda > Insecta > Lepidoptera > Noctuidae > Charanyca > Charanyca ferruginea. Next base: position 5,926,234 of record OX376080.1, on the reverse strand, counting down.
GACTCCGGCTTTGATTTTATGCTCTTAGCTTCCTCAAGTGTTTCTAAAAGATTGCAACGGTTAGAAATAAATTTAATAAATTCGTCTAAAGATGGATACTCAGTTAATGAGTTCCTATGTTCTTCCCACTGCCTGCTGGTGACAGTGTCTAACTTTGATGCCATTAAATGTATCACCATGTCATCCCAATGTTGTACGGACCTACCCAGGGTTGCCAATGACCGAAGATTTTTCCTGGTCACGTCGACAATTTCACGTAAGCCCTGACTACTCTCTTTCTGAAGTGGTTCCACGTTGAATAAAGCGTGAACATGATTATTCACTAATAACTGCTTGTTATCGTACCTCTCACATAACAATTGCCATGCATTATCGTAGTTGTCCCCTCTAAAATCTAAACTTTTAATTACTAGTGCTGCGCTGCCATTAAGTGATGATCGTAAGTAGTGAAACTTGTTTATATTGTCTATAGATTTCTCTTCATGAATCAGTGACACGTAAATATCTTTAAACTCTAACCAATCCCTATAACCGCCGCTAAAGTGAGGTAAATTAATCTTAGGAAGTCTAACATTATTATGTCTAGTAACCACTGACAGTTGCTCATTGGAGCCTACCTTAGATCCCAGTTGCGCACGATGCCGTGACAGAAGCGCGCGGGCAGCTGCTAGTTGCCTGTAGTAGATGCTCTCGAATTGCTCACGTTCAGTAAATTGCTCGTCGGGTCTAGCGGACAGGAACTCCAGTTGACTCTGTAACTGATCATAGGTGGCATATACGGTAACTATTTTCTCAATTCTGATGTCTAGCTCGACAAGTTGTTCCTCACTAAGCTGTTCGCAAGACTTAGCGGTAGCTAAAAAGTTTGTAAATTGCGTAAGCTGAGATTTAATTGAGGCACGTTTCCTCGTAAGCTCTTTAACCGTTACTTCTTCAGTCATGGCTAAACAGGAGTATAGCTTTAAGTGCTAGAAAAAAGAAGAAAAAAAAGGGAAGTAAGAAAAACCAGAATAAGAATTAATGCTAAAGGCACTGAAACAAACTAGAATATGCGCCTGTTGCAAAACAAAGGCGAACAGCTGACCGATGAAGCGATGCTATTCAATACCGTTAGGCGTTTAGAAAAAAAAATCAATTCAAACAGAAAAGTCAAAAAAAGCGGGTACCTTAAAAAAAAATATTTTTTCGAATATTTTTACTAGATGATTATGATTATTATATTAAGCACTTATTACTAATAATGATTAAATAATGGGGTTCTACTTTGATGGGAAAGGAAAATCTACTTGTGCATGAATGTGTTGAGTATTGAAATAATAATGATTATGACAGAATGTAGTTTAAATGTATGATTGTATTGGACAAAACAAGCTACTGTAATTAACGTAGGATGATACTACTCACTGAGACGAATACTAATGAATGATTCTCTGGTCTAATGCACTATCTAACACTCTGGTGGAATGATATTATGTTAGTATATGATTGTGTACAAATGTTAGTAAGAATATGGAAAGATCTCACAAAATCCGTTGACTGCGTGTCCGAACTAAACGTCTTCTTGCTTGTGATGGATGGCGATGCTCTTGGGCTCTGCTCGGGCTGCTACGCTGCGATGACCCTGCTATGATGACCACTGAAGAACTTGCTCGCTCCACAAAATGCGCGTCTTCACAAAGGCGCCGAAGATGATGACCGAAGACAGGAACAAAGCTCGCACGAAGGGCGGGATGTCGTCTTGATCTCGAAGTCCAGTTTTACTAACGGCCGTTTTCAAATTTTGAAAAACCGCTTGTCACTCTTCGTTACTGGCTTGTTTACTCGCCGAAAACCTCGAAGGACCATAGATAGGAGTGGGTAAGCCCTAATGGTGGTGATAGGACGAAAACGCGGTGCTAATTTGTATTACAGGACTATATTTAAAACATCGAAGAAACAAACGGTTGACAGTTAGAATAATGGATTAACGCGAAAGGGTGAAGCGCGCGCTTAGTACGGCGGTGAATGACGCAGTGTCAGCTGATCCGGCCGGTGCGCGCTCGCAGCTCGAGCGCCCCCCCTGCACCCGCTGCTCCGCCCGCGGCCGCCCGGCGTGTAGTGATGTCGGCGGGAGCTAGTGATGTCTTAACAGGTTTTTTGTAATTAGCTAGAGTAAGTTAATACCCATGCGCTGAAAATGTTTGTAACATTATAAGGTATATTTTACCACCAGAAATTGGCTGAAATAGTTTTCCCATACAAACGGCGACAATGGTGCCGTGTGCAAAATATTAGTGTCGAGCGCAAATTTGCAGGGCTGTGATTGGTCAGAACAGCCTATATAAGGAGGTCAATTTCGGTGGTTCGATATGGGGGGATCACTCTTCGCTCGACGCTCGCCGCGCACGGACGTGTCGCCGCTTCGCTCCACGCTCTGCCGCTACGCTCGTCACCTGCTCTCGCTGCGCCCGCCGCAACGATTCCTGTAGTCAGCCGACTGCAACCAACTGTTCAAAAGTTGCCTTTTTCAAGGCGACGGCTGAAATTCATATTCCTTTAAACAGAGTCAGTCGTGTAGCTTCACTTGGCCCCTTCAGGGCAAAACCACAGTTTCGTGGTACTCGGTGGATACCTTACGGTGCCAACGAAGCCGAGTGGGTGTTGCCCCAATCACACCCGCCAAACCCCTTCAGGGCGAGGCAGTCAATTGGAGTCGGGAGCTAGTGTTTCGGCCTTGGGGGGTCTCCTAGTCGAACCTAGTCTCTGGTTTCCTTCCACAGCTACACACCTAGTGTCGGTTGGGCGTGTCTACACCCTTCGCACTAGACTGGCTAGGGCCCCGTTCGCACAATAAGACTGGCGACGGGTTTACAAGCTTAGGGCTCACCAATAGGTACTCACCTCCCTGTCTACACCCGACAGGGAGGGTTACACATCCCCGGGCCACTCCACCCGGGGAGTTAGAGTTAGGTGTTAGGTATAATTTAGGCTTCCCGGAGAGTTAAATCTCCCAAAATTCCCTCCCCAACTTAACTCTCCCTCCGACCATGTCGGACGCTGATATATTAGCGTACGTCAAGGCACGCTTATGGCAAAGCGCCAAGTTCCATGCCGATCTGGACACATGGCTAGAGAACTCGTCCGCGTCCAGAAAAGCAGCCGAAGCTAGCGTCGCTGACTTCAGTGACATATTAGATAGCCCCTTTTCCCCCGATAACGCCAACGAAGGCACACCTGTGGCGGCATCCTCTATGCCACCGCAAATCCCGTCCCTATTGTCAATTAAGACAACAAGCCCGTACGCGGAAACACCTATTGTTTCCGAACCCATTGTTTCCAAGCCCATTGTTCCCGCGACCATTGTTCCCGCGACCATTGTTCCCACGCAGCTGCGCTCTGCGTCGCCATGTTTCTCAGAAACAATGGATACCTCTGTCCCTGTCTCTGAGCCATCTCACTCCGACTCTGAGGAAGCCCACTCTGCCTCCGCGTCCTCGGACGACGACTACCATCTTGTCGGTCCGGGAGGCAAGAGAAAGAAGGGTAAGAGTCCCTCTCAGGCCACCAAGGCCAAGAAAGCCGTAGCCGCGCCCACCCCCTCCTCCACCCCCTCGGTTTCGGCCCCCTCCGTCTCAGCTACCTCTCGTCCAGAGGGCAGCCGTCCCGCTAGTCCCATGTCCACTGCTGCCCCCAATCCTTCGGTTTCAAAAAAGAAACTCCCCGCCCCGCCTCCCTTGTTCATCCAGGACAAGGCGAAGTGGACCGACGTGTCCAAATTGTGTAACGATCGTAAGATCAAATACACAAACGCGCGCTCGACCCAACAGGGTATCAAAGTTCAAGTTCCCACGGTGAACGACCACAGGGAACTTACATCCCTGTTAAAAGTGAGGAACATTTCGTTCCACACTTATTCCCTGCCCGATGATAAACCCACCCGTGTGGTAATCCAACGCGTCCCCAAAGAAATCTCAACGGAAGAGATTCTCGCCGACCTTCAGTCGCAAAATGTCCCAGCATCCGCTGTGCATCGTCTGCACAAAGCTAGGGGTGCGATTGCATACGACTCGGTTCTTGTCGTGTGCGATCACACCGACGGCCACCATCCGATCTTTAAAGTAAAGTCGGTATGTCACTTGTCGGGCATCTCTATCGAGAGGCCTTATAAATCCGATACGGTTGGACAGTGTCACCGCTGCCAACTTTACGGTCACGCCCAACGCAATTGCTACGCGACCCCTAGATGCGTCAAGTGTCTGGGTGAGCACGCAACTGCTGACTGCCCCCGTCCGAAAGACCGCAATCTGTGCACAGAACCTCCCAGCTGTGTGCTATGCGGCCAATCAGGTCACCCCGCCAATTACCGCGGCTGCCCCAAAGCCCCAAAATCCTCTTCTCCCAAGTTGACCAAGCGTGCGAACGCTCGTCAACAAAGGGAAAGCCCCTCTGTTAAGATTCCCTCCTCAGAGATGCCCGAGCGTCTCAGCCCTCAGAGGCCCTCCCCATGGAACTCGCTGAATCATCAGAGAGCGTTCCCTGCATTGAGGCCCTCCCAATCTCTGCCCATGCCAGCGCTGATGGATTCGCCAGTCCCCGCGCCGAACCTAGCCTCCGCGACCACGCCCCCCCTACCTAAGGTCGCCCCCGCCGCTCCTAAAGCCGCCACCGCCGCTCCTAAGGCCGCCCTCGCCCCATCTAAGGTCGCCCCCGCCGTTTCAACCGCGCCCTCAGCCTCCCGCGTACCTGCATCTCTCCCTACCGAGAGGATAGGCGAAGTCATCAACCTCGCCTACCAAATTTACCGCAACCCCGCTGCTGAAGCTATGGCTAGGGATATACTCGCGTGTAAAGCAAATATTAGCGACATCCTTAAGGTGTTCAAAGCGTATCCGGAGATTACGCAAGCCCTAGATAAACTTTACCCTTGCTAATCCAATGGATAAGGAAAGGCCGTGTACTAATAAACCCCGATCCCTTAAGTTAGGATTCTTTAACGCCAATGGCATTACTAACCAACGTGATGAGATCGCCAATTTCCTCCGCGACCATCAACTTGATATTCTTCTCATACAGGAGACCTTTCTTAAGCCCCATCATCGTGACCCGAATATTGCCAACTACCGTATAGTTCGCAATGATAGGTCTCGTTGTCACAAGGGCGGTACCCTAATATACTATAGAAAGGCTCTGTACTGCATTCCTATGGACCCTCCTCCCCTCGCTCGCCTCGAGGTCTCTGTCTGTCGGCTCGGCATGACCGGTCATCAGCCGTTAACTATTATATCAGCATACGTCCCTCCATCACCATCGGAGGATGATCCTATCCTCCTCAAGGATGACCTTTCTGCTCTTCTTGGCCTGGGTGACTCCGTCTTACTGGCGGGCGATCTCAATGCCAAACATCCCTCCTGGAATAGTAACAGGACCTCTTCCAGAGGTAGGATCGTGTTTAACCTCTGTTCTCAACTGAACTTCGACGTCATCGCCCCGATGACTCCCACTCATTTCCCCCACGATCCCAACCATCTTCCCGACATCCTCGATATAGCGCTGCTCAAGAATGTGAACCTCCGTTTGCAATCTATAGAGACGCTACACGAGCTTAATTCCGACCATCGTCCAGTGATATTAGAACTAGCTCCCCGTTCAGGTCCCTCTGACCCTAGCCAGCCCCCTCCGACCCAAATTATTACCGACTGGAGGAAAGTAAGCGAAAGCCTACAATCCACCACGTCGCCTCACTTGGACGCTATCCCCGACCACTTGGTGACAGTCGCGGACACGACGGGCGCGATCGACTCGTTCACAAATCATGTACAATCCGTCTTGAACGATTGTTCAAGGGAGGTTCCGGCGATGAGCGATCATCGCTGGAAACTGCCTGACGATGTGCGTGATCTGTTGACCGAGAAGAATGCGGCCGTCCGTGCGTACAGTGCCTTCCCCTGCGATGCGAACAAGGCTCACATGCGCTCTTTACAGCGTGCTGTAAAGAAACGCATCGAGGAGCTGCGCTCCAGCCGCTGGGACAAGACACTTAGCGAACTCGAGCCCACCCACCTAGCCTTCTGGGAACTCCAGAGGAAGCTCCGTTCTTCTAACGAGGCCTCCATGCCCCCTCTCATTCGTTCCGACAGTAGCGTCGCCTTCGACAACGATGAAAAGGCTGAATGTCTAGCCGACAGCCTAGAGTCTCAATGCACCCCCAGCTCTCAACCAGTAGACGAAGCTCACCTTTCTGAGGTCGACGCCGAAGTCGAACGTAGAGCCTCTCTCCCACCCGTTGAAGACCCTGATTATCCTCTGCCTCCTGTCACTCCTGACGAAGTGCACGATATTATCAAGAGGCTCAAACCCCGGAAAGCCCCCGGCTCTGACGGTATCACCAATAAGGTGTTCAAACTCCTCCCCGCCCATCTCATAATGCTAATGACCGCCATCTTCAATGGCGCTCTAAGCAACAACATTTTTCCTCAGGCATGGAAAGAGGCCACCGTTATCGGCATTCCGAAACCAGGCAAACCCAAGTCTGATCCCACCAGTTACCGTCCCATTAGTCTACTCAATGTTCTAGGCAAAATCTACGAGAGGCTTATTTATAAGCGACTCAAAGACTTTGCCGAAGCAAAGAGTCTCATTCCCGACGAGCAGTTTGGCTTTCGAACCGAACACAGCTGCGTCCAACAAGTCCACCGCATCGTCGAGCACATAAGCGCTGGTTTTCAGCGTGGCTTGATGACGGGTGCACTCTTCTTTGACATAGCGAAAGCATTCGACAAAGTCTGGCACAACGGCTTACTATACAAGCTTTACCAACTCGGAGTGCCAGATCGTCTCGTGCTCATCTTGCGTGACTTTTTGTCGAATCGCACCTTTCGCTATCGCATCGAGGGTGCGCTCTCTTCACCCCACCCGATACGCGCTGGCGTCCCTCAGGGCTCCGTAGTATCCCCCCTCATTTTCACGCTGTTCACCAGCGACATCCCCAAAGATAAAAAGGCTCAGTTGGCTCTATTCGCTGACGACACGGCCATCCATTACTCGGGTCGTAACCCAGACTACATAGCTCGTACCCTCCAATCAGCGGCAAAAGCCTTAGGCGCTTATTTCCGGAAATGGAGAATCGAGGTAAACCCCATCAAGAGTCAGGCAGTACTCTTTTCCAAACCGCGTTCGTCCCCCTCTCTGCCCAGTCCGATAACCATGTTCGGTAAGCCTATCCCTTGGGAGAAGCAAGCCAAATACCTAGGTGTGATTCTGGACCACCATCTTACTTTCGGAGAGCACATAAAGACGGTGCGTTCGCGCGCCGCTTTCGCTCTCGGTAGGCTCTACTTCATGTTGAATGCACGCAGCAAATTGTCACTCAAGTGCAAATTGCGCATTTACACGGCGTGCATTCGTCCCATCATGACGTACGCCTGTGCTGTATTCGCACACGCGAAACCATACCGTCTCCATAGGATGCAGACCCTCCAAAACCGTTTCTTGCGAAGAATCACAGGAAGAAGAAGAATCATCATCATTTTTACCTTCGCAACGAGAACCTCCATCTCGATCTAAAAATACCTACCATCCAGCAGTTCATGAAACGCTCCGCCAAGCGCTTCTTCGACACTGCTGAGAAGCACTCTAACCCGTTAATCGTATCGGTACACTCCCTCCCGTATTAGTAAGACTCGACGACCGAGACATACTCTGACCGACCCTGACGATGCTATTACTCTCCTCCAGGAGAGCAATAAGGCCACCAGTACAGTTAAGAAACACAGACACAGACCGCCGTCATTCCGTCCTCGCCGCCGAGGCCCGCCGCGACGACCCCGTACGTCCCCTCCCCGACCCTTGCTCGTGCCAGCCCGCGCCGCTGAGCCTGTAGTTTTAAATTCGTCCCTAAATAATGGAAATCCGATCCAGCCTGTCCCTTTGCTGTCCTCTCCCAGCGACGCCCTAAGCCGAGGCTCGTACCCCACAGGGGGTGCCCTTAGCGTGTAGTCGCTTAGTTTGTAAGCTTTTATGCCCTGGCTGGAGGCCCTAAAAATAATATTTTTTAAGGCACCACAGGAAAGTCCGGTTAAGCAGCCGACAACCTCCTAGGTTGACCTGCGAGATGCCAATCCGAAAAAAAAAAAAAAAAAAAAAGTGGTTCGATATTCCGAATCCAGCAGTATTATAATAAAGAAGAAGTAACACTCCGAAGAAGCTTTCATTTCGCCTGAACGGTTACCGGCCCTTCCCTGATTTCATCCCGCCAGCAAGCAATTCATATTCAAGCGCAACAGTAATTTAAATTGGAAATCACATGTGGAATCTGTCTGCTTAAAGTTAAATAGATATTCGTATATGTTGTACATGCTCACAAAAACTGTAAATTTAACCACTGTGATGACAGCCTACCACCACACCATATCTGAGTGTGGATACCACATATGCAGTATCCACGCTCCGGTATGGTGTAATTTTCTGGGGCAACTCGACGGAATGGGAGTCTGTATTTAAAGCCCAAAAAAAATGTACGGGCAATGTGTAGACTTATGGCCACCGATAGCTGTAAACCATATTTCTAAAAACTTAAAATTCTGACTTTCCCTGGCCTCTTCATTTATGAAATATCAGTAGGTATCTGTCAAAAGTAATTTGAATATGTATGAAAAAATCCGAAGTCCTAGTTATAGAAATAAAGTTCAGGCACTTATTTTATGGGCTCCAGTGAATATTGCATGACATCTAAGATTTAAAATAAATTGCCCTGTAGTATTACAGACAATGATAACTTGCATACATTTAAATGGAAGTTAAAGGAATTTCTAACTGAAAAGGTGTATTACAGTGTGAAGGAATATCTTGAAGGAAATCCTTACGGCCAATAATGTTAATCAAATTTTGAAACTCATAATTATTATAAATTTTGACTTGTACTTATTTTATTGACATTTTACTATTTTTCTTTGATATTTATTTAATTATTGACTATTAGATACTCCTTGACATAAATAATAATTGAATAATAAAGTAATAAAATGCTTAAAATGATTTTCCAATTTAAAAATATTATTATTTTAGCATGATATACGATTGTGATTTATGTGTAATTTTTGCATGCCCATGTGACGGCAGAGCATGGAGAATATTACCAAAACATGTAACAATAACATCCGCACCCTCTACCCATGTTGGCAAATAAATAAATGATAAAAAAAATTAATTAATTAATATCTATATATATATGAGTGCCAAATTAAGCCTAATTCTAAAATTTGAAGAAATTTTAGGGATTCCCGAATTCTTTTAAGCTTTATAACCGTGAAAAAGAAATAAATAATCATCCATTCATCGACTCACAAACTTTCGAGTAGGTATTCTAAAATAATAATAATGATATCTTCAAAATCAATATATTGAAGCCAGGATTACAAAAATGCTAATTGTAGCAACATAACAGTATAGAAAAAAAGCTCATCAAACTCAATTGTAACGCAGCGTCTAAGTAGAACAGGCCACACACACGTATCTTGCTGAACGACGCTCTCTGTAACCGCAGTACGTTCTTGCATAGCCTTTTCTCATCCACCCACCACTCCGTCTCGGACGCATGGAAACCACGTAATACCGTTGGTCTCGGCTATCATTCGTAGATTTTTGACAGTCGTTATGGGTAGTTAGAAGCCAGAAAGTCTGACAACCTGTCTTACCAAGGGGTATCGTACTACCCAGTAGCTGATGGGTAGTGGATGTTAAATACGCAGTCGATCCATGCAAAACACTGGTATTCAGCTATATCCGGTTAGACTGGAAGCCGACCCCAACATAGTTGGGAAAAGGCTACGCAGATAATGATAATAAAATTAAAATAATAATATTATAACAATGCAAACAACATATATAAAACGTACATACTTATAAAAAAAATCTGTGCAAGGAACAACATGACAAAAGATCCCACGGCGTTAACATTTTCGTCAGTAGAAAATTAATAAACAAGTAGGTTAGTAACAGATTTGCACTTAGCTAAACACTATTGTTAGTCATTTAAAATTTTGAACGCTAAGCGGTTTAGAAGCATGCACCCTTTCCTTCTTTGGTCAAAGTCAAAGTCAAATCATTTATTTCAATTAGACCATTATAAGGCACATTTGAACGTCAAATGAGAAAAAAAAAAATATTGATTCTAGGTGCCCATTCCAGAAGGTAGAAGAATGGGCAAGAAACTCCATACTTACTCTTTTAAAAACGATGTTAACAATATTTGCATTTACAGGAATTATATAATTATACGTGAATACGATGTACCTTGCATAAAAACACTAGGTATTTGAAAGTGTGTACTGTACGGTCCACCCGTACAATACATATATTTTATGTTAAATAAGCAGTTTTGTACCGCGTGCGCAATTTACCTTAGTTCGCGTTCAGTCCTCGTCGCGTGTACTCACTATCATAATATCGTAGCAGTTCGATATACTAAAATTATAATTCTATCATAAGTGATCACTGTATCAATTATAGCTAATTGATACAGTGATCACTTATGACTTTATTGATATAATGATATAGCTATCATTATATCAATAAAGTTAGCATTACAAACTCTATCACAATCTATCATTTATAGTTGTCCCGTACAACTTTATGGTCCTTCGAGCTACCGTATTGGCGGGACCTACCACGTGTATCAGGAAGTGCGTGTGAACATTCCGCCGAATCAAAAAGTGGATATACCTATCACTGTCAGTAGCAACCACCAGGTAACAAAGCGGCAGATACCGGTGAGTGAGCTTTAATTATCATCGCAGCAGCGAAGCGGCTGGTCTAATTTGTACGAGTGGACTCGCCCGTAAGGTTAGCAGCACGTGTCACGTGGTTGTTGCATCAGCATACATACAACCACACCAGCAGACAGCATCATCAGCATTCAGAATAGACTACTACCAGCTATCATCAAGCATTTTTTTGAAAAGGATGTCTATTCTCGAGAAAGTCTTGCATAAAATCATTTATCATTTTATCAACATAAGGTACCTTTATCGTTTTCCAAGCTTAGTCGACGAAGCAAGGAATACACATTTGAGTAGGATTCATAGAAATATCATAGATTTCGCTATCATTTTATCAAGCTTATTATCACTTAAGCTACATCAGCATCTCCGAGATGGAGGACCTACTCGAAAATCAGAATCAGATTATGCAGGGCATTGAGCAGCTATTGCGCAATTTTAAAAAGGATGGAGCTGAAAGAAAAAGTCTATTTACATCAAGAAGCGTATAGAGCTTCTTGATAAATATTGGGAAGAGTTCCAGTCCAATCACATACGGTTGGCAGAATCAGAAGAGCGTGGCTACAGCTATTTCTCAGAAAATTATTATCAGAAAACCAGACAGTTTTACAACGAGACACGTGCGTACATTCAGCAGTACAAGGTCACCATGACCGAACCCAAGATTGTCGAAGCACCGACTACTCCGCAACCACCATTGCAAGCAGCGGAAGCGGAGAAGAGTCAGGGGCCCGGAGCAGGATCTACAGATCAAGATGCAAGAGACAATCAACAGTAATCAACCAGTAAGATTAGAGCCAAGTCGCCGACTTTTTACACTTCGCAAGGTAACAGCAGTAAACTGGAAGAGATGCTACGTAAACAGAAAAGCAATTTTAAGGCATTCTCGCGTACCATTGCTATCATAGATTTAGATAAAATATCTGAGAAATGGGAGTTCGAAGATATTTTGCAGACTGTTCAATCAAGATAGTCAACAATAGACTCATTACATTGGGAGATTGATAGTGAGTTGTTTGAAGAAAATGAAGAATACGAAGAGTCGTTCAGCAAATATGAAAAACTTTATCTTGACATCAAGAAGTCTATCAACAGTAAGATGTGGTCAGTCTCTCACCGTGAAAAAAGTACCCCAACGATGGACATCCCAACATTTAATGGAAACTATCATCAATGGGTAGCATTTAAGGACTTATTCACGGAATCAATACATAACAACCGTTCTATCTCCTGCGCACAGAAAATGCAGTTTTTGAAAGCTAAGCTTAGGGGGGAACCAGAGAGACTAATCCAGCACCGAAAACTATAAGGTCTGTTGGGACATATTGAACCACAGATACAATAACACTAAGTTAATATTCAGTTCTCATCTTAATATCCTTTTATTATTACCAACTATGCAACAGCAGTCAGCCTCACAAATCAAGAAAATGTATGACACCACTAACGAGTGTCTGAATGCGGTTAAAAACCTTGGGGTTGACGTAAAATCGTGGGATCCATTTATAGTTCATGTACTAGCATTGAAACTAGATCAACAAACCCACTCTGACTACACGGACTCTCTGAAAAACCCACGAGATTTGCCAATATTGAGTGAATTCATGAGATTTTTAGAGAACAAGTTTACATCATTAGAAGCTTCACGCCGCAAGCAAGATGGTCAGAAATCAGATAACAAGTCTCAGCAAGAGCCCAACCACAAAAAGCATTTCCATAAGTCGAATAGATCATTTTGAAACAATTCTGCGACTAAAAAACAATGGAAATGTCCGGTTTGCAATGAACATCATCAATTATTCAATTGCAAAACTTTCTTAGAATCAACACCGGATTCTAAACGCAAGACAGTGATTAAACTAAATTTATGCAAAAACTGTCTTTATGATCATAAAGGTAAAGCATGTATTTCCGACAAAAGATGCAGTGAATGTCAAGGCGATCATAACACCTTGTTACATGATACCTTCTCGGGTTCCAGTAACTCGAAGTCTTACGCTAGCGATTTCACATCAAAGGAACGCAAAAACGTCACACACGTGTCGAATCCAGAAATATCAGAGACCCTGTTAGCAACAGCACAAATCAAGGTTATGGGGGTTAATGGGGTATACTACCCTATGCGAGCCTTAATAGATCAGGGATCCCAAGTATCACTGATCACTGAGAACGCAGCTCAGCGATTAGGACTTCCTCGAAAAGCATGTAGGGGAGTTGTAATGGGAGTCGGTGCCAAGGAAAATAACTGCAAGGGTGTTATACAAATTGAAGCATCAGCAGTGTATGCAGACTTCACTTTTTCTACCGAGGTACTTATCATGAAAACCCTGCTTTATAATTTGCCCAATCGCTCATTTCAAAAGCCATCATGGGCTTGTCTAGAGCATGTAAACCTAGCGGATCCTGAATACAACCACAGTCGTCCAGTCGACATACTGCTTGGAGCAGATGTTTACTCATCGATCATTATGAAAGGCCTCATCAAGGAAGGCGACTCCCAGGTAGTGGCGCAGCAAACACGCCTTGGCTGGATTATAAGTGGAAACATAATATCATATCAATGTAGTGTTGTCCTAAACAACATAGATGATATTCAGAGGTTCTGGGCAATTGAAGATGTTGCTGACGACAGTCAAAACAAGTTATCAGAAGAAGATCATCAGTGTGTAGAGCGTTACAAGGCAGATACGTTAAGAAGAGAAGATGGTCGTTACGTCGTCAGATTACCTCTGAAGGCAACATTGAGGAAAAATTAGGGGAGTCCAAACACAAGGCCATTGGACAATTTTCAGCTTCAGCTTGAAAAGAAGTTTTTTAATAACGTTAATATTGAAACATCCTATAGATCATTTATCCATGAGTACATCGAGTTACGCCACATGCAAGAAAGTACATACAACAAATATCAAGTCAACTGCTATTTACCACATCATTGTGTAATGAAATCGGATTCCACGACGACAGCGTTGCGGGTCGTTTTCAACGCATCGGCGAAAACATCGTCGGGGCTGAGTTTGAACGATTTAATGTACAGCGAACCTAATTTACAAAAAGATTTGTTTTCATTGATTTTAAAATGGAGGCGACGACGCTTAAGCAGTTAGCAAATGATGAACGCCACAAGTATCCAGCAGCAGCGAAGGTCTTAGAAGAAGACTTCTATATGGATGATCTTTTGAGTGGTCATCATACCCTGCAGGAAGCAAAGCAACTGCAGAAAGATTTAATAGATCTTTTGAAATCAGGAGGTTTCAACCTCCGCAAATGGTCATCGAATAAGGCAGAGTTACTCGATGACGTCAGCAAAACAAATGAGGTATTTGATTTTCGTCATCAAGAGTCCACCAAGACTCTCGGGTTGCGCTGGCACCCTACTGAGGATCAATTCACCTTCCAAAGCAAAATCAACGAACGTGTCATCATCAAAAACTGTGACGAAAAGATCTCTCCTATCAGACATATCAAAAATCTTTGATCCTTTGGGGTGGCTGTCTCCTATTACCACCAAGCTTAAGCTACTATTCCAAACAGTTTGGCAGCTACAACTCCAATGGGATGATCAAGTTCCTGAAGAGATCGTTAAGCAATGGTCACTAATGACACAAGATTTACAACATATCAATGAGTTTAAACTACCGAGATGGCTGCAGTGTCACAGGAACGGAACTATCAAGTACACAGTTACACAATGTCTGGTTGGGCACGATATCAAAATCTTCGCATGGTCGGACTCAACAGCTGTACTGGGATGGCTACAAGGTGACCCCAGTCGCTGGAAGCGTTTCGTTGCCAATAGAGTCAAGCAAGTGACCGATATCATATCTTCAAACAGCTGGCACTATGTTAAGTCCGCAGACAATCCAGCTGATTGCGCTAGTAGAGGCATGTCTGTAGAACAACTTAAGCAGCATACACTCTGGTGGCATGGACCGTCATGGTTACCTACATTCGATGAAAATCAGCCAAGGGAAAACACCGACTACAACACTTGCGAAGAAATGAAAGAGATAGCAATCATACAACAAGTTTCCTTCTCGCAAAAACAATCATATGACGTCATCGACACAATGCTGAGCAAGTATAGCAGTTTTACGAAAACGACTCGTATACTTGCGAGGATATTGCGTTTATCATCAAAATCACTACCAAAGCCGTCTTTTCTTACAATCACTGAGTTAAGAAGAGCTAAGCACATTTTAATCAAGCATGTACAGCAACAAGAGTTTACGGAGGAGAATAAAAGCCTTCAAAGGCATAACTATGTAAACTCTAAAAGCAAGCTACTTAACCTAAATCCGTATCTAGATGAAAACGGATTGCTGAGGGTTGGTGGCAGGATAAGCAACGCAAGGAATAAGCAAAAACATGCAACATCCTATTATCATTTCTCACAGCGGATTACTTACCGATCGACTGATTGATCAAGGTCATCTGATGACCTTCCACGGTGGAGCTCGCCTAACACTGGCGTAGTTAAGACAGGAGTTCTGGATCATTGGCGGTAACCGTGCTATCAAAAAACGTATACATAACTGCGTCATATGCAGAAGGCATAATCCTGTAAAAAATACACAAATAATGGGAGACTTACCTGAGTCGCGAAGTAATCCGTCGCGGCCATTCAATCATACTGGTGTCGACTTCACCGGCTATGTGGACGTCAAAGCAAATAAGGGTCGTGGCATCAAGACGACCAAAGGCTACATAGCGGTGTTCGTGTGCATGGCGACCAAGGCCGTGCACCTAGAACTCGTTTCCGACCTGAGTTCAGCTGCCTTCCTTGCAGCATTAAGGAGGATGGCAGCCCGCAGAGGAGCTCCAACCCATATCTATAGTGATAATGGGACAAATTTTGTCGGAGCCAACAAGGCTTTGCATGACGAGTATATCAACTTACGAACAACCCTTAACCAAGAGTTCTACAGAGCAATCACAGATATGCAAATACATTGGCAGTTTAACGCGCCATCCTGGCCGAGTGCTGGGGGGCTCTGGGAAGCGGCTGTCAAAAGTCTCAAACACCATATCAAGAGAGTTGTGGGTGAGCAGAAACTGACGTATGAAGAGTATTCCACATTACTAGCACAGTTGGAAGCCTGCCTTAATACGAGACCTCTTTGCGCCATCAGCGAAGACCCGGAAGACATGGATTACTTAACTCCGTCGCACTTTTTATCGAGTGGTCCCACACTTACCATTATTGAGACAGAAAGAGACGCAAGAACACGATGGCAGCTTACCCAGAAGATTTTTGACGACATCTGGAAACGGTGGAAATCCGAGTACCTGTGTCAGTTATCAGCACGTAGCAAGTGGCGGCAGCAGCGATCCAACTTAAAGATCAACGACATAGTTATCATTCAAGACGCTAACTTACCACCTGGAAAGTGGGCCCTCGGCAGAATCATAGAACTGCACCCCGGCAAGGACAGCTATGTTCGTGTGGTATCAGTAAAAACAAAAAATGGGGTTATCAAGAGGCCAATCACGAAACTTTCCTTGTTGCCAGTCCACGAAGATCAACAACCTGAAAACAACACATCTATTGTTGAAGCAGAGAACAATATCGTCAAAAGAGTAGAAAATGCGATGGATAGACATCACAAGGTGTTTAATCAGCACCTGATCATATTGAAAAAGGGATTTAACTCAATTCAAGAAGGAGTTCAAGAATCACTAATGTCTAGTGTATCATCCATCATTGCCAACAGTGTCCTGATGAACTTGAAAACCATCCAAGACAACATCGTGGATACTATTATGAACCTACAACACACAGGGTTCAATTTCCACCTTCTAACACCTAAACAGCTGACGGATGAACTTAATATCATAATAGGACATTTAGCAAAAGAATTGACTCTTCCAATAGATAATATTCAATCGGATTTATCTAAACTGTATCATTTATTAAAGACCAAAGCCAGAGTCATGCAGCAGTTTATTATCTTCGAAGTTAAAATCCCATTAGTGAGTAGAGATAGCTACGACATCTACAAAATCATAACAATTCCGCAGCAGGTTGGAAGTAACATGATCAGTATAATTGCCATCGCAGATCTTCTCGCAATTAATATACAAAAGGACGCTTATATTCCAATGACGGAGAACGATATCCAAACCTGTATGTTTTATAACACAGAAACATACATCTGCCCTTTGAAGGGTCCGATTTATCAAATGAGATCGGATGAAAACCTCTGCATCAGAGATCAGCAGTCCAATCGTTGCAGCACAGCATCTACAATCTGCACAAACCGTTGGACAGAGCTTAATAAAATAAACACTTATTTATACTTTTGTTGCGGACCGTGCTCCATACGAATCATATGCGAGTATCAAGTTACGGCCGTACAATTAAACAAGGCTGGTGTTATCATGCTCGGCGATGGGTGCGTCATCAAAAGAGATACTTACACAGTTTACTCACATAAAAAGCTGTCCAACGTTCTGAAGACTACGGCAGGCGTTCTGAGGATTGATATACCACCTATCAACCACCTATATATATAGGCTGGTGCCCGACCGGACAATAGAAGCTATGTGCAACCGAATTTCACGGTTAATGTGTAAAAATAAGGTTTTAATTCGCTCCAATATTTTCATAGAAAAGCCGCCATTCAACTAATAATGAACTCTATTTGACAGTTTAAACGATTCAATTTTTCTCCGTCCGTCCGTTTTTTTTCCGTCTAGCCCCCTTTCACAACGCGCGATAAGGAACTTCGTTCCAAAAAACTTTTCCAAGATTATGTAAAATTTTGTAAAAGTTGATTCCCAAAACCATAAATTTGTCGAAGATATGGTTAAAAAGTTCGAACGTGGCCGCGCCATTGAAACGCGGAGAACCGCGCGGCCACGGAAATCTTTAAAACTAAGCGTAGCAGAGACCTAAAATTTAGGTAAATTACAGATTGAATTTGTAAAAAAAACCGCTTCCGCTTTCGCTGCCGCTTCCGCTTCCGCTTCCGTTTCTGCTGTCGCTTCCGCTCCCGCTTCCGTTTCCGCTTCCGCTGCCGCTTCTGCTTTCGGCTTTCAGCTTTCGGCTTTCGGCTTTTGGCTTTCGGCTATAGGCTATCGGCTTTCCGCCTCTGCTTCCGCTTCCGCTTTCGGCTTGCCGCCTCCGCTTCCGCTTCCGCCTTCGGCTTTCCGCCTTCGGCTTTCCGCCTTCGGGTTTCCGCCTTCGGCTTTCCGCCTTTTTAATCAGCAAAACAAATTGTAAAATCACTCGCTCACTCAATCACTTTAGCGGATAAACACTACGTTAATGTCCGCTTTTCGTTTTAACTTCTTTGTGTTTTTAATTTTCCGCTTTCCACTTCCGCTGCCGCTTCCGTTTCCGCTGCCGCTTCCACTTTCCGCTTCCGATTTCCGCTTCCGCTTTCCGCTTCCGCCTCCGCTTCCTCTTTCCGCTTCCGCTGCCGCTTCCGCTGCCGCTCCCGCTGCCGCTTCCGCTGCCGCTTCCGCTTCCGCTTCTGTTTCCGCTGCCGCTTCCGCTCCCGCTTCCGCTTCCGCTGCCACTTCTGCTGCCGCTTCCGCTTCCGCCTCCGCTTCCTCTTTCCGCTTCCGCTTCCGCTGCCGCTGCCGCTTCCGCTTCTGTTTCCGCTGCCGCTTCCGCTCCCGCTTCCGCTGCCGCTTCTGCTGCCGCTTCCGCTCCCGCTTCCGCTTCCGCTTACGCTGCCGCTTCCGCTTCCGCTTCCGCTGCCGCTGCCGCTTCCGCTTCTGTTTCCGCTGCCGCTTCCGCTACCGCTGCCGCTTCTGCTGCCGCTTCCGCTACCGCTTACGCTGCCGCTTCCGCTTCCGTTCCCGCTGCCGCTTCCGCTCCCGCTGCCGCTTCCGCTGCCGCTTCCGCTTCCGCTGCCGCTGCCGCTTCCGCTTCCGTTTCCGCTTCCGCTGCCGCTTCCGCTTCCGCTTCCGCTTTCGGCGTTCTGCTCTCGGCTTTCGGCTTTCGGGCTTTCGACTTTCGGCTTTCGGCTATCGGCTTTCCACCTCTACTTCCGCTTCCGCTTTCGGCTTGCCGCCTCCGCTTCCGCTTCCGCTCGGCGTTCGGCGTTCGGCTCTCGGCTCTCGGCTTTCGGCTTTCGACGGTGAAGCCGAAAGGGGAAGGAGAGGAGGGGATGAGGGTTATGAGGAAGGGTTCTAAACTATTCATCCGATTTCTATGAATAAGATGTCAATCGATTTGTTTTTATGGCCCGGGTAACATAGGCGACATTTCAATACATGAAATTAAAATATTGTTAGGCATTTTAATAATTTTTGGTAGTGAGGGTACCTGAGTACTATAAAAGCGCGTGCTCGATAAGATTCAGGTTCACTTGTTGCTGAGTCGTCGGACATGAAGGGTTTGGTACCTACACTACTTTACAGTGAGTTTGTTCCATATATTGTGTACTTGTGTATTTCTTGATATAAATGCTAACGGATATTTGTGTTCGCTCGAGTTATTGAAATATTGTTAGAACTAAGTCTATTTTGGAATAAATTAGTCTTAGGTTGTTTATAATTGTCTTTTTTTAATGTTTTTCCCTTCTGGTTTCTAATAATATATATATAATATTGAAATTAAATATTGATAATTGAATATTGATATTATACTACTTTTGCTATTTAGGTTTTGTATTTGTGATTCGTATTATAATGTGTTTTGTGCATATTATGTAATTGTAAGAAAATACAACATGTATGTTCATATTAAATATAATATGTCTTATTTAAACTAATATAGTTTATTATTCTAGCAAAATAAGAAGAACAACTTTGTACGATTTCGTACAAAAAATATGTTATCCCACTAAACGTCTTATTTTACTTGTGTTCTAACTTCTTGCATCGTTTTTATTTTATCACAGGGATTCCTTTGAACAAGTGCCTTCTTTAGCTTTAGTCCTTTGTTTATCAAACGGCCATAAATTAAGTTTGACGACCGCTATTTGTCGAGCACGGCACTTGATTTTTTTTTTTGGCACGTAGTCATTATGTTTCTGGGTAACGTAAACAACCGGGTGGATATCTATAAAATCTTACTATCTAGAATAATTTGTAAATAAAATGTGAAATACTGATTTGTTTTAATTCATTTTCAATGTACCCGAACGTCGTGAGAGGCACGAGATCTGTGGATTTTTATTACTAGTGCTGCGCTGCCATTAAGTGATGATCGTAAGTAGTGAAACTTGTTTATATTATCCTATAGATTTCTCTTCATGAATCAGTGACACGTAAATATCTTTAAACTCTAACCAATCCCATAACCGCCGCTAAAGTGAGGTAAATTAATCTTAGGAAGTCTAACATTATTATGTCTAGTAACCACTGACATTTGCTCATTGGAGCCTACCTTAGATCCCAGTTGCGCACGATGCCGTGACAGAAGCGCGCGGGCAGCTGCTAGTTGCCTGTAGTAGATGCTCTCGAATTGCTCACGTTCAGTAAATTGCTCGTCGGGTCTAGCGGACAGGAACTCCAGTTGACTCTGTAACTGATCACAGGTGGCATATACGGTAACTATTTTCTCAATTCTGATGTCTAGCTCGACAAGTTGTTCCACACTAAGCTGTTCGCAAGACTTAGCGGTAGCTAAAAAGTTTGTGAATTGCGTAAGCTGAGATTTAATTGAGGCACGTTTCCTCGTAAGCTCTTTAACCGTTACTTCTTCAGTCATGGCTAAACAGGAGGATAGCTTTAAGCGCTAGAAGAAAGAAGAAAAAAAAAGGGAAGTAAGAAGAAGCCAGAATAAGAATTAATGCTAAAGGCACTGAAACAAACCAGAATATGCGCCTGTTGCAAAACAAAGGCAATCAGCTGACCGATGAAGCGATGCTATTCAATACCGTTAGGCGTTTAGAAAAGAAATCAATTCAAACTGAAAAGTCAAAAAAAGCGGGTACCTTAAAAAAAAATATTTTTCGAATATTTTTACTAGATGATTATGATTATTATATTAAGCACTTATTATTAATAATTATTAAATAATGGGGTTCTACTTTGATGGGAAAATCTACTTGTGTATGAATGTGTGAGTATTGAAATAATAATGAGTAGGACAGAATGTAGTTTGACAATTACAAAGCAAATATATTACCCTGTTACACGATGAGGTAACTAAATATGCACATAATCCGAGTCTTACGCACGAAGTACCGGTTTATACTACTTCAATGTTACCATACGTAAATATTGTATCCTAATGAATGAAGATGATGATGTTGTATACTAATGAATGATTATCTGGTCTAATGCACTATCTAACACTCTGGTGGAATGATATGTTAGTATAAATGGTTGTGTACAAATATTAGTAAGAATATGGAAAGATCTCACAAAATCCGTTGACTGCGTGTCCGAACTAAACGTTTTCTTGCTTGTGATGGATGGGGATGCTCTTGGGCTCTGCTCGGGCTGCTACGCTGCGATGACCCTCGCTCCACAAAATGCGCTTCTTCACAAAGGTGCCGAAGATGATGACCGAAGACAGGAACAAAGCTGGCACGAAGGGCGGGATGTCGTCTTGATCTCGAAGTCCAGTTTACTAACGGCCGTTTTCAAATTTTGAAAAACCGCTTGTCACTCTTCGTTACTGGTTTGTTTACTCGCCGAAAAACTCGAAGGACCATAGAAAGGAGTGGGTAAGCCCTAATGGTGGTGATAGGACGAAAACACGGTGGAACTGGTATTACAGGACTGTATTTATATATAATGGAGAAACAAACGGTTGACAGTTACACTACGTAATAGATTTTACGCGATAGGGTGAAGCGCGCGCTTAATACGGCGATGGCCGGTGAATGACGCAGTGTCCGCTGCATTAAAATGTACTCTGTGGTCCGCTGATCCGGTCGGTGCGCGCTCGCAGCTCGAGCGCCCCCCCTGCACCCGCTGCTCCGCCCGCGGCCGCCCGGCGTTTAGTGATGTCGGCGGGAGCTAGTGATGTCTTAACAACATCATGATACGTAATGTATGTATGCGTATACATTGCATTAACAAATAAAGTAATATGAATTCTAAACTCGATGAAATAAGAACAAAAATAACTTGATCAAATATAAAATCCTTTACCGTACCGCGACGTCAGTCAGCGCCGGCCCTAATATGAACGCGAGGTTCTTACATATATAAATATGTAATGTAGGATGTTTTTTCCCGGTTACTTAATTTCAGTCCTCTGTGAAGATGAATGTTGAGTTGTCTGTGGGGTAAACGTGGGAGATACACGTAGTTCCAGGTTGGAGGGTCCCTCGTTCGGATGTTCTGGATAGAGAATCAGCTCAGTTGACTCATTTCTTGATGTCAATGGTCGTGGGCTAGTTGGGAGAATATTGATGCGTTCTGTGATACGCTGGGTGATATCGAATTGGTTTTGAATGGAGTTCTCGATATAGCCTTCCGCCACTTAATCGGATCTCCATCCACCGTGGTGTTTTAACGTTGTTATATTTGCATCAGAATCCGCCAAGAGAGTTGCGGATGTTTTTCGGAAACAGTGGCCAGTGTACTGTTCTGGATTAGGCAAATTTAGATAAGTGGCGATCTCTTTTGGCATGTTGCTTAATTTATTTTTGCCTATAACTTGCCTTGTGCATTTTCCGTTTTGATAGTTGAGAAAAAATCTCGGCGTGCCCACTCCACTCGGCCGTAAGTCTTGGTAGGCTTTGACAATGTTTAGAAATTCTCCACTTATAACGAATTTCCTCTCCTTATTTGTCTTTGTATTGGGCAGATTTATGGCTTGAAGATGGGTATCATAACGACTGACATAACGATGTTAGTCAGTTCTATCCCTCTGCAGGCACCGCTGATCCCATAAATTAAAGCAACCTGTAAAACAAAAAATAAGTGTGTTAAACTGTATTTTGGTTGGTACCTCTAACTAGCAATTTAGTTTGATGAAAATAATAAAAAAGCTTTTTACAAAAAAGACAACCGCCTTCAAAAAGTGAAAAATAACTTTAGCACAGAACACACATTGACTTTAGTTTCGAAATTCAGTGGCTTTGTTCTGTTTGTTGTTTTGTATTGCCACCGACTTCCGCGACTTCCGAAACCAGTACAAAAAACATTTTTTCTTCGGGAAAGTTGTTTGTTATCATGAACACAATCACGTGTTTAAGTATCGTACACTAATTACCAGTCACCCTATATACGAGGTAGTTTTACTCCCGAGCTTTAGCGAGGGAGTAAATAGAAACCGAGTTTTAATGGGTTTTAGCGCCGTGTGTTACACTATACTTTTCACTACGATTGCGAGAAAATAAAACAATCCAATACAATATGAAATATGTAGTTTATTTGATTACAAAACAGTGGCCAGTATACTGTTCCGGATTAGGCGTTTTGCTGATCTAGCTAATCAATTACGCCGCGGTAAGTGCAGCGCGGCGTCAGTGCATGTTCGGACAGCAAACCTGGTGCATTCGTTATTTTTAGTGCGAGCATTTAGCGTAGCATAGCTTAGCAATCAATTTAGCAATAAACCTTTAAAAGTCATTGAAGTGTTTAATTTAGCAGCATAGCAGTCTTATACCACTTAGGTCGTGACCCCTACATTTTGGTCCTTCGAGCTGGATACAAACATTTCGCGGTCGGCTAGCTAATTAGTTTTCGGGACTATCGGCAGTGAAGTGAACTTGTACCCAACCAGTGACATTGTTGAATGCAGTAGGTATTCACTAGCTTAGCAGTGACTGAAGTGGTAACGACTTTAGCAACAGTGTATCGAGTTGAGGTACTCGATATATTGTACCATTGAGTTAACAGCTCACAAAAGCAGCGAAAGCAGTACTTCGTGAAGTACGCACACGGTAGCAGTGAGTGTTTTGCTCACATTACCAACAACAGTGCATCACTGACTTGGGGAGCAACCCTCGTCGGGCTAGCAGCAACAAAGACTTTCAAGTAAGATCGTTCAGTTTTACTCATTTTACCAGCAGCAAGATGGAGTCTTTGTATTTCAATCAAACCGAGATCGAGAGTTTTCCCAAGCACTCCGCTTGGGAAAACTGTTAACCAATTATAAAAAGGATAGCGTAGAGCGTAAAACTTTTGACTATTGCAAGCGTAAGATCGAGTTACTTGAGAGGTACTGGAAAGATTTCCAGGTAAATCATTAGAAGATTCTTCCTTTTGAAAAGACATCATAAATACTTTGTCAACTCAGAGTTTGAGCGTACGGAAGAAATTTACATGACAGCAAAGTATTCAACGTCAAAATGAGTTAATGCAACAAGGCTAACATTCAGCATATGCTGAACTAGCACTGCAAGATGCAGCCGGGACTTCAATGAGTCAGCCGGAACCGCAAGCAACAGCAGCAGCGTCTCCGACGTTTAAGTCGAGAGGATCCCACAGCAAGCTTGACGATATACTTTATAATCGGTCAACTTTAAAGCATTCATTTTGACGACACGATTAGCGAAGTGGTTGAGCGATCGACTGCTGCGCAGCGTGTTGCGGGTTCGATTCCCGTCCAGGGTAAATATTTGTGTGATGAGCACTTGTGTTTGCCTTGTTGTGTCTGGGTGTTGTTTATCTATATATGTATGTTTTTAAAATGTATTTGTGTATGAATATCAGCTGTCTGACACCCATAGTACAGGGTCTCCCTAATTTGGGGTCAGATGACCGTGTGTGAAATGTCCCCACATATTATATTATTATTATTATTCATTAGAGCTGTCGACAACATTGATGTTGAGGCAATAGTCGACAAATGGGAGTTCTAAGATGCTCTTCGAACCCTGCAAAACCGTTGGACCACCATTGACAATCTTCACTGGGAGATCATTGGCGAGTCAGGGAAGGATCTAGCACAATTGCTAGCACGAGCGAACCTTCACTAGCATGAAGAAAACTATCAACTCTAAAATGTGGTCAACATCCACAAATGGAGATTCCTGTGTTTACAGGTAATTATCAGCAATGGGTGTCGTTCAAAGATTTATTTAGCGAAGCCATACACAAGAACACCGCATTATCAAACGCTCAAAAAATGCAATTCTTGAAAGGCAAGGTGAAAGGTGAAGTCGAGCGTTTGATTCAACACCTACCTATCAGCGCCGACAAATATTGTCTGTTGGGAGATTCTAAATCCTCGATTTGATAACAAGAAGCTCATATTTACATCTCACGTCAATGTGTTTTTGAATTTTTTTTTTTTTTTTTTGCTGGCCACACTGGTAGCCGGTCGTCAAAAAACGACCTCTTCGTTAAAATAATTTGTAAAATGTTTAAAAGTCCTTAATTCGCGATAAATTAGTGTAATGTAACTAGAACTAAGTAATAAGTTTGACCTAAAAGTGTTTATGCAGTGTTTTGGTCGCGAGAACTTTGCAAAATAGACATAACAAAAACCGGCTGTCAAGTCACCACTAACGGGTGAAGGATTTGAAATATCATCGAACCCGGGGAGTATTTTGTTTTATCTAAGTTGTATTTACATACCACTGAACATCACGAAATACTGCTCAGGGCTCTGAGCTACGTCCATCACACACTGGCTCGGTTTATGTCTCCTTTTGCTTGACAAGTTGTGGAAGCAAAATCGACGACGAAACATTCGCCCAGACAGTAAACACTTCATAATTTACTACACAAAATAGCCTTTTTTATATATTTTTTTATTTCTGTGTTATTATAAATATTTACTTTAGATAAAACTTCCAAACTTGTAATGTGCCTTAAACTTGTATACTTGTTAAGTTTAAAATAGTGTTACTAAAGTAGTGTACCTACCTGTTCTTTACTATTCATGTTATTTTACTTATGTTTAACATTCCCTTCTATTTGTACTTAACCATATCTTGTTGTATTATATATCTGTTAGCAACTCCTCACTTAATTTTCATTTCATTTATTTTCCCTACTACCTACCTTCTTTTACTATAAATAAAAGAACATCTCTTGCACTATTATTGAGCTGCACAATTACACATATTCCAGGTGGCTGATATTTTGAACAAAATGATGACCCGCAGTGCTACAATAAAGGAGATGGAAGCAAAACTTAGAGCAACATTAAAGGACCTCGGGGCTTCCAAAGCCTTATGTAAACAGCTGCTCCAGGAAAGAGATGACAGCCAGGTGGAGGTGAAGAACATAGTCGACAAGAACACCTTTCTCAAAAATAAGCTGGCCGAGCTGCATATTCAACATATGGACTTAACTGATCAACATACTCAACTACTCAGTAAGGTGTCATCATTTCAAGAGTGCAGTGACATCCATGAACTGGCTTTAAACAGAATTTCAGAGCTTGAACAGGAATTGTGTGATGCCCATAAGGCCCTATCTCACTCAGAGATAGTAAAAGTCAGCAAACAGGTTGCAAAGACCAATAACTTGTTTAAGGAGTTGGTAGGCAGTAGGTCAAAATCAGTGTGTGAACCAGGGGTAACAATAGATTTGACTGGTGACGATACCTTGCCATTATGTCCTGTTGTAATGAGCCACAACAAACTTAAAAAATACATTAAAATTAAGAAATTTATTAAACGGTCACAAAGATCTATTAAAAAACAAAATCTTCTAAAAGTAAATCTTTCCCTTAGAAAGCAACGGGTCACCCTTTCAAAAAACCTAAATAATTGTACTATGGAATTAGATAAATATAGGGAAAAATATGACACAGATATTCAACTACTCCATAATGATTTGCTTTATAAGGAGTACTTGTTAAAGGATATTTTTGAAAAGTATGAGTTGTCACAACAACAGCTAAGTGAACGCTTGTTTGAGGCTGGGGAACTACTGGATTTGGTGAAGTACAATGCTGAGAGGTATGAGTCTTTGACTAATAATCTTTCATGCAGCAGTGCCAACCAACCAGCATCTCCTCAGCCTCAGCTTGACTTGCCTTCACCGGTGTTGGCTCTTCCAGCAAACACCTGCGTTAATACACAGAAAAGTAATAAAATTATTTTATTTTCCGATGAGTTAGGTTCAGGCATAAATCGCCTGAGCGCTGCTATAAACGATTCTGTAGATAAGTCTCCTACCAATTCTAAGTGAATGGCTTTTGTTGCAAGGCATATGAAGACAGCTATATAGCCTTTATACGACTTGTGACCCCTGCCTTTCATTGTTCGTACTTGTATAGGTCCTGCAAAGTCACATCCCGTGTGGCTGAATGGATATGATTGTGTCACACATGGTCTTGGTAGTGCTCCCATTTTTTGTTTTGCTGTTTCTGCTTTGTACCTGATACATTTTTCACATTTATTTATGTAGCTTTTTACTTTTCGTTTTCCGCCAATGATCTAGTATTTTTGCCTCAGATACGATAGTGTGAGTCGATTGCCGCCGTGTAGTGTTTTTAAGTGTGCGTCATGTATTATTAATGTTGTGTTGTTGCGGAGCCGGCCTCGATATTCCGTCGTCGAAAACCGCGTCAGCAGTTTCGTCGCCTGCGCTTCCGTCGTTTGCGGAGCTAGCAAAACGTCCTGCCTGCGCGCCCCGCAGCCCTGCGCCCGTCTCCGCGGCTCCTCCACGAAGCGCCGCCCGAGCCCCGGGCCCCGTCCCGCTGCCAGTGTCGGCAGCCCCGGTGGAACCTCTTCAGAGGGGTTTCGCTAGCGTCTCTGCGAGCGCCCCTGGCGCTGCTAGTATGAAGCCTGTGCCCGTAAAGGCACCAAATAAGGCGGATAATGGGGATGGTTTCGTGACGGTGCAAAAGAGGAAACGCCGATCACGGAAGAACGCGAACCGCTGCGGCAAAGCACCAACGGAGCCCGATGTAAGTCTGCGTGCAGCTAAGCCGAACACTCCGGTGTATATCTCCCGCCTGCACTACACCACTAAGGCGGAGGACATCGTGGAGTACGTGCGCCGAAAGGCGAAGTACACGCCGAGGGTGCAGTTACTGGAGTCGCGCCACAACGTTAACTTCAAGGCGTTTGTGGTAAGAGTACCGAATTGTTTCCTGCCCCTCGTCATGGAAGAAGACTTTTGGCCGCAGGACGTGGTGTTCCGTCGCTTCCGCGGACAAGTGCCACAGGACAGCACAAAGACAATTTAGTGCAAAGTGAAGTGCTACTAACAATATTCTTAAGTCTTTACTACTAACAAAAGTTACAAATTATAAAAAATGTATGTTTAGGTTAAGGTATTTATCTATGGGCCTATGCAGCCTGAAAATAAATGGATTATTATTATTATTATTGTAGGGCAACAATACAGGGTGTTTCTGATCGTAGGGCAGTTGAGAGTGTTGGAGTCTGCCGCCTACTCTGATAAGTTCATCATAATATAAACAGATCCAAACAGGACAGTTGGCTTCCTTTTTTCAGTGATTGTCTTTTTTGTAGTGTGTGGTATTCTTGTTGAAATGAGTCTTTTTGAACTTGTTTTAAAATTTGTTTAGTTGTGTAGTGTATTTCTTTGCAATTCAGTGGCGCTGTAGTTTTTTGTCTTCTTATGAATCTCAAACAATACGACATAATTCTCACCATTTTAGTGAAGCTGGAAAATCTTTCTATAATATCATTTTTGTTTTTAATGTTTATGGTTGTCTGATGGCACCGTTTAACTTCTTCGTTAGGCTCTGGTATTATTTTAGTCGGTATCAGTTTACTTGTATGAAGCCATTGCGGGCCGTTCCACCATAGATCATAATTTTGCAATTTACTGGGCTCCATGCCTCTCGATATGACATCAGCAGGGTTATCTGCGGAAAGGTAGCGTCTGGTAATGTTCTTTGTATTTCTGACACTCTATTTGCGACAAAGGTTTGCCATCGGTCTGCTTCTCCCCTAATCCATCCCATAGTAATCATAGAGTCCGTCCAACAATAGGTGGTAACATTTTTGCAATCAAGTGTTGTTTTTACTTTGTTTATTAATTTTGTCAATAATACTGCTGCACATAATTCTAGTCGAGGCAAGGTCGTTTTATGTTTCTTTGGAGCTACTTTAGACTTAGCTTGCACTAATGACACATGATATGTTGTGTTATTGACCTTTGTTCGACAATATATTACCGCCCCGTAAGCTTTTTCTGATGCGTCACTGAATCCATGTAATTCAATAGGTACACCTGTAGTATATTCTAGCCATCTAGGTATTTTTATTTTTTCGAGATGGCTTAATTGTTGTTGAATATTGGTCCACTTCTTTTTTATGCTTTCAGACACTTTTTCATTCCAGTCTATGCCGCTGATCCAGATTTCTTGTATAAGCAATTTCATGGTTATTAGGACGGGTTGGAGCCAGCCGTGTGGGTCAAATAATTTTGCGATTTCAGAAAAAATATATCTTTTGGTTGGGTTATCGCAAGCTGTTATGTTTATTTTGAATTGGAAACTGTCTTGTTCTGGTGACCAAATTACTCCTAGTGACTTCCTATTTTCATCTAAGGGTAGTTTTATGGTTTTGTCGTCCACATTTTCCATTGGAATGTTTTCTAGCAATTCTGCGCTATTTGATGACCATTCCTCAAGTTAAATCCGCCAGCACGTAACATGTTAGTTAATTGATTTTGTAGATGTTTTGCTTTTTCTATATTTTCTTCTCCTGACAATATATCATCAACATAGAAATCTGTTAAGGTGATTTTACTAGCAAGGGGGTAGTTTGTTTCTTCGTCTTTTGTTAGCTGTTGAAGTGTCTTTATCGCTAAGTACGGTGCCGCAGTAGTACCATAAGTAACAGTAGTTAATTCGTACTCTTCTATTGGTTGATCAATCGTCCATCTCCATAATATTCTTTGAAAGGGTTGATCATCTCTATGTATTTTTACCCGACTACGGCAAAGCCAAAGGAGGGTTATGAGTTTGACAGGCTATGTATGTATGTATGTATGTATGTATATATGTTCATCTGTACGCTCATAGCTCCTAAACTGCTTATCAGAACTGAACAAATGAGGTATCGTTAGAAGCGTCTTGATCGTCCGCTGGTTATAGGCTATATGACGTATCACCGAATCCAATGTGGCGCCCTCTGGCGGACAAAAAAACCAATATTAAAAAAAAAATGAAGACAAGCATACCGTGTTTGGTATCATTGGAAAGGGGTTCACTAGTACATTTCAAATTTATATAATATTTAGTGGTGATTTGTCACAAATTATTGTAAAAAAAGGAAAGATTACCAAATAAAGTAAGATACGCATACCGTGTTTAGTATCATTGGAAAGGGGTTCACTAGTACCTATTAAATATATAATACTTAGCTGTGACTCCAAAATGGTTTAAATAAAAATATAAAGTTTATAAACTAAAACCCGACCACAACAAAAAGTGATCTAAAAAGTACAAAACAAGAAAATATTTCACACAGAAATCAAGACATAGGTACAAAATAGTCAAGGTAAGCCGTGGTTGCATGCCATTATATTCATGTTCATCGCACTCATATGGGATACAGTCATGCAACCACGGCTTACCTTGACTATTTTGTACCTATGTCTTGATTTCTGTGTGAAATATTTTCTTGTTTTGTACTTTTTAGATCACTTTTTGTTGTGGTCGGGTTTTAGTTTTTAAACTTTATATTTTTTATGAAACGGTACATCTTTTCTATGTCTGCCATACACGCAACTTGCAATAGTATTTTACTATATTCCTCGGCGCCTAAAATTATGTCAACTGGGCCTTGTTTGTAGTAGGTTGGATCAGCAATTATTTTGTTTGCTATTTTTGTGGGTCCAGTTGATGAACATTTTCCTTTGGCACTGATGAAGTCAATTTTGGTAATACGATCAATGATGTCGTTAATTTGTATGTACTTGTAAACCTTGGTTGAAGTGTGACGTCAATCATATAGTTTGAGGTCTTTGGTATATTGTCTGCAATACCTTTTATTTCGGCTTTTATCTTTTGTCTCGGGAACCCAAACAGTTGAGCTACCTCTTCCGTGCATAGTGAAGCTTCCGAACCTTGGTCACATAAGACTCGCAGTAATAATGGTGTACCATCGAATGTTTTTGTCTGTACTAAGGCTGTGGCTAGAAGTACAGTTTTTTGAGTGTTGTGAAGTTGCGTAGCTGCATGAGTTATCATTTTTTTTATTTTGATTTTCTATCAGTTGAGGCTTCTGATCGCATGTTTTTGATGTACTTGATTTCGATGCTTGATTGGTATTTTGGGTGATACTATTTTGCCCTTGCTGCTTTGCCGATAAATATTCATTTGTGTTTCTATGCAACAGTGTAGAATGAGCCTTATTACATATTTCGCACTTTTTATATTTATTGCTGATGCACTCTTTTTTCGCATCGTGCATAAGACATACATAGCACATTTGTTTTTCTTGTACTTTACGAATACGTTCATTGACATGTAATGCCTTAAATGCTTGACAATATTGAATATTATGGTCTTTCTGACAATACCAACAGAGTTCTTGCCAATTTGTTTTTCCTTGCATTTTTAGTGAGTGTGCCGAATTCGAATCGTTTGTTGTTGTTATTGCGGTGCTTGATTCTAAACTCTTAAATCGTTTTTCTAAGAATTTCATCATTTCTTTGAAACCTTGTAATTTATTTGGCTCCTGTAATTGGTCTTCATACCTCATGTTGGTGTCTGGGTCCCACTTTCGATTTACGATTCTGGTTAAGATTGGGCTCTATGTAGATGTATCGATGTTTTGATTTTTTAACGCTTCTAGGCTCTCGTTTATACAATCATGCATGTTACGTAACATTTTGGCATTGGGAGTCTGAATTTTAGGCAAATCTATTAATTTATCAATGAATGTCTGTATTATTTTTCTCTCGTCTTTGTATCGGTTTTCTAACAGTGTGAGCGCTGCTTTATAGTTGACCTCGTTTACTGTCAAATGCTTTATCAGCTTTTCTGCGTCTCCGCGGACATGTGTTTTTAGGTATTGCATTTTTTCTGTTATGGAAATAGTGCAGTCTTCGTCAATATTTTTTTTAAATAGATCATAAAATGAATTCCATGTCTCATAATTCCCAGCGAAGGTGGGGATGGTAATTCTTGGTAACTTTGTAGGGTGGTTTCTGCTAGTTTGTACGGTTTTGTCGTTGAGTTGCTCCTGCAACTCTTGTAATATGTTGACCACTTTTCTGACATAAAAACTCTTTGCTAAGATTTAAAAAAGTACCAAATGAGGTATCGTTAGAAGCGTCTTGATCGTCCGCTGGTTATAGGCTATATGACGTATCACCGAATCCAATGTGGCGCCCTCTGGCGGACAAAAAAACCAATATTAAAAAAAAAATGAAGACAAGCATACCGTGTTTGGTATCATTGGAAAGGGGTTCACTAGTACATTTCAAATTTATATAATATTTAGTGGTGATTTGTCACAAATTATTGTAAAAAAAGGAAAGATTACCAAATAAAGTAAGATACGCATACCGTGTTTAGTATCATTGGAAAGGGGTTCACTAGTACCTATTAAATATATAATACTTAGCTGTGACTCCAAAATGGTTTAAATAAAAATATAAAGTTTATAAACTAAAACCCGACCACAACAAAAAGTGATCTAAAAAGTACAAAACAAGAAAATATTTCACACAGAAATCAAGACATAGGTACAAAATAGTCAAGGTAAGCCGTGGTTGCATGCCATTATATTCATGTTCATCGCACTCATATGGGATACAGTCATGCAACCACGGCTTACCTTGACTATTTTGTACCTATGTCTTGATTTCTGTGTGAAATATTTTCTTGTTTTGTACTTTTTAGATCACTTTTTGTTGTGGTCGGGTTTTAGTTTTTAAACTTTATATTTTTTATGAAACGGTACATCTTTTCAATGTCTGCCATACACGCAACTTGCAATAGTATTTTACTATATTCCTCGGCGCCTAAAATTATGTCAACTGGGCCTTGTTTGTAGTAGGTTGGATCAGCAATTATTTTGTTTGCTATTTTTGTGGGTCCAGTTGATGAACATTTTCCTTTGGCACTGATGAAGTCAATTTTGGTAATACGATCAATGATGTCGTTAATTTGTATGTACTTGTAAACCTTGGTTGAAGTGTGACGTCAATCATATAGTTTGAGGTCTTTGGTATATTGTCTGCAATACCTTTTATTTCGGCTTTTATCTTTTGTCTCGGGAACCCAAACAGTTGAGCTACCTCTTCCGTGCATAGTGAAGCTTCCGAACCTTGGTCACATAAGACTCGCAGTAATAATGGTGTACCATCGAATGTTTTTGTCTGTACTAAGGCTGTGGCTAGAAGTACAGTTTTTGTCTGTACTAAGGCTGTGGCTAGAAGTACAGTTTTTTGAGTGTTGTGAAGTTGCGTAGCTGCATGAGTTATCATTTTTTTTATTTTGATTTTCTATCAGTTGAGGCTTCTGATCGCATGTTTTTGATGTACTTGATTTCGATGCTTGATTGGTATTTTGGGTGATACTATTTTGCCCTTGCTGCTTTGCCGATAAATATTCATTTGTGTTTCTATGCAACAGTGTAGAATGAGCCTTATTACATATTTCGCACTTTTTATATTTATTGCTGATGCACTCTTTTTTCGCATCGTGCATAAGACATACATAGCACATTTGTTTTTCTTGTACTTTACGAATACGTTCATTGACATGTAATGCCTTAAATGCTTGACAATATTGAATATTATGGTCTTTCTGACAATACCAACAGAGTTCTTGCCAATTTGTTTTTCCTTGCATTTTTAGTGAGTGTGCCGAATTCGAATCGTTTGTTGTTGTTATTGCGGTGCTTGATTCTAAACTCTTAAATCGTTTTTCTAAGAATTTCATCATTTCTTTGAAACCTTGTAATTTATTTGGCTCCTGTAATTGGTCTTCATACCTCATGTTGGTGTCTGGGTCCCACTTTCGATTTACGATTCTGGTTAAGATTGGGCTCTATGTAGATGTATCGATGTTTTGATTTTTTAACGCTTCTAGGCTCTCGTTTATACAATCATGCATGTTACGTAACATTTTGGCATTGGGAGTCTGAATTTTAGGCAAATCTATTAATTTATCAATGAATGTCTGTATTATTTTTCTCTCGTCTTTGTATCGGTTTTCTAACAGTGTGAGCGCTGCTTTATAGTTGACCTCGTTTACTGTCAAATGCTTTATCAGCTTTTCTGCGTCTCCGCGGACATGTGTTTTTAGGTATTGCATTTTTTCTGTTATGGAAATAGTGCAGTCTTCGTCAATATTTTTTTTAAATAGATCATAAAATGAATTCCATGTCTCATAATTCCCAGCGAAGGTGGGGATGGTAATTCTTGGTAACTTTGTAGGGTGGTTTCTGCTAGTTTGTACGGTTTTGTCGTTGAGTTGCTCCTGCAACTCTTGTAATATGTTGACCACTTTTCTGACATAAAAACTCTTTGCTAAGATTTAAAAAAGTACCGTTTGTTTTAGACGGAGCATCTTGATAAACTGTACGTTTTACGAAACTCGTGCGTTTTACATTACTATAACGCACAAGTACGTAATGACATACATTACGATATTGAAATTGGTGTAATAAGAGACACTTTACGAGCAAATGTGTTATAAAATAAATAACTGCATTATCTTAGTGCTTCCTTAAAAGGTCTCTTGGTAGGTCTCTTGTTATTGACAATCTTGACTTTAGATCAGACAACTACGACGCTACCTGGAAGTTGTTATGTGATAGGTATGACAATAAAAGGTTACTTGTGAATAATCACGTTTAAGCTCTCTTCAATGTGAGTCCCATCAGCATGGAATCGAGCAAACGACCAATACAAATTTAAGAGCTTTGTCCACCTTAGGTCAACTTGTTGAACATTGGGACACACTCATAATTCATATCATGACCAGCAAGCTAGATCAGGTGACTAACCGTGAGTAGGAGGAGCATCGTAATTCTTTATCCGAACCTCCTAAATTACATGTTTTCATTAATTATATTAGCAACAGGGCTGACTAGCTAGAGACACTCGAGGAGTCTAGGTCTTCAAACTCCAAGAGCGATGCTACTCAGGTTAGCAACCATAAAGCTAAAAAGGTTTCAGGTTCAACAGAACCATCAAACTTAAGTAAACCTCTATCTTGCCCTATGTGTCAAAAGGAACATTTTATTTTCCAGTGTGGAAAAATTCGAGACCTGGACGTGCATGCGCGCGTCAAGAAAGCAAAGGACTCTAATGTGTGCCTCAATTGCTTACGACCAGGGCATAATATTCATAAATGTAATAATAATAATACCTAATAAAAAAACTTGAGAGGTGTCAAGGGACACCCGGATGGAACGAAGTTCCTTTCGATTTATTAGTGAAGGAATTGTAATAAAATTTTATTTTTTTTAAGTTATAATAATATTTTTTTTATTATTAACAAATATAATGTAATTAAAAGACAATTTAATTAAACGTGCCCGTTTATGTATCGAGCGAAATGGACTCCATATTGAGCAGTTGCTTCGATACAGGGAAGTGTAAATTTTATACCTAATAGGTAAGTTTTTTAATTAAGCCAAAGTTGATTAAAGCTGTGTTTGTGAATAGCTCTAATTTATTTAAATAGGTTACCTATAGCACCTATAGGTACCTACGCCTGCCTGCCTTTCTTTTTCTAGCAAAAGAGTACCTACTCACTTACCTACTTACAACTACAAATAATTCACCAATGATAAAAGTAAGTACCACTACCTACCTAGGTACCCACCTAAGCTCCCACTGGCTTAATTTAAACCAAAACATTTTAATCAAATCAAAAAAAATATTATTGTCGCTAGTAAAACCTAGAGAAAAGTACTCTGTGACCTAGAGCGATAAGGTGCAGTGGTTACCTACTGACGACCGCGACCGATAGAAAGCTCATGATTACCAAACCCAAACTTTCAATAGGTACCTACTAAACAAAACATAGAAGTATACAGTAACTACCTACCTACCTAACCTACGTATTTTAAGGCTTAATTATCGACTTAAAATTTACAGTAGTTTTCACAATCCACACAGTCTCACAGTGAAAGGTGGACTTATCTCGTAGGTCGTTATCATCGGAATTATCACGCAATGATAATTCCGATGTCATTGAGGTAGGTACCGCCACTATTTGAGCGAATAAACTTAGGTACTAAACATATCGCCGTAGGTACCTAGTTCAAAGAGTTCGCCGCGCCGCCTTTAAATACATAAACATATTCTACGAAAAGCGAATTCGGACTTTATTTTGTAAACGTAAACGGTTAAAAATTGAAATTTTACCAAACTAGGTATGATAAAATTATTCTGAGAAACGTATAGGCTGGTGCCCGACCGGACAATAGGAGCTATGTGCAACCGAATTTCACGGTTAATGTGTAAAAATAAGGTTTTAATTCGCTCCAATATTTTCATAGAAAAGCCGCCATTCAACTAATAATGAACTCTATTTGACAGTTCCAACGATTCAATTTTTCTGTTCGAATTGTCTGCGTTTGTGAAGTATAGCAAAAAGTGTCGTGACAACTTTTCGTAAGAATTTTTTCCGTCTAGCCCCCTTTCACAACGCGCGATAAGGAACTTCGTTCCAATATGTAGGACATTGCAAATATTGTCAGGAAAAACACAACACTTTATTGCATTCTGATCCTGACTCTCTTGCGCCTAATCAACAAAACATTGCACTAGCTGCAAATTATATAACCTCATCACGAGTCATCTTACTCTCTACAGCGCTTGTGAAGGTGTTGGACGCTAAAGGCCACCTTCACATTGCACGAGTCTTGCTGGATTATGGGAGTACGGCGAACTTCATATATCAGAAGACTTCGCTCGTAAGATCAACATATTACCTTCTTATACCACCGCATCTAAGGCAAGAGGTATAAATGATCAATCTTCTATCCTTTTATCAAGTTCTCACATTATTTGCAAACTTTGATTTAACATGCATCATCTACGACTTATGCACCCTGGACCTCAGCTTTTACTGGTCACAATTCGCCACCACTACTTTCCAATTGGGGGTGGAAACTTGGCTAACAAAGGTCACACATCAATGCGTAAAATGTTGTAGAATTAAGGCTAATACTATCCAACCTATTATGGGCAACCTTCCAGAGCAGCGTCTACATCTAGAATTTCCCTTTTTAGACTCCGGGGTCGTCTATGCTGGCCCAATCTGATAGCTGACTGTAAGGGTAGAGGATGTAGACTCATAATAAGCTTCATATGTGTGTTTGTGTGCTTAGCTACAAGAGCCGTACACCTTAAACTTGTGTCGGATCTATCGAAGGAGGCTTTCTTGGCTGTCATGAACAGCTTTATTGCTCGAAGGGGAAAGCCACGCAATATCCTTTTCGACAACGGAACAACGTTCGTTGGTGCTTTCAACGAGGTGGCCAAACTTCTTTCACAAGATTTAGACTTCAGTGAGATTGAACCTACTATTAACTTCTCTTTTATTTGTACCCGCATATACTCCACATTTTGGTGGATTGTGGGAATCTGCAGTAAAGTCGACCAAGCACCATCTCAGACGAATCTTAGGCTTGACAAATTTAACGTTCCAAGAGATGGCAACTTGCTTAATTCAAGTGGAGGCTATACTAAATTCGAGGCCTTTAACTCAACTTTCCAATGATCCTTCAGCCCTTATTCCCCTTACTCCGGCTCATTTCCTAATTGAACGTTCGCTCATTTTGCTGCCTCACCCACAGATCGAGAATGCTAATGTCACCAGCCTGCAACAGTTTCGCCGCATAGAATATTTGAAGCCACATTTTTGGACTCGCTTTTCTCACGAGTATATTCTGTGACTTCAGGAGAAAACCAAATGGCATTCTTCGGGAGAGCTCAAGGAAGGGACTTTTGTCGTCATCAAAGACAAAGCATCACCACCCCTGTTATGGCCTTTAGGACGTATCGTCAAGATTCTTCCTGGCAGAGATGGTATTGCGAGGGTCGCCGATATCCGCACACGTAAGGGTATCATTCGTCGAGCCTTTAACACAGTCTGTCCCCTACCAGTTGAAGTATCTTCAACTGTAGCAGCAGTTGTAGATACTTCAACGGGGGG
Organism: Charanyca ferruginea; assembly: GCA_947361185.1. Classification (NCBI taxonomy): domain Eukaryota; kingdom Metazoa; phylum Arthropoda; class Insecta; order Lepidoptera; family Noctuidae; genus Charanyca; species Charanyca ferruginea. Next base: position 5,888,554 of record OX376080.1, on the reverse strand, counting down.
AGTATGTTGAGGCGTACACTCAACCGCATAGGCGAGGCGGGCCGTGAGCGGTAATGAAGCACAAAGAGAAGTCTTTGACGAAGCACATCGGCGACCGCTCCCCACCACCGACAGTGAGCCTTTACCTGCGACATCGTACGGCCGCGCTCGCGCATCTTAACATTTTAACTTATTTACATATTACGAAGTCTTTAACTTTTATGTATTGTTTAATTTTACGATACATTATACGTTTTTTATACATACATTATCAACAGTGGCGAACACCAAAGTCAAAGTCTAGGTCTTTAATAAAGGACAAAAAAAACCGAAAACCTCACAAAACGAAACGAACAAATAGTTATTTTTTATTAGCCTTAACCTTTAGGAGTAAACAATTATATCGATTCTGGAATTCACATTTTTTAATAACAATATTTTTCTTATTACAACCTGACTGATTCAGATACACTAAAAAACTAGTTACCTGAACATATTATCTGAGAAAATCACTTATTTTCAACCGACTTCAAAAAAGGAGGAGGTTATCAATTCGTCTGTATTTTTTTTTTTTTTTTTTTTTTTTTTTTTTTTTTTTTAATGTTTGTTACCTGATTTCTCTGGACTGGGTGAACCGATTTTGATGATTCTTTTTTTATTTGGAAGCTAGTGCTTCCCATGTGGTCCCATTTTAATTTGGTCCAGTTCTGACCATGGCATCCATGAGAAAACCGTATAAGTCTTAAATTTGCATTAAGTATGTGCGCGATTTGTTACGCGATTTCTCAGGCAAACGTAAACCGATATTGAAAATTCTTTTTTTTATAGATAGGGTATGCTTCAGGGGTAGTCCCATATAAATTTTATCGAAATTGATTCAGCACTTTTTGAAAAATCAACAAATAAGTACCCAAAAATTTTACATAGACGACGTTTTAGTTTCATTGATCTTTGTAGTGGTTAACTTTCAATCTCTTCTTAATTGATTTGAATGAGAAGGAGGTACTAAAAAGCGGAAAATAAAAAGCTTTTTACAAAAAAGACAACCGCCTTCAAAAAGTGAAAAATAACTTTAGCACAGAACACACATTGACTTTAGTTTCGGAAGTCGGTGGCAATACAAAACAACAAACAGAACAAAGCCACTGAATTTCGAAAGTAAAGTCAAGGTGTGTTCTGTGCTAAAGTTATTTTTCACTTTTTGAAGGCGGTTGTCTTTTTTGTAAAAAGCTTTTTTAGTTCATTCAATCACGTTGTCCCGGCACTATGCAAATCCCAACCCTGTAGGTACTACGTTTCCGCTACCAACGTACCACAGTACCACTGTATTTTTCTATCGCTACAGCGTAAATAATTAACCGACTTCAAAAAGGAGGAGGTTCTCAATTCGGTTGTTTTTTTTATGTATGTACATCGATTACTCCGAGATTTACGATCCGATTTAGGTGATTCTTCTCTAGTTTGATGCGGAATTGTTGCCATTTGGTCCCATAAAAAGTTACCATTATTTAGCCCAGTAGTTTTCATTTTATGATCATTTTTTTATTTTTGGAACGAAGTTCCTTATCGCGCGTTGTGAAAGGGGGCTAGACGGAAAAAATTCTTACGAAAAGTTGTCACGACACTTTTTTGCTATTTTTATTACTTCACAAACGCAGACAATTCGAACAGAAAAATTGAATCGTTGGAACTGTCAAATAGAGTTCATTATTAGTTGAATGGCGGCTTTTCTATGAAAATATTGGAGCGAATTAAAACCTTATTTTTACACATTAACCGTGAAATTCGGTTGCACATAGCTTCTATTGTCCGGTCGGGCACCAGCCTATACGTTTCTCAGAATAATTTTATCATACCTAGTTTGGTAAAATTTCAATTTTTAACCGTTTACGTTTACAAAATAAAGTCCGAATTCGCTTTTCGTAGAATATGTTTATGTATTTAAAGGCGGCGCGGCGAACTCTTTGAACTAGGTACCTACGGCGATATGTTTAGTACCTAAGTTTATTCGCTCAAATAGTGGCGGTACCTACCTCAATGACCGATGATGTTCATGTTGATGTTGATGTTGTTGTGATGTTCTGATGATGATAACGACCTACGAGATAAATCCACCTTTCACTGTGAGACTGTGTGGATTGTGAAAACGAGTGTAAATTTTAAGTCGATAATTAAGCCATAGAATACGTAGGTTAGGTAGGTAGGTAGTTACTGTACCTACTTCTATGTTTTGTTTAGTAGGTACCTATTGAAAGTTTGGGTTTGGTAATCATGAGCTTTCTATCGGTCGCGGTCGTCAGTAGGTAACCACTGCACCTTATTGCTCTAGGTCACAGAGTACTTTTCTCTAGGTTTTACTAGCGACAATAATATTTTTTTTTATTTGATTAAAATGTTTTGGTTTAAATTAAGCCAGTGGGAGCTTAGGTGGGTACCTAGGTAGGTAGTGGTACTTACTTTTATCATTGGCGAATTATTTGTAGTTGTAAGTAGGTAAGTGAGTAGGTACTCTTTTGCTAGAAAAAGAAAGGCAGGCAGGCGTAGGTACCTATAGGTGCTATAGGTAACCTATTTAAATAAATTAGAGCTATTCACAAACACAGTTTTAATCAACTTTGGCTTAATTAAAAAACTTACCTATTAGGTATAAAATTTACACTTCCCTGTATCGAAGCAACTGCTCAATATGGAGTCCATTTCGCTCGATACATAAACGGGCACGTTTAATCGTTGTCTTTTAATTACATTATATTTGTTAATAATAAAAAAAATATTATTATTACTTAAAAAAAATAAAATTTTATTACAATTCCTTCACTAATGAATCGAAAGGAACTTCGTTCCATCCGGGTGTCCCTTGACACCTCTCAAGTTTTTTTTTATATTTTTATGTTTAACCATGCATAACTTTTTTCAGTGTAGTCCGATTTCGATGATTGGTAGTGTACGAGTATAGGTACCTCAAATTTGGTCCCAAAAAATTTCAAGAAAATATTCCACCCCTAAGGGTAGAAAATTAAAGCATGACAGATTTTTTTTAGTGTCGCCGTTTCGTAATTAATTTCTATGATGAGAAGTAGGCACTAAAAAGCGAAAAAAAAAGTTTTTTTACAAAAAAGACAACCGCCTTCAAAAAGTATAAAATAACTTTCAAATCGCAAGTGGTGGCAATACAAAACAACAAGCAAATCCAAAGCCGCCGACTTGCGAATTGAAAGTTATTTTATACCTTTTGAAGGCGGTTATTTTTTTTTTATTTTGACATTGTACAGAGGCCAGCACATCAAGCTACTACAATCTGTCAAATTTCTTTGATAGATTTTCAACTTTATTACAAAACTATAGGGTTCATATTTAATTGGGAAAATTTGACAGTTAGGTATGGCTTGATGTGCTGGCGTCTGTACTTAAATAAAACCACTTTGATGTATAATTTTTATTTACATGTGGTAGGAAACACCATGGTTTCGTTAGATTAAATTAGATGTGGCAGATCGCTTTTTGCAGGACTAACTGCTCAATTCACCATGCTTTAGAAACACTTATTTGCGACACAATACGATACACAATGGCGACAGTCAGCGAATGAAGTACCTACTAGTTTTATATAACGAGAATGGTCAAATGGTCAGTGTACTTTGGCAGAGGGGTTCGGGTTCGCCCTTTTAGGTATGAATTCTCTAAGAGTGTAGTTAGGGTAATTTAGTAACCATAGCCAATATTCGTGTTATTATGTAGTATCTCTAGTTTCATAAATTGGCAACATTATTGTGGCTTCCTAGTTTCTGTATCGACTGTATCCTGTTGCACTTGCTAATGCTTAGAAAATTGTCTTGGTCATTGCGCACGAATTGCACGATGTGCTCCCTTTTAAAATGGAAATAAAGTTTTAACTAACGCATTTCATTTCGAACATGCGTAGTAGTCCTTCGCATTAGTGGTACAGTCGATTCAGTGCCTTTGGAAGTGTTTTTTCGTCTTGCACGTGTGCGTGGCGAGTGTGTTCGGGACCGCGAAGCTTCACCTTGCTCATAGTTTGGGTGAACATACCGACTTTGCATCAGTTCCAGCATGGCATCAACGTGAGTTCGCTAATTGTAAGCGATTATCATCAAGGTGGTACATAGGTATCAGAATACCTACATTTCTTACTTTAGTAAAACTATCTCACAATTATTGGTCTGGGTACATACCTACCCTACAAAAATTAACGGGAAAGTTTGACATCCCGCAAACGACTTGTCAAGTTGTCACTTGTCAGATTGACGTTGTCAATTCAAAATTTTATGCTGCGAACGTAAACAAGTTTCAGAGAAGTTTTAAAACACCGAAAAATTACAGTTAATAACTAAAAGTGATATCAAGTGTTAAAATTTACGTTGTTTTTGTGTTGCGATACAATGGACGACCTAAAGAAAGTTACAATTACGCATTTGCAGTACATAAAAACATTAAACTGTATGGAAAACTTTGTCAGTGATTCAACTATTATAAGTTCAGAAACAATTGAAGCCCGCAAGGACAAGTAGAGCCCGTCACAGACGTAGCTGTAATATATATTAAATATTTTCCATAGTAATCTTTGACCGACCACAGCCGCAGCTATGTTCTATGTTAGGGGGTTTGGTTTCCGTACTTAGTCCCTAAATACGGACCATTGTACGTGAGCCATGGCGGCCGATTACTCCAACCAGCCCCCCTCAAGTCTTCTCAGGGCGTCCGCAAGGGAGCCTGCATTAAGGCGGATGAAACGGTGGCACATGTACTCCTTGAGTGCACTGGCTTCACCCAGATCCGCAGGGAAACCCTAGGAACACCAAACTCGGTCAGTGGGTCGTCTTAGGGGCGGCCATCTTAAGTTAAGACGACCCACTGACAAGTTTCATCCGCCTCCATGCAGGCTCTGTACAGAGGACTATCAGTGATGCCTAAGGTGTGAAAGTGTTTGTTCAATGAGCAGTGTCCAGTGATGGTCCCCGACACCAGTCGCAAGCTATCCCTGTCCAGGTGCAGAAGGCGCAGCCATAATATATATCTTTATTACGTCACCAAAATATGTGGACAGATATAGCAAGGCATATTAATATATACTTTAAAAACGTGAAACATACAATGACCGCAGACGTAATAAGGGCAAAAATATATTATTATATTATAGCTACCGTATGTGGTGACTAGCGGGCTGTAATATATATTATAGCACCTCACATCACATTAAAAGCAAAAATTTAACATTGAAATGGCAACCAAATCTGTCCCAATATGTGGTATATTAAACCATTGCTGTCAGACTGTACAAAATTTTAACTGCTGTCATTGATAACGCTACAACATTGTCAGATGTCCAGAAGCTATTTTATTTATGAAAGTATTTAAGGCTTTGTCGGTAATTATGAAACTGCCTCTTAAAAATATGTCCTACACAGAGGTTTTAGAATTATTAAATAGGCTTATGTTTAATGTACCCCTGATATAAAATAAAACCAAAAATAGTAAATGATCATGGAAATTGTGTTTCCTAAAGTATTGTAGAAATGTATGAGTTTGACTGTAAAAAGCAATTTGGATCTGGTCACAGAACTACCTACTGACTACACTGGCGGCGTAGGGGGTCACTGAGCTAACCTAACCATGTCGGATCTGCCCCAGGGGGGACTTAGGGTCAAAAAATGTTGATTATTTGGCACACTATGGTTTGGTGATCATTTTCTACTTTTGGTATTTAGTATATATTTTGGTAAGGGAGCTAAAATCACATAGTATTTTTTGGTGGTCATTATATTTATTCTCATTAAATAAAATAAAAAAAAATACAAAAAAGAAATAAGAGTAAAAAAAAAATATGAAAAAAAAACAAATTAAACAAAAAAATAGGTACAAAAAAAAAAACAAATTATAAATAAAAAACAAAAAAATACAAAAAGAAATAATGAAGAATTTAATATAAACAATATGAATATAAGTCGAGATTGATGTGTAACCACATAAACCTACTTCTGGACATTATTGCGTAAGAAAACTGCATCTATGAGGACATTTGCTTCCTAAATTCAGCATTGTTGCATTTATTGAAAAAAATAAATGAATCAGTCTACGAGTGGGACTAACTTTTGATTTGTATGCTTGCTAGAAAGATTGTTTTATATGCATATTGTGCTTATCAGCTTGATCGCAATCCAGAAACTACGGCCCACTAACCACAACTTGTGTTGTGTGCTCTTTTTGCAATAGTAAATTAGGTACATGCAATTTTTAATTGCCCAAAAATTTAAAATGTTCCCTAAAGATGCGTCTAAGTTTTGTTGTAGATATAAACTATGTATACTACTACTACTTCTTCTACTACTAATACTTCTTTATTTTTGAAAAGTCATGCTGATAATGTTTGTTAATATAAATATAAATGTATAAATCACAAAATACACCCTTAAATTATAAAGATCAGTTGGAGACTCCAGTCTCACTTTGTTCAAATTCTCAAGTTACAACATGTAATTTTATGCTGCCTACTGTAATAGTAAAAATTACCCACCAAAATCATTTTCATGTAAAATGTTGCCAAGACGCGAAATAAATGGCTCGCACTGTCAAAAAGTTATTAGATCTCTAGGTACCTATAATCTCTACTTTACTAGCCATAACTTCACAAACTCTACAGCTTAGTCAAAATATTTGAATGTGGCTAGGCCGTTTCGCTACCGTTAGATGGGCGAAAGGTGAAAAATGTATTCATTGTTCATTACTTTAGTGTTAAACAATAGTTCTTGTAGTAACGAAACAGCCAAGCCATATAAGTACATAATTTAGTGTTAATTTATTACAAATTTATACAAGCACTTCCTAGCCTGAAACACAGGTTCCACCTAGTTCAGGTAAATGAGCACCTGTGTTCTATTTTAAATTCTAAGAAATTTTGTGTATATGTATACATGTATTTTTATTAAATAAACAATTATTATTATACATAATATTTTGACTAAGGTTTAGAGTTTGTAAAGTTAGGGCTAGTAAAGTAGAGATTATAGGTATAGATCTAATAACTTTTCGACGGTGCGAGCCATTTATTTCGCGTCTTGGCAACATTTATATGAAAATGATTTTGGTGGGATTTCACTTCTTTTTGAAAGTTGCCTAAGACAATATTTCTTTTTTATTTTGTTAATTTTTTCTTGTTTATGATTTTTTTTTTGTTGTTTGTGTACTAATACTAGCTAACATACCAAATTTCAGCTTTCTAGGACTTCCGGAAGTACCCTAGAATTTTGATGATCATCAGTGAGTCAGTGACGAAATCGGGCTTTTTTAGATATCAATAAATTCTAAACTATAATAGCTATGCAATAGGGTATTACACCCATTTTTGAAAAGTGTCTCAATGAAATACTGTAGTGCTAATATGTCACCAAAAAAAAAACACAAAATTTTTATTCACAAGAACTATTGTTTAACACTAAAGTATTAGTGTTAAACAATAGTTCTTGTAGTAACGAAACAGCCAAGCCATATAAGTACATAATTTAGTGTTAATTTATTACAAATTTATAAAAGCACTTCCTAGCCTGAAACACAGGTTCCACCTAGTTCAGGTAAATGAGCACCTGTGTTCTATTTTAAATTCTTAGAAAGGAGAATGGCGAGACTATTGTATTGTGGGACCCAGTGTTAGGAGTAGCATACATTATAGAAACTTATGAATTGTTAAAGAACGACATAAGACTAACCAAAAAGCAAATGGGAAGTAAGTTATAGAAGATGGGAGAAAAAAGATATGAACGGTAGAAGATTATAACCTAAAATATTCTTAAAGTACTTTGGGCATGTACTTATTGGCCTATTATTCAGTAGTAGAATGGCTTATTCATACATATTTACTTAAATTCACACCTATATCACGTGAGGGTAGGTAGAAACTACAGAACGCCATCTGCTACGATTCGTAATAGGTAGGTATCTACTTCTTTTACTTCATCCACGAACATACGTCCGCGCGTTGCGCCTGACTTTTTTAAGGACATCACTAATATTTTCAGTGGATTTTTCTAGGGTGTCCTCCCATTACTTGTCCAGAAACAAGATTGTGGTCAGGTTAAACCTAGCTAACATGTAGTTTAGCATCATCCTATTGCTCTTTCCAATCCATCGGCACAGTATGTCCTCTTCCATATCTACATCTCTACAAGCCATCACCCCCTTACTACCTACCATACCTATCATCTTTTACACAATCTATGCTGCTCAGGGGTTTGGCTAGGTTTACAGACATCAACCCTCGTTACGAAAAGGTTCATAAAATAGTAATAACTTTTTAAAGTGGTAAAAGTACACAATATGACTAGATAAGGAGTCCAGTTGTTAGATCTCCTAGAATATAATATAAATAAGCATATTTGCTCTGCTTGAAACTAGAGGTTTGTTAAATAAATAAAAATATATTTTAAAGAAATCGCTTTTATTTACTTTATAATGACTTATAAAATATTGAAGACATACAATTGTTGTGAATCTTGGATATTTTTTTTTTAGTATGTAAGTATTGATTGATAGGTGGCTGGCAGCGGATGGATGCGGGTTGCCCAAGACCGGGTTGGTTGGCGATCTCTGGGGGAGGCCTACGTTCAGCAGTGGATGGCAATAGGCTGATATATATAAGTATTGATTTTTCTAATTAAAAGATTATCTAAGAATACAGCTGGTGCAGCGACATACCTCTGGTGTCTGGCATAGCCCATCTACCACAATATGCTCATAACATGAGAGCAACAGCCCACTGTCCATGTTCCCACGGGGCAATAACAATAGTATCCTAATATGGCATTTCGCCCCTCCAGCCTCCTATCTAGTGCGATGTATGTATAATAGGACTTGCTACCTATATGCCTAGATTTAATTCGGGCACTTAGAATGAATGGGTGGTTGCCAAATAAATAGTTACCTAGGTGGAAATTGCAAATTCTAGCATTGCTAGGAATATAGAAATTAAAATCCTTTATAATTCGTTTTCTGAGCCCATCAGGTATATGTCGCTTTTCAGCATCATTGCACTCCAAAAACAAGCAGCGCCGTGCTGTATCAGCCGGTCTTCTCAACATGGGCAATATAATATGTTCAGCAGAAGTTTCCTGTAATGGACGTCTTGAGGTGGATGGACTAGCCTCTTCACCCTCTGCTGTGTCAGATATTCTTCTTGTGGGCAATATTTGTTCAGTAGATGTTTCCACTAATGGATTTCCAAATGTTGATGGACCAACCTCTTCAACTTCCACCGTTTGCTCTGTCTGTTGAGAAGATGTTGGTTGACTGATTGCAGAAGGTGAACCCACAGCAGAACTTCTATAAGAACTGTCCACCACTCTCTGTGCCCGTAAATAGCATGGCACACATATGTCCTCATTTAAGGTTAACTGAAACAATAAAAGTAAAATGTTGCCAAAAATAATAATATATTAGGATTTCATATCATTATTTGTAATATTAAATGTTTATAGGGTTACTGGTAAGGTTGGCATCCAAAAAGCCCACTTGTGATGAGACCTTGACAGTAACCTTACCTTAGGCTTACCAGTAACCCTATATAAATTGTTTTCATTACCAACCTGGCGGGGCTTATCCATTCCGATACAATGTCTCTTATTCGGGTTTCCCTTTCAGACATCTCTGGTCGGACAACTAGCCTGCTCCTGATTCTCAAAATCTATCTGCCACATCCAGCACATACATCACGAAGGCCAGGTTGTGGTTGGGTCTCATGTTCAGGACCATCATTTGGGTTACTATTTATCAACTCCCAACATGAGTGACAAATATAGTTGTCTCCAGTTACCTAAAAATATTATTACTATGGTTAAGGATACACAAAAAATGTTTACAAGCTAAGTTATAATCATGTTTTGCTTCTGGGTTAAGAAAGTGACTACCACATTCAATGCTGCCAAAGCATGTGTGGTACAGGTACCCATACTGAGTAGATTAAAGAACAGACTATCCAAAAACTCTATCCATCAGGTTATTACGCTAGCAGTGTGGTTATACAAAAAAATATAAAGTTTAAAAACTAAAACCCGACCACAACAAAAAGTGATCTAAAAAGTACAAAACAAGAAAATATTTTACACAGAAATCAAGACATAGGTACAAAATGGTCAAGGTAAGCCGTGGTTGCATGCCTGTATCCCATATGAGTGCGATGAACATGAATATAATGGCATGCAACCACGGCTTACCTTGACCATTTTGTACCTATGTCTTGATTTCTGTGTAAAATATTTTCTTGTTTTGTACTTTTTAGATCACTTTTTGTTGTGGTCGGGTTTTAGTTTTTAAACTTTATATTTTTATTTAAACCATTTTGGAGTCACAGCTAAGTATTATATATTTAATAGGTACTAGTGAACCCCTTTCCAATGATACTAAACACGGTATGCGTATCTTACTTTATTTGGTAATCTTTCCTTTTTTTACAATAATTTGTGACAAATTACCACTAAATATTATATAAATTTGAAATGTACTAGTGAACCCCTTTCCAATGATACCAAACACGGTATGAGTGTCTTAATTTTTTTTTTTAATATTGTTTTTTTTGTCCTCCTGAGGGCGCCACATTGGATTCGGTGATACGTCATATAGCCTATAACCAGCGGACGATCAAGACGCTTCTAACGATACCTCATTTGTTCAGTTCTGATAAGTAGTTTAGGAGCTATGCGCGTACAGATGAACATACATACATACATACATACATACATACATACATACATACATACATAGCCTGTCAAACTCATAACCCTCCTTTGGCTTTGCCGTAGTCGGGTAAAAATAGTAATATTCTTCTAATCAAGTATCTTGACTTGGCCTGCGAAGTTGTACTTCATCAGTGGTACACCTAGTCATACAACATTGTTAGGAGATTCTGCTCTCTGGAGCCCTTACCATTGGTAGCTTGGGTCCTGATACCGGTGCAGTATTTTATTTTAAAATGTTATTAATATTGTGCACCACAAGCAGTACCTAAGACGACCCACTGACCGTAATCTGCAGTATTATAAAATACTTCAGGTTGTTATTATATTCAGAAGATTAAGAGATGCTCCTGTGTTGCCCAATACTGCAAGACTAGCAGGAAGAGCATAATTATGATAAGAGTATTATATACGAAACTACATAATTATTTGTATACGAAATCTCTACTTTTGCTTGCTCCATTTATTTTATATTTGTATGATTTGTGTTCATGAAATTAAACAAATTAGTACTTGAATATACTTACATCACGCGGGTACACCCATTTCTGTACTCACTTTCAACTTTTTGATCTCGTTCATCAGACAAACGATGTCTCGGTAAGCGAGCAATTCTCAATTATTAACACAACGCATTTTAACCGTTGAGAAATTCCAAATCACTTGCAGGTTGGTCGTCAGTCTAAAGGTAAAGCCAAATTGTCAAGAATCCACAAAATCGCAAAAATATTATTAGAATCCCACCCACGTTAGCTGTTAAACACAAACAATAAACAATGGAATGAATTGACAATGACATCAAATGACATGACAATTCGACACTGACGTTCCATTTTTACGTTCCATGTTTTCATTACTGTTAAAATAATTTATATTATTTTTACGGACTGTTTATAACAGTATTTATGTTTCGTTTTATACGTTATTGGTTTATTTAACAAGATGTAAGTAAAATAAAAAGGAAATCTGCCAAGCGAAAACGTACTTAAGTATTTTAAGAGGGTAAATCAGTAGTGTAGATTGGAATGTATCAATGTAATTCGTAAAAAACATTGCGTTCGGAAATTGCACGATACTTATTTTTTAATAAACTAAAATCATTAATAACTTTTAATTCCCATTCTCTAGTAACTCAATATTTTTTATATAGAACTCTTATAAACTTGTTACTATAATTAGTATAAACTAGTGCGAGCACGGCGCTCCGTTAATTTTTAAATTACGTGGGTCCAGCCTCGCCATCCTCCTTTTGTGTATATGTATACATGTATTTTTATTAAATAAACAATTATTATTATACATAATATTTTGACTAAGGTTTAGAGTTTGTAAAGTTAGGGCTAGTAAAGTAGAGATTATAGGTATAGATCTAATAACTTTTCGACGGTGCGAGCCATTTATTTCGCGTCTTGGCAACATTTATATGAAAATGATTTTGGTGGGATTTCACTTCTTTTTGAAAGTTGCCTAAGACAATATTTCTTTTTTATTTTGTTAATTTTTTCTTGTTTATGATTTTTTTTTGTTGTTTGTGTACTAATACTAGCCAACATACCAAATTTCAGCTTTCTAGGACTTCCGGAAGTACCCTAGAATTTTGATGATCATCAGTGAGTCAGTGACGAAATCGGGCTTTTTTAGATATCAATAAATTCTAAACTATAATAGCTATGCAATAGGGTATTACACCCATTTTTGAAAAGTGTCTCAATGAAATACTGTAGTGCTAATATGTCACCAAAAAAAAAACACAAAATTTTTATTCAATCGATAAGTGCCATAAAAATGCATAAAAATTTTAAATTTTCAAATTTCGCGCGTAGTTTGGCGAAAACGCCTCTTACTGGACGCCATATTGCTCAGCGTAAATGACGTCAGTTTGTTTTGTATCAAATGAGCTCATATTAAATATGATAATTGTATATCATTTAAAAATAATTAAAAGCATATTTTGTAATAGGTGTAATAATGAAAAAAATACGTTGGTTACGAAAATAATAAAAGTACAAAGCCTTTAATACGCCAATCGGTTGACTGACAGTTGACAATTTTTTGTTTACACAGCCGTATGGCGTAATAACATGGCCGCTACTATTTCACGGTGTTTTATAACAGATTAAAAAAGCTTTTTACAAAAAAGACAACCGCCTTCAAAAAGTGAAAAATAACTTTAGCACAGAACACACATTGACTTTAGTTTCGAAATTCAGTGGCTTTGTTCTGTTTGTGGTTTTGTATTGCCACCGACTTCCGAAACTAAAGTCAATGTGTGTTCTGTGCTAAAGTTATTTTTCACTTTTTGAAGGCGGTTGTCTTTTTTGTAAAAAGCTTTTTATTTTCCGCTTTTTAGTACCTCCTTCTCATTCAAATCTATTAAGAAGAGATTGAAAGTTAACTACTACAAAGATTGATGAAACTAAAACGTCGTCTATGTAAAATTTTTGGGTATTTGTTGATTTTTCAAAAAGTGCTGAATCAATTTCGATAAAATTTATATGGGACCACCCCTGAAGCATACCCTATCTATAAAAAAAAGAATTTTCAAAATCGGTTTACGTTTGCCTGAGAAATCGCGTAACAAATCGCGCACATACTTAATGCAAATTTAAGACTTATACGGTTTTCTCATGGATGCCATGGTCAGAACTGGACCAAATTAAAATGGGACCACACGGGAAGCACTAGCTTCCAAATAAAAAAAGAATCATCAAAATCAATTCACCCAGTCCCGAGAAATCAGGTAACAAACATAAAAAAAAATAAAAAAGAAATAAAAAAAAAAATACAGACGAATTGATAACCTCCTCCTTTTTTGAAGTCGGTTGAAAATACTGAAAACTTTGAATTGAATTTAAAAAATTGTTTTGTTATTGTATGAACTAAAACTTACATTTTCCGACGGCTTTATGCCTAAACTGTCTCAATAATATATTTATAGTTTTTTTCTCGTATAGAGTAAAATACCCTATTGAAACTTTATATATTTAATAAGTCTACTATTGACATCATATCTCGAGAATTTTGTTTATCTGGCATAATCCAAACCCAAGTTATGAGGGTTCAAAAAAACGACGAAGCGCTTCGAGAAAAGGTAGGCAGTGCCCTTGCGCTTCGCTTGGCTCGTCTTGGCGGGGGCACTGCTGTGCCCTCAGATGGACAAATACGGTTGTGATTTTAAGGTAAGAGCATTACTTAGCAGTGGCAGTCAAGGTTTCTTTGTAAATAAATCACGTTTTTAACCAACTTCAAAAAGGAGGAGGGTCTCAATTTGATTGGTATTTTTTTAAATGTAGGTATGTACACCGATTATGCGACCGGCGATTACCGGTTATACGATTCCGATTTACGTAATTCTTCTTTAGTTTGATAGGAATAGTTGCCATTTGGTCTTATAAAAAAATAATATAGTTTGGCCCAGTAGAAAAACTACTGGGCCAAACTTAAAAATTGTATTAAATTTTATGAACATTTTTTTTTATGTTTGACCATGCATAACTTTTTTCAGTGTAGTCCGATTTCGAGGATTCTTTTTTTAATTGATAGTGTATACCCCATATAAATTTCAAGAAAATATTCCACCCCCAAGGATAGAAAATTAAGGGATGACTGAATTTTTGTCATTTGTGTTTGTGTCGTAATTACTTTGTATGTTAAGAAGCAGGCACTTAAAAGCGAAAAAAAAAATTAACAAAAAAGAGCACCGCCTTCAAAAAGTAAAAACTAACTTTCAATTCGCAAGTCGGTGGCAATACAAAACAACAAGCTAAACCAAAGCCGAATCGGTGGCAATACAAAGCCGACTGGCGAATTGAAAGTTATTTTTTACTTTTTGAAGGCAGTTGTCTTTTTTATTTAAAAAAATTCCCGTCTTTCCGGCCTCTGCCGCCTGGCAACCCAGTCGGGCGGCGAGGCACCGCGCAATGTTCTCGCGCGAGCCAACGGGCTGCGTAACTGGGTCGAGCGAGCGGAAGAATACGGACGAGCTGCTTCGGGAGCCCGGTGAAAACGGCGAGTTCAACACGTCAACCGAAGGTCTAGCCCAGGAGAGTAAGCCCTGATCCTTTCTCTATTCCATGCTTAATCTCGATTCCTGTGTCCTCGCGCTGTAAAAGCAGTGGCGGCTTGCTAGCCAATTGTCAGGAGACTATAATTTGCCAAATTGCCAGGTTCAATTACACGTGGGTGTAAGCCGGGTGATGCCAAGCTAAACGCTAGAGGGCAGGTTCCTTCCCGTTACTTATTAGCATGTTCGGTGCACGAACCCTCGTAAAATATAATTTTGAACAAGCAGCACCCACGCTACGCATAACCTTATTAATAGTTTTCCTATGTTCAACGCGAGCTGGCATTCAAGTTGCAACTTGCACGCATTTCTTTTGCTAGGTTATATTGCCTATTCTTGCCTATTCACGCATGCACGTGAACTAGCTCCACGCACATTATCCTTGCTAGGTGAACCAGTAGTCCGGCTGACTATTTCAGAGTTCCGGCCATACGGCAACCGTTCCGGTCCAGGCGGCACAGCGGATTCCCTCGGCGCGCCTGTTACATCGCAGCGGCGGCAGACGCGGGTAATCGTGCCCATGACCACGTGTTGGAGTGGAGCCGGCGCTTAAGATTGTCAGGTTCATTGCACATTTATTTATTCGGCTCATTGCATTGCGTTAGGTAGGGCTTACAGTGTTTAGTTATAGCATGGGGTCTCAACTCGGAACCAATTATAATTAGTCTTGAACAAATATCATAGATGGCAGCATAGGTAACCATTGTGAAATACACTAAAAAGCGTTTTTCTGCAGATTTTGGCTTAAGAAAAAATAAGTAAAAATGAAAACTTCATTGTTTAATGTTGATTTACCTATTTGTGTCATTTAGCGCAACAAGAACTTCCTTTCCGAGGTCACGATGAATCTAAAACATCATTAAATAGAGGTAATTTCTTAGAACTTGTATCTTTGCTTTCTAAATAGAAACATACGCATCAACAAGAAGGCGGTAAATCCACTTATTTGTCTTATAAAATTCAAAATGATATTATTCATTCTGTAGCTGACGTTATTAAATTAAATTATAAATGTTAACATTTACATTATTTTACAATCGTACATAGTTAGGAATACCAATCAATTATTTCTGCGCCATCTATTGGCCGTTTGGATCAGCTTGTCGAACTCGAAGAGCTCAGCGCGCCAATAATATTAACAGATGGCTCTTCAATCAGTTACAATAATGGTAATAGGGAATTACACTCATTTTTGAAAAGTCTCTCAATTAAATTCTGTAGTGCTAATATGCCACCAGAAAAAACCCATTTTTTTTATTAAATCGATAAGTGCCATAAAAATGCATCCAAATTTTAAATTTACGAATTTCGCGCGTAGTTTGACGAGAACGCCTCTTACTGGACGCCATATTGCTCAGCGTAAATGACGTCAGTTCGTTTTGTATCAAATGAGCTCACGTTAAATATGATAATTGTAAATGATTTAAAAATAATTAAAAGCATATTTGGTAATAGGTGTAATAATTAAAAAATTACGTTGGTTACGAAAATAATAAAAGTACAAAGTCTATATTACGCCAATCGGTTGATTGACAGTTGTCAATTTTTTGTTTACACAGCCGTACGGTGTAATAACATGGCCGCTACTATTTCACGGTGTTTTATAACAGATTAAACATACTGAAAACTGTGAATTGAATTTAAAAAGTGGTTTTGTTATTTTATGAACTAAAACTTACATTTTCCGACGGCTTTATGCCTAAACTATCTCAATAACATATTTATAGATTTTTTCTCGTATAGAGTAAAATACCCTATCGTGTAATTTTGCGAATTTGGTACCTAGTACCTTTGGTGTTTTTTTTTATCTGTCGGGCTTGCCCTATCTCTGACACCTAGGCACGCCACTGTGAGTGAGCAGATGGCTCAGGCATGTTTGCTTGCGTAGGTGTCGATATTCACGCAGTTGTTAGGTAGGTACTCATCGTCCTTAACAGCTTCCCCCCGGCGTAGCGCTGCGAGCCTCGTCGACCTCGAGACTTGGCCCCGCGGCCACACGTTACGAGGTAATAAGCCGTCGGCGATAATAACGACGTCACCCGTTCGTATTTGTTCTATATTCTTCCTAACGTCACCGCTCGGGGTAACAGTTTATCTTATTTGTACAATATACATCTACATAGGTATGTATTGTATGAAATGCCAGAATTTTATTTTTAATGACGTGACAACGTCTTATAATTCGATAGAGCCGGCTGCACGCACGAAAAAACATGACGTATGCGGCGGTACGGCGTTACCTCGCTCTGAGGCGTTCCATGCAAGGCTTGAAGTGCAAGCGAGAGCGCAGAATGAGCGACAAAGAAGCACAATCGGCATGATTCTTTCGCGTTGTCACGTTCAACTATCGTCTGTAAACCGACTTTACGGACAACCAATTTTTTTTATTTTATTTTATTCAAATGGAGCAACAAACAGCTAGGTACAATATACAGTTTAGACAAATAAATACACATAACCTTTGAACAATATTGTAGCCCACAACGCTGTTCACAGATTGACTGTGGAATACAGTATAAAATTGATTAAACGCTAGAGTAATAAATAATACATAATAATATTAAAAGCTAAACTTAACTATCATGTCCACCCAAAATTTTCACATAAATCAAGAGAGCTCCTTAGGTAAAAGACTTTTGAACTTACTGGGAAAACATGCAAAGATGTCGATGTGTTCAAAAGACCTATTGTAAGTATCTATCTTTCTGCGTTCTTAACATAATAGATAGCTACATTTCATTAGCATAACAAACATGCGCGATAATATTTACATGAAATCATTGGGAGCACTTTCATATTTACAACAAATTATGAATTAGAATAAATATTATAATGGAATGATAATATTAAAGGGTAGAACGAGAAAAGTTATATTCTCAATTAAGAAAAACTATTAATAATTTGTTGTAACTATGAAAGTTCTCCCAATGATTTTATGTTATTTTGTGTAAGTCATTTTCTTGTTGCATTTAACGCCATCTAGTGTCATGCATACATATCATATACTGGCCTATCGGCAGAAAATGTTGTTTTTGCTTATCTAACAATTTACGACAATTTACCAGTAAATAAATAGGAGTACATGATAGTACAAATGTTTAGGCATGTTCCCGTTTCATCAACTTCTACGTCAGCTGGAATTTCAGCGTGGTCGTACTGGGAAGCAATCATTCCAGCACGACCAGTTTATCTGCGATAATTGAGAGGTATAAAACGCGGCGATACCGCACGCTGATCCATGATGTCGCAGGACATGTTCATACTATTGTCCTCATAAATCGGAGGCTGGGTAGAGGAACCAGGCGTGTCCAAGTTAAGACGAGTACGACGAGTAATATTACTGCACGGAGGACATTTCCAGCAGGATTTGTATTCCTGGGTCAGGTATACACATTCGTGATGGTATTTACCATCACATAAATTACATAATAAGAATCCAGCCCCAGGAGCCAAAACATCATTGCACCCGTTGCAGAGCATCTTGATGATTATGTCGAGCGCTGAATGACAAAATATTAATACCGAGGTACGCATGGGTGTGTTAATCACACATGTGGCGCCCCCTATTGCACGGAGAAATTATAACTATGTGTATCGATTCACAACAATACGCACGCAACGCAATATTGACAGATAGGAGCGCAGTCCCTATGCTGCTACTTTGCGAGTTGAATAGATGTCGTTATTTTGACTACAGTGTCAGGAAGGATAACCAGGTAGATTTGAAAAAAAAAGACAGTCTGCACTATAAAACACAGCATCCAATTTAACACAACACAGTTATTGATTTAAGTGAAGTGGCGATATCACAGTCCTGTAGCACTCTGAATAAACACTCCGACAACTCCAACCACTCCAACTCCGACTCCAAATAAATGTTCACAATCGATGTTAATCACTGGTATTTTCAACCGACTTCAAAAAAGGAGGAGGTTATCAATTCGTCTGTATTTTTTTTTTTTTTTTTTTTTTTTTTTTATGTTTGTTACCTGATTTCTCGGGACTGGGTGAACCGATTTTGATGATTCTTTTTTTATTTGGAAGCTAGTGCTTCCCGTGTGGTCCCATTTTTTTTGGTCCAGTTCTGACCATGGCATCCATGAGAAAACCGTTAAGTATGTGCGCGATTTGTTACGCGATTTCTCAGGCAAACGTAAACCGATTTTGTAAATTCTTTTTTTTATAGATAGGGTATGCTTCAGGGGTGGTCCCATATAAATTTTATCGAAATTGATTCAGCACTTTTTGAAAAATCAACAAATACCCAAAAATTTTACATAGACGACGTTTTAGTTTCATCAACCTTTGTAGTAGTTAACTTTCAATTTCTTCTTAATAGATTTGAATGAGAAGGAGGTACTAAAAAGCGGAAAATAAAAAGCTTTTTACAAAAAAGACAACCGCCTTCAAAAAGTGAAAAATAACTTTAGCACAGAACACACATTGACTTTAGTTTCGGAAGTCGGTGGCAATACAAAACAACAAACAGAACAAAGCCACTGAATTTCAAAACTAAAGTCAATGTGTGTTCTGTGCTAAAGTTATTTTTCACTTTTTGAAGGCGGTTGTCTTTTTTGTAAAAAGCTTTTGTTGTCACAATAATTTAGTTTATGGATTAATGTTCTTGATGACACCAATTGACAGCAGGAATAACGTCCTAATCTCACTACTAATTCACAGTAACGTGATATTAGACTACTTTTTAGATTTATGGAAATAGATAAACACTGACAGTTAAATTAAGCTAGTTAACACAAGCAGCGCCACCTAGCGTCGTCAATGAAGTCGTCGTCGTCAAGAATATATTGAATTGCATTGTTTTATAAATGCCTCACAAGTAGCATGTGGCGCATGTGTTTATTTAAGGTTTAAGAGTAGTAATCATGCGTATACATGACGCCTGTTATGTGCAAAGGCTAGGGTACGGTAGGGTACCTATCAAACCAATGACTATTCCTAGACTAGCACTATGTGGAGCGCTCCTCGGAGCTAGACTTTGTCAGAAGGTCAGTCAGTCCTTAAAATGTAAAATCAATAAGAAAATATTTTGGACAGTCTCCATGGTAGTATTAGGATGGTTGAGAATGCAGCCAAACTCACTGAAAACTTTTGTGCGGAATAGAATAAACGAAATTCAGGAGCTAATAGCTGATTGTAGGTGATGTCATGTCCCCACAAGCTTGATCTCTGCTGACATGGCTTCAAAAGGGGTAGACCCACACGTGTTGAAGAGTTCAACTCTTTGGTTGGAAGGTCCTTCCTTCTTAAAACGAGAAGAATGTGAGTGGTCCACCAAGCTGCCGCCGTTAGAGGAGGAACCCTTACCCGAGGTAAAATCGCTCACCTCATACTCATTTACGGTAAATAATAAGGAATGTTTAGAATTTAAGGTTATAGATTTCAGTAGGTTTTCTAATTTTTAACGGCTGAAACTGAAAAGAACAGTCGCCTATGTCAATAAACCTTAGCGTTTATTGATAATTGTAAGGGTCAAAGAAATGTAAGTCAGGCATTATCAGCTGAAGAGCTGCAAAAGGTAGGCACTCTTCTAGCTAAACTTAGTCAGTGTGATACATTCTATGAAGAAAATAAAATCATAATCATAATCATTTATTCATTTGCGAATATGGGAACAAAAGAAAAGGTCTTATACAAACAATAGAGTCCATTAGCCATATTCTACCATAAGGCATGCAAATTTACAAATACACAGGTCACATCTACGAAACTAGAATTTAACAATAAAATACATTATTTAAAATTTATAATGGAGTAACATTAAATAAGTTTATCCTGTAAATATTCAGTGACTGAGTAATATGCTTTTTTTAAAAACAATGGTGTTATATTGTTTTTAAATATATTTATATCACTTATCTCCAGAAGTGAATTTGGTAAATGGTTCTATATGCGTGGAGCCATACATAATAATTGTATTTAATAACACTGTTATTGCTTGGTGTACATGAACAAAAAACATGTATTACATTTGTGTCTTTTGATATTTAACTTATTAAAGTAGTTTGTATTTTTTCTAACGAACATCCTCTAATATATATATACATGTTAATGTAAGAATATTTAATTTTAAAAATGATGGTCTGCAGCTGTCAGTTACTTTTATACTAGTTATGGCTCGTATACATTTCTTCTGGGCTTTAAATACCGCTTCTTTATTTGTAGAAGTACCCCAAAAAATAACACAATACTTTACTTTAGGTGCAACATAGCCGATGTAGGCTGTAAGGACTGTAGAAGTGCTGACCGTTTGTTTAAGTTTGAATAATGCATAAGAAAAGGTATTCAATTTAGTGCATAATGTATGGATATGTTCTTTAAAATTTAAATTATAATCTATCTTTACACCCAGAAATTTCGTAACATCAACTTCTTGGATCTTATTATTTCGGCAATTAATGTTCATATTTGCTATTTTACTTACTCTACTTCTGAATGTCATGAAATTTGTTTTGTCGAGATTAATGTGTAGATTGTTTGATGTTAACCAGTTTGTAATGTAATAATTAATAGTATATAATGATCTGGAGTCGTATTTATTTCGGATTCCATATGTGATTTATTATCCCCTGTGAACAGTACTGTACTATCATCAGCAAATAGAATTGTGTTGTATTTTGTCGCTTTTGGAAGGTCATTGATGTATATTATAAAAAGAAGCGCACCCAATACACTTCCTTGTAGAACGCCAGATGTAATCTATTTTCATGAGGATGAATAATTTATCATTTTTTTAACATTGGGACATATTGGTAAGATTTAATCAGATCATAAATGTTTCCTCTGACACCATAAGCGTATAATTTATTTAAGAGTATTTTGTGGTCCACATAATCGAAAGCCTTTGTGAGGTCCATAAACAGTGCACACGTTTGTTTACCTCTATCCATGTGAGTTAATATGTTGTGGAGAAAATTATATACTGCTATATTAATTGATTTATTTTTACGAAAGCCAATGTGGTTGTTACAAAGTAAATTATTTCTGTCAAAGTAACTATAAATACTGTTATGGATCACTTTCTCCAATATTTTCGATATGACTGGTACAAGCGCTATTGGGCGATAGCAGCTCATGTCATTTTTATTATTTTTTTTTAAATAGAGGTTTTATTATAGTTAATATTAACTTTTCTTGGAATACTCCATTTGCTATACTTAAATTTATTATATGGCTAAGTATATCTGATAACTTAATCGAAACGTGTTTTAAAACTTTTGTTGAAATATTGTCATATTCGGTACTATTTGTGTTCTTTAGGTCTCTTATTTTTTTTGTATATGTCTTCCGGTATAGTTGGACGCATAAATAACGACTTTGTTTCGAACGGGATTCGGCATCTTGATTGGTTTGGTGTGGAAGTTTCAGTTTTATCGGTGAAGAAATTATTAAAACAGTTTGCAATCTGTTCAGGATCACTCATTATATTACTATCTACAGTTATCTGTTGAATTTGGTCCTTTGGTATATTTAGTTAATTGGTATTTATAATCTTCCAAGAAGCTTGCGATTTATTTGGGGCAGTTTTAATGTAATTATCATTGCGAGACTTTTGAGTTAACTTAATGATCTGATTTAATAGCGAGGATAAGGTTAAGAATTTAGTTTTATTATTTTCTGTAGGGTTTTTCCTGTAGTCCCATAAAAGTTGCCGTTTACGTTTACAGCACACTCGAAGACCTGTTGTAATCCACCGAGGGCGATCTTGTTGATATTTTTGGAACGAAGTTCCTTATCGCGCGTTGTGAAAGGGGGCTAGACGGAAAAAATTCTTACGAAAAGTTGTCACGACACTTTTTGCTATAGTATTTTTTTTGTTTGATTGTAATGAATAGGCTCAAAAACTACTCGACCGATTTTAAAAATTCTTTCACCATTCGAAAGCTACATTATCCACGCGTAACATAGGCTATATTTTATTTTGGAGAAAATAGGGTTCCGTAAGATATTTGGGTTTTTTGGCCACAAGGTGTAAAAAATCAACCAGAAAAGTTACTTATTTTGCGTACGCTGCCTAAACTATAAAAGATAGAACCATAAAATGTTCTAATTAATTGTTGATCTTATAAATATCTACAAAAAAGTCCGCGACACACTATATCTATCTATGTCGAGTGAGGCACAACGCGTTTATTTTAGTCATGCTATTAATCCTTATCAAAATAAGTTATTTCATCACTAAGTGCAGTTTATGTAGATAATATTTGGTCTTTGAATGATTAAAATTGAACGTTTGGTTTTGAAGTTATGGCGAAATTAAAATATTACGATTTCTGCTGCAAGGCGCGTTGCGAAGAGCAGAGTGTGTAATGGAAAACGGTGTTACCTTAATCATGGCAGTCATATATGTCTCACCAAATAACAAATTAATACATATTCAGGAGTTCATTCATCGAGCACTGCTAGAGTTTTCTAAAGATGTATCTGGAACGCTGTTGACAAAAACGTTATTGAAATGAAGAGAATTTATGCATTCTTTAGAGTAGTCTTTTTTTTTCTATGTTCCATGATTTAAAGAGGAAACTAGATTTAACTGGACATGTGAGTAACTGACCAGTGTGATCAGAAAGTGCAAATTCAATAACCTTTGCGGTACATCCCTTAATATTAATATAATATTATCAATGCATGTTTTGCTTGATAACCCTGATGGTTGGTTTATGCCTAATTTTAAGTTGTAACTGTGCAGAATTTGCATGAATTCAGTTGCATCGTAAGTTTTCTTAAGGGGCCGTGCACAAAATTCACTCGCTTGAGTTTAGGCACATTTATTGCGATGCTTTATTTGTGTGCACCGTTCGCGCACACACGCGTAAAGATCGAGCGTAGTGACACTATAAACAGTTTTGATCCTGTAGATGATACTTTTTTATGTAAGTACGGTTAAAAAACAAAAGTCTGGAATGTTTGTGTATATTCGTTTAGTATACTATCACAATCAATATAAAAATGGTAAAATTTGGTGTTAGATCCATTTAGGTACATTAAGAATATCAATAACATTGACTTACGCGTTTTTCATAAATACGAGTAGTATGCATATTTAGGTAGGTAATTAAATCGTTATTCTTCACCGAGGCACAGATGATATAATACTAACGTACAGATACCCAATCCCATACAAAGAAATGAGACCTCCCTAACTCTGGCAATTGCTCTGGCTATTTTCTTTCCTTCATTTCTTCAACAGATGGCAGCATCAGCGGCTCAGTAATTGCCAGAGATTGTATTTTTACAACGCCATCTTTCGAGTCGGCCTAGATACTAGGCGACATCGATACTACTAGATGGCGTTTAATTAAGGTAGATTCTCTACAACGCACTGTGCGTTCAAGGACAAGACAGTACCTAATAGTACAGTAAAAGTTATTCGAGTAGGCGAAATAGTTTTTGAAATGAAAACTTCTTTAGCCGTTGTCTGTCGATGTGTGTGTGAGTTGAATACCGACGCCAATCGAAAATAGACCGTATGTCTCGATTTTCAAGACTGTACTTTAAATGGCGTGCAAAATACATCGAGTATTTCGAAGTTTTAATTAACGTCGAATTTGTAGCCCGCTTGAATGATGAAAGATGAAATGATTTTTAAAGTTAAATACGCTAGTTTCTTTTAATAATTGTATTTTGACTTGAAACAATAATTTTGCAAAAGCTGACAGTCCTGCCTGTAAGTAAAAGTATGAAGGAAAGTTTTTATTGCTGACATAATTACCATTTACTAATTAGGAAACTAGCTGATGCCCGCGACTTCATCCACGTGTATGTTGGTTATTTTCGGGGTTTTAATATTTTTGCGTGGAACCTATTTTTATTGTAAAAATAAATGTACCTAAATTACTCCCTAAAACATTAGGTAACTGCCAGTGAAAGTCCCGTCAAAATCGGTCCAGCCGTTTCAGAGATTAGCCGGATCAAACAGACAGCAAACACAAAAAATAATGAAAAATGTTTTTTTTTTAATATTACTTTCTGCGTTTAATAAAAAGCTTTTATTTTGACATTACAAACAGACACTTCAATTTTATTTATTTGTATAGATGTATAGATCATCTAATTTAAATCTAAACAAATGTGGGATAAAGGTCAAAGAAATAAAATAAATCGCTGGTTTATAATGATACTTGTATTATTCACTCTGTTCGTCGTCCGTCCTAATCTCAAGTAATCCCTACTCCTTTCATTAGTTTTTCATTCCTGTCAAGTGTCAACTGTCAATCTGCATCTGTCATCCGTCACCTTTCACTCGCACGTACTTTCCCTCTCGTTCCTTCCTTTTACGTTCCGTTCCCACATTCGGCCGTCCTGACTGTATGTCTGTCCTCAGACATCCATCTCACATTCATTATGTTTCATCTTACAATACATATCGTCTCACTTTCATACACCTTAATTTCATACCTAACAATTCTTTGAAACACTAAACTAGGTACACAATAAAAGTCAGTTCACAAAAATAAAATTAAGCTTATGCCAGGTAATCTGGATTTTCTTAAACAAACAGTTTTCCGTTACATTATTTAAAGTGTTTTTTTTTTTTAAACTTTAAAATAGTATAGTATAGAATAGTAATAAGGGAAGAGAGATGACATCTTGTGAGAGTATATACAATGCTCCACAGTGATAATGATAACTGTAACAAAGTAACAAGTAAATTAAATAAAATCTTACAGTTATATTATAACGCTATCTTATAGTTACAAATTAACAAGTCTGTCATATACCTATAACAGAATACAGCTTATATATCAACCAAAACATAATCAAATCTTGTTTTGTTATTATTATCAAAATACAACTTAAACATCAAAACAACCATATATTGTTATGTTATTATTAACTGAATATGTTACCTTAGAATAAAACAATACACAATATCTGCAATACATATTCCATGACAATGAACACAGTACACAGTGAGTATAAATAAACCAAATAGATTTTCATACACCATACATCCATCATCTCATGCTATCTGTGTAAACTAAAAATGAATACCTACTCATTATAAACTGTCTTCATCAGTAGGCCACCTCTTCATATTATCAGCCGAGCTTGAGGTCTTGATGGGACCATCAGTAGAACTCTCTGATTTTTCTAAATCATAACGGTCATTTCTTTTCACCTTCACTACCCTGTAGGGTCCTAGGTATTTCGGTTTCAGTTTAAGTCCTGAACCAAACTGAGTCCTCTTTATAGCTACTTTATCTCCAATATTATATTTAGAACTTTCCTTTCTCTTTCTGTTGAAACTTCTTGTATTCTCATCCTGAACTTTAAGTATCTGTTCTTTGGCTTGTTTTCGGAGATCTTCTCTGTCTACATTATACTGCTCTATGTCTTCTTCCTGTAGTAATTTCTGTAAATGGATATCTTCTTTTGGTACGCATTCTTGTGCCTGTTAATAGTTCAAATGGCGTCGTGTTGATGCTTCTCTGGAAAGTACTGTTGATGGCTCTCTGCACCTTGCTTATGTGTTTGTACCAAAGGCTGGAATTCTCTAGACACAACTTTGTTAACAGAGGAATGATGATTCTATGTATTCTCTCCACCTGGCCATTGCCTCGTGGAACTCCAGTAGTTTGTAATAAAAAAATTAAAGGGGTCTAGATTTATTTAACTAACTAACAAACTATGTGTGTGATTCTAAAGTTGAGAAGTTAGGGAGCTCAAAATTAAACAAAAATAACTAAAAGGAACAAGATTCGGGCGCCAGAGCTCACTAGGTAATTTAAAACAAAGGGAATCCGGGATAGCTAAAAGGTAAAGGACAGGACTTCTAGTCTAGGTCGGAGATTTCTGAAATTAAGCTGCAAATTCTTTAACAATAGCTCATTTATTTCTATCGCAGGCAGTAGGGCGAACACAATAATAGAAAATTCCTTTCTTTTGAAGGGCAAGTTGTTTTATAACTATTAAATGCTATAACTAGAGTTTATGTTTAAGTTGTCAGTATTGCACGTTTTTAAGTGGAAACTACGAGAAAGAATTTAAGTTAACATACCACAGGCTTCGAGAAAAACTTATTTAAATTAAACCTGATTGGAGACACGAGGTGAAGCGCATCAGCTCATCCATGATGAAGTTAAATTTTAAGATGAAAAAAAATCCAAAATATAAGTAAGAACGCCTTTGGGGCTGAAAACAAAACGATTTCCTTAGTTAGATAAACCCACGCGTCGAGCAAAATGGCGACGAGATAAATCGGGAATTGTAAATTACTCACCGTTCTTAACGAAAACTAAAACAATGCCAATCACTCGTGCTATGGGCACACTCAATACGCGATGGCGATATAGGAGCTGAAACAATGGAAAATCGACGAGGGTTAGGACACATGACCTCAAGTTTATTGTCAGGTCATGGCGAGGAAAATTCAACCAGCAAAATACTCACGATTTCCCAAAATATTACCGTTGCACGGCTGCTGACATCACTACCAAGGGGTTCCAAGCAGGGGTGGACCCTTAAAATATTCCAATCTAATGATTGGCACGGAATAGAATTTTATTCGTGCTTCATCTTGGTGACTTCGGTCGGAAAGTGAAGGCTACATATCCCAAACCGGAAACGTCAAAATAATCTGACAGCCGGGGAAATAAGGTCCAACTGTCAAACTGATGGTCTATGGTTTTATCGATTACTCTACTAAATCCTAGCCAATCTATCAAATATCTAAAGTGTGTGTACTGCATTACCGTGAAAACTTCCAAAAAATGACGAGAGAGGTCGACACTATGTAGCGAGTAGAAAATACTCGTTACATTACATCCCTCCCCGAAAAATAAAAGAAAGGAACTTTCTTTTATTAGAAAGAAACAACGAAAAACGAAGTGAACAAAAAATTCAAAAACAAAAAACTATCATAGTGCAGTTAGGCGTCATGGCCACTGACTAAAACGTCGGTACTACACCGATCAACAAAGCCAAACAACAAACAAATCCAAATTCAGTTAAACCCGAGGGCCGCTGACTAAAACTCTAACAAGACTAAACACTAAACAAATCTAAACTCAGTTAAGCACGAGAGCCGCTGACTAAATCTTGAACAAAACTACTAAACATTAAACACTAACTTTGAGTACAGTTAAGCGCTATGGCTACTGACTAACTTTACACTAATTTACTAATCTATCCTACACCTCTTAAGTTCAGTTAAGCACTATCGCCACTGACTAGCTTCAGCCAACCTACTAAACTAAACCACACCACTTAAGTTCAGTTAAGCACTATCGCCACTGACTAACTCTACACATCTCTACCAACTAATCTGGAGTGCAGGTAGGCACTATCGCCGCTGACTATCCTCAACTAACCTACAGTTCAGCTTTGAGTACAGTTAGGCACCATAGCCTCTGTCTATCTCAGCAACAACCAATTAAAATTAACAATACCTAAACTTAAATTCTAGATAGAGTTGAAGGACTCTACCTAAAAGTATAGATTCCGATCAATAAAGTCAGACAGAGTTGAAGGGCTCTATCTAAAAATATTGATTCCCAACAAAAGGTTAGATAGAGTTGAAGGGCTCTATCTAAAAAGGTTGGATAGAGTTGAAGGGCTCTATCCAAAAGTATTGATTTCCAACAAAAAAGTTAGATAGAGTTGAAGGGCTCTATCTAAAAAGGTTGGATAGAGTTGAAGGGCTCTATCCAAAAGTATTGTCACAGCAATAACCTGTAACAAACAAAAACCATATTGTGATCGGCGCTACACCACCGAACTTCCGAGCACAATAATAAAAAGGTATGACGAAAGTCAAAATTCCACCTTGTGACTGGCACAACAATGACCAACACAAGGGCAAAAGGGCAAATGAAAGCTGTGATTGGCTCTACTCTACCAACCTTCCAAGCACAGACAAACAAACAAAATATATTGGATTACCGAAGGGGAAAATTACAATACCTAATAAAGGCGAAAGCCAAGATGAAATCGAGGTCAAAAATTACACCAAGATCCAAAAACAAAGTACATTCTTTAACAAAAGTTTCAGAATGACCGCAAAAACAAGGTAGGACGTTCTATAACAAAAGTTACAGAATGACCTCAAAAGCAAAATCCGGTATGAACGCGTTACTAACAAAGTCAAATCCAAGTCTAGTATCGAAAAAATATCTAGACAAAAAACAACACTGTCAACAAACAGTAAAAAAAAATAGAATTAAAATCAATAACTATTTAAAACTATGAGAGAAATAGAATGATTCTAATCTACAAAAAAGAAAGATTACAAAAAACTTGAAATTAAATTTAAGTTTTTTAAATCTTTTTAGGTAATAAAAAACCCAAAGTGTAAGGTTGTATAGGCTCTTTCTTTTTCAAAAAAAAATGTAAACAAGTAAAGGATTACCTTTAAAAAAGAAAGAAAGAAAAGATATAAGATCCCATACAATCTCAACAAACAAACAAAACAAACAAGATAAGATCCTTTGATGTGTAAAATGTATAGTGTAAAGAGTAGGTATTTCTAAATTAACCAAAATGACCTAAGTTTATTTTAGTAAGAATTGAATTGGAATCTAATAAATTGTAGTGAAGTTACCTAACATAATAATAACCTTCAGATCGTCATAACCTTTCATTCATCGTTCTATCAGAGACGAGTCTTCACACAAAAATACTCAATACCAAAACCAAACCTATGAATTCCCCAAAATTTTAAAATTTAATTATATCCTTTACATGATAACGACCCACGGAACCCTTATTTAAATCTTTCAAAACATAAACGTTATCAGAAACTTTTTCAGTTATTTCACACTTTAAAAACTTAGGTGCAAGCTTAGCCGAAAAATAAGCAGGTGCATGAGATTGAACAAAACTTCTTCTCCACACAACATCACCCACATCAAAAGAAATGACTTTCCGACCCTTATTATAATAAGCGGCATTTCGCTTATACCCTTTTAACAAATAAGCTTGAACTTTAACAAAAATATCACTAAGTGAATTAAGAGAAACTGCATAAGAGTTCCTATTTGAAACCTCTAGTTGAGATAAATTATCAACAGAGTTACTAAAATCAAACTCAAACTCAAACTCAAATCATTTATTTCAAATAAACCATTTACAGGCACTTTTGAATTGTCAAGGAGTCAGTCAGTCAAAAAGTTGCAGCTAGTTGCTCGTTCCAAACAGTAGGTTTCTATGGAGAAGAACGAGCAAGAAACTCCATGAACACTCTTTTAAAATCAATAGAATATTACAAATTTAGGTTACATCATTCATGTTGAATCTAGAGGTACAATGTGAGAACGATGTAACAAATTGTGCACGTTAAAAGAGGTCCTAGTGGCAATGAAATTAGACAATTCAAAATAAATTTAAAATAACCGAGGCAGCTAAGAGATGACCAGTCTCAACTGACGGCGCCCGTTCACGAACATGACGCACGGATCGGCACCATTTAGTTCAACCATTTTGAAGGGAACCAAATGATCCAACACATGCGCCACCATCAGCGAGACATTCAAGTGAGCATGACAAACACTCAACCGCCAGGGCATATTCAAGTCAACGAAAGACATCTCGTAAATGGTGGCTTTAAAGTACATAGTGCTCACATGTATGTGCTATGCAAAATTATATAATACTAATAGTTTGAGTTTATACAATGCAAAGATAATGTAGTTCTACATCTTCAGCAGCTCCAAAAAAATTGTCACCAATGCTAATCAATAAATCTATGAACCCTTATGGCTGTGGAGCTAGACCAGCATCCAGCCAAGCATTTTTATCAGTGATGTAATCATCCAATTTATAATATGCTCGGCTGCATAGTGTGCGTTTAATATAGGACTTAAATTTTGTCTCATTAAGTTGAACAATGTGGGGAGGTATTTTATTGTAACACTTTAGACAGAACCCCATGAAAGAAGAATCTACTTTAGCCAGCCTGAAACCTGGTTGAACTAGTTGGTCCCTGTTTCTAGTACTATAGTTATGTCTGTCACTTCTTTTACCAAAAAGATGCAGATTTTTTCTAGCGTACATAATGTTTTCATAAATGTATTGACAAGGTACCGTCATTATGTTAATTTCCTTAAACAGTTCCCTTAGAGAATCGCGCATACGTAGATTGTAAATGGCTCTGATTGCTCTTTTCTGCAGAATAAAGATAGAATCGATGTCTGCAGCTCGCCCCCAAAGTAAAATACCGTAAGACATAATACTATGAAAGTAACTAAAATAGACCAGTCTCGCGGTATCCACATCAGTAAATTGCCGGATCTTTCTGACAGCATATGCTGCCGAACTTAGTCGTCCTGCGAGAGATGTTAAATGAGGACCCCATTGTAGCCTTGAGTCGAGCGTGATTCCCAGGAAAACAGTTTCATCAACGAATTCCAGTTTCTCTTTATTCAATACTATATCGCAATCACTACTTTTGACATTAGGTAAAGCAAATCTGATGCATTTCGTTTTTTTTCCATTTAATACTAAGTTATTGGCTGTGAACCAATTTTCGACCTGAAGTAAGGCGTTATTTACATGTCGAGATTATTAGCCCGTCTATTTATCTTAAAAATTAAAGAGGTGTCATCGGCAAATAACACCATTTGTGGTTGGTTTTTGAATAAACGGGGAAGATCATTAATATAAACTAAAAAGAGGAAAGGACCTAATATTGACCCTTGTGGGACTCCCATTTCTACTTTTAAACCATATGAATTCACCCCATTTATTTGAACTTGCTGCTGTCTGTCATACAGATAAGATTTTATTAAACTAAGCGCAAGTTTACCCAGTCCGTAATGCTCAAGTTTCAAAAATGATGTAAGGAAGCATCTAAAACAAGTTCCCTACCAAACATAAGAAAATTAGGTGTAAATTCTGTAGCAAGATTTACACTATTATTTAAAGCTAATTGAACATTGGGCAAAAAACTTGACCAAGTCCTATGATCATCTTTAACAAAACACGATATGCAAGTTTCGATTGTTTTATTATATCTCTCAACAGGATTATTTTGAGGTGTATACAATGTGTTATAAAATATTTTAGTTATATTAAAACCTTTCAAGAATTCTACAAAATGTTTTGAAGTAAATTGAGTTCCATTGTCACAAACTACTATTTTTGGACAACCAAATTTAAGAAATATTTCTTTTTCAAAATGTTTACAAATTACTCCAGTAGTTGCATTAATCATTGGAAAGAACCAGCAATATTTAGTAAAAACATCTACAACTGAAAGTATGTATTTATGACCAGAATAAGTTTTAGGTAAAATACCTATTATATCTACTGAAAGCATAAGCATGGGGCGATCAACCTTTTTAGGATTAATCATCGTACCAAAAGGAGGAGAAGTAGTATGTTTGTAAGCTTTACAAGTATCCCAAGACAAAATGTATTGGTGAACATCATTAAACATACCTTTCCAAAAATAATGTTGTTTTAATTTCTTTAAAGTTTTATGAATACCTAAATGACCTGAATTTACATCATCATGATTTGACCTAATAGTATCTAAGATATTCTCTTTAGGAATAACTATCTTCCAGTCTAAAAGACTATGAGGGTTAAATTTATTTTTACAATATTTATACAAAGTGTTATTTTCGACTCTAAAATTCTTATACTTTCTAGGAGATTTCTGGCATTGAATAAATATTTTTCTATACCAAGGATCAATAATATCATCATCAGGGGAGACTAAACTATCCTGAGTGGTTATAGCTGTGACTTCTATACGAGATAAAGCATCTGGAACT
The DNA here is from genome assembly GCA_947361185.1 of Charanyca ferruginea. Classification (NCBI taxonomy): domain Eukaryota; kingdom Metazoa; phylum Arthropoda; class Insecta; order Lepidoptera; family Noctuidae; genus Charanyca; species Charanyca ferruginea. Next base: position 5,856,038 of record OX376080.1, on the reverse strand, counting down.
AAATGTAATGAACCTTTTTTATGAATAATATCAAAAGTAAATTGAGAAATTCTAGCAGCCCAACGAGCTAAGCGTCCACTAGGATTATTGAGACCTAGGAGCCATTTCAAACAAGCGTGGTCAGTAATAACAGTAAACTTCATTCCTTCAATATAAGGTCTAAAATGTTCTATGGAATCTAAAATAGCTAATAATTCGCGTTCTGTGGTACTATAATTTCTTTCACATTTATTAAGTGATCTAGAATAAAAAGCAATGGGATGTTGATCTCCATTATCATCTTCTTGACTCAAAACACTACCTATGCCCACAGAGCTGGCATCACAATGCAAAAAGAAAGGTTTTTCAAAATTAGGACATTGCAAAACAGGGGAAGTTATTAAAGAATGTTTTAATTCTTGAAATGCATTTTCAGCTTCGTCATTCCAAGTAAGTGACTTCTTAGAATTTTTACTACCTGCTGTCAATTTAGTTAAAGGAGAAGCAATATCAGCAAATTTACAAATGAATCTACGATAATAAGAACATAAACCAAGGAAACTGCGAAGTTGTTTTACCGTTTCTGGGCGTGGGAAATTTTCTATTGTCTCTAATTTAGAAGGATCAGTATGTAAACCATTACTGTCAACAATGAAACCAAGATAGCGAAGTCTGTCCTTGCAAAAATTACACTTTTTTAAATTTACAGTTAAACCTGCCTCTTTTAATATACTATGAATTTTATGCAACTGTGCTATATGGCTATTAAAATCAGAATTAATACAAATTAAGTCATCTAAATAACAGAATACAGAATTATCATACTCTGGACCAAAAAGTTTATCTACTAGTCTCTGCAACTCAGCTGGTGCATTTGTGAGACCAAATGGCATGCGAACAAATTCGTACAGACCTTTTCCAGGTACTACAAAAGCAGTTTTTTCGCGGGAGGATTTTTCAAGTGCAATTTGCAAAAATGCTTTAGAGAGATCTATAGTACTAATATATCTAGCACCTCTAAGGTTGTCTAATATTCTAGAAGTATAAGGAAGGGGATAAGAATCTTTAATAGTAACAGAATTTAAACGTCTTGAATCTAAACACAATCTAGTACCTCCATCTTTCTTTTCTACCGCCAATACGGGTGAACACCAAGGAGACTTAGAGGGTTGAATAATACCTTCTCCTAATAAAACTTCTACTTCATCAAAAAGTTCCTTTTGTTTAGCAGGACTCAGAGGCCAATATCTCTGTTTAAAAGGTTCACTAGTAACGTTAATTTTATGTTCAACTAAATGAGTAAGACCTAAACCTCTTTTCTCATAAGAAATATCTTCAAACAAAGCAATAATATTATCTAATTTTTGTTTCTCAGAAGGAGAAAGTTCAGAAATAGAGGTAATTGAACAAACTTGTTTATTATTTTCTGGAACAAGTATAATGTTCTTCCACAATTCTTCAGCTAAATGAAATTTAATCCAAAAGTCAAAACCTAAAATAATTAATGGATCAAAAGAAGGAATAATTAAAAACTCTACGGATTTAGTTATATTATCACAAGTTACTGGCAAATCCATGGCACCAATAATTCTCCGGGCGGAGCCATCCGCAGTGCAAGCAGCGCCACTAATAGGTCTAATTTTATAACCCAACTGTAAAAATCGTTCATGTGTATTTGAGCCTAAAATGCATTTATCGGAACCACTGTCCAACAATCCTGAAAAAATTTGATTACCAACAAAAAAAGTTAAAAATGGTCTAGCATCATTCTGTTTTGTAAATAGAATAGGAGCCGAACGATAAATATTAAAAAAGGTTTTTAAATAATCTAACCAGTTGGAAAATTCTTTGTCACGGGCAACATCATCAGGCTTGTGACTTCTAACAATTTTTTCACCCATCGAGACGCTCGAAGTTTTATCAAAAACGTGGGCTCGATGCTGCCTAATCAGTTTTTTGACTCTTGCGAGTTTTTAGTATCCAAATTACAAACGTCACAAGTCTTAGAAGTGACCCCAGCTTTATGACACTTAAAACAAACAACACCTGGGATAGACTTGCAATTTCTATATAAATGTCCAGGTTTTTTGCATTTTAAACAAACTAAATCATTAGAAACGGCATTAGATTTAACAGAAGGTTTAAGGGATTCTTTAAAAGGTTTTCTATTGACAACAACTTCTAAGTCTTTTGCAAGTTCTAGAAATTGTTCGATTGAATCTATTTGTCTACGAAACAAAAAGGGTGTGTAAATTGGTAACATATTCTGTTGTATCACGTTAATTAAAGTGTAGTCAAATAAAGGTACTGAAGTACGACTAGCCATATCATAAATTTCCGTAATGAAATCAGGAAGCGACTCAGACTGTTTCTGTTTCCTGGTGCGGAGCTCATTTTCTAAAAAGTGATCAAAATTAGGTTTATCAAAGCGCTTTAAAAGTGCAAGCTTAAGTTCATGCCAAGAAGGAATATGAATTCGTATAGATCTAAACCATTTGAGTGCAATACCATCAAGCAAAAGTGTAAAAGAACCAACCAGCAAATTTTCGTTGTAATTTCTATAAAGAAAATATTCTTCAACTTGTGTAATAAAATCGCGAACACAAGTTCTACCATCATAAATTATTTTGCTCTTTTTCAAATCAGGCAGTTTAGTAAGAGGAGGAAAGTTTTTTCGAATGTTTTCGTTAACAAGCGCATTCAAGGAATTGAACGAAGGCAAAGCTCGAGCTGTAAAATCCGAAGACGAATGTGCGATTCCAGATTCAAAAGGATTGCCAACATCGGTGGCATTAGCCATCTCGTGACCTTTCTCAACAACATTAGCATCACCAGCAGTAGAAGCTTCGACCTCAACCGAATCCTGAGGCGGTGGAAACTGAACTCCCTTGTCCTCCATGACTAACGAGTAACAAGGCAAATAGCAATGAAAAGCAAGGACTGAACTTTAAAGAATTTCAAAATAAATCAAAGTTTGAAAAATAAAATTAAAGTTTGAGGTTATGTATGAAAATCAATGTGGTATTTCCATGAAAAATTGCTAAGTTATTTAACGTTAAAAAGTGCAATAATAACTCACAAAACGGCTTAAAATTAAATAAACTAGGTGCACAATAATGTACTTAATGTTTAAATTTAATTATTAACATAAAAAGTTAACTTAGATATGAATTATATCACTGTATGAGATTTAACAATAACACGGTCTACACTTAACAATTGTTGGTTTTGCTAAGGAAAAAACATGTTAAAAACACAAGAAAATAAACAAATTATCCAATGTAAAACTAAAACATTGTTTGCAAAATACAATACCAAACTAAGTTACAACTTATGAGTCTAATTATTCAAAGTTTATAAACTAGATCAATTACAATGTAAAAACAATATGAAATACAATATGAATACTAAATATTGTAAACAATAGACTCATTAGTTAAAATATAAATGAATTTAGTGTGCAATACTGACTGTACTCACCGTACAAACCATGCTTCAGTCCCTGTTCTAGTGCGACAATTGTAATAAAAAAATTAAAGGGGTCTAGATTTATTTAACTAACTAACAAACTATGTGTGTGATTCTAAAGTTGAGAAGTTAGGGAGCTCAAAATTAAACAAAAATAACTAAAAGGAACAAGATTCGGGCGCCAGAGCTCACTAGGTAATTTAAAACAAAGGGAATCCGGGATAGCTAAAAGGTAAAGGACAGGACTTCTAGTCTAGGTCGGAGATTTCTGAAATTAAGCTGCAAATTCTTTAACAATAGCTCATTTATTTCTATCGCAGGCAGTAGGGCGAACACAATAATAGAAAATTCCTTTCTTTTGAAGGGCAAGTTGTTTTATAACTATTAAATGCTATAACTAGAGTTTATGTTTAAGTTGTCAGTATTGCACGTTTTTAAGTGGAAACTACGAGAAAGAATTTAAGTTAACATACCACAGGCTTCGAGAAAAACTTATTTAAATTAAACCTGATTGGAGACACGAGGTGAAGCGCATCAGCTCATCCATGATGAAGTTAAATTTTAAGATGAAAAAAAATCCAAAATATAAGTAAGAACGCCTTTGGGGCTGAAAACAAAACGATTTCCTTAGTTAGATAAACCCACGCGTCGAGCAAAATGGCGACGAGATAAATCGGGAATTGTAAATTACTCACCGTTCTTAACGAAAACTAAAACAATGCCAATCACTCGTGCTATGGGCACACTCAATACGCGATGGCGATATAGGAGCTGAAACAATGGAAAATCGACGAGGGTTAGGACACATGACCTCAAGTTTATTGTCAGGTCATGGCGAGGAAAATTCAACCAGCAAAATACTCACGATTTCCCAAAATATTACCGTTGCACGGCTGCTGACATCACTACCAAGGGGTTCCAAGCAGGGGTGGACCCTTAAAATATTCCAATCTAATGATTGGCACGGAATAGAATTTTATTCGTGCTTCATCTTGGTGACTTCGGTCGGAAAGTGAAGGCTACATATCCCAAACCGGAAACGTCAAAATAATCTGACAGCCGGGGAAATAAGGTCCAACTGTCAAACTGATGGTCTATGGTTTTATCGATTACTCTACTAAATCCTAGCCAATCTATCAAATATCTAAAGTGTGTGTACTGCATTACCGTGAAAACTTCCAAAAAATGACGAGAGAGGTCGACACTATGTAGCGAGTAGAAAATACTCGTTACAAGTTATAGTCAAATGTTGTATGTTTTCTTCTTTACAATACTCAGCAAACTCATGGCTGGTGAATGCAGTGCCCCTGTCGGTTATAATTCTTCGTGGGTTTCCGAAGGTCTGCTGGTGGATCTCTAGCTTGTTTAGCGTTTCCCTACTGGAAGTAGATTTGGTTGGAAACAGCCACACAAATTTGGTAAATGCGTCCACTATTGTCAGTATGTAGTTGTACTGTTTACTTGTCTGGGTCAGTGGTCCCACATGATCTAGGTGGATAGTGTCCAACGGAATACTTTCTTTCTCAATAGGGTGTAGAAATCCTTCTTGTTTCCCTTCTTTCTTCGTAGCCAGCAAGCATGGGATGCATGTTATAATGAAATCTTCTATTTTCTTGTCTAGTCCCTTTATGTAATATTCCTTATCAATTATTTCTTTCATCTTCTTTTTTGAAAAATGGCCCTTACTATGTACTCTCTTCAATATTTCTTTTTCCATAGCTTTAGGTATCACAAGCAATTTCTTATCTTCCTTGTAGAGTAGACCATTTTCTAGCCAGTAATCTTGGTATGATTTATCTTTTAATACTTCTTTTATAGCCAACAGCCCCTCATCTTGATTTTGCGCTTGTTTCACCATATCATGTAAAGTTGTTACTCCCACATATGGATAACGGCTTAATGCGTCTGCATGTCTCATTCTTGATCCTGATCTGTGTTCAATTTCAAAGTCATACTCACTGAGAAATAGTACCCACCGTGCCACTTTTGCGGTTAGATCTTTTTTCTTCAATGTCATTTGAAATGCCTTACAGTCAGTTACGATTTTAAAATGTATTCCATACAGGTAGTGCCGGAACTTTTTCACACCTTCGATTATCGCTAGCGCTTCGAGCTCATAGCTACTATACCTACTCTGGGCGTCGTTTGTTTTGCAACTCATGTAATGGACAGGGTGAAGTCCTGTGTCTGGCCAATGTTGCATGAGAATGGCAGAGTATGCCACACTGGAGGCATCTGTGTGCAATTCAGTCTTCAATTCTGGAACAAAAATCTTAAGTACAGGGCCTGAAGCCAGTTTCTTCTTTAATATTTGAAAGGCTTGCCTTTGTTCTTCCTCAAATATAAATTCTTTATCCTTCTTCAATAAATCTGTAAGGGGTTTGGCAATCAAAGCATAGCTTTCTATATATTTCCTAAAATATGATGTCAGGCCAACAAAACTATCTAGTTGTTTGACATCTCGTGGTTCTGGGTACTTGAGAACTGCATCAGTCTTCTCTGAACTTGGTTTTATTTCTCCGTCTCTCACAATATGGCCTAAGTATTCAATTTCCCTCTTGATCAGGTCAGCTTTTTTCCAGTTCATCTGCAGACCATATTCTGAAGCTACATTGAGTACCAACTGCAGTCTCTCAACTGCTTCAACTTCGTCCTTAGCTGTAATGACAATGTCATCGATGAAAATCATCATAATTCCTTGGGAGATTAATTCCCTAAATATAATACTAACATACCGCATAAAGTACTTTGGGCAAATGGACAGACCAAACGGAGCCCTAAGAAATTCAAATTGCCCATGATGTGTGACAAAAGATGTGTACTGAATAGACTCCTCTGAAATTTTCAAATGAAAGAATCCATTTTTTAGGTCCAGCACGCTGAACACTTTCGCCCCACACAGCTTATCGATCATGTCATCTATGACTGGCAAAGGAAATTCATCCTTCACAATTTTTTTGTTCAACAACCTGTAATCTACACAGATTCTGACTGTACCATCCTTCTTCCTGACTAGTACCAAAGGACTTGAGTATTCTGAAAAACTTACCCTCACTATGCCGGTGTCAAGCCACTCCTTTACCTGTTCTTCAACCAATTTTTGCTCAACTAAAGACAAACGTCGTGGTCTCTGGTTGACAGGTACATCGTCTTTGAGAGTGATCCTTAACTGGATTGGTGCTTCTTTCACTTGCACTGGATTGTAACCTTGAATACTCAGCAACACCTTTTGTTTTACAGCTGGATCAAGTATGTGCTCAATGTCAACCATTGTGTCTGAAAAATAAGAAAATTTAGACATCCATTCATCTCTTTTAGGCAATAGCATCACTTTGTCCCCGTTCATAATCATGGTAATATGCTTTAACAATTCTTGACCTACAATCAGATTAAATGGCATAACCTCCCTACTTACAACATGAAACAATAAATCAATAAACTCTATGCCGTCAATTATGATGTTAGTAACCACTTTTCCTAAAGATTTCACTTTTGCTTGTCCAAGTCCCGTGAGCGTTAACTCATCTTTATTTATTTCCGCACCGATCGCGACACAACACTGGTAAGACATGAGGTTAACGTCACTCCCTGAGTCTACTAACGCGTTCATTATTATTTGCTTGATCATCACACTTTTCATCGGCTTTCCATTATTTTCTTTATTTTGAACTTGCATCGTAACCTCGAATTCAGCAGACTGGTCTGTCAACACCGTGACGCCTGTCAGTCCTGTCACTGTCATCACGCTGTCACTGTCATCGGCGCCCTCTGTCGCCGCCATGTTGTTGAAGTGAGACTGCTGCTTTACCGACCGACTGACCGCAGCGCCCCCGCCGCTTGTCAACGTAACTTTCTGAGTTTTGAGGGAGGACTGCTTCGATGTCTGTGGTGACGATGACGTAGCTTCCGATTTGTAGCCGCTTCTGTCTTCGGTACAACTACTCCCAATATGACCGTATTTATTGCAACGGAAACATTTTATGCCGTTCGGACACGAACTCGCCACATGATTCCGGTCACCGCAATTATAACACCTTTGACGTTGAGATCGCTTCTCACCTTTTTCTTCCTTTCTTTTCCCACCTGTATCGTCGGTTGCCATGACTGTTCTAGACTTCTGTACCTTACTTTTAATTTTCTCGTACAGCATGTGCTTCTCTTTCAGCGCTGGATATGTGACAGATCCATATAATATGGCCTTGTTTGTCTCATAGTCGGGTATTCCATCTATGACATATTGCACTGACACATAGTCGGGGAATTTCGCCCTGCGACCTAGCTCCTTCATAACTAACATGTACTGATAGTAAGTTTCATCCTTACGTTTTTTCCGTGCCGCCATAATTTCATGCATCTCCTTTACATTAACAGAGTCTGGGAACTCTTTCTGTACCGCCGTCTTTAGTTCCTCATAAGTTTTGTAAGTTTTTTCACCCTTCAACCACAGGGCCGCCGTGCCCACGAGGGATCTTCGAGCGAATATTAACTTCTGCTGATTTGTCCATTGAAATATTTCGGCGTTATCCTCAAGATCTTGTGCCCACTTCGACGATGACATTGTTTTATCGTCGCCGCTAAATTTGGAGATACCATCCATGCACAACGCCGCCATTGGCAACTCGGCGCCGCCGCCGCCGCTATTCTTACTCGGACTTCCGTCAGCCATCGTGTGTGTTTTTTTTGTTTCTTCGTTTTGCACAGCCTAGTTTCGTCGTTTGCGCTGCTGCCGTCGTTTGATTTTACGTACGTCGTGAACCAGTTGCACCTCACTGCCGCCATGCACGTTGACGCGTCTTTTTTGAAAATTTTTTGAAAAATCGGCGTCTTCCGATCGTTCGTTCGTCAACACTGAACTTCTTTGACCCTATCCCGGACGAGCCCCCAATTTTGTGGGATAAAGGTCAAAGAAATAAAATAAATCGCTGGTTTATAATGATACTTGTATTATTCACTCTGTTCGTCGTCCGTCCTAATCTCAAGTAATCCCTACTCCTTTCATTAGTTTTTCATTCCTGTCAAGTGTCAACTGTCAATCTGCATCTGTCATCCGTCACCTTTCACTCGCACGTACTTTCCCTCTCGTTCCTTCCTTTTACGTTCCGTTCCCACACAAATGAATAAAATTGAGTGTCTGTTTGTTGTTGTTATTATATCAAAAACACAATGAGCAAACGGGCGCTGCCAGTAGAGAATGGTCAACTCTTAACTGCCATGGTTTTTATCTTGATTATTTTTTATGTTTTGTATTTCTAGATTACCTTCATTGTTTTCACATATAGAAGCAACAAGAATAATGTAAGCAGTATTTTGTAAAAACCTGATTTTAAAAGAGTGTCCGTGGAGTTTCTTGCTCGTTCTTCTCCATAGAGACCTACCTTCGTTTTGGAACGAGCAACTAGCTTCAACTTTCTGACTAACTGACCGACTCCTTGACAATTTAAAAGTGCCTGTAAATGAAATATTTTAATTTAAGCATTTATTTTAATTTTAATTGAAATAAATGCTTTGACTTTGACAATGTATAAAAACCTGTCTGTCGATGTCTCTGTCTGTCGGTTTGTTCCAATCAGCTAAAACGGCTGGACCGATTTTGATGTGACTTTCACTGGCAGTTAGCTGATATTGTAAAGAGTAAAAAAAAATTTAAACTAAGCTGATAACCGACAATCACGCGGATAAAGTCGCGGGCATCAGCTAGTCTGGTAATATTACTTACTGTATGTAATCATTGACACTGTATTTTATAAATACATTGTAAATGCACAAAGTTTTACTAACTTGACTCAATCAGTACTAGAAAAAATTAAATAAAGTGTATAAAAATCGAATGGACAATGATTTCAATGAGTGCGTGCGTATAACGTATAGTGTGAGTGTGACGACTCAGATACCTAATTTTGAGCGCGTTGAAAATGTAGTAACTGCGGATGAAATAGGTAGGTACATTTTTTTTTGGTATGACAGTAGGGTTGCTACCCGTACTTTATAATAAAGTATTGTACGTTATTCCGGGTAAACGTACTTTATACTTTATGAGCAGAATAAAGTACGTGAAAATACTTTATTTTACCTATTTGGACTTTTCAAAGGTTTTATTCAAAAAAAGAAACAATAATGTAACTGTTTTATTAACTGACTTCAAAAAAAGAAGTTTTCACACTTACCTACATTTGTTTTATGTGTGAGCACGCATAACTGTTTACAGTGTAGTCTCATTTCGATAATTCTTTTTTTAATAGATAGTGTATATCTCAAAAGTAAGTCCCACGAAACGCATCTCTTAATTTTAAAATTAAGAGATGCGTTTCTTAATTAATTTGAATGATAAGAAGTTTGGCACTAAAAAGCGAAAATAAACAGTTTTAACAAAAAGACAACGCTTTCATACATGAAAAAGTTAAAAAATAATTTTAATTTCGGAAGTCGGTGGCAATACAAAATTACAAACAGAACCAAAGTTGAAAGTTATTTTTTGTACAAAAGTTTTTAATTGTAGAATGGATCGCATCGATAAACCTTGCTCCATAAATAATACTTTATTCGCAGGTGCTGTACCTACTTTATTTTTTTACCTTAGAAAGCCAAATATACTTTATTTGCTTCATAAAAAGGTGGCAACCCTATGACAGCTTAGTACTTTTTGTTAGATAGGTGAGAATGTGAGAACTCTCAGAAAAATTAATGGTTGGTTTTGAAAAAATCTGGGCAAAGCTGTAGGTACGGTTTTTTTACGGTACCTATAGTGATGTATAGATTTAATGTAGCTTTACTGCGGACGAAATAGGTACATTTATTTTTAGGTACACACGGCACACATCAAGCTATACAATTCCAGTATAAGCTGATCTCGCCTTGTATAGAATTTCCTTACAATGAGAGGTCAGCTTAAACTAGAAATGCATAGCTTGATGTGTAGCCGTGCGTACGACAGCTTAGTACCTACTTTTTGTTAGATTGGTGAGAATGGGAGAACCTAACAAAGAAAAATTAATGGTTTTGCTAGATTCTTTATTTTATAACAGTCTTTAGGTATAGTACAGACGCCAGCACATCAAAAAATACCCACTGTCTAAAAAAATCTCAATTGAATATGAACCTTAATATTGTTTTGTCATAAAGTAAAAAAATTGTCAATGAAACGACATGTTTCATAATGGGCCCAGTCTATGTACAAAACTTCAAAAAAAGAGAAAAATCCGTAGAATCCGGGAAAAATACAGACAGTTCATTTTTAATTAATACTGTTGTGGTAGTAAATTGATATTTAACTGTTATTTTTTATGGATTTTCAACATGGCGTCACTCAGATTTAGCTTCTCTATAAAACATAGATCGACCATTGATCATAGAAAGAGAACTGTCAGCTGTCAGTGTCACAACAGTGTCACTTTCGTATATATGTTCTGTGCTTTCGTATTGTTTTTTTTTCTAGTTTCAGGAGTTATTGTTAACAACCGCCCTTTCGTTTTTGAATTTAACATCGTTTCTTTCCCATCTGTTTACCTGGCTATCCACAAACCGACGCAGAAAATCTGAATTATAAATGTCAAACCTCATTAATCAATCAAAATGACAGCTAACCGCCATGACTGTTTTATTGTTGTGTGTTGCAATTTCAAGTGCAATTTCTTGTGTTTTACCTGCACACAAAGCCATTTTAAAGCAATTGGACAGTTGAAAACTATTTAAAATGTGTTTTCCTATCTGCAAGTATGGTGTACAAGGACTGGGCCCAGGCTCCATACATTTTGAAACAACTCCTTTCACAGATTGATATATAAGTAAGTAGCTTGATGTGGCCTCTGTACGTCTTATTGTTGGATTGGTGCTTAGAATAAAGTCATAATTATTTTGTAGGTATTTAAAGGATGAATTCTTAAGGTGCGTACGGATTAGAGGCAGCCTCGCCTGAGACACGGCTCGTCCTGTTGCCTCAAGTGCGTACGCGCCTCAGCCCGAGGCGTGCCTCCACGAGCCGTGCGTGGCGAGGCTGCGCACCCCGAGACTGCCTCTAATCGGTACGCACCTTTAGCTTGGCGCCGACGCTTTTGCTTTTTTTTTACGGTTCCGTGCCGAAAGGGTAAAACGGGGCCCCTATTACTAATTAGGGTTCCATACCCAAAGGGTAATAACGGAACCCTATTACTAAAACTCCACTGTCCGTCTGGCTGTCTGTCACCAGGCCGTATCTCATGAACCGTGATAGCTGGACTGTTAAAATTTTCACAGATGATGTATTTCTGTTGCTGCTATAATAACAAAGTTACAACAACAAAAACAGAATAAAATAAATATTTAAGGGGGTATCCCATACGATAAAATAAATGTTTTAATAATAGTTAGTGTCTAAAATTTTCATAGACAATAGTACGGAACCCTTTGTGCGCGAGTCCGACTCGCACTTGGCCAGTTTGGCACTTTGACACGTGGCAAATAAAAGGTTAAAAAAAGGTCCTTGAAACCACTAAACGTAAATTAGTACCTACCAGTTGTGGAGGGACTACGGGACTAATTGAGTAAAACGCCATCTATTGCAAAGAGTTCTAAACAAAGTTACTATCAGATTGTTATAGGTAAAATGCTTCATTTATATTTTTTGTTGAAAATACGTGTTTTGTGAGTGTAGTGAGATAAACCAACATTAAACAATGAAGTTTTGATTTTTACTTATTCTTACTTCAGCCAAAATCTGCCATTAAACACTTTTTAGTGATTGTTAATATCAGACTGGTTACCTATGCTGCCATCTATGATTTTTTTTTCATGACTAATTATAATTTGTTCGAGTTGAGACCCCATGACCGAGGTCAATGATGGCTAAAAGTCCAAATAAATAGTTTTTTTTTATTGGAACTGGACCCGTATTCGAATCCTGTATTGTATAAAAAAAAATCGGTCAAGTGCGAGTCGGTCTCGCCCACCGAGGGTTCCGTATAAATTTATAGGTAGATACATATCTATACTTCCATACTAATCCACACTTTAGTAGCTGTATTATAAATGTGAAAATAACTCTGTCTGTTACGCTTTCACGATAAAACAGCTAAACCGATTTTGATGAAATTTGGTATAAAAAGCTTTTTATTTTTCGCTTTTTAGTACCTCCTTAGCATCCAAATCCATTAAAAACGGCAACACAGTCAAAACTAAGATTGAAAGTACAAAGTTGGAGAAAATTAAAACGTCATCCATGTATATTTTTTTGCTTGCTGTCGATTTTTTCAAAAAGTGCTGAATCAATTTCGATAAAATTTATATGGGACCACCCCTGAGGCATATCCTATCCATCAAAAAAGAATTTTCTAATAATATGACAGGGGGGGTGGAGTGGTTCGCGTCCGTAGGAAGAATACCTGAAGAAAACCCTACACGTGCCCCTCGGGTGGTGCTAAACGAACCTCAACGCCGAGTCTCGGGCGGCGATCAAATAACCCGACAATACTGGCCTAACCAGCCAGACAACAGTGGGTGTTAGGAAATGAATACTCACACCCGCAACCGCTACCCAGCGATCGGGAGTCTTGGCTTAATTGCCCGGGCTGAGAGGAAGAAAACCTCTATAAAACAATCACCCTAATTCCACGGTGGGACACGTGCCAATGGAATGCATGACTGGTGGGAGATCAGTATCGAGCGCCAACCTCGGCGGACATGGCTAACGTCGTTGAAGATCGCCTTCTTGGAGGAATGGGCGTCACCCTTCAAGTGACCTTTTATATCGACCCTACTCGTGGGAACAAAATGAATATGAATAATGAAAATGAAAACCAAAACCAAAAAAAACCGAAGATGACACAACAAGTACTCCAAAAAAGCATGTTTGCACGTGCAAGGAGCCACTCACTTGGAACTTTACCAATTGAAACACCAAAACAAACAAGTCCAAATGATAAGGTGCATGTGGAATCGAATACATCTGATACGAATGATGCCCAAGCTAAAAAAAATCAACCCTGGCAAAACGATCAGGTGCCTATGAAAAGGAAAGCGGAATGTAGTCCTGAAAGGACAAAGAAAAATACTAAAGTAAATAAGACAACATATGCAGTAACAACAGAAAACAGATTCCAAATCTTAGAGTCAGCAAGTCACGACGAACCCAGTCAACAACCTAAGGAGCCTAAACCGCCTAAACCGCCAAAGCCGGAACCCATATTTGTCACGGGAGTTATAGACATAACGACATTAAAAAAACTCCTCTCCTCAATTGTAAATACCGACAAATATACTATGACAACTCTAAGGTCAGGACACATAGTTAAAATAATGCCTGGTGACGTAGACACGTACAAAAACATAAGAGCTAACTTTATAGAAAATAATGTTAGCCATTACACATACAAACTTAAAAGTGAAAGAGCCTACAGAGTAGTATTACGTGGTCTTCACTCATCAGAAGACACCGAACTAATAAAAAAAGAGCTCTTCGAACTTGGGCATGAAGTACGGCACATCACAAATGTACAACATAAAAACACAAAACAACCGCTACCCTTATTCTATGTAGATCTTGAGCCTAAACACAATAACAAAGAAATTTTCAAAATCAACAGAGTGAATTACGTAAAAGTTTCATTTGAAGCACCATACAAAAAGCTAGACATTTTGCAGTGTAAAAGATGTCAAAGATTTGGACATGCAAAAAACCAGTGCAACAGACCATTCAGATGTGTAAAATGCGGGGAAGAACACTCAACAACAAGCTGTTTAAAAAGACCGGACACCGAGGCAACTTGTGCCAACTGCCAACAAAAACATCCAGCAAGTTACAAAGGCTGCACAAAGTACAAACAATACAAAGACTTACTTTCGAAAAACAAGACAGGAAAGGGCAAAGAAACTAATGGAAACACAAACAACATAACGCAAAACCAATACATCATCACTTAAGTGACGTCACGGTCGGTCCACGGAACGAATCAGCTGTTCGTGTTTTTATCACAAGAATATTAAAACAGTTTACTATTTCGCGCAAAGTTCGTGTAAACCGGTTCTAATAAGTGTCCTCAGCGTGCGTGAGTGTTTACAAAAAAAGCCCAGTGATTTAAAAACATATACTGTAATAAATAACTCACATAGTACAAATTATTATTCTCAACTTGAGGTTACTTAAAATTTTATGTGCCACTAGTACCTCCTTAAGTGTGATTTAAGTGACCGGTGTCAATGATCTTTGAACAGTAGATCTGTCAGTCGGCTCAATAATATACTTTCGCAAGTTGCGACATCTACCGCCGTGAAGTTACTTGGGAGGTTGCGCCATCTATTGCAAACCAGCCGTACTACGATAGCCACGATGGTGAAGTGCGCAGCATGCGGCAAGTTCCTGCCTTCAAAAGGGGGCGCCACTTGTAGTAACTACGCCTGCCATAATAGATACCACCTGGCATGTTTGATGGTATCAGAGAGTACTGCGATAAGTCATAACTGGCTGTGCCCCGACTGCAAGAAAAAACTGCCAAGGGGGGATAACAGTGCCACACCAGTTAAAGACTTGGGTAGTGGTCCCTCTCAAGTCACGGTAATAGCGGTTCCCCCTGTGGATGGGTCTTCACAGGGCGCCGTCATTAATCCACCTGTAGCGCCGGTTTCTGCACAGGGCGCAGTGGCCGAGCCCCTTGTTGTGGCGAGCAAGATGTCGTCGAGAACCGGGAGTGAACAAGGCACAGATAGTGAGCCCTCGCCTGAAGCGCAGCTGACTCTTCGGGAGGAAATCAGGCTCTTCAGGTCTGAGTTGCGGGAGGTCAGGGACGAGATGAGGGAATTTCGTCGCGAGATGGCCGGTCTGCACTCATCGCTGGGGGCCTGTACCGAGCGCGTGGACGCCCTCGAGGCTAGAATCGAGGCGCTAGAGTGTAGGCAGGGTGCTGCGCAGCCTGACATCAAGGTTAACCAGCTGGAACACCTGGTCACCCAGTTGCAGCTCGAGATCAACGACCGCGACCAGGAACTGCTTAGCTCCGACCTCGAGGTAGCGAACGCGAACGTGATACACACTGTCGGGCTGGTGGCGGCTAAACTTGGCGTGACTCTCGAGGAACGCGACATAGTGTTCGCGCAGCGGGTGGGCTTGCGAGCCGACCGCGAGGCGCAGGCGGCGGGCGGCGGCGGGAGCGGTGGGGCGAGTCCAGCGGGCGGAGCGGCGGCGGGCGCGCGCGCGCGGCGCATCGTGGTGCGTTTGGCGCGCCGCGCGACGCGCGACGAGCTGCTGCAGAGCGCGCGTGTGCGCCGCGGCGCCACCACTGCGGACCTCGGGCTACCCGGGCCGTCTCGTCGCTTCTTCCTCAACGAGAGGCTCACTAAGACCAACAAGTACCTGTTCTACAGGGTACGTGAAGCTGGGAGCCGTCTTGGATGGAGATACACGTGGACGAGGTTCGGGCGTATTCTTGCCAAGCAGGGTGATGGCAAGCCCACTCACTGCATCCGCTCGGAGGAGGACATCTCTCGGGTTTTTGGTCTGGAAGTATCGCCTGAAAATGTTGTGTAGACTTCTTGACCCTTGCATGTATAGCTGTTTAGGCTACAATGTACTTGGTAATTTTCTTTGTTATTGTTTGAGTTTTTTGTGTGCGAGACCGGCAATCTTCCTGTCTCAATGTAATGCAGTACTTTTTTTTAGCCAAGTTGCCCGAATAATCATTGATTATATACAAAATTTCCTATCACTATCACTTCTATTTTTACGGATCAGCTATTGTCATTTATATACATTACAAACTATATATACATATATAATATTTACAATACTCTACCCATCTTTACAAACTTCACTTATTAATACTTATCACAATTATTATACATGGTTATATACATTAAATATTATGCTTTATTTTATTCTACAAACTATATTTCATATTATTATACATATAAATCACACTATTTACATACAACTTAATTACCAAAAATGAATAAAACTAAAAACTTAAGAGTTGGACTATTCAATGCAGGGTCACTAGGCACGCGACAGGATGAGTTTGTGGTGGCTATGAGTAACCTATCAGTTGACATCATGGCAATAAATGAGACCTGGCTCAGGCAGGGAGAGGAGGGTCGCGCGCCGAGGGTACCGAACTACCAGCTGCGGCACGTGCCGCGCCCCGACGCCGTGCGCGGCGGCCGCGGGGGCGGCGTCGGCTTCTACGTGCGCCGCGGAGTCCGCGTGCGCGCCGCGCCGCACCCGCCCGCGCCGCAGGTCGAGCAGATGTGGCTCAGAATGAGCATCAATGCACACTCGATCATCATCGGTACTGCATACAGGCCACCGTGGCTGGATGTGAACGTATTTCTTGATGCGATTACCGATTCCCTTGCCTCCTTTGCCAGCGCGGACAAGGTTGTCTTACTTGGTGACTTCAATATTGACATCCTAAATATAAATGATAACAAAACCAAATTACTTAAAACATTTTTAAATTACTGCAACCTTAATCAAATTATACAAGAGCCAACACACTTTACCGATCATAGTCAAACTTTAATTGACGTGGTATGTACCAATGCCCGAGTGTGTGGGGTGTCAGTGTCACACATACCGGAGCTCGGTAATCATGCAATTATTTCGGTTGATTTGAACTTTAAAATAGAGAAGCCTACTCCAAAATGGGTTACATACAGGCCGCTTAAAGACATCTTGCCTGAATTCTTTAATAAAGATTTATACAAAATGGACTGGGAATATATAGAAAGTCTTGATGATGTGGACACAATGGTGATGACATTTAATAATTATATTACTACACTATTTGACTTACATGCACCCCTTAAAAGAGTTTTAATAAAAGAAAAATCTTGCCCATGGATAACTGATACTGTTAAAGATATGATGAGGCTGCGTGACAAGTGCCATACTAAGTACAAAGCTACTCAATCAGAGCGCCTCATAAAGTCCTACAAAGAACTTAAATATCTGGTTAGAGCAGCCTTACATAGCGAGAAATGTGCATACTTTAAGAACTACATAAACAAAAATATTAAACAACCTAAGAAATTGTGTAAAAATCTCAAGTCAACTATAGACATTGCACGAAAATCAGAAAACAGGTTGCCCTATTTTTGCAATGACCCAGAAACTATAAATCAGCACTTTTTGGATGTACCTGGCACGGGAAATGTTGCGGCTACAGATTTAACATACTTTGAGCAACACAGACATAGTAGTAGCAGTCATTTTCAGTTGGAGCAAGTTCATGAAGACGACGTGCTAAAGCTTCTGCGTGGTCTTAAGTCCAATGCTCAGGGTTCCGACCACATCTCTTTAGAAATGCTGATGATGACACTTCCTCGTACACTCGCGGTCATTACGACTATCATTAATAAATCGATTGCTACCTCTTCCTTCCCGAATCTGTGGAAAATGGCAATAGTTAGACCAATCCCAAAGGTACCTAATCCCACCAGTGTAAAAGACCTTCGCCCTATTAGCCTCTTGCCATGTCTCTCCAAAATTCTAGAGAAGGTAGTTTGTAACCAATTTAGATCATATTTAGAACGGAATAGTATTTTGCCAGAGTTTCAATCCGGTTTTCGCAAGCGGCACAGCACAGCAACAGCCCTACTAGATGTGGTTGGGAATATACTGGAGGCTAGAGACCAGGGTATGGGAACCCTGTTGGTCCTGCTGGACTTTTCCCGCGCTTTTGACTCTATAAATGTGTCATTGCTTCTCTCTAAGCTGTCTTACTATGGTTGCGATACAAATACAATTAAATGGTTTAGCAGTTACCTTAATAACCGTTCGCAACTTGTACAGTTGACGAGGGATAGTGATGGCGATATTGTGTCCTCCAACCTTAAGCGCGTGGATAGGGGTGTGCCACAGGGATCAATCTTGGGTCCGCTTTTGTTTATTTTATACAGTGCTGATATCACCAAATGTCTGGGCGATGCAAAGTTTCACCTCTATGCTGATGACTTGCAAATATACCTCCCCTTTCGTCCCCAGAACACCGTTGAAACTGTGAACAGAATGAACGAAATTTTGGAAAAGGTCTCTGACTGGTCAAAAAGAAATTCTCTGGTTCTTAATCCAAGTAAGTCCAAATTTATTGTGTTGGGTTCCAGGGAATTTCTTAACAAAATTTTGGCTTACAGATTGGATTTGAGCATAGATGATTGCAGCATGGAGCAGGTACAAGAAGCACGTAACCTGGGGGTAGTCTTTGACAGCCAACTGCATTTTGAGACCCATGTCATGGAAGCTGTACGTAACTGCTTCTACCGACTGAAACTCTTGTATCGTGTTCGCCCTTACATAAGTGTGGATATGCGTGTTATGTTATGTGAGTCACTTGTTTTATCCAAACTTAACTACGCTGACACTGTGTATGGGACGTGTATTCTCGGCAGAAGTGAGAAACTGATCCAACGAGTGCAGAATGCTTGTGCCAGGTTCTGTTATAATGTCCCTCCCAGATCCCACATCACTCCTTTTTTAAACAAGGGTAATTTGATGAGAATGTCAGCACGGAGAAAACTCCATCTGGCTACCCTGCTCTTTGGCGTAATTCTCACTAAAACACCGGTTTACCTACATAATAAGCTAGCTTGGTCGCGTGATGTAAACAAAATCAAAACCAGAGCGTCCACCTACCTTATGTTAACTGGAACGCATCGAACGGCTGCCTTTCGCGGTTGTTTCAAATTTGCTGCCACTCGCTGCTGGAACGATTTGCCACCTCCTTTTCGTGCTATAAAAACAGTCCATACCTTTAGTTTAAAATATAAAAAACACCTACTACAAAAACAAAAGGACTATAATAGCTGAAGTATTTTACCTTTGGTTTGCACGTAGCTGGGAATGCTGACCTCAGTGAAACTCGGCAGCGAGTGTCTTCTCTTCTTTTATTCCTTTTAATCATACAGATCACTGTATACCGCTTTATGTTATTAATAATACTTGTTGTTCGCTTTAACATAAGGAATAACTCTTTTTCGCTTTAAGAACTAAGACGACCCACTGACCAAATTCCCTGTCGTGATCCACACCACACATAAGAGATTACAGTACATAATTATTATACATGAAATTATCATAATACTACATACACATATTACACTTTTTTAGTTTTATTTGTTGTCAATTTGAGTCGTCGGTGTCCCTTTATTTGTCACAAACTCACAACCACAGAGTAATATAATAAACCTCTCACAACGCCAGCGGCATAGACAAACAATGTGGAAACACATTGGCCGATAGTTGCAACATTAAAAAAAAAAAAAAGGAAAAATGCTATATTATGTATTCACTTTTATTTATTTATTGTTTTAATAACTTTATATAATTAATAGTTATGTCGGGTTTACATATTACATATTTTTTACATAATGTTAGCTTGCATATTTTTGTAGATATTTATTATTACAACTTTTTTATTTATTTTTTACCTTAAGTCATGACTGTGACCGCCCGTGGCATCTCTGCAAGGCCCTGTCAGAATACCAGCGCTGCGACAATTCATGTCGTAGCATTGTGCTGAGACAGGAGCCTTTTTGGTCTCGTACAGGTTTCATAAGGCTTTTCTTTTTATGTTTTATTGTTTTATATAACCCTTTTTTATGTTGTGTTTACCTGTACGAGGTTACAAATAAACCATTTTTCTTTCTTTCTTTCTTTCTTCTTTCTTTCTAATACCGCAAAAACCCGACACAAACTGGACAAGAAAACCATCAAACTAAGAACTACAATCTCTTCAATCACTCGACACCAAATATCACATATGCACAAGTGACAAAACAAGGAAACAAAACAGGATCAATAACCGATATCAAGAACCCAAATAATTTCGGGGAAATACTAGACGCCATGTTCAACAAATTTCAAAACATAATAAATGTTATGTTAGACAACATGATGGATCGTATGATCCAATTATTCACAAGCCTTATAAAGCACCCCTAAACCTTAGAATAATCACCTGGAATGCCAACGGGCTGACAGAACGTCGCCAGGAACTTGAACTCTTCTTGAAACTTGAAAGAGTGGACGTGGCTTTAATCTCAGAAACAAGGTTCACACCAAAAACTCATTTCCGACTCAAAAATTACATGGTGTATACTACAAACCACCCTTCTGGTAATTCACATGGAGGAACCGCAATCATAATAAAAGAAAACATCAAACATTATCTTTTTGGGGAAACGAAAACTGAAAAGATTCAAGCAACTTCGGTCAGGATTCAAGATAACAAAACAGAAACAACAGTGTCTGCAATTTACTGCCCACCTAAGCATGTTATTACAAGTGATGAGTTCAAGACTTACTTCAACACACTAGGAAACAGATTTATTTGCGGTGGCGATTGGAACGCTAAACATGCTTTCTGGGGCTCGAGACTAACCTCGCCACGGGGACGACAACTCTATGTAGCTACGAACGACCTCAACCTTCATTGCGCTTCGCATGGTGTTCCTACATACTGGCCTGCGGACCCACAAAAAGTACCAGACCTATTAGACTTTTTCATAACCAAAAATATCTCGCTCAGACAAATGAACGTAGAAGAATGTACTGACCTGTCGTCAGACCATACACCAGTAATTATCAACGTTCACTATAAGGCCATACTAACTGAGTACCAACAAAGACTGTATAACCAGACAACAGATTGGGACAGATACAGAACCAAAATATCAGAATCAATTAACTTGAACTTGCCACTTGATAATGTAGATAGCGTTGAAACAGCTATCGAAACTCTCTGTAAGCTTATTCACTTAGCGGTCAAAGAATCTACGTCTTATCCGAGACCGAAAACAACACAAATTGCTCACTACCCAAAACTAATAAAGGATAAAGTAAATGAAAGAAGGCTGCTGCGGAAAAAATGGCATTCTACAAAATATCCCTGTGACAAAAAAGCCTTCAACAGGGCCTCTGAAGCACATGACCAGTCAAGCAGAAAACGAGCGTTTACAAAAACAATTAGCTGACCTTACTCCTACTATAGACACCAACTACTCTCTATGGAAGATAACAAAAAGGCTGAAACGACCGAAAGAACACATACCACCCATAAAAGCTCCTGATGGCAAGTGGGCAAAAACAGAACTTGAAAAGGCCCAAGTATACGCGGAATACCTACAAACTATCTTCAAACCCTTACCAAGCAAAAATCCTGAACACGTCAAGGAAGTCACCGAATATCGGGACGCACCACTGCAAATGAGTCTACCACTAAAAAGTGCTAGCCCCAACGAACTACGGAAAGAAATCCTAAAACTACAGAAGGGTAAAACACCTGGCTACGATTTAATCGACGCACAACTACTCAAGCAACTACCTAGAAAGGGCATAATTCACATTGCAGCCATCTATAATGCCTGTCTAAGACTAGCAGTTTACCCCGCCCAGTGGAAAATTGCGCAGGTTATAATGATACCCAAACCAGGCA
This sequence comes from Charanyca ferruginea, assembly GCA_947361185.1. Lineage (NCBI taxonomy): Eukaryota > Metazoa > Arthropoda > Insecta > Lepidoptera > Noctuidae > Charanyca > Charanyca ferruginea. The sequence continues at coordinate 5,834,199 of OX376080.1, read as the reverse complement.
AACCGCCCCACGATGTAAACTCTTACAGACCAATAAGCCTACTCCCTGTATTGGGTAAACTCTTCGAAAAAATACTGCTGAACAGGATGCGCCCCTATTTACCAGAAATTATTCCGCCACACCAGTTTGGCTTCCGAGAGCAACATGGAACTATCGAACAGATCCACCGTATTACGGATACAATAAGTCGTGCACTAGAATGCAAACAGTTCTGCTCTGCGGTCTTTCTTGATATTAGCCAGGCGTTCGACAGAGTGTGGCATGAAGGACTTCTCTTCAAAATTAAAAAGCTGCTGCCTCACTCCTTCTTTCCGATTCTACGATCGTACCTACACAGTAGATGCTTTGAGGTGAAATTTAACAACGAAGTTACTCCTTTAAACGAAATTCTCTCAGGAGTACCACAAGGAAGTATACTGGGACCCATCCTGTATTTGATTTTTACCGCAGACATTCCAACGCACGTCGATACTATGACTGCCACGTATGCGGATGATACAGCCCTTTTGTCGGTACACGTGGATCCCGCTATAGCATCGGCCAACATACAAACCCACATCCATGAAGTGAAAGAGTGGCTAGATAAATGGCGTATTAGGGTTAATCAAGGAAAATCTGTCCATGTGACCTTCACCTTGAGAAGGCAGACTTGTCCCCCAATAAGGCTTTATAATGAAGAAATTCCTCAAGCCGAAGATGCCAGATATTTGGGTATGCATCTGGATCGAAGACTCACCTGGAGAAAGCATATCTGGACCAAGCGTAAACAGCTGGATACGAAGGTCAGATCAATGTACTGGCTGATAGGACGCAAATCAAGCCTCTCACATGAAAGCAAAATAGCTATTTACAAGACCATCCTTAAACCAATCTGGACTTACGGGATCCAGCTGTGGGGTACTGCTAGCAATAGCAACATAGAGATTCTTGAAAGATTTCAAAGCAAGACATTGAGAGCCATGCTAGATATACCCTACTATGTGAGCAACAAATATATACACGAGGACCTAAAGATCACTACCGTCAAACAAGAGATCGCTAGATAAAGTGAAAGTTATCAGACGAGAATATCAACTCATGTCAACGAATTAGCATCCAAACTAGGAGGCAAAGGGAGTATTGTATATTCCCGATTAAAACGGCATAGTTTCACTACACTTACCGTGAGATTTGGTGACAACAGATGAAAGGTACTCTAATGAATACCTTCTGCTAAATAAAATACATAGATCAAGATACCTCATGTGAATGGCTTATTGTGTTAACACAGATTGCCAAGTTACAGAATTCATTATAAAAAAAAAAAAAAAAAAAAATAATATGACACAGGAAGGTTTGCAAAACTCTTTTAAATTTCCTAATTTGCCGCCCGAAAAAGACCCTTATTTAAAAAAATATATTTATTTACTTTGCACATCTGTGTTTGGATCATAAGATTACACCATCCTACCAAATTTCACCTGATTTGGTCCAGTAGATTCAGACAAAATTGACTGTGACAGACGGAAGGACAGGTAGCAGGCAGACAGACGCACGAGTGATCCTTTATGAGTTCCGTTTTTAGGGCTCCGTACAAAAAAATAGGAACCCTTATAGGATACAAAATATATTTCATTGCTTGTAGATTACAGGAAAACTTATAAGAATTCTATGAATTGAAAATTAAGTGGTAAACTCAATATAATACGTTCACTTACGGAAAATAGTAGTAGATTCAAAATTCACATTCAGTAAGAGTACCTATTGTAAAACATACCACAATTGAATAAAAACATTTGACTTTGGCATTGTACGGAACCCTCTCCACGCGAGTTCAATTCGCACTTGACCAGTTTTTATTTTTGAACTGAACCCTAATCGATTTTTATTCTGAAATCGCAATATCAATGGTAACCCAGAATCGTACCTAAAATGCTACAATTAAAAAATGGTGGTTTATGGGCGTGTAATGGCGAGATTACTTATTATTACAACTTTTTTTACAGAATACTTGTTGCTTTAATTGTTTACATCTATTCGTAAAAATATTTTTTACTGAGCAACTTGTTCCCGCTAGGTCGAAATTGGCAAGTCCCTTTTTGAATTTTGATTTCGAACCTAAAATCGTCGCCAGCGCCTTCGAAAACTATGACAACGACACATCTGATGAATAATTGTTAATTCTTGGTGGCGCCATCTTGAATTTTCAGTTCGAACTCATAATTGTTGTAAGCGCCCTCGAAAACCATGGAAACGACACCCATGGCGAAAAATTTTAAAACTTTCGCAACCACCATCTTGGATTCTCCTTATGACCAATTTCGCACAAATATAAAGACCAAATGCCAAATTTTAATGTTATACATAAAGAAGCAAGTACTTGAAAATATTTTTTTAAGTATTGTATCAAAATGTGGTAGTCTGGGTACAATTTCTGGAATATGTTTACGTAGAAAACGTGCTCGCCTGCGATGCAAAGTGATACGTCCTCACGCTGGGAAAACCCGGTAGCGACTGACGGGATCGGTTTTGCGCAGTCGATAATATAGCTCACTTTGAGTTTTATTTACGAAACTAGCAGCCCGCCCCGGCTTCGCACGGGTATTAAACAAACATTTTAAAAGTTATAATTTTTTACACACACACACTCTCCCATACATACTTTCTCGTTTTTGCGTGGGGTTATTTAAAAAGAGTAAAATGAAGAAAATTCGAATTTGAAATTATGTATTTCTTTTTTTTGTTAAAAGGCCTGTATACTTTACTTTCTCTGCTCCTGAAAATCAATTTATTGAGTCAGGGCTACCTTGTAAACGTTGATGTTAATTTATTTTGTGGCAGCAAAATAAATTGATTTTCAGGACCTCCGACCCGCGATAGACCAACACACAGTGGCCATGAGTAAAACATTTTATTCGTAGGTCAATCCCTACTAATTCGAAAGTTTAGCCTTGGGACTTGTTGGGTTAGGGCGAAAGATATTTTCACCGGAAATTGAAGCCGTTTAAATGAGATTGGCAGATCACTTGGGATCATCGGAATTCTCGGTATATGAGCTAGTTGACCAGCAGCTGCTGGGCCGGTGATAATGATAATTAAATTGTTCTTCAATTCCTTAATAAGCAGCCTCGTCCCGTTGCACATGCTTGGAGGGCTTAAATTCCTCAAAAGCATAATTTGAATTCCAATTTTTAAAGTCAATTCATGTGGTGGCAGTCCAGAAGGGTTTAATAAATTTAAAACTCCTGGGGATAGTGGACTGCGTCTTCGATATTAGTCACGGTGTATATCGATTTGTATTTTTTTATTTGTCCGGGAACTTTTTGAATAATTAGATTGATTATTTCGTTGACACTATCATTCCTGGGTGACACTATTGCCCTAGAACACAAGCAATGAAAGTGTGACGCCTACATCGCTTATTATTATTATTATGGTGCCGTCTAACCGAGCGGCGTGAGCGGCGACCATGCGACATTTTTCAAATAACTTACATTTTTAAAGTTGTGATATCTTTCGAATGGAATGTCCAAATTGAATAATTGTAATTTGTAATAAGTTATATAATGGTATTGAAGCACACTTAAATATGAAGTTACATTTATTTTGATAAGGATTAATTCCAAAGTATAAATAAAAAAACTTTTATAGCGGTGGTATTTATGTATATTTTTTAAATTAAAAAAACTTGAGAGGTGTCAAGGGACACCCGGATGGAACGAAGTTCCTTTCGATTAATTAGTGAAGGAATTTTAATAAAATTTTATTACAATTCCTTCACTAATTAATGTGATGCGTTAAAGTGAATTTAAGTGGCTTTAAGCCAGGGCAAAAAAAAGCGAGGAATGAAAAGTTACTATGGCTGCTTACATTGTAAGTAAGTAATTTTAAAGATTAACATTTTCTAACATGTTAGTACAATGCGTAGTTATTTAGATAGAAAGACCAATAAATTATTTCTGCGCCATCTATTGGCCGTTCGTAATTCGATCTCGAAGAGCACAGTTGCGCCAATAACGTTAATAGATGGCTCTTAAATCAAATATACAAAAGTGTCGTGACAACTTTTCGTAAGAATTTTTTCCGTCTAGCCCCCTTTCACAACGCGCGATAAGGAACTTCGTTCCAAAAACACTTATTGTGACATAACTATAATAGTTAGACATATACTGTCGAGATATTTTTTGTAGATATTTATATGTTCTGCAAAGACGTGGTACATTATTTTGTTCTATAGTCAATAGTTTTCGCAGCGCACGCGATGTAAAAAAGCTTTTTGATAATTTTTTCACACCTTGCGTTACATTATTGGAGTATTAGTATGGATCCCTAACTTTTTTGAAAATTTAATATAGCCTATGTTCACCGGAGATAGTGTAGCTTCCCAACAATGAAAGAATTTTTCAGATCGGTCAAGTAGTTTCGGAGCCTATTCAATGCAAACAAACAAAAAAACAATCAAATCTTTATATGTTATATATTATAGATAAGTGTAGATGAAGTTATTGTTTATTAATGAAATAAAATGCAGATTCTATTAAATGGTTAACTTAAGTCTAATGTTTAATTTTTAAATTTCTTAAAAGTGTTTCTAAGTATTACAAAAAAATACGTATAAATGTCAAGAACTTTCCAAAAAATTACGTTACTTCGACATTTTTTTTCTACTATATTTTGTGCAGAAATTAAAAAAGTGGTGTAGCTATCTGCAAGTAGACCATTCAATGATGTTGTTTATATTTTTTTGAGTTTACAATCATAAACAGTTTCTGGTAACGAGATGATCAAACGTCGGTCTCGCGTCATATTTTGTAAAACTTGTCGCGAATATTAGTGATTTTCCATGAATCCTTAATTTAATGGAAATTATCCTTCTAGCCACATGCAAAACAAGGAACTTGACTTTCCAAATCATAAATAGTTTAGTTTAAATTCTTTTTCTATTTCTCACAAACGATGAACAAAATTGCTCAAACTAAACCGATTTCGTGCACGGCCCCTTAAGTAAATTTATATTAAAGTCGCCACAAAAAATCGACCAAGAAGGGGGTTTAGGTTTCTAATATATATATTTACTAGCTGACTCGACAGACGTTGTCCTGTCCCTATCTACCTACTTACCTGCCTATTTACCTACTCTACACCTAACCTACACCTACCCTATACCTACCCTACACCTACCCTACACCTACCCTACACCTACCCTACACCTACCCTACACCTACCCTACACCTACCCTACACCTACCCTACACCTACCCTACACCTACCCTACACCTACCCTACACCTACCCTACACCTACCCTACACCTACCCTACACCTACCCTACACCTACCCTACACCTACCCTACACCTACCCTACACCTACCCTACACCTACCCTACACCTACCCTACACCTACCCTACACCTACCCTACACCTACCCTACACCTACCCTACACCTACCCTACACCTACCCTACACCTACCCTACACCTACCCTACACCTACCCTACACCTACCCTACACCTACCCTACACCTACCCTACACCTACCCTACACCTACCCTACACCTACCCTACACCTACCCTACACCTACCCTACACCTACCCTACACCTACCCTACACCTACCCTACACCTACCCTACACCTACCCTACACCTACCCTACACCTACCCTACACCTACCCTACACCTACCCTACACCTACCCTACACCTACCCTACACCTACCCTACACCTACCCTACACCTACCCTACACCTACCCTACACCTCAATGTATACATTATTTGACTTGTCAAGCCCTTTCATTTGATACCCATTATATTGAGGGAGTTGTGAAAAAAATGTAATTCGCCATTTTGTGGTGGTGACCATCTTGGATTTGAAATTTGTCATAGTGTATATTATTCCACTAGTCAAGCCCTTTCATTTGATACCCATATTGAGGGAGTTGTGAAAAAATATGTAATTCACCATTTTGTGGCGGCGGCCATCTTGGACCGATTTTCATCAAACGTAGCTAAGAACACTCCCGACTAATTCACCTTTCAAATAAAAAAAACAAGATTAAAATCGGTTCATCCGTTCGGGAGCTACACACACACACACACACACACACACACACACACACGCACACACACACACACACACACACACACACACAGACACGTCAAACTTATAACACCCCGTCGTTTTTTCGTCGGGGGTTAAAAAATCAAGCTTTGATCTAACTAGGCTTTTACGTTTCGATTTTGTAATGGGTTTCTTCTTGAGTATGCTAGTAGATACATGTTTCAGTTTGTTAACTGTTAATTTGTAGTAATTAATTTGTTTAGCTTGTGTACTATTTTCTAACAGTAAATTTTCTATTTCATTTTCAGCGATTTTTTCTTCAAGTTTACTTATTAACCCCCGACGAAAAAGAGGGGTGTTATAAGTTTGACGTGTCTGTGTGTCTGTCTGTGGCACTGTAGCTCTTTAACGGGTGAACCGATTTGAATGCGGTTTTTTTTATTTGAAAGTAGATTCTCTAGCGATGGTTCTTAGACATGTTTCATCAAAATCGGTTCAGCAGTTTTAAAGTTATCAGCTCTTTTGTTTGCTGCGGTAGGAATCTTAGACGCATACCGGATGTTTACTTTGCTTTCAAACATATTATTATAGGTGACCACACTGACCACACAAAACCAAACTAAATTACATTTAAAAAATTTAAAATAAAAATTAAATTAAAAATTTAAAAAAACCCCCAACGCAAAACATAAAAGCGATTATGTAAAAAGTAAAAAATAATACTTTTGTTGAGCCATCAAATGTTTGTTCGTTGAAATGGCGCTATAATGTCGCGGCGGGGTACCGCTAAGTTTAAAGCAATAACTAAATATCTAAAATAGCGAACTGATGGTAACTAGATTTGCAACAAGATTAACAACTAGATTAGCAACAAAAATTTGATAATATCGAAGCAAATTAGTCGGAAATGCTGGTAAATTAATAGACAGTGAATGAAATTGAGGGACTGACTTACTTAAGCGGTACCCCGCCGCGACATTATAGCGCCATTTCAACGAACAAACATTTGATGGCTCAACAAAAGTATTATTTTTTACTTTTTACATAATCGCTTTTATGTTTTGCGTTGGGGGTTTTTTTTAATTTTTAATTTTTTTTTTTTTAATTCTTCAATTCATCAACATCATTGTTTGACCTTTGTATTTCAAGATACTTCTGTTCATAACATTTGAGAACGTTGAAATAAATGATGTATAATCATCCTCATTTTCTGACAGTTCATGTAGTGCTTCAAATGAATTTTCAGTTGGAAAAGTAGCTTTACATGTTTTGTTTCTGAATGTGATATTATTTATCGGTGTGTTGCATATTGTTGTTGGGCTACTAAATACATTAACATGCGTTATATCCGTAGAGCTAGTAGCCATTTTTATAATACATGTCCTGCAGCGCCATTTGTTCTTTGATTCTTTGTCCATTAGTTTATATGTTTGTGCTGGAAAACCGTCGCAATCTGGTTCAAATCTGTAGTTACAAACCGAGCATAATGCCGTTCTTTTTATGTCAACGGAGTTTTTACATTTGTAACATACTACTAGGACAGGCATCTTCTCCGCCTCATCATTCATCTTGGCCGCGATTTGTAGTATAAAATCCTCGATAATACCCAATAAGTAGGTGCAAGTTAAGGTTTTTTATGTTTAACGAAATATTATTTATCGCTAGATGGCGCTACTTGTCAAACTTTGGTGAATTCGTTTCGTGGAAAAGGGTTTAATTACTTGTCGAAATGAGTTGTCAGTGCAGTGTATCTATTTTTTCAATAGATGGCGTTGTTCTCAATTGTTGGCACTTTCGTTTCGTGTAACAAGGTCTTATGTATATGGACGCCAAAATGCAAAATTTTAAATGAAACAGTTTAAAAGTTTGGATTCATATAAGTTATGATTTTCACATCAAAACATGGATTGTTTTATGACACTATTGCACTTTATTCAAAGTTAGTAGTCCTAGAGCACGTTTCAGACGAATAAACAGAGAAACATTACGAATTTAACTTGCTGTGAAGCGTAATCAATATGTTCCATGAGTTAGTTTTTTAGTATAATAAGGCACAGTTCTTTACACAAACGTTTTGTAATAACTATTGTTTGTTGAAACACACGTTACACACAATTTTAGCCACTTATAGAAGGAATTACTATTATTGTTTATTTTTAATTACGGAGGCAATTGTTTACACTGGCGGTGGCGCCATCTCTCATCACTATGTCAGTAAACATTGAGTATAGGGCATCCATTACATAATAAATCTAAATTATTGCCACTTAATCCCTTTGTAGACTCTGAACAGGGTGCTACGAGTGGGCGGCCGTCTAGGAAATTCTAACTTTGATTATAATAAGAAGCACCCTATTCTCCTAGATGCGAAACGTAGTTTCACTAAACTGTTATTTAAATATGAACACTTACGATTATTTCATGCTGGTCCTCAGGCACTGCTCGCTGCCATCCGTGAACAATACTGGCCTATAGGAGGGAGAAACCTAGCTCGCACTGTTACCAAGCAGTGTGTTGTATGTACGCGACTGCGAGGTAAATCTTTCGAACCTATCATGGATGACTTGCCAGCAGTAAGAACTGACAGTAGCTTCGCCTTCAGTTCCTGTGGGGTAGACTTTGTGAGTCCCTTTCGAATCAAGCCGTAAGGGCCGAGGGAACCGTATAAGTAAAAGCTATTTATGTTTGTTTGTATGTCTAACCACTAAGGCGGTTCACCTAAAAGTAGTCAGTGATCTCACCTCTGAAGCATTCATTCTATGCCTCCGCAGATTTGTAGCTAGGAGAGGTAAACCCTATGCTATCTAGTGTGGTAATGGTCGAAATTTCATAGGTGCATGCAATGAGCTGGGTAGGATGTTGCGAAAGAGCCAAGAGTCTGTCTTAAATTACTCTGCGAACGAGGGAATCCGCTTTGTGTTTGGGCCTGCATATTCGCCTCATTTCGGGGGAATATGGGAAGCGGGTATCAAATACACTAAATACCATCTTAAAAGAGTAGCTGGGGAGGCCTGTTTGACTTCTAAAGAGCTGGCTACACTGTTTTCACAGATTGAGGCCATACTAAACTCCCGCCCCCTCTCTCCCCTCTCGTCAGATCCAAATGACCCCTCTCCGCTAACCCCAGGGCACTTCTTAGTGGGCAGGCCATTGACCGCCGTCCCATCGCCACCCATCACAGTACCGCGACCCAACCGCTACGAGCTCATTGATAAAATCCGTCAACAGTTCTGGTCCAGGTGGCAGAAGGAGTTGCTGGCCGAACTGCAGCAGCGGTCCCAGAGGAGGACACAGCAGCCAAACATCTACCTGGGCGACCTCGTGTTGTTCCACGAGGCAAACCTGTCGCCACTGCAGTGGTCACGCGCCTACAGCTCGGCCCAGATGGGGTCAATCGGGTGGCTGGCGTCGGAGGCATCGGAGGGGGAACACCCAAATATTCCGAAATATTTTATTCCGAATTTCGATATTCCGATTTTCAAAAGTCCAAATTTCATAATACCTAAAAATTATAATCTCTATTATTTAAAATCACGAAAGTTATTTTACCGAATGTCGTAAATCCGATTTGTTTGTTTTCCGATTTTCATATGCTCGAAGAATCTAATGCTCGATGAGTTCTCGGTCCGAAAAACGAAATTCCGAATTTCAATATTCTGATTCAATTCAGCTACGCATATATATTCAAAATGGTGTCCCCTTGTTTCGCAGACAAATTTCATAGAATTTCGTTTCCCAGAAAATGTTTCATATAATATTTGGTTCTTGTATTTTTATTTCGACTATTATTGTTTCAAAGACTATTTACTAGAATGAAACATATTTCACAGAAACACAATTCAAAGATTTTTTTATCAATTTTTTTTGTTTAACAAACTTATCAAACAGTAGAATTACTTTTTAACAAATATTGTTTATTCGGTGTATTTTTCTATGGAATTTATTTCAACAAAAATATATAGGTATAAAAAGAAAGACAATAACAAAAATAATCTTAAAAAGTCAATATGTTGTGCTACAAAAGTTAATGACAGAAACGAATTGCTGTGAAACCGACTCCACGTAGTCTTGTCTGCCCTACCCCTAGAGTGTAATTTAAATTCGCGTAGGCGCGGAGGGGCGAGGCGGCCAGCGAGCTGAGGAGCAGGTGGTTTTAACGCCCGCCGCCGCGGCTGAGGCTGGCCGGCGAAGCCGGCCAGTAAGCCGAAGCTGCGGTGGTGAGCGTGAATACCATCTGCGACGATAAGCTCGCGTGGTACCGCCGGAGCCCCGCAACGCCGTAGCCGTGACAGAAACCATGCCTGCTGCATGTTGCATGTTCGCTTGCATGATGCATGCTTGCTTGCTTGCATGCTGCATGCTTGCTTGCTTGCATGCTGCATGCTTGCTTGCACGCTGTATGCTTGCTTGCATGCTGCATGCTTGCTTACACGATAAACGATTGCACGATAACGATAAAGATAATCGGAATTTTAATAATCGGAATTCGTATTTTTGATGTTCGGAATTTTCATTATGTCGGACTTTTTGTTATTCGATCTTTTGAAACTCGGTATTTTGAGAATAGTAATTATAAACGTTCGGAATTTTGAAATTTTAGTATTATAAAAATAGGATGAATGATAGATCGGAGTTGCCATATTAGGAATTTTGAACTATTCGGAATTATGAAAATCGGTATTTTGAAATTCGTATTTCTGACTTTCGGAATAAAGTTTTTCGTATTTATGTAGTGTAGCCCATCGGAGGAGGCTCGGCTCTCGGCCACTTGCCTACGCGCGCCCTCAGCGACGGTCGACGAACACGAACATTATTCACATTGTAACGGGTCCCGCGATTTGGTAAAGAATCTCTTATCACTATCATCACTATCACTATCACTACATATTATAAAACAAAGTCCCCCGCCGCGTCTGTCCCTATGTATGCTTAGATCTTTAAAACTACGCAAGGGATTTTGATGCGGGTTTTTTTAATAGATAGAGTGATTCAAGAGGAAGGTTTATCCTCTTTCGTCCAAACCGTTGCCCAGTACAGACGCGTTGTCAAAGTTCTTAAGAAAATTTTAATTACTTCAACTGCGATAGTAGTCCTACTTACAAGTACAATAGACTAGATATTCACAAAACACTGTGCGAGGAGTCAGAAGCCCCCCGATCCTCGAGCCGCGAGAACGAGAGTACCCTAATAATTGCCATCCCTTTCTGGCATCGCTGGGGCCTGCCGCCGCGCCGTGCGGACTAGTCACGCATACAGCAATACCTACATATAGCTGTCGCTAGCGCTCTGTAGTACGCAGCTTACGCTACTCCTGCCCTGCTCCGGCGCCCCTCGCCCTCGCGCTCCTCGTCGTCGCCCGGCTACCATAAAACTGTACAGTACAGTACCTTACCTTTTCGGTGAGTCAACTTACTCTGATTTTATACCATAAATAATGAGCACCTCGGATCTTAACGTCCTGAACAAGTCTGTGTCAGACACGGAAGTTAATACAGCGGGCACACATAAAACTCCACCTAACTATGTGTTCCAACGCGTCAAAAGAAGCAGAGATGATATGGATGATTCATTAACCATACAATTAAATGATTTTAAGGAAGAGATGAAAATAATGCTTTCGTCCTTCAATGAAAAACAAGAGAAAGAGACACAAAAAATTAATTTAAAACTACTGGAGATTCAACAGTCAAACACACATATAGAAAAGTCGATCGCGCTCTTAACAGCGCAAAATTCGGACCTCCAAGAGAAGATAAACCGACTCGAAATGCAGGCTAAAGAAGACAAAAACTACATTTTCACTTTAGAAAATAAGATTGAGGACATGCAAACGGAAAGTCGGAAAAGCAATTTAATGATTAAAAATGTGCCGAGAAAAAATGGGGAGACCAAAGAAGATCTTTTAGAAATGGCTACATGCCTTTTTGTAAACATACAGAGCAACATAAAAAAAAGCGACATTAAGGACATATACCGAGTTCGCGGAAAAACATCTGAAAAACAGAACACACCTATTGTCGTGGAAATTGGCTCCACAATCCTCAAGACTGAGGCATTGAAAATGGCCAAGGCCTTTAACACTAAAACATCAAAATAAATTAAGTTGCAAACACATGGGGCTTAAAAGTCAAGAAGACACCCCGGTCTTCATATCAGAACATTTGACGGCTAAAAGCTCCCGCCTCCACTTTCTGGCACGGGATCTCACTAAAGCTGGAATATACAAGTTTTGCTGGACTGCCTACGGCAAGGTCTATATTAAAAAGGATGAAAATTCGCCAACTATAATTATAAGAACCGAAGAACAGGTACACAAACTTTTACTTAATAAATGACTATTCTCCCCTAACTTCATAATTTGTCTCCGTTTAACATTGAAGATGTTTTTATTACTGTTTAATTTAGAATTACCTCCACCGAAAAGTAAATGGATAATACACTTCGTACTGTCTCAGAAATAGATAACATTGAAATTGCCCACACAGTTGAATGCGATTCTACAGAACTCCATAACTATATCTGTGTAAACAAAAGTGACCTCACCATAATATCTCAAAACATACGGAGTATTTACTGTAACTTTGACAGCTTTTTAATCTCTTTATCTACCCTCAAATTTGAACCAGATATTATTATCCTAACGGAATGTAGACTGCATGCTAACAAATCAATTCCGCAAATGAACAACTATCACTCGTATATGACAACTCGCCAGTTGAACCAGAATGACGGCGTAGTTGTATATGTTAAGAACTCGTTAAACTCTAAAGTTAAGGAAATTCAACTACTTCAAGCATCCTGTCTACGATTAGACATATTGGGTAATATTGTTCTTTGTATCTACCGATCTCCCTCTAACTCAAACACCGACAGCTTCATTGACTCCCTCAGCACACTGTTAAACTCATTAACATCACAAAAAAAACATCATAATAGCTGGTGACATAAATATTAACCTCAAACATAGAGACACCGAGTCATCCCAGGAGCAAAAGAGTAGAGTTAATTACCTAAATATGTTATCGTTTTTCGGTAAACTTCCTGGGCACACTTTGCCCACTAGGGAACAAAGCTGTCTTGATCATTTTATGATTAAGATACATAAAAGGTTCTCAGCATCTATCGCTATCCTGCACACTACCGTGACTGATCATTATTCAACATTTATTTCTATAAAAAAGTTAAAAAATATCCCAATCATAAATCGAACTTCCACTACTCTAAATTACGAACAAGCTTTAAAAGATTTACAGGAAAGAAATTTATCGGACTTATTATTTTGTGATGATCCTAATTTATTAATCAATAATTTTACTAAGATGGTTACCGAAGTTATACACGAAAACACTAATATAAAAAATATTCCAAGTAACCAACGTATAATAAAACCATGGATAACCTTGGGAATCCTCCGTTGTATCAAAAACCGAAATAGATTGCAAAAAAAACATCACAATGACCCCCATAACGAAATTTTAAAACTAACATATACTAGGTACAGGAACTTCTGTAATGGTTTAATAAAGAAATTGAAAAGAAAATATGAAAGGAATTTACTTGAAAAATCAGTATCTAACAACAAATTACTCTGGAAAAATGTAAAAACTATCACACACTCAAATAGATTAAAAAGTCAAAACGTAGAACTATTAAACAAAAAAACAACCCCAATAGAGTCTATTAACTATGTTAATTCTTATTTTGCTAATATTGGAGAACAACTTGCTAAAAAAATTCATTCTGATTTAAATAACACACTTGCAACAAATGCACTAAGATCACAACTAAATACCCTTGTACTACTAGACACGGACGATTCAGAAGTACATTGTATTCTGATGAATCTGAAATCCGATAGTGCCCCTGGGTGGGACAATGTCTCGACAAAATGTTTAAAACATATAATAATAATAATAATAAAAAAGTAACTTGACTGCGTACCGTGGTCGGATGCTCTCTCTGTTTCAGGTGTTTGAGCCAGCTGTCAACGTGTCGGCACAGCGACTGTCGGATCAGGTGCGGGTCATCCAGCGTAACCATATGCTGGATGACGTTGTACTTGATCGACTACGCCTAGAATCACGGAGTAGCCATGTCACGTCTGCTTTGCCACTGGTTGCGGTCGCGGTACAATCGCAAGATTTACCCAGTGCATCACCGCGACCTGACGACGGTGGTGAAGAGGATGATGGCGAGGTTATATCCGTGAGTACCCAGTGCAATGTTCAATTGAGGAGTGCTTTGGAGGATGCGTTCCGGGAGTATCGCTCCACACCGCCTGAATTAAAACCGCGACTACCTCGTTTACCCATGCACAAGAAAAATAGGGCGCTGGTGTGTGCTTTAGATTCGCAGCTGTCAAATTATTTTGACAGCAGCGAAGACCTCGCTGATACCCACTCGATCTTGTACTGCGCGGCTGTAGCAGCATGTCGTGTAGCTCATGTCAAATTTCCCAACAGTGACGGAGCTGCACGACCAAAACCAACTGTACCAGCATGGCAGTACAGGATTGAGCGTCGTATTGGTGAGGCTAGAGCACTCATCGGCAAGCTTATCTGCTTCAGGGAGGGCAACACGCGCCCTAGAGTGATGCGCTTTGTGAGGCGGGCATTCTCGGGGACTGATATCAATCCTCGAGATTATTTGTCCTGCATCACAGAGCGTATCGACTTCCTGAAGCAGAAGATCTGTGCATGGGCAAACCGTATTCGACGGTACAAGCGACGAGTGGAGCGGTACACTCAGAATCGCATATTCCAGAGTGATGAGCGGTGGGTGTATAGGACTTGGGAGCAACCGGACCAAGGCGTGGCTGATGCGCACCGGCCAGATGATGCTGCCATGTGTTCGTTTTGGCGCAGCATCTGGTCGGTGCCTGTCAGCCACACTGAGGGCGACTGGACTCGGGAAGTTGAGCGAGCGTGTGAACCAATACTAGAAATGGGGGCAATTACCATAAGCCCCCAAGATGTAGCTCGTGCAGTCCGTCCGTTGCCTAACTGGAAATCTCCAGGGCCGGACGGGCTGCAAAATTTTTGGATAAAATGGTTTCAAAGATCGCACGTTCGCTTAGCATCTCAGTTCCAGTCAGCCTTAGAGTCAGGATCGTTGCCCCAATTCCTAACTACTGGAATAACCCACCTGCTCCATAAATCTGGTAGTACTACGGAACCCAAAAATTATAGGCCGATTACTTGTCTGCCAACGGTCTATAAAGTTCTTACATCCATTTTGAGAGTGAAAATTAACGAACACATTGACAAAAATTCAATCATGTCTGCCTCTCAAAATGGATGCAGGAATGGGTCTCGTGGTACTAAGGAGCTACTCCTCATTGATATGGCCATTAACCAGCAGGTTCGTCGTTCCCGAAGGGATCTGTCGACATGTTGGATAGACTATAAGAAGGCCTATGATTCTGTGCCACATACATGGCTCATGAGGGTATTGGAGTTGTATAAGGTAGATACAACTCTGCGCACCTTCCTGATGTCATGTATGGGGCAATGGAGGACGGTCCTTCGCTGTCCAGGATGTCGGCAGATCCGGGAGAATAGCGAACCGATAAGGATCGAGCGAGGTATATTTCAGGGTGATAGTCTGAGTCCACTATGGTTCTGTTTAGCCTTGAACCCTCTAAGCACGTTGCTGGAGGGTTCGGGTTTGGGGTATCGGTTGAGAAGAGGAGGTCAGGTCATATCTCACCTCCTTTACATGGATGATCTGAAACTCTTTGCCCCCAACAATTTGCGACTGATGGAGCTACTGAAAGTAACAGAAGCTTTCAGTAGCGCCATCAGGATGGAATTTGGTGTGGACAAATGTGCAGTCATGCATGTGAAGCGAGGGGAGATTATGGAATCCGTGGGAACCCAACTCTCGGATTCCATACGCCTTAGATCCCTCTCCTCAACCGAAACCTACAAGTACTTGGGTATGTCGGAAGCGTTAGGCATCAATGCTGCCGACATGAAACAATCGTTGAAGGAGCGCTTCTTTGGCCGCCTGAATAAAGTGTTAAATAGTCTTTTATCAGGCGGAAACAAGGTGCGCGCCTTCAACGGATGGGTCATGCCGGTTTTGATGTACTCTTTCGGCATACTCAAGTGGACTCAGACGGAACTTGACGCCCTGGATAGGAGGGTCCGTACATTGCTGACCGCAAATCGGATGCATCACCCACGGTCATCGGTAATGAGACTGTATATCCCACGGAAGTGCGGAGGCCGAGGCTTTCTTAATGCTAAGTCCCTGCACAATCGTGAGGTATGCAGTCTCAGGGAGTACTTCCTTAAAACCGACGTGGGTATGCATCGAGATGTAGTCTCAGTGGACAAGGGCCTCACCCCGCTCTCCTTAGCGAACGAGAACTGGCGCAAACCTGTAGTACTCGATACTAATGACCGCAAGGAGGTATGGCAGAGTAAGGAGCTTCACGGGCGCTTCTACCGGGCCCTACATGGGCCTGATGTAGATTTCTTGGCGTCCGTATCCTGGCTGCGTTTCGGTGACCTGTTTGGGGAAACCGAAGGTTTTGTCTGTGCGATTATGGACGAAGTTATGATGACGAACAACTACCGGAGGTATATTGTGAAGGACGGCACGGTTGACATTTGTCGGGCATGCCACCGACCGGGAGAATCAATCCGACACATTATCTCTGGGTGCTCTCGTCTAGCTAACGGAGACTACTTGCATAGACACAACCTTGTAGCTAGGATTATCCACCAGCAACTTGCTCTAAAGTACAGGCTTGTGGAGTCGGAGGTACCGTACTACAGGTATGTGCCCGACCCAGTTCTCGAAAATGGCCATATCACGTTGTATTGGGATCGATCTATCATCACTGACAGGACTATTGTTGCCAATAAACCTGACATAGTGGTGATAGATCGATTAGAGCGTCGCGCAATGATTGTTGATATAGCGGTTCCGCATGACGAGAACCTCGTGAAAACCGAGAAAGATAAACAAATTAAGTATCTTGACTTGGCTCGCGAGGTTGTCGACATGTGGGATGTGAATACAGCAGTCATTGTGCCGATAGTCGTTACGGCCAATGGACTCATTTCCAAGAGCCTCGACCAACACCTAAGGAGGCTCTCGTTAGGCAGCTGGATCAAGGGCTTGATACAGAAAGCGGTACTCCTGGACACGGCGCGTATAGTCAGGAGATTCCTCTCTCAGGAGTCCTGACCACCGGTAGCTTGGACCCTGTTCCCGATACCGGTGGGCTACTATTTTTTTATATTTTTAAATGTTTTTATTTATTTTTTTACTAATATTTAAAAATGTAATTTAATATGTTAACAAAATAAATAAACGAGAATAATAATAATAAATAATAAAATTCTTTATTTCCAATTTTACAATTTTACGATTTAAAATGAACACATCTGACTGTTACAATTTTTCTTAAATTGCTTATATTACTGATTAACGACCTCTGACACCCAAGCTAAGATTAAACTTGTGTTATGGGTGCCAGGGCTCTCTCTAATTATTACATTTTCTTTAGAAAAACAAACATGTACGGAGGTAAGTCTTTCTGAAGCTATGGTTTGAGTACAACTAGAAAATAAAGTTTATAATAAAACAAATAATGTTAAGCCTCTCTCTAATGTGGGTGTGTGTATGCATGTGTGTGTGTGTGTGTGTGTGTGTGTGTGTGTGTGTGTGTGTGTGTGTGTGTGTGTGTGTGTGTGCGTGCGTGCGTGTGTGAATGAGTATGTGTGACGAGTTGTGTGTATGGTTTTTGTTTAGGATTTGCGCGATATTGTCTGTAAAAGTAGGATCTACTTATAAAAGCCTACCAAGTATCTTCTCAATCTCTTCGTAGTTAAGAGTCGTCAGCCATTTACTCACTATCTTTTTACATTGAAATTTATTTATACCATAAATATTGCATTGTTTATTCACTGCATTGTAAACTCGACTACCAAGTACTCTGAAGTGTCTTTCAGCTAATTTAGTCCTGTATCGTTCTATGGGACAGACATATTTAGATCTTCTATTTGAAGAATCACCAGCATTATAAATTAGTGTGACATGTTTACGCAAGATGGTATTGAGCACAAAGAGCTGTCTGACCGTCATTACTTTGCAGTCATTATATAATTGTAAGGTACTAAATCGGAAGTGTTTAAAAGTCATGACTTTCAGAACAGCTCGTTGCGCTCTTTCCAGTTGCAATAAGTGCGTCTTTGTAGCGCCACCCCAAGTTGTTATCCCAAATGAAAGTATAGACTGGCAGAGCGAGAAGTAGACCATCCGAAGTGTATCGAAGTCAGCACTATGTCTTAGGTTCTTAAAAATTGCTATAAGTTTTCTTACTCTGCCAGACAATCCATTAATCTGTACATCCCAGGACAACTTGTTGTCTATCATGATGCCAAGATACCTGACCTGAGTCGCTCTAACTAAGGGAGGGCAGAGGCAGTGGTCTAACTGGTCATTACAGGAATGGGCTCTTACAACAAACGAGTCAGCCGGCTGCGCAGAAGATTTAATTGAGAATGGGACATATTTTGACTTTTCAATATTCAATGTGAGAATATTAGCTCCTAACCATGACATTACAATGCCCAGCGCAAACTCCGCTCTCTCGCGGACCTCCCCCCAGTTCAGTCCGTGCACAAACAAAGCCGTGTCGTCCGCATATGTATATATGCTGCAGTATAAGAAAGGAAGCTGTGCCCATCATAACCCACCTTGCCAATCTCTGCTTCCAAGAGGGTGTTTTCCCGGCTCCTCTAAAACAGTCCGTTATAACTCCAGTTTACAAGGGTGGGGACAGTGACGATGTCAGCAACTATAGGCCTATTTCCGTTTTACCCGCAATTTCAAAAGTGCTTGAAAAACTCATAAATATTAGACTGACAAATTATTTAAAAAAATTTAATCTATTATTTAACTCACAGTTTGGCTTTAGGCAAGATATATGTACTGAGGATGCAGTAACTACGTTAAGTTCTCTCGTAGCTGAGCATCTTGATAAAGGAAACAGATGTCTCTCTGTTTTCTTAGACCTCAAAAAAGCGTTCGACACCGTCTCTGTCCCAATCCTTGTGAACAAGTTAGAACAAGCCGGAATAAGGGGCAAAGCACTCAGTTTACTTAAAGACTACCTCTCCAACAGGAAACAAAGAGTAAAAATAGGACAGTACTCTAGTGGCTGGGTAGATGTATCCTACGGCGTCCCACAGGGTAGCGTTCTAGAACCTACCCTCTTTCTCCTTTACATTAACGATCTCTGTAATATGGAAATAGAAAATGCTAAAGTATTCTCTTACGCAGATGATACATCTATCGTGTTCTATGGTCCATCCTGGCACAAAGTTAAACTGAGTGCAGAGGCAGGAATGGCTCGGGTAGCTGAATGGCTAAAAAGTAGCTTGCTTTCTCTTAATACTAATAAAACCAACTACGTATGCTTTAGTATAAGTAACCGAACGCAGCCTATTGAAGAGTTGGATTTGAAGGTACACATATGTGGAAACATGTCCAGTATGAGTTGTGATTGCCCATGCATTGAGAAAGTAGCTCAAACTAAATATCTTGGAGTTGTGTTAGACCAAGCACTGTCCTGGTACCCTCATCTTGAGCAAACATCTGGGAGAATAAGGAAACTCAGTTGGATTTTTAAAACCCTCAGACATATTGTTCCAACTAAATTAGAGAGTGGTAAGAACCGTCCCAGAAATCTCCTAAATGAAATATATGTGGCACTGGCCCAATCTCTGCTATTATATTGTATTCCAATTTGGGGCGGTGCTGCAAAAACAAAATTTATACATTTAGAACGAGCACAGCGTGCATTAATAAAACAGATGTATTTTAAAAATAAAAGATTTCCTACTTCAAGTCTATACCAAATAAGTAACTTACTCTCTGTAAGGAAACTATACATTCTCCAAATTATTCTAAAAAAACATAAAACCCTATCTTATAATGATAAAGAAAAATCTAAAAGAAGAAAAGATCTAGTTCTCCAAGTACCCCAAACTAAAACTAGATTTGCATACAAACAATTTAATAAACGCTCTAGTCAACTGTATAACAAAATTAACAAACACGTTTATGTATATAATAAAAATTACCACGACTGTAAAAAAGGTATAATAGACTGGATTAAATCACTTACCTACGAGGAAACGGAGGCACTTCTGGAACACGTTGAGTAGCCAAAACATATACATTATATATAATAAACCATAACTTAAAACTACACACACTATACTACACCATACATTTCATCACACACTAGACTCACACACATCACATCTCATCACATCACATAACACCACATCACATCACATCACACCACACCTCACCATACCACTCTACACTACACCACACTACACTACACCACACTACACTACACCACACCACACCACACCACAACACACATAGCGCTTGCGCAAGCATTGACTGGGAATATGTCTTAATTTACTGTTAGCAAGCATTGACTGGGAATATGTCTTAATTTACTGTTAATAAATTAACTAAAACTGCAACTTTATATTTGTTTTATAAATTTCTTAAGATTACCTACTTTGTAACTAAAATAAAAATAAAAAAATGTACCTACTTACATTGCATATTTACCCTAAGGTCACAGTACACTATAATATTAACTGTGTTAGTCTTATGTGTACGACAATGATGTATAAAGAGCGGAGCCTCCTAATACAGGCATTGTTTGCTTAAATGGAGGCTTCAAACACGTTAACATGTAATGTATTTTCTTATTGACACAATAAACTATTTTGTATTTGTATTTGTATTATCGGTATAATACATGCATATTATAGTAGAAAAAAGCTTTTTACAAAAAAGACAACCGCCTTCAAAAAGTATAAAATAACTTTAGCACAGAACACACATTGACTTTAGTTTCGAAATTCAGTGGCTTTGTTCTGTTTGTTGTTTTGTATTGCCACCGACTTCCGAAACTAAAGTCAATGTGTGTTCTGTGCTAAAGTTATTTTATACTTTTTGAAGGCGGTTGTCTTTTTTGTAAAAAGCTTTTTATTTTCCGCTTTTTAGTACCTCCATCTCATTCAAATCTATTAAGAAGAGATTGAAAGTTAACTACTACAAAGATTGATGAAACTAAAACGTCGTCTATGTAAAATTTTTGGGTATTTGTTGATTTTTCAAAAAGTGCTGAATCAATTTCGATAAAATTTATATGGGACCACCCCTGAAGCATACCCTATCTATAAAAAAAAGAATTTTCAAAATCGGTTTACGTTTGCCTGAGAAATCACGTAACAAATCGCGCACATACTTAATGCAAAATTAAGACTTATACGGTTTTCTCATGGATGCCATGGTCAGAACTAAGACCAAATTAAAATGGGACCACACGGGAAGCACCAGCTTCCAAATAAAAAAAGAATCATCAATCGAAACAAGAGTAATGTGAGGTCGTAATAAACATATTTTTGTGGGCTTATATTGCAAACGATATATCAAATTAATGTACTACGGAATTGTATATCTAAAAAAGATCTAATAAACTCTAAGCATTTTCATTTCTCATTACACACATATACTATAACTACACTTCTGGACACATCTGCATCTGCAGTTTTAAACCTGATACATTTTACCATCTTTTTCGATCGTATTGTTTTAAATTTGAATTCAGAATACCATACGACATGGAGCTACGCCTAACAAGTCGGATATGCGCCTTGTTAAAGGCAATTGATTTTTGAATAAAAAACATGTTTTATCAAATAAAGGTTTAATTTAATAACGCGTGTTGCCTCCATGGGCATCTACCACAGCTCTCATACGATTAGGCATAGAGTTTATCAACCGCTCTATGAAATTTTGAGGGATCATCTCCCATTCCTCTTCTATGGCAGTTTTCAACTCCTGCATCGTCTGGGCAACTGGCTGACGAGCCCTAACACGTCTTTTTAGCTCGTCCCACATGTGCTCAATGGGGTTCATGTCTGGGCTTCTGGCTGGCCAGTCCATAACTGTGATGTTCACATCCCGAAGATATTCCCTGACGATGCCGGCCGCATGGGCTCTTGCATTATCATGCATAAAAAGGAAATTTAGGCCCACATAGTCCGCGTATGGTATCACGTGAGGTTCTAAGCACTCACGAATGTACCTTTCAGCATTTAATGTTGGCAGCCGTGGTCCTGTAACAACCTCAAGTTGAGTTTTGCCGCTCGCGGATATACCGCCCCAGACAGTCCATGAGCCACCGCCATAAGCAACCCTCTCTTCAAAGCAGCATTGTGCGAAACGCTTTCCCTTACGTCGGTAGACCTTCTTCCTTCCATCATTGCCATGTAACACAATTTTAGACTCATCAGAAAAGAGTACACGGCTCCAATCTTGCTGTGTCATTTAAATTGAAATGACTGCGTGCGAAATGAAGGCGCGCTGTTCGGTGGGCTCGCGTTAGATTGGGCCCATTAGCTGGCTTGTGTGGTACCATATCGCGTTCTTTTAACCTTCTCCGAACAGTTCGAGCGCTCACAGATACTCCGTGGAAGTCGCGAAGTTGGTTTTGTATCTCAATGGAGGTAAGGTGACGATTTCTCAAGCTGGTCATCACGATGAATCGATCCTGCCTTTCAGTTGTGACCCGAGATCGTGGCCGTCCTTGGCGACGAACAAAGCCGCCAGTCTCTAGGTACCTCCGATAAACATTTCGGACCGCAGATCGACTTAAATTAAGTTGAGCACTCACGTTTCTTTGGCTGTGTCCGGCCTGAATAAGTGCCACAGCTTGGGCGGCGACTTCAGGTGAAGTATCCATAGATTATTGATAGAACCTCACCTTAATGTTAAGAATAAGTAATGTTTGTTGCAAAACCAAATATATCAATCACTTTTTCAAGAATTAAATCCAAGTAAACCAATAAAACCAAGTTTTCTTAGTATTCGATTGTTTGATATCAACAAACAGGCTCCAAATTGCCTTTTGTTTCTTTAAATTCTGTGTTCGAAATTCAAAAAAAGACTATTGAATGAAATTGTGAATGTGCCAGGTTCAAAACTGCATAAAAACTTTTTGCTCGACCTAATATAAAATTTTAGCTAGGACCAAACGAAACTGAAAATACAAGATGGGCCAATAGATGTGTCCAGAAGTGTATATTCTAATTTACAAAATACATATCAGGTAAAAAAACATCACAAATAAACTATAGAATACACGCGATTTTAACCGGTGCCTAATAGTTACTAGGCACCAGTTAAAATCGAATGTCATTGGAATATAAATTAGTTAGAAGGCGAATAAACTAAAAAAGAATTATGACTTTCATAGGTAGTGGACCAATGAAAGTAACTCTTTTTTTTTTAACCCTGAGTGTCAGAGATTTAGGTGACTAGCAGATAGATATTAGTCAGATAATCCACATGATGTACAGACCAGTCAGTGTGTGCTGACTGGTCTGACTGGTATTCAGCTGCATTCTGTTAGACTGGAAGCTGACCCCAACATAGTTGGAAAAAGGCTAGGCATATGATGAATGCACATGACAGTAAAGGGACAATTATATTAAATCAGTAAATACTATTTTATAAAAAAAACGTATCAAAACCTTTCAGTTCAAATTTATAGGGATACCATGTAAACGTTGGTGGCGCCCTCCTTGTTTTTTCATGACTTTCTTGACAGACTGTACACTCATAGTTTTAAGATAGAAAAAAAATAGAGGAAAGGTAAGGACCACCATAAAGAAAAATAATATAAGGAAAAAAAAAAAAAGTTAAGGGGTGTTATGTTTAGTTTAATAAAAAGATGTCCAAATTTAATTATTTTGGAATGTGCATAGGTTCGTAGGGACACTTAGTGTTAGTCATAAGTGAGTGCCCTGTTCGTGTGTTGCCTGGACTTTTTCTTTTTGGATAAGTAATACACGAACAGTGTAACAAACAAAGACTGGTGAAGGATGGCGGACGGTGTGCCCGAGCGCCTCCAGTTGGAGCTGTTCGAGGCGGAGATAGAGCGTCAGGCAGAGGAACTGCGGATCCTTTCGGAGATGCGCATGTAGACCGGACTGTCGCCGAGGTCTACCCATGCGCGCACGCCGCCTCAGGGTTTTAGCACGCCCATGGGAGAGGTCGAGCCGGCGACGTCGCCGGGAGCCGAGGGGAGCTTTCTCCCCCTTGCGGGCGAGAAGCGGCTACTTAGTTTTCCGGAGGAGGTGCAGGAGGCGCTGCGTCGGCGTGTGGGCAGGAGAGCGGCGCGCGTTGAAGTGCCACCGATTGGGGGCCTGCTAGCGCGGCCTCAGACGGCGCCGCCATCACCCCCCCCACCACTGCAGTACAGGAGGTAAGTGACGAGCTCACTGTAGCACCTGTGGCGTCACTCGCAGGCCTAGCCACTGCCTCTACAAGAGGCATCATGGACGCGGTAAAGGGAAAAACCTCGAAGCTCAATTAGGACGAGATTGCGGCCATCGGGGTGCACACGGAGCGGCTGGCCGCCGCCGTGCTGCACCTAACCCTGTAACAATTCAGATAATTTAAGAGAAATAAAAGGCTATGCAGAATTGTACGTATTGAATTTAATAGCTCTCACACGAAAGTTAAAATGTGATGAGTATCAAAAACAATTGTAAGTATAAAAGTTAGCACTGACCTAAACGCACTAAGGTTAGGCAGTATCCAGGAGGATTATGATCCCCAGCCTGGCCGGCGTACAGGATCAGCCGAAGAGAAGTCTGACGCGATCAGCTCGGGGACGGAGGCCCCCCCAGGCGGTCAGTAGGACCAGCCCTGGGCAGCAAGAGGCACGCGACAGCTCGACTTAGCCTCTAAACCGACTCTCGGTTGCAGACTGGTAGACTTCAGTAAGTAGACTGGTAGACTTCAGTAAGGTACGCGTATGGGTAATCAGCGTGTTACCCAAGCGACTCCGAGATCTAGACTCCAGCAACGTAAGCGTATGGGGAATCAGCGTGTTCACCCAACGGCTCCGAGATCTAGACTCCAGCAACGTAAGCGTATGAACAATCAGCGTGTTCACCAAGCGGCTCCAAGATCTAGACTGCCTCTTTGACAGGTTTTGTTTTCTGACCGTTGTTCCGAAATTCGTAAAAAATCCAATTATGAATCATCTTTCTAGAACGGTCAAATTGCTTTTCTATAGCAAGGTATTATAATACCGGCCAGACTTAATAATTGTCGCTTGCCCATAATTATAATACTTTTTTTAATATAATATTAGTGCGAATAAGATCTAAAGAAACACACGATAATACAGCGGGTGTTCAGCCGTTTACTATCTAACACAGACAAACAAGCTTACAAGATATACAACATAGAGGTTTTACGTTAGTAGCCGAAAACTTATTTTAGAAGAAATGTTGGCGGTCGTCAATTTGACGACTGTCACTGACAGACATGTCAAAGCAAAACATTATTTATTTTTCAGGTTTGTAAATATTAATTTGATCCAATTATACAGGAATAAATTACAAAGGATGACGACAGGAACAGCATAAAAAAGCGTAAGTAGATAAACACATTCTATTCATAAGATTCCAAGTTACAAATAACAAACAAATATTATAACATGTAGACATAACGTGCGATGAATGATTTTATGCTTATGAAAAGTAAATATAGTTTACGAGTTGAACCGAAACACTATAACCCTTCGTGTGGCAGCGGCCGAGAACCGCGCTCTCTTGGCTGAGGGGAAGGTCAGGGAGCAGGCGTTGTGTGGACCGTCGGTGACGTCAGCGCCGCAGGTAAGGAGTTTCGCGCATGCCCTACGCCTAGGGAAGGGCCAGGAGCCGGTCCCCATTGCTCGCCCCCCTGATCCCTCCGTCGTGATTTATTCTGCGGAGGACCAGAGGGACGCCCTCAAAACAGCGGAGGACACGCGTCGGGCACTGCTGGGAGCTGTTCGTCCGGGGCAGCTTGGCCTACAAATCGCGGGGGTGAGGAAGGTCGGGAACGCGGGGGTTGTCGTCCAGACGACCTCATCGGCGGCAGCGGATGCTCTTAAGAAGGCGGTCCCTGCGACCCTGCGCACTACGGAGCCAACGGAGCGGCAACCCCTCATCGCCCTTACGGGCATAGACAAGGAGGCCACGCTAGAGGCGGTACTGGAGGACCTAAAGGAGCAGAACCTCCAGGAGGACGAGGAGTGGCCCAGAGAGAGGTTGGGCAAGGAACTGCGGCTGCTGTTCAAGAGGAACCGGCATGGGAACAGGACCAGATGGGTGTGCCAAGCCACCCAGGAGTTGAGGCGCACCCTGATCAATAAGGGTCGGATCTACATCGGGTGGGACGTGGTCGAGGTGATGGACCACGAACTGCGTCCAGGGACTGTCCCGCAAGGGCATACGCTGAGAGCCGGGCTGTGAACCAAACTAACTATGGATAGTAGCCTTCACGTAGGACAGCTGAATCTACAGGGCTCGGCCGCGGCGACACTGGAGCTTCCCGCGATTGCCGCGGAACTGGGAATGGATGTGGTTTTAGTCCAAGAGCCATACGCCGCGGCTCAATCTTCTGTCGCGCGCATGGGGCAGCTGCTCCTGCCTGAAGGGCCACACCCCAAAGCGGGTATTTATTTGCCGCGCCTTGACGTGGTGTGCGCGGCCCTACACCACCTGACGACGAGCCACTGCATGGTGTGCCACATAGCCTGGAAGGGGACGTCAACACACATAGTCAGCGCGTACTTCCAGTACTCTGAGGACATATTATTATCCACCCACCTGGAGCACCTTACCAGAGTGCTGGAAGCCCTGCGGGGACATCGCGTGCTCGTGGGGGCCGACACCAATGCTCACTCCCCCTTATGGCACTGTGAGCCTAGGCAGCTTGTAGGAAGAGGCCGCGATGCGGCACGCCGGAGAGAACAAATGGAGGACTTTCTATTGGCCCAGAATTTGATGGTGCATAACCAAGCAGACCAGCCACCAACCTTCGCGACCGCCAATGGAGAGTCCAACATCGACGTAACTTTTTCAACGAGATGCACCAGGATCTCCGGCTGGTGTGTTCACGAGCACGCGAGCTGCAGCGACCACCGGCTCATCTCCTTCAGGCTGTGTGACACGCGGGATCGAGAAACTGCCAGCATTGAGGAGCCGTCGGTAGCGCCAAATAGGTTCCGGGAGCGTGGTGTGGACTGGGACCGATTCCAGGCGATGATCCACGAACGAGTGGGCAGGATCAACTTTAAGAGGAACGCAAGCGAAGTATGTAAGGAGTTCATGCGAGTCATCGCGTGGACGGCCGGTGAGTGTCTGGGCACATGTGGAGATGGCAAGAAAGTGAGGGGTTATGAATGGTGGTCTCCTTCATTGGAGACCATGCGTAAAAGGCATAATAAGGCGAGGAAAGCGTGGCAATCGGTGAGGAAGGGTGGCGGGGCTCTGGAAGAGAGTGCAAGACAGGCCTTTCACAAGTGTCGCAGTAGCTATAGGGTTTCCCCAGGCCCATCACCTTGTTTGAGCTGTGGGTGAACCCAGTGGTAGGGTTAGCCGCCCTGCCACTATGGGCTCTTAAGGTGTTGCTTTCGATAATGATATAGAAATGTATGGTCGAACCTCCGACCTCCCACAGGAGTCGGAGGTGTCGACCCTTAAACCCATAAGTCCGAGCGCTCGATCTCCGCCCCAGTCGGGGCGGGAGGAGAGTGAGTACCAAGATAGGGTTGGGCGTGCACATTCGTCACGCCCACCCAGTGACGGCTAACGCCGCAGCCGCACCAATGCAAGCGAAACGGAGATGGCGCGATGAAGAGGGTGAGCTCTTAGCCCAGACTGAGGCGCGTCTGACTAGAGCCGGAAGCAGTGCCAATGTAATAAATCAGCTCTTACTCGCAGAGCTACCTCAATTGGAGCGAACTTTGGATGCGATCAAGGGGTACCGGAGGAAGGAGTCCTACAAGAGCCGGGTACAAGCGTACCTGGCCGATCTGGCTCAGGCTCCTTCGCCGGCTACTCCTGGGGAGGCAGAGTTGCCAAGAGGCACCCCGATCGCTGGCACTGTGGAAGGATCGACGTCAGAGCTGCCTCTCGTCGCTGTTCGAAGACGTGCCGGTTCCCGTCTTGCTAGTGGGCCCGAACCCGTCCGAGGTGCTAGACCACGCTAAGATTGTGGAGGATCTCCTTGTGGAGGCCGAAGCGAGATTGGCGCGGGGTGCACGTGATGGGCGACGGCGGGGACGGCCTAGGCGCAAAGGCCAAGCTCATACCCAAACTGCTTCAGTCGGGTTGTCTGCGCGAAAGCGGCCCAGAATTGAGATCCTGACTAGAGCCGGAAGCAGTGCCAATGTAATAAATCAGCTCTTACTCGCAGAGCTACCTCAATTGGAGCGAACTTTGGATGCGATCAAGGGGTACCGGAGGAAGGAGTCCTACAAGAGCCGGGTACAAGCGTACCTGGCCGATCTGGCTCAGGCTCCTTCGCCGGCTACTCCTGGGGAGGCAGAGTGGCCAAGGGGCACCCCGATCGCTGGCACTGTGGAAGGATCGACGTCAGAGCTGCCTCTCGTCGCGGTTCGAAGACGTGCCGGTTCCCGTCTTGCTTGTGGGCCCGAACCCGTCCGAGGCGCTAGACCACGCTAAGATTGTAGAGGATCTCCTTGTGGATGCCGAAGCGAGATTGGCGCGGGGTGCACGTGATGGGCGACGGCGGGGACGGCCTAGGCGCAAAGGCCAAGCTCATACCCAAACTGCTTCAGTCGGGTTGTCTGCGCGAAAGCGGCGCAGAATTGAGATCCTGACGGGGCATGGATGTTTCCGGAAGAGATTGTATGAGATGAAGCTCTGCGAGGTCAGCGTGTGTTACTGCGGTGAGGAGGATGAATGCCTGGACCACGTTCTGTGGAAATGCCCCCTGTATGATGAACAGCGGCGAACGATGATGGATGGGATTACGCGCTTAGAGGAGGGACCAGTGTACTACGGCGACCTCGTCGCCTCTGAGGCTAACTTCCGGCGGCTGAGAGACTTCTCGCACAATTGGTATAAGATCAGGAGCGGGCTGGAAGCAGCAGAAGACGACACATAAAACTTGGAACCGGACAGGCAGCGAAGCTGTAATGTGTCGTAGTGACCCAAGGGTGGGGTCGTTAGATTGAGCGCCGCCCCAGAAAGGGGAGAAAGGCGACGAGGGACTGGCTAAGAATTTGTAATGGAGTCAAGAAACGACTGCGGTGATAGCCCCCGGGCTATGTCCGCAGCCGTCTCCTGAGTTTCGGCCCATATGACTTGATGTCGGTGGGGCCATGGGAGGTGGTGGGTATGTCCCTATCTACTTCGCTGCCTGCGTTCGAGGCGAGCGGTTGTGTTTACTCTCCGCGCTAAATTTATTTTCGTACTATTTTCCTATTGGCCGACGCGAAAACTCGGTGGCTCCTGCTCTTTCTTGCGGGTTCGGCCATATAACGCCGCGGCCATCTTAGGTTGTGAGCGAGCGCGAGTGTTTTTGTGGGTGGGGCTTATCCCCCGCACCCCCGGTGTGTTTTGCGACAGTGACGTTTGTGCGATTTTGACGTTTCGTGACAGTGACACTATACGACAGTGACGTTTCCCCCCCTCCCAGTGCGACAGTTAACTTTTGCGAAAAGTTGACAAGTGACAAGTGACACTTAGTTTGACACTTAGTTTGACAGTTAGTGTTTACACGACAGTGACGTTTGATTTGTTTCAGTTAAGTTATAGTTTGTTTTCGCGACAGTGACGTTTCCCCCCCCGCCCCCCTACCTTGATTTGTGATCTAGCACAACGACAGTGACGTTTCTTTGACAGGTGCACTTTTTGGAGGCGGGTTTTTCGGGCCGCGCCAATCGCTTGCGCGAACCCCCCCAGGCTTTTTCGACCCCCCCGATGCTTTTGGATTTGTCCCCTCCGGCGGCGGCGCAACAACGGCAGCAGGTGGTCGAGCTAACTCCGGCTGCGGCGATGCCACTCGCGGGTGAGAAGCGGCTTCTCTCCTCGCCAGAGGAGGTGCAGGAGGCGGTGCGTCGCCGAATTACTAAGAGGAAGGAAGTTCCACCAGTGGGAGGTCTGCTTACGTCGGCGCCAACACCGGCACCAACCTCGTCAGCGCGTGGCGAGCCGGTCGCAGTTGTCCCGTTCGTGGGCCCTAGTGGCCCGGAATATGTTGCGGACCCCCTGGGTTCCGCACCCGTGGAGCAGTTGGCTAGCATCGCCACAAACAGCACTAGAGGGATCATGGAGGCGGTCAGGTCGAAGACCTCAAAATTGAACAAGGACGAGATCGCGTCTATTGGCGCCTACACGGAGCGGCTGAGTGCGGTGGTCACCCACCTCACTCTCAGGTTAGCAGCGGTCAGCCAGAAGCTGGAGCGGGCTGCAACAACGGCGCCACCACAAATCGTCGCGACGGGAGTCACTCCGCCCAAGTCGTTCGCGAACGCCCTTCGGCTGGGCAGGAACGCGGAGCCGGTGCCCATCACGCGCCGCTTGGGGCCGTCGGTGGCGATCTACCCCGCCGAGGACCAGCGCGAACAGTTGAAGACGTCGGACGACACCAAAGAGGCGCTGCGCGTGGCGGTGAATCCGGCCTCGCTGGGCTTACAAGTCGCCGGATTCAGGAAAGTAGGGAACGCCGGGGTGGTTGTTCAGACCACATCAGCCGCAGCAGCCAACGCATTGGGGAAGGCGGTGCCAAACACCCTTCGCACGGCGGAACCAGCCACGCGGCAGCCTCTCATTGCCCTCACGGGAATCGACAAGGGGGCCACAACGGCGGAAGTAGTGAAGGACATAGTGGAGCAAAATCTGCAGCAGGATGACGGGGCGTGGTCAAGCGATAGGGTCACGAAGGAGCTGCGTCCCCTATTCAAGAAGGATCGGCGCAACGGCAGAACTAAGTGGGTCTGCCAAGTTACCCACGAGCTGCGCTGCTCTCTGATCGCCCGGGGACGCCTATATATAGGGTGGGACGTAGTGGAGGTCACTGACCACGTAGATGTCACCTGCTGCAGCAGGTGCCAACTGTACGGGCATCCGGAGAAGTACTGCCGGGCGAAGAACATGGTTTGCGGACGCTGCGGTGAGGACGGGCACAAGAGCGCGGAGTGCCAATCTGCGGTGCAGGCGTGCGCGACCTGCAAGAAGTTTGGGCGTAAGGATGCAGCCACACACCACACCGCGTCAAGGGACTGCCCCGCTAGGGCGTACGCGGAAAAGCGGGCGGTCAATGAGACGAATTATGGATAGTCTTCAAATTGGCCAAATAAACCTGCAGGGCTCTGCCGCAGCAACGGCGGAGCTACCTGCAATAGCCGCAGAGCTAGGGCTGGATGTAGTCCTGGTGCAGGAGCCGTATGTGGCGCCATCTACATCTGTCGCGCACATGGGGCAACTCATCTTGCTCCGCAAGGCGGCAATATACGTTCCGCGTCTTGACACAGTATGCGCGGTCCTGCACCATTTATCGACGAGCCACTGTCTGGTGCTCCACATAGCCTGGAGAGGAACTTCTACACACGTTGTTAGCGCGTATTTCCAGTACTCTGAGGACATTTCGACCCACCTGGAGCACCTTACCAGAGTACTGGGAAAACTGCGGGGACATCGCGTGCTCGTGGGAGCCGATACGAACGCCCACTCTCCCATGTGGCACTGTATGCCGCGCCACTACATTGGGAGAGGCCGCGAAGTGGCGCGCCGCCGTGAAGAAATGGAGGGCTTCCTGCTGGCCCAGGATTTGGTGGTGCACAATAAAGCAGACCAGCCACCAACTTTCGCCACCGCCAACGGGGAGTCCAATATTGACGTCACGCTGTCATCGAGGGGAGTAACGACGGTCGACTGGCGGGTACACTAGCACGCGAGCAGCAGTGACCACCGGCTGATGAAACCTTCAGGCTGTGTGGGGCACGGGACCGACGAACTGCCAGCATCGAGGAGCCGTCAGTAGCGCCAAATAGGTTCCGGGAGCGTGGTGTGGACTGGGACCGATTCCAGGCGATGGTCCACGAACGAGTGGGCAGGATCAACTGGAGGAGGAACGCAAGCGAAGTATGTAAGGAGTTCACGCGAGTCATTGCGTGGACGGCCGGTGAGTGTCTGGGCACATGTGGAACGGCAAGAAAGTGAGGGGTTATGAATGGTGGTCTCCTTCATTGGAGGCCATGCGTAAAAGGCATAATAAGGCGAGGAAAGCGTGGCAATCGGTGAGGAAGGGTGGCGGGGCTCTGGAAGAGAGTGCGAGACAGGCCTTTCACAAGTGTCGCAGTAGCTATAGGGTTTCGATGGAGAAGGCGCAGCTCGACCACTTTCGCAAGCTGGCCGAGTCCTCTAACGAGGATCCTTGGGGCCTTGCATACCGTGCAGCCAGCGGCAGGTTTAGGCCGCCGCCGAATGTAGTTAATGGCACGAGGTTTGCGGAGGGGTACGCCGAGGATGCGGGCACCGCCATGCGCAGCCTTGTTGGTGCGCTCTGCCCCGACGACGACCTGTCGCGGGACTCAGCGTACCACAGGCAGGTGCGGGTGATGGCTGCCTGCATCCCGTCGGGTCGGGATGCGTCTCCTCCGTCGAGTCAGGATCTTTGGAAAATAGTTAAGGATCTCCCTAACACGCCTTGCTTCCTGTCCTGGGCAAAATCTTGGAGCGGGTTATTTTGCAGTGCGCGCCGTCGATCACGCGTGGTGTCTCGCCGTGCCAGCACGGGTTTTCTCGGGGAAGGTCGACGCTGACAGCGCTGAACGAGATCCTTCGTGCGGTGCAGGACAGCCGGTATAGATATGTCCAGGCCATCTTCCTGGACATATCTGGGGCCTTTGATAACGAATGGTGGCCCATGATCCTGCTCAAGGCGAAGAGCGGGGGGTGCCCGCCAAACATCTATAGGATGCTGACGGCGTACTTCTCCAACCGACGTGTCGGGCTCTTCGCCGGGAGCGGGGTCATGTGGAAGGTCTCGACCATGGGGTGCCCGCAGGGCTCTGTAGTGGGTCCACCACTATGGAACCTTCTCATGGACGACTTGCTTCGGTTGCCTTACCCAGTCGGCGTAAGTGTGGTCGCTTACGCAGATGATGTTACGATCCTCATTGAGTCTGACTCTCGAGCCGGCATCGAGGCTTCTGCCTCGTGCGCCATGGCGCTAATCAGTGAGTGGGGGGTTCGGAACAGGCTGGACTTCTCCCCGACAAAGTCATATTCCATGACCTTGAAGGGGGGACTGTCCAAGCGCCCGCCCACGGTCAGACTCAATGGGACCTCAGTCAAGAGCGTGCGCTCGACCAAAGTCCTGGGTGTGGTAATCGATGCGAGCCTTTCGTTCGTGGAACACGCTCAGTCCATCGGCGAGCGTGCTGCAGCAGGGCTGGGCAAAATGTCGCGTGTCTCAGCGTCGTCCTGGGGAACTAGGTACAGGGCCCTTAAGGTCCTGTACAAGGGCATCTTTGTCCCTACCGTAACATACGCAGCGGGGTGCTGGTGGAGACGCGCTAGCGTATACGCGGTCAGTTTGGCGCTGCTGAGAACGCAAAGGTCCGCGCTCGTCCTTCTGACGAAGGCGTACCGGTCGGTCAGCACCGCGGCGCTGCCAGTCTTGGCGGGCGTACTGCCGGCCGACCTCGAGGTGATTCGTGCGGGCTTGATTGACGATATTCGCCACTTGCCGAGGGACGCGCTCGGGGCAGGGAGAAGAGACATCGGAGACGATGCCGTAGCCAATTGGCAGCGGCGATGGGCTGCGGAGGACAAGGGTAGGGAACTATATCGATTCTTCCCGGACGTGGCGGCTAGACTCAGGGCAACCTGGGTTGAGCCGGACTATCAGGTCTCACAGATCCTGACTGGGCATGGATGTTTCCGTAAGAGGCTGTGTGACATGAGATGAGGCTGAGCGAGGAAAGCGTGTGCTACTGTGGTGAAGAGGACGAAAGTTTGGACCACGTCCTGTGGCGATGCCCCATGTATGAGGACATACGGTGCAAGATGATGGATGGGATCACTCGGTTGGAGGAGGGACCGGTTCATTACTGCGACCTCGTCGCCTCGGAGGCCAACTTCCGGCGGCTCAAAGAGATTGCGCACGCCTGGCACGAAATAAGAAGGGAGCTCGATTTGTAAGCACAGCTAGGTCGGGCAGCGAAGCCGTATCTGTGTGTCAGCCCATAAGTGGGGCGATGCTAGCACGCCGCCCCAGAAAGGGGGGAATGGCGAACTAGGACAGGACTAGAATTTGTAATGGAGTCAAGAAACGACTGCGGTGATAGCCCCTGGGCTATGTCCGCAGCCGTCTCCTGAGTTTCGGCCCATATGACTTGATGTCGGTGGGGCCATGGGAGGTGGTGGGTTTGTCCCTATCTACTTCGCTGCCTGCGGTCGGAGCGAACGGTCGCGTTGAGCCTGCGCTCGTTTATTTTTCTGTCTTTTTTGTGATTGGTTGGTGTCGAACATCGGTGGCTCCTTGTCTCGCACAGGGACTTTGCCATTAGAGGCCGCGGCCATATTGCTTTTAGAGCAGGAAGAAGTGATCCGTGGGCGTAGCCCAATTGTGAGCGAAAGAGACGCGAGTGACACTAGTGTTTGTTGACAGCTGTCAACGCGTGACAGCCGTCAAGTGAAGTGACATAAGTGTTGGCCGTCACCTGTCAGGTAGCTGTCAAAGTGACTGTGAGATTTTGCGACAGTGACGTTTTTGCACAAGTCCCCCCCATACCCCTCACCCCCCGCGATAGTGACGCTAACCTGCGATAGAGACGCCCCCGCGATAGTGACGCTTAGCTTTTATTAGTTTTAGTGTGTTGTGCGCCTTCCTTGTGAAAACGTGGTTCCAGGAAATCCCGGTTATCCCGGTTTTCCCACTTTGGGAGTTGTCCCCGCGTGGGATAAGTACTCTTGGCCTTATTGACTTATCAGACTATTATTTACTTTGTGTTTATTAGCAGTTTTCTTCTAAGTGTTTAGGACTTAGTGTGTTTGCCATCGGTTACGCGCTGCAAGCAGCATCGTGCTATATAAGTAAAATAGTCAAAC
This sequence comes from Charanyca ferruginea, assembly GCA_947361185.1. Taxonomy (NCBI): domain Eukaryota; kingdom Metazoa; phylum Arthropoda; class Insecta; order Lepidoptera; family Noctuidae; genus Charanyca; species Charanyca ferruginea. Next base: position 5,799,189 of record OX376080.1, on the reverse strand, counting down.
GATGTGATCGGGGTGGACGAACCAAGTTGTATAGTTTTTGCAAACTTTTGAATATTGTTGGTCAGTGTAATTCTAGTGTGTGGTACACGTACCAGCAATTATAAACTGCGGGATGGCGGAAGCCACCCCCGAGAAGGGTGCGACGGCGGCTATGTATGATGAGGATGCTGAACGGGAAAAGGCCCTTATCGAGGCCTCGATTGCAGCGAAGGAGGAAGAGTTGCAGGCGCTGGAAGAGCTGAGGCGTGAGGGTGGTGGGCTGTTCACGCCGCGCCTATCACTGGCGCGTACCCCCCCCTCCCAACCGTTTTCAACTCCCCCCCAGAATCTGATGGATATGTCTCCGCTGAGCGTCGTGTCTCCGCTGTTGCCGCAGGCGGGCGAGAAGAGGCGCTTGGCGTCCCCGGAGGAGGTCGAGGAAGCAGTGCGTCGCCGGATCACCAAGAGGAAGGAGGTGCCGCCCATCAGCGGGCTGCTCACGGCGCTCCTCCCGCCCCAGGCGCGCACAGAAGAGCCCGGCAGCACCAAAGGCATTATGGATGCGGTAAGGTGCAAAACATCCAAATTGAACAAGGATGAAATAGCAGCGATCGGAGCACACACCGAGCGGCTGAGCGCCGTAGTTACGCACCTGGCGCTCCGGCTTGCGGCAGCAGAGGCCAAAGTCGCATCGGCCGGACAGCAACGGACGGACGAGCAGCAGGTGCCGCTAACTACATCGTACGCGTCGGTCCTGAAGCTGCCGCAAAATCAGGAGCCTATGAGAATCCAGGATATCCAGGGCCACTATTGGCCTTCTACCCGGCGGAGGAGAACGGCGCTCTCAAGACCGCCGAGGAGACGAAGGCGGAACTGAAGAAGGCGGTGGACCCAGCCAAACTGTGGGTCCAAGTGACGAAGATGCGGAAGGTGGGCAACGCCGGTGTACTGGTCCAAACTACCACAGACGCAGCAGCTACCAGGCTCCGGGCGGCGATACCTGCGACGCTCAGGGTGACAGAGCCCAAAAAGAAGCAGCCGCTGGTGTGCCTAAACCGGCTGGATGGTGAGCCGTCGTTTGAAGAGGTGCTGGGCACTCTGCACGAGCAGAATTTTAAAGAAGACCCTGCCTGGCCGCTCTCGTGGATCCAGAAGGAGGCGACCGGCGCATTTAAGAAGAACCGCTCGCGTCGTCGCCGCCGTGTTGTCTCGGACTGTGCGCGTCTCTGTCTGCGATGATTCAGTTTCGGGCACTCGCAGGACCCGTCTTGAAACACGGACCAAAGAGTCTAGCATGTATGCGAGTCATTGAGATAATAAAACTGAAAGGCGCAACGAAAGTGAAGGCGCGCGCTAGCCGCGCGCTCAGGGAGGATGGAGCGTCGATCTAGGTCGATCTCTCGCACTCCCGAGGCGTCTCGTTTCCAATCTGTGAATGCAGGCGCGCTCTGAGCATAAATGCTGGGACCCGAAAGATGGTGAACTATGCCTGGTCAGGTCGAAGTCAGGGGAAACCCTGATGGAGGACCGTAGCGATTCTGACGTGCAAATCGATCGTCGGAACTGGGTATAGGGGCGAAAGACTAATCGAACCATCTAGTAGCTGGTTCCGTCCAAAGTTTCCCTCAGGATAGCTGGCGTCGATTTGAACAGTCTCATCCGGTAAAGCGAATGATTAGAGGCATTGGGGCCGAAACGACCTCAACCTATTCTCAAACTTTAAATGGGTGAGTACTCCGGCTTACTCGAACGATGAAGCCGGAGATCTGATGACGGTGCCAAGTGGGCCAATTTTGGTAAGCAGAACTGGCGCTGTGGGATGAACCAAACGTAGTGTTAAGGCGCCTAAAAAACGCTCATGGGACACCATGAAAGGCGTTGGTCGCTCATGACAGCAGGACGGTGGCCATGGAAGTCGGAATCCGCTAAGGAGTGTGCAACGACTCACCTGCCGAAGCAACCAGCCCTGAAAATGGATGGCGCTGAAGCGTTTTGCCTATACACTACCGTTACGGGCATGTGCGACGTTCTTTGTGACGTCATTAAGCCGTAACGAGTAGGACGTGCGCGGCGGAGAGCGCAGAAGGGTCTGGGCGTGAGCCCGCTTGGAGCCTCCGTCGGTGCACATCTTGGTGGTAGTAGCAAATACTCCAGCGAGGCCCTGGAGGACTGACGTGGAGAAGGGTTTCGCGTGAACAGTAGTTGCTCGCGAGTCAGTCGATCCTAAGCTCAAGGAGAAATCTTATGTCGATGTGGCGTGTTTTTTCAAAAAGATATATCTTTATCGGTATGTTCAATGATAAATAACGCCCTTTGAGCGAAAGGGAATCCGGTTCCTATTCCGGAACCCGGCAGCGGAACCGTTTCAATAATCGTTCCCTCGTTTTTACAGCGAGTGTTCGACGGGGTAACCCAAAGTGGCCTGAAGACGCCGCCGAGAGGTCCGGGAAGAGTTTTCTTTTCTGCCTGAGCGTTCGAGTTCCATGGAATCCTATAGAAGGGAGATATGGTTCGGAACGCGAAGAGCACCGCATTTGCGGCGGTGTCCGGATACTCTCTGCGGACCTTGAAAATTCAGGTGAGGGATGTACGTGGAGATGTCGCGCCGGTTCGTACCCATATCCGCAGCAGGTCTCCAAGGTGAAGAGCCTCTAGTCGATAGAATAATGTAGGTAAGGGAAGTCGGCAAATTGGATCCGTAACTTCGGAATAAGGATTGGCTCTGAGGACCGGGGCGTGTCGGGTTTGGACGGGAAGCGGATGCGGCCGGTGCCGGGCCTGGTCGATGCTCTAGCGTCTCTCGGGGCGCTAGGGCGGAATCCGGACCCGCGTTCCGGCCTTCCGCGGATCTTCCTAGCCGTAAGGCCGTGTCGGTTTCGTCTCGTGCGCGATCGGCGCGGTTCTGTACGACCGCCGTTCAACGGTCAGCTCAGAACTGGCACGGACAAGGGGAATCCGACTGTCTAATTAAAACAAAGCATTGCGATGGCCCTCGCGGGTGTTGACGCAATGTGATTTCTGCCCAGTGCTCTGAATGTCAACGTGAAGAAATTCAAGCAAGCGCGGGTAAACGGCGGGAGTAACTATGACTCTCTTCGCTGCTCCCGTAGGAAGTCTTGTTACTCTCATATGTGGATGTGCACCATTCTAGCTGCCGCCTTCAGCTTTATGGAAGAATGCAGTCCACATATGGCAAGGGCCTAGTGATATGTCACATAACACCTGTGGCGTGGCTAGGTCCAACTCCTACCCTTGGCCTGCTCGTGGCGCCGCTGCTAAGCCAACAAGGGGGGGGGGGGGGGGCGACCGTGCAAATGACCTGGTCTGGTGGCTGGACAGACCAAAGTAGAAAACCGTCTCTTAGCGGTGTACCCCAATTCGAACGGAAGGAGGCGAACCGCGTAAACCTTGACTCCGCCTTGACCCTTCGGGGTCCAGGGGTAAGGTGAGCCTGGAGACTTTGGTCAATAACACCTTGACCAAGGAACGCGGGCACATCAAAATGTGAAGATCCAGGACTGGCTCGGGGTGTGATTCCCTGAGTGGCCCCGATGGGGGGTTTCGGCTCCCAAATCTAGCAGCTCGTAAGGCTGGGGCGTACGAGAGCTGTGGGTGAACCGAGTGGTAGGGTTAGCCGCCCTGCCACTATGGGTACTTAAGGTTGCTTACGATAATATAGAGATGTATGGTCGAACCTCCGACCTCCCACAGGAGTCGGAGGCGTCGACCCTTAAACCCATAAGTCCGAGCGCTCGATCTCCGCCCCAGTCGGGGCGGGAGGAGAGTGAGTGGACGTGTCCGGAATGTAGCAGGGCATTCCGGACCAAGATAGGGTTGGGCGTGCACGTTCGTCGCGCCCACCCAGTGACGGCCAACGCCGCAGCCGCACCAATACAAGCGAAACGGAGATGGCGCGATGAAGAGGGTGAGCTCTTAGCCCAGACTGAGGCGCGTCTGACTAGAGCCGGAAGCAGTGCCAATATAATTAATCAGCTCTTACTCGCAGAGCTACCTCAATTGGAGCGAACTTTAGATGCGATCAAGGGGTACCGGAGGAAGGAGTCCTACAAGAGCCGGGTACAAGCGTACCTGGCCGATCTGGCTCAGGCTCCTTCGCCGGCTACTCCTGGGGAGGCAGAGTTGCCAAGGGGCACCCCGATCGCTGGCACTGTGGAAGGATCGACGTCAGAGCTGCCTCTCGTCGCGGGGGCGGCACTCCCCTCTGAAGACGTGCCGGTTCCCGTCTTGCTTGTGGGCCCGAACCTGTCCGAGGCGCTAGACCACGCTAAGATTGTGGAGGATCTCCTTGCGGAGGCCGAAGCGAGATTGGCGCGGGGTGCACGTGATGGGCGACGGCGGGGACGGCCTAGGCGCAAAGGCCAAGCTCATACCCAAACTGCTTCAGTCGGGTTGTCTGCGCGAAAGCGGCGCAGAATTGAGTACGCGAGGGTGCAGGAGCTGTATAAGACTTGTAGGTCCAGAGCAGCTGCCGAGATAATTGATGGACAAACTCGAGGTGTCGGGCATAGCCTGTCTGAGCTGGAAGCCTATTGGCGACCGGTGATGGAGGCCGTCTCTGACGCCCCGGGGCTCACACCGGAAGCTTTGGGCGCGTTACAACGCTCTGAGCAGTACGGGGGCAGTCGAGATTACTCCCAGCTCTGGGCGCCTTTCACTTCGGAAGAGGTGAAGGCGTGCCGGGTGGATAACAAGTCGGCTCCAGGTCCTGACGGAATTCTCCTAGGGGCTTGGAATACGGTCTCGTCTGTAACTCAGGCGGAAATATTCAACGTTTGGTTGGTGGCTGGAGAGGTCCCGGACAAACTTAGGGGCTGCCGGACGGTCTTTGTGCCCAAGAAGGAGAATCCTGCGTGTCCTGGGGAGTATCGGCCGATTTCGATCGCGTCGGTGCCTCTCAGGCACATGCACTCTGTATTGGCTAAGAGGCTGGAGGCATGCTGCCCTCCCGATGCACGACAGCGTGGATTTATCTGCGCCGACGGCACACTCGAGAATTCGGCTGTGCTGGACGCGGTGCTGGGAGACTGTGGGAAGAAGTTGCGTGAATGCCATGTTGCGGTGCTGGATTTTGCCAAGGCGTTCGATACGGTGTCGCATGCGGCACTTATTGATCTGCTGAGGAAAAGAGGCCTGCCTGAGGGGTTCTGTGACTACGTTGCGAGGCTGTATGCCACTTCTGAGACTGTCTTGGAGGTGAATGGAGCCCGCAGCGGTTCCGCAAGAGTTGGTCAGGGGGTTCGCCAGGGGGATCCTTTGTCGCCTTTGTTGTTTAACATGGCGATGGATGTGATTTTGGCGGCCTTGCCGAGGGAAGTCGGTTATGGGTTGGAAGGCGAGAAAGTCTCGGCTCTAGCCTATGCTGATGACCTGGTCCTGCTTGCAGGTTCAAAGGTGGGCATGCAGTCCTCCATCGACAGTGTTTGGCACACGGGGAGATTGATGGGTCTCTTTGTCAGCCATGCGAAAAGCGCTGTGCTTTCGATGGTGCCGGATGGGAAGCGCAAGAAGGTGCATTATTTGACCGACCGAACCTTTAAGGTGGGGTCGCGATGGCTGCGCCAGGTCTCTTGTGTGGAACGATGGCGCTATCTTGGAGTGGACTTCAAGGCGTCTGGATGCGTTACGTTAGAGCATAGTATTAAAGAAGCCCTAGAGAATATCTCGAAGGCTCCCCTAAAGCCACAACAGCGGCTCGAAATTATAAGGGTACACCTGATTCCGAGGTTCCTACATGGGTTCGTGTTAGGTAACATTACGGATGATAGGTTGAGACTGCTCGACGTACAAATCCGGAGGGCGGTGCGGACTTGGCTTCGGCTCCCAAAGGACGTGCCTGTCGGGTACTTCCACGCAGCAACCACGGACGGTGGCTTAGCGATCCCGTCGCTGAGAACTTGCGTGCCGGACCTCATTAAAAAGAGGTTCGGCCGCTTGGACTCGTCGCGGTGGCCAGTGGCTAATGCCGCCGCCAGATCCGATAGGATCCGAAGGAAGCTGCAGTGGGCCGACAAGCAGCTCCGGCGTCTCACTGTAGAAAATCCCAAGTCTGGGGAGCGGACGACCGCAATGTATTGGCGTGAAGCCCTGCATGCTGCCGTGGACGGACTCGAGTTGCGGTAGTGTCCACGGGTTCCCGCGTCCACGAAGTGGATGCGAGAGCGTAGCGTGCAGTATACTGGCCGAGACTTCGTGCAGTTCGTGCACACTCATATTAATGCGCTACCGTCGCGAGTACGCAATACACGGGGGCGCAGGACTGGTGCGGTGTCGGAGTTGAACTGCCGTGCAGGTTGCATGGTTAGGGAGACAACGGCACACATCATCCAACAGTGTCACAGAACACACGGCGGCCGTATTGAACGCCATAATCTTGTTGCGGACGTCGTCAGCTCTGCCATGGTGGACAAAGGGTGGACTGTGGTGAAGGAGCCGAAGGTGAAGACCGCGTTGGGCCTCAGAAAGCCCGACATCATTGCCTCCAGGAATGGTGTGGGGGTGATAGTGGATGCGCAGGTGGTCTCGGGTCAGCGGCCTCTTGATGAGCTTCATCGTGAGAAACGTAATAAATACGGGAATCACGTGGAGCTTGTCGAGAAGGTTGCTGATATACTAGGACTGCCTTGTAAGGAGAGCGTTCATTCGACCTCCTGCACATTGTCTTGGAGAGGTGTGTGGAGCCTGGCTTCCTATAAGGAGCTGAGAAGGTCCATCGGGTTGGAAGAGGGAGTGTTGGCCGGCATCCCGTCCTTGGTTCTGAGAGGTTCGCACATGAACTGGACACGTTTTAATCGCTTGACTACCCAAGCCGACTGAGTCGGGGAGCGAGTGCTCGGGCTTCCTGTGTTAAGGGCTGCCGCCGGGCCCAGAGGTAGTAATCTCCCACCTTAAGTGCCTATCCTTATTTGATTGATATGTAACATTTTCTACCTCGCCTGAAGATCCCACCGGCGAAATTCCGAGGTCGGTGACAGTGGAAAGGGACGTGGGAGTCCTGTCACAACAATCCATGATGATTACAACTGTAGTCACTCAAGACGAAGGCATATGACCAGTGGTGCAAAATAGCCAAATGCCTCGTCATCTAATTAGTGACGCGCATGAATGGATTAACGAGATTCCCACTGTCCCTATCTACTGACTTCGCGTTCGACTACGGTCGTGGACGGACGTGCGAGCGGAGCGCTCTGTAGTAATAAATAATAATTTATTCTATAGAGTATTTCAGTGTTTCAGTGTATTTATTCAGTTGATTAATACACGAACGGGTAGTGGTTAGTGGTTGTATTATAATATTGTGTTTGTGAAGTGATTAATTGTGCAATAATTTAGAAACAGTGTTGTTAAGTGACCACGTGCTTTATAGCGCGTGGTGTTCTTTTCTGGACTGCAAGGGCAGTTCCAGGCTCTTGTGGCACAAGTGCACCCTGGGAAGAATAGGGACGCCGATCCTGACCAAAGGTACTGTGTATTTTAAGTGAATTATCTGGATTGTTCAGCGAGTAGCCGGAGCACGTGGTTCTAACCTCAAAGTGAGGTTATAGCACGTGTTAGGTGAAAGAGGCGTTCGAACACCGGGATTTTTGGTCAGTGTTGTCAGTGGTAGTATTTTATTTTTATTGGACAGTTTTTGAAAATTTTGTATAGTAGTAGTATCCGCCGGTCATCTGTCACTGCCACCTGACGGGCTGTCTGTGGCGGCTGTCAGTGTCGGCTGTCAGTGTCAGCTGTCAGTTGGCGTCTGTCATTAGTTTGACGGGCTGTCAGTGCCAGCTGTCAGTGTCGGCTGTCAACTGTCATCTGTCAACTGTCACCTGTCATCTGTCAGTGTCAATTGACGGGTGAAGTGCGACTTGGACAGTGGTCTTTTGGCCTAGTGTAAAATTTTAATTTATTTTAACTTTAAATTTAATAAATAGTTATAGAGTGTAGGGTTTGAGGTGTTGTTGGGTTAGGATGGAGGAGGAAGAGGCCGAGCGCCTCCAGCTTGAGCTGCTGGAGGCGGAAATGGAGAGGAAGGCAGAGGAACTGCACGAACTGGCGCAGATGCGGCAAGAGGGAGGTTTCACCCCTAGAGCGTCGCTGCTCAGGACCCCCCCCCAAGTTTTCGGCACCCCCATGCAGCAGCTGCTGGTGGACCTTTCGTCCCCAGTGAAGTCCCAGCCGGAAAGCCGGAATGAGAAGCGGTTGCTGAGCTCGCCGGAGGAGGTGCAGGAGACAGTTCGCCGTAGGATCGGGATTAAGAAGGCGCTGCGGCCAGAGGCTCCTCCATTGGGAGGAATCATGACCTCGGCACCAGCCAGCAGCCAGCCAGCACAACAGCCTGCCCAACCACCAGCTCAACAGCCTGCTCAGCAGACAGCTCAACAGCCTGCCCAACAGCCTGCCCAGCAGTCCGCCCAACAGCCCGCGGAGCAGCCCAAAGATCGTGGTGACCAGGCAGGTGACCCGTTGGCAGTGGCGCCTGTCCAGGAATTGGCCGGCCTGGCGACTGCAGCCACGAGGGGCATAATGGAGGCAGTAAGGTCGAAGACATCCCGGCTCAACAAGGATGAGGTGGCGGCAATTGGAGCCCACACGGAGCGGCTAAGTGCGGTCATAACCCACCTCACACTAAGGTTGGCTGCTGCAGAGGGTAAAGCTCAGGTTGCAGAGGCCAAATTGGCTCATCCACCAGCCGCAGTTGCGGTCCAGCCTGCCCAGACGGCGTACCCACAACTTAATTATGCGGCCATGCTAAAGCTGCCGAAAGGTAAGCCGGCCATGACTGTCCAGCAAAAGGGCCCGTCGGTGCTGTTCTACCCGAACAGCGACACCATCACCTCCTCGGATCAGACCAAAAAGGAGCTGCAAGAGAAGGTGAAGCCAGCCGTCCAGGGAATCCAGGTGCAAGCCATACGCCGAGTCGGTAATGCGGGCGTCGTGGTGACAACAGCGACAGCTGAGGCAGCGCGCAAACTAAAGGAGGCGGCCCCTCCGACACTAAAAGCGGCAGACCCTAAGGCGCGGAAACCGTTGGTGGCCATCAGGAATCTAAGGTCGGATCCACCGATCGAAGAGATGCTAGAGGATCTGCACAAGATAAACCTAGCGGAGGACGAGAACTGGCCGAAAGGCAAGATGCTGGACCAGTGCAAGCTGGCCTTCAAGAAGGGTCGGCGCGATGGAGGGAGGACCACAGTAGTCCTGGAATGCACGTCTGCGCTGCGAGACAAGCTGGTCAGCCTCAGACGGGTGTACATCGGCTGGGATGAGGCAGAAGTCTGCGACTATGTCAGAGTGACATGCTGCATGAAGTGCCACCAGTACGGGCACCCCGAAAAGCACTGCAGAGCAAAGGCCATGATATGTGGTAAGTGCGGAGACAGCGGCCACAAAAGTGAGGAATGCCAGTCGGCCAGCCAGTGCTGTGCCACGTGCAGGAAGTTCAAACGCCCGGAGGCATCCAGCCACAAGACGGCAGCCCTGGATTGCCCTGCTAGGATACACGCTGAGCAGCAGGCTATCAACATGATACAGTATGGATAGACACTCCACTATTCGCGTTGGACAGCTAAACCTCCAAGGATCAGCTACAGCTACGACGGAACTGCCAGTGATTGCGAAGACGCTGGGGTTGGATCTCGCACTAGTCCAGGAGCAATATCGCCACACCAGGATTATTCAGTGCGGACCCGACTCTAAGGCGGGCATACTGGTATTGAACCCGACATTAGGAGTTACCTTCTTGGATCACCTCAGTAACGACCATTGCGCGGTAGCCCATGTCAACGCCACAGAACACCTGTACGTCGCATCAGTATACTGTCAATACAGCCACGATATTGCCAGACACTTAGAGCACTTGACACACGTCTTAGACCAGCTCGGTGGCAATCGAATCTTAGTGGGAATGGACAGTAATGCGCACTCACCGCTTTGGCACTGCGAACGGAGACAATACGTTGGTAGGGGACCTGACACGGAGTACAGGAAAACCCAGATGGAGAGCTTTGTGTTGGGTCGAGATCTGATTGTCCACAATGTGGAAGGACAACCGCCAACGTTCCACGGACCGAACGGCTACTCGAACGTCGATCTGACCCTGACGACTCGAGGACTATGCGTGTCGAATTGGACAGTACACGAAGGAGCGAGTATCAGTGACCATCAACTGATCACATTTGAGATTGGCATTGGCGCCGCGAGGGCAGCAGGTCGTGCTGTGGAGCAGGTTATGCCCGAGGTGTCCTACCGAGAACGGGGAGTGGACTGGGATCGATTCTGCAACACCTTGCGCCACCGTATGGGCCGACTCAGGACGAGCAGACCGGCAGCGATGATTTGCAGTGAATATTCTAATATACTCACTCGCACTGCGGACGATTGTTTGGGCAAACGCGGGAAAAAGGACACCGGTGGTTATGAATGGTGGTCATCAGAGCTAGACGAGCAGCGCCGTGCAGTGTACAACGCGCGTCGAGCATGGCAGCAAGCACGAAAGGCCAAGAGTGACCGGGAACCAGACCTGCATGCGTCCTTACGTAACGTAAGGAGCAGATACAAGGCAGCGATGAGGGACACGGAGATGGCCTACTTCCGCAAGATAGCGGAGTCTGGCAATGACGACCCATGGGGAATCGCGTACAGAGCCGCTTCTGGCAGACTACGCCCCCCCTCAAATGTGATGCACGGCGTTAGGCTCATAGAGGGATACACGACCACAGCCGAAGAATCGATGGCTAGTTTGCTCACGGCCCTATGCCCGGATGATGACCCTGGAAAGGACACATCATACCACCGGCAAGTCAGAATCGCAGCAGCGTGCGCCCCGACAGGCACGAATTCGGACCCGCCCAGCCGTGAGGCATTAGACCGCATTATTAGAGTATTGCCTAACACGGCTCCTGGTATGGACGGACTCACATCCAAGATCATCAAGCACGCGTGGAGAGTTAGCGGAGTGGAGATGCTACTGATGTACTCCGCGTGTTTGAGGGAAGGCGTGTTTCCGGACATCTGGAAGGTAGGAAGGCTAGTGGTGCTGCCAAAGGGCAATGATCGGCCGCTCTCGGACCCTAAAGCGTATAGACCGGTTACCCTTCTCCCGATATTGGGAAAGATTCTGGAACGCCTTATCATCGGGTGCGCTCCTTGTTTATACCGCAGCATATCTCCGTCGCAACATGGCTTTACGCGTGGAAAGTCGACGGTCACAGCGTTGAACGCAATCCTGGATCGAGTTACGAGTACCGCGGAAAGTTATGTTCAGCTAATATTTTTGGACATCTCGGGGGCTTTCGACAACGCTTGGTGGCCCATGGTCCTGACCAAGGCTAAACAGGGCGGATGTCCGCCAAACATTTACAGCATCCTGGTGAGTTATTTCACCAACAGACGTGTCGGATTGTTTATGGGCAACCAAGCGGTGTGGAAGAAGCCCACTATGGGCTGCCCCCAGGGATCAGTGCTAGGACCTCCCCTATGGAATCTCCTGCTAGACGACATCCTGAAGTTACCGATGCCTGAAGGTGTCAGTATGGTAGCGTATGCGGACGACATCACGATCGTGATTGAGGCGTCGTCACGAGCGGCGATTGAGCGTAATGCTCAATCGGTGCTGGAGGCGGTTTCTGCTTGGGGGACACGGAACCGTCTGTCTTTTTCGGCTGCAAAGTCACAGACCCTTACCATGAAGGGAAAGTTTAAGCGTCCTCCTACAATACGCATGGACGGCGCCTCGATCGCACATGTGCCGCAGGCCAGAATTTTAGGGGTAGTATTGGACGGGGCTAGCTCCTACGTGCCGCATGCTAGTTTTACCGGCCAGAAGGCTGTGAACTGCTTCGGGAAGGTGTCGAGGGTCTCGGCATCGACCTGGGGCATCAGATATCGTGCCCTTAGAGTCCTGTTTGCAGGGACCTATGTGGCTACGCTCACGTATGCTGCGGCCGTATGGTGGCGAAGAGCGTCCCATTATGCCGTGCGGAGCGCTTTGCTTCGCACACAACGCCCGGCTCTGGTCTTGCTTACGAAGGCGTACAGATCGGTCAGCACCGCAGCGTTGCCTGTGCTCGCGGGAGTATTGCCGGCCGATCTGGAAGTCGTTCGCGCCGGACGAATCGCGCAGGAGAGTTCCGGTATGGTCAGTCGGGAACGTAGAGCAAGAAAGAGAAAGGTGAGAGCGGAGGTCATTGCGCAGTGGCAAGAGCGATGGAGCTCGAGCACAGATGGTAGGGATCTGCACAAATTCTTTCCCGATGTGGAATCCAGATTGTCGTGCGGCTGGGTGGTACCGGACTACGTTGTTTCACAGATCCTGACCGGACATGGAAGTTTCAGGAGCCGTCTGAACGCAATGTCGCTATGCGACACTGCAATATGTTACTGCGGGCGTGCGGATGAAACCCGGGACCATGTTCTGTGGGAATGCGAGCTGTATGAGGAAGAACGGAATGAGATGCTTGCCGAATGGTGCAGAGAAGGAGTCGGCCCTGTAGGTCATGGCGAGATGGTGTCCAGCAAGGAAGGCTTCAACAGGCTGAGAGCTTACGCTCAAAAATGGCACAAAAAGCGGAAGGAACTGGAGGAACAGTAAAGATAGGACTGCTCGAACGCGAAGTACTGTATGTGTGCTGTGAACACGCCCCAGATACGGGGAGAAGTGACAGAGAGATGGGACAGGATGTAGATCGTAACAGATCTAACTAGATATTTGTAGGAGTCAAGCAAACGCAACCTGGGAAAGAGCATCATGCAATGAGAGGAACAGAGCAATACGCAAGTACCAGGTGCGGCTCCAATGATTCGGTCCGTATGCCAACTGGCGGGAAGGACCATGAGGTGGAAGGTGGGAATGTCCCTATCTACTTCGCTGCCAGCAGTCGTTGGGAGCGGACGTGCGCGTGGTTGCTCCGCGATCTTTTTCCTGATTGGTCAGTGCGAATTCTCGGTCCCTCCTGCTCTCGCCAGTACAAATTTGTTCGGAGGCCCGCGGCCATTTTGCTATTAGAGCGAGAACACGCGAAGCTCGGGAGGAGCTTATTGACAGCTCCCCCCCGCGACGTAGTGGAAGTGTTTTGTGCGACAGTGACGCTTAGTGACAGTGACACATTAGTGCTTAAGTGCAGTGCGACGTTTGGTTGGTGACAGAGACACGGTGGTAATACACGACAGTGACGTTTGCTGTTTGACTTTGACACTGGGTAAGTGTCACATTTTTGAAGTGACAGTGACAAGGTGCGTTTAGTTACGAGTGTAGATACATTTATAGTTTTTAAGGTAGTAAAAAAATAGGGGTTTAGGACCACAAAAAAAAAAAAAAAAAAAAACATTTATTTATAATCAATTTGCTTAATAATAGGGGTTAGCTTTTAGTATACCGTTAGGTTATTTAAAAAAAAAAAAAAAGATGTCCAGGTTAATTTATATTGGGAAGTGCATAGGGTCTTAGGGACACTAAGTGTAGTTATAAGTAGTGCTCGTGTGTTGCCTGAACCTATCTATCTTGTGGATAAAGTAATACACGAACAGTCTAGCAAACTCGGACATAGTTCAGTGAACGATGGCGGACGGTGAGCCCGAGCGCCTCCAGTTGGAGCTGCTCGAGGCGGAGATGGAACGCCGGGCGGAAGAGTTGAGGATTCTCTCGGAGATGCGCATGGAGACCGGCCTGTCGCCGAGGTCTGTCAATGCGCGCACGCCGCCTCAGGGCTTTAGCACGCCCATGGGAGAGGTCGAGCCAACGACGCCGCCGGGAGCCGAGGGGAGCTTTCTCCCCCTTGTGGGCGAGAAGCGGCTTCTCACTTCTCCGGAGGAAGTGCAGGAGGCTCTACGTCGGCGTGTGGGCAGGAGAGCGGCTCGCGCTGAAGTGCCGCCGATTGGGGGCCTGCTAGCGCGGCCTCAGACGGCGCCGCCATCACCCCCCCCCACCACTGCAGTACAGGAGGTAAGCGACGAGCTCACTATAGCACCCGTGGCGTCACTCGCAGGCCTAGCCACTGCCTCTACGAGAGGCATCATGGACGCGGTAAAAGGAAAAACCTCGAAACTTAATAAGGACGAGATTGCGGCCATCGGCGTGCACACGGAGCGGCTGGCCGCGGTCGTGCTGCACCTAACCCTTCGTGTGGCGGCGGCCGAGAACCGCGCTGTCTTGGCTGAGGGGAAGGTCAGGGAGCAGGCGCTGTGTGGACCGTCGGTGACGTCAGCGCCGCAGGTAAGGAGCTTCGCGCATGCCCTACGCCTAGGGAAGGGCCAGGAGCCGGTCCCCATTGCTCGCCCCCCTGGTCCCTCCGTCGTGATTTATCCTGCGGAGGACCAGAGGGACGCCCTCAAAACGGCGGAGGACACGCGTCGGGCACTGCTGGGAGCTGTCCGTCCGGGGCAGCTTGGCTTGCAGATCGCGGGGGTGAGGAAGGTCGGGAACGCGGGGGTTGTCGTCCAGACGACCTCATCGGCGGCAGTAGATGCTCTGAAGAAGGCGGTCCCTGCGACCCTGCGCACTACAGAGCCAACGGAGCGGCAACCCCTCATCGCCCTCACGGGCATAGACAAGGAGGCCACATTAGAAGCTGTACTGGAGGACATTAAAGAGCAGAACCTCCAGGAGGACGAGGAGTGGCCCAGGGAGAGGTTGGGCAAGGAGCTGCGGCTACTGTTTAAGAGGAACCGGCATGGGAATCGGACCAGATGGGTGTGCCAAGCCACCCAGGAGTTGAGGCGCACCCTGATCAACAAGGGCAGGATTTACATCGGGTGGGACGTGGTTGAGGTGACGGACCACGTAGCCGTCACGTGCTGCAGCAGGTGCCAGATGTACGGACACCCCGAGAAGTACTGCCGGGCGAAAGCCATGGTGTGTGGAAACTGCGGTGAGGAAGGCCACAAGAACGCCGAGTGCCAGGCCAAGGCATCAACCTGCGCGACTTGCAAGCGGTTTGGCAGGAAGGGGGCGCAAACCCACCGCACCGCGTCCCGTGACTGCCCGGCCAGGGCCCACGCCGAGCAGAACGCGGTGAGCCAAACGAACTACTACCATGGGTAAGTTGCGAGTAGGACAATTAAACCTGGCGGGCTCGGCAGTGGCCACTGCTGAGCTGCCACGGTTAGCGCAGGAAGAAAACCTCGACGTCATCCTGGCGCAGGAGCCGTACACGGCGGGACGGGAAGCAGTCGCGGCGCATGGGCAACTTCTACTGCCCGAGGGCCCCTGCCCCAAAGTAGGGGTCTTCCTGTCCAGAATGGACGCTGCATGCGCCGTGCTGCCGCACCTATGCAGCGCGCACTGCGTCGTGTGCCACATAGCCTGGGGGGACTCATCGCTGCACCTAGTCAGCGCGTACTTCCAGTACTCTGAGGACATCGCACCGCATCTAGAACATCTTACCAGAGTACTGGAAGCACTTAGGGGCCATCGCGTGCTCCTGGGGGCAGACGTCAACACGCACTCGCCGCTGTGGCACTCACTGCCACGGCACTACACCGGGCGCGGCCGTGAAGTGGCCCGTCGACGCGAGGAACTGGAGGGCTTCCTGTTGGCCCACGACCTAGAAATCCACAACGTGGCCGGCCAACCTTTTACATTCGCCACGGTCAACGGGGAGTCCAACATCGATGTGACCATCTCAACAAGGGGGTGCGTCGTTGACGAATGGCGAGTACACGAGCACGCGAGCTGCAGCGACCACCGTCTCATCACCTTCGGGCTGTGTGGCACGCGAGAACGGGGACGGGAGCCCGCTCCTGCTGCGGAGCCGTCGGTGGTGCCAAGGAGGTTTCGGGAGCGCGGGGTGGACTGGGACCAATTCCAGGCAAGGATCCACGAGCGAGTGGGAAGTATTGATTGGTCGAAGCCCGCTAGTGTGGTGTGTAAGGAGTTCACGCGGATTATCGCGTGGACAGCGAGTGAATGCTTGGGTACATGTGGTGACGGTAGAAAAGCGAAGGGTTATGAGTGGTGGTCTCCAGCATTGGAGACCTGGCGCAAAAGGCACAACAAGGCGAGGAAAGCATGGCAAGACGTAAGGAAGGCTGGAGGGTACCTGGAAGCGGATGCACGCCAGGCGTTTCATGTGTGCCGCAGTAGGTATAGGGCATCGATGGAGAGGGCGCAGCTCGATTTCTTCCGCAAGCTTGCCGATTCCGGAAACCAGGACCCCTGGGGCCTGGCCTACCGTGCCGCTTGCGGCCGATTTCGTCCCCCACCCAACGTGGTAAACGGCGTCAGGCTTGCGGAGGGATTCGCCGTGGATGTAGGCGCCGCCATGCGTGGCCTTGTGCAGGCCTTATGCCCCGACGACGATCCATCGTCGGACTCACTGTACCACAGACAGGTGCGCTTGGCGGCCGCCTGCATCCCCTCGGGGCGGGATGCGCCACCTCCCTCGCGTCAGGACTTAGAGAAAATAGTCAAGGAACTTCCTAACACGGCCCCGGGCATCGATGGAATCACGGCGCGCATGGTCGGGCATGTGTGGCGGGCGGCAGGCGCCGAACTGACGCACATGTTCGGCAAGTGCGTCGTTGAGGGGGTCTTCCCCGATACGTGGAAGGACGGTAGGCTGATTGTGCTGCCGAAAGGCAACGGCAAGCCCCTTACTGATCCCAAAGCGTATCGGCCCATCACCCTACTCCCTGTCCTGGGGAAAATCTTGGAACGCGTAATGTTAACGTCGGCGCCAACCATCACTCGCGGAGTGTCTCCATCTCAGCACGGGTTCTCTCGGGGCTGGTCAACGTTGACGGCCCTGAATGAGGTCGTGGACACGGTCCAGAGCAGTTGCTTCAAGTATGTCCAGGCCATCTTCCTGGACATATCTGGAGCATTCGACAATGCATGGTGGCCCATGATCCTGCTCAAGGCGAAGGGGGGGGGCTGCCCGCCAAACATCTATCGTATGCTGGCGGGGTATTTCTCCAACCGCAGAGTCGGCCTCTTCGCCGGGAGCGGGGTCGTGTGGAAGACATCGACCATGGGTTGCCCGCAGGGATCTGTAGTGGGACCACCACTATGGAATCTTCTGCTGGACGACTTGCTTCGGTTGCCATTCCCGAGCGGCGTGAAAGTGGTGGCGTACGCTGACGACGTCACGGTCCTCATCGAGTCGAACTCTAGGGCACGCATAGAGGCGGCAGCCTCGTGCGCCATGGAGCTTATTAGCGTATGGGGCACGCGAAACCGACTGGGCTTCTCCCCTTCAAAGTCGTGCTCCATGACGCTGAAGGGGGGCTTGTCCAGGCGCCCGCCCACGGTGCGGCTCGATGGGGTCTCGGTCAGGGGTGTACGCTCCACCAAGTTGCTGGGCGTGGTGATCGACGCAAGCCTATCGTTCGGGGAACACGCTCTTTCGATCGGTGAGCGCGCTGCAGCTGGGCTGGGCAAGATGTCACGCGTCTCCGCCTCATCCTGGGGTATTCGGTACAGGGCCCTTAAGGTCCTGTACAAAGGTATCTACATCGCCACTGTCACCTACGCGGCGGGATGTTGGTGGCGGCGCGTGAGCACGTATACGGTCAGGTCGACGCTGCTAAGGACCCAGAGACCGGCCCTCATCCTTCTGACGAAGGCATACAGGTCCGTCAGCACGGCGGCACTCCCCGTATTAGCGGGTGTGCTGCCTGCCGACCTCGAGGTAGCCCGTGCGGGCATGATCGACGACATCCGGCATCTCCCGCGAGATGCCTTCAGGACGGGCAGGAGGGTCATCGCGGACGAGGCTGTAGCCAAGTGGCAGCTGCGATGGGATACGGAGGACAGGGGTAGGGAGCTCCATCGGTTCTTCCCGGACGTGGCGGCAAGGCTCAGGGCGACTTGGGTTGAGCCGGACTACCAAGTCTCGCAGATCCTGACGGGGCATGGATGTTTCCGGAAGAGACTGTATGAGATGAAGCTCTGCGAGGTCAGTATGTGCTACTGCGGTGAGGAAGATGAATGCCTGGACCACGTTCTGTGGAAATGCCCCCTGTATGATGAACAGCGGCAAACGATGATGGATGGGATTACGCGCTTGGAGGAGGGACCAGTGTACTACGGCGACCTCGTTGCCTCTGAGGCTAACTTCCGGCGGCTGAGAGACTTCTCGCACAATTGGTATAAGATCAGGAGCGGGCTGGAAGCAGCAGAAGACGATGAATAAAAAATTGGAACAGGACAGGCAGCGAAGCTGTGATGAGATGTAGTGACCCAAGGGTGGGGTCGTTAGATTGTGCGCCGCCCCAGAAAGGGGAGAAAGGCGACAAGGGACTGGTCAAGAATTTGTAATGGAGTCAAGAAACGACTGCGGTGATAGCCCCCGGGCTATGTCCGCAGCCGTCTCCTGAGTTTCGGCCCATATGACTTGATGTCGGTGGGGCCATGGGAGGTGGTGGGTATGTCCCTATCTACTCCCTATCTACTCTATCCACAGCCGAAGAATCGATGGCTAGTTTGCTCACGGCCCTATGCCCGGATGATGACCCTGGAAAGGACACATCATACCACCGGCAAGTCAGAATCGCAGCAGCGTGCGCCCCGACAGGCACGAATTCGGACCCGCCCAGCCGTGAGGCATTGGACCGCATTATTAGAGTATTGCCTAACACGGCTCCTGGTATGGACGGACTCACATCCAAGATCATCAAGCACGCGTGGAGAGTTAGCGGAGTGGAGATGCTACTGATGTACTCCGCGTGTTTGAGGGAAGGCGTGTTTCCGGACATCTGGAAGGTAGGAAGGCTAGTGGTGCTGCCAAAGGGCAATGATCGGCCGCTCTCGGACCCTAAAGCGTATAGACCGGTTACCCTTCTCCCGATATTGGGAAAGATTCTGGAACGCCTTATCATCGGGTGCGCTCCTTGTTTATACCGCAGCATATCTCCGTCGCAACACGGCTTTACGCGTGGAAAGTCGACGGTCACAGCGTTGAACGCAATCCTGGATCGAGTTACGAGTACCGCGGAAAGTTATGTTCAGCTAATATTTTTGGACATCTCGGGGGCTTTCGACAACGCTTGGTGGCCCATGGTCCTGACCAAGGCTAAACAGGGCGGATGTCCGCCAAACATTTACAGCATCCTGGTGAGTTATTTCACCAACAGACGTGTCGGAATGTTTATGGGCAACCAAGCGGTGTGGAAGAAGCCCACTATGGGCTGCCCCCAGGGATCAGTGCTAGGACCTCCCCTATGGAATCTCCTGCTAGACGACATCCTGAAGTTACCGATGCCCGAAGGTGTCAGTATGGTAGCGTATGCGGACGACATCACGATCGTGATTGAGGCGTCGTCACGAGCGGCGATTGAGCGAAATGCTCAATCGGTGCTGGAGGCGGTTTCTGCTTGGGGGACACGGAACCGTCTGTCTTTTTCGGCTGCAAAGTCACAGACCCTTACCATGAAGGGAAAGTTTAAGCGTCCTCCTACAATACGCATGGACGGCGCCTCGATCGCACATGTGCCGCAGGCCAGAATTTTAGGGGTAGTATTGGACGGGGCTAGCTCCTACGTGCCGCATGCTAGTTTTACCGGCCAGAAGGCTGTGAACTGCTTCGGGAAGGTGTCGAGGGTCTCGGCATCGACCTGGGGCATCAGATATCGTGCCCTTAGAGTCCTGTTTGCAGGGACCTATGTGGCTACGCTCACGTATGCTGCGGCCGTATGGTGGCGAAGAGCGTCCCATTATGCCGTGCGGAGCGCTTTGCTTCGCACACAACGCCCGGCTCTGGTCTTGCTTACGAAGGCGTACAGATCGGTCAGCACCGCAGCGTTGCCTGTGCTCGCGGGAGTATTGCCGGCCGATCTGGAAGTCGTTCGCGCCGGACGAATCGCGCAGGAGAGTTCCGGTATGGTCAGTCGGGAACGTAGAGCAAGAAAGAGAAAGGTGAGAGCGGAGGTCATTGCGCAGTGGCAAGAGCGATGGAGCTCGAGCACAGATGGTAGGGATCTGCACAAATTCTTTCCCGATGTGGAATCCAGATTGTCGTGCGGCTGGGTGGAACCGGACTACGTTGTGTCACAGATCCTGACCGGACATGGAAGTTTCAGGAGCCGTCTGAACGCAATGTCGCTATGCGACACTGCAATATGTTACTGCGGGCGTGCGGATGAAACCCGGGACCATGTTCTGTGGGAATGCGAGCTGTATGAGGAAGAACGGAATGAGATGCTTGCCGAATGGTGCAGAGAAGGAGTCGGCCCTGTAGGTCATGGCGAGATGGTGTCCAGCAAGGAAGGCTTCAACAGGCTGAGAGCTTTCGCTCAAAAATGGCACAAAAAGCGGAAGGAACTGGAGGAACAGTAAAGATAGGACTGCTCGAACGCGAAGTACTGTATGTGTGCTGTGAACACGCCCCAGATACGGGGAGAAGTGACAGAGAGATGGGACAGGATGTAGATCGTAACAGATCTAACTAGATATTTGTAGGAGTCAAGCAAACGCAACCTGGGAAAGAGCATCATGCAATGAGAGGAACAGAGCAATACGCAAGTACCAGGTGCGGCTCCAATGATTCGGTCCGTATGCCAACTGGCGGGAAGGACCATGAGGTGGAAGGTGGGAATGTCCCTATCTACTATCTAGCGAAACCACAGCCAAGGGAACGGGCTTGGGAGAATCAGCGGGGAAAGAAGACCCTGTTGAGCTTGACTCTAGTCTGGCATTGTAAGGAGACATGAGAGGTGTAGCAATATCGTGGCTGTATTGACAGTATACTGATGCGACGTACAGGTGTTCTGTGGCGTTGACATGGGCTACCGCGCAATGGTCGTTACTGAGGTGATCCAAGAAGGTAACTCCTAATGTCGGGTTCAATACCAGTATGCCCGCCTTAGAGTCGGGTCCGCACTGAATAATCCTGGTGTGGCGATATTGCTCCTGGACTAGTGCGAGATCCAACCCCAGCGTCTTCGCAATCACTGGCAGTTCCGTCGTAGCTGTAGCTGATCCTTGGAGGTTTAGCTGTCCAACGCGAATAGTGGAGTGTCTATCCATACTGTATCATGTTGATAGCCTGCTGCTCAGCGTGTATCCTAGCAGGGCAATCCAGGGCTGCCGTCTTGTGGCTGGATGCCTCCGGGCGTTTGAACTTCCTGCACGTGGCACAGCACTGGCTGGCCGACTGGCATTCCTCACTTTTGTGGCCGCTGTCTCCGCACTTGCCACATATCATGGCCTTTGCCCTGCAGTGCTTTTCGGGGTGCCCGTACTGGTGGCACTTCATGCAGCATGTCACTCTGACATAGTCGCAGACTTCTGCCTCATCCCAGCCGATGTACACCCGTCTGAGGCTGACCAGCTTGTCTCGCAGCGCTGACGTGCATTCCAGGACCACTGTGGTCCTCCCTCCATCGCGCCGACCCTTCTTGAAGGCCAGCTTGCACTGGTCCAGCATCTTGCCTTTCGGCCAGTTCTCGTCCTCCGCTAGGTTTATCTTGTGCAGATCCTCTAGCATCTCTTCGATCGGTGGATCCGACCTTAGATTCCTGATGGCCACCAACGGTTTCCGCGCCTTAGGGTCTGCCGCTTTTAGTGTCGGAGGGGCCGCCTCCTTTAGTTTGCGCGCTGCCTCAGCTGTCGCTGTTGTCACCACGACGCCCGCATTACCGACTCGGCGTATGGCTTGCACCTGGATTCCCTGGACGGCTGGCTTCACCTTCTCTTGCAGCTCCTTTTTGGTCTGATCCGAGGAGGTGATGGTGTCGCTGTTCGGGTAGAACAGCACCGACGGGCCCTTTTGCTGGACAGACATGGCCGGCTTACCTTTCGGCAGCTTTAGCATGGCCGCATAATTAAGTTGTGGGTACGCCGTCTGGGCAGGCTGGACCGCAACTGCGGCTGGTGGATGAGCCAATTTGGCCTCTGCAACCTGAGCTTTACCCTCTGCAGCAGCCAACCTTAGTGTGAGGTGGGTTATGACCGCACTTAGCCGCTCCGTGTGGATTAGGGTAGGGTAGATAGGGACAAAACCCACCACCTCCCATGGCCCCACCGACATCAAGTCATATGGGCCGAAACTCAGGAGACGGCTGCGGACATAGCCCGGGGGCTATCACCGCAGTCGTTTCTTGACTCCATTACAAATTCTACTCCTGTCCCAGTCGCCATTCCCCCCTTTCTGGGGCGGCGTGCTAGCGTAGCCCCACTTATGGGCTGTCAACACAAATACAGCTTCGCTGCCCGACCTAGCGTTGATTATAGTTCGAGCTCCCTTCTTATCTCGTGCCAGGCGTGCGCAAACTCCTTGAGCCGCCGGAAGTTGGCCTCCGAGGCGACGAGGTCGCAGTAATGAACCGGTCCCTCCTCCAACCGAGTGACGTGTAGATAGTGAGTGGTAGATAGGGACACTCCCTCCAACCTTCCCATGGCCCTACCAACTTTCGTTATACGGGCCGAAACGTGGGGCGGCTGCGGACATAGCACCCTTGGCTATCTTAAGTAAGTCCGCAGGCGCTTCTTGATCCCATACAAATTTTCGCCATGTGTGTCCCTCGCACATTCTCCCTTAATAGGGCTGTGAACAAACAAAACAAACAGTAAATACTTCGCCGTCGGGCAGACCGTGCTCATATTCTCTCCTTTTCGTCTTTCTCCAACTGACTCCTGACGGCGTGCCAGCCATGCGCGAACTCCCGCAGCCTCTCAAAGTTCGCCGGTGAGTTTACCAGGTCGCCGTAGTAGATCGGGCCGGCCTCCGCGCGGCTGATCCCATCCATCATCTTGCACCTCTCCTCTTCATACAGGGGACAGACCCACAGCACATGGTGTAGGTCTTCATCTTCCATACCGCAATAACACACACTGTCCTCACACAACTTCATATCATGCAGTCTTCTCCTGAAACACCCATGTCCCGCGAGAATCTGGGATACCTGGTGGTCAGGTACGACCCAGTAGGACTTAAGCCGTACCGACACATCCGGGAAGAAACGAAACAGCTCCCTACCTTTCTCCTCATTCGTCCATCGCTTCTGCCATGCACTCACCGTATCATCCCAGATCGCACTCTTACGCCGGGCCAGCTCTCTCCTACGAGCCACCACTTCTACCTGTGCTTCGACCGCGGCCTGGCGCTCCTCATCGAACCGCCCAGCACGGATCACCTCAAGGTCGGCCGGGAGAACCCCGCCCAGCACCGCCAACGCAGCCGTACTGGTAGACCGGTACGCCTTCGTGAGCAGAACCAGGCTGGACCTCTGGCACCTGAGCAGCGCGCTCCGAACTACATGCAGCGTAGCCCTTCGGTACCAACAGGCCGCAGCATACGTTATCGTGGCTACGAAAGTGCCCCTGTAAAGGACGCGCAGTCCGGAATATCGAATGCCCCAGGAGGACGCCGAGACTCTCGACATCTTCCCGAAGCATTTGGCCGCGCGTTCCCCTATCGACACCGCATGCTGCGCGAATGACAAATTTGCGTCAAGTACCACCCCCAGAACCGTCGTGGACGCAACACTCCTGACTGAGTCCCCGGCCAATCTGACAATGGGGGGCCGCTGGAGTTTCCCCCTGATCGTCATCATAGATGACTTCGCAGGGGAAAAACCCAGCCTGTTCCTGGCGCCCCATGCCGCGACCAAGGTCATGGTTTCCTTGGCCGCTGCCTCAACCCCAGAACGGGATGGGGCCTCAATCAGGATTGTCACGTCATCCGCATACGCAACTATCCGGACGCCGGCGGGTAGTGGTAACCGAAGCAGATCGTCCAGCAGTACATTCCATAGACTCGGACCCAGGACTGACCCCTGAGGGCAGCCCATAGTGGATACCTTCCACACCACTCGGTTGCCAACAAATAACCCGACTCGCCGGCGAGCGAAGTAGTCCGCCAACATCCTGTAGATGTTGGGCGGGCACCCCCCCCGCCTGACTTTCGTCAGGATCATTGGCCACCAGGCGTTGTCGAAGGCACCCGAGATGTCCAAGAATATGGCCTGCACATACTTGCCTTGGCCCTCTTTGGCGGCGCGCATGATGTCGTTGAGCGCTGTGACGGTGGACCTGCCACGAGAAAATCCGTGCTGGGAGGCCGAGATCTGGTTGCCGATCGTGGGAGCGCACTGGAGGAGTACCCGTTCAAGAATCTTGCCTAGCACAGGGAGGAGAGTGATGGGCCTGTAAGCCTTGGGGTCGGTAAGCGGCTTACCGTTGCCCTTCGGCAAGACAAGCAACCGGCCCTCCTTCCACACATCCGGGAACACGCCCTCAGTCACACACTTGCCATACACTGCAGTAACCTCCGCCGGGGCGACGCACCATACCTTCATCACCACTCGCGCACTGATTCCGTCCAGTCCCGGCGCCGTGTTCGGCAGACTTCTGATAATGCCTCCCAGATTATCGCGAGACAGAGGAGGCGCAGCCTGACCCGACGGGGTGAGCGTGGCCGCGACACGGATCTGCCTGTGGTATACCGAGTCCTGAGTCGGATCATCGTCCGGGCAAAGCGCGCACAGGAGACCAGTCGCAGCCTCGCCCACAGTACAGGCATAGCCCTCCGCCAACTGGGTTCCGCTGATGACCCGGGAAGGCGGCCTCAGCCTGCCACTGGCAGCCCTATACGCCAACCCCCACGGATCACCATTGCCGGACTCGGCAATTTTGCGGAAGTGCTCAAGCTCCGCCCCCTCCATTGCCTTCCTATATCCCGCTCGCGCCGCATGGAATTCTGCTCTCAGCCGCTCTTCTCGCAGGCCCCCTCCCTTTCGCGAACTCTGCCATTTGCACCGTGCCTTACAGTTCGCTTTCCGGAGCTTTTCAAGCTCCGGACTCCACCATTCATACCCTGCGTCCTTTGGTGGCTGTTTCACACCTAAGCACTGACACGCGACTTCCTCAATAACTTCCGTAAACTCCTTGCAGACAAAGGACGCTGGCTTGTTGAAGTCAAGCCTCCCCATTCGCTCGTGGATAGCCTGCTGGAACCTCGGCCAGTCCACCCCTTGGTCCCGGAAACGCACCGGCTCCTTGACCGGCTCGGCGCTGGGCCTGGCAGCCGTCGTCGTCCTCGCCGCCGCCGCCGTCATCGCCGCCGGCACCACCTGGAAGGTGATGAGGCGGTGGTCACTACAGCTGGCGCCCTCATGCACCGTCCACTGCGCAACTGCGACGCTTCTTGTTGTCAGCGTCACATCGATGCTGGACTCACCGTTCGGGCCACTAAATGTGTGCGGTTGACCCCGGCGGTAGATAGGGACATTCCCACCTTCCACCTCATGGTCCTTCCCGCCAGTTGGCATACGGACCGAATCATTGGAGCCGCACCTGGTACTTGCGTATTGCTCTGTTCCTCTCATTGCATGATGCTCTTTCCACCAGGCTAGTCGCGTTCGACTACGGTCGTGGACGGACGTGCGAGCGGAGCGCTCTGTAGTAATAAATAATAATTTATTTTCTATAGAGTATTTCAGTGTTTCAGTGTAGTTATTCAGTTGATTAATACACGAACGGGTAGTGATTAGTGGTTGTATTATAATATTGTGTTTGTGAAGTGATTAATTGTGCAATAATTTAGAAACAGTGTTGTTAAGTGACCACGTGCTTTATAGCGCGTGGTGTTCTTTTCTGGACTGCAAGGGCAGTTCCAGGCTCTTGTGGCACAAGTGCACCCTGGGAAGAATAGGGACGCCGATCCTGACCAAAGGTACTGTGTATTTTAAGTGAATTATCTGGATTGTTCAGCGAGTAGCCGGAGCACGTGGTTCTAACCTCAAAGTGAGGTTATAGCACGTGTTAGGTGAAAGAGGCGTTCGAACACCGGGATTTTTGGTCAGTGTTGTCAGTGGTAGTATTTTATTTTTTATTGGACAGTTTTTGAAAATTTTGTATAGTAGTAGTATCCGCCGGTCATCTGTCACTGCCACCTGACGGGCTGTCTGTGGCGGCTGTCAGTGTCGGCTGTCAGTGTCAGCTGTCAGTTGGCGTCTGTCATTAGTTTGACGGGCTGTCAGTGCCAGCTGTCAGTGTCGGCTGTCAACTGTCATCTGTCAACTGTCACCTGTCATCTGTCAGTGTCAATTGACGGGTGAAGTGCGACTTGGACAGTGGTCTTTTGGCCTAGTGTAAAATTTTAATTTATTTTAACTTTAAATTTAATAAATAGTTATAGAGTGTAGAGTTTGAGGTGTTGTTGGGTTAGGATGGAGGAGGAAGAGGCCGAGCGCCTCCAGCTTGAGCTGCTGGAGGCGGAAATGGAGAGGAAGGCAGAGGAACTGCACGAACTG
Organism: Charanyca ferruginea; assembly: GCA_947361185.1. NCBI lineage: Eukaryota > Metazoa > Arthropoda > Insecta > Lepidoptera > Noctuidae > Charanyca > Charanyca ferruginea. The sequence continues at coordinate 5,773,017 of OX376080.1, read as the reverse complement.
GCGCAGATGCGGCAAGAGGGAGGTTTCACCCCTAGAGCGTCGTTGCTCAGGACCCCCCCCCAAGTTTTCGGCACCCCCATGCAGCAGCTGCTGGTGGACCTTTCGTCCCCAGTGAAGTCCCAGCCGGAAAGCCGGAATGAGAAGCGGTTGCTGAGCTCGCCGGAGGAGGTGCAGGAGACAGTTCGCCGTAGGATCGGGATTAAGAAGGCGCTGCGGCCAGAGGCTCCTCCATTGGGAGGAATCATGACCTCGGCACCAGCCAGCAGCCAGCCAGCACAACAGCCTGCCCAACCACCAGCTCAACAGCCTGCTCAGCAGACAGCTCAACAGCCTGCCCAACAGCCTGCCCAGCAGTCCGCCCAACAGCCCGCGGAGCAGCCCAAAGATCGTGGTGACCAGGCAGGTGACCCGTTGGCAGTGGCGCCTGTCCAAGAATTGGCCGGCCTGGCGACTGCAGCCACGAGGGGCATAATGGAGGCAGTAAGGTCGAAGACATCCCGGCTCAACAAGGATGAGGTGGCGGCAATTGGAGCCCACACGGAGCGGCTAAGTGCGGTCATAACCCACCTCACACTAAGGTTGGCTGCTGCAGAGGGTAAAGCTCAGGTTGCAGAGGCCAAATTGGCTCATCCACCAGCCGCAGTTGCGGTCCAGCCTGCCCAGACGGCGTACCCACAACTTAATTATGCGGCCATGCTAAAGCTGCCGAAAGGTAAGCCGGCCATGACTGTCCAGCAAAAGGGCCCGTCGGTGCTGTTCTACCCGAACAGCGACACCATCACCTCCTCGGATCAGACCAAGAAGGAGCTGCAAGAGAAGGTGAAGCCAGCCGTCCAGGGAATCCAGGTGCAAGCCATACGCCGAGTCGGTAATGCGGGCGTCGTTGTGACAACAGCGACAGCTGAGGCAGCGCGCAAACTAAAGGAGGCGGCCCCTCCGACACTAAAAGCGGCAGACCCTAAGGCGCGGAAACCGTTGGTGGCCATCAGGAATCTAAGGTCGGATCCACCGATCGAAGAGATGCTAGAGGATCTGCACAAGATAAACCTAGCGGAGGACGAGAACTGGCCGAAAGGCAAGATGCTGGACCAGTGCAAGCTGGCCTTCAAGAAGGGTCGGCGCGATGGAGGGAGGACCACAGTAGTCCTGGAATGCACGTCCGCGCTGCGAGACAAGCTGGTCAGCCTCAGACGGGTGTACATCGGCTGGGATGAGGCAGAAGTCTGCGACTATGTCAGAGTGACATGCTGCATGAAGTGCCACCAGTACGGGCACCCCGAAAAGCACTGCAGGGCAAAGGCCATGATATGTGGTAAGTGCGGAGACAGCGGCCACAAAAGTGAGGAATGCCAGTCGGCCAGCCAGTGCTGTGCCACGTGCAGGAAGTTCAAACGCCCGGAGGCATCCAGCCACAAGACGGCAGCCCTGGATTGCCCTGCTAGGATACACGCTGAGCAGCAGGCTATCAACATGATACAGTATGGATAGACACTCCACTATTCGCGTTGGACAGCTAAACCTCCAAGGATCAGCTACAGCTACGACGGAACTGCCAGTGATTGCGAAGACGCTGGGGTTGGATCTCGCACTAGTCCAGGAGCAATATCGCCACACCAGGATTATTCAGTGCGGACCCGACTCTAAGGCGGGCATACTGGTATTGAACCCGACATTAGGAGTTACCTTCTTGGATCACCTCAGTAACGACCATTGCGCGGTAGCCCATGTCAACGCCACAGAACACCTGTACGTCGCATCAGTATACTGTCAATACAGCCACGATATTGCCAGACACTTAGAGCACTTGACACACGTCTTAGACCAGCTCGGTGGCAATCGAATCTTAGTGGGAATGGACAGTAATGCGCACTCACCGCTTTGGCACTGCGAACGGAGACAATACGTTGGTAGGGGACCTGACACGGAGTACAGGAAAACCCAGATGGAGAGCTTTGTGTTGGGTCGAGATCTGATTGTCCACAATGTGGAAGGACAACCGCCAACGTTCCACGGACCGAACGGCTACTCGAACGTCGATCTGACCCTGACGACTCGAGGACTATGCGTGTCGAATTGGACAGTACACGAAGGAGCGAGTATCAGTGACCATCAACTGATCACATTTGAGATTGGCATTGGCGCCGCGAGGGCAGCAGGTCGTGCTGTGGAGCAGGTTATGCCCGAGGTGTCCTACCGAGAACGGGGAGTGGACTGGGATCGATTCTGCAACACCTTGCACCACCGTATGGGCCGACTCAGGACGAGCAGACCGGCAGCGATGATTTGCAGTGAATATTCTAATATACTCACTCGCACTGCGGACGATTGTTTGGGCAAACGCGGGAAAAAGGACACCGGTGGTTATGAATGGTGGTCATCAGAGCTAGACGAGCAGCGCCGTGCAGTGTACAACGCGCGTCGAGCATGGCAGCAAGCACGAAAGGCCAAGAGTGACCGGGAACCAGACCTGCATGCGTCCTTACGTAACGTAAGGAGCAGATACAAGGCAGCGATGAGGGACACGGAGATGGCCTACTTCCGCAAGATAGCGGAGTCTGGCAATGACGACCCATGGGGAATCGCGTACAGAGCCGCTTCTGGCAGACTACGCCCCCCCTCAAATGTGATGCACGGCGTTAGGCTCATAGAGGGATACACGACCACAGCCGAAGAATCGATGGCTAGTTTGCTCACGGCCCTATGCCCGGATGATGACCCTGGAAAGGACACATCATACCACCGGCAAGTCAGAATCGCAGCAGCGTGCGCCCCGACAGGCACGAATTCGGACCCGCCCAGCCGTGAGGCATTAGACCGCATTATTAGAGTATTGCCTAACACGGCTCCTGGTATGGACGGACCCACATCCAAGATCATCAAGCACGCGTGGAGAGTTAGCGGAGTGGAGATGCTACTGATGTACTCCGCGTGTTTGAGGGAAGGCGTGTTTCCGGACATCTGGAAGGTAGGAAGGCTAGTGGTGCTGCCAAAGGGCAATGATCGGCCGCTCTCGGACCCTAAAGCGTATAGACCGGTTACCCTTCTCCCGATATTGGGAAAGATTCTGGAACGCCTTATCATCGGGTGCGCTCCTTGTTTATACCGCAGCATATCTCCGTCGCAACATGGCTTTACGCGTGGAAAGTCGACGGTCACAGCGTTGAACGCAATCCTGGATCGAGTTACGAGTACCGCGGAAAGTTATGTTCAGTTAATATTTTTGGACATCTCGGGGGCTTTCGACAACGCTTGGTGGCCCATGGTCCTGACCAAGGCTAAACAGGGCGGATGTCCGCCAAACATTTACAGCATCCTGGTGAGCTATTTCACCAACAGACGTGTCGGATTGTTTATGGGCAACCAAGCGGTGTGGAAGAAGCCCACTATGGGCTGCCCCCAGGGATCAGTGCTAGGACCTCCCCTATGGAATCTCCTGCTAGACGACATCCTGAAGTTACCGATGCCCGTAGGTGTCAGTATGGTAGCGTATGCGGACGACATCACGATCGTGATTGAGGCGTCGTCACGAGCGGCGATTGAGCGTAAGGCTCAATCGGTGCTGGAGGCGGTTTCTGCTTGGGGGACACGGAACCGTCTGTCTTTTTCGGCTGCAAAGTCACAGACCCTTACCATGAAGGGAAAGTTTAAGCGTCCTCCTACAATACGCATGGACGGCGCCTCGATCGCACATGTGCCGCAGGCCAGAATTTTAGGGGTAGTATTGGACGGGGCTAGCTCCTACGTGCCGCATGCTAGTTTTACCGGCCAGAAGGCTGTGAACTGCTTCGGGAAGGTGTCGAGGGTCTCGGCATCGACCTGGGGCATCAGACATCGTGCCCTTAGAGTCCTGTTTGCAGGGACCTATGTGGCTACGCTCACGTATGCTGCGGCCGTATGGTGGCGAAGAGCGTCCCATTATGCCGTGCGGAGCGCTTTGCTTCGCACACAACGCCCGGCTCTGGTCTTGCTTACGAAGGCGTACAGATCGGTCAGCACCGCAGCGTTGCCTGTGCTCGCGGGAGTATTGCCGGCCGATCTGGAAGTCGTTCGCGCCGGACGAATCGCGCAGGAGAGTTCCGGTATGGTCAGTCGGGAACGTAGAGCAAGAAAGAGAAAGGTGAGAGCGGAGGTCATTGCGCAGTGGCAAGAGCGATGGAGCTCGAGCACAGATGGTAGGGATCTGCACAAATTCTTTCCCGATGTGGAATCCAGATTGTCGTGCGGCTGGGTGGAACCGGACTACGTTGTGTCACAGATCCTGACCGGACATGGAAGTTTCAGGAGCCGTCTGAACGCAATGTCGCTATGCGACACTGCAATATGTTACTGCGGGCGTGCGGATGAAACCCGGGACCATGTTCTGTGGGAATGCGAGCTGTATGAGGAAGAACGGAATGAGATGCTTGCCGAATGGTGCAGAGAAGGAGTCGGCCCTGTAGGTCATGGCGAGATGGTGTCCAGCAAGGAAGGCTTCAACAGGCTGAGAGCTTTCGCTCAAAAATGGCACAAAAAGCGGAAGGAACTGGAGGAACAGTAAAGATAGGACTGCTCGAACGCGAAGTACTGTATGTGTGCTGTGAACACGCCCCAGATACGGGGAGAAGTGACAGAGAGATGGGACAGGATGTAGATCGTAACAGATCTAACTAGATATTTGTAGGAGTCAAGCAAACGCAACCTGGGAAAGAGCATCATGCGATGAGAGGAACAGAGCAATACGCAAGTACCAGGTGCGGCTCCAATGATTCGGTCCGTATGCCAACCGGTGGGAAGGACCATGAGGTGGAAGGTGGGATTGTCCCTATCTACTATCTAGCGAAACCACAGCCAAGGGAACGGGCTTGGGAGAATCAGCGGGGAAAGAAGACCCTGTTGAGCTTGACTCTAGTCTGGCATTGTAAGGAGACATGAGAGGTGTAGCATAACTGGGAGATCGTTCGCGCGATCGTCGCTGAAAAACCACTACTTTCATTGTTTCATTACTTACTCGGTTGGGCGGAAGCGGTGCGCGGTCGATAATATCGGCGGGCGCACGGTGTTTCGTTCCAAGCGTGCAGAGTGGCGACGTGGCGGCAACGCTCGTCGCCGTACAACTCCCGCGTGATCCGGTTCGAGGACACTGCCAGGCGGGTAGTTTGACTGGGGCGGTACATCTGTCAAAGAATAACGCAGGTGTCCTAAGGCCAGCTCAGCGAGGACAGAAACCTCGCGTGGAGCAAAAGGGCAAAAGCTGGCTTGATCCAGATGTTCAGTACGCATAGGGACTGCGAAAGCACGGCCTATCGATCCTTTAGTATAAAGAGTTTTTAGCAAGAGGTGCCAGAAAAGTTACCACAGGGATAACTGGCTTGTGGCAGCCAAGCGTTCATAGCGACGTTGCTTTTTGATCCTTCGATGTCGGCTCTTCCTATCATTGCGAAGCAAAATTCGCCAAGCGTTGGATTGTTCACCCATCAAAAGGGAACGTGAGCTGGGTTTAGACCGTCGTGAGACAGGTTAGTTTTACCCTACTGATGGCTTGTCGTTGCGATAGTAATACTGCTCAGTACGAGAGGAACCGCTGTTTCGGACATTTGGTTCATGCACTCGGCCGAGCGGCCGGTGGTGCGAAGCTACCATCCGCGGGATTATGCCTGAACGCCTCTAAGGCCGAAGCCAGCCTAGCCGAATCCGGCAAGGATATGCTCACTGTGGAGCCCCGAGAGTCGGGAGGCTCTAAACAATGTGACTTTACTAGTCGCGCTTCACCACGTGAGGTGCGACGTCGAAGCCCATTTGGATCGCGGAGATCGATGCTGTCCGTTTAACGCGTGCATCACGGCTCCGAAGGTCCGAATTTACCTCAGTTCGATGTCGGGGCTCGGAATAGTCTGTAGACGACTTCCGTTCCTGGCGGGGTGTTGTGCTCGGTAGAGCAGCGTCGTGCTGCGATCTGTTGAGACTCAGCCCTACGCCAGGTGATTCGTCCGAGGACGATGATGCGAGATTGTGACTATCTCACTCGTTGAGACGTTGTCGTGTATAATACTTATTATTATACGCTTCAAATTGTGTGTTATATTATTATTATTATTATTATATAACTAACTTGTCGTGATCGAGTTGTAGCGGTATTTTAATGTAATAAATAAAATACAAAGTTTATGAGAATCGATTAATACACGAACAGGTAAAGTTCACATTTAATACACGAACTGAATAATTCAACAAATACGGCCATATTAAAACTGAAAATTTTCTCTCGGTTCAAATAATTTTAAACACGTCTTCGCGGTTGCCGCCGCGGCCGTATGCGCTCGCGGCGCGACAGAAAATTAATACACGAACAGAATCGCTATTAATACACGAACCAGCCGGCGACGACGCGTTCGCCGTCAATACACGAACGAACACACGTCGCGGACGACTACCGCAGGCGGGCTAGCTAGCTAACCACGATACACGCTAGATTGAGGAGCCAAATAGATGTAAAAATTTTTCACAGGTACTAGGACAACATATTAAGCTTGTAGGCGGTTGCTAGAAAATTCATTTTAATGTTTCAATTACAACCTTTGGTAATCTCCTGCAGGCTTATTAATTGTTATCTTAGCTTAGTACTTTTTTTTGTCAGATGCTTTACCGTAATTATTATACGATACACGCTATGACAATGCGCCAACTGAACTCACTAATATTGCTGTGCATGTTATCTATCAATCGCTATTAATACACGAACCGGCCGGCGACGGCGCGTCTCAATACAATACACGAACGAACACACGTCGCGGACGACTACAAACACTGCACTGCACGCGGGCTACCACGATGACACAATACTACATTTACTTTCATGCATATAATAATATTATATTTATGTACTTACAGTTTTACAGCTTACAGCTGGTCCTGTCTCTGTTACGTTGCTAGGTTACTAGATCACTTGTCACTCACAGTTCATCTGAAAAATAGAATAAAAAAAGTAATGTTTTGTACTCGTCATAAGTAATAAGTTTACACGGCTAACTAACGTAAAACCTCCGTGCTGATGTATATATTATATATTTCTTACTACTTTCACATTCAGGGGACATCATGCGTGCAAGGACTTATTACTTGCGAGCGGGCGGGGGGGGGGGGGGGGGGGGGGTTGTTTGGTGTCGTGTCCGCGTCGTCGTGCCGCCGCGCCGCTGCTGTGATGCTGCACATTTCTACTCTCCCCAACTAAAGTGAAGTAATAGGGGGTGGGTGAGCCGGAGGGGGGGGGGGGGGGGGGGGGGGTGTCGTCGTTCCCATCCCAACATCCCCACACTGCACACCACAACAATTACAATTTTAACAATTCTCACTCATTACATTCTTCTCATATCTGTACTTAGGTTGGGGAAGGGGGGGGGGGGGGGGGGGGGGCGCTCAGTTTCACTACGGTCACGGTGGTGGTGGTTGTTTCAACCCCCACGCTACCGTGACGCCCGTCACTTACACCACCGCACCATAATATCATCGACATAGACCATATCACATCTCACCGTGTCCGACCGCCCGATCGTGTCGTTTCTTCGCTTCGCTATGTTGTCATGCGACGAGACGCGTGACCGGCGCACGCGCAAGTTTTGTGTGCGCGTTTGTCTTCTCGTTGGTGTCTTTTGGTTTTGTGTGTTTGTGGTTTTATATGTTATGATGATTGTGTACGGTGGTGTTTTTATTATATCATCTACATAAAACAACATAATAATTATATTACATACAATTCGTGCAAAACCGAAGTTGCCGTCGAACGTGAACGAGGAGAAAATGTGAGACTTGCGCGTTCTGCACAGAGTCACGGTCAGTACGAACGCACTATCGACGCGTTATCATAATATCGGTGTGTCTTCTCGTACACTCTTTTGTGATGATGTCGTGTGTTATAACGATAGACGTGTTCGGTTCTTCTGGCTTTTTATTAAACATACTTTTTAAACTGTGTGGACCGACGGATCGTATATTATGCGTGTCCGTTTAAAACGGTCGTTGTATGAAAACAATGTGTGCGGGGCGACGCCGGCGTTCGGAAGCGTCAGGTGTTCGTCGCGTCGTAATGAAATTTTTCTAAGTGAGGCGCTCTATAGATTCCGGGCGGAATCGTATATGATGTCGCGAATGTGTCAAAAAAACTTTACACACGTGAACTCGTCTCGATACGAACGTTCAACATGGGGGCTTTTCTGTTCACGTTTGTCGCGTTGTTCACGTGACGAACGATGTACGTCAACGCCCTTCATGCACGCGCAGCGCGTCTGACGTGTTGAGATATTATGCGTTCAGACGTTCGCGCGTGCGACCCAAAAATTATAAATCAGAGCTCTCCCGTTACGCGTCGACGTCGTAATGATCGTTGACGCACGGGAATGAGTGTCATTAATGCGCGCGCGCGCTTCCGCGTCGAGCTTCGGCGAGCGCGTGAGGTGTGTGTGTCGCGTTATGATAACTTTTATCGAAGCTCCCTGGTTGATCCTGCCAGTAGTTATATGCTTGTCTCAAAGATTAAGCCATGCATGTCTCAGTGCAAGCCGTATTAAGGCGATACCGCGAATGGCTCAATATATCAGTTTTGGTTCCTTAGATCTTACTCAGTTACTTGGATAACTGTGGTAATTCTAGAGCTAATACATGCAATCAGAACTCTGACCAGTGATGGGATGAGTGCTTTTATTAGATCAAAACCAATCGACGGAGGGCCTCGCGTCCGAAGTCGTTAATTTTGATGAATCTGGATAACTTTTGCCGATCGCATGGTCCAGTACCGGCGACGCATCTTTCAAATGTCTGCCTTATCAACTTTCGATGGTAGTTTCTGCGACTACCATGGTTGTCACGGGTAACGGGGAATCAGGGTTCGATTCCGGAGAGGGAGCCTGAGAAACGGCTACCACATCCAAGGAAGGCAGCAGGCGCGCAAATTACCCACTCCCGGCACGGGGAGGTAGTGACGAAAAATAACGATACGGGACTCTTACGAGGCCTCGTAATCGGAATGAGTACACTTTAAATATTTTAACGAGGAACAATTGGAGGGCAAGTCTGGTGCCAGCAGCCGCGGTAATTCCAGCTCCAATAGCGTATACTAAAATTGTTGCGGTTAAAAAGCTCGTAGTTGCATTTGTGCGCCGCGCTGTCGGTGCACCGCATCCGCGGTGATACTGACACGTCTGCGGAGCATATCGTCGGTGAGCCGTCGGTCAAACGTCGGTTCAATATCAAAATCCTATCGCGGTGCTCTTCAATGAGTGTCGAGGTGGGCCGACAATTTTACTTTGAACAAATTAGAGTGCTCAAAGCGGGCTCAAAATGCTGCTTGAATATTTCGTGCATGGAATAATAGAATATGATCTCGGTTCTATTTTGTTGGTTTTCAGAACTCCGAGGTAATGATTAATAGGGATAACTGGGGGCATTCGTATTGCGACGTTAGAGGTGAAATTCTTGGATCGTCGCAAGACGAACATCAGCGAAAGCATTTGCCAAAGGTGTTTTCATCAATCAAGAACGAAAGTTAGAGGTTCGAAGGCGATTAGATACCGCCCTAGTTCTAACCGTAAATATGTCATCTAGCGATCCGCCGACGTTACTACAATGGCTCGGCGGGCAGCTTCCGGGAAACCAAAGATTTTGGACTCCGGGGGGAGTATGGTTGCAAAGCTGAAACTTAAAGGAATTGACGGAAGGGCACCACCAGGAGTGGAGCCTGCGGCTTAATTTGACTCAACACGGGAAATCTCACCAGGCCCGGACACCGGAAGGATTGACAGATTAACAGCTCTTTCTTGATTCGGTGGGTGGTGGTGCATGGCCGTTCTTAGTTGGTGGAGCGATTTGTCTGGTTAATTCCGGTAACGAACGAGACTCTAGCCTGCTAAATAGGCGTCGTCATTTAGGTGTGCGTGGCTCCGTCACGCAACTCACTGGCGACGTATTAAAATTCTTCTTAGAGGGACCGGCGGCTTCGAGCCGCACGAGATTGAGCAATAACAGGTCTGTGATGCCCTTAGATGTCCTGGGCCGCACGCGCGCTACACTGAACCCTGGCCTAGAGGCCCGGGCAACCCGCTGAAACTCCTTCGTGCTGGGGATTGGGGTTTGCAATTATCCCCCATAAACGAGGAATTCCTAGTAAGCGCGAGTCATAAGCTCGCGTTGATTACGTCCCTGCCCTTTGTACACACCGCCCGTCGCTACTACCGATTGAATGATTTAGTGAGGTCTTCGGACCGACACGCGGTGGCTTCACGGCCGTCGGCGTTGCTGGGAAGTTGACCAAACTTGATCATTTAGAGGAAGTAAAAGTCGTAACAAGGTTTCCGTAGGGGAACCTGCGGAAGGATCATTAACGTGTAACGCTATGCGTGCTATGTCTTTTATTAGATGTAACGCGATGCGCGTGAACGCATTATGAAAAAATCCATATAAACAATGAAACATGTGGTGTGTGTGTGGTGGTGTGTGTATATGAGAATATGTATGCACTCGCTCACTGCCTATGTATCATTATCGAACGCTCTATATTAATAGAGGTCGACACGCGCGCTTTTATCAAGTGCGCGTTGATCTCGCGTCGCGTCCTAGGACGGTACGTAGACTGGTATAATAATAACCGCACCACGAGTACCGTAGGACGTGTTCGTTAACACAATCGTCCCTCATACTGCGGTGGGATCCTTTTTTTTGTATATAATACACGATATATTTGATGAAATTTATGTAACAAAAATGAAACAATCAAAAACGTATCATCCATGCGGTTAATATGTTTATGATTAATCACATTATAAACTATTACCCTGGACGGTGGATCACTTGGCTCGCGGGTCGATGAAGAACGCAGTTAACTGCGCGTCATAGTGTGAACTGCAGGACACATTTGAACATCGACATTTCGAACGCACATTGCGGTCCGTGGAGACACATCCAGGACCACTCCTGTCTGAGGGCCGGCTGTATAAAGTACAAATGCCACATTGCGTACAAAATAATTATTTATTTTTACGCATTTGACGGTTCTGCGTCGAACGGTCTCGACCGTCGTCGTCGTTGTCCGTTCAAATATAACAATGATGTTGTATGATACATTTTGTCGAACGACGTGTGTCGCGCTCGGTGTATACGACGATGTCGTATACACGTTGTGCGTGTACGCGCGTACGGACGTACAAGGAACGCGACGGACGTGTGACCGTGACGTTCCTGCGTTTTTTTTTAAACGCAGGACGTCGCGTTCGCACGCGCGCTCGCGACTCTTCGGTGTGCGAGAATTTTCGCTAACCAGCGAGGGTTGCGATGCGTCAAGTCACGTCTCCTGTCCTGTTACGCGCGTCGCACACGTCTGTAGACATAAAACTAAATGTATACATATAATGTTACCACACAGTAGGCGGACTCGACGTCCGAAGAGCGCATCGACGCCGTCGTCGTTCTCGTCGTCGCGCACGCGCATCGTCGTGTGT